>CM041292.1:88930849-90221690 GCA_023052935.1 Piezodorus guildinii
ACTTGGACGACGTCTTAGTGGCATCAGCTTCTCCAGAAGAGCATGAAAACCATTTAAAACAAACTTTTGAAAGACTTAATGCTTATGGCTTAAGAATAAATATTTCTAAATCCATTTTTGGTGTTGAAGAAACTTGACTTTTTAGGTTACCACATTTCAAAACATGGATCAAAGCCGACATCAGACAAAATAAATGTTATTCTAACTTATAAAAAACCAGAAACGGTACAAGAGCTTAGACAATTTTTAGGTATTCTCAATTTTTATCGTCGATATTTGAAGCATGCTGCACATGTACAGGCACCACTTCATGACTACCTGAAAGGAGCAAGGAAAAGAGACAACAGAAAAATAGCCTGGACAGAAAAAGCTGTGAATTGTTTCGAGCAATGCAAGCAAGATCTCGCAACTACCGCCAAACTTGTTTTCCCCGACGCTCGCTTCCCTTTAAGATTATGCACTGACGCTTCTGACTTAGCTATTGGAGCAGTAATTGAACAGTTTGAAGAAGATGGATGGAAGCCCATAGCATTTTTCTCAAAGAAACTCTCAGATGCGCAGAAGATCTACAGTGCATATGATAGAGAATTATTGGGAATATATTTAGCAGTAAAGCACTTCAAACACTTATTGGAAGGCCGAGACTTCAAGATCTTAACTGATCACAAACCGCTGACGTACGCTTTCAAGCAAAAAGATGATAAAGCATCACCAAGGCAACACGACAACTTCAGTACATATCACAGTTCAGTACCAACATTCATCACATAAATGGAAATGCCAATATCGTTGCTGATACGCTATCACGAATAGAGGAAGTACATTTGCTGGACTATGATTTGATTGCAACTGCCCAAGCAGAAGATGACGAACTCAAAAAGTTACTACAGCATGAAGATTCAAGTCTTGATTTCAAAAAGCGTCAATTATCGTCTGGTAAATTTCTTTGGTGCGATATATCAACTTCTAACATTCGTCCATTTATTCCAGAAAGTTATAGAATGACTGCTTTTCATCAAATCCACGACCTAGCACATCCTGGTATTAAATCAACTGTCAAACAGGTTACAGCTCGATTTATTTGGCCTAATATTAAGAATGATGTTAGAAAATGGACCCGAGCTTGTATAGCCTGTCAAAAAAACAAAATTAATAAGCACACCAAGTCTGTAATCGGCCAGTTCACCGAGCCGGATGAGAGATTCGATACTTTGCATATTGATATAGTCGGACCATTACCTCCTTCGGAAGGATATTCTTACTGTATCACAATTATTGATCGTTTCACCTCTTGGATGGAAGTAATACCAGTGAGCAGCATAACCGCTGAAACTATAGCTAGAACACTATTTGAAAACTGGATCGCACGATTTGGCGTTCCAACACGAATTATTACGGATCGAGGTAGACAATTTGTATCGGATATATTTCGTGGTGTTGCAGCTGTGTGCGGCATCATAGTTCAACATACCACAGCATACCACCCACAAGCCAATGGCAAAGTAGAGCGGTTACATAGGACCCTAAAGACGGCGATCAGAGCTCACAACTCAAAGAATTGGACTTCAACGTTACCAATGATACTCCTGGGCCTCCGTTCTGCAATCCGCGAAGATGCTAAACACTCTATCGCGCAAATGGTTTATGGTAAATCCATTAAACTACCTGGAGAGTTTTTCCAAGAATCCAGAACTCAAGTCGATACAAACATGTTTGTGGCGAATCTGATACGCCAAATGGACCTTCTGCGACCCCTTAGTACTCATCATAAATCATTACAAAAAATTTACGTTCACAAGGACCTAGCAACATCATCGCATGTTTTTGTCCGCGTAGATCGAATAAGGAAAACTTTAGAACCACCTTACGATGGTCCTTTTGAAGTGTTACAACGCAACCCAAAATTTTTCAAACTACGGATAAAGAACAAAGAAGTTTCAATATCAATTGACAGGTTGAAGCCTGCCTATTTGCTGACGGACTCATCTCCGACTACAAGCGACACTCCATTTCCAGACACACCAGCACCTACAGAGCCCTCTAAGGCCTTGCCGACGCAATCTGGACAAAACTGCCAGATTCGACATTCAGTGCGGTTTCAAAACTAAGTGTCAGTTTAGTGTTCCTTTATTTTAAGAAATTGTTTTATTATTTTGTTTTCATTGTAACCTTTTAACCAAATATTTTTTTTTTTCGTTTAACCTCCTCACATGTTTTTTTTTTATTTAACGTAACTTCACGCTAAGTTACTGAGAGGGGAGTGATGTAGGAGAAATCAACAATCGATAAAATCGATTGCAAACATATGTTTTAGTAGGAGAAACCAACAATCGATAAAATCGATTGCAAAAACATATGTTTTCATAAAACTAGAGGAAGGTTAAAAAAGTTTATATAGTTGTGTGAAATAATAAAGTGCTTTTGTATAATATTTCTCTTCATTGGTAAAATACATCAACACCCCTACATATATATATATATATATATATTCGTCCTTGGTTCAAAGGGATTAGTTTTATTCTTCATTAAAACAATCACTAAAGGTATACTCGTACTTCAGTAAGAGCAGAGCCAAACGATTTTAATCCTTTATAATGCATGTTGGCTCTAATAAAATCAATTGTCGAAAATGTTTCATGAAAAATATGATTCGCTGTGACATTCCTGTTGTAACATAGGAAGAATGAAGGAATAACCAGAAATTCCTAACGCTAAAGAAACCGTAAAGAGGGTGATAGAAGCGACACAATGTTCGAGTACAATGGGTCCTACAGAAAGCGTACAAATCGATCAGAAAATAAAGGCCAGAGTCTTGTCAACAAAGGAACTTGGATTTATATAGAAATATGTTCATATTAGAGATGCAAATCAGCAGAGAGAGAGAGAAAAGAAAATGGAAATTGTTATTAACTAAATTAATTATAATTTTCTTGATTGTTTACAATACAATAATTGTTTGCTGAATCTTCCTTGATATTCTTCAGTTTTTTGTTGTTTTTTTTACTTATAGTCTTTATAGAGGATATTATCATTTTCAAATAAGAAATTAGAAAGAACGAAAGGAGGGCCTGTTGAAAACGAAAAATCAAAACCTTAAAATTACATTAGACTACTTTCCTAATTGATCAGGAATTGTAAAAAGTTCAATAATAGTCGGACTCAGATTTATTTGTTTCATTTATCATTGATTAAAATCAATTAGAATTTAATGTAATGTCAAATGACAAAATATAATAAAATGTATATCCGTGGGCTATTCGCAATATATTTTTCTTACCTTCATAATTCAGTTTTCATTTTCGATATATGCTGAATATCTATGTAGGCGAAAGACCCACTATCCTTAATTACGCACCCACAGAAGAAATTACACCATACCTGTTTGTTTGAACTTGAAGATAAATTATATGTAAAATAAATATATGCATGTTTTAGAACGAAAAAAATCTTTCATATAGGTAGGCGTGCCAAATTAAATTGTATTGAAGCAGCATTAGCATACCCAATATTTTTTTTTGTTTTCAAATAAATCAAACATTTAAAAGAAATCGCCTCAAAAAATCATCTTTGCCAAATAGATAGGTAGGCCAAAAAAAAGTGAAAACAGCGTATAAAAAAAATTATGATTTAATTTAATTCTTCGGATGATTTAAAGTTTACATACAGAGACGGACACACAACTGTTACTAAAAAATTATATACATACATGTAAATAAATAAAGATATATTGAACCAATTGCATCGATAGAAATAAATATAGGAGAAAGCGTGAATGATTACTCGACTTTGGGTCAAATAGTACGAGAAGTTTTGAAATATAGAAGTAGAGTCAACAAAACTTAGCGGATGCGAAATCATTATGAGCTATTTAATAAAATTGATTCCAGATCATATAGGTACCAATCCCATGAAAATAAAGCAAGTGTTATGTCATCACTCAATTCGAATACAAACAAACGTACAATACATTTTTTCATATCTATAAAATGAGAGAGTAATTAGAAATTTTCGTTAGAATGAAGAATTTTTTTTGTTTTTCCTTTCTACGTGAATGCAAACGTCCCCTCCCTTCATTAATGAGGAATAACATTTAAAGCAATGAAGTAAGAAAAATGAATATGATACTCGATACTTATAATATATAGAATATAGATACTATTAGGGCCTGTTTTAACCTGACCCTAGGACATACTGCTTTCTCCATGCGATGAGAAAGTATAAAGTTCCGGTTGCTGGAGAAAAGTAGGCAGGATTCTAACCAGCTTCTGCTAACTCAAGATAGCACATCGGTAGGAAATGTGTGAAGCTATCTCACAGTTTAGTATTCTTGTTTTTTAATTAGCTACATTTCTTTTAATATATTGTTTGTTCATTAATGTAAGCTAAAAGTAATACATACTATAGGAAAATAATTGCATTATTAGTAGACCCAAGCAGAATTTTTCAGATATAGATCTTCGGACAATTAGGAGGCTTTTGTTCGAATAGATCTCTGAGAAGGCTGGAGGTGATGAATATATTCAAAAAGGACACCACTAATTTATTGCAATGGCTTGAAGTATTATTCAATTATTTTTTACTAAAATTAGGCAAAGACATAAAGCTTTAAGAATCCTTTAATTCCATATAAAATCCATATCCAGGTATCTAACGAGTGCCTGACATCATAAAGACTTGCCACTTTTTTACGCCCTCTCCCAAGAACGGAATAACTAAGGATTTTATACTTCCAATAAAAAAGTATGGGGACATCTCTAGCGCAGTGGTTAGCATAACAGAATCCTATGCCCAAGACCCACAGTAGCATAAAGTGACGTTAAATGAATAAACGAACAACGTCGATAAAGAAGTTAATACATGACTAGAGAGGAACGAGTTACTAAAAAAAGAAAAATTTTGAACCCTTGAAAAATTACAACAACCTATTTTCAAAACTGGCTGTAGGAAAATTCAAACCGAATTACAGAAGTGCAATCATAGCAGATGCATAAGACGGAGTAAGCTTTATTCCAAACCTATGGAAGCAATCCAATCAATTAGTAAATTTCGTTTTTTCTGTATTTATTTGTCTCCTTTTCGTACCATTGGTTTCTATACTATTTCCTGGAGTCTAATTATATGTTTTTAACAAACATCTCAGGTTTATTTCCGCACTTAATGTCGCTCTTCGGTGATAAATATTTATATAGTATTTCTTTCTGTACACAATGAGTCGGTGTAGTTCTGTTTAATTTCTGCATCATAACTTTATTCTCATTATAAATTTAAATTTATATTTTTTTGAATTCCTAAATTCTTTTGTTAAGAACATTGTGTTTACTTTTACTGAACAATTAATTCCTCAGTGTAGTTTCTTAGATATATAAAAATGAACAATTTCCAGAACTTTTTTCCTCTTAATCTTTAATTTTAAATAATTATTAAAGAAGAATTCTGCTTGTAATTGTGAATGATTGGGAAGTTCTGACGAGTGCACATGGCTGCCAAATGATGTAATATGGCATACGAGTCATCACTCTATTTTACAGTGTTACTAATCTATATTTGCAAAAGAAAGTATCATTTCACTCACTTTTCTGGTCACAGTATCTCAATAATTACTATGGGTGTGAAATTTTTTCTGGAGATTCATCTTAACGTCTAGATGTGCAACAAGGCTGGGTTTAGGAAAATACCTCCTCTAAGATGTTAAAGAAAAAAAATTCTAAAAACATTAAAAATATTGTACTTTAAATAAAACAAAAACTATAAACCTCCTGAAAAAAATATAAATAATCATTTGAAAGACAATCAAATTCTAAACCATAGGAAAGCAAAATCATCTTAATCTGACCAGTTTTAAGAAATATATTAAATTTGTTATACACACACATATATATATTAAAATGTAGCTTTTTTTCAGTCAAATACATATTTTTTTTCAACCAAATTCATAATTTTTTCAGTCAATTTCATAATTTCTTTTACCCATTCAATACAGTTAATTTAATGAGGTTTTGCAATCAAGAACTTAACATTTTTATTAAATCTTGTTTTTTATCCATTTCATCTCACTTTATGTTACTGTGCCTAATCCGACGATACAACGAGAGTTCTAAGTTTTGCCTATCCAGGTTTACTTAATACAGGGAGGGATCTTTTACGAGTTCCACTTTTTAAATCTTTTAAGAGCCACCTGTGGTGCAGTGGCTAGCATAAAATTCTTGTAGCCACTAGATCGCGAGTTCAGACCTGGCATATGTCTATCTCCATTGGATACCTTTTTTATGTTTTCAACTAAATTCATGTTCACATCTCTCTTAAAGGACGAAATAACCAAGGATTTTTACTCCCTAAAAACAAATATATGGCCATCTGCTGGTTTTGAACTTGCGACCTCGAGCATAGAAGGCTGTTATGCTAGCCACTACTCCACTGGTGACCCTCGATGCATACAACAAGGTGTTTGAATCTGTCAGGTTTGAACCCGTGATCTAGAGCATATTAATCCTTAACTTTTTGAAGGCATCCAGGGTCACCTGTCGAGTAGTCGCTAGCATAACAGACTCTTTTAAAGGAGGAAAAAACCAAGGAATTTTACTCCCTAAAAGCAAATATAGGGCCTTCTGCTGGTTTTAAACTTGCGACTTTAAGCATAGAAGGCTGTAATGCTAGCCACTACTCCACAGGTGAACCTCGATGTATTCAAAAAGGTGTTTGAATCTGCCGGGTTTAAACCCGTGATCTTGGGCATATTAATCCTTAACACCTTGTTGAATGCATCAAGGGTCACCAGTGGAGTAGTGGCTAGCACAACAGCCTTCTATGCTTAAGTTCGCAAGTTCAAAACCAGCAGATGTCCATATATTTGTCTTTAGGGAGTAAAAATCCTTGGTTATTTCGTCCTTTAAGAGAGATGTGAACATGAATTTAGTTGAAAACATAAAAAAAGTATCCAATGGCCATCTGCCAGGTCTGAACTCGCAATCTAGTGGCTGCTATGTTGCTATGCTATGCTGCCATGCTAGACACTGCATCACAGGTGGCTCTTAAAATATTTAAAGAGTGGAACTCGTAAAAGATCCCTCCCTGTCTTAAGTAAACCTGGATAGGCAAAACTTAGGACTCCCGTTGTATCGTCGGATTAAGCACAGTAACATAAAGTGACGAGAATTGGACAAAAAATAAGATTTAATAAAAATATTAAGTTCTTGATTGCAAAACCTCATTAAATTAACTGTATAAAATGGGTACAAGAAATTATGAAATTGACTGAAGCAATTATGAATTTGGTTGAAAAAAATATGAATTTGATTGAAAAAATTATGAATTTGACTGAAAAAATTATGAATTTGACTGAAAAAAGCTAATTTTGAATTGTCGACACAAACTGAAATTTGAATTGTCATCCAGGTTTAGTGTGTCGACCCCTACGGCAATATGTTCAATTGTTATTGGACTTTTGAAATGATTTTTAACAACTAAAAAAATAGAACACGAACTCATTTCTAAAATATAAAAATACAGTTTATTTTAAGGTGAACAGCTTCAATAACGAATGAAATTAATTCATATTTGTGTTACAAACGAGTCTTGACATATCGTCTTTATATATCACAAAGATTATGTTTAAAAGCTAAAATGCAATGATTTATTAACAGCATGCTTACCTCTACTTGTATACTAGTGCAAATTTGACTGAATAAAATTAGAATCTGGCTCTAAACAATAACTTTATTCGTGGAACATACAAATAGTTAAACGATTAGCTGAATGACCGATAGTTTAGTTATATTTATAACCATTATTGCATCTACGTAAACTTAAACCAGAATCAATATCCGCGAGCAAAGCCGCGGGTTACAGCTCAAATATTACAACATCAAAAATTAAGAAACCTTTTGTTGCTTCAAGAAATAAGAGTTCTGGATTAATTATCGGGCGCCTACCAGTAGAAGATAACTGTACTGATGAATCATAAAATATTTTTCTAGTTACATAATGCATTTAATGCATCTCATTGATTGCGACAGCAGCTGCTGATTGTAAACAGTTACTGAATACGAACAGGCGCAGAATTTATATGGAACGCAATAGAGTTTCTTCGAAACGTTGGCTGTCGAAACCTGGTTTCAAGGACCAGCAACAAAAAAGATACGCTTTCTAGTTTGTTGCTTTTTTACAACGCTTACCTAAATATCTAAGGTCTGTTTGTTATGTTAAGAGGGAATCTTATTATCCATGTTAACATTATTCATAAGCTATTATGCGATTGAGGGATATTAAAAACATTTTAATTGGGATTGATACGTAATTGGAGTCCCAGATCCAACTATATTATTTATTAATGTTAATCACAGTGAACCATGTTAGACGAAAGCCCTCCTAGTAAATTGAAAACAATCAAAACAACAGCAAAGCCTTGGAGATATTGATATGCCATACTAACATGACACATTTACATCACATTACCAAACAGCCACCCTCTAAGTGCCAACACTGCATCAATCTGCTTACTGTCAGACGCATATTGGAGGAACGTCCTTTTTACCTGTCATGTTGAAATTGTGCAGAGAAAGATCATTAAGGTAATTTTGGGTATGAAAAAAGATTCCCATCAATTAATATATTATCTGACCTTAATGTAATGTCTGCAAAAAAAAATGTACATAATCTAAGTTATGAAGAAGCAGTACTTTAGACGGGATGAGCTAGTCGGGAAGATTGACTACCGTTTTTCTACAAGACTGAAACATTACTATAGCTTAGCTGTGCCAAGACCAAAACATACCTGGACGACACACCCGACTTTTTATTCCATTGCTACTGTTTACAATAATATTCCTCCAACTTTTCAATATTCTCACACAAATCCTCCTCAGTATTCAAATTATTGCTAAAATGTTAAAATATGGCCGAAATCTCTCAGTGAAGAAAAAATTGGTGAATTATTGAATTCAAGTTACTTATCGCTATAGACATGTCCTCCATGTCCAGCCTGCGTCACTCATTCTGATATTTATCCTGTATACAAGCATGTGAATTGTTTATTGCTTTTTGGTCTTGTCAATTACTGTGTACTATATTATGTTTCTTCATAATTGTTTATTATGTAATTCAATTTTTTATTTACTTGCCTTAATTTTATATCTTGTGTATATGAATAAGACCCGCTACAGCTACCTTATTGAATGATGACTTTATAAAACTTTATAAAACCCGCTACAGCTACCTTATTGAATGATGACTTTACAAAATATAAAATCTTTGCTAAACTTTCTCAAGGCTCATCAACTGTTCAGTAAAATATAGGATTGCACATAAAAATAATAATAATAAAATAAAATAATCCTGTAGGACTAAATTATTTTTTTTTAGTTTTAATATACTACAATAAACAAATAAAATAAAGGCTTTGATGACCCTAGGGTTTTATTCCTCAAAACCTTAAGGAACAACAACACTAAATAGTTCAATTGAAGCGATTCAATCGAAACTATTATTAATCTTAATTAAAAAACTCCAGAGCCTACAAAATGATAATTAAAACCTTAAAGATGTCACGAACTAAATAATTTATTCTAGACTACAAGCGCAAAAAGACCTTTAAATTGTTAAGTAGTCGTATACCTTAAAAATATCAAAAACTTTAGCAAAATCTCTTAGAACTTGGATAATTTGTCCCTTAAGAAAACATCTATTAAGGAAAAACAAAAATAAAATTTATGTTTTTCAAATATTATTTATCCGTTTTTTACTTTCACTTACCTATCTATGAAATATATAGTAAGGGAGAGTATTGCAATCGTGAAAATGTCTAATTCCAGTTTTAGGGTTTCCTGATTCTAAATAACAATGGTCTTCGTGTGTGTGGTAAGCCTAGCTCGAAAACTAAAAGTTGTAGGAAACTGACATTTCATATAAAAGATAAGTATACGCCCGAGAAGTAATAGCAACGTTTTCATCAAAATCAGCGAACCGGAAGATCCACTTTATATTATGCATTTTGCACCTTTTTACGATTTTATTGAAAACGGCTAAAACGATTTTGATTAAACTCTCTATATCGATGTAAAATTTAATGGAATTTAATATAATGTAGGTTTCATTTCGATTGAAATAGTCTAACAGGGCATAAGTGCCGATTTTTTAATTGTTTTTCCTGTAAAGCACCTTTAACTTTTGTAGATTGGAAAAAATCACTCATACCGCCTTGCTACTAACATTGATAGAAAACGGGTAAATGTATGAGTTGAACAAATTCTATATCCAATTAAAGGAGAAAACAGCAGAAATATTTTTCTTAAGAAATTTTTTATTTTTAAACATGAGAACAGTAATATGCATGTATAATATACCATTTGAAAGCTACAAAACATTTAGAAAAAAATATTATATAGCATTTCCAAGTCAATTGTAACCTTTTCCAAGTCAAATGTAACTTTTCCATTTCAAATGTAACCTTTTCCAAGTCAAATGTAACCCTTTCCATTTCAAATGTCACCTTTTCCAAGTCAAATTTCACCTTTTCCATTTCAAATGTTACCTTTTCCAAGTCAAATGTCACCTTTTTCTTCACTTCTAGCCTTAAATATTCCGTTTTATTTATTTATTTATTGAAAAATAATTAGTTTAATTAACATTATGACTTTTTTAATAATTTTGGCATATAATAATTGATATTTTTTTTGGGTCTCTTAGATATTTGATATCAAGTTCTGTTTTTTACTAGCTAATATTTAAAAAAATTAATTATCGTCTATTTAGTTTTAAGATAGTTGTTGATTTTGATTTTTTAGAGAGAAGGGGTAGTTTTTTGGAATAATTAATGTGATTTCGGGTATTATAATTAAATTTTTCGAGCTGTATTTTTTATCGCTCGCGTGCATTTTAACTTGCATTAAACTTTAATGTTTTTTATTGATATAGGGATTAATTATTTTGCTTTCGGGTGGTTATGCTTACATTTTTTGAGCTGTATCTTTTATCGGTCATGCGTATTTCAACTCATATTTACTTTTAATGTTTTTATTGATATAGGGATTAATTATTTTGCTTTCGGGTGGTTATGATAAGGTTTTTCGAGCTGTATTTTTTTCGCTCGCGCTTATTTTAACTAAAATTTACTTTTTATGTGTTTTATTGATATAGAGATTAATTAATGTGCTTTCGGGTGGTTATGATTACGTTTTTCGAGCTGTATTTTTTATCGCTCATGCGTATTTCAACTCGCATTTACTTTTAATGTTTTTATTGATATAGGGATTAATTATTTTGCTTTCGGGTGGTTATGATTACGTTTTTCGAGCTGTATTTTTTTCGCTCGCGCTTGTTTTAAATAAAATTTACTTTTTATGTGTTTTATTGATGTAGGGATTAATTAATGTGCTTTAGGGTGGTTATGATTACGTTTTTCGAGCTGTATTTTTTATCGCTCATGCGTATTTCAACTCGCATTTACTTTTAATGTTTTTTATTGATATTGGGATTAATTATTTTGCTTTCGGGTGGTTATGATTACGTTTTTCGAGCTGTATTTTTATCGCTCTCGCTTATTTTAACTAAAATTTACTTTTTATGTTTAATATTGATATAGGTGTTGAAAATAGTGTTTTCGGGTCCTATAATTATGTTTTTTTAGTTTTATTTATTTATCGCTCCCGCGCATTTTAACTCGAATTTACTTTTAATGTTTTTCATGTATAGAGAGATAATTAATGTGCTTTTGGGTGGTTATGATTACGTTTTTGAGCTGTATCTTTTATCGCTTATGCGTATTTCAATTCGGATTTACTTTTGATATTTTTTATTGTTATAGACGTTTGTAATTATCTTTTCGGGTCTTGTGATTACGTTTTTTAAGCTGTTTTTATTGTCGCTTGCTCTCATTTCAACTTGCATTTGCAGTGGTCTTTTTTTTGTTTTTGTTTTAGGGGATTCTCATAACGTGTTTTGAACTTTATTCTTTTATGCGCTTGGGAATTTCTACAAACCGTAGGTATTATGTTATAATATGATGCAAAAATTATTTATTGTTTTTTTGCAGGATCTGATTACATTTTTGATTTGGACGTTACATCGCGATTGCCCATTATTCTAGATCACTTTTCATTTAAGTTAAAATGTGCACTAGCTATAAATAAATGTCATAAACTCTATTAGTATTCCCGAAAACACTATAAACGATCCCTCTATCGAATATTTATGAAATAGAAACAGTACCTTAAAATGAGTAAAAGCGATAACAAATTTGGTTCAAATAATGTTATCAGAACACCCGAAAATAGAATAAACGATTCCTCAATTAAATTATCAAATAATTGTAAGACCGAGTTAGGAAGTGGATCCTTTACAAAAGATTTAGTTGAAAAAAATTACTCAGGACGCTAGAAAAGGAACTATAACTAATCCTTTTATAAAATAATAATAATAAATAAAAATAAAATAAAAACCTAAACGATGTATATTCCAGCAACGTTATAATGAGAACCAAAAACAAAACAATATATCCCAATATCAATAAAAAAATATCAAAAATAAAGGCGAGTTGAAATCCGCACGAGTGATAATAAAATAGCTTTTAAACATTTTCATAACCCCGCGAAAACACAAGAATAGATCTCTATAAAAATAAAAAGATTAAAAGTAAATAGAAGTTGAAATACGCATGAGCGATAAAAAATACAGATCGAAAAACGTAATCATAACCACCCGAAAGCACATTAATTAATCCCTATATCAATAAAACACATAAAAGTAAATTTTAGTTGAAATACGCATGACCGATAAAAGATACAGCTCAAAAAACGTAAGCATAACCACCCGAAAGCAAAATAATTAATCCCTATATCAATAAAAAACATTAAAGTTTAATGCAAGTTAAAATGCACGCGAGCGATAAAAAATACAGCTCGAAAAATTTAATTATAATACCGAAATCACATTAATTATTCCAAAAAACTACCCCTTCTCTCTAAAAAATCAAAATCAACAACTATCTTAAAACTAAATAGACGATAATTATTTTTTTAAATATTAGCTAGTAAAAAACAGAACTTGATATCAAATATCTAAGAGACCCCAAAAAAATATCAATTATTATATGCCAAAATTATTAAAAAAGTCATAATGTTAATTAAACTAATTGTTTTTCAATAAATAAATAAATAAAACGGAATATTTAAGGCTAGAAGTGAAGAAAAAGGTGACATTTGACTTGGAAAAGGTAACATTTGAAATGGAAAAGGTGACATTTGACTTGGAAAAGGTGACATTTGAAATGGAAAGGGTTACATTTGACTTGGAAAAGGTTACATTTGAAATGGAAAAAGTTACATTTGACTTGGAAAAGGTTACAATTGACTTGGAAATGCTATATTTCACACAAAACCGTAAAAGTTAATGGAGAGTGATCGAAAGCCAATAAAACTAACTGATTCTTGTAGATAATAATATAATAGATTATTTAATAAAATAAATGTTTCTATTGAAACTCAATTATATTAATTCTGAACAATTTATTCATATTTTAAAATTGTTAAATTTATTTTAACAATGGAGGTAAGTGAAAGTCGTGTGTTGCGCGCACCAGATTTTTATCAGTGCTAAAAAGATGATATGGTTAAGAGTGGTAACTGATTATTTTTTCTAATGTACAAAATTAAAGGTACTTTAGAGAAAGGAAATGATATTAAAGCCCGTTAAATTTAACATGGAAATAACAAGTTAAATCATAAACGTTAGAGCCGTTTTTGAAAAAATCGTTAATTGAATAAAGTGGCTCTTCTAGATCGCCGATTTTGATTAAAAAGTTGATGTAACATCTCGAGCTTATAATTGTATTAACTTTGAAATTCAAGTTTCTTGCGAATTTTCGTTTTCGTTCTGAATAGTTAGACCAAACACATCAACAAGACACACAGACCTTTTCGCGCGACTTGGTTATTTGGACTAAGGAGACTCTAAAACGTGTATTCCGTTGGAAACTTACTTTTCCTTACTGTAAATTTAATATATAAGTAAGTGAAAGTAAAAAAAAAGTTACAGCTCCCGTTTTTAAAGTTAAAAAACATAATAATCTAGTACATTTGTTACAGAAAAGATCCAAAGAGGTCCAAGTTTTCACGCCTTGTTTAGCGAAAAATAAATCAAAAAATTCCGTTTGCTATTTTTGAATAGGAAACTAAATAAAATGTAAAGATTTATACATTTACTTAATGTATTATTCCAATTACTAATATATACATTTTTTTTTTTATTGTTCTCTGAATAATTAAAAGATAAGCAGAAAATATTGAAAGAATTCAGATATGAAAAGTCAGTCATTTTCAAGTCAAAGATAACAAGATCTGAAATCATGAAAATAAAAAAAAAAATAAATAAATAAGCAAAATAATTTACATCGTGGTTTTGATCCTTCTGAATATGAAATAGAGACTAAATGCAGATTCAATGATTTTAGCCTAAATGATCAAAATGAATTAAAATGTTGAATTAAATATGAATCCTCTGTTGAATGTTTTATTAAACAGTTGACTACAATATAAAGTTATGAGCTATAAAGATAATATTATTACCAACTTATGTTCGTGGACTGTAACAAGGGAACAAACACCGTGAAAGGACCACCCTGATAGCCCAGCTTCCCAGTCAAAATGCTTTAAGAGGTTGTTGAACCGTCCAGATAGTTTCCTATTACTATAGATTATTAAATGGACACAGAATTCAAATACGATTCCGAAACTGTGACAACCAACATTTCTGAATAAGGAAATCTATGTATTGATAAGTTATTCCAAGAATAAAATGACGTGGGAATTCCCAAGGCCTCATTTCGAGTGCAACAGAACGTCAGAAAAATGTATTTTTTAAAGAGATGTTATTTTCTTCAAAAAATCACATAATTTAAAATCGTATAACACTTCGTTTCTCAAGTAGAGTTGTTGTCGAGTAAACATTAACTGCTGATAAGTGGTACCAAAGAGTCAATTGTAATTCTTAAAAATATGTTCAAATAAATAAAATTCAACTGTAAGAGGAAGTCAATATACTTCTCTTAGAAACAAATTCATAAAATCATATTTTAAAGTCTGGTGCGGGCAACACACGAATTTCACTTACCTGCGTTGATAAAATAAATTTAAGAGCTTAAGAATAAAGTTAGAGACGAAAAAAAGGAATTATATTGAGTATAGATAGAAACATGTGTTTCGCTAAATAATCGATTATATTATCATCTGCAACAATCAATATTATCCGCTTTTCGTCGCTCTCCATTACCTTTTACAATTTTGTAAATAAGATAATATTTTGTCAAAAATCTTTATCTTTCCAACGGTGAATTATACGTCTATAGTACTGTTGTTCTGTTAAAAAAAAAAAAAAAAAAATACATTAAAAAAAAAGAGTTCTAACTCCCATTAGTTTTCAAAGCTCAAAAAATAAAAATAAAACTGATGCGGGTAACTCAAGACTGGCACTTACTACGAGTGGTAAAATCAATTTAAGAATTATTTAATAAATATAAAATTGAAACAAGTTAAAAGAATTAGATTCAGTTTCGTTGGAAACATATGTATTATATTAAATAATATGAATTATTATCTAAAATAATCACTTAATTTTAAGCCCTTTTCATCTTCCTGCATTACATTTTACAGCTTTGTGTATAAGATAATATTTTTTCTAAAATTTTTAGCTTTCCAACGGTATATAATATATATATATATATATATATATATGTATATATATATATATAATACATCTATATTACTATTATTATGTTCGAAAACAAAATTTGCCTAAAAATATATTTGTGCTCCTTTTTCCTTTATTTGCGTATCAAATTCGTTAAACTTTTATATTTAGCCATTCTTTTTCAATGCTAATAATATGATATGGTTAATATTTTGGAGTCTAAAAAATTAAAGGTACTTTTGATGAAGAAAATACCAATATTCGGCATTTAAGCCCTGTGAGAATGAAACATACATATTAAAGCCCATTAAATTGTATCCACATATAGCGAGTTTAATCGAAATCGTTAAAGCTACTTTTGAGAAAATCGTAAGAAGGCATGGTATAAAGTGGCTCTTCTGGTTTGTCGATTTTTTTGAAAAAGGAGCTGTAATATCTCAGGTATATATTCTCCTAAAATATTAAACGCCAGTACTTTGATTTTAGAGTATAATGAAGTAACATCACAATGATCTGGCATGCGTTAGAATCCCAAAGAACAAAGAATAATGGAATTGAAAATCAGTTTTTTTGCAGAACAGAAATATTTAAATAATACAGATTTATCAATTTTATCAAATATAAAAGTAATAGATAACATTGATATAAAAAAAAAGAATAAATCTTCTTCATAGTTTCGTAGTATAGATTAATCAGTACTATAATAACTTCGATGATACAATGGCATAGCTATCTCATCTTTTATAAATAAAGCCATTTATTGCAAGGTAAAACTTCTTGATTAATAATACATGCACAAAATATACATGAAACATATGTTGACTCCTGCAGGCCTCCCCTTATTGCGAGTGATGGGCTGTCAAACTTCTCTGGAGAACAAAACCTAACCGGAAGTGATCATCTTTTATACGTATCATAATTCGTACTCTATAGGTTTATTAATAAAAATTTTTTTTTAATGTATTAAGTCATCAACAGCATCAAGAACTATTAATACCAGATTTTATATCCTGCTGAAATAGCCTTCATTATAATTAAGATGATTGAAAAAAAAATTGTAATTTTTCATCTTGCTTACTTTGAAAAATACATAAGTCTGATGTGCAGAGGATATATTTTTTAGGATCCAGAATAACTTTTGAACCAAATATAGGAATTTTGATCAATATATGATCATGAGAACAATGAAATGATAAGATTTTTCATTTTATCAGAGTCAACGAATTTAGTAGGGTGTACTTTAAAGTCAACATTCCGATTTTATTATAAAAAAAAACACAAATGTACCATCATCTAGGACTTTGAAAAAATAAATGTCTCACACTTAAATATGCACACCTTAACTTCCTTTTATTATATATTTATTTTCTTTCACAATATGTTACATCGTTTTTCAACGTTTCGGGGTTCTTTCCCCATTATCAAAACTTTTTTGAATATCACTCATTTTTCACATGTACAGCTTACTGCTATTCGTATACATCGAAGTTTATTGGCTGATAAACTTTAAACATTGATGTAGACGAATAGCAGTAAGCTATAAATGTGAAAATGAGTGATATATTTAAAAGTGTTTTAAAAAAAAGTCTTGATAATAGGGAAAGAACCCCGAAACGTTAAAAAACGATGTAAAAAATTGTGAGAGAAAATAAATATATGATAAAAGGAAGTTAAGGTGTGAAATATTAAATAAAACTTCCTGAAAAATTAAAAAAGAAAAGAAAAATAACGTCTTGTTCTTAAATCAATACAATCTTTTTCTTTGCAAGTCCAGATGGAATAGGAATTCGAGCAAGATAAATAGCCAACAAATTAGTTTTTGCTCCTAGCTGAACGCTTGGATACAATACTACCATAGAAAAATAATACAGCCATAGTGTTTGAGTGGTTTATGAACAACTATACCTTGAATTATATGGGAGAAGTTGGTTGAGGGTGCAGTCAAATAAACAGATAATTAAGCATAAACTTACTTTAATGGTGCCGACGTTTGGTAGTATATAGCGTTAGGTAGTATAGTAGTAGTATATAGGAAGTAGGTAGTAGTATATATGTAGTACATAGCGTTAGGTAGTATATAGGTAGTATAGTAATAGTATATAGGTATTAGTATAGTAATACCTTCACTTGTAGCTGGGTGGCTAGCGTAACAGCCTCCCATGCTAAAGGTCACGGGTTCAAACCCGCAGGTGGTCCTAGGATTTTTTAATGGGAGTAAAAAATCCTTAGTTACGCCGTCCTTCGGAAGGGACGTTAAAAGGTGGCCCCGAGCCTGTGCGATGTCAGGTACTCGTTAAAGATCCCTATGCTAATAAAACCTGGATAGGCAAAATTTAGGACTCCCACTGTAGCATCGTCCGATTAGCCTTAGTAGCATAAAGTGACGTTAAATAAATAAACTAAAACTAAAACTTACTAAGTATAGTAATAGGTAGTAGGTAGTAGTATATATGTAGTATATAGTGTTAGGTAGTATATAGTACATATAGATTGGATTGTTTATTAGTGTAACTTCTTTTCAAACCGTTTTGGGAGACCAATTGCTGTGAAGAACTCCCTAGTTTGAGGTGTGAGCTGCGTATCAGTGTAAGTTGCATAAGGAAAATTTGAAATTTCCTGATGAAGATTCGCTCAATAACAAGACTTCATTTACATACTTGATTCTCTTTATAGTGGAACTGGAAAGGATGGTTTACTTTTTTCGACGAAAATGAACATTTCTTCTCTAATGTTTTAAATATGTGATTTTTTCACTAATTATTATTCCTATGTTCATTTCTTTGGATTAAAGTTTTTTTAAATATTTACAAAATAGTATGTTTGGTGCTTTTCATCACTGTAAGTTTTAACATGGTTACCAAAGTAATCGAGTTTCGAAGATGATTTTTCTGATGCTTTTTTTTATTGTTATGTCTTAAAAAATGTGAATTTGTGTGGCTTATTTCTCACATTTTAAAATAAGAGGTCAAGACAAATCGATATTACTTTAAAAGATTTTCGTACATGGCACACTTAAAAAGTAATTGAAAGACAAAAAAATAATATGGTAATATTGTCCTTGTGAATGGTAAATACAAAAAAACAATGCAAATTATTTCACAATGGTTTATGATTAACCATAACTAATAACTATATCAGGGTCTAACTGTTAATATAGCTCTTTATAGGCAATCAACTAGTGATTCGAGGAATTCAAAGGAAAATAACCTAAAACGATCACTGCTAATTTCAAAACGCCATATCTATACTATTTCTGAACCTCAATCAATCATTCTTTTTTTCGTTTTGTAGGAAATTTAATTCTCTGAGAAATATTAATAACATCATTTTTGGGTATTTATTAAATAGCACCAACAGATTTTTAAATTCGTTATTCAGGTTCCACGTTTCTTGAAACGTAAGCCCTCACATTCTGAGGCGGGAGGATAATGTTTTTGGTCTATTACAAAGATTGTTTATTGAAAATAATAAATCAATATGGCGTTTTTAATCAAAAGATAACTCCTACAGTTCTGATTACGCTTAAAATGAATACACATTCCATTTCGATTCTTCGATGACAAGGTATCAAACTGTAAGAAGCTTTTCAGACCAGCTTTTATAACAAGCAGTCTTGCCACTTGACAACTACCCACAATTTATCCATACAGTTACGATTTAACTCTGGAACTAAGGGTTTTCCAAAGTACAAAGCTATTTAAAAGTTCCATAATGCTTTTGAAATTATGGAAATCAATGAAATACAAGTACAAACAAAAGAAAGCGCAATTCTTCAGACAAATCATCGATACTGGTTGAAAGAGAATTTAGAAACTTTGTTTATTTTTTTTAAATGTTATCCAGTGAACCGTTTATATATTGCGTCTCGAACAGGCCCAGCTCTACAACGCATACAATCGTTTGCATTAGCATTATTTATGAACTTATATAGATGTTGCCAACCTCTGAGGCTTAAAACTTATAACTTTTTAAATTATTAATGTTTAAAAAATACCCTAACTTTTTTTTTTAATTGTCAGAAAGTCAGTTTTAAACTTGTTTATCTACTTCTGATCCAATTTAATGAGGGAATTTCTAAAAAAAATAATAATAGTGAAAGAAATATAATTTACATGTTTGTGAAGTTTGAGTTAAAATAGGATTGATTATTTGTACTAGTTTTGAACTTAATTTACTGATATAAAATTTTAAAATTTGTGGGTTGTTGTTTATAAAATAATAGTAAATTTTATATTTTATTTTAATGCTCCTTTTGGATCTGGAATTCTTTACCTGTGCTGGTTGGGGATAGAAGCATGACGGGCGAAGATGAAGCTGAGGAATGGTGTTGGGTATCCTTGTGAAGGGGAACCAGTCGGGGGACCTTGAGACGTTCTGAGTCATTCAGCGTTGGCGCATGAATAGCTCCCTAGGCCCTGTGGTTATGGTGGGGAACACCAATCCACTTCACAACCACGTGCCGCCCACTAATTGTGTATTTTGTATTGCGCAGGTTTCGGCAATTGGTACAAGTATAATTTAATTGATCAAACCCTTTCTACAAAGAGGTATGTCCACATGACATTCAGTGCGGTCAGTCTCGTAAAAAGAAGTTGAGGGTGGAAAGTTGAATATCACAATTCTTTTATATCTCCAGTTTTATTCATTTGTTACTGTTCAAATTAATTAATACAATAATTATCAATGAAATTATTTAACTAACCACAATGTTGTAAGAATCATATCATTATAATGTAGAAGTTGATTTCTGGATGAAAAAAAAGTAAATTATTATTGTATTTGGCATTGAAAGGTGTCCGAGAGATAGGCAGAGGCGTAAGACGTAGATGGAAAGATTAGTTGAGTATGAGCTCGTGGACTTAAGTTTGACGGTGCCTTTGGGACGAATCTGTGTAGGCAGGATTTTTGGCATCGGCATCGGACCTTCGGCTTCAGTAAGCCTATTATTATTTGGAATTGGAAGAGCATCTTCCTGAAACAACGGGAAAGCATTATGATTTTACCACATATTAAGTTAAATTTCAAAACTTGTTGACGATTTTGTATTTATAAGTTCATCATATTTCTTACCAATCTGCATATCTTTGTCAAGATTGTGTGCAGAATAGATGTTTTGAAAGTGTTTTGCTCCTTGTTGCTATGGAGATTGTTTTGTTTTTTTTTTCAATTTTCAATAATAAACCTTTGTAATCGACTAAAAATAATAAACAAAATTATTCCCTCCCTCCTCCTCACAATTTGACGGTTTACGTTTCAAGATACAACTGGTCCAATTTTATTTTTATTCTCAACAAAAATTACAGGGGCGATTTTTTTTAAACGATCAAACGATGATCCTTTCACCTAGACGTTGATATCAAATCGTAATCTTTCAAATGGCTGCCGATTAAAAGTGATTTAATTCAATAACTCAGTTATATTTGAAGATAGGGGATAAATTTAGTAGTGTTTTTTAACCAAAAAATCACTATTAATATAAAAAAAAGAAAAGAAAAAAAATTGAAATTTTACCCACAAATACGCCCATAACTCAGTTATTTTGAAGATACAGGACAAATATGTATAGAGTTTTGGAATCAGTAAAGCGCGGTAAAGAAACATAAAAAAAAGTTGCTGTATATATTTAAGTCACAAATTATAATAGATGTAATTCCACCAAAACTCGGTCATTATTGAAGATAGAATTAAGATTTTCTTGATCAAGACACCGCCATGAACAAAGAGAAAAATAAATAAAATTGTATATGGTCCAGCTACATCTTATAAGAGATGTTTTTCCCAGATAACTCGGTTATTATTGATGATAGAGTAAAAATGAAAGGTGTGGAATCAGGAAATATATATTTTAATGAAAATCAAAAGAAAATAGTAAGGAAGTCTGGTTGAATGCTTTTGGTTTGTTATTTTCAATAATAAACTTCTGTAATCGACCAAACAAATAAAAAAAAATTACCTCGTCCCCCTCAAAATTTGAGGGCTTACGTTTCAAGATGCGTAGAACCTGAATTAAGTATATTAAAAAAATCCGTTTTTCCCAGTTAATAAATAAATACTAAACACTTTTTAGCCCTAGTGCTATGTCATAGAGAATTGAATTTTCTACAAAATGAAAAATTAATCAGAACTAGCAGAGATATATCTTTTTTAAATTAGCAATATACTATTTTCCTTCGGATTATTTATTGCTTTTCATATTAGTTAATTGCCTATAAACAGTAATAGTCTAATCGATAATACAGTAATAGTCTAATATCGTTACTTGGAAATAATAAACCATTGTGTAATAATTTACAGTGTTTGTTTTTTTTTTCATTTCTTTCCATAAATAACTTTTAAGTGAGCATCAATTAGAACATTCCAAATCACACTTAAAAGTATGCAATTATAAGAACTCCTTATCGGACAAATATTCGTTAAATATTACCCAAAAATGTGATAATGATTTTACATGCAATGCAGTTAGAGACATGTGATCGGATCATGTTAAGTTGTATCGTATTTCACATCATGAGGATTGCAGGATGTAACAAACAATAAATAGTTGGAAAGGAAGCGCTATTCTATGAAAACAGGAAGCGGGAATAATTACCGGCCTTCAGCAAAATAGAGCGAATGAATGACCATTCTTGTAATACAGTCCATCATACAAACTATGTCCAGACTTGTGCGAAAAAATGGAAGGTTTAAACAAAAAAAAAAAAAAAAAAACTACTCATAAGTTATATTATATAAACATATACTTATTAAATTATTATGTTAGGTTTATAATTATTATCATTTCCAGATTAAAGGATCAGATAGTTTGCAGTACATTTTTTTTTATCAATAAAATGCTTTGCTGCTTAATATTAATTTTATTAGAAGATTGTTAATATGAATTGAAGCAACATACAATCGAATTTATTAACTCTCGAGTTGACTGCATATCAGAAACTAGATGTATGGAGTGCTTCAATGTCATTTAAGCATTTGACAAGTTATGACATATTATCGGCAATTTTCTGTTTAGACTATAGACAGGTGAATTCGGTTATGTAAAAATTAATACAAACGTAAGATGTATGACGGAAAAACTAGCATCTGATTATCTTGACAACATATATGTTCATAACCAAAGCAATTAGAGAGCTACGATAAAAGCATAGTCTAACCTTCAATGCAAAAAAAAAAAAAAAAATTAATTTATAAAAAATTATAATATAAAAGAAAGAATAATCTTCAGAAAAGGTATTAACAGATTTTTCAAGATTTCGGTCAAAATCCTCTAAGACAATGATTCAATGGTATGTCAGTTCCGTGACCCTGCTGGGAGCCTTTCACATTCCAGCAGTTAACAACCATTCTTAAGTACACAACAGCAAGCATAGACAAAGAACAACCTCTAATATTTGACGGGAGTCTATATCGGAAAAATGCAGAAATGTGTCAGTTAACAGAATTATAAAAAAAATCTCATGAAAAAGGGAAATCTTTAGTATCGAAGCAAGATCTAATTTGATCCAAAAACTTATTTATAATTGCATAATCATCTATACCAGAGTGAAAAAGAAAGGTTAATTAGCTAACCAACCTCATCAACACCCATGATCCAAAGGTAATGATAACCAGGATGAATAAATCTTATAACAATATGACCTATGACAATGTCTTCTGGATTATTAGGATTATTGCTAGCTAGACGAACAAAATTCGAAAAATTTAAAATACAAAAAACTATCTAAAATAGGATACAAATGGGAGAAATGTTTATTTATACCTTTACTAGTTGTACCTCGCGGCGTTGCACGCGACTATTTCATTTTTTTTTTTTTTTTAATTGTTGCAAATTAAGAAAGTTGTTTATAATAATTGTGTTAGGTGAGGTTATACAACATAAATATACCTGAGATAGCAGTGAGTTAAACTTTTAGCTATTTCTATGTATGACAAATAAATGATTATTGTTGAATGTCTGATATTCAGTTTAGTCTACAATAACTTACCGGTAGCAAGTAGCTATACCCGCGATTATCTAGTACTGACATTTTTGGTTTAAAATATAATCATTCTAAACCATCGTAACTTCTATGTAACATAAATGCGTATTTTTTCCACTCGGGGATGTACCCTTCCAACTGAATTAGCTCGCATCTGTATTGGATTCAGAACTAAGTCCTAATCTTTTCAAAACTTAAACCTTTTTCTTTCTATTGATCATTTAAGAAAACAACAACAATGAAACATGAGTTTCATAGAAACCTACACACGAAACATGGCTAGTATCGAAATATACCAAAATATATTTGTTATAAGTATTTTAGTATCTATGCTATTACTGATCAGATTAAGACGATTTTGCTTCTAGGCAGTTAGAAATTTTATTGTCATTAAAATGAGTACTTATAGTTTTTGAGTTATTTGAAAACCAATTTTGTTTTACGTTTTAGAAAAATATTTTTTTTTAACCACTTAGAGGAAGAATTTTCCCAAACCCAGCCTTATTGCACATCTAGACACTAAGACGAACCTCCACGAGAAATTTCAACTTCGCAACCATAGTCGTTTTTGAGAAACTGCGATGACCAGAAAATCGAATGAAATGGCACTTTCTTTTATAAGTATAGATTTTAAAGGAAGGTAAATATAGGTTAATAAGCAGAAATGCACGGTCAACTTTCCCATACTATATCAAACTATGTTTCAGATTAGTATTATGCTTTTATTATAAAAATATAGACGTATTATAAAAATATTGTTAATTTCTTATAAAGAAATACAAGATTAAGAAAACTAATTAATACAAAAATAAAACAGACATGTTTCCGGTAATGAGACACAACGGAATTGAAGATGACAAGAAAGACAAAAAAAAAAGAAGATATCTGGTGGTGATAGCGCAAGACCTTCCACCTCCGGAAATACGGTGGAGTTAGAAGGAAGTGGATAGAAAGGATAATGGCTCTGAACGAAGGAAAGAATTTAGAGTTTAGTGGATTCTAAGCAATATATTTGTGCTTATTTAATCCTTAATTAAATTAAAAGATGGGTTTATTTCTAAACACAATATCTTCAGAAAATAATAATATTAATAGGCTTAACGAACCCGAAGGTTCGATGCCGATACCACCAAATTTCGCCTACATAGATTCGTCTAATGTTCACCGTTCAAGCCCAAGCCCCCGAGATCAGCCTTAACGCAATTCTCCCATCGACGGACGCTTCGGCCTACGGATCAGCAAATACCAACTTTCTCGGAATCGATACAAGTTCCCCAATTCCGCGTTGTGCAACCTTCTAAACTCCCCAGTGGCATCATTTCTCTTCGGACCAAATATTTTACGCAGTACCTTATTTTTGAAAACCTTAAGCCGTTGCTCATCCTTTAAAGTAAGCGGTCACGTTTCACATCCGTAAAGAACCGTCGGAAGAATAATCTATACTAATATTATAAAGCTAAAGAGTTTGTTTGTTTGTTTGTTTGAACGCGCTAATCTCAGAAACTACTGGTTCTAATTGAAAAATTCTTTTTGTGTTGGATAGTCCATTTATGGAGGAAGGCTATAGGCTATATAACATCACGCTGCGACCAATAGGACCGAAGAATCAGTCGAAAATCTGGGGAAAAACGGGGAAAATGTGGGATAAAACAAAACCTTGCTTCCCAATGATTCGAAATGATTTACCTTTTATTTTTAAATAATTCAATTTCCGGTTAATTTATATTTTTTCATTTAAACACTTAGGAATAGATTTACGTCAAGATCGGGTTGCGGAGAAAATCAGTATGTTCTTCTGCCACAAGAAAATAAAACTAAAAATGTCATTTACGCGGAAGTACTTTAAAATATATTCTTTTAAAAACTTCTTAATAGCAATCATAATAACAGAAATTGATGCAGACGAAGTCGCTTTAGAATATATCATAGAAAAGGTGACATGTACTAAAAAGGTTTAAATTTGGGTGATAAAATTCCGGTTCTGGGATACGCCGATGATTTGGTACTGCTAAAGGAAAACACGGAAACTAAACAACTAAATACAAGTCCGTTAATAAAAACCGGTAAAGAAATAGGACTCGAAATAAATACCGAAAAGACAAAATATATTATTTGTAGCAGAGACAGTGGCGATCATAGTGATATTGATATTTCAGGGTATACTTTTGAACACGTAGAGAAATTTAAGTATTTAGGTTGAATGATAACGAAAAAAAAAATCCAGGAGGAAATAAAGTTTAAAAACTTAAAGGTTAGAATTTAAAACTGTTATTCTTCCGACGGTGAAACGTGGCCGCTTACTTTGAAGGACGAACAACGGCTAAAGGTTTTAGAAAATAAGGTACTAAAATATTTGGTCCGAAGAGAGATGAGGCTACTGGGGAGTACTTAACGTCACTTTACTACTATGGCTAATCGTATGATGACTAATTTTTTCCTCTCCAAGTTTAGTTAGGGTATAGATCTCTAACGGGTTCATGGAATCGCAAAGGCTTGGGACCACCATTTTACGTCCCCTTCGGAGGAGGGCATAACTAAGGTTGTTTTTTTCTCTCATTAAAAATCTTAAGGGCACCTGGCTGGTCACTACATACAGGTGACCGACCCTTTTAAGCATATTGCGTTTCATATCTATTTCGAGTGTAGGTTCCTATGAAAATATATTCAATTGTTATTTATTTTTTAAAAATGGTTTGTGACGATTATTTTTACATATTAAGTGATTATGGGTATAACCACTTCTACTGGTTTGCTATTGTAAATTTGACAGGAAGAAGTCAAGATCGGGCTTTAAATGTTAACAAAGAGTAGCTGATAGTTGATATTTATTATAGCCAATCTCACCATAAACGCACATAAATTAATACGAAATGCAATATTCGCAAGCAAAGCTGCGTGACACAGCTAGTAGTTTTATAAATTCTAACCTTTAAGTTTATAGATAGAAGCCGCGAACTAAGTAACTTAGCAACTGAAAAAAAACACGCATTTACCACCTTTAACCGGGACTTTATTTCTTTCTGGCTCTCATTTTTTCTTATTATGATTGAACCTAAATACTTGAATTTCTCTACGTGTTCAAAAGTATGCCCTGATATATCAATAACACCGAGATCGTCACCGTTTCTGCTACTAATAATATATTTCGTCTTATCGGTATTTAATTCGAGTCCTATTTCTTTACCGGTTTTTATTAACACACTTGTATTTAGTTGTATAGTTTCCGTGTCTTCACCTAGCAGCACCAAATCATCGGCATACCCCAAAACCGGAATCTTGTCACTCATATTTAAACCTTTCTTGGTACACGTCACCTTTTCTATGACATATTCTAAAGCTATATTAAATAAGACAGGTGAAAGGGAGTCACCCTGTTTCGAACCCGATCGCACCTCAAATCTCTCGGAGTAATAATGACCGATTCTAACTTTATGGAATGTTTCCGGCAAACACATCTCTACTAGGTTTACTAACTTTCTTGGTATTCCCTGTTCAATCATGATGTTATATAGCTTCTGACGGTCTATAGAATCATAAGCCTTTTTAAAATCGATATAAAGTTGTTGGACTACACCGCTGTATTCCAATTTTTTCTCTAATATTTCACGTAAGGAAAATATTTGATCAATAGTCGCGCGATTCCGCCAAAAACCACATTGGTAGTCTCCGATAATTTCCTAAGCGTATTCCGTGATTCGGTTGGTTAGTATTGACGAGAATATTTTATAGCATACTGGGAGAAGAGAGTTTCTAAGTTAACAACGATAGTTGTTACAATCCGTCCTCGTTCCTTTTTTGTGAATCGGAATCAGTATTGATTCTTTCCATTCTTCGGGTATTTTTTCATTTTCCCAGATCTTTCTAACTAAAACATGTAATTTGGAAACGCCAGCTTCTCCACACGCCTTGATTAATTCACTCGTGATATTATCATTTCCTGCAGTTTTATAACGTTTTAATTTTCCTATCGCCATTTCGACTTCCTCTTTACTCGGTGCGTCTATCCATGGTTCAGCGCTCTGATATTCAGAGAGAGGAGATTGATTATTATTTTCCGTATTAAGAATGTCGTCAAAGTGTTGTTTAAATTTATTAAATATCTCAGTCGGATCCGCAATTATATTGTTATTTGCATCTTAAACCGCATTTAATAGAGGTTCAAATCTTTTACGTGATTTCTTTATACCTTTGTACATCTCTCTAACGTTATTTTGGCTTCTGAAAATACTGTTCATGATCTTTAGAAAATACTGTTTTAAAATTGCTGATTTTATTTCAAGAGTTAGGGTGGAAGAAGGGGAGAAAATATCTTAATTTCGACCCTATGGTTTTACTGACACAAGGAAAGTAATGTTAATCTATTTCTACAATATATGCGCCGAGGTGAAATATTACTACAATTTAAATACACACAAAATGAAGCTAACTCGAATCATTAAAGATTGAAGCTGATGCAGAAAAATTATGAGGCTGGCATATGTGTCCCATCCACTTCTGATTAGTACAGGAGCAAAGAGTGCCCTGTGGGAAAGACAACGAATAGAAGGTCATAGTGGTGCCATTTTATCACATAAATAATTTTGTTAATTAATATCCTTGGTAGATATATTACTCATTAGTGATGTAGTGGCTAGCATAAAAGCCTTCTAAACCCAAAGTCATGGGTTCGAACCCGGCAGGTGGCCCTAGGAATGAAAGTTAAAAATCCTTGCTTATGCCTTAAAATGGATGGGGCTTAAAATGAAAATGTTAGTCCCGCAATTGTGCGATGTGAGGTACTTTAAAGATCCCAATCCTAATTAAACCTGGTTAGGCGAAATTTAGGAACCCCACTGCATCTTAGTAGCATAAAGAGGCGTTATTTGAATAAACAAACAAACAATAACCTTGGTGACACCTTCACATGTGTGGCGTCTAGTGACGTCTTTTAAGATGGCTAGAAATGTACACAATCAGTGATATTGTGGACGCTTTAAAATCGATTTTAAGTTTTATTATCTCATTGAATTTTTAGAAACTGAAAGAAATGTTCTCAGCATAAATTAAAAAAATAACAACATAATTCATTCATTTAAAAAAATTCAAAAAAAAGCTAAGTAAAATAAAGCTAAAATTTAAGATTTGTGGTAATTAATTCGGACAAAGGTGGAAATCGTTTTAATACCTGTTAATGGCCCTAAATGAAAGTAATCCGAGTTCACACCATCGCAAGTGGTGAGCTTAATAGACTTACTGAATTTGGTTCAGTGATATTGCCGCAATCGTTCGTCAGAAAAAGACAATTTATTTTCCATTTTTGTTGAAAAACACAATTAGTTCACTAAGAGACAGCTATAACATTGAATCAACTATCCAAATCGAAAAAAGTCATAGAATGAAATTTGTAGAGCATTACATTTCAAAACCTTTCTAAATTGCAAATTTGCATGGTACGATCATTCAAAAAAATTTTTTTTTTGGTTTTCCTGTACACGCGCCCTAGGACTTGTCAGAAATATTTGCTTGATACGTCCGCTTATCCGAACATTCTGGTATGGAGACTTATTTGATAGTTCGGTTGGATTTCTTTAGCATTATTTCTTCTTTTTCATTCTACTACTAATTTTGATAAAATTGCTATAACGGTGTAAATCTCGTATGGCCAGGTCTATAAGACTTAAAATTATTGGAAAAAAGGTGTGATTAGAGACTGTTTCTAGCAGTATTTTGATTTTTGTTATTTTTTTATTATTTATTGAAATTTACAACTTTATTGAATAATACATTTACAAGATAAGATAAAATGAATCAAAAAGACATGCAAAGAAACTGTCCACTGGCAACTCTCCATTAGGTAATCTAAACTAGTAAGTCTCGAGGTTTTTTACTTTTTCAAAGCTCGAGGGATTATCAGGAATGAAAGAGGAAGCAAGGTTTAAAACTATTGGGTTAGAGTGTGAATGGAGTTCGTTGTGGAAGGATTTATACCTGGTTTGGGCCAAATCAGCAATATATGGCACAATAAGGTCTCTATGGTTGGGTTTTTTCGTGACAAAGAAAGAAGCCTTGAGGATTTTACGAAGGACACCCTACAATCCTCCACGAAGATTGAAACGGCAGTGGCCCCGCGACGTTCTGTAAACATTTATACTGGAGTTCTGACGCGGTCAGATCTTCCACTCATGTACTGTATGCTTGTGGCTATTGCACCCTAACTCAACCTCTACTGGCTAAGACCAGTGTTGCGGCTGAGAGAGAGGCGCTGGGATCTCTTGGATTCCGATTTTTCCTCCACAAGCGGAGGGAAAAGCCCAGTCTGGGGTCCCCTTAGCAGTTGTATATAGTTACCATTGTTTGTATGATGTTTATTTATTTGCCAACTTTGTATTTATCTCAATTATAGGTTGTTGTTGTTTTTTTGTTTCGTTTTGTTTTATTGTACATATAAATTAATTGTTTTTATATTTTATTTAATTTGACTTTATCATTATTTTCTGTATATATTGTATGAATGTGGTTCTATATCACTATTACTATTGTTCATTCTGAAACAGATTGTAATATTTCTCAATAAATAAATATTTAAATAAAAGTATGAAGTGAAATAAAAAATATTTGTTTAGATTTTGCAATGGAAATTCCAGGACAAAAAGACATAACTAAGTGATCGATGTTGTTTTATCATTCGAGTTGAAGGGTCGTGTAATGAATAAGATATGCCCCTATCTATATTTGTCAAACGGGAAATGAGTCATAGAACAGAAAAGAATATAAATCATAGCGATACAATGTAATATTGTTCAATATTTCCAACAGAAGTATATAAAATATTTTAGAGTTAGCATCAATAATTATCGCTCATATTAATTAGTGTTTTGTTTACATTTATATCATCTAGCTCAAACAAAGCAATACTCGAATTAAAGGATTTAATAATATAGCATCAATTAACATTAATATTTATGTATTTAAATAGATATAACCTACATTGATTGATACTTAGAGTTTTTTAGTGGAGGGATACAAGTTTTTTAGAGCTTCGGAGGGTATTTTTGTTTTGGAGAGAGAGAAAGAAGATTTAATGTGCTAATCAAGCCGAACTGGTTCATATATAGGGTAAATCACCATCATTAATACAAGTGAATATTTAAATATGTTTCAGTACTTCCATAGGCTACACAGCTTGTACCCCTCCTGTATAAATAACGTAGTATCGCGGCGGATAAAATAGACATACAAAGTTCCTAGGCTTAGTAATGAACGAACTCGTAAAAAGTTAATATGCGCTGAACTGACAGGCATCTAAGAGGTAGGCCGAATCGTAGTTGGGAGGATTGTGTTCAGTCGGATCCGTGGGGCTTGGGTTTGGATGGTAGTCTTGGGAATGAACTGTGCAGGCGAAGATTGGTGGTATCGGATACTAGATACTTTTATTATCTAGTACTTTCAATTAACCTTTATTTATTTAATTTTACCCTCTCTCTTCGCGGATTCCTGCTAGGCTTGATTTATTTATTTTATTATTTATTTAACGTTTCTTTATGATGCTGTGGCTAATCAGTCGATGCTACAGTGAGAGTCCTGAATTTTGCCTGTCCAGGTTTAATTAAGGAAGGGGTCTTTAACGAGTACCTGTCATCGCACAGGCTCGGGACCACCTTTTAACGTCCCCTCCAAAGGACGGCATCACTAAGGATTTTTTTACTCCCATTACTCCCGCTACCTGCGGGTTTGAACCCATTATGCTAACCACCATGCTACAGGCAACCCCTATATGGCTTAAAAATCAAATTAACTCATCCATTTCATAATTGGTAAAAGAATTGAAACAATAGACACATAACTTGATGATTGTTATATAGAAGAAGTTGGTTTAGGGTGCAGTAATATAAACACTTCAATTAAACGAATCTAATTTTATTAATATAATTAATTGAACTGCACCCTCCAACCAACTTCTTAATTTGTACCTACAATTAACCATCCTTTCGTCGTTAATTATTGCTGATTCCTCTTCATAATCCTTCCTCTTCTACCGCTTAAGCAATGTGAGTTGCCTTTCTGTAGGAACTAGACCAAACTCTTTGATCCTTAACCAATTCTTTTCTCTGGGCCCATTCCGGTCCTCTCTTCACGAAGGCTTGCCTTAGTCCATCCTCCTAAGTGTGTCGGATGGACGGATCTTCCTCTACATCTTTGCTAGTCAAGTTTAGGCTCATATGTCATCTGGGCGAGACGATGATTTTCCATCTTTGTTATATGTCCGAACCATCTTTGACATTATTCCCTATTATATATTTTTTCTAAAATTTCAAAAAGAAAAAATTTAACAATTTCTCTGTTATTTATTTAACTATAAACATTGTAAAAAAGTATTAGATAAGTAATGTAATTCATCTGTAAATAGCACATTTATATGCGAAAAGTTAACAATCTTTTCCAAGACAATAAAAATCAATCAATCTGTGATTCTTACCGCCGGTTCTACATCGAGATTTGACCTTATAGTTGTGTTGCGGATTCAGTCTCTTCTGGTTTTCCCCTCGATTTTCCTGAAGAACCTCATTTCTGAAGCTTGAATTAAGCTTCTTTGCATGGAGTTTTTTTACCACGACTCTGAGCAGTAGGTTAATATCTTATAAGGTAAATAGGTTAATATTAATTAATACACAGATAGATTTATGTACCTCCACTTTAGTGTTCTTAGAGACCTCTTTGTTATTTAGGAACTTTCAATTTATAGCGTAGAGCATTTTCCTGCAGCAGTCACTCAATCCGTGTTCTCATTATCAATGTGCTCACAGGTAATTGAAGCACCTAACCTATTTTATGGGCTTATATATGTTTCTCATCTCTCGCCGAAGCATCCTGCCAATCCTCATCACTTCTGTCTTTTAAGGGTTTATCTCCCTGTTGACTTTTTTCAGTACTGTTTCGAGATTAATTAATTTTTACTTTCACTTATTTCTTAAGTAAAATGTAAGGTAAGGTCAATTACTGTGATCCTGAAAATTTTCAAATTAATGTTTTTAATGGAAAGATCCAAAATAACCTCGTCTACCAAAACAGACTTATTGTATTAATTTACCTAGAATAAATTAGAAAATTATATGTTAACCCGTTCTGAATAACTTTATTCGAGTTTTTAGGAATATTGAAACCCCTTCACTTACTTTACGAAACAAATAAGCTCCTCTCCAAAAAAAAAAAAAATGATTTCTCCCATGATGTATTTCATATATCGGTAAGTGAAATTAAATAAAAATAAAAATAGGATTGATAATAATTATCAAACAGTTTTCTTTTAGGTTTCTTTATTTTTCAATAATTGACAATAATAAAATTTTATAATTTCACAAAACAATCATAATTATTTCTTATTTCAAAACTTAAAATATAAAATTTTATCCATATTTAAAAGTCACTGATACATGAGCCTGAACAAATTTCAAAATATAAAAATTAAAAAAATAACCGATGTTTGTTTGCTATTCTTACATCTCCAAGTCAGAAAGAAAATCTGAGCAGCCACTCTGCATATATTTCTATAGATATATATATATTTTTTTTTGTTACTTAAATTATGTTATAATTCTCATCAAGAATAAGCAATATTATATTTTATAAAATTGTATTTGAATATGAATGGAACTGTTTTTGTACTCTTTTCGGTGCAAGGAAAACGGATGGAATTTTATCTAATGCGATAATGTTATCGAGTAGATACTGTTATTTCTTTGATTGCTTTCAACATTTCTTAACGTGTAGTGATTACCATGATAGTAGAGAAGAACATGAAGTTATAACATTTCGATATGCAGATTATTGCCACTAATGGCCTGCAACTGAAGTCTATGAGTCAGATAAAAAATGATAAATTTAATAATAGTCCAGCTTTCAGTATTTATTTACGTTTTGAAACAGCAAAAGCTTGTAGCTCCTCTTTGCTACAGAAATAAAAATATACTTTGATATACTTCCTAATTACCATATTTACCGGACATATCCCTGAGTCATTAATTGAGACGTTGATTTCCAAAAGGTACTAAAGGACATTTTTTTCAAAGTTGATATTTTCACATATTTGTATTCTAATGGTTTGGTTTTATCTAAATCCGTCATCAAATTTTATCCATGAAACATAAAAATCCTTAAAAAAAGTCTTTAAAAATTTCATTTCATTCCAAAAGGTACTAAATCCACATTTTATTTCATTCCAAAAGGTACTATATCCATGTTTCGTTCCAAAAGGTACTATATCCTATGTAAACAGATATAACCTTTCCTTTCATTTCCTTCCAAAAGGTACTATATTTCCAAATATACGGCAGAAGCAACTAATCCCGTAATATATCACCATTAATTTATTGTTTTCATCATTTTATGCATTTTTATTGGTTCATTGAGCACGTCTTGAATCACCGCTATTATTTTGATGACTGGTGTTAATCTAATAGTCAGTTTTTAGGCTATTTGAAACAACTTAGTTGCGTCGCTTTGGTTCTTTTAGGTTGTCAATTAAATTAAGTTTTTTCATAGTATTTCTTCTTGCAGCAACATAAATTTGGTTTAAAATTTTTCAGAAACTCACATTTTAATAGAATAATGGTATTTTATGCAGCAAATAGTTGGAATTAGCATTCCACGAACTTGCTAAATATGTGAAGAAAATCCGCGCCTGATCTAACTTAGTAGTCGATTTTTTTATGTAAAATAAAAGCTCAAAAGTTATTATTTATCAGTATCTATGGTTAAATATTGTATACACGTCGTTAATAATATAATTAAATTTGCTAAATTCACACAAATAGTAAATACAAGTTCAAAACAAACTTTATAATTACATACTTTCTTATTATAGTGCCATAAATAGATATATTGTCCTTTGAATATTCACTTTCTTTATGAATAATAGATAATCAATGTAATTAACCAACAAAGAAAGATGTTTCTCAGAGGGAGAATAAGGAAATATACATAACTTAGTAATTAACGATATAAAGACGTTAGTTATCGGCAATGTTGGATCAGGAAGGTTATAGTGACTGTTACCAACTTACCTTGCGTTATATTCTTCCAAAAAGTACTATATCCCTTTTAATTCGTTCCAAAAAGTACTATATCCATGTTTCGTTCCAAAAAGTACTAAATCCATATTATATTGTTTAAAAGTCATCGGAAAAGTGCAATAATTTGGAAAAATGAGTTGGTAACACCTTTATAAATCAACTTTTGATTTTAATAAAAAAAGAGTCACGTAAATTAGGCCAATAATAAATAAATGACAGATTTTTGCGTTTCCTGTAAAATTCTCTAAAGTGGATATAGTACCTTTTGGAAATCAACGTCTCAATTGGTGAAAGAGCATCTCCAAAACTGCAGACGATCCGGTGAGATTCTCTTTTCTTATACTATGTCCCATATAGGAATAGCCAAATCTCAAACGAAGTTGCTACCGATTGTAAGTTCCTATGACGCTCAAATGCAAATAGAGAGTCAACATCGGATTCAGATTTCGTGGAAGTGCAGCCATTTGAACTCTTATTTGTAGTTTCATATAGATTATATAGTTGGTTGTATACATTGATAATATTTTTAACTAATTAAATGGAATTTTGCATTAACGTCGATTCACACATCGGTTGCCAAGGTGACGAAATTGTAAGAGTCATCTAAACATTAGTCCGTGAGCCAGCAACGAAAAATGCAACCCATTTTACCAAAATGTTTAGTTTAATCCAAAGTATCTCAGTATCATGGCAACGCAAAAAATACATCTCTGCTAACTCAAAACGGGTGGATTACAAAATGGCGGCCGTTCCAAAATGGAATATCACTAAATATCAATGTTTTCTAACATGATTATGGTTACTATCATGGGAACGGCTCATCCTATGAAGATATTCGATATTAAGTAAATTATCAAGTATTTAATAAGCTTTCATTTGAATGGTAAAATACATTTGTATGTCTAATATTTAACGATGTATTTAAAAAAAAAAAAAAATATTGGCGGAAAACTAGATATCACTCTTTTCTAACATTATTATGGCTACTATCATGGTAACGGCTGATCCTATAAGGATAATCGTTATAACAAGTAATTTAGAAAATTAAACCACCTTCAATTTAAGTTGTAAAACACGTCTGTATTTAGTTATAGTTATGTAGGTACTAATATACTAATACTAATAGTTATATAGGTATGGTTCTTACAAAATAACAGGAAAGAGAAACTTCTTTATTGTCATTAATATGGTTGATATCATGGAAACGTTTGTTCCTAACAATATAATGGTTATAAACTACTTTTCGAGGCATAAAAGCTGAAGCTGAATACGAAAAATCACGGGATTATGGTCCGAATTTATACATGGTAAAGAGATAAGAAGTGATAAATTGTAAATATTTTTCGTTAGAGCCAAATCGATAATACTAAGTTTGTAATTATGTTGAGTCGGTATATGGGTTGGTTCAGGCGGACTGTGTAATTGAATAAGGTTTTTTACTATGAAGTTTAGAACGAATTTACCGCTGGTCAAAAGGAAAATCGCCTTTTTGGTCCCTTTTTATATGGCGGCCATTTTTTAATGCATCCGTGTTGAGTTGGCAGACGTGTATTTTTTGTTTAACCCTGATAGATGCTTTGTTTAAAACAACTAAAAAAATTTGTAAAATGGGTTGCATTTTTCTTGCTGGTTCACAGAATATTTTCAATAAACCTTTTGTATAGAAAATAATTTTGGTGGAGTGAAATATAGCAATGCTGCATTTATCATAACTTTTCGTTTATGTTATCATGGTGAACGAGATAGCAGATTATCACTAATGTGTAAATAATATGGCAGTTGAAAGTTAATAACAATATATAGACAAATGTATAATAATATATATTTTTCTACATCATTACTGAAGATATTTCTTGGTTTGCAATTTATGTCTATGACTAGTGAATTTTTGTTCCAATATAAAGTAATTTACTTTTAATAATTGCGTAAGAGTTAATTGAATTTGCGGCACAGAAAACCCATCAAAACTTTTCATCATTTCTCAACTGAGTACATAAGTATTTATATACTCAGTTGGTAAATGATGAGTAATGAGGTTATCATGATGATTTACGATGACTTTTGTAATGTATTTTATAGAATGATTTCCTTAAAAGAGTGCAGATGAACCGAATTGACATACTTGAGAGCTTTTTATTTCGTTGTTCATGACTACGTTAGGTTTGAAGTTTTTTGAAGTCATATTGGATAATGGGTGATTCAATTTCATTTACCAGTTAGGTTTCTATTTTTCTTTTATGCCCATGATTGGGAAAGTATTGTAATATGTTTTATCAGTTATAAATATATTAACAATATCGGAAGTATAAGCAAAGGCAATACTATGCAGAGGTGCAACATTCCTCCGGTCGGCCCAGAATAAAAGAATTGTTACATAAATAATCCCCAAAGTTATTTCTTTTGTTTAATCTAAATGTATTTTTCGAAATATGAACAATTTAAAATTATATATGCATATATATATATATATATATATATATATATATATATATATATATATATATATATATATATATATATATGTATATATATATATATATATGTATATATAAATATAAATTAATATCAGAATTCACATATAAAACTTCCACGACTCGAGACCTGAAGGCCCCAGTTTTCACAACCCGAGACCTGAAGGCTCGAGCTTCACCGACTCGAAACATGAAGGCTCCAGCTTCCACGACTCGAAACCTGTAGGCTCGAGCTTCCCCGACTCGAGACCTTTAGGCTCCAGCTTCCACGACTCGAAACCTGAAGGCTCGAGCTTCCACGACTCGAAACCTGATGGCTCAAGCTTCCACGACTTCGAGACCTGAAGGCTCTAGCTTCCACGACTCGAGAATCAGCATATATCCCAAATTTCCATTCACTTTTCCAGCTCTATCTCGTGAACGAAACCATTGGATTTTCACCATTTCGACTATTCTCCCACTATTTTAAGGTGAACTAACACAATAATTAACATATAGTTTTCCCCCGAATTTCCGGTTTTACCTCATGAACGAATCAATGAATTTTCATCATTGCGACTATTTTGAGGTAGATCAAGACGATAATCAATATTTAGTTTCCCCCAATTTCCGGGAATTCAATTCAATTTCTCGTGAAAGAATCAATGAATTTTTAGCATGTCGATTATTTTGTATTTATTTGGGGTAGACTAATACAAGAACCAACATCTAGTTTCCCGTCGAATTACCATTCGCTTTTCCGGCGCTATCTCGTGAACAAAGCAATGGCTTTTCTCCATGTCGACTGTTTTCCGTTTTTTTGATAGGGAGTAAGGAATAAGTGGTGAAAAGAGATTTTAATCACTAAGATAGAAAATACATACTGACTCAGAGAAGATATCTCAAGAAAAGAATATTAGCTGTTGAAGACGCTCTCAGCGTGGCACGAAAAATAAGGGAGCTAGTATAACCTTTTGAAAAAAGTAAAGAAACTTGTCGGAAACGATTAGTCATGTTTGCTGTATCTACTATTTATTGGGTGAAAAAAAATATGGGTTAACGTTAAAACTGTTTGATATAAGAATTAATGGTATAAAATAGCGGGCTAAGATTAAAAAATACAGCATTAATAACAAAGGTATAGATAACAGAAAGCGAAAAGGTTATAAGTGAATCAAAAATAGAATTAAAAAGGGACAAAATTAATTCTTTTTAATAAAACATCGTTGGAATCGAACACAAAAAAAAAAAAAAATTGTTTAAACCTTTTCCCTCAAAATTTGAGATTTAAAGTTTCAAGACAAGTAGCATCCATATATCAAATAAAATAAAAAAGTCTATTGACCTGTCTTGAGAATGATGGAATGCGCGAACTGACGAATAAAAAAAAACACATTTTATTGGGTTGTTTTACACGAAATGTCCGTTTTTATAGTTTCTGAAATACATAAAGGATTTTGCAGGTTCCTGTTGTTTTCTTCGAATGTTTACATATTTAAAGTAAACAACTGTTAGATTAGTAACTACTAATCCTCTACCTTTGTATTGTAAACATTAGCTTCCCAATCAATTACCCACTTTTAGTATACCTCCAAATATGAATATGGAAACACGCGATGTTAGGAGTAATATTTTTGTACGAATTTAAACTCGGCCATTCAGCAGCTGAGGCCGCTAGAAATATTTGCAAGGCGTTTGGCGAAGGGAGTGTTAATGAACGGACCATTCGCCTTTGGTTTGCTAAGTTTTCAGCTGAGGATACCGACTTGGAAAACTTGCCCCGAGGAAGACCTCCGTCCGTAATAGACAACGATGTCCTCAAACATACAGTAGAAGGAAATCCCTACCAAACGGTTAAAGGACTATCAGCACAACTAAATGCAAGTGCATCTACCGTTTCCAGACATTTAAAGTGTATTGGGAAAGTAAAAAAGCTCGATACATGGGTACCTCATGATCTCACTGAGCGGCAGCAAGACCCCATGTTTCAAAACATACCGTGCAAAAATTGAAAGAACTGGGCTACGAAGTTCTTCCGCACCCAACATATTCTCCCGACTTGTCTACAACAGACCACCTGTTCAGGAATTTAAACAACTTCGTCAAAGGAAAACATTTTGAAAATGATGATCAAGTGAAAAGTGCGTTTTCAGATTTTGTTTCACTTCAAAGCTCAGAGTTTTTCAGTTCGGGGATAAAAAAGTTGGTGTCACGTTGGGAAAAATGTGTAGAAAAGAAGGTAAATACTTTGAATAAAATTATCTTGTTTTCATATCTTATTTTTAATAAAAATTCTTTACCTTGAAAAGGATATTTCATGTGACACAACCCAATATTAAGTCAAGTGTTAGCCGAGATATTGTGTTAAAACTTAAGGCTCGTGATTCCTATATTTTTTCACAAATCACCATTTTGACTGGTTAGCCTTTCATTTGCTTTTTGATTACTTTAAAATTATACACCCTCCTCAAAAGATCTTAAGAGGAAAAGTACACTGTATACAGAGCTGTATAATAAAATAAAAAAGTTATGAAATGACCAGATATTTTAGGTGAATAGCCACAAATTATAAATTTTACTGACATATAATTATTTCAAAATAATAAATCATTGTATAAGAATTTTCAACGGTTATTAGATCCTCTGGCGCACATACTTTTTTCGATTATTTTTATGCCAAGGAGAGCAACGTGCCTGATTTAGGTTCAATAGAAGGTTAGTGCTACGAGCAAAGCACCTGAGCGAGACGCAAGGCCTATGACAATAACAAGACAGAGCTATCTATAGATATAAAATAAAGTGAACGAAACAACAAAGGTGAATATCAATGGAGAAAATAAAGGATTTAATTTCTTCACAAGTATTAAAGACATATTTTATATTAAAGATACAAAACATAAAAACAATAAATAAAGCCTCCATATCGCAATAATAGAATTCAATGAAATATTTTAATATAACAAAAATCGAACTCTGGTTCATCATAAATTAATGGAGATAAAATTTCCATTCTTCTTGACATATTCACTGATACGATATCTTATTGACATCGCGGTTTTTTGAAAAATCTATGGCTTAAGAAAGTAGGTAAGATTGTCCTCATTTCTCTACCCAAGATCTCTTACTTCCAGCAAAAATCAATAAATGAATATGATGACATGAGACTAAATGACATCACAGTGAATTCACTGATCCCAAGATTTTATGAAATAAACGATGATGATGATTAGCTTAATTTTCACAAAACTAGAAAAGATTCATTTGATAATATTACATTCAGAAATTATAGGAAAAATAAGAAATTCTCAAGTAATAACAATTTATTATTACCTTACAACAAAATTATAATATATTATTTAACGACACACATTTTTCTGTTGAAATTCAATGCAATTAATTCTTTTAACAATTATATTCATCTCTAGATGTATTTTAAAATGCTTAAATTGTTTTTAACAACGGAGGTAACTGAAAGTCGTGTCTCCACACCAGATTTTCTCTTTATAGATTCTTGAACAATTGGATATTTAAACAGTTTTTTTTTTTTTTTCTTAGAGGTTACTACTCAAAGGAAAAACTTATTTTAAATAAAACTTATTAAATATGGAATTCATGGTTTAAGTTTTCATGTAAAACCTGTACACGATAAACAGACGATTCTGGAAAAAATAAGGATCCATTGACAAATATTTTATTCATAAATACTTTTTTTTTTTAAATGTTCCAACTAGGTTTTCGATGTAGGCGTTGCATCGACCTCGCTCAGATCTCGGGCCTACAGAACTCCCCACTACTAGTGTAGCTTGGAATTCCAGGTGGAAGATACTTAAACATGACTCAGCAGTGGTCAGCCTTGTCCAGGGGACCATGGTTCCTTTAAGTTCTCTTCTTCCGTTTAAATTTCCAAGCGCTTAAATTAAAGATCAGAAAAGGAAGTGTATAAGAAACAAGCCACGTTATTGGAGAAGGTTGTTATGTGCAAAATACTTTCACATCATAATGAAAAATAGGAATACCCTTTTATTTGGTTACATCCACCAAGAATAAATAAACTTTGCTTCAAAAAGAATGATCAACAAATATAGCTAAAGGATATGTTTAAATAGAAATAGCTTTCACAGTACCAAATTAAATTAGTTATCAAGCAAAAACCGCTAAAAAAATAAAAAATGGTTACATAATGGTTTATTATTTCCAAATAACTATATTAGGGTATAACTGCTAATCTTTTCGATTTTTCATCACCTTCAATAATAACCGAGTTAGTTATCAATTAATATGTAAATCAACTTTTTTTTTTTCTGTTTATCGAGCTTTTCTGAATCTAAAACTCTTCACATATTTTTCTCTCTCTCCAAAAATAACTGAGTTATGGGCGTATTTATGAGTAAATTTCTTTTTTCTCTTTTTTATAATTATTCGCGTTTTTGTTTTTGTTATAAAACACTAATAAATATAAATCTTCGAAAATAACGGAGTTACAAGCGTATATATAGGCAAGATTTCAATTTTTTCCCCTTTTTTGTTTTTCTTGTTTACCGCGCTTTACTGATTCTAAAACTCTCTACATGTTTTTTCTTTATCTTAAAAAATGCCTGAATTATGGTCGTATTTATGTGTAAAATTTCAATTTTTTTCTTTTCATTTCTTAATAATAACTCGTGTTTTTTCGGTAAAAAACAAATAATTTTTTTCTAACTCCCAAAATAACTGAATTATTGAATTAAATCACTTTTAATCGGCTGTCATTTTAAAAATAGCCTCCTATTAAAAAAAAAAACCAATAATAATTTCGTTTTGTGATGACAGACTAATATAAAATTCAATTTCAGGATAGTGCATATTACCCAAAGAGCAGACAAATATTTTCTCAAACCAATCATGAATATTGAATGATCGGATACAGTTGTAAAATGTAAAACATATAAATCAATATATGTATAAATAAAAAGTGTTTATTGAAATGTTAGGTATAAATAGCAAAGGATAATTTGTAATCAAACATTCCAAACCACAACAGTTTTTATTGAGGTCGATTTGATATCACATAAAAAAAAACTGATATTCAGTAAATAAATTAAGAGAAGAGGAATATAGGCATTTCTAAGCGAACAAAAAATAAATATAAAGTTGCTTTATCTTTATAAACCAATTCTATAAAAATTATATAATAAACCAATATATTATTAAAAAAAAAAGCGTCAGAATCATAGATAACCTACTAGTAATTATTATAAATATATTCAGTCAGAGTTGATTTTTTTCTGAATTTTACAGAGCATTGAATGTATTATAACAGATTAATTATTACTTAATTAATAATAACTAACAAAGACGAAATCTTATCTTCGGAAAAGCATCAGGAGATATCCTCCTTGATTTTGTATGGGTGGTTTATAAATATCAGCTTGGCAAGAAAAAGAGATAAAACACAAAGTAAAAATAAATAAATAAATCCTCCGAGCCGCAAACTCCATGGAAGAGATGCTTGACCAACCGTTCATCATGTAAGGACTAAATGGATCATTATTAACAGATTATTAAAAGATGTTGAGTTGATAATCAATTCAAGACTTGCTGGAAGACTGGAAAAATACCTCAGACCTGGAAGGGTTAATTATCAAAATTCTGAAAAAGGCAAACAACAAACCTACTAGAAAAACTTTCGAATCGTCACCCTTCACAATAGTGTGAGGAAGCAACTCAAGAAACAAGTCATAAACCTCTTCAATTGGCAACTTAAAAAAAAATAAATGACCAAATAGTTCTCGAACAGACATTTTTTTACAAATTCTGCTCTACAGATAATCAAGAAGCATTGCTCAGGAAATAGAGAACGGTTTCCAAGTAGTCTAGGAAGGCCTGCAAAAGACTTTCGAAAAAGTAGACAGAAAGCTTGATAAAATGACTAAAAAGCTTCTAACCTGGGCATTCCTATAAAAAACAAAGCGCTATTGAAGAATTAGAAAGCAAGATTCAACTCAAGAAATATTCTTAGAAAACGATGTGTCCCAGATAAGAGTTGTAGAGAGTGCTTCTGTATTGCTCCTTATATTCATAAAGAACATTGTTCAAAACTTGCCCAAAAATGTTTACCTTCTGGAGCAGACCTACTTCTACACAAGTAGCGAAATACAGAATGCTAAGAGATCTGGAGGGCCACTGTCAATTGAATAATGATTGGGATATGACCCTAAGCATAACCACCACTCAATTATTAGCCTCTCGGCAAACATAATATATATCTCATTACTTGAATTTCAGCCAAGGAAATCCAGCTAAAGATTAAGTTAAACGACAGAAACTGAATTAGGTTACTTTTGAAAGTTTGTAAATTTCTTAAGCATGCTATAATATTACTGAATAGAATATTTATGATGTATAATATGCATCCAACTAATCACAACCTCTTAAGTTAAAAGTCAGAAAGACGGGTTTTATTCCGTGAGTCCATAAAATAATTCAATCGGATGAAATAGAAATCAATCTGTACTGCTTAGGTCTAAAACATTTTAGGATGATGCCCCAACTCGCTCAGCTTAATAGTAATTAGTTGGAAAATTATTACAGTCTAACAGGCTTAGCAGTAAGGTTAGGAACATTGTTGTCAATTTTCGAACTAAGCGAAAGTTGAATGTTTGATAAAAACATTTTCTTAGAAGTGATTTGTGGTGAAATAAAAAGAAAATAAAGGATTAGATTAACATAAAAGTTCATATTCTTAAAAAAGTATTTTATTAATGTTTTTAAAGATATTAGTGGCAAAAGGTTTGATGTATTTATTATGTTCATGTATAAGCTACTGACACCTGTGTAAACATGACTATGTATAGTGTGTCCCTGGTCTCTATGTAACTATTCGTTTGATCCAAACAAACATATTTATCTACAAACAAATATTGGTCTTTGCTATAAAAAAAAAGAAATAAAGTAGATACAACATTGGCAAAAGGGTGTATCAAATATCACATGTTTAATGATTTTGTTAAACATTTGTTTATTTTGGCGACGTTTACTACTTTGCCTGCGGCACATGCGCAGTCAACGCAAGGAAGATAATACTGTACTGCGCTTGCGCCGATAGGGTACACCATATGCGAAGTAGGCTAAAGTCGTGTAAGTATGTATGGACCTTAACATATACTAATTTCAACCTCAAATATTAAAAAAAAAAAAATGATTACTTTACAACAAAAAGAAAGTTTTAAAAATATTTTATAATTTATCGAAAGCCATCCTATAATAATAAAATCTGGAATCACTGTTTTAATAAAAATTACTTTCTATTAAGATTTGATCTTATGTCAACATAGACTGTTATAATCAATAATTAAAGATATGACCTTTAAACAAAATTACTTTAATCATTGATAATTTTCTTAGTAGGTGGCTTGCCATACGAGAGGGTGGTGTGTATGTGTGAAAATATATATATATATATATATATATATATATATATATATATATATATATATATATATATATATATATTTATCAGCTATAATCAAGATTGTGTGTTTTTAAGTCAAGAAAAATCAACTTTATTTAAATAAAATATTTCTTATAGTTATCTATCTGATAGTCCCTGGTGGTAGAGAGAAATAATTCCATTTATCATGTATAATTTAATTATTAATTAATTATTGATAAATGAAATTTCACAAAATTTCGACTACCATTTAGTCTGTAGCCCAATTCCTTCTTACTGTACACTTCTCTCTCCAAACCCATTTTTTCAAAAAAGAAAAAGTACATTAAAAGAATATCATTTTTTTGAAAAACAAAGGTGTTGTTACAAAATTTCACCCTCTCTCCATCTTATAAATTTATAACAATGCTTTTAATAAAGCCTACATGCCAGTTTTGTAACTGGTCATTTTTAAATTTATATAAATAATTACAACGAAAAAATATAGCTTATAGGTTTAAAAAAAAAGAAATCATAAAGTTTAAGTGATAAATGTAGACAGTTCATGTGCTAGAAAATAATTTATTGATAAATATTATATATATATATATATATATATATATATATATATATATATATTTATATATATATTATATATATATATATATATATTCCCTTCAATAATACACTGCTGGACCAAATTAAAGGATCACTTCAATATTTTGAAAATACTGAACTGTATAGGGTATTTTTGAAAATATTCTTTTTTCTTTGGAAGTCACACTTTATTATAAGGGTAATAAAAAATTCTTTTCTAGAAATTTTTAATAGGAAAACAAATCAAAAAATAAAAATGTCCTACAATCTCAAAATTCAATAGTATCAAATTCAATCAATCAAAAGTAAATCTTTGAAATGAAATGAAATAACAAAACTGAATAAAAAGTAAGAATTCGAGGAAAACGATCAATAATTGGTATTCCCACCTCTAGCTCTGATAATTGCTTCCATTCTCCTGCCCATTCCAGCGACCAGGGCTCTTACATCTTGTTCTGGGATGTTGTTCCACTCTTTCACTAACATTTCCCTTAAATCTGCCAAATTTTGTGGGTCTCAGGCGCAGACACGTCTTCCAAGCATGTCCCATACATGCTTTATTGGGTTCATATCTGGACTTCTGGGTGGCCAAACCATAACGTCAATTTCTTCTTGTCTGAGGAAATTTTGCACTGATCGAGCAATGTGAGGTCGGGCATTATCGTGCATAAAAATAAAGTTACCTGCGATATTTCTGGGGAAAGGTATTACATGTGGCTCAAGTACCTCCCTAATGTATCTGTCAGCAGTTATAGAGCCATGGTTCGCAAGAACCAACTCTTTACGGGAGTTTAAATTTATGACCCCCCACACTATCACTGACCCACCACCAAACGCAACCCTTGGAGAAAAAGTGCATGGAGCCTACCTCTCTCCCCGCCTTCTCCATACCTTTTCCCGTCCATCTGGAGATCGGAGACAGAATCTTGACTCATCGCTGAATAATACGAGGCTCCAATCTTCCTGAGTCCAGTTTAGATGCTCCTGAGCAAACCTCAAGCGCTCAACCCGGTGTTCCCTGGAGAGAAGAGGTCCAGTAGCTGAAGGATGGGAGGTCAATCCATAATCGTTGAGTCATCTTCTCACGGTTCGCTCTGAAATTTGCACATTCCTGAACCTCTAGAGGAGACTACGCAGACTGTTACCAGTTGATCGGTGATCCCGAAGAGCATGCAGTTGCAAAAATCTCTCGTCACGGTGGAAAGTTGACCTCGGACGGCCTTGTCCGACCCTTCTTGTATGCCCTCCAGTTTGACAGTGCCTATTAAGCACCCTGGACACTACGGATAGTTACCGCTGGAGCCGTTGCGCAATATACCTTTGAGAAAACAGTTCTTCACTCAAAAAAACAGCACGAATTGATTCCTCTTCGGTCAATGCTCTTCTGTTTGCCATCACAACGTTCTTACTAAACTCACAAGTAAAAACTAATGTCTATGAAATGTTAGAAAATCTTCAATTAGATGAATCTTTGCTAACAACTAACCATTTACTGATAGGAAGAAAGGAAAGAAGAGGATTAACTGATCCTATTCTCCATAAACGGGTAGGAATATAAACAGGTAGAGGATTAAGTTGATAAGATGCAACACAAAGTCCAGTCTGGGACAAAGGAATTCCTATTTTTATCTCTTATGTAATAATAACATAAATATTTGTAAGTGATCCTTTAATTTTGTCCGGTAGTGATATCCATTACAGACAGTACTTGTCACAAAGCTTAAAACATCCCTATTAGAAGCTATTGATATAAAAATTCAGAGAAATGCTCTGTGATTGCCTGGATTGTTCTAGGGCAATCTTGGTTTTTCATAAATTTTATAAGGGTTTCTCATATATTATATTATTCCTTCTAGCACTATCTCCATTCATTTTTTCAAAAGATTTTCTTTTGCACTGATCCAGAATGATATGCGTATCCTAGCAACTCAGTGAATTTGAGCTACAATTTAATCTTTGCTTAGATCCAATAAATACTGTTAAGTTCTCAAAATATCAATAAATCAAATACCAAGTTTTGAATGTGATACGGACATATGAGGCTCCAATTTGAGAACTGGACTCACATATGAGAACTATGAAGAAAATTAAAAAAAAAAAAAAAAGTGTAGAAATATATACCAACATCAGGGGATATCTCAGAGATGATTCAACATTACCATCCACTATTTTATTGAACATTTTTTTTCTTTTTCTTATTCTAGATGAACTAAGAGAATTTGACATTAAGCTTCTAATATCCAGGACATAGGTTCAAACCCAGCTCTGATAGGATAATTATTTATTCTCTCATACAGTCATGAGTCCTTCTTGGAGCTCATCCAACCTCTATAAAGTGTGTTTTTATTTATTTTTTTAAAACACTTCAATCCTTGAGCTGAACTTTGATTTAACACTTTTGCTAACTCAACAAAAAATATTTATTGTGATTAAGTGTATGCATCAATTTAAATAAACTAAATTATTCAGTGAAAAAAAAATATGACTAATAAGACAAAATTGTCATCATCACCTATTTTCCATTTCTGAATTTACATATACTTTGTTAAATAAAATCTGAACATGAACTTCTGATTGAAAGTGAAATAATACCCATACTTACCTCTTTCCTGAAGAATTAATTATGTTGATATGCAATAATCCTTAATAACAGCTGTTATTTAACTGGCTATAAAGATGTGGCTATACATGCTTCTAAACTCGATGTGGCTACAATCCTGTTAGGGTCTTGGCCTCCTTAATTAGCTAGCTTAAGAGCCTTCCTGTTTATAATCCCTGCCACAAGGTTGAGAATCCGCTGCCAAGCCATCGGCCCAGAACAGCCTGGGTCTTCCCGCCCTTTGGATTCGAAGCTGCATCTCCTTAAGTACTTATCAAGTTTATTCATTCATTCAGAACTCTTGGTGTGCCAAAACAAGCCACACAAACTCCAAAAACACAACAATAACCATTTTGACTGTTATTCTTTATCCTCCATCAAATTATTTAACTGATCTAAAAATGCACTTGATAATTTTCTGTTCAATGATAACTCAAAGCATGCTAATACTTACAAAACTGCAGTTAAAATATAGTTTACATGAATTAATATCTCATGTGGACAACTCAAATTATGTATAATATTTCAACAATTTTATAAAAACGTATCATATATGAAAGTTGAAGAGTTTGAAAAGGAAGCAGCAGAAGTGGGCCTTCAGCTTAATGAAGAAAAAACAAAATATATAAAATCATCCAGTAACCATCTACTGGAACACCACGACCTGCAGATCAGCAAACATGTCTTAAAAGTACAGTTACCTTCAAGATACCTTAGTTTTGTTATAACTAATGACAATAATATGAAAGAAGAAGTGTGAGACTGTCTGTAGGTAACAAGTGCCTTTTTGCCTACAAAAAACATTCAATTTTAAAAATCTTTCAAGAAATGCAAAGTTGATGATTCATGAAACAGTGCTGAGAGTTACTTATGGCAGCAAATCCTGGGCCTTAACAAATGAAAGCGAAAGGAGACTCAATGTTTGGGAGAGGAAAATACTCAGGAAGATATTTGGGCCAATTAAAGAAAATAACTCAAGCAAATTAAGAAAGAATAGTGATTACAATGTATGGGAAACCAGACCTGGTATTGCTTGTGAAAAAAACCTGCTTCAGATGGCACGGACATATAGGAAGGATGCCAGAAACTAGGATTCCGAGGCGACAACTGTATGGAAAAATTGGAGGAAAAGGATACAAAGAAAGTTAGTTGGATGACGTGGAGTAGGGTCTCAAGTTGCTTGGTGTATGGAGATGGAGGACAAGAGTGAAAGACAGAAATGACTGGCTTGAAGTCATTGAAAAGGCTCAGGTCCTTGTAGGACCATAGCGCCAGGCAGTAATATCGTATAAGATTGATAAATAACTTAAGAAAGGCTCACTGACTGGTAATTGGTTATCTAAAAAAGTAAATTTAAAAAAATTCAAAATTAGTAATCAGTGAAAAAAAAACAAATAATTAATATAGGACCTCATAAACATTAAGCTACCTAGACCTTAAATAATATAAAACAGATGCAATTAAAAGAGAAATTAATAAAAGAATAAGAATAAAATATAGTAAATGTGATGCTAATAACTAATAAGTAATTAATTTTAAAGGAAAGGTATATGAAGTTCATAAATTTTACATCTTAATAAAAAAAATAATACATAAACTTAATAATTATCTTAGTTTTCAATTGAGACACGTTGATTTCCAAAAGGTACTAAAGGAGATTTTTTACGAAATTGATTTTTCTACACATTTGTATTCTCATCAATTAGTTATATCTAAATCTCCTATTTGATTTTATCTAATGAACACCCAAGCTCTTTATAAACGCAATTTAGAAATATAATTATTTTCTAAAGGAAATAATTACACATTTAATTTTGTTCCAAATTATACCAAAACATCTCATTTCATATCTTTAATATGGATGTTATTAATATACTAAAGAAATAATTCTAAATTTTAATGCCAAAAGACCCAAATTAGCTGATTTAATAATATAGTAATGAGAGAATTTCGCGCCTCCTGTAAAATTTCCTAGAATGGATATAGTACCTTTTGGAAATCAACGTCTCAATTATTGATGGCTTTTAAAAGACCAAAATATTAAATTTAATAATTATCTTAGCTAGGAAATTTATTAAAGAATTGGTGTTGATATATATACATTAAATTTATTTAAGCTTAGCAAAATAAATTAAGTTCAGTGAATGGTGTATCTTTTACAAGCCCCTAAGGTAGGGTATGATACAAATTAAGAACACAAACATAGTATAACTTATTTAAAGAATATGGAATTCAATTAACATTTTTTTTTCAGAATGTTTCTTACTTACGTATGGTAAAAGTATTAATATTCTAAAAATGAGCTTCATGAAAAAAAAATTCACAAATTATCTCTCTAGGAATCAAATAAAAATTCTAACTAATATTTTATTAAAGATTTACAAACATAAATGATCACAAAGTATCTTAAAAAAACAGATACGCAATAAAGAAAATCTTAAGAGCAACAGGTACACAGAAAAAATAAAAATAAAATAGGATCACTTCTATACTTTCTAGGTTGTTTAAAAGGTAAAACAAAAATTAATTTACATATATTTAACAAAAAAATAGAATCACGATAAGAAGGTCCTGACAGTGGCCTTGATTGCCTGCCTGCAGAGTGGACAGTCAGCTAGGCTGTGAGCGCAGTGAACGCATGTGATGAGGTGTCGGCAGGGCAGAAAAACAACACCAACCTCATAATCCATACAAATCTTACAGAGCCGAGCTTCTCTCAACCGCCTATTTTCTTCTTCAAGGGATACTAACAAAGTGGAAAGTAAACTTTTATATCATTTGTACATTTCCAAAATACAAATTATGATGAAAAAGAAACAGTCTAACTGACTATTCAAATATTTTTGAAAATAACTAGTTATTACTTTGTTGCTTCATAATAAAAGCAGCAGAGTTAGTGATTTACTAAAAAATATTTTATTATGCTGTTTATACAAACACATGTATTATACTATAATATTAAATTTCTTTCTATTTAATTCATACGAGAAAGGTTTATGTATTCAATTAGGCATTATATACTTCCATTAACTTTTATTATTCTTTCAAAACTTTTTTTCTGACGTTTCAGGGTCTTTTCCCCATTTTTAAGACTAATATTTTTTTTTGTCATTCTTACATATAATTTTGTAGCATAATTCTACAAAAGTTACAGAGTAAATACTAGATAATTGTCAAAACAAGCCTGGGTATATTACTTATTAGAGTTTGATTTCTTCAGTTTTATAAAAACTTGAGTTATCTAGTAATTTCAGAGTTTTCTTAGAGGTGTTTATCATATGAATTGTATCAACTTTTTGGTGGACTCCTGACACTTATCAATTGAGTTGATAAGTTGAGTTGATTCCGAGTTGAGGTTCCTAAATTTAAACATTTTTGGGATGAAGCTTTTAATATTAAAAGAAAATTATTTAAATCTACTTACAGGGTGAATTCACTTGAGGTGTGTTGGAAACACAATCTTCATGTGGAGGAGTCGGCTCAACCGATGGTGGAGTTTCAGCTTCTTTAGGCTGTACTTGAGAGCACCTAAGATTTACACAAAAATTAAAACGATTACATTTTTGAAATATTTAAAAGTATTTCCTAAAAAGATGTAAGTAATCTATAGTCTAAATGTAGACTACGTGCTAATCAAATATTAAATGCTTTGGAATATAGAGAGAATACTCTAATGATAATGGAAACCATTATATTCATCAGAAAAGACATAGAATATAATTGATACAAATAGATCAACAAAAAATACAGTATTTCCAACTCGAACTAATGCAAATCTGTACATGCCTATTAATCTTGTACATCAAACTATCCTAATTAAGAATGAAAATGTAATCGGGCAATTTTAAAAACAAAAATGATACACTAAAGTGCAGATAAAGAATATAGTATTAGAAGGAAAAGAGGGGGATGATGAAAATACAACATTAAAGGTTAAGTGTAAGAAGTAACTATCACTCTATTTATATCACTCTATTTAATTTGGATATTCCAATTAAATAAAAAAAAAAAAAAAAAACAACAGACTTTTGATGCAAGAGTAAATATTAAATATGGAAAAAGGATGACAGATGTGGCAAAAAATAATCCATGAACGTGAGTTATACTCAGCAAGGGGGGTAAATGGGTAGGGTAACAGGAGGACTAGAGAGAGAGATTGGTGCGGGCGTCTCCCCCACTCTTTGTGAAAGTTATCAAGCTAGAGTGCCCTACCCACTGCTATGATAAACTTCCAGTCCTCCCTATCCCTACCAACGCCTACAGTCACCTCCTAGTGGTGCCCCCCGGGGAGTCCGATGGGACTCGCGGACGACAGAGGCGGGGGTTGGTCATTTGGAGACCACCCTTTCATACACCCAAGCTAGGTTGAGGGAGCTTGAGCTGCGGCTGGATGGCAGGGGGTGTATAAACATACACTGTCTACAATCGACCCACTTGGGGCACCTGGCGCACCCCATTGTACCTTATTGCCTGCTGCAGGGAGAGGGAGTAGTACCTGTAGTATTTTCACACCCCCATTCTCGTGGGAAAAAAATGTCCGATTACAACAATACCAAAAAACATTTTTCGTTTTCAGATGACGAATCTGAAAACCTTCCCAAGGAAGACTTGTCTTCTCACAGGTGAGATTGAGGGCTGCCGCATTGAAACTAACCAGGAGTTGTTGGTTGCGACCTCTGCGAAAGCAGGTACGGATGCCCAGATTCCACAAACTAACAAGGTTCCTGAACCTAAACCCTCCAAATCCGAACCCCAAGACGAAGAGGATGATTCCTCCGCCTGGGTCCCCTCTAGGTCTTCGAGGAGGAGGAGAAGGAGGAGACATAATCCTACTGCTAGGATCATATTAAAATCAACTGTAACAACAGGTAAACAGACAATACCAGAGCCTGGGAGGAGTCAGGCTGAGTCTGGTGCTGTGGCCCTCCATTCTGGAGCAGGCCCTGTGCCTGGCACGTCTGGCTCTGGACCCAAAGCCTCAGGACTTAACCCAACTGGTAATGCTCTAGTCACTAAGATGCCTCCTGTAAGGCCATCGGGCAGGGTTGCGGGGGTTCGCAAGGAACCTGCAAGCGTGCCCGGGAAGCCCTAAGGGAGAGCAGCTACTCAAGCTAGCGTTCCTAGTAAACGCCCCAGGTCATCTCCAGGAACCTTGGCCCCACTGGCCAAGAAACCTAAGGAGACAACCTCTAGCTACGCTTCCGCTGCGAGGAACTTGTTAGTGGCGGTGGTCCGTGTGGGCTATCCTCACGAACAACTCACTCATGAGCAAAGCGACATGCTTGAAGAAAGGATCGCTGATAAGGTGGGAGCACTCGATCCTTTTGGAGAATACCATCCTGCCTTCGATGGATCCAGCTTTAAATTGGGCGGCTGCATCGTATGTTGCCAGGATGAGGTGGCCAAGACCTGGCTTGAAGCCACCATCCCGACGATAAGCATGTGTGAGGGCATGTCCCTTCGCAGTTGTGATGTGCGGGAACTCACCAAAACCATTAAGGTTGGTGGATTTTTTCCCGGCCGGGTACTCACCGAGGTCAAACTTATAAATCGTATTTGGGTCCAGAACAACAATGTGGATGGTGTTCATACCTGGACCCTAATATACCTTAAGGAGCTTGACAAAGACTTCTATGCCATCTTTAAGATACCTGAGACGAGCGTGGATAGTCTTCGCGTCAAGAACATGGCACTTAATTGTGGCATGAATAGTGTGACTCTGACAATTCTCAAAACTAAGAAGACAGAAGAGTCCACTCTGGAACAAGGAGTGCCGTCTCGAGATGAGGGTGAAGTCGAAGAGGTTTCCAGAATACTTGAGGAGGTCAAAATGGACGTTGATGGCAAACATTCCGGGAAGGGTGGCGGATCGGTGGTGGCAGTGGCTGGTGGGGTGAAGCTGAAGGTCTCAGCTTCTGCTGGAACTGTAGGTAGACCCCTGCCGCCGGTGTGGCGCCTGGACCGAACCCTTCCGGGGTTAAACTGTCAAAGCTTGAGGGGAGGCATGTGGTGGCGACGGCTGGCGGGGTGACCTCCAAAGGAGTAGCTAGAGCTGCTCCTAAGGACAAGCCCTTGCCGTCGGACGTGCCCGCCTGCATCCCTGGTTTCTCAAAGCCTAACACTGACTACGAGAGGTTGAGGCGACCTGACATGTCTGGTGGTGGGGAGAAGCCTAAGGGTCCAGCTCATGCTGATCCTAACTAAGGGTGGACCCCGACCTCAGCGGGCTGGACGTCCTCTCACACCTGACCAATAACGTACCATGAAGATGCTGCAGATCAATCTCCACCACTGCATTGCTGCCTGTGATGTTCTACAGCAATTCATTCAAGGTAAGGACATTGACATTATTCTTATTCAAGAGCCTTATTTAATAAATGGTAGGGTTTCTGGGTTGAATCTGAGAGGCTTTGAAATTATCTCTGCCGCCAGCAATCCCAGAGCCTGTATCTTATACAAAAAATCTCTATAACTGCTGCCTCTTTGGCAATTTTGTTCCAGAGATCTAGCAGTAGCAAAAGTCAACCCGAAAGGGAACACAAGACTTAGGGAGCTGCCCATTGCAGCGGGCTATCTGCGTATGAGGATTCAGACCCTACCTACACCATTGGCACAGCCCTGGAGTGGTGCAATCAAAGCATCATTGCAGGTCTGGATGCCAACGCACACCACAAAATCTGGGGAAGCACGAACACCAACATGAGAGGTGAGCTTATCCTAGATTACATTATTGAAAATGATCTCATTATCTTGAATAAAGGCAGGTCACCTACCTTTTTCAACAAAAATAGATCTGAGATCATAGACATTACCTTAGCCTCTAACTCGTTAAGGGCTCACATTACTAACTGGCATGTGGTTGACGAAGAAACATGTTCAGATCATAAAATATATTAGGTTCGATCTTAAATGTGATGAAACCTACTTCATAACATTCAGGAACTCCAGACTAACAAACTGCGACTCCTTTGCTTTAAATCTAGCTAAGGCTGCCAAGAGTTGTCCTACCATGATTGACAATTCATGGAATCTTGAATGTCTCAACTCCTCACTATCTAATGTTTTAATGCATTCCTACCTGTAAAGCAGCCATGTAAAGAGGTCCACAAACAATAAAAAGGCTCCTTGGTGGAATAACAACCTGAACAGGCTGAGAGTCCTTAACAAAAGACTTTTTAATTCGGCTAAGAAATCTGGCAGATGGGATACCTATAAAGTTGCCTTAACTGAGTATCATAAATCTGTCAGACACGCTAAACAACACGCATGGAGGAACTTCTGCAGTGACATAGACAACTTACTGGCTGCTTGCCGTGTTAAGAAAATCTTATCCAAACAACATGACCAGGGGCCACTTGGAACCCTGAAGACACATGACAAACAAACAACAAATGAATATGAAACTCTACCTATGCTTGCGGAATCACACTTTCCCAACTGTAAGGTTATAAACTTGGACAACAGTGATGTTGTTTACCCTACTGACGTGCCAGCAAAAAGGCCTAGCATACGGCCAGAGGAATCATTACCCCTAACACGCTTGAATGGGCAATTAAATCATTAGCTCCATTCAAGTCTCCAGGCATTGATGTCATCTTTCCAGCTTTATTGCAGAAAGGTCTACCAATTATCAAACGATACCTCCTCTTACTACTCAGAGGTAGCTTGGCTTTAAAATATGTACCAGTTAGTTGGAGAGAATCCAAACTCTGCTACATCTCCAAACCTGGGAAAGGTACCTATACGGACCCCAGATCATTCATACCTATATGCCTGTCCTCATTCCTGATGAAAACTCTTGACAAATTCTGGACAGGCATATTAGAGCACACCTATCTCTTAACAATCCGTTACATTCACTCCAATTCGCCTACCAAGCTGGCAAATCTTGCGAATTAGCACTACACAATCTTGTCTCCAGGATTGAAATATCCATGGAACAGAAAGATATAATGACTGGCACTTTTATCGATATTGAAGGTGCCTTTGACAGAACACCCTATAACACTATCCTGGGTACCCTGATTGACTATGACATTGATCCTGTCAACAGAGGATGGATAATGGTAATGCTTGAAAGCAGAACCTTAGCATCGGAATTATCCAATACCATACTAAGGATCAAACCATATGGTGGCTGCCCTCAGGGTGGTGTTTTATTGCCTCTACTTTGGTGTTTGGTGATTGATCCGCTCATCAAGAAACTAAACTCCCAAGGCTTCTATACCCTCGGCTACGCAGATGATATTGCAATTCTAATAGAGGGCAAACATCAATGCGTAGTATCCTCTTTACTTAAACATGCTATTCACATTCTTTGTGATTGGTGTGGATCCTCTGGACTCAACATCAATCCACAAAAGATTAATGTCTGCACTTTTACACACAAAAGAAAGGTAAACATGAACTTACCTAGTATTAATGGCACACAACTCACCAACTCAAAAGAAGTTAAGCATTTAGGGGTCATTCTTGACCACAAACTGCGGTGGGACACTCATATCTCTTACATTGCTGGAAAAGCTCTAAAATGCCTTTGGGCGTGTAAAGGGCTATTAATAATGTTTGGGGACTCAAGCCCCAAATCGTCTATTGGCTCTACACTACAGCCATTAGACCAATGATCACTTACTCCTCCGTAATATGGTGGCACAGAGCTCCCATAGGGAACAATAAAAAGGTACTTTGTAAACTGCAAAGGCTTGCTTGCCTCATGATAACTGGGGCAATTAAGACTACTCCAACAGCTGCGATGGAGACAATGCTGAACATCATGCCTCTAAATTTGGAGGTGGAAGCGCACGCGCTGAGAACTATCTACCGCTTTACCAAACTAGCTAAGTGTTCCAACAAGTTTACCCATCAAGGTCATTCCAACTTACTTAGCAGGCTCAAGAAAACAATATCCTAGCTATGCCCTCAGACTTACAAATCCGGAAGTTTATCAGTGCCAACTATAATGTCAACATTGATAAATCAAGGAAGCACAGACCCAAACATGGTATCAACTGCTACACGGATGGCTCACTAATGGACAGCGGCTCAGGTGCTGGTGTCTGGAGAAAGGACAAACCAAACTCTGGAGCCAGTATTCCACTAGGCAAACACACAACAGTTTTCCAGGCTGAACTTCTTGCTATTCTCCACTGTGCTACTGACCTATGCACTGAAAATACTAGTGGCAAAAAGATTTTTATCTATACTGACAGTCAGGCGGCACTTGGAGCCTTGAACAATCACACAACTACCTCAAAAGTCGTTGAAGCATGCAATCTGACCCTAAATAATCTTTCTACGAAGAATATCGTTAGCGACGAATGGGTACCTGGATACTCTGGTTTCAGTGGAAATGAAAAAGCTGACGAATTAGCGAGAAGGGGATCAGCATCGATTCCCATCACACCAGAACCCCTAAGTGGAATCAGCGTAAGTCATGCCTTTAGGAACATCAATCAATCCTACTTGATTAAATTTAAACAACTTGGGCTAAATAAAGGACTTGGACAATCACTCAAATTCTTAGATGGTCCTAGTACCGGCAGAAGGAAGTGTCTTCTTGGTATGAGTAGGTCATGCCTGAAAACCTTGACTGCTATCTATACAGGACAAGGCAAACTTAACTACCACATGTTTAAACTTGCTATTTCTGACACCCCTTTATGCAGACTATGTGGCATGGAGGACGAAACAACGTTTCATATAGCCACTGTGACAGGCTAGCTATGTTAAAGTTCACTTTATTTGGTGAAGCCCGCCTAGAATACCCTACTAACAACAAACTTGTTAATCCTAACAACCTTCTGAAGTTTGCTTCTGCAACCAAACTCGACTTTAAATTTAACACCGTGTGATTCTAAGGCGCACAATAGACTGTCTGGTCGCGGTGCAATCTTATGCCAGCTTTAAAAAAAAAAAAAAAAATCTGCTCAGCAAGCTAATAAAAAAAATCTGGTGGGCGCAACACATTACTTTCACTTACCTCCATTGTGGAAATCAATTTAAGAATTTTTAAATACATTTAAAGATACAAATAAATCATTAAAGAATTAATTATTTTGAATGTCAATAGAAACATGTGTTTTAATTAATAATGTATTGTATTACTTTCACTTATTATAGATAGTAAGGGAAAGTATTGCGATTGTGAAAATTTTTGAATTCCAGTTTTCAACGGAAATACACATTTTAGGGTCCCCTGAGTCAAAATAACCAAGACCCGCAAAAAGGTCTGTGTGTGTCTATATGTGAGGTAACTCCCGGGCTGAAACGGTAAGTCCTATGAATCTCAAATTTCATATTTAAGACATATAGCTGGAGACATAACAAAACCTTTTTCATCAAAAGGAGCTTACCAGAAGAGCCATTTTATACCATGCATTTTGCACCTTTTTTCGATTTTCTCGAAAACGGTTCCGATAATTTTGAATAGACTCGCTATATCGAAGTAAAATTTAATGGGCTTTAATATCATTTAGGTTTCATTTGGATAAAAATGGTCTGACAGGGCTTAAATGCCAATATTTTAAATTTTCTTTCTCTAAAGTACCTTTAATTTTGTTGATTCTATAAAAATGACTATATTATCTTGTTACCACTGATGAAAAACAGGTAAATATATAAATTGAATGAATTCGATACCCAACTAAAGGAAAAAACAGAAAAAAATATTTTTTTTTTTTGCAATTTTTTGTTTTTGAACATAAGAACAGTAATAGCATGTATGATATACCATTGGAAAGCTAAGGATTTTAGAAAAAATATAATCTAATACAAAAGCTTTTAAAAGTTAATAGAGAGTGATGAAAAGAAGATAAAACTAAGTGATTATTTTAGATAATATTATAATAATTTTTTTTTTTTTAATAAAACACATGTTTCTATAGAAATTCAATGTAATTAATTCTTTAATAATTTTTTAATGGGAGTAAAAAATCCTTAGTTATGCCGTCCTTCGGAGGGGACGTTAAAAGGTGGTCCCGAGCCTGTGCGATGTCAGGTACTCATTAAAGATCCCTATCCTAATAAAACCTGGATAGGCAAAATTTAGGAATCCCACTGTAGCATCATCCGATTAGCCATAGTTGCATAAAAGTGACATTAAACAAATAAACAATTCTTTAATAGTTTCATGTATTTTTATCTCTAACTGTATTTGAAAGTTCTTTCATTGATTTTAAAAATGGAGGTAAGTGAAAGTCGTGTGTTTCCCGCACCAGATTTTTTTTATCTACAAAAGTCAGTTAGTTTTATTGGCTTTTCATCACTCTCCATTAACCTTTAAAATTCCGTGTATTACATAATATTTTTTCTAAATTCTTTAGCTATCCAATGGTATATTATAATGGTATAACATCTATATTGCTATTCTTACATTCAAAAACACAAAAATTGCTTTAAAAAAATATGTTTGCATTTTTCTCTTTTATTTGTTTATCAAATTCGCTCAAATTCCATATTTAGCCGTTATTTATCAATGCTAATAAGATGATGTTCCAATTTTTTTTAAATCTACTACATTAAAGGTACTTTAGAGGATGGAAATTTAAAATATTGGCATTTAAGCCATGTCAGACTATTTCAATCAGAATGAAACCTACACGACATTAAAGCTTGTCAAATTTTATATTGATAAATAGAGTTTAATCAAAATCGATAGAGCTGTTTTTGAGAAAATTGTAAAAAGGTGCAAAATGCATGGTATAAAGTAGCTCTTCTGGTTAGCTGATTTTTATGAAAAAGTTTTTGTAACATCTCGAGCGTATAGTTGTCTTAAATTTGAAATTAAAGTTTCATAGGATTTTTCGTTTTCGCCCGGGAGTTACCACACACACACAAATCTTTTTGCAGGACTTAAGTTATTTGGACCCAGGAGAGCCTAAAATGTGTATTTCTGTTGAAAACTGGAATTCGAAAACTTTCACGATTGTAATACTTTCCCTTACTATATATTTCATATATAGGTAAGTGAAAGTAAAAAGTAATGTAATGTACTTTATTATGGAAAAATAAAATAAAAAAACAGTTGCATACTCTTGCTCTTCAGTATCTTCTTCAGATTCATCGTCGGAAGTAGAAGAATGATTATCTCTGACAATACTGCCTCTTCTTCGCCAATGTTCATGACTTGGAGAATTAGGTGGTGTTGCCCTGACACAACAAAATAAATTGTAATTAACCCATATTTCATTGAGAATAATTTAACTTAGAAACTGTATAGAAAACATAAAATCTATGTGTTCATTAAAATTAATACCAATTTTCTCCCTCTGCTGATGCTAGTTGTTCTGTTTGAATTTCAAGTGCAGCTACAACTAAGGCTTCAGGAGTTGAAAATGGTACCCCCACAGACTCCATTCTTTGCCTGAGAGCTTGCTTTACACGAGATGCTTCAATGCCCATTTGTAAAGCAGCCTGTAAGAAAGAAAATAAGTATTAGAATATTAACTCCAGAAATAATTCAATTTGAAAATGAAACAGGTATTGGCTTTTATTAGTGTCATAATATATTAAAAGAAAAAAGAACCATAGTTCTTTATTTTAATAGAATCGAGATATGAATACTCACAATTACAAATGGAGTATTCATCAAATCCTGCAATTGCTGTTCTGTGACTGAATGAATTCTTCTTACTGGCAAATCGTCTCTAGTTTTGACATCATTACATTTGGGAGCCTTTAAAATAATAATAAAGTAAAAACTGAATATAAAATTTTAATAAAATGTAGATAATATTAGTATATATCATGTGTAGAAATAGAATGTGCCAAATACATAAAACTTAAATTTTGAAGTTCCACACTATCTCCTCCAATAATCATTGAAAAGAAATTAAGAGTATCCATTAGCTGTGAACAGTGACTCAAAAGGCCATTCATTTCTAACAACTGAAAAGCTCCAAAAAATATATTACCAAGCAATAGATGACCTAAAAAAAATTGGTACAAAAAAGAGGAGAATATATTGAAGTAAACAGTGCATGGGATGATAAGGTTAGAAGTAATATATGAAACATGGCATAATCGAATAGTATGCTCTTAGAAGAAAGAATTTTGAATTTGGAAATAACTAAATTCTTTTTCTGTTACTACCATAACATATGAAAAGCTACCTATTATGTTCCACAAAATATTTCAGATCTTTAAAGAGAACTATTTAGAACATAAATGTGATTTTTCATCTGCCACCAATTCTATCTGAAACCCTTTGGGATAAATCGATAGCCAATTTAGAATTATGAAACAGAAATATAGTATACAACTTGTTGAAGAAATTTATTCATTGATGTTTCAAGATGATGTACTCAGGAAACACGGTAATAAAATTAAAAGCCACCACAGCAAACAAAAAATTTAACAATGAAAAGATTATGCACAGATCCCTGGAGAGTAGGAACAACTGAGATATCGATTTCCAAAAGGTACTACATCTATTTCACAAAAATCTTTCCTTGATTTATTATTAAACTAATTTATTAAATAATTTTTAATTAAAATTTAACTTTTTTTTTACTATATTAATAACATTACTTTTACGTTATGGAAGGATATGTTTTAGAATGATTTGGAACAAAATTAAATGTGTAATTAGTAACTCTTAAAAATAATTGTATTTTGCAATAAATAGACTGCTATTTAAGTTTATAATGAATGTAGTTACAAAAAAATAAAATAAAAAAGACAGTCAATACTTTATATTTCTTTAATAAGAAGGAAGCAAATGTAGCTTTCGGTCCCTTTACATGCAGATATGGTGGGTTCTACCCATTTAGAATTTGACAGCAAGCTATTGCTTGGATGATTTTAGTAAAAAGATGAATATAGCGCTGTGAAGCCGAAAGTTACATTTGCGCCTTATTGAAGAAATATTAAGTATTGACTGTTTTTTTTTTTGGTGTAACTTACAATCATTAATAATTGTATTTTTAAAGGACTAGTGAGTTCTTTAGATTAATTGAATGACGGATATCAATAATAGTAAATGATTACAAAACAAATAAATCAAATTATTAATTTTGTAATAAATATCCAATAGTACCTTTAGAAAATTAACCTCTTAATTAAGTAACAACAACTAAGGTGATTCAAGACCAGGGTATTTGATTCAGGCTGTAGATTAATCCAGCTTAGGCTTAGTCCTAAATCCTTATTGAGAAAAAAAACAGGGTCCGTACAGCAATAAGATTTTTTAAACTTCAAAAGTATTATTAGAAATTGGTGTAAAGAAGAATATACAGAATCTGTAAGTAGACTAGTAAATTAAGTTATATTATTAATCATTTAAGTCTCATGAAACAGTAAATTACTTCTTCTTTTTTTTATTGTTATATAAATGGACTTTGTGAAAGTAGCAATCAGGTAATATATAAATTTCCCAAGACTGAAAAGCATAAATCAATCTTATAAAAGAACTTAACTTTTATATGTCAATGACATAAAGAATAATCAAGACAACATGAAATAAATAGAATATCATTCACGTCAAAATTCACAAGTTTTAAATGAAATTATCATCTAAATTTAGGTAACAACCAGAGTATTTTGCACTCCTAATGCCCGGGCTTCATCTACAAATTCTTGGCCTTTGATGAGGAGAAGAAATCCACAATGAGGAAACCACCGAGCGTGCTCGAGCCAAGGATCATCTTCTCTTTCCCAAAGCCGTAATCCTCCATCACAATGAAAGCACCTCACTTGGTCACCTCTTCCTGAAATTTCAAATAATTGAGTTAAAATTAAAAATTCATTAAAACATGTTTAATTTTTTTTGTTTTACTTCTAATTGAATCACCAGTAAAACAAAATAAAATCTAAATTTGAATTATTGACAATTAATCCAAAAACTGAAAAACAAACAATAACAATTTTATGGAAAAAGCATTATTGAAAACTAATATAATAACTGGCTTCATTCATTCTGAAGGCCCCAAAAGTTTTACAAATAAATATTTCTTTAAAGTGTAATATTTATAAAATAAAATACCTTTTTAAATATTTTATTTTAATAATATTTTAAATATTTAAATATAAATATTTAAATATAATAATAATAAATATTTAAATATTTTTAAATAATATTTTAAAATAAAAACCTTTTTAAAATACATTTTTTTTCAACCTAAGATATAACACAACAATAACATTTCAAAATAATTTTTATTTTTTTAAACTAAAAAACAACCTAAAAGGTTTTTTTTTTCTTCATAAAACCAAAGGCATGGTAACAAATTTATATTGTGAAGGAGAAAATTAAAAATGAACAGAGAAATATTAAAAACAACATTAAGTAACTTTATAAAAACCTTGGACAATTGCAAAATGTTGCACCATTCCACCCCCTCACTCCTAACCCCTTAGGTGGAGGTAATTTTTTTTTTAATATGTAGTGTTATTCAAGGCTAATTTCATTATGTGTGCAAAATTTGAGACAAGATTCTGAGAGATAGTTGGTATAGGAGAATGAAGATTTTTAAATTTGATATCATTATATTCCAAATAATATAGATCTCAAGATTAAAAATATTTCTCAGGAAAATATTTTAATAATTAAGGTTTACTGCAATCACCTAGGCAACTGTTAACAGTTGGTTAAAATCAGTAATTCTCCAATACTAAGGCTCTGTGTTATGATTCCCAGCATATTTAACATTTCTTAGGTTTAGTAAATTTAATTTCATTATTTGCTCATGTTTTTCTTAAAAAGTCACTTTAGATGATTTTATTTTGTTATGATTTACATTCTTCAAACTTAATCAATTTTTTGTAATAGCTTAAAGGTCTTGCAACTAATTATATACAAGTATTTTCCGTATAATCTTAACTACTTACTACTTTTTCCACACTATCTGCACTAGTTAACATCATCAGCAAGAATCGATCAAAATCCTTCTTCAACAGCTCTATCCTCTGTTTTCAATTTTGTCTACCTGGCCATACTCAAGGAGTTATCATCCCATTTAACAAGTGTATGCCTTCCTCCCTCCTCCATTATTTTAGGATTCTTACATCAATCATCTATCTTTCTACTTCAATCCACCACTTTTCCACTCAGGACTGCCTTATATATTAAACATTTCCTATATCTAAGTTAAAATGTGTTCCCATGAAACTTCTGCCATGCTCTTTTCCAATCTTCAACTAAAATCCCAAATTTCAACATTTTCTCAGTTCCCATACAGAAGCTTCCATACAAGCATGAGCATTACGTATTTTTAATTTTATCATGTTTACATTAATCTACATTATTTTTGTATTTTGTCCAGATATAACTTTTTATTATGTTCAATAACCTTAATATTAAGGGACCTAGTCCTGGAATAAAATTAGCTTTTTATCCTATATGAGTCGAATAGAGAATATTCGTACTCTAAAATATTCCCTTAATGGATATTAAGGGTAGGAAACACAAATGTAAAACACCAAGAACATAACGTGAACGATTTTATGATAAGATCGTATTATAAATAAATTATAATCGATAAATAATTATATGAAAATAACATATCTTATTATATAAAAAATTAATAACTCTAGAAAAGCAAAGAGCTAGAGCTAGAAACAAAGCAATGTATATAATCTTAACTAACCTGTAAAATAAAATCCAGCTTCTGCTAAATCATGGGGTTTCTGAGTCAAAGATGGAGGCCACTGACTGAAAGTATTTAAACGGGAATCATAAGTTGAAAACTTCCCATGTCTTGGAATTCTATGGTCTTGAACCCCTAGTTCCTTTAGACTCTCATAACTTGCTACAATATTTAAATGATATTTATATCAAAGAATTTCCATACAGGGTGTCTACTAAAACCATTTTATGGAATAGAATTTTCTTTCCATATTTTCAGGTAATTTTTGGAAATATTCCTAATCATCAAAATAATTATAATAGGAAATGGTATATAAAAATCAGGCCTACAAAAGAATGATAGACAGGCACAGAACTCGCCAGGCCTTCAAGGAATATAAAGACAAAAGAGGAGAAGAGAAATGCATCCACAGAAGGAAAAGTAGCAGGAAACAATAAAAGAGCGTAAAAGCCCAGCGAAAGGAATTCAAGCCCAGAAGCAATGCTTATCGAGGAGAAGATGGATCAATAATTACCAAATGAGTGACCATACTTGGATGGGGAAGCTACTTCAAAAGTATTTCGGGAGCTACCGTTAGCTACACTGTGGAAAGCGCTACACCTATATCAAGCTATGGCACTTGGCTTATGAACCATCTGATATGGAAAGAGATCAATGACTCCATCCAAAAACTTAGAAAGAGCTGACGATATTGCCGTAGAACTTATCAAGGCTAGTGTTAATCAGCTAATTAAGGCTATCTGTGACTTCCATTGCATTTGGATAAGAAATAAGGCATTAAAAAGGTAATGCCAGAAGAATAGTATGCTATGGTCGTCATCCCTCCCCATAAAAAGGGAGATCAAACCATAGGCAGTAATTACCATAGGCATAACCCTCCTGAAATGTACATACAAGATCCTATCCAATATTGTCTATCAGAGACTAATTCTCAGAAAGAGAAGTGTGTGTCTATCAATGAGGTTTTATGAGAGGAAGATCTACTACCGAGCAGATCTTTGTGCTTTAAAGATCCTCCTTGAAAGGACACGGTAATATCACCACCCATCATCTGTTTATAGATTTTAGTAGAGCATATGACATTGTCATAAGAGATGAACTGTACCAGGCCATGGAAGCAATGAATATACCCCTTGAACTGATCTATTTTATAGATAGATTGATAAGATCAAAGTGTCAAGTCAGAATACAAGGAGAACTATTTGACATTCATGACAACAAGAAGCCTAAGACAAGGGGATGGCTTATCATGCCTGCTATTTAATTTGGCCCTAGAAAAGGTGACTCCCATGTGCGGAGAAACAGTGTAATTCCAAGTCAGTCCAAGTGCTTGCCTACACAGACGATAAAGGTATCATAGGACAATCGCAGGAAGACTTAAAAAAGGCATTCTTAGCTATAGAGGCAGCAGGTCAGGAAATGGGGCTGAAAATAAATAAAGATAAAACAAAATATATTGTTGCCAATACTCTAAGACCACCATAACCCACTATCACATTCGAAGAGAACACATTTCAAAAATTCAACACCATTGTCTATCTCAGGTCACTTATTTGTGCAGACAATACGCCCAGTCAGGAGGTACAGAGAAGAATTGTGACAGGAAAGAGGTATTATTTTGGCCTTGCCAAAATACTGAAAAGCAATCAACTTCCAATAGGAACAAAGATTATCCTCTACAAAGAGTTACTAAGACGTGTGCTGACTTACGCATCAGAGATGTGGCCTCTATCACACATAGTTATCTTTAAACTTGAAGTATTTGAAAGAAAAATATTAAGGATGTTTGGCCCTATAAAGGATGGAACACAGTACAGACTTAGGCACAATGCAGAGCTATATCAAATTTACCGGGTGTGGTGCAATGTTTTAGGCTCTCAAGGCTATGATGGGCTGGGCACGAAGCAAAAATGGACAGAGAATGACCAACCAAGAGGATACTGTTCGGTTGTGTGGATGGAAAGAGAAAGAGTGGTTGGCCACGGCTGAGATGAACAGATGAGGTCAAAGGCGATGGACAAAAGTTTCTAAACACCAGAGCTTGGCAGACCCTGGTCCAGAATAGGGATAAATACAGGCGACTTCTTGATGTGGCGAAGACCTGTATCGGGTTTTACGGCTCGTGATTATGATGATAGGTGTATCTCACCGTAAAAGACCTTAACTTTGTTTAGAGCTTTGGTTGGCACAACTGAGCCCAGAGATGTGTTAGTACTACTATGCAGGTATAGATAGTAAATGTCTGAACACTAAGTCTTTCTGATGTCACATTGCAAAACTTTTTAGTACCCTTTGTATAAGAGTAAAATATAAAATTTCCCATTAGTATATTATAGCATTAAGTATTAATATCACATAATTATTTATTATAATATAATACCAATTTTATCACCAGGTTTGTTTTGGACAGATTTGGAATTCTTTATATTGGCTTGTCTGGAAAATAATGCAGGATTTTTGAGTTTTCTTTAAAATACCGCCCTATATAACAATCTGTATACGTTTACTAGAATATTCATTTTTATGAATGTCAACACTAACTAAGCCTCTTTCAAACAATAATGTTTGTTTACCTTGGTACCATTAAAAATAATTCAGCCTTTATTGAAATATCGATACATGATATTCATATAATTTTTACTTTCACTTACTATATATAGTAAGGGGAAGTATTGCGATCGTGAAAATTTTCGAATTCCAGTTTTCAACGGAAATACACGTTTTAGGGTCCCCTGAGTCCAAATAACCAAGTCCCGCAAAAAGGTCTGTGTGTGTGTGTGTGTGTGTGTCTGTGTGTGTGTGTGTGGTAACTCCCGGGCGGAAACGGTAAGTCCTATGAAACTGAAATTTCATATTTAAGACAACTATACGCCCGAGACGTGACAAAACTTTTTTCATCAAAATGAGCCTACCAGAAGAGGCACTTTATACTATGCATTTTGCACCTTTTTTCGATTTTCTCAAAAACGGTTCCGACGATTTTGATTAAACTCGCTATATCGATGTAAAATTTAATGGGCTTTAATATCATGTAGGTTTTATTTAGATAAAAATGGTCTGACAGGGCTTAAATGCCGATATTTTAAATTTTCTTCCCCTAAAGTACCTTTAATTTTGTAGATTCAATAATAATAACTAGATTATCTTGTTAACGCTGATGAAAAACTGGTAAATATATAAATTGAATAAATTCGATACCCAACTAAAGGAGAAAACATAAAAAATATTTTTTTAATGCAATTTTTGGGCACAACCCACAATGGGGGTCGAAACGTTGGCAAACAATAAAATAGTTGAAACTATTAAGTTGTTTCATTTAATGACCGCCACCCGGACTAATTCCTTCAGTAATTCTCAACGGTCAACTAATTATATCCACAATGATGAAAAGAACACGGGAACAACAACAAAAAGATACATCCACCCCCACAATGGGGGTCGAAACGTTGGCAAACAATAAAATAGTTGAAACTATTAAGTTGTTTCATTTAATGACCGCCACCCGGACTAATTCCTTCAGTAAAATAATAATGGTAAACATATGATATAATAATGATATGTTCATTAAGTTAATTTTCCCTGCGAGTTCTCGAACAGTTGTTTGGCATTTTTCTTCTACCTAAGTCTGCAGAACATCGCCATCAAGAGAGAAAGTCCTTCCACGACCTTCTTTGTCTGTGCTGAGGTCTCCCGCCCAAAATATTTTGAACCAGTGAAGAAAGAAACCGTGCTCTCATAAAATGCCCTCGCCCCAGAATTAATTTCTGTTTCTGGTCGTCTAGTGCCGTTCAGGCTGAGTTGAAATATGTTAAAAAATCTGGTGCGGGCAACACACGACTTTCACTTACCTCCATTTTTAAAATCAATGAAAGAATTTTCAAATACAGTTAGAGATAAAAATACGTGAAATTTTTAAGGAATTAATTAAATTAAATTTCTATAGAAGCATGTGTTTGATTCAAAAATCAATTATATTATTATCTAAAATAATCAGTTATTTTTATGTTCATTTCATCACTCTCTATTAACTTTTAAAAGCTTGTGTATGAGATGATAATTTTTCTAAAATCTTTAGCTTTCCAACGGTATATCATACATGTATATTACTGCTCTTATGTTCAAAAACGAAAAATTGCATTAAAAAAATATTTTTTATGTTTTCTCCTTTAGTTGGGTATCGAATTTATTCAATTTATATATTTACCAGTTTTTCATCAGCGTTAACAAGATAATCTAGTTATTATTATTGAATCTACAAAATTAAAGGTACTTTAGGGGAAGAAAATTTAAAATATCGGCATTTAAGCCCTGTCAGACCATTTTTATCTAAATAAAACCTACATGATATTAAGCCCATTAAATTTTACATTTTTGTGGGTTGTGCCCACAATGGGGGTCGAAACGTTGGCAAACAATAAAATAGTTGAAACTATTAAGTTGTTTCATTTAATGACCGCCACCCGGACTAATTCCTTCAGTAATTCTCAACGGTCAACTAATTATATCCACAATGATGAAAAGAACACGGGAACAACAACAAAAAGATACATCCACTCCCACAATGGGGGTCGAAACGTTGGCAAACAATAAAATAGTTGAAACTATTAAGTTGTTTCATTTAATGACCGCCACCCGGACTAATTCCTTCAGTAATTCTCAACGGTCAACTAATTATATCCACATTATTATTTTAAATTTATTATGACAAATAATGGTTTTGTTTTTCATGACAGCATATTTTTACTGTCATTTATTAACTTGAGCGATTTCTTGACTTTGGGGGATTTTTCAATTTAAATTTCCTGCCTTATAAGGTTCCAAAAATTTCCTGAGTTTTGCAGGTATTACAGGTCAGTAGACACCCTATCTACACCACTGATTATATTAAACTTACCTTCAATACTGTCCACATCGGAATTGCGTATACTAATGCCAGACTGACGTGCTACACTCATGTCTGATAACATTTTATTTCGTATAAAAGAACAGTTAGGAAATAGCCTTCGGTGTTCAATATCTGGATCATCACCAACTTCCCATTTTACAACAATTCCTTGACAATAAGCACAGCGGACCTTAAAAGTTGTATTATATTATAATGAAAAGTTACATGGAAAAATAATATATCTACAATTCATATTAGAAACAAAAAACTTTTATCGATTTATCGAACAAATATTCAAACAAAAGACCTTGGACATGGCTCAGTAATGGTACGTTTATATATATGTTTTTTTACTCCTATATTAAAGTCTAAAGTTCTGTAAAATTTGTTATGCTTATCATCATCAGATTATGTATCATATTATCATTATTTGTATCTATAATATTTAAGTAGGTTGGTATGTTTTCTGTTTTATTTCAAATGTTATCATTATCACTACATTCAAAAGAAAATTTTCATTATCATATTTATATGTATCTCTTTTGTTCTGATGTTTGTAGCCCTGATGATGGCTCACAAGCTTGGGCCGAAACGTTGGCAAAATTAAAAAAATTTCAAAAAATGACTGATTCCTGACTATTCCACCTATAATAGTTTTTATAATATAACCGCAGTTAGAAAAACTAGAAAAATAATTGAAGAAAGTTGTAAAGTTAATTGTAATATTTTATTTTAAATCACCGAACCCACTAGAAACTAAAAGATTTTTTTTTTCCACGATCTAAATAATCGTCAGCCTAAAATGCAATTAACAAAAATTGAAAACACCTTTTCAATAATTAACAATCACACAATTTCAATCATTTTGTTTTAAAATCAAATAAAAATGTCATGATTAAAAGTAATGGCCGGTTAAATTGTCAAAACTATCTATCATGCTGTTGTTAAAAGTTAAACACCTTAAGTTCTGTCACGGAACTGAATAAATTTTAATCAGCTAGATGAAATTACATTTTTCATCACAAAGATGGTTTGTCAATCTACAGATAAGTCAGGCAAAAAATATTCAATTTAGTGGGCACAACCTAAATTTTTCAAACTGGGTAACCATAAATGTAAAAGTAATGATGAGAAATTAACTGCTTTCAAGAGCTGATTATTCATTGATAAAATGAGGAACAGTGTTTCATGTCCCGTATTAGAAAATATGGGTTAAGAAGTTGATGATGAGAGCAACTTAATAATTTACAAGATGAAAATAAATGTTCATGATTGTAACTGTCATGGTTAATAAAATTGTTCCTTTGAAAATATCCACAAAGGCAGGTGTCGATCACAAATTTATTTAATATACATCCACGTATCCAGCCATAAAAAATTAGTCCTGTATAATTGATCTTCATCAATTTCTTCTTTTTTGTCTCTGATAAACATCTATAATATTAACCTTGATTTCTAAATTACAAATTCATACTCCGATTTCCTTACATATCTCAGCAAAACCCATCAAATAATATTCAAGAATCTAGATAATAGTACCAATATATTCATAGTTTGCTATCACAATAGCTAATGATTAAATCTGTATACAATCATTCTTTACTGAAGGAGAATGATCATTCGACTGATCATCATAAAATTTCTGTATTTTAAGAGTATCTGTCTGCTTTAAGTAACGAAGAAAGATGTCATACATACAATCAGCCTATTCAACCAACAAACTATTTCAAATTAAAAATATAATAAAAAAAATTCATTAAAATTTATAACCATAACAAGATTAAAACAAAAGGTGTTGAAAAAGTAATCATTTAGATATTTAAAACATTACATAAATTATGTCATTGTGGAAAACCCAGAAATGCTAACCTTGGTTACTTATTAAAAATAAAGATATAACAAAAATTACTAAATAAAATTCTATAATAAAGTTGTATTATATATAATAACAAAGAAAACAATGAGCAGAAAAACATTAATAAATTAGTAATTGATATTCGAATTGCATCAAATCGTCAAATACATAAACAAAGTTGTTTTATTCAGCAATTATAAACACATTAGATGTGACAAAAAATGGCCAAATTTTAAATAGTTAAATTAAGAAGGCAAACTTTCATCAATTTTCTTATTTGACAGTTTGACATAATATGGACAGTAAATTAAACAGAAGTTCTAAAATTATTTTAAAAAGTCTACCTTATCTTTCATTTGGGTGTAATAAAATCCTGACTTAACAAGGAGCTCAGGACTAACAATATTGCGAATCGGCCAAGATGCGAAGGTCTCTAGCCTTGACTTTTCATTTTGGTAAATTGAATGGTTTTCCTGGCTAGTGTTTGGAGAATTCCTACGATCACTTATAAGTGGTATATTACCAGATAAAATAGGATTTTGCACAAAAGGGCAAAATGGGTCTAATACTCTATGTTTAGACATAACACTATCACCTATATTCCATTCTGATATTCTTCCACCACAACTGAAACATTGAACTTCCAATCCTTGACCCATATAATAAAAACCAGCAGCAGCAATTCTCCTTGCATCAACAGGGGCATTTTCTGGCCAATGGGCATAGGTCCTAAGTCTACTCTCTTCAGAATTCATCACAAATCAAAACAAGAGGCAAAGAAATCTACTACGTTAGGATAATTTTAAAATTGATCCTTGATTTCTAAACAAAACTCATTCAAAGTCATGGTATTGTATAGTTAAATTAATTGTAAAATCTTTTCAACATTAAAAATAAATAAATAAATAAAACCGAAATGAAAAGAAAAACATTTTGATTCCCTTCTCTAAAGGTAAACCAACTAGAATTTAACCTTGAAATTAATCAGCTGATTCAATGATCACTTGAACTTATCATAACCAGAGAAACAAATCAGAAATAATTGCAGCTCTTCAATTAATAATTAATAGCTATTAAGATAATTCCTAACATTTTTGCTTAAGGTCCATCGGTCATTAAAACATTTTTGAAAGAAGGTCATGAATAGTACTAAGGTTCAAATCAAGTTCCAGAGGTAAGGAGGTAACGTTTTTAAGGTTTTGAATTCATCCATATTGTACGGTTAAAAAGCGGTCTTATTAAGCTATTTTACGGATTTAGAAAGATGAAATGTCACTATGAAGTTTTGGAAGTTAGTATGACAGCAGATGATGACGAGATTCGAAAGTCGTATCGAAAATTAGCCTTGAAATGGCATCCTGACAAGAACTTGACTAACACTGAGGCTGCTAAACAACAGTTTCAATTGATCCAACAAGCTTATGAAGTACTTAGTGATCCTCAAGAGAGATCCTGGTATGATAGACATAGAGATTCCATTTTGAGAAGTGGACCAGGATCAGACTACAAAGATGATAGTCTTAATGTTTATGAGTATTTTACTACCTCTTGCTTTTCTGGTTATGGTGATGATGCAAAAGGATTTTATGGTGTTTATGGTGAAGTGTTTAATAAATTAGCTGCTGAAGATTCAGAATTTGACAAGAATCTTGATAGTGACTTTGAAATTCCATGCTTTGGTGATTCTAAGAGCTTATATGAAGAGGTAGTTCATCCTTTCTATGCATATTGGCAAAGTTATTCCACCAAGAAGTCATATTCTTGGCTTGACCAATATGATATCAGGCAAGCTCCAAACAGAAAGGTCCTTCGTCTTATGGAGAAAGAAAATAAAAAAATTAGAGATAAAGCAAGGAAAGAACGTAATGAGGAAGTCAGAGCTCTTGTAGCATTTGTTAGGAAGAGGGACAAACGTGTGATCGAACATGTAAAAAAGCTTGAACAAGAGTCTATTGAAAAAGAACTGAAATCAAAAGAACTTAGACGTCAGCAAATGTTAAAAAGACAGACTGAAATAAATAACTATGTTGAAAATGACTGGGCAAAATTTTCCAACTTGGAGAGTGAATTGAAAGAAATTGAAGCAAGTTTAGCAGCAGAGTTTCAAGATGAAGAAAATGATGATTCTTCTAATGATGAAGATGAAATGTTCAATAATTTCTTTTGTGTTGCCTGTAATAAAATTTTTAAAACAGCCAAAGCATTTTCAAATCATGAAAATTCCAAGAAACATAGGGATAATATCGAAGCTTTGAAAATAGAAATGGCAGAAGATGAGGATGAAGATGAAACAGAAGGTGGCAATGGCATTGAAGAAAATCTTGAGGGTTCTGATGCCAATGAAGAAGACGAAACAGATTTAGCCAGTGCCAAAGACTTCAATACTAAGTCATCTGAAGCTTCACTCCTTGAAGATTCAGAAGATGAAGTGGTCAGACCGGTAAAAAAAAAGAAACAAAAGCAGAAAAAAAGGTTTATGAAACCTCCAGAGTCTGAATTGTCTGATGATAGTCTTACAAAAAGCCTTCACATTCATAAAAAGTCTAATGACCCTAAACAAGTCCCAAGAGGTGATGAAAACCTCTTAGGTGCAGGTTTACAAGAATCTGACATCACAGAAAATGAAATTAGTGATTCAATTCATGATGATGTTAAAGATACTAAAGTTGGAAAAAATCGAAGTGAGAAAAAAAGGAAAGCTCGTCAAAGAAAAACTTTAGAGCGTATTGAATCTTCAGAAACTGATTTAGCATTGGAGGGATTAGATCTTCAAAAGAAAAAAAACAAAGCAACAGAAGATGATACTGTAGACTTAGCTTCTAGATCTAAAAAGAAAAACAAAAGAAAGGAAAGTAAAAACAAAGGAAAAATTACTGAAAACAAACCTCCTGTGAGCAATACATCTAGAGAAACAGAAACTAGTGATAGTAGAATTCAAACTGAACCAAAATGTGAGATGTGTAGTAATACTTTTAAGTCAAAAAATGAATTATTCAAACATCTGAGGGAAACAGGGCATGCTAAGGTCAAGGTAGTAGAATGTAATAGTAATCACAAAAATAAGAAGAAGGTGAAATAGTGAATTTATATTTTTTATCTTTTATCTGTGATAACCTATTTTGCTTATTATTAAGATTTACAGATTTATTTTGGATAATTTATGAATTCACCTGATTGTTTGGATTTGAGTTAGGTTGTATGCACTCTAAGAAGGCCATCGATGATTACTTCAGATCGAGCATCGTAACTGTTGTGCTTAAAAGTAAAGTTGATTTCTGACCCCTCAGATAACTCCGCTCTGCTTTTTACTGACAGGTAGTGATTTATGCTCATATAAACAGATCCTAAAGTGACCGTAAATAGTGACTCCACAATGATAACAAATTTAAATAATTTTTAGGAATAAGCAGGAATAAGTTATTAAATTTTGTCAGCTTTTTGTCTGAACCATGTGAGCCATAGTGTGAGAACATATTTTGTAGATATGTATGAGTGAATAACTTTAATTTAATGTTTTACCTCATAATTATGTTATTTATCCGTGTATATTTGCAAAATATGTGTATCATCTGATTGGTTTTATCCCTGTTGATGGCTCCCATGGTTGGGTTGAAAATGACAAAATTGAATAGACATTTTTTGATTCATTATAATTCCTCCTATGGTTACTTCAATTGTTAACCATGCACTTTCATATTAATTGAATAATGTAATGTTAATCCTACCACAAAATAGGAAAAGAAAAATGGACATTTGTACATATTTGAAATTACAAATATGTTAATTATTATATAATTATTAAATATAAATGTTGATTTTGTTTTAAATAATCATCTATATTTTAAAAATATATTTTATACAATCAATAAAATAAGTTCTCAAGATTCTTATCTAAGAGTTTCACATATTATTAAAGTACAGCTTCAAAACTTTGCAGTTCATTCTGACACTTCATAAGTTTTCAAAACTCATGATTGGTTGGAGTTCTTGTATTTTTGTTGAGAATGTTGACTTTAATGGTAGAATTGCAGCTTCTTCCCATTCCTGAAGAAAAAAAAAATCCTAATAATTGTATGTTGATTTTTTCATGTTCTCTTTGTTGTAGAACAGTTTTAAATGATTATCAATGAGCCCATTTAGGATAGTTGCTCAGCGAGGAGTTAGGCGTTGCTCTACTTTGAACTTATTCCCACCCATTTACCACTGAGATTAAACAATTCCCTGGTTAATGATTGAATGAATGAAAACTTACAGAACTAGTTTACAAAGTTATTATGTTTGAAATGAACTTGTTATAGCCATCCATTAATATCAAAATGATTTAGTTGTTGGTTATTTTAATCTAAGATTCCTTACTCCTGGACCCAGCACCTGTCTGAAAATGTATACATAGTTAGGACAATAACTTAAGAGATATTTTTTTGTGCTGTGCCTACTCTCTTGGGTATGAGTGAAAAGTGAACCTTTTAAAACTTTTAGATTTGTTTCACGAATTTACAACCAACTACTGTTAGCAAGTTGTTGGCCTATTTATGTTTAATTGTGACCTTATTTTAAAAATACTAATAACTACAATTAATAAATTTCCAATTGTATGTTATTTCTCTTTCTGTCTCTTTATATATCTCTATAAATATAAAATGATAACCGGAATTCGGTTTCCTTTAAATCCTTCTAAACCACTGAACGGAATTTGATTCGGTTTTCATCATCATTCAGGGCATTGTTTCCTGAAGGTTTATAAATAAAGTACATTGGAATTTAGCTTTTTCTTTACTTACTGTACTCTTTTGTACTGTTTGTACAAAATTGTCCATTAGTTGTTAACATAAATGGAAAGTTGTTATAAACTAATATTGTTAATAATTATTTCTACTTTTAGATCCTTTCACAATAATAGTAGTTCCACTGTAAACTAAATGGGAGTCCCATGGAAACTAAATTAACTAATTAAATTAAATCAACATTAACATGTATTTAGAAAAAGTTCATAAGAAATATAAAACAGTAGTAAACCGAATAAAATAGGAACCATTATAATTAACTAACAAATAAACTAAACCAATTTTTAATTTTTGTTTCATAACATTTTGTTTATAACAAAACGCTCAATTTGTTTCATAGCATGTCCCACTCTTGTGTTCAGTTTGTTTTCTTTTTACGGAATGTTTAAACCTTTTTTTTAAACTAAAAAGTTAGATATCAACTTATTGAATTTGACAAAAGAACCCTTTTTCTCTCTCTCGTCATTCTTGATTCTATTAGCATTGAAAAAAATTGTCTATTCTGGATTTAGCATTGCCCCAATCTTCATCAAGTGAAAACTGTCTCATGATCTTTATCTAAACTTGTGGTTTCTTCTTCAGCCATTTAGTACAATTCAAGGAACTTAGAGAAGTTTGATTGTTGTAAATGATGTAACAATACTGAAAACACAAACCCACGTGGCTAATGGGACGATTCAGAAACTTCACTCTATTGATGTGTCTACACAAACGAAACCCATGGACTTCAATCTTTTTCTAGTTGCCAATATAAGATTTTAGAAAAATGGAACATAGACTGAACTAATTTAGAAATGTTTAATTAGATTGACAGTTCATGTGTTCATGATACAACATTATCACCCCTTTTAAGAAAATAGGGAGAATAAAACATTTTTCTTTCTCAAATTGAAAAAAAAAAAATTATCTTTGAATATTCCATTATAATTACCACTGCCCATTTCATTAATTACATTACCATGTCAGGTTGTAAATATAAACTGTCTATAGGTTCCTACCTACAGGGTTATTTTGCTATCTGCACATCTGGGCTATTCAGGCTACATCTTTTTGCAACAATCTACAATTTAATCTGGGATATTCTCCAGGGTATGCCCAAATGAATTGCTCTTCACCAACCACCACTCCCCACATCTTAACTTTTAAGTTTGCAGTGTCCTGTTATTAACCAGAGTTAATTTATATTTAGTTAAACTTTTAGAAATAGGGGATTTTTTATTTATTTATTACTTGGTTTATCTGAGACCAACACATTCTTTTTATTCCTCAACCAAGTATCTCCAAGACCAGTCATGAACCTCTTTGCTCTGGTGTATCTGTTGAAAATTCTGGCCTTACAGCTAAGAGGGTTTTCTAACCTGTTTTATTCTGAGTGAGAAGGTTTTTAAATTGCCATTAATTTCTTTGTTTAGTTTTTCAAGATAAGTCGCCGATTCAAAGACTTACTTACATCCTCTCACCATTATGGTATTATTATTATGGTCACCTTAGTGCTTGCTTATGCAGTTATTGTGTAGAACAGTAGGTGTTCTATTATTTATATAATTTTAACAATTTTGTTCAAGATTTCTTTAATTTCCCACCTAAAGAATGGATTTAGAGTGATCTCAAAATGTTTCTTATTGTCTTGCTCTTATGATTTACTAGACACTTTTTGTGCTTTGTTTAATTGCTTTTTTTTTTTTTTTTTTTTTTTTTTTTTTTTTTCAGGTTTTTTTTTATTACACAGGTTGGCTTAATCCTTTTTATTCTTCCTGTTTTTCTATGAAAATAGTTTATTTCTTGGTCAAATTTATTTGTTCTCTTTATTTATTTTAGCTTACCAATTTCTTGATTGGTACAGCTTTTAAGTTTAGCATAACCTATTTTAGCCAAAATGAAAAGGTTGAAATTAAGTAGGATCTCAGAATAAAAGTCAACTTTATTTAACCTTTGCTTCGGACACCATACACCCAAGGACTGTCATTGTAACGTAGTTGAATATCACATGTAATTTATAATGATTGCAAATGGCCCTGTGATAAATTATTTTGCATTAAGTCTTTCGAAGTAATTATGGTCTATCTTGTTTACTTTTTAACTGTTGGTTTAAACATAATAGAATGAATAGATCAGGCTCTGTACTTTTTATGTTTAAATTGTCTGTTTTTTTTTTCATCATTTTATTATTTACTAATTTCTCATTCAACTGATAGTGTGATTCACTATTACTTAGGCTGTTTTTGTATTTTTGAGAATTATTATGTTATCACTCTGCTATCAGAGAGCAGAAGTTATGTTGGCTGCAGGTCCTGGAAGCAATAACTTGTTTGCTAATAATTCAGTTCAGGAATCACATGTATTTTAATTGATTTTAATAATGGGTGTATTTTCAAAATTTTCTTTTGTAAAATTAAAATTAAGAATATTTTTTAGTCATGTGTATAGTGAATGGTTTCAATCTTTGTTATTTTAATCAAACTTGATTATGTTATTTTTGCTTAGAATCAATTTAAAAAAAACAAAACAATTTAAACAATATTTGAAAATATGGTTATGGATCATTCCATTTCCTTCTATAATCTTAAATTTGATTTGAATAATATGATGGCAAAGAAATCATTAATATTTTACTGCAGAAAAGTATTAATTTTTTTTATTTCTAATCGCAGCCAACACTGTTCCTGAAATTGCTAATTCATTGCAGTTAGGTTTGATTAACACAATCTATAAAATAAAATGTTTTTTTTTTCTATTCTTACATGAATTAGTGATTAGAACAGTTAATTTATCATTCCAGTGTTCCTTCTGTAATATTTTGAATTACCTTAGTTTTCATTGCCTCAAATAATTAATGTTTGTGTTTAATATTGGGTTTATTTGTTTAATATAATTGTTATTATCTTATACTTTAAATTGTATGCTGTAGTTAGTATTCTTGTTATTTTTAACTATCTATCTATTTATCGGCGCTATGGTCCTTGTAGGACCTTGGCCTCCTCAACGACCCTCCTCCATTCTAACCTGTTATTTTTAACTACCTTATAATAATATTTCTTCTTTGCAACAGCAACATATTGACCATAATCCTCATTTTAATACCTGTTAAAATCTGTTCAAGTTCAGTTTGGAATCCTCACAGCCTTCCTTCTCTCCTTAATAGACATACTATATATAAGCTTCATAATAATGATACTCTTAAAATCTCTAGAACCAACATCATTCTCTTCCACCAAATCCAAGATCATAAATCAAGGTATCAGCAATTTGTCCCTGTAGAGTTGTGCATGGACAGAAGTCTAAAAAATATGCAAACCTTAAAAACTCCAACCCGAAAACTGTGTAACATCAAAGTTTAAGTTTGGTCTGAACCTTGAGATATATTCTTTTATTAGAAAAAATAAATAATTTATCCTTTTTTTAAATTTTTGTTTGTTTGAATAAATTTAATTAACTAAAAATACAATTATATATTAAAATATTAGTAATGCTTCTTTATGACATAATTAAATTGATTTGAACAAATTTCAATTGGAAATAAAGTTAAAATGATTAAACCAACAATGTTAAAATAAGAAAAAACAAAACAAAAACATGTACATAGTTTTACTGTTATTCGGATAAATGATCTTTACATTTCATATTCTCAATCTTTTTGTATCATATATTGTGATTCTTCTGAAATTAAACTATATTTCCAGGTTGAATATTTTTGAAAAGTCCTTTTAACCTTCAATTTTGTAAATTAATTAAGCTAAATATTTTATTATAAGTAAAAATTGCTATATTTTTTGTGCAACAAAATGTTCACAATGTAAATCTTTGTTCCTTTAACAATATGTACTTACTTCATATTCTATAACTTACTAGCCACATACTGAGAATAGAAAGACGTTTATTAATACCATTTTTTCATGGTTTTAATCCTGCAAGACTTATGATCTAGTCTTTAGAATTAATGTATTATTATTTAAGTGTAATGAAACATTGCTTGGGGTAACTAGATTTTTTTCATTGACCCAGTTCTTCTGAAGGTTAAGATGTTTTTAATTATGGAAGATTAATTTAATTAATGGTTGACTGTAGGCACAAATAAATAAGAAGTTCATTGGCACTTCAAAATTAGGTTTGCTTGATGAAGTGTTTATATGACAGCATCCCTAACCAACTTCTTATTCATTTGTTGAGATATTTTGTTTTATGATTTATTAATAATTATTTTAAAGTAAAAAAAAAAAAAAAATAAAAATGAAATATGTGTTCTATTAGGAACAGATATATGTTTTTCTTTTAATGGAAAACTACAATATTATTTGGGTTGTGATAAATTCAGCAGAAAAAATAATTCAAAATTTATAAATTTTTCACGTGAAATGTTTTTGTTTATCATTATTAATTATAGAACTGATTCAATTATATAGTAGTAGTTAATAGAAAACTAAGGTATTATTAATGTTTTTATTATAGATAATGCAACAGAATGTTTGTTGTAAATGTTTATCAATATTATATTTGTAATCATGTTCCAAAATTCCACTTTTAGTAACGATTAAGATAATTATTCGTCCTGTTAGATGATAGTTTGTCTGCTCCATGTCTAAAAAATATTACTTAATAATTTCACTGATATATACAGTAACTTAGCAACTATTGGTATAATTTGAGGGTATTTTTATTATTTTATTTATTACTATGCTTTTAAATTAATATATATATATTATATATATATATATATATATATATATTAATATATATATATATATATTAAGAAATAGTTTTAAATTCATTTGGCCATCATTTCATTGAAGTCTACATCTACTTAAAATATCAAATTTAATTAGTTTAACTGATCATTTAAAATTAATTTCTTTTTCTAGTCATTTCTGATTAATTGTTCTGTACTATTTTTGAGTCCTTATATTTTTAGAAAATAGGTGAAACTACATATTTTTGCTTTTAACTAAGTTGTGAAGTGCCTGTATTATATTTTGTATACGTTTTAGTTTTTTATTTATATATATTTTTTTGAAACTAGATTTTTATATTGTGATAATTCATATTATATAACACTCTTATTATTTGTGTTTTATTGTTTAATATGAACATTTAAAATAGATCTTTCATTAGTCCATTTCTTTCTTCACTACCATTAGGATTATTATTTTTATTTCATTGTGTGAAATATTATAAAAATGTTGATGTATATGTTTTATTACAATTATTTTTCAACATATATTTTTTCAAATTCTTCAAATATTTTACTTATTGTTGAATATAATGTTTATTATTGAACCTTGCATTTCAGTTATTACAATTTTGTTTAAATTTTTATTAATTGTGAACTTAAATTTGTTTTATTTTTTCTAAATTCATTCGAACAATATGTACTTACTTTAAAACAGCACAGCCGTTGGTCCATTCAACGAACGAGGGTAGTTGTAGGGATTGCTATAGAGCTTTCTTTTACACTCTAGTGACCCCGATCAACACCTAATAATCCCACATTGTGACCCATGTGGGCTGAATATTTGCAAATGGATTGGAACAGGACATCCATATTGGACTATTGCTGGAAAATATCTTTGGCATGTTTTATTGGACAATGATAATATTGATTACCAATGGCACAGAATCAATCAACATTGAAATTCTTGCAAATAATTGCATCAATGCCCTTAATTATTTTAGGGTGCAATTTAGAGAGTATATGAACCTGTATCAAATACTGATTGGAAATGTTAAAGGTTTTACTCAGGCTTAAGCTAGCAAGAGGTAACGAGCTAATTTAAATATCATTCAACTTTTTGAACAAATGTTTGTTGAATTGCAACTCTTCCAAGAAAATGTGTCCAAAACACCACTACTGGTGTTTGTACTGATTCAAAAATTCTTCTCCATAATTTGATATTATAACTGGTTCGCCAATGATATTTCCAATATAATATTTAAGGATGTTTCTAGTGGCCACATGATAAAAGGGGCGGGTGGACATCCATAAGCATAAGGCAGGCGAAAGACCACTTCTGTCTACAGTACCAAAGCAAGAACTACTTCGACTTTCTTATATTATTTAAAATCTCCTTCACCATCATGAAAAGTTGGCCCCGATGCCAAAAAATCTGGTGCGCGCAACACATGACTTTCACTTACCTCTGTTATTAATATCAATTTAAGAATTTTTAAACAAATTTAGAAACAAAAATAAATTGTTAAGAAATAATTTACATTTGATTTTTATAGAAAGATGTTATTAAATAATATGTTATAATATTATCTACTAAATTCAGTAAGTTTTTTTTCGGCTTTTCATCACTCCGTGGTAGAATAAGGTGACCAGATTTTTAGATGGACGAAGCGGAACAACTCTGAAGGAGGGAAGGGAGGGGGGATCACAAAAATTTTCATACAGAATAAAAATAATATCTTAATATTTTTTTTATTTTTAACATCAGAACAATTTATAAATATCAAAAATGTATAATATTTTATTCCTTGATATCTTTTTTATTTGATTGAATTTGTTCCATTAAATTGTCATTTTTTAAAATATGGTAAAAAATCTTCACAAGAATTTGTCAAATTATATTTAACACATAAAATGGCTTTCAAATTTAAACACTTAATTTTGATTTTTCTGATGTCCACATTTGATTTAAAGTAGAAAAACTTTAATTATATGTTTTGAATCTTAAAGATAAATTCAATTTTAAATTAATTTGTGATTATCTAACTGTTCTTCAGTAAATTACAATATAATATGTCTATGAGAATTAAAAAATTTACTAAAATGTTGTAAACACATACAGTACAAATATTCTTTTCACATCGGCAGAGTTTCGCCGAATTAATTTGTCTTAAACTTAATTTACATGAATATATTTTATTGATTGGCTTTAAATATTGGCAAAATTTTATTCCTATATTTCTTTCTAAAATTTCTTTTAAGGTTAAGGTCGGTGATATAATTTTTGTCATCAATATATGAAGACTAGGAGTATTTTAAGCTGAGTTTAGGACAATTTATGTATTTATGAAACATATAAATAAATTACTTACCTTAATTTTCTATAGTAAGTAGCAAATTTGTAATATTTATTTGTTTAATTAGCTTGCTAGCATGCAGTACAAACAGGAAGTGTATCATCTGAGACAAATACAATGTAACTGGGTAGCAAAAGCAATATGTTAGTCGTCGTAGCCCGTAGGATTCTTAGAACGCAAAACAAAGTGAAGGATTCTTAGAACACAAAACAATGATTTTCATGAATATAGAATTTAACTTAATTTTAAAAGTCGGGGCATTTGAAAAACGACGCGGGACAAATTTTGAAAAATCGGAATTGTCCCGCCAAAAGCGTCGGCGACAGCGATGACAGCGCCGTCTAGCGGCCAAGCGGTGAAAGAATTATTTTAGGTATTTCTCCTTTATTTTTTAATCAAATTTGCTCAACTTGCATATTTAGGCGTTATTTACCAATTCTAATAAGATGATGTGTCTATTTTTTTTAAATCTACAAAATTAAAGATACTTTAGACGAAGAAAATTTAAAATATCTGCATTTAAGCCCCATCAGACTATTTTAATCAGAATGAAACCTACATGATATTAAAGCCCATTAACTTTTACATCGATATAGCGAGTTTAATCAAAATCGTTAGAGCCGGTTTTGAGAAAATCGTAAAAAGGTGCAATATGCATAGGATAAAGTAGGACTTCCGGTCAGCCGATTTTAGTGAAAAAGTTGCTGTTACATCTCGGGCGTATAGTAGTCTTAAATATGAAATTTCAGTTCTAGTGAATTTTAATACTGAAACAACTTACAATAAATCTACATAGAAGAGGAGCTGATCCTTTAAATATAACTAAATTAGAAACATCTTGAAGCTAACATTAATTTAATATTCTAAATGGCCCATTCTCAGCAAAACGTACAATTTCAAAAGTTGAACTTTCGGTCCAACCTCTTTTTGTGTGTCCATATATATGAAATCTGCTCTGAAGTAGCACTCAGCAGAGCTTGATTCGTTGTAATAATCAAAATAATTAATTTCATCAATAATTAATTAAAAATAATAATAATTCCAGAAATCAGAAAGTGAGAGTAATGACGATCTAGTGTTGAGCCAATGATTTTTGAAATAATCTCCCGAAGGTTTTTGAACGTCTAAAAGGGTTAAGACAGTCCTCGCCTCTTTCATCTGTTAAATATTTAAAAAAATTCGCTTCTATATACGATCAGTAACCGATTAAGAACGATAAAGTGTGAACAAGAATATTTCTTCATACCAAAGTAGTAAGTTCAAAGGAAAAAAAAACAAAACATCCGTTTCATCATGGGCGCACCTTCTGTGGGGTGCGCTAATGACGGGTTCGTCAATGACGAATCGAAGGTTTTCTAAAAAGTTTTCTCTCCAAAACAAAGTATCAAAAATAAAGAAGTACATCAATCTACTCAGTAAGCTGAACCCTATCACGGAAAAATAGAAAATTAATCAATTAAAAATAACTAGCAGAGGTAGAGTGGGTGCGACAATGACAGTCAATAAAAATACTTCCACTCATTAGCGTACGTCTTCCCTCCCTACTACCGCGAAAGATACAGAAGACGGTTATAAACTTCTTGGTCGGCTTGGCCAAGGTATAGAGGTTTTTGCGAGCCTTTTTATTGCTTGAAGGGATATGACGGCGCCAAAAACCGTTTGGTGTGCACCAATGACGCTAAATCCCTTGGACATTTCAGTTTTATTTATTTGAAACGGATATAACCGTTTTCTAAACCTGCAATTCTGCATTATGAAACTAAAGAGTGTATGTATGAACGCAATGGACCAAACCAGGAAAAGTCTTTCCAGCACCTTGACTGGGTACCAGTCGAAGTTGGCAAAGTCTGATTAGGACAGAGTGAGCCAATGATTTTTCGGACATTTATTCAAAATTTTCATACAGGAATAATTAATTTATTTGAACTTATGAATGTGCACCAAGTAGAGCAGAAATATGTCTACCAGAAATCATTTGGACAGCGTTTGTACATTTCGTTGAGAATGGCCCAAATGTAATTAAACATAACAAATATATACAATCTACATAGATGAAGCACAAATTTAATAAACGATAAAAAAGTTGTCTACTGTAACAACATAAGAAGAACCGAACTTTTATTATAATCGTCCTTAAATTAGACAATTTGACTTTGAATTAACTGAACAATAAGTACTTAGAAACAATGAGTAGACAAGAGTTTTAAAAATCTAATCTGAACATAAAATAAGGCATAATTCAATATAATCCAAGATCACTCAATTATACTATTCCTAGAAAGTACCACTTTAAATAACCATTTAATTATTAGAATATACTAACCAAACATAGTAAATACAAATAACCTGAACTCTTAAACTTGATGAATCATTAGGATTCAGTGATTCTCATTTCTCATTGTGGAGGACTTAAATATGAAGATGTAACTGCAGCATATTTTAGGATGGGATGATAGCTTTTATTGTTCAAATTATTACTTATACGCCCATTTTAATATTAGAATAAATGGATCAGGCATTTTTTAATCCTTAAGAATGCTATCAGTGCTAATATCAATTTTAGGGTGCATATAGGCCATAAACTTTGTGATTTTGGGTTTGAAAATTATTCAAATAAAGATTGCAGATATTTAAACTATACTTCAAATATAACATATGTTAAACATACCCATGATTAATAACAATAAATTAATAGCTTTTAAAAATGATCTACTGTGGACATTTCAGGTGCCATTTTGAATATGTACTGCAGCTCTGTGGGTGATTAAAGTAGTAACTTTAAATTTACCATTTAAGTTTAAATACCTTCTAAAATACATTTAACTTGACACTATTTTATTATTATTGATACTTCAAAGTAGAATTTTGCTATGGTGTAAAAAGCTTCTTAGTCTTAAAATTACCAACTAATGTTACATTACTAGTGCAAATATGACTAGCAAGAACAAATCCCTTCCAATTGCATCACATGATCACCAGGACACATGAAGGAAAACCATTTCCAGAATATCACTTTGAACTTAACTTACTCTTGATTGAATGACAGGGGGTCCACATATCATGGTGAAAAGTATCAAGGATTTTTCAATTTCCTAATTGGACATCATTCGAAATTAGATATAAACAAAATGAGTATAAATTATAAATATATAACGGTCAGAAATCCTGACAAATATAGAGAACTAGGTAATAAAAGAGTAACTCATTAACTACAAGATTTTAAGGTCACAAATATATCTTTATAAGCCTTTAAAATAATTTGACGACACATTCAATTCGTAGAAGCCCACGGTTTTACCATAAACTTTCAATTTATTCACCACAATAAGTCATTTAAAAAATAACTATAAATTTACGAAGCTGTGGATTTCAGCAATAAATAAAAATACAAACGGAGAATCATTACGTATTTCATCAATTCCTATGTTATAGTAATTTATATGGATGGGAAATACCACTGTATGCATTATTTATATTTTACATAAGTCTTCCCTTCATCACAAGAGCTGAAATTATTAATTTATATATACTTATTTCTTCCAAACATAAATAATTGTTATCACTTTTAAGGAGTCAGTAAGTATTACAGATTAGGCCTGAATATTAAGAAAACAACTATTTAAAAAGGAAAATATTTATTCTCTTATTTTAATACAAAATAATAATTAAATCAGAAAAATACTGTTCATAAAAAGAGCAGAATAATTCATCACCACCGAATACCGAATTAAATAGAGATGCGGCTTTAAACCTGGCAGACAGCCCAAGGATTTTTCAGAAGAGAGTAATAAATCATTCATATGCTGTACTTCAGAGGGACGTAAATTGGTGGTCCCAAGCCTGTGCGATGCCATGTACTGGTTTAAGAGTCCCATCGTCATTAAATCTGGATTAGGCAAAATTTAGCAAGGTAGCATAATAGTACAGTAAAATTAGGTTTTAACCCAAACACCTTTAAAAAAAAAAAAAAAAAGCTAAAACCTGTGATTAATTGTTCGGTACTCTTTCTTAATTAAGTGGTAAAAAGTCCCAGAGTTTTCCATGTCAGGTTTTGTAGAGGAGAGGGGGAGAACAAGAAAAAGAATCAATTTCTTTATTTTTTTGAGAATATCTCAAAAAATATTATCTTTATCCAAAACATTTTTCTATATTTGGGAAAAAAAGTTAAAGACCTTTATCTCGAAAACTATTGAACGTACAGATGTCCATTACTACTCAAATCAAAGAAAATTAATTAGGCTATGATTTACTTCAGCACAGTTTTCATGATATTCCTACACAGTAAAATAACTAAATATCATATTCTTAGTTTTTGAAAAAAAAGAAAAAGGTTTTACTTCCAAAACTTTATCTTTATTTCAGAAACTATTATTCGTAAAAATATCTATTACCACTCAAGTTGAAGCTCATTGAATATACCATAATGTATTTAATCTTCATAATTTTTGTAGAAAGAGCCATTTCTATGAAATTTGGCACATTTTAATAGCAAAATGTTGATTTCATGTTTTTAATAAGAAAATACTTTTTACTTAGACCATCATATCTCGGTGGTTATTAAGCCCAAGGATTTCTATGACCACTCAAATTGAAGATAAGTAATAGTTCAATTTATCTTCATAACCTTTGTAGGAATAACAATTTGTATGGCATTTTACAAAATAAATTTAGAAAAGGGTGATTCAACATTTTTTTAAACCAAAAAATGTACTTTAAAAAGTATTATCTTGGTAACTACATAACATAAAGAGAATTGATAAGGCTTTGCCAATAGCAATTTTAATGTTTTTGTAAAAGACATTTACAATGTTTTTCCCAAAATTGATATGTATTTAGATATTGAGCCTTAAATGAAAAAATTTTAGGTTCATTTTGGAGTAAAGTGAACTTCCGTGGGTCTTATCTTAAAATGACTCAATAAATGTTGAGTAAATATTTTGCTAGGACGCTGAGAAGTTTATGTAAAAATTTAATAGTTTTATGAGAGTGTGGAAAAAATGTATATTTACATCTCAATGAGGTCCAAAAACGGAAATAACAATAATTGTGTAGATTTGTACTTTTTAGTATATGCCATGTAATAAAAAAAATTAAAATTACAATTCATCTATTGTATTGGAGTTAATTCGTTTTTGAATTTTCAAGCTTAAATCGCTAGTGTATAGCAGTGGCAATAGTTAATTTTGTTTTGTAGTCATAGTTGAATGAAAATTGACTTGTATATTAATTGTAACAGATCATATCTACAATCAAAAATATTAAACAATTAAATTAGATCTGGCAATCGCTCTGAACTCATATTTCATGGAGTTTGAAGAAATGTTTACCAAATGTGAAAAACCACCGTATATAACACCTGCATTATTCCGCAACCATCAATTTTAGCAAAAACATTCATATCCAAATAATTTTTGAAAAAGATAATACTTGTTGAGATATTCACAAAAAAAAAAGTAATTATTTTCTGATTCTTTCCCTCCCTCCAACAAAATCTGAAATGGTAAACTCTGGGACTTTTTATCAGTTAATAAGGGAAGGATACTGAACTATTTCTGACAGGTTTCAGCTTTTTTTTCTGGATTTTGGATTGATACTCAGGGGTCATCATTAAGGTAGCCATATTTCCAATTTTAATTACAGTTTGAACGTAGTAAACACAGTAAAAGTACACTGCAAATGGTTTATTATTTCCAAATGATGATATTAGGGCATAACTGTTTATAAAGCTATTTATAGACAGTTAACCAATATTGAAAGAAATAAATAATTCAAAGGAAAATGGCCTGCCTATCACCATTGCTAACTTCAAACCTCTGCTATTTCTAAACCGATTTCAATGATTCTTTTTTGGTATTTATTTATTAATTTGGCCATACAGATTTTTTTTTTTTTTTATTCATTTATCAAGTACTACGTATTTTGATACGTAAGCCCTCAAATTTTGAGAGGGGGTATTTTTTTTGTTTTGGTAGATTAAAAAGGTTCATAATTGAAAATAATAACACAAAATACTAGACTTCTTTACTATTTATTTTTCTTTCATTTCACTTTTCATTCAAATAAAATTTCCTGATTCAAGAACATTGTTTCTCTGCCATCAATAATAACCAAGATATCAGGGAATCACATCTCTTATAAGTTGTTCCCTTGACCATATAACATTAATTTTTTTTAATTAAAAAAAATTATTTGTGCTTTCTTTGTTAAAAAAACTAATGATTTTTTTCTCAAACTTCAAAAATAACTGAGTAATTGAATTAAATCATTTTTTAAAACAAATTGCCATGATTTTAATACTAATTGGCTCATATCAACGTCTAGGTGTTAAGATAATTGTTGGATGGTAGCCCTGTTTTTTTTTGTGCCAAATTTCAACAAAATTGGTCAATAGTTCCAGAGAAAAGCCCCGGACCGCGTATGGGGGATCGCGGACAAACAGATTTTTTTAAATTCTTTTTTCGGGTTCTACATATCTTGAAACTTAAGCCCTCAAATTTTGAGAGGGGGTAATTTTTTTTCTATTACAAAGGTTCATTATTGAAAATAATAAACTAAAAGGTAATCAGTAGTATATCTTAATTAAACATAATAAATACTAATGAAAATATATTTAAATATGAAAATAAGTTGACAACAGAAAAATTCGATGAGTATTAATTTTATTATATATATATATATATATATATATATATATAATTTTTTTTTTTCTAAAAGTCATCAAGTATTAGGTCTTTAACAATTACTTCTCCTTCTTAAATTGGTTTATTGAGTAATGGAAGTGACAAAATTACAGAAGGAAGATATTCCAATTTTGAAACAGCCACGGTGATTCGAGAGGCTCAGAATCGGATCTTGACCGAGAGCATAACCATCAGGAAGTTTGTCAGGTGATAGCACAACTGAACATTGATTTAGTGCAGGTCTACTCAGTATATGACTAGGCTCTCGGTCGAGATCATCTGGGCTACTCGAATCACTGCAGCTCTTTCAAAATTGAAATACTCTCCCTCTGTAATTTCATCACTTCCATTACCCAATAAACCAAATTAAGAAGGAGAAGTAATTCTTAAAGAGCCAACACCTGATAAATTTTAGAAAAAAATTATAATATAAAAAGGTCGATGATTTAGATTGTTGATATGTATATATATATATATATATATAATTTTTTTTTTGGATTGTAATAGGAGAAAAAAAAAGATATAATGATAAATAAATGTTTATTACAGATATGCTGTAACCTCTAAAAAAAAGAATATCAATAATGATATGTCTCAACTAAATATAATAAATACATATAAAAATGTACAATTTTGAGACAAAAGGAACAACAATACTTTTTAGTTTATTTACAATGAAAAGAAAGACTTACTTTAATATAGACACAGAGATATATACAAAATGTATCATGTTTTCATATATAATTTACATTACCTCGGGCTGAGGCTACCTCCTGTGCCTGTGGTGATGCCTACGGGGCGGGGACGGGCTGCTGGAGGAAGACCTCCTGCGATGGCGGGAGTGATGCCTCCTCCTCTTGTGAGGCCTCCTGTCCCTCCTATCCCTACTTCGAGACCTCCTTCGCCTCCTCCCAGAGCTAGATGAGCTGCTAGAGCTAGAGCTAGAACTAGAGCTCCTTTTACGAATCCTTTCTGACTTTCTAGTCACAGAACTTCTACTACTACTACCTCCCGTATTACTGCTACTACTGCTGCTTACTTCCTTTGTAACAGTAACATGTTTATCTCTGGGTGAGGCAGTTACTTTTGAAACTGATTCTCCATGGGAGGTATTAGACACTTCACGATGTCTATGATGATCTTCGAATTGCTGGCTCTTGTAATCGATTGGTTTTTCTTTTGAAGTTCCTGTATTAAATGAAAAGAAAACACACACAAAAAAAAAAGTTAATAGTGCATGGAGGTCTTAATTTATATAAAAATGCAAAGAAATCTTAGATAACAAATAAATTTCTAGTAATTTTTTTAGTGGATTCAAATTTGTAGCTGTGCACTTAAAAATTACATAAAATCAAAAAAGCAATAATTTATTTCATAAAGGCTAAAGCTTGTTGATGCGGATAATGACAAACACGAAATCATATCTGACACAAATATTTTATAGCATATTAGTTAGATTTAAACTATATTATCAGAAATGTCTCTTTTTATTTCAAAAAAGAAGAAAACAAAGACCTATTAATAATGGAATGGTAGTAGTGAATATATTTTCCATTTATTATTTATATAAATAAGTTTTAAAAAATACAATTAAGAAAAAGTAGCTAGTCAAAAAAATTTAAAAAAGCAATATTTTGTAACAAAGAACAGAATAAAAAAAAAAGTTTTTTATTTTTATTTTGAGTGCACAAGGAAGGTGCCACACCAAATATTCACAGGTACTTGTCGGCAATGAGTTATTTTAAATAACTAAATTTTATTGAGAAAGAGTTATACATAGCTGTATATTGGAATCACAAGCATATGATTAAAGTGAAAGTAGTGATTTCTCATAAATGGCCAATAATACTGTAAATTTATAAACCGTTTGTCTTTATTTTAAATCATGTCTCAGTATTTTTTCATACTTATAAAACAGTGCATAGAAGCAAATTTTAAAGATAAGGGTTTTGAGATTATCATTATGAATTTTAAATTTCACTTATTAAAAAAAACAAAAACAAACATATTTATAGAAAAGTATAGAACTTTTTTGAAGCCCATGCGAATGCACATGGTTTAAGATACTTAACAAGCTTATGCCTGCCTTTTTTTGGGACAGGGAATATGATGGATATATGTCATATCTTACTGATTGATTGATACAGTACTTAAATACTTTGAAGGGAACAACCATCTAATTTGAACAATCAAACTTCAACATCAATTAAAATTGAGTATATACAGTGTGATAAAAAAATAGAATACAAAGGAACAAAGAATAAGAACATTAAATGGACATGTTCACAATGAATATAGTTCGTTTATTAAATTTTATTTAGATAAATCATGATATATCAAAGTTAACATGAAAAGTATATAGCATCAAGTTTTCATATTTTTCTTGAACTGCAATACTACAAGGGATGTGCAATAAATTAAAACAACGAAAACAAAATATTTAAAATTTAAAAAATTAAATGAGAGCTTTCTATTTCTATGAGAGTCTAAATAGCTCTGGACACAATTTCATCAATCAGAATTCCTTCTTAAAATAGATATAGTTTGAAATAAAATTAATATTGTTTAAAAAATGATGGGATTTATTTTCTTTTGTGTCAAGAGATGCCATTTAGGATAGGATTTCATTATCTGGCTCCACAGTTAATATTTCATCCTTTAGGGCACTACAAATTTATAATGTTTTTTTATTGAGGTTGCAGTTACCTTTTGCCATACTTTCAATTAATATTTGGTGGTTGATATTTTCTTACTGTTCAGGATTTGGGTAGCTTCTTTTATAAAGTACTTCCATTTGCTACTAGTCTTCAGCTTGATGATAGGTTCTTCATTTTTAAGAATTAATCATAGGAAACCATAATGTTGGGACACATTAATTTGTTTTCCAAAACTGTTTATATTTTTTATGATTCCTTTGTTTTATTTTAACTAAGATGCATTTTCTTTCTGACACAGTAATAAATGATTCGTACAAATTTCTAACATGAGTCAGCAACATCAGGTGTAAACAAATTAAGTTCTCGAAAACATTTGCCAAAACATGACTAATTCATACAAATTATAAGAGCTTTTGTCAATCTGAACGGAGGAGGGGGAGGGGAATAAGTAATAACTATTAAAATGAATTGGTTACTAATAAACCAACAAGAGTTTTCCTAGGAATCACCACTTTTTTAAAGAAATATTAATTAAACTGTAATATAAAAGTTTAAAAAATAAATAATTAAATTGATGGAAAGAAATTGTGAAAAGTGAAATCGATGAATCATTTAAACAGCTATTATTCTGTCGACAGGAGGATAAAAATTTTAGATTTTAGAAAGGGAAACTTTACATACACATAGAAGATAAGACAGCCTTGATGATAAGGAACTTGACACACGACAATAATTATTCATTAACAGAGCAGAAAATACAGAATAAAAAAATAAATAAATAAGACGCTAGAGAAACCTCATGAAAAGGGTGAACAAGGGATCTAAGGAGTGGGGGACTCATCATTTAAAAATCTTCAAAATAAAACCACAATGAACTTAAATTAAGACTTAATTAAAAACAATTTGAATTGAGGTAATCAAAAACATTATTTGTAAGTGCAAACCCCTAAGCCATTTGATAACTTAAACTTACAATTAGCTGAATGAGACATTTGATGGCTCCTTAAAATATATTTCAAAATAAATTTTGAGTTGAGAATATTGCACATAATGAATGTTTATGATTCTAGCACACTAAATATCAAATTAACAGCTCGTTCATAACCATTCTAAATAAAATCTTCTACTATTATTTAGAATGTAAGTTGAAGTAGTAACTCTCAGGTCCCAGTTATAATAAATTTGGGGGGGTTTTTTACCTGAAAGTGGTAGCGTCTGTACCTGACCTTCTCTTTCTTCCGAACTCTCCTTCTTTTCTTTAAGCAATTGCCTTTTTTCCCTTTCTTCCTGTTCGATCAGTTCACGCTCAATAAACTTCTCTGTTTGGACGAATTCATTTTTTAATCTTTCAATCCTTTCCTACAAAAATAAAATAAAATGATTAATTTAAGTCACCACAAAAAAAATAATAAAAAATAAATATATATACATATTATTATATATTGTACAAAAACTAAGCATACAAACACAAAAGCAATTTATTTTAGAAATAAAAAAATATGTAGAAAATATCAGAACATAAAAACTTACTTTGATCTCTTGATCAGAATCTGGATCATTTGTTACCTTCTCATCGCTACTATCTCCACTGTCAGAATCGCTCTCGTAGATGCCCAGCCCTATTAAATTGAAAAATAAAATGTAATCCTACCAGAAATTTAAAACCAAGTTTATAATGTGTGATTTCAAAGCAGAATAATAACAGGTAAAAGAAAATTTTCCTTGATTTTAACGCATAAACATAAAGCAATAGCATATTTGATATTTTTTAAACAAACTAAATATATTTTTAATGCCATATTGTAATGTAAGTATGAATTTTAAAATAGTTTTACTTTTTAACAAGACTTAGAAGTGGAATTTGATTTTTAACCGTCACTTGATGAAACATGTCAATTCAATATTTTAGAGCAATATGACACTATTCATCAAAATTATCTTGTACATGTAGCAACTATATATATAAATAATGCCTCAAAAAAAGTTTTGAAAATAACACAAGATAATATGTAAATATAAAGTACTTTATGTAGAGTTAACTACAAAATTCAGAATTATGTTTGTCTTAAGAAAGAAGTTAACGATATGTACATTGATTATACAAAGCAATAGCTCCTATAAGCATGCATCTGTTTTTGTTCTCAGAAGACTTTGTCCTAGAATACAGAATTTTTTTTCTCGTTCCATTTATTTCAGAAAGTATTATATGTTAAGTTTAAGGACAAATTCTGGATTATGTTTTTCATAAGACTATTGCAGACAGTAGTTGATGAGAGGTTAGGGTTGGATAATTAAAAAGTAAGTAAATATAAGTAATATCACATTTGGTAATTAACAATATTTTTTTCAATTGTATTTATGGCTTACTTTGGCAGAGTCAGAGGGGTCCTAGAATGCTGACGAAAATTTACATGTTCGCAATGCTTTTCCTAACCAGAACTTTTTTTTTTCTCTCTGGCGCAACAGGCAGTGTAGGCCCTTGGCGGCGTGGTGTAATCTCCTGGGAGAATGTACTCGCCATGTTTCTCAATGAAATTTTTTTTAGGGGCGGGTCATTACTCCCTACGCATATTTTTTTGTGAGTGGCCACCCATAGGCTGACAGGTCCCACATACCCGGGGGAAGGTTTGGAAAGATAAGAGAAAAGATGATATGATTTCTAATCATCTAACATATGAAAATAAATTCAGACACTTTAAAGTTCTATAGATAAATAGAAATCATCAAAATCAAGGGGAAACCTTCTTTTATACAGAGAAACGATTTATAATTAAATTATAATGTAAAAAGTACTTAAACCTTTTTCATTAACAATCCATCTGGTACAATAAAATAAAAGCAAAACAAAAATATAAAAATATATAGAATAGCTATTAATCAAAAAGAATAAAAACATAACTTATTAAAAAAAAATTACTTTAATTTTAGAAAACTAATTTTAGATATGTAGTTATTCGATTAGTTATTATTGGAAACCAATAAATTTCAAAGGCCTTATTTATAAGATAAAAATATAGATCAGAAGGTGCGTTAAAACAATAAATAAAGGCTAAATAAAATAGTACTTATTAAATAATTTTTTGTTAGTTAGTGATCTTTAGTCAAGAGGTATAGCACAGTGAAATGGAGATTAAATAAGTCACAACAAGGCCTAATCCATACAGTAGTAATAATTAGTCAACATCATCATAATTGAAATAAAATCAATAAAAAGTGTTAAAATTGGGCCATTTTAAAGGTTAGGCAATTATTAAAAAATAAATAGGACTAATAAGTAATTAAAAATAAATAATAATAGTAATTTAAAATTATAATTGAAACTTGTAAAATTTAGACAATTTTCCCAAGAGGATTGAATGAAAAAGGTGATCAAGATAAAAATAATAAAGATAAGACACTCACCTAATTTTCCAGTAAGGGAGGTTAATGCCTGGGTCTTGCGTACTGTTGTTGCTGGAGCTTTATCATAAATAGACATTTCTTTAGTTAAATAAAGTAAAATCAATCAAGAATTATTTTCACATGAGAAGCTGTATACAGCTGTAACGATTTTCTGCTAACTAAGCACACTTAATCAAGTTATTTGTAACAAAAACTTACAAAAGTAACTAGTAGTTAGTCCTAACATTTAACATAAATTATATTGCTAAATCAAATAAGATTTTAATCATAATTAAAAAAAATTCATGAAGACATTTAACCATATCATACCATTATATAGTTGACTGAAATATATCACTAAATGAAAGGGATCTTTTCAGTCATTAATAATAACATAATAATTGTAAACAATTGGATAAATAATTATTATCTTTTTAATTTTTAAATTATTTATGGATACTCGCAGCAATATACCTTTTTTACGAAAATATCTCGAAACATCTTCAACTGCTTTTTCAATTTCTTCTGTAGTAACTTCCATTAGAATCTGAGTAAGAATCTTTCTAACATCTCCCATCTGTAAATAAATCAAAAGCATAAATATAAAGAATTTTTCAATGCCATTATTATGAAAACAAACACATATCGACACAAAGAAGACTAATATTAATAAAAAAAATCTGGTGTGGGCAACACACCACTTTTACTTACCTCCGTTTTTAAAATCGATTAAAGAATTTCCAAATACAGTTCGAGATAAAAATGAGTGAAACTATTAAAGAATTAATTAAATTGAATTAATATAGAAAAATGTGTTTTATTAAAAACTCTATTATATTATTATCTAAAATAATCAGTTAGTTTTATCGACTTTTTATCACTCTCTATTCAATTTTACAAGCTTGTGTATAAGATAATATATTTTCTAAAGCCTTTCTCTTTCCAACGGTGTATTACAAGTCTATATTACTGTTCTTGTGTGAAAAAACAAAATTGGGGCGCTGTGCTTCATTCACAAGCCACTAGGTTGCAGCACGGTCAACATGGGAAATTCATGTTAGTTCATGGGAACCCGAAATAGTTAGTTTTATCGGCTTTTTATCACTCTCCATTACCCTTTACAATTCCGTGAATCAGATGATATTTTATCTAAAATTGTTAGCTATCCAATGGTATATTATACATCTATATTACTATTCTTGTGTTCAAAAACACAAAAAATGCATTAACAAAACAATATTTGTTCAGTTTTCTCCTTTAGTTGTTAATGAAATTTGCTCAAAGTGCATATTTAGCTCTTAATTATCAATGGTAACAAGATAATATAGTTATTTTTATAGAATCTACAGAATCAAAGGTACTTTAGATGAAGAAAATTTAAAATATCATCATTTAAGCCTTGTCATACTATTTCAATCAGAATGAAACCTACATCATATTAAAGCCCATTGAATTTTACATCTATATAGTGAGTTTAATCAAAATCGTTAAAGCCGTTTTTGAGAAAATTATAAAAAGGTGTAAAATTCATGGAATAAAGTAGCACATCCGGTCAGCCGAATTTATTAAAAAAGTTGCTATAACATCTCGAGCGTATAGTTGTCTTAAATATAAAATTTTAGTTTCACAGGACTTTTCATTTCCGCCCAAGAGTTACCACACACACACGCACACGCACACACACACTGCACACACACACACACACACACACACACACACACTGCACACACACACGCACACACACACTGCACACACACACTGCACACACACACACACACACAGTGCACACGCACACACAGACCTTTTTGTGGGACTTGGTCATTTGGACTCAGGGGACCCTAAAATGTGTATTTCCGTTGAAAACTGGAATTCGAAAATTTTCACAATCGCAATACTTTCCCTTACTATATATTCCATATATAGGTAAGTGAAAGTAAAAATTTATAAATAATCTCATATGTTATTAAAACTTTATGCATGTTTTCTGTTAAAACATTTTTTTCATAAAGTAATACGTTCCAATAATAATTAAAAGAAGATTATTTTATTTATTTTTTCGTTATAATATGGCAATTGTTTTTAGTTAGGTCCAATAATTTAAGTGGCTCAAAACACCGGTGGATCACCTTTTCCTCCAATTGTCCTTGTAGACCAATCCATATTTTCCGAAATAAAGAAAAAACCTCTACGACAGATATGAAAAAAAAATACTAATGTTCAACTTCAGCCACACCAGCAGTGAATTGGAAATGGTAAAATTTGATCATCACTCTTCCTTTATACTACTTACATAAAACTGCCAATGAACTTCTTTTTTTCCAGTAAATCTGAATAGTTTGTTTATATTAAAAAAAAATCGGTTGTGCCCTCGGCGACTTTAACGTGACAACCTCAACGTTAACGACAAACATAAGTAATAGATGATATGTAGTAAATAAATAATGATGCATGAATGAATTAGTACAATTTATTTTTTCAACCATATATACATCAGAAATTATGATTTTACACTTAAGATCCTATTTACTACTGGACGATGATATGAGAAGTACGATATTATAGGTAACAATTTTATTTTAAGGCTCCGCCTACACACAACAGCATCCCCCATTCATGCAACATGATACTCAATGACTCATCAGCACGCGTCACAGACACTACCTCCACTCCTTGACGATCAACTCTGACTCTTGCGCATGCGCACACGTACATGGTAACGGGACACAACTTTTTCGTTCATACACCCATCAATTTATAAGACGTCACGTCAAAATATATACCATGCCCTAATTCATGAACATTGATTTTCCAAAAATCGACAAGTACTAATAAAAAAAAGGGCTTCGTTTTTGTCTTTAAATTCTCATCATGTTAGACTGGAGAGTGTGATTGTAAATATGGATACATTTTTCAGTACGATTAAAAACACATTCTATTTCTCAATAAACATTCATAAGTCTTTAACTGATTGCCCCCCTCCTGATCTCTTTTTTATTTCATCCAACCACTTTGAGTAACTTTAAGTGAATCAATTATTTTAAATTAAATCATATTTAAGACAAAAATGATTATTAAATTCATAGAATTTCTAAAAAAAAATTAAAGTTTAGCAAGTAATTATTATGAAAGGAAAAAATATATAGATTTGATGAAATTTATTAATTTACAAATGAGAAATACAACTTACAACCGCTTGGAGTATTTGTTCTTTTGTCCTGAACACAGGCTTAGGGGGTGACACCTGACGTACATCGAATCTAGATTTACGAGGCTTACTTTCTTCAACTAAGCCTCGTTCCTTTTCTTTGTCATCTGCATCATCATCGGAAGTTTCACTTTCCTAAAAAATAATATTTTAAGTGATTGAGGACAAAAATAAATCTGACTACAGTAAATTTTTTATTAGATCATACTTAAAAAAATTTTCATAAAGAATGAACAAGTTATGAGCTAAGAATAACATACATAATAAACTAATTTATATAAAAAATTGACTGAAGTAGGTACGGCATAATAATAAAATCCATTCTGAAAATAGTTAAAAATCTAATAAAATAGGAACTGTTTAACATAACAAACGGCCAATTTTTGTTTTTAATGTCTACCGAATGCTTAAATATGATAATGAATAGACACTATATAATAAACATAATATTTTCTTGCAAAGTGCACAATTTGTTACAATGAACTCATAATCCTTAAGTGATAAACTGTTAATTGGTAAAGCTGAACTTTTTTAAACATAAATTATATAAAATTTGTACCATTGCATCGCATGGGTCTCTAGTCAATAATAAATTTCTTGCAAAGATCAACTAACTAGTCCTCTTAAGGAAGTCTTAATACTATTTCAATTATTATAAATTATAAGGAAAAAAAAAAAAAAACCCTTACAAATTTGCTTTTCTGGGGTTCTTCATACCCATTACCATCAAACTGAGATACAGCGATAGATTCTGTGCCACCAAGAGATTTTTTTAGAAGGGCTTCCTTACGTTCCCTTTCAAGCCTTTCATTTTCAGCTTTCTTTTGTTTTTCTCTTTCCATCTTCTCCAAACCTTCCCGAATCCAAGCAGGAAGTTGTTTTCTTTTTGCAGCATCTATAGAAGGAACACAAAAACAGAATTAATAATGATGCAAATAGTAATTTCTAAAACTTAACTTCATATTTTGAAATGTTTTCAAAGTAAAAAATCTGGTGCGGGCAACACACGACTTTCACTTACCTCCATTTTTAAAATCAATGAAAGAATTTTCAAATACAGTTAGAGATAAAAATACGTGAAATTATTAAGGAATTAATAAAATTGAATTTATATAGAAACATGTGTTTGATTAAAAAATCAATTATATTATTATCTTAAATAATCAGTAAGTTTTATCTTCTTTTCATCACTCTCCATTAACTTCTAAAAGCTTGTGTATGAGATGATAATTTTTCTAAAATCTTTAGCTTTCCAACGGTATATCATACATGTATATTACTGCTCTTATGTTCAAAAACGAAAAATTGCATTAAAAAAATTATTTTTCTGTTTTCTCCTTTCTCCAGACCATTTTTATCTAAATAAAACCTACATGATATTAAAGCCCATTAAATTTTACATCGATATAGCGAGTTTAATCAAAATCGTCGGAACCGTTTTTGAGAAAATCGAAAAAAGGTGCAAAATGCATGGTAAAAAGTGCCTCTTCTGGTAGTCTCATTTTGATGAAAAAAGTTTTGTCACGTCTCGGGCGTATAGTTGTCTTAAATATAAAATTTCAGTTTCATAGGACTTACCGTTTCCGCCCGGGAGTTACCACACACACACACATACAGACCTTTTTGCGGGACTTGGTTATTTGGACTCAGGGGACCCTAAAACGTGTATTTCCGTTGAAAACTGGAATTCGAAAATTTTCACGATCGCAATACTTCCCCTTACTATATATAGTAAGTGAAAGTAAAATTAGAATAGAAAATAAACAGTAATATAATAAATATTGCAGATAAATTGATAAGTAGACATTGTACAGTTACAACAAAAAAACATGGCAACACATCAGTTAATTAATATCAATTTTTTTTTTTTTTTTACAATCTCTGCATTAATAACCTTCAGTTAAAAAAAAAAGTAAATTAAAAACAAATTGATTAATTGTAACCTTAAGGTTCAAGTAGAGTAACTGTGCTGCTGAGCATTCCTTGTACTCCCTCCCCCCACCTCTTATGGCTTCATATTATGTCCTCAATAACTTTCTTTAAATAGAACACACCAAAAGCCATGATGAGCTTATCTATTCTAGGTGATCAAGTTTCAGATGCACCATAGTAAATAAGACAAAATCCTTTGTTAATGATTTTTCAGGTAGGTCAGTACTCATAAATTTATTTGATGACTAAAATAATTAAACAAGTAAATGTATGGAAAGGGGTCAAACTGAACGTATCAGAAGCAAAGCCAAAGTCATGAGAAGATTGTGGTCACAAAGTGGTAGAGAGAACCAAAAAATCTATGAAGTAATAATTGGTATGAGAAAAGAATGGACACAAAAACTGAAAGGAAACAAAGATAGAAGTATAAGCTGACAGCAAGCCAACACAATAATGGAGCAATGGGGGAAAGTATTTCAAAGAGCTGCGAGAAGGAAGATATTTACATTTCGATGAGATACAAAGAATTTTGTATCCTTCATTAGCGAGGAAAAATTGCAAGAAGCTATTCAATCTTAAAGATGGCGCAAAGGTGAAGAAATGTTCCTTTATCTTCTGAACTTTACATGGCATAAGAAAAGGACTGAGATATCGTTGTGATAGTAACAATTTGGTATCCAGAAAGTATCACCGTTTCTAGATTAATTATCAACAGATCACATCATTTTTTAATTACTCTATAAATGTCTTCAGATAAATCCATTACAAGCTCTTATGTCTTCTATCCACAATTTTCTATTTAAAAAACTTTTTCTTGAAATGTTTTATTCAAATGGTATATTACAATGGCTTGCTTGCTCAAATCTTTGTTACATATGATGTATCTCCTAAGGGGCCGTAGAACAAACTATGTTTGGAGAACCTAGATCTCTCGGACAGAAAAAAGTGTAAAAGGACAGAATAAGAAACAATCTGCTCCATATTTTTTCCATACTCAAAAGCAATTCAAGTTAACCAGTTTTATAGCTCTAACAAAACTGGTCAAAAAGACATTTATTCAAATATCAGAAGAGGCAAAAGTAAAAATGACATATCGAGGGATCAGAAATTTCAAACAAATTATAAGTAAATATGAATTAGCAGGATTGTACTCTATCATGGTCAAGAGACCATCTTCAAGTCTTAGATTTATTCTAATTACAAAAGTTCTTTTGTTTGTGTTCTTTCTTCGATTGGGATTATATAATCACCTCATTGTCAACTTAAAAGTTTCACTGGTAGAATAGGTTAGTCTTGATATCCCATATACTATTTCAGTCAATCAAATAGGTCAAAAATAACACACATCTAGATTTGCTTACTATTTATCTATTAAACATTTGTAAGAATACTTTTTTCTCTATCGACCAAAGGCAATCAAACTAACATACTATATTTTATGATATTTTTGCTGCTGTGTTATTAGTAGACCTTGTTATAGTTTTGCAAATCTATAACTAAGCAACTTGTGTATAGGCGTTAGAGGCAGTACATGTAGTATAATAACATATATCATCATATGACTCAATGGTCTTTGATCATCACCATCTCTGATTGTCTTAATATCTTAGACTCATAAAATGACTAAAACAGTGAAATAAGTAAGATTAAAAAAAATGTATTACACTATATTTAAAAAAACCTCGAGTGAAAACATAAAATAAAATATTGGCATACATGATTTAATAGCAGTTCAGAATTATTTTCCTTTTGTCAATCACAAATTCAACAAATTTTAATTAAATTAAACCTTCAACTTACCAATCTCAGTAACGGTATCAACCACTGGTTTTTTATGGTTCCTGTTATCCCAAGAAGGTGTTTCTTCTTTTCCAGAGGGAACCCTGATTTCATTTCCCCAGAATGTCTAAGTTTAAAACAAAATTATCATACAATTAAAAGTGAGGTAAAAATAAAGGAATAATTTGTTTTTACTAATAAATACTGTAGAATATATCCGTAAAGTATATAATATATATAAGTTATCTAATATCTTAAGTCCTTAAAATTGTAGAAATTATAAACATAATGAGCTAAAAATTGTATTATATAATCAATATCAGTATATATATATATATATCATGAACATATGAGCATAACTTTTCAAAAGTTATTTTTTAGAATCTAATGATCAATTTTCAATTTTTAATATTTTTTTAACACAGAGCGAACTCAAACATTTAAAATTGATTATTGATTGTTTTACGGTGTTTTTGTTTACCAGGGAAGGGGAGAGGGGAAGGGATAAAGCTTTGTAAATTAAGCCCCAATTTTTACACAGACTAATTTAAATGGACCATACAACTTGAAGATGTATAACACCTCAAATTAATGGCTGGGGGTTGGAAAATAAACATAAGGAAATAAAAAGAATAACTAAACCAGGCAATTAATTTAATTCATTCAGAAAAATCTTATTAAGTGCTAAAGGGTATCGTTTGTAGAATATAAAACCATAATTTGGTAGATGATGTCACCTAGGTCCATTATCTAAAAAATACAGATCTGAATCTTTAATAAGTTTTTTCTCTTTTTATCAATGATCTAAAAATACATTTAGGAGCAAAGATACAACACAAAACCTGTAAAAATCAAACACAACAAGGTTTAACAACTTAAACTTTTATATTTACTAATTTATAGTGATTATTACACCTGGTTATGAAAATGAACAGATTTCAAAATCCCGAACAAAGATATACTTACAGCTGGAGGAGGAGGGACATAAGCCTCTGGAGCTGCTGGTGCTGCCGGAGTATAAGGATAAGTAGGAGCAGTTTGTGCGACGGTTGAATCGGCTACTGGCAATGCTGTATATGGAGTTGACATGGCCCAACTTCCAGTGGTGCCGGCTTGGCTCCAGTTCCACCAATTAGCTGCATCTGCAGCTATTTCAAAAACATGAAAAAGTATATAAGAGATGCATAATTTTAGTATAATTAAGATTTTATAAAACATTATTTTCCTAATCCTCTATAATATCTATGAATTAGGATCTCATCTTTAGATATCTGAGGCATGGGTATGCCTATGACTGACTACTATTCACATAACATGTATGCTCAATTTAAACACTATGCCACAAGTGGCCATTTATGGTAATAAAAAACAATTGGTAAAAGTGAAGTCAAACATTTTTAGATGAAGTCCAGATTGGCGTTATAATAGTCATATAGATGAGCCGTTTGTATTTTAGTGGGAAATTAGAACATTTGTCTAGTAAGTGCTGAAGTAACAGAAAACACCATGCAGTTTTTTGTTCTCTAAGTCTTGTATGAGTATGAGACTCATATTAAAGAAAAATTTTCTTTTTGGTTCTTTTTTCATTTTAATTCTTGCTTCTCGTATCTTTGATTGCCAATGAAGGTAAATTTGGTTTGCGCCATTTTAAAACCAATGGATAGATGATTAAGTTTTTATTTTTTTCAGTTGGCACAACATGCCTTGGAGATCCTTGGCTGTACTGTGAATTGAACTTACAACCTTAGGCATGGTAGACTAGTGCACCAGCCACACTGCCATAGGCTCTCCCCTTTATAGAAGCTTGAAAAGCCTGAATATTATTGGGTTGATGCAAAATTAATGCAGGTTTTTAGTAGGTATTGTAAATACGCCATATCTTTACTTTAACCATATATATTTAATCAAAATAATTTCCATCTGAATCAATGCACTTTTGCCAACGTTCAACAAGCTTTCTTATTCCACCAGAAAAAAAATCCGAATCCCTGGACTCAATGAAATCACGAAAAGAATTTTCAATGTCGTCCTGGTTTTGAAACTTTTTCTCCCTCAAAAAGTTGTCCAGATGCCTGAAAAAGTGGAAGTCTGTAGGAGAGAGGTCAGGCGAATAAGGCGGATGTTGGAGAACTTCGTAGCCCAACTCGTGCAGTCGTCGAAGCGTTGGTTGTGCAACGTGTGGTCTGGCGTTATCGTGGAGCAGGATCGGCCCCTTCCGATTCATCAATGCTGGGCAAAGACGTTGCGACGTTGCAATTTTTGAGTTCCGAGTTCCGCCGCCATTTCTCGTGTGGTTTTGGTTGGGTCTTCTTCCACTTTTGACCTCAGCTGGTCGTTGTCCAAAGCAAGATGACGGCCCCGACCTTCCTTGTCTTCCTTGAGGTCGAAATCTCCTCTGCGAAACTTCTGGAACCAACGCTGCACCGTGCACTCATTAATAGCCCCCTGACCCCACACTTCAATAATATTACGAGCCGTTTGCGCAGCGCTGCGCCCTAATTTAAATTCGTAAAAATAAATTTAACGAAAATCGCACTTTGACATTTTCGATTCAAGACCTTTGAACACACTGAACAAAACGATTTTACTAAACAAATTCATGGTGAAAGAGAGGGTATTAGATAAGGTTTGTTTTGGTATAATAATGATCAATGTTAGGATTAGCTTTGTTTACACAATTGGAATTAAGATATTGCAATAGAGGAAACCTGCATTAATTTTGCATCACCCAATATGATGACTGCACGACTTTTTTTTATTTATTAAGAAATTTTTTCCATTCATTTGGTACCAATTATTTTTCTGTACATACACATCAGTAGATATATTTGAGTTTATCTGATGAAAGCAAAGGATAAAAGAAAAAAAAACTCAAAATTTATTTTGCTCCCTAACCATTGAGAATCAGACCATGGGCTATATGCACTTTTATGTTTGACTTGAGGTCTAGTGCCAGCTCCCACAACATGACTAGACATTTATGAGAAACCCTGTATAGTCCCTGATCCAATACTAGATTTATGGCAGCTGTTGGACATTGAACAGGAAGCAATTTAATTTAAATATATATAATATTCCTTAAATTTAAATTATATTTATATTCCTTAAATTTAAATTATATTTATATTCCTTAAATTTAAATTATATTTATATTCCTTAAATTTAAATTATATTTATATTCCTTAAATTTAAGTTATATTTAAATTCCTTGGTAGAGGAAGGATGCCAGGAAGTATTTACGGCGGCAGGAAGGGAAAAGCCAGTTCAACTCTTCATAAAAACGAGTTATAGAGGTGTCTCTGGATATCCCAAAGATGAAACGTATAAAGCAGTTAAACAGTCGTTTTAGTTTTGCCTCGAGATCCCCAGAGACACCCCCATACACCGCACAGCAGTAGTCGAAGTGGGGAAATATTAAGGAGCTTACCAAAAGCTTACGGGTTTCAATAGGAAGAAGGGGACGGAGGTAATTCAGAAGTTTTAAGGTGGAGAATGAAGATTTCGGAAACATGATTTTTTCAGGAAAGGGTTTGATCGAGGGTAACCCCGAGGTTTTTAATGGATAGATGGAATTGTATTGGATTATTATTCAGAAAAATAGTGGGAATCGGTGGAAGTGTCTTAAGGAGGGGATTGGAACCTATTACAATTGCCTTAGTCTTCTTAGTGTTCAAATTAAGCTTGTTGTCCGCTGCCCAAATGCTGATTCCATTCAGATCCTCTTGAAGCATTTCCGTGGCTTGTAATAGGTGGGGAGGAGGAAAGGATAGATAGATCTGGAAATCATCTGCATAGATATGGTATTGGGAGTGATTGATCTGGAGGGAAAGGTCATTAATATAAATTGCAAATAAGGAAGGGGATAATGATGATCCCCGAGGTACACCACAGGATAGAGGCATGGTTCTGGAAGGAGGTTGACCTGGGGTCACTACATACTGTGAGCGGTTGGAGAGGAAGGATTTGAACCAGCGCAGAGCACTGTTCGATAGAGGAATATTTCGTAGTATGGCCAGAAGGATGTTATGGTCTACAGTATCAAATGCTTTAGAGAAATCTAGAAGGATGAGGATGGTTAGTTTTTGGTGTTCTATAGCGGATTGGAGGTATTGAGTTATTTTTAGTAGGGCGGATTGGGTTGAATAACCCGGTCAGAAGCCGGATTGGAAAGGGTTAATAATATAGGTGACTAGGCACAGATGTTCTTTTTCAGAGGAAATTTCCATGAGATTCTTAGGCATCTGGTCTAGATAACTATCTTATTGTAGTCAGCCAAATAGCTGGTATACAAAATTTTAAGGGTTATATTGATGAAACGCTTGACATGAAATGTTTTAGAAATGCAGACAATTCTTTTGATTTTGTTGCCTAAGATTTCTCTATTATAGACATTGTTTCTTATAAAAAAAAAAAAAATGATGTTTAATTTGCTTATGAATTTTCACGAATGTAAATGTTTTATTAACTTACACCAAATAATACAAACTCACCAGTATTATTAAAACAAATGAACCTAATATTGGACATGTAATTGAGCTATGAGCAATGTAATTGGGACAAGCTACGATAATACGACTATTATATATACAAATATACTTACAATGATTAATTAATATTGCAATTCAATTTAAAATAGTTATTGCGGATATAATTAGTTGACCGTTGAGAATTACTGGAAGGAATTAGTCCGGGTGGTGGTCATTAAATGAAATAGTTGAAACTAATTAGTTGTTTCATTTAATGACCGCCACCCGGACTAATTCCTTCCACTAAAATAGTTATTGCTAAATTCAAAAGAATAATAATGTTCTCTATCATATTCTGTTTGTCAGACTTCATACTCAACTGCCAAGCTTTAACCCAGTTTCAAGTTTAATAAGGTTAAAAATGATTACTTCTACAAAGACAAGACCTCTCTCTAGAGTGACATAAGACTGTTAGCTCACATTTTAGATCGTTCTGATAGCTTTGGGAAAACATATGTACTGAACCTAACCTGAATTGAAACTAAACTTAGTTATTTCAGCCAATTCTTTCATTTTAATAAGTAATAAAGAAAAAACAGAGTATGACCAATGGCAGAATGATAACTGGTTGATTCAGCATTAGAAGAAAGCTCTCATATCCATAACACGTACACATACCTTATACAGAATTAAATAATTAAACTGACCAATAATTCTAATTGACATCATATAAAACTACTGGAATTAAATCATCTAGCCACGATTATATATTTCAAATGTTTACGTTAATTAAACACAATGCTTACTAATACTTAATCACTAAAACAATATTAAATCTATAAAAAAACATCAAAAAAAGGTTCCAAACCTGGCTGAATTTGAGTAGGTGGCCATGCAGGATTAGGGATGGCAGTAGGTGTTGAAGTTGGTGTAATGTTATCATCTTTTATAATATCCATTGGAGCCTCTCCTTGTTCTTTCTCTGCTTGAGGTGCTTCTTCTTTCATTTTTATCCATTGTTGTGCCAAACTTGCCCAGTCAACTATGCAGAAATAAATATGATAACAAGAGAAAAATATGTCTCTTGGAAGTAATTTTTACAGACTGTCTTCTGGTAGATAAGTTTTCAAAAATGTTACCTTGTTCGGGAGGCATATGAAGGTATTGGGCACTAGGATTTAATGCCCATTGTGTGGGGTAAGAATCCCCTTGTCCTGATATATTTCCAGACCACATGACTAAAATATACTCTGAAGATAATTGAAAAATTTTTATACCAACTATGAGCTAAATAACATTGTAACCAAATGTAATGGTAAAGTCAACCACTGTAGCAAGGTATATCCTCCAGGTCTCACAATTTTCTTTGACAAAAGTAAACATCTCTTATGATGCCATCTTCAAAAGTTATTAACTGTTGTTAATATCAATACGAAAAGCCGCTAGAATCTAAAAAGAAATAAGGTTATCTCGATTGCAATTAATTTAAGAAGGAATTTACAAGACAAAATTAAAAGTAATAAACCACACCTAAAAAACCGTATTTACAAGGCTAAAACATTACTTAAACACTGATAATAAGCAATAAACAGAAACACGGTCTAAAATATGAAATTCCACCAACTCAAGCTACTACCTTCTATCTTGATCAGTGTTTTCATGGTAGTATGGAAGATAAAATAAATTAATATATCACATGACTCATTTTATCTTTATTCATCAGAATAAATAAATAAATAATTATTCTTTATAATAATTAGTGTTACAAAATATATAAGAAACATTATTTTCTATAATTATTTAAAACCTACAAGATGATCAATCTACATCCGTCAAACATTTTGACATTTGGTTAATACATAAAATTAATATACTTGTTACTAGTGAATTCTAAAGTTAGTTAAAAAAGCCCAAAGTAAGGGGAGTTGATATTTTTTATTACTCGGGTGTTTTCAGACTACATCACATGATTACTGTATTTACTTCACCATACCTAGTTTGTGATTTTAAAATTACTGTTGCGTTATTATTAATAAACAATCTGGTATTATCAGAGGTCATTGGATGGAACAACATTGGGATTGGCGTAAGGCTATGTGTCCGAGGGAAGACAGTTTAAAATGTGATTATAGATGAAATTGTAAAGAAATGGTTAAGCAGAAAAAACTTACTTGTATATTTCAATATTAAAGAGTCATTTGTACTTACTATTTATTTATAACCAGGTAAAATCATAATTTGTATCATTGTCTTTACAACTCAGATACAGATAGAACATCTATTTTAACCCAGCCAATAATCAACTAAGACGGTATAAAAGCTATCAAAGTCAGCTTCTTATCTGACCTTCAAGGATACCGCTTTATCGTCCGGCTCCCATCTCCTTCTAAGGACCTCGTTATTGAAGAAGTGGTCTGTTCCCTGTCTAACCTTCGACCCGTTCACAAAAGGTTTCGAGTATTCCAAGGTTGTAGTATTCATTCATGAGAGAGAGAGAAGTACCAAATAGCGGACGTGTAAATTTTTCTATCTGAATGTTTTCCTTAGTGCCTAAGACGTAGTACAATTTGTTACTAGGAATGAAGCAGTTTCTGGAAGATCTCGCGGAGGCGACTGGGTCGATGTTTTTATAATATTCAATTTCTAATATATTTTCGGTGTAAATTTAATCCTAATCCTGAGATTTTCCAGGAGGTCTCTGACGAATCTTCTATCTCATATAAATACTACATTATCTAGTCTAGGGGCACAAGACAAGTGTTGTAAAGCCAACCTGATATTCTGTTTCTTGAAGAGGTTTCGGTTCGGAGGGAGAGATCTGAACGCCCAATACTACATATACTATGAACTTCCATCATCGCGAGATATTTGAAGAACCAAAGAGAGACACCCATTAGACTAAACCCTTTAGTGTGTTTTACTACAAATTGTTTTACAAATAGCTCAAGTGAGGGTGCATTAAATATTTCTTAAAACCTTATTACAATATTGGGTATTATCTCAAAGGGAATTCTCTGTTCTTGGATCTGAAAGGAGAATGGATTTACCACTCCTACAGTTCTTACCATATTCCTTCGGAGGCTGAACGAGTACTGATTTTTGGATTGGACCGATTTTGTTTTTGTTTTTAGTTTTGTAGGCTTAGTACCTACAATAACTTTATTTTGAACCAGGTAATGTATGTGCGATAGCTGAAAAACGAAACTTTCTTTTAACTCGAGTACCGAAATTGCTAAAAATAAAGAAATCTATGGGAAAATAGAAAACATGAAAACCACAACACGAATAAGAAGGGTGATATTTTTTTGAAAGAAAAAAAAAATGAAAATTCTGGAATTCTTAATTATAGGAAACTAATAAAATAATAGCTGCATAACAATTAAAATTAGCAATAGAGACTGCGTGGATAGGAAAAGTGCATTGATAAGCTTAACGTTCTTCTATTCATAAGAAAAATATTGCAAATTATTACACATCTTCTTCTTCTTTAACTTTTTTGTCCCTCGGCCCAAGTCTGCTAACGTTCCCGGTCACTTAGTAAAGCTTTCATGGCATCCAGCTTCTTTCCTTTTTTTTCTCCAATCGAGTCATTCGATCCGTCCATGAAATTCTTGTCCTGCCTCTTGGTCTCCTGCCCGTTGGTGTGGCATCGAGGAACTTTCGAAGTTCGCGATCTTCAGGGGTTTACTCCTAAATCCTTCTTTTTCTTTTGTTTCTTACGATATTTCTCCCAGTTCAGACAGACATTCTTCTAAGATGTTTCTTTCTGTTGCGGTGACTCTATTTAAATGTTTATTTAAAAGAACCCAGCTACCACTCCCATACAATAGAATAGGTTATATAGAATCATTAGACAAATGGAGATAATTAATTGAAGTTCACAGAAAGTGGGATCCCAAACTCGTTATGAACCTGGGTGGCACATACATTGTGTATTTCAAAAGTTTATTAATCATGTTCGTAAAAACTTACAACTTAAGTTGAGCTTACCAAGTTCGACTTCATTGCTTCATAGTTGTTCTTGAACGACACTGTTTTCATGAAAAATTTTTAAAAGCGAATTAAGACCTATAAGAATTTTTAATGTGCATTTGTTATTTAAAATATTTTTTAGGCAATTTTTATCACATTATATAAAGATATAGTACAGAGTTAATCGTATCTAACATGTTTGGAGAAAAATTTAGTGTATACAACACAACAGCTTCACCACCAACAATGATAATCTCACAAGTTCGTCCAAAAACCAGTATATTAGATAAATCTCTGAGTAAGAAGAGGGGAGAAGTTAGTTTGAGCTGTTATACTTTATTATTTTCTGAATTAGTGCAATATTGTCAAAACAAAGTGCATACCGTTCCTGAGCTTCAAAACAAGTGATTTTATTTTAAAATCTTTATATCTTTGGTAAATCAATATGTGGTATGAATGTTGTTCATTGAATTATTTTTAGATTATGTGATCTTGGCCAAGAAGTTGGTGTAAAACTCATTGATCTTTATTTTGTACGCGAAAGAAACTGCAAAAGAGAAACAAAGTTACTGCATATGCTTCTGTTTATAAAAACCACATTATGGAAGGTTTGATAGCCCAATAAATGAGTCTAGTATTTATCATTCTCATGTAATAATATGCATATTTTAGATATTATGCTTGTAGAGTTAATCATAAAATTTTTAGGGTTTGTTCGGTAAAGAAGCTGACAAACTTGAGCATGCTAATGATGATGAGCGTATCTATTATATCATTGAAAAAGAACCCATAGTCAACAAGTATATTTCAGTTCCCAAAGACAAAGGAAGCCTAAATTGTGCCATGTTCATTGCCGGTATCGTTGAAGGGATTCTTAATGCTGCTGGATTTGTAAGTTACTAAGATATTAAAATTATATTTAAAAAATATTTAAGGTGATTCTTAATTTATGAACCATTACTGGTACAATGTTGTATCATAAGGGCCAATGCAATGAGTTATAAGTTTTATCTGCTTAATTTCATGATAATGAATTATATTTGTTAAGATATTAGCTTCTATAGTATTAATGTGTACCTACTCTCTTTTGAGAAAACAGTTAGGAGTAAAGTAAGTATTTCATAAAACAAAGTATATCATATTTACCAAAGTATAATTAGCAGATTAGGAGCTGCTTTAACTATTGCATTAAAAAAAAAGCCTTTATCACTTTAACACCTGAAAGGATCATTGTTTCTTCTGAAGGTATAATATAGAGGTTAGATGTGCCATAGGACATATATATATACCATGGTCACCCCATGACTGAAATAACTGAATATCTATTTATCCAGCCACAGTGAGGTTTGGACCTGAGTTTCAGTACCTTTTCACTGAGTGGATTTTCCAATGCATTTGAAATTAGATTTTTATCTTTTCTATCTGCAACAAGCTGTATAGCCGCACTAGAAAGTTATACAGTTTCCAGCAGGAGGCCCACATTTATTCAAGTTAAAGTTAAGTGTTAGGGTCAAGATGGCGAGTATATGAATCTTGGATTGCAGTAGTTCCAGTTCATAGATTATATTTTTCTTAGAAGCGGTATACTGAATTCTTTATGTGTTTATCTGTATACTGTTTTTTTGTGAATTATTGTATGGGAAGTTCTTAGCCTTGTAGCTGCTTCCGAATTATCATTTTTCTTTTTCACAATGTGATGTTACTGAATGATGGAAGGAAAAATGTCCAAATTTGAGGATAAGCTTAGAGTGGTAGGAAGAAAAAGAAGAGGAAGACAAAGTTTGAATGAATGGTGGTTAGGGATGGGGATGAGGAGGCTTTCCATTGGAGAAAAATGAAACAGGTCAGATACTGTAGAATAGCAATACATGAATCAGACTGATCAGTGGCTTAATAGTAATATATTAAGAACAGCTCTGTGTGGAGAGTTATTCTGAACCCTTAGTGCCCCCACAGTTCAATTTCAAATATGAATAAATGTAGTCAATTTAAATTGTATAAATTTTTAATTCTTTTCAGATTTAACTTGTAGTTTTCAAATCCTATTATGAAGATTGTTCTTTCTTCTTTCAGACAGCTAAAGTTACTGCTCACTGGCACAAAGGAACTACTTATATGGTGCAGTTTGAAGAAAGTGTTATTGTCAAAGATAAACAGCTTGATGAAAAATAAAATGAGCAATGATATGCGTTTTGTAGTAAATGAATGTTCTGTTATTGTCTATTTATTTTTATATAAACGCCCTCTCCCCACCCAAAAAAAAAAAAAAAATAAATAAAAAAAGAAAGAAAAGGACATAACCGTGTAAGGTATGTTATTGAGTAATGTAAGAAATTATACCCAATTAACCTTTACCATACAATAATACATTTTTTAATGTCAGTGTGGGGAGCCTGTTGCTGTGTCACAAGCACACTAGTCTACCACACCAAAGGCTGTGAGATCAAATTCCAGTTCCGGAGGGACTTTTTGATAGCCTCTCCCCCAGGTATGTGATACCCATCAGCCAATTGGTGGCCACTCACAAAAATAGTCAGAGTGTGATGTCCCTATGATATATAATATCATTTTATCGGAATTGTGAGTGTATTCTCTCAGCAAGATACAATGCACGGCCAAGGGCCAAAACGGCCTGTCGTGCCACCGAAAGATCTTGTATTAGCTATTAAGTTCATGAAAATTATAAAGCGTTCTTAAACGGCTTGGTACTGACAAAACAATAAATAATTTAATGATCAGCTTGATTTGAATAATTACTTGCACAGACCTACACTGTATAGCCTGAAGAAGTTTAACTTGTTGGCTTTAAGTCCACTTTTACTCTCTTAAATTTATTCCAGTAGCCACTAAAAATAATGGTATAACTAAAAATAGTATATAGTCATAACAATAATCGATATTTAAAAAGATATCAAACTTTAACAGTGCGTAAAGTACCATGAGCACTCCAGTTTTGAAAAAAATATGTAATTTATGGATACATTTTTGTGATGATATATGGATACATTTTTATGATGACAACAAATATGATAAAGATGATAAGCTCACCCTTTATTGTTAAATAAAATAATCACAGCATAATGCCCTCAACATTTCATGATTTTATCCCTCTTCATGATATTTACCTATCAGTCTTTTTAATTTATGCATGTCCTTGATACATCAACCATTGACCCTCGCGGATATACCTTTCCTGTCAATATACCGACGTTATCTACGATTATTTTATCTGATTTGTAGCTGAATGAATACTGAACCCTTCTACGGATTATTTTGCCTTTATTCCGATGCCGTATAGTATACTGGCATATAGTTCTGGAACGTTCTGCCTCGTCTTTATATAAGGTTTATATGGAATCTTCGGAAAGGTGCAGTCTACATTCGTCTGACGATTTTACTATGTTAAATGGCTCCATTCTTAAACTGACACCAAACCTTCACCGTCATCTTCGCTCTTCACGTCCTCATCATATCCGATTCCGTCCTTATCGTAGTTCTGCAGGTTAAATATATAAAGGTTTTACAATCTTGTCGGCGGAAAGGATCCTGATAGACCGCTTGTGCTTCCACCTTGTAAAGCTGCATGGCCCTATAGCGAAGTTCCAGTTAATTTACTTGTCACACATATGTGCATTTGAAACACCAGACCGGTGAATCGCCATGGCAGCTTACCCAATTAAAGCACAGTCACAACTTCTGTGACGTAGGATGCCCAAAATGGTATCCTGAGGTTTCTTGCTTGCTATATTTTCTTTCATCGATTCTGTTACAACATAACATTTTTTTCGACAAAAAAAAAAAAAAAAAAAAAAAAAAAAGAAATTGGAGTCCTTGTGTGTACTTCAGGGCTTGGCCTAAGGCCAATATCCTTCCTTGTTGGATGACGTCCGCTAAACTTCAGCTTCAATGTTTTAATCCTCCTGAAGGTTTCAGGTGGTAAACATCGTCTTTCCATGCCTTTTAATAAATTATTCTAAATGGGTACTGACAATTTCTCATGAAATAGAAACATTTTGGATCGTCATATACAGCCCAACCTGAAAATTACCAATACCGAGAGGATCTTGTAAATTTATATTTTTTTCAAATTAAAATTAATAATCTGGTGATAATTAAGTGAAGAAACATATGTAGACAATATAAATTTAAAATTTATATGAAAATGTTCTCTTTTATAGCAATTCATTAATAAATGCACTCATTTAAAATTTGTTCATGATATTTCCATAAAAAATAAAATCTAATTCCAATATAACTCTAACCCTTGCCCATTGCATAAATGTAGGGGACAAATGCATCATCATATTGACAATACTGTTTGAACCTATGCCATCATGTCTTGCTTGACCCCTAATTTATTTACCTATATCGATTGTAGACCTGAATTGCTGATAAACCAAGATTTTGGCAGGGCTTTTCTTTATGATTTTGCAATCGGTATACCTGTCTTACAACCCAAGTTTGAAGAGTTGGGTGGAACAACAGTACAAATTACCAATCCATATTTGACAACTTTGAAACGAAGAAAAGAACATCTCTATAGAGAACAGAAATCAATTAGGAATCAGAAATTAGGAACGTCTCTGAAGAAGGATTTAAGAAAAAGCTATTATAGGAAACCCCCTCAAGAAGCAAAGTCTGTTAGATTCATGGTGTATCCAGATGGTAGATTGAAGAGATGTGTAAAATCCTCTGAATTGAAAACCAGCGAGGAATCGGATTTACATTCTACCACTCATACAATGTAGTAGATGCAACATAAAATCAATAATTAATAAAAGAAAAAACGAAGGGTATTATCAAAGAAAAAAGGTGCATATTAGCTCACCCAAACAAAGAAAAGTAAATATAAAAAATATTTTTCCCCGGACCTGTGGTTTAGCAAAAGATCTGCTGAACAACGATTGTGATTCTGATATCTATAAATATTCGCATTCCAGTCATTACAATATGTTAAAAAATGAATGCTGCAGATGCCACCATGAACAAAGGTTGTATGATGAAATGGAAGCTACGACTAGTAGGAACATGGAACGGCAGAGACTTCGCAATTGTTGTTCTTGCTGATGGATAATAATATATTTTTTAATTTAAAGGTTTCATTTATTTAAGATTAATAATATAGTATCATTGTATCTAAACATATTTAATTGTTTTATAAGTATTCTCTAATAATTATTATTATTACTGTAATTACTATTATTTCACTATGTACTGTTGAATTCTATCCAAATGGCTTGAAAGAAATACGGATATGAAGAAATATATGGTTGGTGATAAAAACAGTGATAGTACCGGCGTGCATAGATTTAGATTATTAGGATGCATGATACAATAAGAAGAACGAAAATCATTAGGAAATTAAGTCACGGTTAAATGTGCAATACGCGTGTTATTATTCTCTAGCAAAACTCTAATTCAACCTAAGCTCGACTATGGCTGTGTATCTTACTCATCTGCCAAAAGAACACACCTATCACTCCTAGACTCCGTCCATCATTCCGGAATCCGCCTGGAAACTGGTGTCTTTCGAACATCGCCGCTAATGAGTTAATGCTCTGAGTCCAGTATTCTACCTTTGATATTTTGACGACAACGAATCATCTCATCATATTATGCGAAACTCATTCTGCAACACGACAATCCAGCATATCGTTATATTTTCCATCCAAAACATTGTCGAAATCATGATGCTTAACCTCGTTCTCCTGCTCCCCTAGGAGTTAGGGAAAGAGCAACGATCATGATGATCAAAAACGAAAACGGCAATAATAACATCAGGTTGGAAAATCCACCATTGATCTATACTCCACCAGCCATAAACCTCAAACTCCAAAGTCTTAAAGGAAAATTACCACAAAATATGTTGATGAAAAAATTCTAGGACATAGTCAATGAAACATATCCAGGCAGTCATATCATATAAACCGATGGCTCTAAGACTGGAGACAAAGTAGTCTGCTCAGTCATCTCTGCCTCTGTCATACAGAGCAGAGCTACAAGATTTGTTCAGGTTTTTCTACAGCTATTGATTCGGACAGGCGCGCATCATAATCTATACAGATTCCTTAGCACCACTTATGTCCCTGGGAAAACAATACTCAACAAACAATATTTTGAATACCATTAAAAATTATCTAGCTTTATTAAAAGAAATTGGAAAATCGTATCACCTTCATATGGACACCAGCCCATGTTGGAATACTAGGAAAAGAAGCTACTGACAAAGCAGCAAAAGAGGCTGCGCAAATGTATACTTCACCAATAAAAATGTTCGAGCTCCAAGACTTAAAAAAATGGTTAAGAGATAAGGTTTTCAATGACTGAGAAACTTACTGACAATCCGTTTCCCCCCATAATAAGCTGTGAGGAATAAAACATACGACAAAACTCTGGAGAAGCTGCGTTAGAGGCATTAGAAGAGAAGAAGTAGTCGTCACCAGATTGCGAATTGGACACTCGCGACTCACCCATGGATACCTGACGGATAAAGTGGAGGAAACAAAATGCGTAAAGTGCTCTACTCCGGTCACAATGCAGCTCATCTTAAAAGACTGTCCCCTGTACGCAGCTGCGTTGTCTTCTCGAGGCCTGCCTAGGCAACTGTCACCATTATTGGGTGATAATAAGCAGGTGCCCGACTTAGTCATCTAAGTCCTAAAAGAAATTCAGCTTTACTATAAGATATAAAAAACAATAAAAATAAATAAAGAAAAAAACCAATGATAATAAATAAATTATATAAACATATGAGGAAGGAAAAGATATATATCTATATCTTATATATATTATATATATATATAATAAAAGACAAATATGATAAACAAAAGGAAAGAAAAACAAATTGTAATTATTATTAATTTAAGTCTATCAATTGTAAAGAAATTATACAGGTTCTTTATTCTAAATTAAGAAATAATATATTGAATAAACGATTTACAGGCGAGATAATCTAGAAATTTATCGCCCTAAAACACCTTACCTACCTCCCTACCTATAGCAAAACTGCTTAGTTTCCGGTTTTTGTCTAGAAAGATATAGTTTCGAATTTACAAAACGATTATTCTCCGACGGTTCTATAAGGGCGTGGAACGTGGTCGCTTACTGCGAAGGATGAACGGCGCCTCAAGTTTTTTAGAATAAAGCTCTACATAAAATGTTTGCTCCTAAGAGGGATGAGGCCACTAGAGAATCTATACTGCTACACATCGCGGAGTCCCTCTAGTATATATGAAGGTTTATCATAGCAGGGGCTCGAATTGGCATTTGAAGAAAAAAGTTGTTTAGCTTATTGAAGAACGAATTCCTAAAACGTTAATATGCTGATACCCTAAGCCTATTGTTATTAATATTTTTACTTTCAATTACCTATGTATGAATTATATAGTAAGGGAAGTATTGTGATAGTGAAAATTTTCGAATTCAAGTTTTCACCGGAAATACACGTTTTAGGTTCTCCTGAGTCCAAATGACCAAGTCCCCCAAAAAGGTCTGTGTGTAGTAAGTCTAGCGCGAAAACGGAAAGTCCTATGAAACAATTTACGATTACCCTAGTTAGGGAGTTAGATCTTTTTCCTAACTTAGAGAGCCTATAGGCTGTGCCGAGTGTTAGATTTGACTGCTATGTGCAATGGTATGAGGTTCAGTAGAAGTTCCATTGCAGCAGTCGGAATAGTTCTAGTAGCTCCGGTTATCATAAGGCATGCTAATCTTTGCAACTTTCCAAGCTGTAGCATGGATTTGCATGTATTGCCTTATACCACCAAACAATAGCTGCATATAAAACCATAGGCCTTATTGCTGTTTTATGTATCTAAAGGATCACTTAGGTCTAAGGCCCCAGGTTTTTCCAACATCCCCTTTGCATGCATAAAGACAATTAAAAGCCTTGGTGCAAGATTTGTTAATGTGAATGCTCCATTTTAATTTATTCATCGAGAGTAATTCCTAAGTGTTTAAGTTCGCTACAGATATTGACCTCAGCCTCACCAAAATGTATATTAAAGGAGAAATAATTGAAAGTATCAATTAAAAGATTCTGGGTGAATTACATATCGTACGGCTAGAACGATATTTCATTCACCCAGAATCTCTTTTTTATTAAAAGACACAGTGATTGTAATTTTCCCTTTAGGCTGAATAATGTTTCCCGAATATGATCGGAAGGCAATGTTGCTAGGTTCAAGCGGATTTTCCAACCCGAACAGTTTAAAATCAGATACGGATAGAAGAGAATACTTTGCTCCCTATTCGACCACGAACAGTTGAAAATTTCCATTTGAGTTGAAAAATATATTTATCGCTATCCCCCATTTCGAATGAGTCAACAATCAATAGCAGCTTATTGAGACTGAAGATGAGTGGATCTGAAGCAATGGGCATGGCTTGGAGAGTGTTAGTCTAGCTTGTACCGATTTTACTTCTTGATTCTTGCATTAGTGTGGTAATACAAACCTTCAGCGCATGTCCTATTTCGAGCAAGACAAATTTAATTTTGGATTTTTCTACACGACAGCCTTGTCCATTTTAGTCCTATTAGATATTCTGGGACGTCTCAAACTATTTCAAGAATTTCTTTCCCTGAAAAACTGTCGATTTTGTTTGTGTCACATACATTATAATTGTTGTGATTGCCACTCGGTCGCGCTGTGAGTTCCTTACTTAAAAGACTCGAGAGCAATGGCTTTTCCCATTATCTCATTGAATATTGTGGCATTAGATTGCAAAATTTGCTCCCTAAGCTAATTGTTCCGTAATCCTGGAATGAATTGCAATACAAGAAAAATACCTACTGATATAACATGATCACATTTTTCAGCTGAACAGCTTACTGAGAATTTGCTTTCAGCTGAATCTTGTTGAAACGCAGGAATTAACTCAGAAATAGTTTCTTCTTCTTTTTGAAAAATATTAAGAAAATAATGCTGGGCCATTCCATACTTTTTTTTGGAATAAGCATTTATTTAAATGACTGTTTTTTCTGGGCCTAAAAAAGCTGCGAGTTTATTATATTGTTCTTAACCAATGCTAACACATTTAATTTGTTGGATTGGTGTTTTAACTGTGATGTCTTTAATTGTGCAATAATTTCAAAACATTCAAGGTAACAGGAAAAATGTTCTCTGTTTGATTCATAATTTTAAAGGGTTGTATACTGGAAACATTAATACCTGATTGCTGCTCAGGATGTAATTTCGATAAAGGATAAAGCAAATTCGTAGATTATCTCCATTTCTGTACCAGTTAAGTCAAGTTAAAGATATGATCATTACATGTTCTCCCACTTCTAAAACCCGCTTGCTCTTCCGTCGTCTGATCCGAGACCTCTTTCTCTAGTCTGTCTTTAAACAATCGGCCATAAAGCCTGCCTATACTGCTTGTCACCGTGATTCCTCTGTAATTGGTGTACATGTTTTTTTTCTTCTTTTTTTGTGGATAGGTACTATATTCCCCATTAACTAATCTTAAGGAACTTTTCTTTTTTTCATACACTCTGTGTACATCTTAGCTAGTATTTCCTTTAATTTTCTTGGTCCTGCTTTGATCCAGGTGACTTTCCATTCTTCATCTTTCTCAAGGCCACCTCCACTTCATCCAGAGAGATCTCCTTACTTTCATACTCGCATTGGTCATTTTCCTGTCCTTCTAGCTTGTATTCCGATATATCTTCCTGTGATAGAATGGAAAAATAATTTTTCCGTTGTTTTTGTGATATAAGGTAAGGACTATTGTTGTGTTGGGCTTGGGTCTTGATAACTTTCAGCCTCTTCCATGCTTCTTTTACTTTTTGTCCCTGGATGCAACCAATTCATTGCTTCTTTCTTTTTCTTTTTAACCGCCCTTTTGGCCTTCCTGTAGTCATTAAGTATTATAGCGTAATTTTTAGCTATCCATTTCTTATTCAAACATTTCTTTTCCTCACCTGTTCGAGCGACCTGACCATTTCACCAGTAATTGTTTAAAGGCCTCTCTTCATTCCTAATCCCGAGCGCTTCTAACGCTGCCATTTACAAATTTTCTTTAGCTCCTTTACTTTATATCTCAATTTTCAATTAATTGATGTGTTGTACTTTGTACTCTCTTCTTGTATAGGCTCTCTACTGATTTGTGATGAAGGTTTTCAAGCTGATACGTAATTTTTTCAGCCTTTTTGGCACCATTAACGTTTGTTTTATATGGCAAAGAATCAAATTTGAACAATATTTTGGCCTTAACTAGAAAATGATCCGATCCGCATTCTGCTCCTCGCGTCACCCTAACATCCTGTGGAACCAAAGGGGGTTTCTCGGGATATAATCAATTATTGACCTCAGTTTCCTAGCTGGTTCATGTATATTTATGTATGCCTTTATGTTGGAAATATCCATTCAATATTGTTAGATTATATTCCTCACATAAATCTATTAGACGTTTTCCATTTTCGTTTACATCTCCATGTTTACCAACAGTACTGTTCAGACTATTTCCTGTTCTGCTGTTTAGGTCACTCATAAATTGAGAAGTTGATTTCCAAAAGGTACTATAGGACATTTTTTACAAAATTGATTTTTTTAGATATTTGTATTCTCATCACTTAAAGGTATCTAAATCTCCTATTTTATTTTATCTAATGTACACCCAAGTCCTTAATAAACGCAATTTAGAAATATAATTATTTTCTAAAGGGACTACTTACACATTTAATTTCGTTCCAAATCATACTAAAACATTTCATTTCATACCTTTAATATGATATTATTAACATATTAAAAAAACAATTCTAGATTTTAATGCGAAAATAATCAAATTAGATGATTTAATAATATAGTAATGAGAGATTTTCGCGCTTCCTGTAAAATTTCCTAGAATGGATATAGTAACTTTTGGAAATCAACGTCTCAATTGTTGTTTTCCTAAGTGGCATGGATTCCATAATATGGTTTAGCTTTTCAAAGAAATCGACTTTTTCTCTGGCACTAGCATATTATCTGTTGGAGCATATATATATATATATATATATATATATATATATATATATATATATATATATACTCCAGCATAGGCTTTCCTATCCTTGTCCACGCCACTGTAGTTATGGATAAAGTTCCCAAAGACTTATTTACCTTTGTATCCGTCAATACTGCTATCTCGATGTTACATACAGGATTAATAATTACATATGTCAATATATAAGAAGGTTACTGGAAACCACTATTGCCACAGAAAGCTTAGTTTTAACATTTATAACACCTATCAAAGTCTAATGTGGGACATTTTTACATGTGAGGAGAATTTCCCAAATGTGGATCCAGTTGATCACTAAATCCATTTAAAAGATAAAAATTAAACTGAAATATCCAGTACAGTTTTTCGTTATTGCGTCTATGATTGGATAAATTTGCTACATATAGATTTAATTGATATCCATACTCTTGAGAATGCTATTAAAAAAGAAATAATAAATACACATTGTTTCAGAACAAAAAGAAATGCCCACTAAGCAATTGAGATTTTTAAAAGACGATTTTTATCGACAGATAAACATACGATTTTCCAACCATTCAAGAGTTATAACGATCTCATGTATCAAATAATGAACATCTGTCATGTATACTCGAGGCTGGTTTATTTTTTCATCTCTCGACTTCATGTAAACAGATATAATCTCTTCCGCCCAAAAAAACATTTCATTAGTGCTACATCAAGCATCAAAGTTGACGGAAGAATACAATTCAAGAGGCTCTTCAGACAACTTTTCAAACATCGGGGACGTTTTCTCTTCTTACGAGATCCCTTAGTAATGAGGATGTTTGCGGGCCAAAAAGGTTTTCTGACGTGATTAAAATCTCAACAGTTTCTTCGAATTGAAAAATGAAATAATACACGAATGGTAATCATGCATTAATATTTTTCATTGTTCGGATGGAGGTTCTGTTTTGGTATATGCCCAAGAGGCTGATTGACATCTAACCATTAACCTCATCGGCGTCGATTCCTATACATGTTCCTAATTTTCTTCACAAGTTATTACATGCCCGAGTAATGGTTTATTTTTTCGAAGAGCCAGCAAAGAATCACATTTCTGTTGACGTTTTTTGAGCTCGTGTTGAACCCAAGAATCGATTTTTTTTTTCCATTCCGATCAATTTTATATGGTTGGAAACTGTCATATGACTTGTGCCAGATCTGACGCATTTTATGAGGCTCTTTTTCCATAGGTGTCTTTAGATCTTCGACCACCATCGATTATTGAGGACATCCAAGAGGCGGATTTTCTTACGTCATATCTTCTCAAGAAAATTTTGTAAGTCAATGGTGGATGGTTCTTTTATTAAAACTTCCTTAACCAAACGCAAGATTAATATTCCTTGCCGCAAAGGCAGAGGAATGACATTAAAAAAAAATGAAATAAAAAATAATAATAATAAATCGTTTGGAAATTGCGTTTCCATGGGCACGATTTAAATTATACTTAAATCTGTATGGCAACTTGGTAATAAACAATAGTTTGTAAATAGAAGATAAACAAGTGTTTATTACAGATGTTATTTATTTTCCTAGGAGTCAAAAGACAACGCTATATAGAGATAAAGATTAAGATTTAAAAATCGCTAATTTCATTTGTTAGAACCCAATAGTTTAGTATGCTTTCAATTTCAATTGGGTGTGGGTTCGAACGGAATTTCGCTATAGAACAACAACTAAATTGGTTAAATGAAAACCGGCCAAAAAAAATAAACCTAGAATTATGTATATAATGAATGAATATTATCTATGTCTAATATTTATATTTCCATTTATACAAAATAATTTTAGTACTATTTAAATTAAAGGACGCATTGAAAATGGTAATGAGCTACTGTAATGCTTCTAGTCCCAATATTCACAATATTTCATTAGCTATTTCGATACGTTATAAAAGAGAATAGTTTTACGAAAAAATAATTTTGAAAAATCGTTTTGAATAAAAATTCATTGACTTTTATTGAAGTTCGAAATTAGTAAAATAATGGGTTACAAATTTTCCTTCTCTTGCTTGAAGGCGATAGGACTTCTTTGAAAATTTATATTAAAGGGAAAATGCTTACTCGATCGAAATTTCTACAAGTAGTGCAACTCTAAGAACATACAAGAAAAAATAATAATAAGCGTGAGACTCCTTTCTAACCTCCCTTGTTAGAGCCCGCTATAAGTTTCAATTGATTTAATTTTCGATATTTTTTTCAACGATTTTCTCGGATATTTACGTAATACACTGTAAAGACCAAAACTGTATGCAGTAATATCATCAATACTCTAGTTTTTGTTTCGTTCTGAAATATGCAAAATTAAAGGTGTTAATAATTTTTAAAGAAAATGTTATTTTAGCAGCGAAGAGAATTTTATAGCCCGGGAACCAGCTCAGTCTGTCACCAAATTTATTTCACTTATAAAAATCGTATAGAGGTGTAACCTCTGTTAGTTTCATATTTTTTTACTCAGTTTCTTTTGATGCATTTTTGTGTAAACTTTGCGAAAAACGAGTTTTTGAAATTTTTTTGAAAATTCATATACAAAAAAGAGCTATGTTCTCAAAATCGAAATTTTTACAGCTAGTAGGGCTATAACAAAGCTATGTATGAAAAAAATTAAAGGTGAGTTCCTTTGTAGACTTTTAATTTTCGAAAACAAATTAACCACTTTTTTACTTTGAAGGTAACATGTAAGGACAAAAGATATAAAGCATGTCCTTATTTTATTGTTAGTTTTTGTTTTGAATCGATATCTGCAAAATTACTAGAATTAGAAGAGATTTTCCCAACATATGTTTTCACTCGTGAAGCTTAAAACGGCTGAAACACTAACAGTATTTTAGTATAAAAAAAATTATCCACGGTTTTTTATTAATAAAAGATAAAGTATAACTGTTTAAAAAATCATTAAAATAATAAATGTTGCAAGGTCTAGACGATTTCAAACGGATTGACCCAAACTCTTTATTTTCTTAGATTCGATGTTATGGATTATGAAAAAATAACATATGGTTAAAAAATGTAGAGAAAGAACATTTGAAAACAACTTAGTATTTAATGATCTGATGCACACCACTTCCTGATTCCTATGTCGATGGAGTTTCCTCTTCCTAATTGGGTAGTTTGGGCGCTGGTGTCTTGCGGTTATTGTGGTGTAAGTCGAAATCCAATGAGCAAAGAGATATTAAATGATTTTGTCGAGTGTTTTTCAACAGAAACTGATTAATATTCTTATATTTTACTTTTAGGCATCATTGTAGATTTAGGTGCCACATAATTGATGTTTGTTTATCTATATACAACAATATTAATATATCATTTAGAATTACATTAACATCTCTTCATATTTCTCAACAATTTGATTCATAGAAGCTGAGAATATTTGTTAGATACATCAAAAAAAGAAATTTTATTAGAAAAAAATTAAGTAGAGCTGATAGTTTAAATCTCATTTTACCGTAACAAAAATATTTTTTAATTTAAAAAATTTGTGGAAGGATTTTATTGAAACAAGACTTTTTAAAATGTCAATAGAAGTTTATGATTGAATATCAATATTTCAATGGTTGATAAATTATTTGTTTCCACAATATACTGTTGTAACTGGTATAACTTTGTTTTCTTCATTTGATTACTCAGGAATATTTATATTCAGAAATATAATTTTTGAGAATTTAAGTATTATTTAATTATCTACACAGCTAAATAAACAAAAGTCTAAATTAAGCTAGTATTAGAAAAAAATATAACTTACATATTGGATCCAAAACGACATGAAAATTCGTGTTAATGGTGACACCTTATTTATTTTATTTGACTGCAATCATTTTTTATAAATAGCTATTAAGAAATAATATTTTAAAGTGTTTTGAATTAATTTAATCTTTCATATCATTGAAATTCACAATGTGAGCTCTCTATATTATCCTGTATTTGATAGATATAGGCGAACGGATGCCTCTTCAATATTATTATTGCGGGCTCAGTTAGATTTAAGATATTCTTTACTTTCGTTTCTAATGTGTAGTAACCTTCCATAATTTAAATTATAAAATGAAACTTAATAGCGGTAATATTTATAAAAAGTTGTTCCTACCATGACAAGCATATCTTTAATTGGTCCCATATGCAATAATCAACAAGATGCTTTGAACATCAGGAAGCATTCACTTCCTCCCACTGGATCGTCATTTTTTTTGTATCACTGGGCCTTCTTCCAAGTAAATCAACTTTCTTTTCATAGCTTGTAATTTTTTTTTTTTCAAAATCGGTTGCAGTAACTAGCTTGGTGAAAGTGACGAAACCAGTTGGACCATTTCCTTCGACGGCCTGCAAAATAACAGTGCATTCGTGAGCCATTGCAGGCTTCTGGTTTTTAATGGCATCCTAAAAACTGTAGCGCGTGCTCTCAACCTCTATGTAAGCAAATGGCTTAGAGCGATTGAAAAAAGTGAACTATTTTTCTTTGAAATATCACAACACAATATGATGAAATATAGTTTTAATACGATTATCGCCATCTTATCATCTATTACCTATCAATCTATTAGCTAACTATTTATGAGTTACTATATATTAATTAGCTTTATGTGCCATCATATTTGGCAAGTTTATTTTAATTCTCCATTATCAAAATATAAAATTGAAATATAAATTTTATTGATATATAATTAATGGATATTAATAGTTGACCGTTGCAAGAATGGACCGAGACTTTCCAATAAATAAAATACTATCCGGCTATGTGGATGGAAGAAGAAAGAGAGGACGACACCGATGAGGTCGAAGCCGATGCAGAAAAGCTTCTTAACACCAGAGCTTGGCGGACCCTGGCGCTGGATAGGGAGCAGTGGAGGCGAACTCTTGATGCGGCGAAGACCCGTATCGGGTTGTACGGCTTGCGTTGATGATGATGATGACCGTTAAGAGATACAGGAAGAAATTAGTTCGGGTGGCGGTAAAAAAACAAACAATTAACTAAACAGTTCTATTCATTCTCTGGCAACGTGTCGATCAACATTATGGGTCATTATCAGGGCCAATAGTGAGCGGAAGCAAAAAAAAAACATGGTGCGCTTAGAACATAGTAGGTTTGATCCAGCTCACATATATAACCTTGTATACAGAACATCTGGTGGATTGCATAGGTTTGGTTGATTCGGTTTGTTTTTCAAAGTTTTTAAAAACTAACAAACAGTCATCGTTCTATGAAAATTATTAACTCTTCTTCTGACAATACTAGTCCAGTCAAATTGTGATTTTTCTCTATCATAAATCATGTAGTTTACAAAGGTTTATGTAAATATATACCTAAGGTAAATAAATCAGTATTAAAAAATATAAAGTGCAGTTTGCATGAGTGTTTGTAAAATGGGTCATGTGGATATCAAGATTTCCATATGACGTGTGATTAGACTAGCTGTGTTCAGAATTTTCGAATTTCTATCATGAATAAGTAGTCCTTGAGATAGGAAAGTGGTCAACTAGGAATGAGAGGAAATGTGTAATAGGAAACATATATTTACATAATAAAAATTGTTTCATTATAAAAAAAAAAATACATAAAAATGACTGCAGATTTATTCCGTGGATGAAGATTTATTCCTTGGGTCTGCTACGAAATAAGACTTTGGATTAAACATGTATAACACTTTTATTATGTTAAACAACGAAAAATTGCATTAAACAAATATTTCTCCAGTTTTCTCCTTTAGTTGGATATTAAATTCTTTCAACTTATATATTTGCCAGTTTTTATCAAATATAACAATACGATATGGTCATTTTTATAGAATTTACAAAATTAAAGGTACTTTAGAGGAAGAAAATTGAACATATCAGCATTTAAGCCCTCAATCAGAATGAAACCTACATGATATTATGCCCATTAAATTTTACATCGATTTAGCGAATTTCATCAAAATCGTTAGAGCCGTTTTTTAGGAAATCGTAAAAAGGTGTAAAATGGATGGAACAAAATGGCTCTGATGCTCAGCTGGTTTTAATAAAAAAAAGTTGCTGTAACATCTCAGGCGTAAAGTTGTCTTAAATGTGAAATTTCAGTTTCATAGGGTTATTCGTTTTCGCGCTGGACTTGACACACAGAGACCTTTTTGCGGACTTGGGTCATTTGGAATCAGGGGAACCTAAAACGTTTTTTCACGATCACAATATTTTCCCTTACTATATATACATCATATTTAGGTGAATAAAAGTAAAAAAGAAGCTAAATTATTATATTTTGTGATAATATATGTGGTATATTCCAATCAGAGATTATTAAGAGATGAGGGTATGTGATATATTTACTTTCGAAAGAGCTCTCATAGTTCTAGTTTACCGTTTAAACGAACAAACATAAACGCAAATTTTTAGTTTAGGTTGGAAAATTTCGTTATACTTTATTTTTACCTTAAATAAATTGTTTACATTCATTGAATTTGATGGATGATTACGGAAGTCTGATGTTCTGATTATAAAGTAAACACTACGTCAGTTGTCACTGAGCCAATCTACTTGTGCTATTCATAATAATTTGTCAGGATGAAGAGTATCAGGAGAGGAATATGATATGATTCTCAATTAGCCAGGCAACTTCTATGATGAAATATGATAAAGTACGTGTTGTTAGAACTAGAAATTTATCTACTAACCTAGGATCTATTTATTTTCAAACTTAAGCCTCTTTGAGACATCCGGGTAATTGGAGGTGTTTGATGTTAGGTACATCTCTGTGTAATAGATGACTGCCAATGAAAAACCGTTTACAGTTTTTATCATATTGACTTGATATACTTATGCTTCTCCGCCATCGCTATCCAGGGGCTTTTAAGGTGCAGTTTTGCATATGTTTTGTACACTATAGTCCAAACAATTATACAGATTTGCTAGGCCATCAGCCATGAAAGTACACTATAATAATATTTATTCCCCAAATAATACGAATATCTTAAATTCTCTCGGCCTTGCAACTTGCGCTGAGATGCTCCGCTAGACCATTCTAAATCAGCCCCTGGTTGGGACATCTTTAAACTTAAAAGGAAATTATTTGGAGGTTTTTCGTAGTTATTATTAGTTGAGAAATATAGAGCACTTTTTTTTCTTCTGGTTACATTCGGAAGTCATTAATCAAAATTCAACTGTTCATTAGCAGTTACAGATTGAAGTGACGAATTTTCTCTGTGAGAAAAATGCTTATTGAAGAACGAACCTGATGAAACTTTGGTATACTATTAAGGTACCGATCCATGTCAGCTCAATACAAAGTTTAGGTCTTTGGCGATGAGAATGCATATGTAACTGTCAGAAAATCACTGCAAATGAAAAAAAAAATGTTGTACTAATTAACTGATGGGAAATATAATGCACAACATTAAGCACTTATTCATAGAGCTATAGAAATGTAGAAATACTTACATGCTAATAACTAACAAAAGAAGGAATATTTATGCTGCAAAATCATTATTCGTTTCAGCATTTGCCGCCAGGGGAATACGTTATTAGTTTATCAGCTCAAATTTCCACATCTATACACACAATCACTTATTAAAATGGATCGTAAATCTATAGAATTCAGATTATACATAAATCCGCAGTGGTACAGACCGATGTGTTACTTAAACTCCTCAATCAGCTTTCGCCAGGTGGTTCTGTCTTGTGCGGCTCTCGCCGCGGTTGTTTAGCAGGTCACGAGCATTTCTGTCAATGGTGTCCTTCCATCTAAGCCGAGGTCTTTCACCAAAAGCGACATATATCTAAAGTTTATTTAGGGAAGGACCGGCTTTCAACTGCGTGTCAGGGCATGAAGAAAGGAAGATGGGTCCATGAACCGGGGAAAGGATGACGTTCTGGCTCGATGGTCCAGCCACTTCGACAATCTTTTGAATAAAAACATGAGACCGAGAGGAGTGGGAGGTGCCTGATGCACAGATACTGAACCTCGCGATTCACTAACCTATGGTGATGTTGAAATGCTGTGCATTAGCTACATTACAAGGCACCTATTGAATGAATGGGATTTCTTCGGAGCTCCTCAGCATGAAGTGTTTTAGAGATCTCTACAATGTTACCCTCAAAGTCTGGATTGAAAAAAGAATGCCAGAAAAATGGAAGAAAGAATTATATTCAACGTCCAAAAATGAATTTTTTATATATATTTTTACTTCGATTTAGTTTCCCATGTATCCCCAAGATCGTGCAATACACTTTATAGGTTAAAAAATGGGAAATAAATATCATTGATTCAGGAAACTTGTTAACTAACTTAAATTAGAAATGCTCCAAAAACAAACAACAAACACTGTTCTTGAGGGAGATGGTTTTAGAGGCCGGGTTTATCGTTGTAACAGGTTGTTTTTTAGGTAAAAGAAAATTCAATAGTTTTAGATAAAATAATGGGAAATTAGTTCGAAGGCAGAACAAAAAAGTCTTACAAACCAAATATCGGCAACCGATTCTTAAGTACAGTTGTACAATGGTGTCCTCTCATCTAAGCGAGGTCTTCCACCAGAAGCAACACGTGAGAAGAGAATCTGAAGAGTATTCGGACAGGCAATGAGCGGAGAAGTGGCTTCACCGTAAATATAAAAGAGAGTGGGGGAAAATCCAGCTTGAGGAATAAGAGGAACGCAGCAGAAAAAATGAGTCGAGGATATTTTATCTAAATGTTATTCATAGTAGAACCAGCTTCAACGAACTACTTCAACTAGATAAACAACTAAATAGAAACATATAATATCCTAAAACTAATAAACTAGAGATCCCGAAAATAATAAGTAATAATACGAATAACAAGATAACACCAATTAAAGCAAATAACATACAGAATGAGTACCCAATAATAAACAAAGGCATATATAATAATAATGTAGATGAAATACTTATACAATATTGAAATACAATATTTTATAGATGGAGTAGAAAATAAAACAGAAAAAACGATATCTTGTAACATACTTAATGTTTTATCATTAGGGGATAACTTTAGTTTTGAATTTAAATATAAAGAAAAATATATAATAAAATTGGTTAACATCATAATGTGGAATTGCATGAATACCTGTAGTTAATCACAACTATACTTTGATTTGTACTTTGTTTATTTATTTAACGTCACTTAGAGCATTAAGTAGCAACTGTGGCTAATTAGACTATGCGTCAGTGGGAGTCATAAATTTTGCATATCCAGGTTTAATTTGGATAGGGATCTTGAACGGCTACCTGACATCGCACATGCTCGGGACCACCTCTTAACGTCCCCTCCGAAGGACGGCATAACTAATGATTTTTTACTTCTATTAAAAAATCCTAGGACCACTTGCGGATTTGAACCCGTAACCTTTGGCATAGGAGGCTGTTATGCTACCCACCCAGCTACAAGTGATCCCGATTTGTGTTGATTTGTACTTCAATGTTGCTTATTTCCATGAAGCAGGTTACTTACAGTTTGTGGTGGCATGAACACATGGTGAAGCAATGTTTTCTTCGAGCTCATCTGGACCTGTTTGTGGCTCTTTTTGTGGTTTACCCACTATGACAAAATGCTTTCGTCTCAGTGGTGTTAAATGTCCACTGATCCAATAATTAATTAAGTATTGTAAGATCGAGATATGTAATCACACATTTTTTTTTTTGGATATAACCTTCATTCATTTAAAAAAAAATATATTAATCAAAATTAATTCTTAGACAGACCCATTTAGGGAGTATTATCTTTCATAGTTGATTCACATTCGATATTTTACTTCTTATTTAGGATCTTTATATGAATAATGAATTATCAATGGATAGTCATTGGGTGAAAAATATGAGCTAATAACAACCTAACGACGAAGCTTTTGTACAACTGCTGCTATAACTATAACTATATGTATATTTAGTTTCTGTAATTAGCTGAATGGGCTCCTATTTTCTTTACTTGTGTAAATTAATGCGCGGCGTAGTGTGGTATCGCACTTATCAATTGATTTATGTTGACTAAATTTTAACAGATATTCTGTAATAAAAAAATAAGTGTATGGATATTGGTTGGGTAAATAATTTCTTTTAGTTGTTCTGTTTATTTTATGTTAGTATGTTACACTTCTTACATGATAAATTACTCTCTAAGGAGGATTGTTTATCCAGTTTGTAATAGGTATGTCAACAACAACTATTTAACACTTGTTGAAACTAGCTTAGTATTGTTTGTCCAATGGCATTGTGATTATGAAAGAAAACGTCATTCATTATCAGCATATTTTGTTGTATTATTTTAAAACAGGTAAGATATTTAAGTTCTGCAGAAGCCTATAGAAAATTTTACAAAGTTGAAGAGGATGATGCCTTAACCGAACGCACCTGTCTAAATTGGTTTACCTAATTATGCTAAGGCCGTTGTAGATCGAAATCCCATCCAATCAGCGCGACAGATTGCTATGGCCCTGAACGTGTCGCGTACCAGCGTAGAAAACCTTTTTTGAGAAAGGTCGTCTACGTTTCCAGGCTTAATGTTTAGATCACTCTGTAACCGAAGTCAACTTGGCAACACACATTTTTATTTGTGAGTTACTATAGAAAAGATTTTTACCATTTTTTTTATACAGTTGTAAAGAGGAGATGAAAAATGGATATTTTACGATAATGTAGCCCGTAGAAAATCTTGAGGACCTGGTTAGTAGTACGGCTCCTAGAATGTAAAATCCCGGATCGCATCTAAAGAAGATAATGCTTTCCATATGATTGCATTTCAAGGTTGTTATTTTCTACGAGCTATATATTACTTTACTTACTTACTTAACCGAAACCTCTTTTACCGCCGAGCATTGTGAGGTGTCATCTTATTGAGCCTGACCCAAAGATCTCTGCCCAACTGCCTTCTCCTCCAATCTACCCCTCTCTTGTTAAAAGCCTCCTTCACTATTTCTTCCCTGGTTTTCTTTGTAGACGGCCCCTTTATTCTAGTCACATGAGTAGTAGGGAATTCTGTCTTCAGCAGATGTGTCCAAACCACCTAAGTTGGTTCTTCTCAAAGACATACTCAGCTGGCCTCAGATCAAGTTTTGCTCTAATTTTAGAGTTCCTCATTCGATCTCTTCTTGTTTTTCTCCCAATCCTCAATTTTTCATCAGTAGCGCATTTCCATAGTTTTGGATTTGGCTCTTATGTTTGTTAGTGAGGTTCCAAGACTCACTAGCGTATGATGGGATAGGGTTTTTTTTTTTTTTTTTTAGGCCTTGGATACTTCCTTTTTGTCTAGAAATCTTTTCCTGAGGAAGTAAAAGCAACTTCAAGCCATTTTCAATCTTCTTCCAATGTCTCCATTTATTATTCCGTATTCATTGAGGTGGGCTCACAGGCACTTACCTTACTTACTCATAAGTCCGTCATCTGTTCTAAACGAATTCTGTTCAGCCAGACAATTCGGTTTGCGCGGTCACACCTTTTTCCGATCCTTGTAAATTTGATCTATGAGATATTAATTTAATTATATTTATGGCCTTGAGCTCTGAAGGATCTTCAGATTAAATTGAAGATTATGGCAATTGTTTCCAAAAACCACCATATCGTTGGCGGACGCAAGAATTGTGTAATGGACACACTGAAGGTTTCTGTATCCGAGATGATATAGCATCATTTTCTGTTTCTTAAGAACACGATATACAAGAAGGGGCTCAGACTGCATCCTTGTTTTTTTTTCCCTTTGCTCTGTTGGTAATTCCTCTTATGTGTGATTGTACGTCCAAACTTAAGATGGCCTTTCCCAACCCTAAGTGAACTCCCATACTCTTCTTGTGCTCTAAAAATATCTCTGTTCTGCATCCCGTCATCAGATAAAGACTTCTCTGCTCCTTTCAATGATCTCGGATATCTGTCCCATCGTAAATATCAGATCCTGAGTGCTCCTGTTCGGTCCTGACACCATATTGTTCTTCCCCTTAGTTTTGTTCTATATGGTTTTTCGGTCGCCTTTCGAGCACCTTAGGGCATATTTTGAAGAAAAGCTAAATCGCAATGCATTTTACTAATAAACCTTCAGGAAAGAATGTCCTAAATGATGGTGAAAACCGTATCAAATTCCGTCTTGTGATTTGGAAGGAGTTTGTGGGAACCAAAATTATCGTTTATATATATAGATAGATTATCACATGACGCATGGTCGCTGAATCATTATTAAGTTCATTCAACAGCTATCGAAATGAAATTTAGATGTTTTACAAAGTAGAGTATGTTTCTCATTTTAGTTACCATAATAAACCTTTCATTTCATATTTAAGGTATAATAATAATTGAAATAATGAATTTATTATATATAACGCACGATATAAATAATTTTATATATTACTGTTATTATATTTTCAATGTATGTATTATCAATGTCCAATAATAAACCTTTGTAATCGACTAAAAAATTACACCTATCCCCTCTCATAAAATTTGAGGGCTTACGTTTCAAGATACTTGAAAGGAAAATCTGATATTTGCAATTATTGCGATTAGTCTTAAATATGATTTTCGAATAAATAACTAAGAAAAGAAAGTCGAAAAACAAGCATTGCAATAATCTTCGATATCTTATTTACTTGAAGGGAAAATCTGATATTTGCATCACAAAACTTTCCCTTGCTATTAGATGCTTCATTTCTGTTTATTGTTTTTCATACAAGTATTCGAATTTTTAAAAGTTTGCTTAAAAATGCTCCATAGTATCCCTTATACAAAGTTTTGTAATTAATCTTAAAAATAATTAACCGAGATACTAGAATAGTAGAATATATATATATGTATATATATATATATATATATATGTAGTATATATAGTAGTATATATATATATATATATAATATATATATATATATATAGTAGTATATATATATATGTATATATATATATATATTATATATATATATATATATATATATATATATATTATATATATATATATATATATATATATATATATATATATATATATGTATATATATATATATATATATATATATATATATATATATATATATATATATATGTAGTTGCGTGGCATTACAACGGAAGCTACCTACCCTTGTTGCAATGCCAAGCTTTAAATAACCAGATAAACTTAATAAGTAGGCAATAAAGATACAATAGATAGATAATATTTTTTCTCTCCCTTCACTTTTAGAACTTCATTTGTAATATCCCAGTTGTTTTTTTAAATAGCGCTTTCTATCTATGTATAATACATATAACTAATATAATTTCTAAAAATTTTAGCGTAAAAATAGTTATATTTTTCTTTCCTTTTATTTATTTATTTGTTACAGAGAGGATATAAAAACACATCATATATATATACATATATATGTATATATGGAACTTAGATTGCGATAGATAAGTATATAAATTTAGTTTAATTATTTTATGTAAATGTTTTACGATTCGATTGGACCAATGGGTAGCTAGCCTTAGTAGCAATACCACAGTTGTTTTTCCTGTTTCTTGACATTTTGATGTACCCATCGATACCCCAATCCTCACCCCAGGAGTTCTTCACCAGCCAGTAGTCTTTGCCGTTCTCAGAGCCGTAACCGACAGCAAGGACAGCGTGATCCAGATCCTCAGAGCTACAGCTCGATTCATAGTAGATTCCTGTTGAACATGATAATAAATATACGAATACGTTAGTATAGATTTTTTTAAAAATATATTTTTATTGAACTGTATATCATTATGCAACAAGTAAATATGCTGATTAATGATAAAGCACAGGAAGAGAAACTCTCAGCACTCTTTAGTAGTGTGTCTAAACAAGAAGATATCAAGGCCATCTTCTTTTCAGACGCCTCGGTTGGTTATCAGGAATTGAAGAGGACGCAAGGATTGAAACTAAGGGATTAGAGTGGGAGTGGGGTTTTGCATAGAAGGAGAGATACCTGGTACGGGCAAAATCAGTAACATATGGAACATTAAGGTCTTTGAGGATGATTTTATTTGTGAAAAAGTAAGGAGCTTTAAGTATTTTGTGAAGAATTTTGGATTGTAAGATTTGGATACGGGAAGAGTTTGATAGTTTAGTAGTGCCCTAAAGCTCAACTCTGTAGGTCCAGATAGGTCTTATGATTGTCATATAAATGAGTCTTTTGTAGTTAAGTGAAAGGTTAGAGCATCTATCTAGTAAGTGTTGAAGAAACCGAAATCGGCTAGCAGTTTCTTGTCTTTTCAGTTTCGATGCGGATTCCAGGTATGACGATTGTCAAGCAGGAGTCCTGAATAGCGGATCTGTTCAACCAGGACAAGCGGAATATCATAAAAGGACATTGTAGGGCAGGATGTCATAGGTTTTGGACGAAGGTTAAAGGTAATTTGTTGAGATTTATTGGAATTGATTTTAATTATCCAATGCTGACACCATACCTCAAGGTCTCTGAAGGATCGTTATTAAGTGATAACACGCAAGTGTCATCGGCGTAGGTAGAAAGGAATGTGTAAGGATGGGTTAGGATATCATCTATATAGACTGTGTAAAGAATGGGTCCTAGGATACTGCCTTGAGGAGCACCAGCAGACTGCATAAAAAGAGATGAATAGAAACGATTGTGGACTATTTTGAAGGATCTGTCAGAGAGGTAGGACTGGATGATTAGAAAGTGTGTAGGAATTAGGAATTTACGAAGTTTGTCCAGCAGTCCTGGGTGTCAGATTCGGTCAAAGGCCTGTTCTATGTCGGGAAAGGCTCCCGTGCAGTACTATCCGCGCACCAATGCAAGCGAGACATCCACCACTCGGTAACATTACTGGATGGTGGAGTAGGAAGTTCGGAATCCAAACTGGTGGTCTGGGATTATGTGATATGATTCTAGAAGAGGGTATAGTCGTTTAAGGAGGAGCGTTTCTAAGATTTTACCAAGAGCTATAGGACGGTAAGAAGAAGGGAGCTCCAGTGGCGTTTTGGGTTTGGGGATCATTTTAACAATAGCTAATTTCCAGGATTGAGAAAAATATGTAGTGCAAAGTATGGAATTGTAAATATAGGTGAGGAATAGGATGGCTTTTCTGGGAAGTTGCTTTAGGATTTTGGCAGTGATTAGATTGTAATCAGGAGCATTTCCAAAAGGTAACTTGTGGATTAGGTTCAAAATTTCTGAAAGATGACATACTTCAGAAGGAAGGGCCAACTGGAGCGGAAGAATATTTTAAAATTATTTTTGTGGATTAAATAATCATCCACTAATGACAGAAAGTATAATGACATACTTGCCTGAAGAATAGAACTGGAAAAGGAAGGAGCTTGCGTCGATAGCGACCGACACGGGTCCGACGTTGGCTACTGCTGATTGCAAAGCTGATTCACTACCACTCTTGATATCTATGTATCCGGTGATCGTGGCTCCAATATCTGCCTTCTTGAATTTACACTCTGAGCTATCCTAGAGAGAAATAATAGTAACTTCACATGTACTTCATAAAACTAAATAATTTAAACATAAAGAAACAATGTTGAAATACCCTCGCTGTGTAAGGATAGGACTCTTCAGTATCGATTCCATTATTTTTCTTAACATATTCAAAAGCCTGATCCATCCAACCACCGTCACAAGATTTAGTCCCTTCTGAAGTGGAACAGTCCAACAAGTTTTGTTCGCTGAGAGACACAAGTTTGCCAGTTTTCAAGAAATGTTGACCTTCGATGGAACCAGTCTGTGGATAGCAAAATGGAAGCATTGGCACATTGATGTATGCACGATATTACACTAATAAGGATGATAAAAAAAAAAAACTAAACTAGAAACTTACCGTGGAAAATGCCCAGCACGATCCACATTGCTCTTGATTTTTGATGGGTGTGACTGCGCCTTTTTGCCTCCAATCTACACTGCTCGGCAAACTCTCGTTTCCCGGAGGAACGTAAAGCTCACCAATTGTTTTTTTTCTCTCCTTTATAACCTTTCATAAACTTCTTGAATTCTGTAGCAGTCTAAAAAATATTAAACAAATACCGATCAGCTTCTTGATACCATGACCGAAAGTGAAATATGATACAATCATTTGATACTTACAAGATCTGCAAATTTGTTGATTCCTAGTTTGTACGTCTTCAAACCGTTGGCATGTAAATCATTATGTTTTACGACGCGTAATTTATTATCGAAATATATGTTTTTCCTCAACTCGTCTTCTTCCTTTGTAGCGTAACTTTTTCCGTATTTGTTCTGATAAAAGAGTTAAATTTATGTTTAGATAATGATGTTGGAAGATTAATTAGCTTGTCTATTTATTTTTGTTATGCATAGTTGAGTTTTACGTTTATCCGACTACTTACCTTATATGCGTTCCATTCTTCTTCCTCATTCTGGCTGAAAGGCAAGGAAAATGCCGATAACGCCAGGGTTAATGTAACACACAATGTTAATGATAACTTCATCTTGAAACTACAAAAATAATAATATCATTTACTAAAAAATTTTATTTTGTTCATTTATACTAAAAAAAATCGTTTGCGGACACACGCCTTTCACTTACCTCTGTTGTTAAAATTAATTTAATAATTTGCAAAGCAGTTAGGTATGAAATATACACATAAGTTAAAGTAAAACGTTTAAAGAGTTAATTAAATAGTGTTTCGATAGATCTAAATGATCTATTATATTATTATCTTTAACGATTTGTTAGTTTTATTGTTTTTCATCACTCTCTATTAACTTTTACAACTGTGCGTATAAGATAATATTATTTCTAAAATCTTGAGCTTCCCAGCGGTATATTCAAAACCAAAAAGTTGTATGTAAAAAAAATTTCAACCTATTTCAATCAGAATAAACTCTATATGATATTTAATGATTTTTAAGAGATCAATATATTCATACGAATTTTGGGATACATGAATTACCGCGACACGAACTATCGAGATTCTGCTGTATTTGTTTTCATTATTTATTTATTATTCATTTGTATAGAACAAAGAATATTTGGTTGCGTTTCACCTTTTTTAATCATAAATTTTAAATTGACAAAATAAAAAAAATGTAAATAGGACAAGACAAATTTCAATCAGAATGAAACCTGTGTCATATTAAAGCACATTAAATATCACATCGATATATCGCGTTTCATCAAAATCATATTCAGAATCATCACAAACCCACTTAATGGAATTATTAAAAGGTCTTAAAAAAATTAAATACAATTGGGAATCAAAGCAGGATTACTAGAGGCCTTATAAGAAAAATATATTACTTAATTTTGTTTTTTTAAACCGAAAAATATGCCTCATTTTTTGTATTTGTAATTAAAATGTATCTTAAATTAGAAACACATTTACATTTTAAAATGTTTCTAGAACTTAGTTTAACGTTATTAAAATATAAATATCGAATATTATTTAGTAATATAATTTTGAATAAGTTTTTAGGAAAAGAAAGTTTTAAAAAATATGGGCTGGTTTCTACTGTAGATATGTGACATTCTTACCTTTTCTCAAATCAAGGTATCGCTGCAACGGTAGCTGACCGTAGTATGCTTTTTCTTTTGCCTTAATCCGTATTTATACTAATTTTTTTGTTATCACATCGGTTGTAATAAAGCTTTTCATAGAATTTTAAAATCAAACATTCAAAAAAACTTCTTCACGCTCAAGTGTACACTTATCAGATCTCAATAATTCGGATCGCCAAGGAACCGAGAGCAACACACAAATTATAAGGAGTTTCCTATTATTGGTAGTAAAAATAAAAATCAGTCTTGAGACAAAGCCATCATTTACTCTTCTTTGATTTTCACAATTTCAGTTCAAACTTTCGTGTTTTCTTTTGAAACGTTTCTTCCAATATTCATTTATAGAATCGCTTAGGTGAACGATATCTTTACATGCTCTTCTAGTTTTGGATACTTACTTATCTTGATGCACTTTAATTTTATGTTCTAAGCCTGGAGGCAATTTCGTTCTTAATATGTAAATATCAAGAGAAAGAGGGACATCAGAATGTTTGGAAAATGTTCTAATAATTGAACTCTTTCTCAAGGTCGTTATAAAAAAACTCATATTTCGAAGAATCGAGTGTTATAGCTTTAAAAATGTAAACTAACCGAAATTCAAATAAATAGTACTCTACTGTATAATAATCGGGTCAGTCTTTTTAATATTATAATTTTTCCGACGTTTCGGCTCAAACTAGTGAGCCATCATCAGGGTATTACTTAGCCATGTCAAGCATAACTAAGGAGGATCTTCTCTGAGACCAAATTAAGGGATAGGTACTGAGGGACATATGGTAAGACTTAGTATTCATAATGTCCAAGTACTTCTTGTAGGTGACATGTTTGAGGTAATGGGTTCAGGTCTCTTGGCAAAAGTCCCTAAAGGCTATGGTTGTGCCTACTCCTTAAGTAGGTAAAGACAGGGCGCGACATTCTTTGTAATAGAGGAAATATTAATATTAATTATTGACAATTATTATACTATACCGATGAGTCAATCTCATTCCATTACTAACTGAAGAATACATAATACACTATGAAATAATTTTTAGTGTTTGGCGCTAAAATTGTGCCAAAACACTTAAAAGGAAGGATTAATGTCAATTAATAAAGCATCGATTTACCTAAAAACTTTTTATATATAAACCTATGGCAGACTAACAGGAAAGACGGTTGTGTATTGTGAGTACTGTATTCAGTGCATTGTCCGAACGTCGGGATTATCGTATCGGATCTGATGTGATCGGAACTAAATTGGTACAATCAATATAGGTACTTCCTCTAAACTTAAGTTCATGTTTTTTCCTGAAATTCGGAATAAAACGGATCTGATCTGACGCTAGCCTTCCATATCGGCAGACAGTGGTTCAAACTGTTAATATCTAACTCCTTGTAGGAGCAGATTTTAATGCAAAACACCAACAATGGGGAGCCAGAACCACAACCTCTCGTGGACGAATCCTGTTGTCTGCACTTAATTCTACTCGCAGCAATATCCTTCCTCCGGATTCTCCTACCTGCTGGCCAACAGATTCCAACCGCAATCCTGACCTCCTAGACTTTTTCATCCACAAAAGTCTAGGACCACTAAATTATTCCATATCTCGCCTCGATGACCTATCTTCAGATCATAGCCCATTACTCCTTACCCTTTCAATATCGCCCATTCCTAAACCGCTTCCACCCTCATTCATCAGGGGCCCAGTTCACTGGGATCTATTCCGTCAAATCTTAACCGACAATATTGATCTCAGAGTATCCCTCAAATCCCCTGAAGAACTGGATGAAGCTGTAAATACCTTTACAACCCTAATCCAACAAGCAGCCTGGACTTTATCTTCACCTCTCTCTTCCACAAAATCCCGATGTACAAATCCTTTACCTCAAGAACTCCTGGACCTTATCCAATGCAAGCGCCGTTCTAGGACTATCTGGCAGAGGGCCAGGCATTCTGATCACATAAAATTATACAATTATTATTGTAAATTAGTTAAAAATAAATTGACAACCTACAGATCCCAATCCTATAATTCCTATCTTTCCTCATTATCCACTTGTGACCATTCCCTCTGAAAATCAACTAAAAAAATCCTTAAATACCATTATATCTCTCATCCTCTTCAACGTCATGATGGTTCCTGGGCCTCGCCAGATCAGACTAGAGCATAGGAATTTGCTAAACATCTTGCAAACACATTCACTCCTCATCCTGAACTTAATCCTACCCATACAGCTGTAGTTGAAGTATCCCTCTCCTCGCCGATTCCTCTCTCCTTACCTCCTAAACCTGTCAACCCCTCTGAGGTCAAATTCCTAATTGATAAACTTAAACCTCGAAAATCTTCTGGATTTGATCTCCTTACTTCTCAAATTATTAAATAACTTTCCAAAAAGGCTATTATATTCCTGACCTACTTATATAACTGGATCCTCCGTACAAACCATTTTCCTCTGATGTGGAAACATTCAACCATTATACTTTTCCTTAAACCGGACAAACCTGCCAATCATACCTCATCCCATAGACCAATCAGCTTGCTCCCTATACTCTCCAAAATATTTGAGAAAATCCTCTTGAAACGCATCCTACCGTTGCTCCAATCACACAAAATCCCATCTCACCAGTTCAGTTTCCGCTCAGGCTACTCTACTGTTCACCAACGTCTTCGGGTTGTTGATCACATATCCTATGCTCTTGAAAGCAAGCAATATTGCACCGGTGCCTTTTTGGACATAGCACAAGCATTCGACCGGGTATGGCACGATGGCTTGTTTTTCAAACTAAAAACCCTATTACCCCAATCCCTATACCTAATCCTTCGATCCTACCTCTCCAACCGTTTGTTCAGAGTTCTTTGTGGTTCTGAATTCTCAAGTTGTTATCCGATAGAAGCTGGTGTTCCACAAGGTAGTGTCCTTGGTCCTATACTCTACATCTTATTCACCGCACACATTCCTGCCCTACCCGAAAACTTCCTAGCAACATTTGCCGATGACACAGCTATCCTCTCATCCCACCCAGATCCTGTTGTGGCATCCTCAAACCTCCAATCACATCTCGTTCTGATTGAACAGTGGTACAATCATTGGCGTATCAAAGTCAATGAATCAAAAAGCAAGCTTGTCACCTTTACCCTACGACGCAGATCCTGCCCATCAGTCCATTTTAATTCTATTCCTCTTCTCTTTTCTGACACAGTCAAGTATCTTGGCTTCCTCTTAGACAAACGACTGACATAGAACCCCCATACTAGACTTATAAGACAAGAACTCAATCGACGGTACGGCCAGCTATATAGACTACTAAATAATAAATTACATCTCTAAACGGACAACAAACTATTTATTTAGAAGACTCTTCTTAAACCCATTTGGACCTAAGGACTTGAACTGTGGGGAACAGCAAAATTTTCGAATATCAAACGTATCCAATCCTTTCAGTTTAAAGCCCTTAGAACAATAGTCGATGCCCCATATTATGTCACCAACAAAACCTTACACCATGACCTGAATATCCCATTTGTCCTTGATCTCATCCCACCCAAATTCTCAATCTTCCATCAGAAGCTTACTCACCTTCCTAATCCCTTGGCACACTCCCTGTCCAGTTCCAAACATCCCTATAACCCTCCTCGTAGGTGGCCCAGAGATCTATTGTAAATATGCCATTGGAGTGCTAGTAATGGCTGGCTTCTCCACTCATGCCCTGAGTGTATGTGGCTCTAGCGCCCTCGCTCAGCTTCCACTGGCTCTCAAGGCCAGTTACGCGGCTGAGTGAGAGGCGCTGGGATCTCCTGGCATTGTGCCTCTTATCATATAAACAATGCGATAATGTATAAATAGAGGATTTATAGAGAATAAAGTCAGTCTTAACACAGTTGCCGTGTGAGTCATTTATGCACCCTTTCTCTCATTTATTTTTATTTTTTTTATTTAAGTTATCCGAGTCATCATAACTGGTGCCGAAACCCGGGACCTCAGTTTGTAGTGCTTAAAGTTTTTTTTTTATTATAAGCTTCTTCTTTACGTACCATTTTTTTTTCTTTTCTTTAAAATCAACGACTGACATGGCAGAAAACGTTTTAAGACCAGCAACCCTCCAAGTACCTGGAGTACCAGTAGAGATGCCAGTGGAGATCCCAGTCCATCCAGTGGAGATGCCTCCGTTACCACGGGAGACTATAGCCGAGGCCCACGCAAACACTTTAGCCTGGCTAAAAGTGAAAGCGGCAAATGCACAGGACCTGAGGATGGCGATTTCGGATGTGGAAAAATTTACTGGGCAAACAGGAGAACTAAACCATTTCCTAAAGAACTGCGACCGCATTATGTCCCGCATCGAGATTAAAGTAGCGGATGGGATACTAGGAGAAGGAGATGCGGAGTCACTGAAAGCCGATCTGGTATGTCGCGTAAAGCGAAGCGTCCTCAACTTTATACAAGCGGACGAGGAGACCCCATGGGCTGCGGTAAAAGAACGGCTCAAGAAAGCTTACGGGGGCGGCAGATGGAGTCCCGAGGAAGACATCTTCCAGATGTTCAGGGAAGTGAAACACCCCCGTCAGTCCAGCGGACAGTACGCAGGAGAGTTGCTCGTGCGGTTCCACAAGATAACAGAGAAGCTACGAGAAATCATGAGCGCAGTAGAGGTGTCAGCTAGAATGGACTTCCTGTCGCCAATTCTCTTAGTGCAATTGGCCAGGGAAACGGGAAGAAAGGACGGTTTCCCCAAAGGTCGTTCCTTCGTAGAGTGCGCCCAAGAGCTAATGGATGCTAGCGCACGAGATGAGGAGACACGGATGGAAGTGAAAGAAAACGGGTGGAGCCGTGTAACCTACAGGAGAGCCAGGCCCAACCCTGGGCCATGGAAGAAGAAGGATCCAGAGTATGAAAGACGGGAGAGGGTCCCTAATGACGGCAGAAGGCAATCTCAGCGGAAGACCAGACCCACTGGAAGGCGCGAGGAAGACGTTGCCACGGATGTGGGAAGACGGGGCATTTAGTGGCACAATGCCCGAGGACGAAATGCTTTGAATGTGGTACGGAAGGACACATCGCTAGGCAGTGTCCGTACATCTTCCGCCAACGGGATATGACCAGAGGAGAACCAATGGAGGTAAACGCCCAAAGGATGTGGAAGAGGAGCAGAGAGACAGCAGATTCCACTGACAGTACTGGGACATCCGAGACGGACGATGACGAACCAGGATGCAGCAGCAGAGAAGGACGTAACGGAGGTCGGCGTGGCGAAAGACGGGTGGCGGCAACGGAGAGGAGGGTACGAGCAGATGCCTGATAGACGAATCGGTCTGTCAAGTGTACATGGACGATTTGGTCGTTTTTAGTCAAACAGAAGCCCAGCATATCGTACACCTGCGGAGCGTATTTGATAGGATAAAGCAGTTTGGCCTCAAGCTGTCCCCGGACAAGTCTTTATTGGGCCAGGAGGAAATTAATTTTTTAGGCCACACTATTTCCAAGCATGGGGTGAGTCCCGATAAGACAAAGGTGGAAGCAATACAAAGGATGGCGGTGCCGCGTGATGTCAAGGGCATACGGCGGTTACTTGGGACTTTGAACTATTATCGGCGGTTCATTCCAGAAATGGCCGCGTACTTGGTGCCCCTTAATAACCTGCTTAAAAAAGGGAAGAAGGTGGTTGTGACGCCCGAGATGGAGAACAACATCAGACGTTGTATGGCAAGGCTGCAGGAAGAGCCCGTGCTTGCCTTCCCCGACTTCTCGCGGTGCTTCAACATCACGACAGATGCCAGTGAATATGCGTTGGGTGCAGTATTATCTCAGGAACAAGTCGAGGGGGACCGCCCTATCGCGTACGCTAGTCGGCGTCTCACGGATGCGGAAACGCGGTATAGCGCCCTGGAACGCGAATTGTTGGGAATCGTCTGGGCCATCGAACATTTTCGGTCTTATATTTTCGGCAGAAAATTCAAGGTCCACACGGACCATCGTCCCTTACAATGGGTGGGCACTTTGAAAGAATCTTCGGCGCGGGTCACCCGGTGGAAGGAATTTCTTAGCCAATACAATTTTGATATTGTGTATAAGCCGGGTAAAGAAAACGTGGTGGCGGACTGGCTGTCCCGGGCTATTGTAGTTAACGCTGTAGAACAAGAAGTGGGTGAACCGTCTGGGGAAATCCAGCGCTTTATCAGGGATTGGACGCCGGACGGGGAGGGCGAGCGTGCCCCTGCAGAGGACGAGGCTACAAAAATCGAAAGTTCGGCGGATGAGAGAGCCACGCATATGGAAGAGTTGGAAGAAATTATCAACGATAAACCCAGGCAGATCATTTGGAAGACGAGGACGGCGGGGTTGCTCAAGCTTGAATATAGCCAGTTCGGAAAAACCAAAATTACGACGATTTGGTCGCAACCGGGAGTTAGCGAGGAGGGGATTTGCCGTGCTCTTAAGGACGCTTCCAAGCCCGGCCACACGCATTACTTGTATGTCGGGAATAATACCGTGTGGGACAAGATCAAGCGCCTCTGGCGGGAAGAGAATATTGGGGTAGATAGGTCGTTCGTTCGATGTGCGCTGATGGTGGAATCGATTAGGGACACAGAGCGCCAACGGGAAGTGACGGTGGCATACCATCAGGGTAAGACGAATCATCGCGGAGTCACCGAGACCTTACAGGCTCTGAAGCGGAGGTATTTCTGGTGGGGCATGCGGAAGACGATTCACGATGTCATCGGAAGTTGCGACGTATGCCTCACTACGAAGTATGATCGTCATCCCCCCCAACCCTTGCAAGAGGAGACGCTTACCGCGGAGGGCCCTTTGCGGGATTTACAGATCGACACGTTTACCTGGCGTGGGTATAAGTGGGTGACGGTTCTGGATACCTTCAGTAAAGTTGCGATGGCGTACTTGGTCCAGTAACGGTCGTCAGAAGCGGTGTTGGAAGCCTTGCGGACGTGGTTCCCCGAACGGATAGCGTCTGACAGTGGCATGGAGTTCGACAACGCTCGTGTGCGGGCGGAAGCTAAGATCTTGGATTTTACGTGGCACCTTAATACACCGGGGCACCCGAAGAGCAGGGTGGAATTGAACGGCTCCACAGTACGTTAAGTGACCACTTGCGGGTATATCAGGTGGCCAACGGGTTGGACCCGGATGTAGCTATGGCGAAGGCGGTTGCGGCGTACAATCACTCCGTACATACGGTTACGGGCTTCACGCCGTTCGAAATTCTGTTCGGCTTGCGGGATCGCCAGAGGGACTGGTCGGGGACCGTTGCGGGCGCCGAACCTTTGGATCGGGCAGTTGCCAACCGAGTGCTACTGGTGAAACGTTGGGGCAAGGTCGGAGAGAGGATCGGGGCCGAGAAACGGCGACGGGTTGCTAAACATAACCTGGGTCTTAGAGATCTTGCGGGGGACATTAAAATCGGGATGGTTGTGTACCGTCGGAGGGGTTCGAACCGAGGAAAGGAGTTAGAGAGGTACGAAGGCCCGATTCGCGTGGTCGCTATTCGTGAACACAACGTGGTCACCCTTGAGAGCCTGAAAAACCCTAGAAAGCGTCGAACCGTGCACCTGGAACAGTTGAAACTTCCACCTTCTGATTCGCCGCATACCTAGTGGCCCGGTTTGCCCTGTCGGCCCGACGTTGCTCAGCGTTTCTTTCTTCATTTCTTTTTCATTTTAGTTTGTTTCACAGTGTTGTGCTTCTTTTTATTTTTATTTTTATATATAGTGTTTTGGTTCCTAGTGATTCAGAGTTGACATATGTATTATAACTTTTGTTTCTTACTACTTGTTATAGAGATTTTCCTTTTTCTTTCTTATTGTACTATTGTATATTATGTTCTTTTCAGAGTTTACTCTTGTTGTATTATTGTATATTATGTTGATTATTATTGTACTAGTGTATCGTATTTTCTTTTCTGAGTTCCTTCTTATTGTATTCTTGTATATCTTTTTGATTCTTATTGTACTGTTGTATATTCTGTTCTTTTCGACGTTTATTCTTTTGTACATTATGTTTTGTCGGCTGACCGATCGCACCGGCTCCCCGCTTGGATCTGTAAGTTTACGAGGGATATTCGTAAACTGGCGGGGGGAAGTTATGGACCGAGGCGAGTCGGTATCAGCTTAATACCAACTCTTATCATATAAACAATGCGATAATGTATAAATAGAGGATTTATAGAGAATAAAGTCAGTCTTAACACAGTTGCCGTGTGAGTCATTTATGCACCCTTTCTCTCATTTATTTTTATTTTTTTTATTTAAGTTATCCGAGTCATCATAATGTACGTTTTTTATGATGTACACATGGGATGAATGGTTTTTTCTAGCTGTAATACTCATTGCCCCAGTAGGCGGCAGATTGGATTATCTCATAATAAATAAAATTAAAAAAAATATATATATCTAACAGGATTGTTATTTAAACTTGTCTATGTATTAGTGTTACTAGGGATCTAAGAATTAATAATTTGTTGTGAGGTAGAATGTAGAATCAGAAATGGTTATTCTGTAATTAATATTTTCATTATTTAAATGAATTGTTTCGTTGTTTTCTGAATCATGTTAGTTTATTCTATCTACATATGTTTTGTTTAGTTAGTTTGTTTTTTTTAACCCATATTAATCTAAGTATTTCATTCACAATAATTCTTATTTTATCTAAGAATAACAAAACGTAATACTGACGTCAATAAAACTCCGATGCCTGTCAAATTGAAGAAGGATTATAAATTGAAGTGTTGTTTTTAATTTTTAAGTATTCTTCATTTCCGGCATCTAGATTGTTAAAAAGTAACATTTATAGGTGATTATCAGCCATCAAGGATTTTCACCCACCTTATTTCTGATTCATTACATAAGAAACTTTTTAAGAATTTCGTTATTACATTTTGACTTATTTTGGTTGATTGATATATACTATTTTTAACAGAACCCTATTTAGTCAATACATGGAAAATGATTTACAAAATATTAATGAATATTCGATACATTTTTGGATTTCCAAAAGCACTATTTACGAAAATTTCATCATGCTTGATTATATTTTTATTTTAACCTAGACTTAGAGGTCTATTATGGACCTATCGGAGAGAGACCTTGATCCCAGAGAAAAGATAGAGATTCCTCAGACAATCCTTCCAAGGTAAATGTCCAGTTGACTCTGCTGGTCCAGGAGTGTCTTTCATATACACATTGGCAGGTGGCAAATGATAAGTGCACCATAGAGCCGGATAGTCAATGCCGAGGTTGAGCCGTAATAATGGTAGCGACGAGGTGGGCAGATGGTAGATCTATGTTACTTCTTTCAGGTTTGTTTAATTCCTTCCCAGGCGAGACTACAAAAGGTCAGGTGCCTATGCTGTGTGGCGCTCAGATAGAGGATAGAGTTTGATGAAGTCTTTCTCTTCTCCCGACGCAAAGGTGATTGGTTAGCTCTTCTAGAAGTATTGGAAAGACAGAGCGATGGCATTCATCCTCACCAAATTCATCCTGATGTCTGGACCATAACAAAAGATGAAGTTCCTAATCAAATTTTCATATTATAGATTTTATATATTTATAAAAATACTATTTGCCATATTTCAAGGAAATAATGTATTAAAGCTAAAAGAAATCATATAGCCGTAATTTTAGAAAATATCATTGGCTTATACACAGAATCAGGAGGAGCCCGTAGCTGAGTGGCTAGCGCGCTAGTCTCTCAAGCTACAGGTTCTGAGTTCGAATCCCAGTCCCGGCGGGGCTTTTATAAGGATGTAAAAAATGGGGATTCACTCAAAACCTCACCCCCGGGTATGTGAGACCCGTCAGCCAAAGGGTGGCCACTCACAAAATTAGTCCTAGGGAGTGATGACCCTACATTAAAAATAGCATCATGAAACGTGAGTGTAAACTCGGAGGAGTTTACACCGCGAGCATCCTACACGGCCTGTCGCGCCACTGAAAAAAAAAATACATACATAGAATTACAGTAATACATGTTCAATTCAATAGCTGTAAAGGTATCTTAGATAATTAACCAAACAACTAATAACACGATTATTATTAGTATCAAGATATTATTAGTAAATAAGATATGGAATTTCTTGAAAAACTCCATGAAAGAAGAACATTTTATACATTAGTAGAAAAATGATAATTAGTGGAAATATGAATATAAACATCCACTTCTGATGGTAATTTCAAAACAGAACAAGGTGTTTCCATCGTTATTGGATAATAAATGATTCAATATTTAAAATAAAGTAAAAAAAGGACAAAAACTCCCTCATAACTAAATTTTCAACTGGATTCATTCTAAATAATAAAAATAAGAAGAAGAAGAACGCAGTGTAATAATGAATAGTGATGAAGCTATTCGTAGCTATCTGAGCTTTGATCCGAAGTGGATGATAATCCAAGTATTTTATAATATATATAAATATTTCTAAAAAATGACAGTTATAGTGGGAGATGAATAATTATTTCAAATAAACAATATAAACCTACTTGATGTTGTAGACAATCTAACTACAACTTAATATTATTTTAAAACATACATATTAAATCAAAATTGCAAGAACAAATGGTAAAAGTGTGTGTGAGCCATAGTCTTGATAGGCAATACTGCTGTGGGGACTTAATTTTTTTTTTTTAAATTAAGATTTAAATGTCAAACACCTCCAATTTGTCGTGATTCACACGCAAACAAAATATTCTGCAAAAGAATGTTATTTACACTAAAAGTGTCACAAAAAAAGTGATAGAACCAAAAAAAGGAAAGGAAAGAAGGTAATTTCATCCGATCAAGTCTGTGTCTGAGGGATTTTAATACTTATCATCGGCGAACATTTCTATTGGTTTGTTTACGTTTCCATAACGAAAAAAAAAATTGATAAGTATCACTTGAGATCTGTTTGAACAATCTTCGGAAAATGATAACAGCCCATTATCGACAGCTCAGAAGATAATTAGATCTTTGTATAAATAGGGCCTGAGCCCGGGGAACGAGCATGCTACCTTCATCTACGGTTGAGGAGACATCCGGACTTAAGAAAGGTGAGATAGGATCAAATTAAAATATTCTGATTACTTTGACTATCTTAATTACTTTGGATCAGTAATTAATAATGTTGTGCATTAAAAGTGAATGTTTTGAGTAGATCCATATAGTTCAATAAAGCTTTATGTGTGAATCTAGCCAAATTCTACCGAGGTAGAAACAAATGATCTCTAATCGATAAACAATAATTTTGTGACGTTTCAGTTTCAAGATGAAGTTATCATTAATATTGTGTGTTACATTAACCCTGGCGGTTTCGGCATTTGCCTTGCCTTTCAGCCAGAATGAGGAAGAGGAATGGAACGCATACAAGGTAAGTAGTCGGATAAGCGTAAAACTCAACAATACATAACAAAAATAAATATACAAGCTATTTAATCTTCCAACATCATTATCTAAACCTAAATTTATCTCTTCTATCAGAGCAAATACGGAAAAAGTTACGCTACAAAGGAAGAAGACGAGTTGAGGAAGAATATATATTTCGATAATAAACTACGCGTCGTAAAACATAACGATTTACATGCCAACGGTTTGAAGACGTACAAACTAGGAATCAACAAATTTGCAGATCTTGTAAGTACCAAATGATTGTATCATATTTCACTTTCGGTCATTGTATCAAGAAGCTGACCGGTATTTGTTTAATATTTTTTAGACTGCTACAGAATTCAAGAAGTTTATGAAAGGTTATAAAGGAGAGAAAAAAATAACTGGTGAGCTTTACGTTCCTCCGGAAAACGAGAGTTTGCCGAGCAGTGTAGATTGGAGGCAAAAAGGCGCAGTCACACCCATCAAAAATCAAGAGCAATGTGGATCGTGCTGGGCATTTTCCACGGTAAGTTTCTAGTTTAGGTTGTTTTGTTTTTATCGTTCTTTACTAGCGTACATTAATGTGCCAATGCTTCCATTTTGCTATCCACAGACTGGTTCCATCGAAGGTCAACATTTCTTGAAAACTGGCAAACTTGTGTCTCTCAGCGAACAAAACTTGATGGACTGTTCCACTTCAGAAGGGAATGAATCTTGTAACGGTGGCTTGATGGATCAGGCTTTTGAATATGTTAAGAAAAATAATGGAATCGATACTGAAGAGTCCTATCCTTACAAAGCGAGGGTATTTCAACATTGTTTCTTTATGTTTAGATTATTTAGTTTTATAAAGCACATGTGAAGTTACCAATATCTTTTTCTAGGATAGCTCAACTTGTAAATTCAAGAAGGCAAATATTGGAGCCACGATCACCGGATACAAAGATATCAAGAGTGGTAGTGAATCAGCTTTGCAATCAGCAGTAGCCAACGTCGGACCCGTATCGGTCGCTATCGACGCAAGCTCCTTCGACTTCCAGCTCTACTCTTCAGGCAAGGATATCATTATACTTTCTGTCATTGGTGGCTGATCATTTAATCCATAATCGTTAATTTTAAAATATTCTACACTAACGTATTCGTATAAGTAACAATGTTATTATCATGCTCAACAGGAGTCTACTATGAATCGAGCTGTAGCTCTGAGGATCTGGACCATGGTGTCCTTGCTGTCGGTTACGGTTCTGAGAACGGCAAAGACTACTGGCTGGTGAAGAACTCCTGGGGTGAGGATTGGGGTATCGATGGCTACATCAAAATGTCAAGAAACAGGAAAACAACTGTGGCATTGCTTCTCAGGCTAGCTACCCATTGGTCTAATCGAATCATAAATTGTTACAATAAAATAATTTAAATAAATGTATGTACTTATCTATCGAAACCCAAGTTCCATATATTTTCTTTTAGATTTCCGTTATATCTTATTTACTTGAAAGGAAAATCTGATATTTGCATCACAAAACTTTCCCTTGCTATTAGATGCTTCATTTCTGTTTATTGTTTTACACACAACTATTTGAATGTGTACGTTTTACATGTTTTCATAAAAATCCTCTTCAGTTTACCTAATATTAGTCTTAGAGTATCTCTTGTGAAGTAAGGAGCTTAGTCATTTATTTGTGCGGTGTGTTATATTACAATTGAACATCTTCACTTTTATACTGATATTTTTCATATGTACTATCATCAGTCAGTGCCTCTGTGTAGTGGTGGTGGGATAGTCTGCTTAAGGAGCCTAATCCTACTTGCCGCAAATAAACAAGCAGTGTTATTGTTACAGGATTATTATTTTGTTTTCTGTTCTGATATAATTTGAATACATTTAATAATGGTGATTTGTAAGGTCCTGCACCAAATTTCTAAATATTTACGATAAAAAATTTGTCAAAATAGAAATGACGAATCCAGAGTCCCACAAAAACTGGCATTGGGCTGTGAATTGTCTTCACGAACATCGCCGGAAAATGAGACTGGCACTATGATTAATTTGTTTTTCACATTAATTCACAAGCAGTGAAGGATGACCTGGTGCTGCAAAGAAGATTAAAGAGAGCCTTTTCTACACGCCACCTAGACTGGGAGAACAACACGCACCCAATTTACGTTAGCGAGGAGATGACACCGGCCAACAGGCACCTATACTGGCTCGCCAGGCGGAAAAAGGTTGTCTGCTAAGATGAAATATGTGTGGTTCAGAGGTGGTCGGGTATGATGCCGGATGGCCGATGGTTGTTCAGCGGTAATAATTAATAGACAGGCCGACTTAGATAACTTTGCCTGAGGTTTGTTTTGAACTTACAGACTTATTGTCAAACTGTTATATTGTTTCCTTAAAGAAGACATATTATTTTTGTTTTGTAATGTTTTAATTTTTATCTACAATATTTTTGTATTACTTTTATATTTACATTAATAATTAATAATTCAGTATTCTAATAATTATTTCCTATATGTTTTGGCTCCTTAGATTTTATTTTTTTAACTCTCGCTTTAAATTTGTGTTATCAATTTAAATATCTATTGCTTCCCTTTCTGACAGATACCAAGGACTTATAAATTATTAACATTTTTAGGATTAGCTCTATTCTACTCCTTAATCCCCGACACTTTTACAATTATCCCAAAAATAAAGAATTTATTATTATTAATACAAATCTTTGCGATTATTTTTTAAATATGCTTTTCGAAATAACTTAGTAATAACTAAGAATAGTAATAAATAACTAAGCATTGCAAAGGACGCCAGCGTCGAACTGTTGCAACTAACTAAAAGCTAGTATTTCGGTCTGTAACTCATCTCCTTTTTCGGAATAACGCACCATGAATACATTATTAAGGGGAAGCCCGTGGCTGAGTGGCTATCGCTCGTGGTTTAGCGAGGTTGTGAGGTCGAATCCCAGTCCGGCGGGACTTTTTCAAGCATATACTTTGATGGGGATTAACTCACAGCCTCTCCCTCGGGTATTTGAGACCCGTAAGCTAACTGATGGCCAGTCACTAAAATATGCGTTTTGGAGTGATGGCCCTACCCTGTAAACTTTCATCGAGAGACGTGGGAGTATTCTCCCAGCAGAATACACCACGGGGCCAAGGGCCTACACGGCCTGTCGCACCAGTAAAAACAAAAAAATAAATATATAAAAGGTGTTTTACGATCCTTCGGCATATCCCTTTGAAACTCGTAAATATTATTCCAAGTAATTTTGAAAAAAGTTGGCTATCTTTACATTTATACCCTTCAATTCTTCATTATCTGCTTATATTGTTAGCCTCTGTAAAGCAACAGAAAACACATCTCAAAATACCATTATACTTCCCATGCTCTCCAGGGTGATGATGGTATCTTTACAGGGTGGATGTGAGTTTTTTAGTGCTGGAGAATCAGTCAAACATCATTCCAACACATTTATTCCTTATTTCATCCGTAGTGCTAAATTATACGAATTGATCTATTTATCAATTCTCCTTTCCTTATCTCCTTTTAGTGCTGTCAATACCCTTAGAGTTCAAATTCTTTATAACCTAATTCAAGTTCCTGAAGTCAACTGAAAAGGATTCTTTCTTTAGCAGATTTTATGAAAAATGTATGTTAAAGACCATGTTAACTATATAAATGTGTCCTTACTTAAACATACTTTTCTCAAAGGCATTCATGAAATCTGATACCTGATAAAATCATTCCAATCAGAGCCTGATATGGCATTCTTGTACCTAGATAAGTACTTGATTGAATAGTGGTATTAACATAGACAATGAGTCAGTATGTTGGCATGTCACTTTCATCCTCTAACGCAGTTCCTACCCACCATTTTAAATCCATACCAATTCTCTTTTCTACAGCGCTGAACCGTGGATAGAGAAACTGAATTAGAAGGAAGTCGAAATGGTCATTGGAAAATTAAGAATTATAAATAAAAATATTGGTTAAGAAAAAAAAAGGACCCAATGAATCTCTCTTCTTCCAGTATTTTGTAAAATCTTTTTATTTATCCTTACAAGTCAACCACGGAATACGCTGAGGAAATTATCGGAGACTACCAATCTGTTTTAAGGCGGAATCGTTCACTCTATTGATAAAATATTTTCACTACATCGTATAACCTTTACGCACGATTGAAGTAGACATAGACATGATTGAAGACGTGGGAGTATTCTCCCAGCAGAATACACCACGGGGCCAAGGGCCTACACGGCCTGTCGCACCAGTGAAAACAAAAAAATAAATATATAAAAGGTGTTTTACGATCCTTCGGCATATCCCTTTGAAACTCGTAAATATTATTCCAAGTAATTTTGAAAAAAGTTGGCTATCTTTACATTTATACCCTTCAATTCTTCATTATCTGCTTATATTGTTAGCCTCTGTAAAGCAACAGAAAACACATCTCAAAATACCATTATACTTCCCATGCTCTCCAGGGTGATGATGGTATCTTTACAGGGTGGATGTGAGTTTTTTAGTGCTGGAGAATTAGTCAAACATCATTCCAACACATTTATTCCTTATTTCATCCGTAGTGCTAAATTATACGAATTGATCTATTTATCAATTCTCCTTTCCTTATCTCCTTTTAGTGCTGTCAATACCCTTAGAGTTCAAATTCTTTATAACCTAATTCAAGTTCCTGAAGTCAACTGAAAAGGATTCTTTCTTTAGCAGATTTTATGAAAAATGTATGTTAAAGACCATGTTAACTATATAAATGTGTCCTTACTTAAACATACTTTTCTCAAAGGCATTCATGAAATCTGATACCTGATAAAATCATTCCAATCAGAGCCTGATATGGCATTCTTGTACCTAGATAAGTACTTGATTGAATAGTGGTATTAACATAGACAATGAGTCAGTATGTTGGCATGTCACTTTCATCCTCTAACGCAGTTCCTACCCACCATTTTAAATCCATACCAATTCTCTTTTCTACAGCGCTGAACCGTGGATAGAGAAACTGAATTAGAAGGAAGTCGAAATGGTCATTGGAAAATTAAGAATTATAAATAAAAATATTGGTTAAGAAAAAAAAAGGACCCAATGAATCTCTCTTCTTCCAGTATTTTGTAAAATCTTTTTATTTATCCTTACAAGTCAAACCACGGAATACGCTGAGGAAATTATCGGAGACTACCAATCTGTTTTAAGGCGGAATCGTTCACTCTATTGATAAAATATTTTCACTACATCGTATAACCTTTACGCACGATTGAAGTATAATATTGAAATTGTGACAAATGACGATTAAATTAAAAATAAATAAGTCATGTTAGTTGTCCGTTTATTAAAATTTAGTGGCTAAGACTCACTTTGTATTTGAAATATAATACATCAAATATTACTTCCCTTGCCAGAGTGGCGCACTTCTCATCAACCGACTTTAAGACAAACCAAATTAATAACACTAGAATCAGTTGAGTCTCAGCCACCAAATTTGATCCTATAGTACTTATCGTATAGAGGTAAAATCTGTTTGAGTTTCATTGCTTTTCACTCAGTCCTTTTTAAGATATTTTATTATCAGTATTATTGAGCTGGAAAATAATCCTTTTTTGAATAATTATATTGAAAAAATGATATAGCTTACACGGTCAAAATTTCTAAAACAAGGAGTGCTATGATAAGAAAAAATAATTAAGCATGAAAATCATTTCTAACCTCCCTTGTCATAGCGCGCTGAAGGTTTCAGTTGATGTATTTTTTCGTGATTTATGACTGAATAATAACACGCATTTCCCACCTTTAACCGGGACTTTATTTCTTCCTGTATTTCATTTTTTCTTGTTATCATTGAACCTAAATACTTGAATTTCTCCACGTGTTCAAAAGTATGACCTGAAATATTAATATCATCAAGATCGCCACTATTTCTGCAACTAATCATATATTTCGTCTTATCGGTATTTAATTCGAGACCTATTTGTTTACCGGTTTTTATTAACACACTTGTATTTAGTTGTATAGTTAGTCTTCACTATAGTCTTCACCTAGTAGTACCAAGTCATCGGCGTACCCCAAAACCGGAATCTTTTCACCCATATTTAAGCCTTTCTCGGTACACGTCACCTTTTCTATGACATATTCTAAGGCTATATTAAACAAAACAGGTGAAAGGGAGTCACCCTGTTTCAAACCCGATCGCACCTCAAATCTATGGGAGTAATTATGACCGATTCTAACTTTATGAAATGTTTCCGACAAACACATCTCTACTAGGTTTACTAACTTTTTAGGTATCCCCTGTTCAATCATGATGTTATATAGCTTCTGACGGTCTATGGAATCATAAGCCTTTTAAAATCTATATAAAGTTGATGGACTACACCGTTGTATTCCAGCTTCTTCTCTAATATTTGACGTAAGGAAAATATTTGATCAATAGTCGAGCGATTCCGCCTAAAACCACATTGGTAGTCTCCGATAATTTCCTCAGCGTATTCCGTGATTCGGCTAGTTAGTATTGACGAGAATATTGTATAGCATACTGCGAGAAGAGAGATCCCACGATAGTTGTTACAATCCGACCTCGGTCCTTTTTTGTGAATCGGAATAAGTATTGATTCTTTCCATTCTTCGGGTATTTTTTCATTTTCCCAGATCTTTTTAACTAAAACATGTAATTTGGAAACGCCCGCTTCTCCACACGCTTTGATTAATTCACTCGTGATATTATCATTTCCTGCAGCTTTATACCGTTTTAATTTTCCTATCGCTATTTCAACTTCCTCTTTACTCGGTGCGTCTATCCATGGTTCAGCGCTCTGGTATTCAGAGGGAGGAGATTGATTATTATTTACCGTATTTAGAATGGCGTCCAAGTGTTGTTTAAATTTATTTAATATCTCAGTTGGATCCGCAATTATGTTGTTATTCGCATCTTTAACCCCATTCAATAGAGGTTCAAATCTTTTACGCGATTTGTTTATACGTCTATCTAAAGACTAAAATTATATAAAATACTCTTATCATCATTCTAGTTTTTTTTTGGTTCTCAAATGTGCAAAATTACTAGACTTAATATTTTTTAAAGAAAACGTTATTTTAACAGTTAAGATATTTTTTTTTACTTTCACTTACTATATGTAGTAAGGGAAAGTATTGCGACCGTGAAAATTTTCGAATTCCAGTTTTCAACAGAAATGCACGTTTTACGGTCCCCTGAGTCCAAATAACCAAGTCCCGCAAAAATGTCTGTGTGGTGTGTGTGTATGTGTGTGTGTGTGTGTGGGTGTGTGTGTGTGTGTGTGTGCGTGTGCATGGGCGTGTACGTGTGCGTGTGTGTGTGTGTGTATGTGTGTGCGTGTGCGTGTGTGTGTGTGTGTGTGTGTTTGTGTGTGTGTGGGTGTGTGGGTAACTCCCGGGCGGAAACGAAAAGTCCTATGAAACTGAAATTTCATATTTAAGACAACTATATGCCCGAGATGTTACAAAAACTTTTTCATCAAAATCGGTTAACCAGAAGATCTACTTTATACCATTCATATTGCATATTTTTTATGATTTTCTCAAAAACGGTTCCGACGATTTTGATTAAACTCGCTATACCAATGTAAAATTTAATAGGCTTTAATATCACGTAGGTTTCATTCTGATTAAAATAGTCTGACAGGGCTTAAATGACGATATTTTAAATTATCTTCTTCTAAAGTACCTTTAATTTTGTTGGTTCTATAAAAATAACTATATTATCTTGTTACCACTGATAAAAACCAGATAAATATATAAATTGAATGAATTCTATACCCAACTAAAGGAAAAAACTGAAATAATATTTTTATAATGCAATATTTTGGTTTTGAATATAAGAACAGTAATATGCTTGTGTAATATGCCGTTGGAAAACTAAAGATTTTAGAAAAAAAAAATATCTAATACACAAGCTTGTAAAAGTTAATAAAGAGTGGTGAATATCCGCTAAAACTAACTGATTATTTTAGATGATAATATAATTGATTTTTTAATAAAACACATGTTTCTATAGAAATTCTTTTTAATTAATTCTTTGATAGTTTCACTAATTTTTATCTCGGTCTGTATTTGAAAATTCTTTTTGTTTTTGAAAATCGATTTTTAAAACGGAGGTAAGTGAAAGTCGTGTGATGATCGCACCAGATTTTTATAACTCCGGAACCAGCTTAGTCTTAAAGATCAAATTTAACTCACCTAAACAGATCGCACAAATAAGTAATCTGTATTAGTTTCATAATTGTTCACTCAGTCCCTTTTGAGATATTTCCGTGTAAACATCGCGAAAAATGAATGTTTGCCAATTTTGAAAATTCATATACAAAAAAGGACTAGGTTCTCAAGAACGAAATTTTTACATCAAGTAGGACTAAGACTAAAGTGTATAAGAAAAATAATTAAAAGTAAGTATATTTCCTTTTATATACTAATATAATATTAAAAATCTCGTTTTTCATTAATTGTCAAGAATTTTTTTAAACAACTTTCTTCACTATTTAGGTAATAAGTCGTGGAGAGAAAAAAATCCAAAATATGTCCTTATCTTATTGTTAATTTTTGTTATGATTTGATATCTAAAAATATACAGGAATCAGAAAGGTTTTCCCATCACATGTTTTCGTCCGCGGAGCTGACTTAAAATGGTTGCAGTACTGAAAGTATTTTCCCGAAAAAAATTTTATTTATGGTTTTATTTTCACGAAAGGATAAAGAATAACTGGTCAACAAATCACAAAAATCAAAAATGGCAAATTAATGAAAATTGGACAATTTTAACATTAAACACCTCTGAAAATGTAATCGGAATCAGGAACGTAAAATAAGAAACAAAAAAAACTATGTAGATTCATAGTTTCTGTTCAATATAAGTGATCGTGTCTGTGCATAATAGAGCTTCTTGGGCACATGGCGGTATTTTTATTCTATCCATGACGAAAAAAAAATAAATAAAAAATTGATAAGTATCACTTGAGATCTGTTTGAACAATCTTCGGAAAATGATAACAGCCCATTATCGACAGCTCAGAAGATAATTAGATCTTTGTATAAATAGGGCCTGAGCCCGGGGAACGAGCATGCTACCTTCATCTACGGTTGAGGAGACATCCGGACTTAAGAAAGGTGAGATAGGATCAAATTAAAATATTCTGATTACTTTGACTATCTTAATTACTTTGGATCAGTAATTAATAATGTTGTGCATTAAAAGTGAATGTTTTGAGTAGATCCATATAGTTCAATAAAGCTTTATGTGTGAATCTAGCCAAATTCTACCGAGGTAGAAACAAATGATCTCTAATCGATAAACAATAATTTTGTGACGTTTCAGTTTCAAGATGAAGTTATCATTAATATTGTGTGTTACATTAACCCTGGCGGTTTCGGCATTTGCCTTGCCTTTCAGCCAGAATGAGGAAGAGGAATGGAACGCATACAAGGTAAGTAGTCGGATAAGCGTAAAACTCAACAATACATAACAAAAATAAATATACAAGCTATTTAATCTTCCAACATCATTATCTAAACCTAAATTTATCTCTTCTATCAGAGCAAATACGGAAAAAGTTACGCTACAAAGGAAGAAGACGAGTTGAGGAAGAATATATATTTCGATAATAAACTACGCGTCGTAAAACATAACGATTTACATGCCAACGGTTTGAAGACGTACAAACTAGGAATCAACAAATTTGCAGATCTTGTAAGTATCAAATGATTGTATCATATTTCACTTTCGGTCATTGTATCAAGAAGCTGACCGGTATTTGTTTAATATTTTTTAGACTGCTACAGAATTCAAGAAGTTTATGAAAGGTTATAAAGGAGAGAAAAAAATAACTGGTGAGCTTTACGTTCCTCCGGAAAACGAGAGTTTGCCGAGCAGTGTAGATTGGAGGCAAAAAGGCGCAGTCACACCCATCAAAAATCAAGAGCAATGTGGATCGTGCTGGGCATTTTCCACGGTAAGTTTCTAGTTTAGGTTGTTTTGTTTTTATCGTTCTTTACTAGCGTACATTAATGTGCCAATGCTTCCATTTTGCTATCCACAGACTGGTTCCATCGAAGGTCAACATTTCTTGAAAACTGGCAAACTTGTGTCTCTCAGCGAACAAAACTTGATGGACTGTTCCACTTCAGAAGGGAATGAATCTTGTAACGGTGGCTTGATGGATCAGGCTTTTGAATATGTTAAGAAAAATAATGGAATCGATACTGAAGAGTCCTATCCTTACAAAGCGAGGGTATTTCAACATTGTTTCTTTATGTTTAGATTATTTAGTTTTATAAAGCACATGTGAAGTTACCAATATCTTTTTCTAGGATAGCTCAACTTGTAAATTCAAGAAGGCAAATATTGGAGCCACGATCACCGGATACAAAGATATCAAGAGTGGTAGTGAATCAGCTTTGCAATCAGCAGTAGCCAACGTCGGACCCGTATCGGTCGCTATCGACGCAAGCTCCTTCGACTTCCAGCTCTACTCTTCAGGCAAGGATATCATTATACTTTCTGTCATTGGTGGCTGATCATTTAATCCATAATCATTAATTTTAAAATATTCTACACTAACGTATTCGTATAAGTAACAATGTTATTATCATGCTCAACAGGAGTCTACTATGAATCGAGCTGTAGCTCTGAGGATCTGGACCATGGTGTCCTTGCTGTCGGTTACGGTTCTGAGAACGGCAAAGACTACTGGCTGGTGAAGAACTCCTGGGGTGAGGATTGGGGTATCGATGGCTACATCAAAATGTCAAGAAACAGGAAAAACAACTGTGGCATTGCTTCTCAGGCTAGCTACCCATTGGTCTAATCGAATCATAAATTGATTACAATAAAATAATTTAAATAAATGTATGTACTTATCTATCGAAACCCAAGTTCCATATATTTTCTTTTAGATTTCCGTTATATCTTATTTACTTGAAAGGAAAATCTGATATTTGCATCACAAAACTTTCCCTTGCTATTAGATGCTTCATTTCTGTTTATTGTTTTACACACAACTATTTGAATGTGTACGTTTTACATGTTTTCATAAAAATCCTCTTCAGTTTACCTAATATTAGTCTTAGAGTATCTCTTGTGAAGTAAGGAGCTTAGTCATTTATTTGTGCGGTGTGTTATATTACAATTGAACATCTTCACTTTTATACTGATATTTTTCATATGTACTATCATCAGTCAGTGCCTCTGTGTAGTGGTGGTGGGATAGTCTGCTTAAGGAGCCTAATCCTACTTGCCGCAAATAAACAAGCAGTGTTATTGTTACAGGATTATTATTTTGTTTTCTGTTCTGATATAATTTGAATACATTTGATAATAATGATGAATTGTAAGTTTTGTGGTAACGCAATCTACTACAGTTGCAGCATCACACCTTATAATCATCACACCTTTGGTGTTGGATTTTTTATTAAAAGACAACTTAGACGACTCGTCATTGCATTTAAAGCTACAAGTCCTAGAATATATCTCATCATGATTCAAGAGAATTTCGTAACATGAGCATATTTAGTGTTCATGCGCCAGTTGAGAACGCCGAATAAGAAGATAAGGAGTCCTTCTATGATGAACTTGAAAGAGCATTTGATTGGTCAAAATATGATATAAACCTAATAATAGCTGGTAATTTTAATGCTAAAGTTGGAAAGGAAGTCCGATATGAGCCAACAATCGGAAGGAACAGCTTACACGATGATACTAATGACAATGGCCTAAAGTTGATCAACTTCCCAGTATCGAAGAATCTAGTTGAGGCAAGTACATGATTCTTGCAAATACCCTGCTAGGCCCTTTTGGTGATTAGTTTTAAATAAATATTTAAATAAAAAACCGACGTAGTAGAATAGTAAGAAATAAAAAGCGTGGCATTACAACGGAAGTCCAGCTTCCCTTGTTGCATTGCCAAGCTTTGAATAACCAAATAGTTAATAAAGAGGCAATGAAGATACAATAGATATATGAGATTTTTCTCTCCCTTGACTTTATCCAATATGTCTTCATTCTCTCCGACTGTTGTATCCTTCTCTCCTCCGCCTATCTCCCACTTCCACGTCTCTTAGTTTTATCTGCAAGATCCCTGATGTTTCTATTTCTCTCCCTAAACCTCTCTCTGCAGGATTAATAAGTGATTCATAACTAATTAAGTTCCTTCTTCATTTGCTTGGCATAATCACTCTGGCTTTTCAACTTGTATATATTCATTTCTTCTCATTGTTGTTAGCAAATGCTAAAAAGGTAGAAAAATAAGTTTAGTGTAAAAATTCTGATTCTGTTTCTAAACCTCTCTCTTCAGCAGTCATCTTTTTCTTCTTCTTTATAACTCTACAACCCGTGAAGTGTTCTGGTTTCCTCCAGCAGCAAGCGTCACTATCCCCTATCTTGTGCTGCGGCCATCCAGTTTCCCACATTCAACTAGTTTCGTGTGTCATTGGCCACACATCCACCCAGCGCAGTCTCGGCCCCCAATCTTGCGACGACTGTATAGGAGTTCGGTCAGTATTCTTATTTGAGGCATATCGTCTGCCATTCGGGCCGGATTTGCTACCCATAGAAGCCTCCCGAGCTTAATGAAGCGGGAGGTATCAGTATCACGATATAAATCGTGTATAAATAAATAAGTAAACAAATATACTCAAACTCGTATTGTTTACAAGAAGCTTTGCCGCCAAATAATCTTGGAGCTTAATCCGAAATCATGTAATTGGTCTTATCTTCGTTCACAACAGCTTCTAGAGCAAGGAAGGCTTCAACCACCGCTAGCCTGGACCACCCCACAATATCTATTGAACCACGCACTCGACGCTTGTCATGGTCAGCCTTATGAGTCTGATCAGTTTAGCGGAATAGTCAGGTCTCGATTCTAAGAACAAAGCTTATAGAACTATGATTAATAGGCGGACATGTGGAACTTTCGAGGATTCTAAAAAAAAACGTCAGGAAGAAAAGCGATGCTATCACAAGAAGAAGAAGCAACGACAATGCTGACTAAGGAGAACTGGAGAACTTTTTTTTTTATATATATTTTATTGAATTTTACAACTGTATTAACATAAATACAATAAGTAAAACTGTTGAATTAGAATAAAGGGCGTTATAGGCTTGTGAAGAAACTACCGAGCGGTAGAACTTCGATGTTTATTTAAGTATGTAGATCCCGAGGCCATCTTCTTTTCTATCGCCTCGGAGGGTTGTCAGGAATATGTGAGGTTGATAGGGTGATGAAGAGGGTTTATATGGGCTGGGAGTTTGTAATTAAAAGTGGTGACTGGTACGAGAAAGGTCTGCAACAAATGGGATATTAAGGTCGTTATAGATGATGAGCTTAGATTTGAAAACGAAACCAGTAAATTTATCTGGAAAGTTAATGTTACCATTTCAGGAGACGGCAACTATGTGTGTGAATGAGGAAGGTGCCCTATTGACCGACCATAAGACCTGAAGAATGGAGAAGACATTTTATGGCTTCGCTAAATGGAAGAGAGGATAATGAACACAGTCCCCAAAAAGAGCTTTATGAAGACCAACTGGAAACTCCTGATTAGGAAGTAGTTGTTGAAGGAATAAATAGGTTAAAGTACCATAAAGTTCCTGGAATTAACTAGTTCCGCTGAGAGTTTAAACAGGAATAAATAGAATTAATAAATTGCTTACACACTATTTTAATAAACATTTGGGATATTGGAGTACTACCTCAGGACTGGAGAAAGACTGTGATCTGTCCTATACCCAAAAAGGGTTTTAAATACGCATTTAAAACCCTCTCCAATATTCTGTTTTGCAGACTCATACCAATGGCTGCAAGATAGATAGGCCCTTATAAGTGTGGATACCGTCAAGGCAGGTATACTAAAAACCAAATTTTTAGCCTCCGAACAATACTCGAGATAGGAAGAGAGCATAATGTGACTACACATCACCTAATTGTTGATTTTAAGTCAGTATATAACAGCACTGAACGAAAGGAACTATATAAAGCATTGCGAGACCTGACTATTCCGCTAAACTGATCAGACTCATAAGGCTGACCATGACAAGCGTCGAGTGCGTGGTTCAATAGATATTGTGGGGTGGTCCAGGCTAGCGGTGGTTGAAGCCTTCCTTGCTCTAGAAGCTGTTGTGAACGAAGATAAGACCAATTACATGATTTCGGATTAAGCTCCAAGATTATTTGGCGGCAAAGCTTCTTGTAAACAATACGAGTTTGAGTATATTTGTTTACTTATTTATTTATACACGATTTATATCGTGATACTGATACCTCCCGCTTCATTAAGCTCGGGAGGCTTCTATGGGTAGCAAATCCGGCCCGAATGGCAGACGATATGCCTCAAATAAGAATACTGACCGAACTCCTATACAGTCGTCGCAAGATTGGGGGCCGAGACTGCGCTGGGTGGATGTGTGGCCAATGACACACGAAACTAGTTGAATGTGGGAAACTGGATGGCCGCAGCACAAGATAGGGGATAGTGACGCTTGCTGCTGGAGGAAACCAGAACACTTCACGGGTTGTAGAGTTATAAAGAAGAAGAAAAAGATGACTGCTGAAGAGAGAGGTTTAGAAACAGAATCAGAATTTTTACACTAAACTTATTTTTCTACCTTTTTAGCATTTGCTAACAACAATGAGAAGAAATGAATATATACAAGTTGAAAAGCCAGAGTGATTATGCCAAGCAAATGAAGAAGGAACTTAATTAGTTATGAATCACTTATTAATCCTGCAGAGAGAGGTTTAGGGAGAGAAATAGAAACATCAGGGATCTTGCAGATAAAACTAAGAGACGTGGAAGTGGGAGATAGGCGGAGGAGAGAAGGATACAACAGTCGGAGAGAATGAAGACATATTGGATAAAGTCAAGGGAGAGAAAAATCTCATATATCTATTGTATCTTCATTGCCTCTTTATTAACTATTTGGTTATTCAAAGCTTGGCAATGCAACAAGGGAAGCTGGACTTCCGTTGTAATGCCACGCTTTTTATTTCTTACTATTCTACTACGTCGGTTTTTTATTTAAATATTTATTTAAAACTAATCACCAAAAGGGCCTAGCAGGGTATTTGCAAGAATCATGTACTTGCCTCAACTAGATTCTTCGATACTGGGAAGTTGATCAACTTTAGGCCATTGTCATTAGTATCATCGTGTAAGCTGTTCCTTCCGATTGTTGGCTCATATCGGACTTCCTTTCCAACTTTAGCATTAAAATTACCAGCTATTATTAGGTTTATATCATATTTTGACCAATCAAATGCTCTTTCAAGTTCATCATAGAAGGACTCCTTATCTTCTTATTCGGCGTTCTCAACTGGCGCATGAACACTAAATATGCTCATGTTACGAAATTCTCTTGAATCATGATGAGATATATTCTAGGACTTGTAGCTTTAAATGCAATGACGAGTCGTCTAAGTTGTCTTTTAATAAAAAATCCAACACCAAAGGTGTGATGATTATAAGGTGTGATGCTGCAACTGTAGTAGATTGCGTTACCACAAAACTTACAATTCATCATTATTATCAAATGTATTCAAATTATATCAGAACAGAAAACAAAATAATAATCCTGTAACAATAACACTGCTTGTTTATTTGCGGCAAGTAGGATTAGGCTCCTTAAGCAGACTATCCCACCACCACTACACAGAGGCACTGACTGATGATAGTACATATGAAAAATATCAGTATAAAAGTGAAGATGTTCAATTGTAATATAACACACCGCACAAATAAATGACTAAGCTCCTTACTTCACAAGAGATACTCTAAGACTAATATTAGGTAAACTGAAGAGGATTTTTATGAAAACATGTAAAACGTACACATTCAAATAGTTGTGTGTAAAACAATAAACAGAAATGAAGCATCTAATAGCAAGGGAAAGTTTTGTGATGCAAATATCAGATTTTCCTTTCAAGTAAATAAGATATAACGGAAATCTAAAAGAAAATATATGGAACTTGGGTTTCGATAGATAAGTACATACATTTATTTAAATTATTTTATTGTAATCAATTTATGATTCGATTAGACCAATGGGTAGCTAGCCTGAGAAGCAATGCCACAGTTGTTTTTCCTGTTTCTTGACATTTTGATGTAGCCATCGATACCCCAATCCTCACCCCAGGAGTTCTTCACCAGCCAGTAGTCTTTGCCGTTCTCAGAACCGTAACCGACAGCAAGGACACCATGGTCCAGATCCTCAGAGCTACAGCTCGATTCATAGTAGACTCCTGTTGAGCATGATAATAACATTGTTACTTATACGAATACGTTAGTGTAGAATATTTTAAAATTAATGATTATGGATTAAATGATCAGCCACCAATGACAGAAAGTATAATGATATCCTTGCCTGAAGAGTAGAGCTGGAAGTCGAAGGAGCTTGCGTCGATAGCGACCGATACGGGTCCGACGTTGGCTACTGCTGATTGCAAAGCTGATTCACTACCACTCTTGATATCTTTGTATCCGGTGATCGTGGCTCCAATATTTGCCTTCTTGAATTTACAAGTTGAGCTATCCTAGAAAAAGATATTGGTAACTTCACATGTGCTTTATAAAACTAAATAATCTAAACATAAAGAAACAATGTTGAAATACCCTCGCTTTGTAAGGATAGGACTCTTCAGTATCGATTCCATTATTTTTCTTAACATATTCAAAAGCCTGATCCATCAAGCCACCGTTACAAGATTCATTCCCTTCTGAAGTGGAACAGTCCATCAAGTTTTGTTCGCTGAGAGACACAAGTTTGCCAGTTTTCAAGAAATGTTGACCTTCGATGGAACCAGTCTGTGGATAGCAAAATGGAAGCATTGGCACATTAATGTACGCTAGTAAAGAACGATAAAAACAAAACAACCTAAACTAGAAACTTACCGTGGAAAATGCCCAGCACGATCCACATTGCTCTTGATTTTTGATGGGTGTGACTGCGCCTTTTTGCCTCCAATCTACACTGCTCGGCAAACTCTCGTTTTCCGGAGGAACGTAAAGCTCACCAGTTATTTTTTTCTCTCCTTTATAACCTTTCATAAACTTCTTGAATTCTGTAGCAGTCTAAAAAATATTAAACAAATACCGGTCAGCTTCTTGATACAATGACCGAAAGTGAAATATGATACAATCATTTGGTACTTACAAGATCTGCAAATTTGTTGATTCCTAGTTTGTACGTCTTCAAACCGTTGGCATGTAAATCGTTATGTTTTACGACGCGTAGTTTATTATCGAAATATATATTCTTCCTCAACTCGTCTTCTTCCTTTGTAGCGTAACTTTTTCCGTATTTGCTCTGATAGAAGAGATAAATTTAGGTTTAGATAATGATGTTGGAAGATTAAATAGCTTGTATATTTATTTTTGTTATGTATTGTTGAGTTTTACGCTTATCCGACTACTTACCTTGTATGCGTTCCATTCCTCTTCCTCATTCTGGCTGAAAGGCAAGGCAAATGCCGAAACCGCCAGGGTTAATGTAACACACAATATTAATGATAACTTCATCTTGAAACTGAAACGTCACAAAATTATTGTTTATCGATTAGAGATCATTTGTTTCTACCTCGGTAGAATTTGGCTAGATTCACACATAAAGCTTTATTGAACTATATGGATCTACTCAAAACATTCACTTTTAATGCACAACATTATTAATTACTGATCCAAAGTAATTAAGATAGTCAAAGTAATCAGAATATTTTAATTTGATCCTATCTCACCTTTCTTAAGTCCGGATGTCTCCTCAACCGTAGATGAAGGTAGCATGCTCGTTCCCCGGGCTCAGGCCCTATTTATACAAAGATCTAATTATCTTCTGAGCTGTCGATAATGGGCTGTTATCATTTTCCGAAGATTGATCAAACAGATCTCAAGTGATACTTATCAATTTTTTATTTATTTTTTTTTCGTCATGGATAGAATAAAAATACCGCCATGTGCCCAAGAAGCTCTATTATGCACAGACACGATCACTTATATTGAACAGAAACTATGAATCTACATAGTTTTTTTTGTTTCTTATTTTACGTTCCTGATTCCGATTACATTTTCAGAGGTGTTTAATGTTAAAATTGTCCAATTTTCATTAATTTGCCATTTTTGATTTTTGTGATTTGTTGACCAGTTATTCTTTATCCTTTCGTGAAAATAAAACCATAAATAAAATTTTTTTCGGGAAAATACTTTCAGTACTGCAACCATTTTAAGTCAGCTCCGCGGACGAAAACATGTGATGGGAAAACCTTTCTGATTCCTGTATATTTTTAGATATCAAATCATAACAAAAATTAACAATAAGATAAGGACATATTTTGGATTTTTTTCTCTCCACGACTTATTACCTAAATAGTGAAGAAAGTTGTTTAAAAAAATTCTTGACAATTAATGAAAAACGAGATTTTTAATATTATATTAGTATATAAAAGGAAATATACTTACTTTTAATTATTTTTCTTATACACTTTAGTCTTAGTCCTACTTGATGTAAAAATTTCGTTCTTGAGAACCTAGTCCTTTTTTGTATATGAATTTTCAAAATTGGCAAACATTCATTTTTCGCGATGTTTACACGGAAATATCTCAAAAGGGACTGAGTGAACAATTATGAAACTAATACAGATTACTTATTTGTGCGATCTGTTTAGGTGAGTTAAATTTGATCTTTAAGACTAAGCTGGTTCCGGAGTTATAAAAATCTGGTGCGATCATCACACGACTTTCACTTACCTCCGTTTTAAAAATCGATTTTCAAAAACAAAAAGAATTTTCAAATACAGACCGAGATAAAAATTAGTGAAACTATCAAAGAATTAATTAAAAAGAATTTCTATAGAAACATGTGTTTTATTAAAAAATCAATTATATTATCATCTAAAATAATCAGTTAGTTTTAGCGGATATTCACCACTCTTTATTAACTTTTACAAGCTTGTGTATTAGATATTTTTTTTTTCTAAAATCTTTAGTTTTCCAACGGCATATTACACAAGCATATTACTGTTCTTATATTCAAAACCAAAATATTGCATTATAAAAATATTATTTCAGTTTTTTCCTTTAGTTGGGTATAGAATTCATTCAATTTATATATTTATCTGGTTTTTATCAGTGGTAACAAGATAATATAGTTATTTTTATAGAACCAACAAAATTAAAGGTACTTTAGAAGAAGATAATTTAAAATATCGTCATTTAAGCCCTGTCAGACTATTTTAATCAGAATGAAACCTACGTGATATTAAAGCCTATTAAATTTTACATTGGTATAGCGAGTTTAATCAAAATCGTCGGAACCGTTTTTGAGAAAATCATAAAAAATATGCAATATGAATGGTATAAAGTAGATCTTCTGGTTAACCGATTTTGATGAAAAAGTTTTTGTAACATCTCGGGCATATAGTTGTCTTAAATATGAAATTTCAGTTTCATAGGACTTTTCGTTTCCGCCCGGGAGTTACCACACACACCACACACACACAAACACACACACACACACACACACGCACACGCACACACATAACACACACACACACGCACACGTACACGCCCATGCACACGCACACACACACACACACACACACACCCACACACACACACACACATACACACACACCACACAGACATTTTTGCGGGACTTGGTTATTTGGACTCAGGGGACCGTAAAACGTGCATTTCTGTTGAAAACTGGAATTCGAAAATTTTCACGGTCGCAATACTTTCCCTTACTACATATAGTAAGTGAAAGTAAAAAAAAATATCTTAACTGTTAAAATAACGTTTTCTTTAAAAAATATTAAGTCTAGTAATTTTGCACATTTAAGAACCAAAAAAAAACTAGAATGATGATAAGAGTATTTTATATAATTTTAGTCTTTAGATAGACGTATAAACAAATCGCGTAAAAGATTTGAACCTCTATTGAATGGGTTAAAGATGCGAATAACAACATAATTGCGGATCCAACTGAGATATTAAATAAATTTAAACAACACTTGGACGCCATTCTAAATACGGTAAATAATAATCAATCTCCTCCCTCTGAATACCAGAGCGCTGAACCATGGATAGACGCACCGAGTAAAGAGGAAGTTGAAATGGCGATAGGAAAATTAAAACGGTATAAAGCTGCAGGAAATGATAATATCACGAGTGAATTAATCAAAGCGTGTGGAGAAGCGGGCGTTTCCAAATTACATGTTTTAGTTAAAAAGATCTGGGAAAATGAAAAAATACCCGAAGAATGGAAAGAATCAATACTTATTCCGATTCACAAAAAAGGACCGAGGTCGGATTGTAACAACTATCGTGGGATCTCTCTTCTCGCAGTATGCTATACAATATTCTCGTCAATACTAACTAGCCGAATCACGGAATACGCTGAGGAAATTATCGGAGACTACCAATGTGGTTTTAGGCGGAATCGCTCGACTATTGATCAAATATTTTCCTTACGTCAAATATTAGAGAAGAAGCTGGAATACAACGGTGTAGTCCATCAACTTTATATAGATTTTAAAAGGCTTATGATTCCATAGACCGTCAGAAGCTATATAACATCATGATTGAACAGGGGATACCTAAAAAGTTAGTAAACCTAGTAGAGATGTGTTTGTCGGAAACATTTCATAAAGTTAGAATCGGTCATAATTACTCCCAGAGATTTGAGGTGCGATCGGGTTTGAAACAGGGTGACTCCCTTTCACCTGTTTTGTTTAATATAGCCTTAGAATATGTCATAGAAAAGGTGACGTGTACCGAGAAAGGCTTAAATATGGGTGAAAAGATTCCGGTTTTGGGGTACGCCGATGACTTGGTACTATACTAGGTGAGAGACTATAGTTGAAGGAACATACTCGATTAATACTAAACAATATAGATATGCAAATAGGGGTGTTATATAAAACCGGTGAAATCAAATAGGTGTCATGCCGAATTAATATACCGATAAATGACCGAAAATTAAATTTTTAGATTATTTTATGCAGAGAATAGTGGCGATCTTGATGAATAAATACTTAAAATGATATTAGGTCAAACAATTTTGACCTGCAAACGTTTTAGTACATAAAGGAACAAATTGATCGAGACGCAAATGATCAAGTCCGGTTAAAGTAGGGAAATGCGTGTTATTATTAGTCTTCAAAAAATACATCAACTGAACCTTCAGCCACTATGACAAGGGAGGTAAAATGATTTTTATTTAATTATAATTTTCATATATCTAGCACTCCTTGTTTAGAAATTTACCGTGTAAGCTATAATCATTTTTTCAATATAATTTTAAAAAAGTATTTCAGCTCAATAATCTGATATAAATATCTGTTAAAAAGGATGAGTGAAAAGATGAACTCAACAGATACTCTAACGATAAGATAAGATCATTTGGTGGCTGTAACCAACTGATTCTAGTGTTATTAATTTGGTTTGTCTTAAATCGGTTGATGAGAAGCGCATGCAAAAAGAAATTGATGATTTATTTCAAATACGAAGGAGTTTAGAAGATTTATATACGGACAACTAACTATGACTTATTTATTTTTAATTTAATCGTCATTTGTCACAATTTCAATATTATACTTCAATCGTGCGTAAAGGTTATACGATGTAGTGAAAATATTTTATCAATAGAGTGAACGATTCCGCCTTAAAACAGATTGGTAGTCTCCGATAATTTCCTCAGCGTATTCCGTGGTTTGACTTGTAAGGATAAATAAAAAGATTTTACAAAATACTGGAAGAAGAGAGATTCATTGGGTCCTTTTTTTTTCTTAACCAATATTTTTATTTATAATTCTTAATTTTCCAATGACCATTTCGACTTCCTTCTAATTCAGTTTCTCTATCCACGGTTCAGCGCTGTAGAAAAGAGAATTGGTATGGATTTAAAATGGTGGGTAGGAACTGCGTTAGAGGATGAAAGTGACATGCCAACATACTGACTCATTGTCTATGTTAATACCACTATTCAATCAAGTACTTATCTAGGTACAAGAATGCCATATCAGGCTCTGATTGGAATGATTTTATCAGGTATCAGATTTCATGAATGCCTTTGAGAAAAGTATGTTTAAGTAAGGACACATTTATATAGTTAACATGGTCTTTAACATACATTTTTCATAAAATCTGCTAAAGAAAGAATCCTTTTCAGTTGACTTCAGGAACTTGAATTAGGTTATAAAGAATTTGAACTCTAAGGGTATTGACAGCACTAAAAGGAGATAAGGAAAGGAGAATTGATAAATAGATCAATTCGTATAATTTAGCACTACGGATGAAATAAGGAATAAATGTGTTGGAATGATGTTTGACTAATTCTCCAGCACTAAAAAACTCACATCCACCCTGTAAAGATACCATCATCACCCTGGAGAGCATGGGAAGTATAATGGTATTTTGAGATGTGTTTTCTGTTGCTTTACAGAGGCTAACAATATAAGCAGATAATGAAGAATTGAAGGGTATAAATGTAAAGATAGCCAACTTTTTTCAAAATTACTTGGAATAATATTTACGAGTTTCAAAGGGATATGCCGAAGGATCGTAAAACACCTTTTATATATTTATTTTTTTGTTTTCACTGGTGCGACAGGCCGTGTAGGCCCTTGGCCCCGTGGTGTATTCTGCTGGGAGAATACTCCCACGTCTCTCGATGAAAGTTTACAGGGTAGGGCCATCACTCCAAAACGCATATTTTAGTGACTGGCCATCAGTTAGCTTACGGGTCTCAAATACCCGAGGGAGAGGCTGTGAGTTTAATCCCCATCAAAGTATATGCTTGAAAAAGTCCCGCCGGACTGGGATTCGACCTCACAACCTCGCTAAACCACGACGCGATAGCCACTCAGCCACGGGCTTCCCTTAATAATGTATTCATGGTGCGTTATTCCGAAAAAGGAGATGAGTTACAGACCGAAATACTAGCTTTAGTTAGTTGCAACAGTTCGACGCTGCGTCCTTTGCAATGCTTAGTTATTTATTACTATTCTTAGTTATTGCTAAGTATTTCGAAAAGCATATTTAAAAAATAATCGCAAAGATTTGTATTAATAATAATAAATTCTTTATTTTTGGGATAATTGTAAAAGTGTCGGGGATTAAGGAGTAGAATAGAGCTAATCCTAAAAATGTTAATAATTTATAAGTCCTTGGTATCTGTCAGAAAGGGAAGCAATAGATATTTAAATTGATAACACAAATTTAAAGCGAGAGTTAAAAAAATAAAATCTAAGGAGCCAAAACATATAGGAAATAATTATTAGAATACTGAATTATTAATTATTAATGTAAATATAAAAGTAATACAAAAATATTGTAGATAAAAATTAAAACATTACAAAAAAAAAATAATATGTCTTCTTTAAGGAAACAATATAACAGTTTGACAATAAGTCTGTAAGTTCAAAACAAACCTCAGGCAAAGTTATCTAAGTCGGCCTGTCTATTAATTATTACCGCTGAACAACCATCGGCCATCCGGCATCATACCCGACCACCTCTGAACCACACATATTTCATCTTAGCAGACAACCTTTTTCCGCCTGGCGAGCCAGTATAGGTGCCTGTTGGCCGGTGTCATCTCCTCGCTAACGTAAATTGGGTGCGTGTTGTTCTCCCAGTCTAGGTGGCGTGTAGAAAAGGCTCTCTTTAATCTTCTTTGCAGCACCAGGTCATCCTTCACTGCTTGTGAATTAATGTGAAAAACAAATTAATCATAGTGCCAGTCTCATTTTCCGGCGATGTTCGTGAAGACAATTCACAGCCCAATGCCAGTTTTTGTGGGACTCTGGATTCGTCATTTCTATTTTGACAAATTTTTTATCGTAAATATTTAGAAATTTGGTGCAGGACCTTACAAATCACCATTATTAAATGTATTCAAATTATATCAGAACAGAAAACAAAATAATAATCCTGTAACAATAACACTGCTTGTTTATTTGCGGCAAGTAGGATTAGGCTCCTTAAGCAGACTATCCCACCACCACTACACAGAGGCACTGACTGATGATAGTACATATGAAAAATATCAGTATAAAAGTGAAGATGTTCAATTGTAATATAACACACCGCACAAATAAATGACTAAGCTCCTTACTTCACAAGAGATACTCTAAGACTAATATTAGGTAAACTGAAGAGGATTTTTATGAAAACATGTAAAACGTACACATTCAAATAGTTGTGTGTAAAACAATAAACAGAAATGAAGCATCTAATAGCAAGGGAAAGTTTTGTGATGCAAATATCAGATTTTCCTTTCAAGTAAATAAGATATAACGGAAATCTAAAAGAAAATATATGGAACTTGGGTTTCGATAGATAAGTACATACATTTATTTAAATTATTTTATTGTAATCAATTTATGATTCGATTAGACCAATGGGTAGCTAGCCTGAGAAGCAATGCCACAGTTGTTTTTCCTGTTTCTTGACATTTTGATGTAGCCATCGATACCCCAATCCTCACCCCAGGAGTTCTTCACCAGCCAGTAGTCTTTGCCGTTCTCAGAACCGTAACCGACAGCAAGGACACCATGGTCCAGATCCTCAGAGCTACAGCTCGATTCATAGTAGACTCCTGTTGAGCATGATAATAACATTGTTACTTATACGAATACGTTAGTGTAGAATATTTTAAAATTAATGATTATGGATTAAATGATCAGCCACCAATGACAGAAAGTATAATGATATCCTTGCCTGAAGAGTAGAGCTGGAAGTCGAAGGAGCTTGCGTCGATAGCGACCGATACGGGTCCGACGTTGGCTACTGCTGATTGCAAAGCTGATTCACTACCACTCTTGATATCTTTGTATCCGGTGATCGTGGCTCCAATATTTGCCTTCTTGAATTTACAAGTTGAGCTATCCTAGAAAAAGATATTGGTAACTTCACATGTGCTTTATAAAACTAAATAATCTAAACATAAAGAAACAATGTTGAAATACCCTCGCTTTGTAAGGATAGGACTCTTCAGTATCGATTCCATTATTTTTCTTAACATATTCAAAAGCCTGATCCATCAAGCCACCGTTACAAGATTCATTCCCTTCTGAAGTGGAACAGTCCATCAAGTTTTGTTCGCTGAGAGACACAAGTTTGCCAGTTTTCAAGAAATGTTGACCTTCGATGGAACCAGTCTGTGGATAGCAAAATGGAAGCATTGGCACATTAATGTACGCTAGTAAAGAACGATAAAAACAAAACAACCTAAACTAGAAACTTACCGTGGAAAATGCCCAGCACGATCCACATTGCTCTTGATTTTTGATGGGTGTGACTGCGCCTTTTTGCCTCCAATCTACACTGCTCGGCAAACTCTCGTTTTCCGGAGGAACGTAAAGCTCACCAGTTATTTTTTTCTCTCCTTTATAACCTTTCATAAACTTCTTGAATTCTGTAGCAGTCTAAAAAATATTAAACAAATACCGGTCAGCTTCTTGATACAATGACCGAAAGTGAAATATGATACAATCATTTGGTACTTACAAGATCTGCAAATTTGTTGATTCCTAGTTTGTACGTCTTCAAACCGTTGGCATGTAAATCGTTATGTTTTACGACGCGTAGTTTATTATCGAAATATATATTCTTCCTCAACTCGTCTTCTTCCTTTGTAGCGTAACTTTTTCCGTATTTGCTCTGATAGAAGAGATAAATTTAGGTTTAGATAATGATGTTGGAAGATTAAATAGCTTGTATATTTATTTTTGTTATGTATTGTTGAGTTTTACGCTTATCCGACTACTTACCTTGTATGCGTTCCATTCCTCTTCCTCATTCTGGCTGAAAGGCAAGGCAAATGCCGAAACCGCCAGGGTTAATGTAACACACAATATTAATGATAACTTCATCTTGAAACTGAAACGTCACAAAATTATTGTTTATCGATTAGAGATCATTTGTTTCTACCTCGGTAGAATTTGGCTAGATTCACACATAAAGCTTTATTGAACTATATGGATCTACTCAAAACATTCACTTTTAATGCACAACATTATTAATTACTGATCCAAAGTAATTAAGATAGTCAAAGTAATCAGAATATTTTAATTTGATCCTATCTCACCTTTCTTAAGTCCGGATGTCTCCTCAACCGTAGATGAAGGTAGCATGCTCGTTCCCCGGGCTCAGGCCCTATTTATACAAAGATCTAATTATCTTCTGAGCTGTCGATAATGGGCTGTTATCATTTTCCGAAGATTGTTCAAACAGATCTCAAGTGATACTTATCAATTTTTTTTTTCGTTATGGAAACGTAAACAAACCAATAGAAATGTTCGCCGATGTTAAGTATTAAAATCCCTCAGACACAGACTTGATCGGATGAAATTACCTTCTTTCCTTTCCTTTTTTTGGTTCTATCACTTTTTTTGTGACACTTTTAGTGTAAATAACATTCTTTTGCAGAATATTTTGTTTGCGTGTGAATCACGACAAATTGGAGGTGTTTGACATTTAAATCTTAATTTAAAAAAAAAAAAATTAAGTCCCCACAGCAGTATTGCCTATCAAGACTATGGCTCACACACACTTTTACCATTTGTTCTTGCAATTTCGATTTAATATGTATGTTTTAAAATAATATTAAGTTGTAGTTAGATTGTCTACAACATCAAGTAGGTTTATATTGTTTATTTGAAATAATTATTCATCTCCCACTATAACTGTCATTTTTTAGAAATATTTATATATATTATAAAATACTTGGATTATCATCCACTTCGGATCAAAGCTCAGATAGCTACGAATAGCTTCATCACTATTCATTATTACACTGCGTTCTCTTCTTCTTATTTTTATTATTTAGAATGAATCCAGTTGAAAATTTAGTTATGAGGGAGTTTTTGTCCTTTTTTTACTTTATTTTAAATATTGAATCATTTATTATCCAATAACGATGGAAACACCTTGTTCTGTTTTGAAATTACCATCAGAAGTGGATGTTTATATTCATATTTCTACTAATTATCATTTTTCTACTAATTATCATTTTCTACTAATGTATAAAATGTTCTTCTTTCATGGAGTTTTTCAAGAAATTCCATATCTTATTTACTAATAATATCTTGATACTAATAATAATCGTGTTATTAGTTGTTTGGTTAATTATCTAAGATACCTTTACAGCTATTGAATTGAACATGTATTACTGTAATTCTATGTATGTATTTTTTTTTTCAGTGGCGCGACAGGCCGTGTAGGATGCTCGCGGTGTAAACTCCTCCGAGTTTACACTCACGTTTCATGATGCTATTTTTAGTGTAGGGTCATCACTCCCTAGGACTAATTTTGTGAGTGGCCACCCTTTGGCTGACGGGTCTCACATACCCGGGGGTGAGGTTTTGAGTGAATCCCCATTTTTTACATCCTTATAAAAGCCCCGCCGGGACTGGGATTCGAACTCAGAACCTGTAGCTTGAGAGACTAGCGCGCTAGCCACTCAGCTACGGGCTCCTCCTGATTCTGTGTATAAGCCAATGATATTTTCTAAAATTACGGCTATATGATTTCTTTTAGCTTTAATACATTATTTCCTTGAAATATGGCAAATAGTATTTTTATAAATATATAAAATCTATAATATGAAAATTTGATTAGGAACTTCATCTTTTGTTATGGTCCAGACATCAGGATGAATTTGGTGAGGATGAATGCCATCGCTCTGTCTTTCCAATACTTCTAGAAGAGCTAACCAATCACCTTTGCGTCGGGAGAAGAGAAAGACTTCATCAAACTCTATCCTCTATCTGAGCGCCACACAGCATAGGCACCTGACCTTTTGTAGTCTCGCCTGGGAAGGAATTAAACAAACCTGAAAGAAGTAACATAGATCTACCATCTGCCCACCTCGTCGCTACCATTATTACGGCTCAACCTCGGCATTGACTATCCTACCCTGCTCTATGGTGCACTTATCATTTGCCACCTGCCAATGTGTATATGAAAGACACTCCTGGACCAGCAGGTCAACTGGACATTTACCTTGGAAGGATTGTCTGAGGAATCTCTATATTTTCTCTGGGATCAAGGTCTCTCTCCGATAGGTCCATAATAGACCTCTAAGTCTAGGTTAAAATAAAAATATAATCAAGCATGATGAAATTTTCGTAAATAGTGCTTTTGGAAATCCAAAAATGTATGAAATATTGGCGAATATTTTATATTAATCGATATCTGAATGTATTGTCTGAATGACAATATTATTTTCAACTACTCGATAGCATATTAATGCACCTAATTATTGAGGATATCGGAAATTATTAAAAAAAATATTGATTTATTAAAAAGATATTGAGAGTGATCTTTCTATCGGGTTTAATATTATTATTATTACACACGTTACAGACTTGTTCATCTTGTTCTTCCAGTAGTACTTCATTCGTTCACTGAGGGCTCTATTCCTTTCTTCACTCTACTTTGGTCTTTGGGCTTTCGGTGCCCTGAAATCACTTCCCACTTGTACACTTTGTGTCTATAGACGCCTTTGTCCAATAAGTCCGCGGAATCAATATGAGCTCTTTCCAAATCAATTTTGACTTGTGTCTTCAGTCCCTGGATGTATCTGAGGATTCTGTTAGTGAGTTTAGACTGTGGGAGTTTGCTGATGTGTCCATAAAAGTTTAGTCGCTTCTTTAATGTCCGCCGCGATGTTGGAGAACTTCTCTGTGGTGTCCCTGGAGTGAAGCTTCTGGTATCCGTCGTCCTTGAATTTCGGTCCAATAATTTTCCTAATGATTTTTCATTCCCGTGTGAGAATGTTCTCAAGGTCGGCCTTTGTGTGTAGCATCAGTGTTTCACTGGCGTATAGAGCACCTCAGGTTGGATTACAGTGTTGTAGTGACAATATTTGGTGTTGGCGGACAGATATTTCTAATTGGAAATACCCTATGTTTTGAATAAGGCTCTCTTTCATTTTTAAAAACCTAGTGTTCTGGGCAATTTTCTTCTTTCCTGTCGACTCGAGCACTTCACCTAGGTTCTATCGACTTTATCATTATTAAGTCTAGTAACCATTATAATTCTATTAACAGTTATTAAATGACTATATATCAATCAACTGAATTAAGTAAAAAGGTATTAATGAAATTCTTAAAAAGTTGTTTATGTACGAATCAGAAATAAGGTCAATCCTTGATGGCTGAGAATCCCATAGAAATGTTACTTTCTAACAACCAAGACGCCGGAAATGTAGGATACTTAATAATTAAAAACAACACTTCAATTTATAATCCTTCTCCAATCTGACAGGCATCGGGGTTTTAATAACATTATAACGCATTGTTATCTTTTTTTTTTAACTGATCATATTTCATACGCATTTGTGAGATATAATAAGATTTATTGTGAATGAAATGCTTTGATAAATTCGGTGTGCTGGCCGTTATAAATACTTCTTTATTGAGATTTCACTTAATTATTTCTTTTTTGATACTTCCGAGGGGGAAAATAAAAACAAAATATATGGATATGGTGAAATTGTGTCATTAAAATATGTTCTTCGTAGTGACCCATTCATCTAATTCATTTAGGATTTTTCTTTCACTTACTTACACACGTATAAATGAAATATATATTTAGGGAAAGTATTGCGATCACGAAAATTTTCGAATTCCGGCTTTCAACGGAAATGCACGGTTTATGGTCCTCTGAGTCCAAATAACCAAGACGTGCGAATATTTGTGGTTAGTATAGCACGAAACAGACAATTTCATATTTAAGACAACTAGTAAATGAAATTCGTGTGTTGGGATTTTTTTTATAAATAATCTAATATTGTACAGATATAAAGCTTTACTCGTTTTAACGTATGATTTGATCTATTTTTTATAATTATGTGATTAATGATTTTATCAGGAACTTTTATGGGTTTAGTTTTTTATTGCAATATGAGTTAATAGCATTGAAACTCCTTCATAAATTTCCCTCCTTCCCCTCTCTTTATATGTATATAGTAATTTTTATTCAATAAAGATGGGAGAACACAAAAAAATCTGGTGCGGGGAACACATGACTTTCACCTACCTCATTTTAAAAAAAAATTAAAGAATTATTAAATAAATTAGAGTTGGCTTAAAATAATTATATTCAGTTCTGTTAGACCATATGTTTAACATTAAATAATATAACAATAGAAAACTTTATGTTCAATAATCATATATATTTATACTATATTCATCACTTACATTACCTTCCCATTAGATTTTTCTATAATCTACAGCTTTCCAACGGTATATTATACATTTATATTACTAATCTTTTGTTCCGAAATAAATATTTTTTTTATATTGGTTGTAGATCGAATTATTTCATCTTATATTTAGCCGTTTTTTTATTTTTTTGCGCGTATAAAATCTGTGGCGGTCATGAAAAACTGTATAACTCAAGTTATATCATAAAATGAGTTAATTCCACGTATCGTTCCCTCAGACTGTCTCCCACGTCTTGTTAAATTGGTTAAAGGAATTTCTTGGTGGAAGAAATTTCAGGTTGAAAGAAAGCTGTTGTTAATCACTCTATTTTGAGTATTATGTAAAGTTTAAGTCGCTCACCTGTAAAATGAAAGATTTTGACTTAACCACTTATTCACGACCGCCACAGAAATGGTATGATTAATTATTTGTTATATATAAATTAAAGATACTTTTAAGAAAGAAAATTCAAATATTGGCATTTAAGCCCTTTCAGACTGTTTCAATGAGAATGAAACCTTCATGATATTCAGTTCAATTTGATATTATATTGATATAGCGAGTTTAATCAAAAGTGTATGAAAAAATTGAAAAACAAAAAATGCAAAATACAAGGTATAAAGAGGCTCTGATAGGTCAATTTTGAAGCAAAAGTTGCTGTAACATCCCAAGTATGTACACTAATAAAATATAAAATTTCAGCTTTATACAACTTATTGTTTTCGAGCTAGAAACAAACACATATCTTTTCTCAGGACTAGGTTATTTGGACTCAGGGGACCCAAAACATGTTTTTAAAATCTTTCTTACAATATATTTCAGATATAGGTAAGTGAAAACAAAAATTTTTAATTAAAATATTAATTACATGGATTGTTGCAAAACAGAGAACTGTTGCTTTATCTGTAGGTGCACGTTATGCAACCCGTGCACAGTAATTAACAGTACATGAAAACCTATCTGTCATTTTTATGACAAAAGGCAGTACTACTGCTTGCTTGTCTAATAAAAAAAATTGAAGAGGCTCTCTACCCGGCGGTAGAAGATTAAAATGATGTCTCATTGAAATGTAACAAGGAAACGCGATCATCATCATTATAGATCAGCAAAATCTGAAATGCCCTATTCCCAAGTGTTGAGGGTTAGGATTTTCGCTCACACACACACACACTCATACACAAATCACAAAGTAATGATCATAATAATAATGATAATAAGTACAATAAAATGATAAACTAAAAACAACTAATTTACAAACTAAAAAAATAAAAAATATTTACCTAGGTAGATATATTAAAAAAAATAAATATATAAGTACACAGACACTCACACACATACATACACAAATCACAAAGTAATAATCATAAAAATAGTGATAATAATTACATTAGCATAAGAAAATAAAAACAACAATTTTGTGAAAAAAACTAAGATTTAGCTAAATAAAGTAAGCATTTAGTCATTATAATGATTAAATTATATCATCAAATATCAGATTTAAGGTCAGCAAGCGTCTGTGAGGGATAATAGATACTGGAAAAGGAGATATTTAAATGTGGATAAGGAAGAATCATGACGTATATTGGAAGGAATGGAATTCCAGAACGCAGTGGAACGGGCAAGAAATGATCGATCAAAGGCTTTAGTTCTGTGGGATTGGATATAGAGGTTGGAGTGGCGCGATCTTGTTTCAAGCAAGTGGACTGAGGATTTAAATTGAAGGAGACTGTAGATATAGGAAGGATGCTGGGATTTTATAGTTTGGTAGAGAAATAACCCAAGAAAGTACTGTCTGCGTATGGAGAGGAGGAGCAACTTCAACTCGGTGAAGAGGTGAGTCACGTGAGACCGTCTCTAGGTACCCAAAACAAATCTTAAACAGCAGTTCATGATACGCTTCACTCTGTTCTCAAGTACCATACAGAGGCCCCGTACACCGCACAGCCGTAGTCGAAGTGGGGGAAGATGAGTGAGGAGACGAGGATTTTACGCGTGGATTAAGGGAGAAGGTGACTGGAGCGATGGAAAAACTTTAGGGTGCTTATGGCTTTGGGAGAGATTTGGGCAATATGGGTGTTCCAGGATAGGGATTGGTCAGTAATAATTCCTAGGTTTTTGACAGAGTATTTATATATATATATATATATATATATATATATATATATATATATATATATATATATATAAAATGCTGCAAATTATTACACCATGGTTTGTTATTTCCATATAATTAGGCTACAACTGCTAATTTCAATGCTAATTTCAACAAAACGCTAGAACTCTGCTAGTTCTGAACCAATTTCTTTTTCGTTATTTGGGTTCTATTTATCTTGAAACAAATTTTGATTGGAGATAATTTTTTTTATTTGTTTAGTCGATTACAAAGGTTCATTATTGAAAATAATAAACCAGAAGCATTTACACTTACTATTTCCTTTTCTTTTGATTTTCATTCAAATAAAATTTCCTGATTTTCTGATTCCAGAACACCTTACATTTTTTTCTCTATTATCAATAATAACCATAAGTTATCACGGAATCACATCTCTTATAAGTTGTAACGTGACAATATAAGATTATTTAATTTAATTTTTCATAGCGATCTCGAAAATATTTTCGATTTTTCTATATCTTCAATAATAACTGAGTTTTGGTGGAATTATGTTATATTATATTATCATGTTTTGGTGGAATTCAAAAGATGACAATCCAACCTATTTGGAATAAAGCAAGACCCACGCCTAACGTCGAAGAGGCAAATTGAAGGATGTGTTGAAAAAAGTATGAAATGGTCATGCCTACTAGAAAAAATTAGTGGATCTAACTGGGGAGCAGTCGAAAAGACCTTGTACATGGATACGTTAGACCAGTATTGGAAAATAGCATTAACAGTTTAAAATACCAGAAGTAACAGTCCTATGTGACCTTGTGGTGGGGAAGAGCAAACTGCTGAACATATTCTTCAGAGCTGTGCCTCTTTTGATGAGGCTCGGGGGAAGGTTTGGCCTGAGCCGGAATCGTTGGAAACCAAGCTCTATGGAACTCTGGAGGACCTGAGGAGGATAATGTTCACTGCCAAATAATGTGACTATCTGACAGGAAGAACGAGGAAGAAGAAGAAGACAATCTATCAATATTGATAGAAGTGAATTCCCTTGGTCATTGCATCACGCGTGAACGACTTTACCGATTTCCCTAAAACATAGTTAAGACAGGACATCGTCTGTCGAGTCAGCTAGTACTTAATAAAATCAGGACGCCACGAATAATTCTTAAAAAAATAATGCCTATATAACAGGTGTATGATCGAAAAAATGTAAGTTTTTCAAATTCAGGAAAACCTGAATTCTCAAAAAAAAAAAAAAAAGTCATGATTCACAGGTAGAGATACTGCCCATTGGCAGATCTACAAAAACTTAGCTAAACCAGAAGGTCTCGTAGCCATCTTCTTTTCAGACGCCTCGGAGGATTATCGGGGATTGTAGGGTAGCAACGTTTGAAACTAGTGGATTAGAGTGGGACTGGAGTTTGTCATGAAAGGAGTGGTACTTGGCTCGGGGCAAATCAGCCACATAGGGAACATTTAGGTCTTTATGAATGAGTTGATTCGTGACAAAATAAGGAGCATTGAGGATTTTTCAAAGGATTTTTGATTTTAAGGATTGGAGACGGCAAGAATTTGATGGTTCAGTAGAGCCCCAAAGCTCTACTCCTTAGGTCCATATCGGCCTTATGATAGTCATGTAGATGAGTCTTTTGTAGTTAAGCGGAAGGTTTGAGAGTTTGTCCAGTAAGTGCTGAAGTAGTCGAAAACGTCAGGCAGTTTCTTGTCACTTCAGTCTAGTGTAAGAATTTCAAGTAATACGTTTGTCCCGATGCAGTCCTAGATATCGGATCTGTTCGACTGGGACAAGCAGTGTTATTGAAGGATACTGTAGGGCAGGATGTCATCAGTTTGCGACGAAGGGTGAAGGTTATATGGTGGGATTTATTTTTTCATCCAATTCTCATTCCATACTTCAAGTTCTCTGATGTGGGATTGAAGGGTTTGAGAGGCAATAGTGGGATTATTATTGACTGATAATACACATATGTCATCAGCATAAGTAGAAAGGAAGATGAATGGATGGGTTGGGATATCAGCTGTAAAGACTGTCTAAAGAATGGGTCCAACAATACTGCCGTGATTAACACCAGCATGCTGATTAAAAATGGAAGAATAGGATTTATTGTGATTAACCTTGAAGGATCCATCAGTGAGGTAGGACTGGATGATGAGGAAGTGTGTAGGGGAGGGAGGAATTTAAGGAGTTTGATAAGCAATGTCGGGTGCCAACAGTTTTAATGTTTTATTCAAGCAAATATGAAACAAATGTTAATAGTTCATACCGATATTCTTACATAATTATTCAGAATCATTTTGTTCTATATTTGTTGTTTCTATAATTGTTGTTAGTAATGCGCAAAGTTCATAAAGACATACACCTTTATATAGTCATTTATGTGAGAAAAATGCTATTATCGTGATCATGTGAAAATGATACGACAGGTAGCCAACGAGAGATCAGCGTTTCCCTTCCTTTGACGTCATGCAAAGCATTCAGTTACCCTGTAGTCGCGCCGAAAGAAGTCTTACTAAGAAAAATAAAAAAAACAACACCATAATAGTAATAACCCCGCTTAAAATTTGAGGTTTCAACATATGTAGAATCCATATATAAAATTAAAATAATCTGTATGTCCGCAGTACGAATTTAGGAATAACTTTTCGTTATTACTAATCGATAGATCAGTGGTTCCCAACTGGTGGTCCGCAGACGATGTCCAGGGGTTCTGCTAGATGTCATTGGAAAACTGTATAAAATTAATTAAATGAAAAATATTTACGAAGCTTTGGTATGTAACAAGAATCACTCACAAATTTCAGTTACTGATAGTAAATAGGCACTTGTATTTTATACATTTCAGAAATTCACAGAGAACATTGTACAATTTACTTATTTTGGATTATCTTTAACAATTTATTTTAATAGTGGTCCATTATTACTATACCATATGGTTACTGTTAATTGGATGCGTCTTAAAATTAAGAAGACAATTTGCAATACGTACTATTGTATATCCATTTTAGGAAATATCAAGGAATATTTGTTTTACTCTATTATTTTTCTATTTAGATTTTTTTACCAATTGTAAGTTATGATAAGAGATGACATTAAATATGAAACAAGTACTCATTTGAAATAATAACTATTTTCAAATGCACGTGTGTGTACATATATAATACCGATTTCTCAAATGTAGGGTTCCTTGTTATTGTACTAATAGGATGAAGGGGTCTGCCAAAAAAATTTGTTGGGAACTATTGCGATAGAGAATTAAAGGATATTGCGTTTTGAAGTAAGCCGTCGTGATCAAGACGTATAGCTGGTTTGTCTCTAGTTAGCTCTTTTGCTTCTATAAAACTGTGCATATAATTTAATTGACTACTCAGCTATAACATATAATAGTACCATTATTAGAAAATAATAAACCATTTTGTAATAATTTGCAGCGTTTCTTCTTTTGCTTTCAAAGCTTAGTATAGTGAGTGATATTATACTTAAGGCATTTAAATGTCAATAATAAGATATAGAAATACATGTCAAAAATATTATTGAATATAATAAATTAGAACCTAATAACTTTGTTATTTATTACTTATTGTTGACTCGACTATTTGTGACCTGAGATTTATGATTGATTTTTATGGATAATGTGGCATAATATTTTTAAGCCAATGATGGATCCCTTAATATATTAAAATCTATGTTTTGTAAAATCTTTTCGCACGGACCCAAAAGGTAAGAAAGTTTCTGAACAGCAATGATGATTTGAAATTACTGAGTAGTTTATTAATATAAATATCGAACTGTATTAAAGTTCGTATATTGATTACGGAAGTGGGCAGTGAGTATAATTCCTGACCACATCCAAGAGGGGGTGCGGGGAGCGGTGCCTCACTATATAAGACTAGCCAGGGTGAGAGGCTGCATCAGTCCATCCACCACCGACATCATGAACAAGGTAAAATATTATTAGTCAGTCATTCTAGAGCAGAATTAGCTACTAAATCCTCATCGTTACATCTTTAAACCTTGAGCACGGACATAAAATCAAGAGTATTTATATTTTACTACGTATTCCCAACAATTTCCATATTACATCCAATTTACACATTCCTAACCATTTCCGTATTAAGGAAGTTCTTGTTAATTAAACGATCCCTATAATAAAAAATATAACTTGAATCGGGTTCATAGAATTTAATAGGAGATAGCAAGCTAATCAGGTTCTGAGTTCGCATCTCAGGACCATCCGGACATTTTCAAACAAATAAACTAAAAGAAGATTCACTTACAACCACTATGTGAGGCTCGTGAAAATCATGCCTCCAGAGCGTGGCTAACATCCTACACGGTCTACCGCGTTGAAGGATACAAAAAAAAAAAAAAAAATATGTCAAAGATAGGGGATAGAGTTTTCAAATTCACTTCAATTCATTAGTTGTTTATGGATAATGTTACAAGTTAGTAAAATACCCCGACGTTCTCCAATCCTTCGTGAAATCTTATACTTTGAACTAAGTGCAATGGAAAAAAAAAACTAATCTTGAAAATGTACATATTCATTTGGCATTCAGTAAATATTTATATATAAATAAATAGCATTTCCAATTTTTTTCTATTCTGGAGTGAATAAATGGAATACATAAAGAGACAAATTAGTATACTCTAAATCCACAAGCTCCTACAAGGGTTTATGTCCAATATTTTCAACGCACCTGAAATGTCGAGGCGTTGATGGTTTGCTAAACCCGCCTAACTTAAAGGCATTATCGCTTGATCGTTTAGTCTTGTCGTGTAGCACTGAACAATTCAATTAAAAGTGTTGGTTGAAATTTACATATGTTTCTTTCAATTTAGCAATTCCTAACATAATATAAAATATCTATAAAAATATAAATAAAAAGAAACGTTTGAACTTCCACCGAACTAATCATCGCAATTAGATCACAAATGTTTGTGAAAATTTTGCTCCGAAATCTTTAGTTTTCTTATTATTGTGGATATCATATAAAATGATTTGTACAAAGTCTGTGCATTTACTTTTAATCTAAGTAAATATGCTAGAAACTGTTTGAGATTATGTTGATGTTTGAATACGGTCTTATTTTTTCTAATCTGATCAGAATATTGTGCGGGTGTGTGTGTGTATAAGTGTATGTGTGTGTACGTGTGTGTGATATGCATTTTTTACATATAAGATAAACATATAATTTATATTAAAACACATTTTTCTTATATTCTAGAGAGCGAGAATTAATTAAATACATTTATTACCAAAAAGGTACTTCCTAACGGTATAAGGTTTCTACACACACAACATACTCCAAAATTTATTTATTTAAAAATTTTCAAAAGTTATGTACTTATTATGATATCCATTAAAAAGGGGATGGGCTGCCAAGTGAGTTAACTTCTCTAGCTTCTCTAGTTCACCAAATTTGGGATAAAATAATTCGTTAGTTTGCGTCTCGGAGCTAGAGATGGGAAGGGGAAGGACTTTAAACTTAAACTCTGGCAATAATCACCCGGCTTTACCTGCTAATGTTTTATCACATAACTGTGTTTTTTTTTCTTATCCATCGTTAATTTTTTAAATATATTCATACAATAGAATCTATAATAGAGACGATTTCATCTAAGAAGCACACAAGTACCTTAAGAAAGCGATTGGAAATTGCATTACTTTTAATAAATTAATATTTTTCCAATCATGATATAAAAATATTGTGATAAATACAGAAAAAATTACATTTATCGGAATATTATTGTAGAATATTTGTATTGCATAGCGACATTTTATTTGTTAATAAAATTATTGTAAACCTCATACCGTTTTCCCTCCTTCAAATCTGAGGTCCAAGCCTGGTGCTTAATTTCTAAATGATGAATGGATAAGGTTTCGAACATTGGTGTATATGATTAGTTGAAAAGTTATTTAAATACATAAAGACGAGTTCTCTAGTATTCTTCCATTCAATCGATTCCACTTTTCCAGATATCATCAGTAATGGATGATTCCCAGGAAGCCAAGAATTACAGCTTTATTTAGTCTTCCTACCTCCATATTATAAAATGTCTGTATGGTCTATGTCAATGCCATCCATTCATGGAAAAAAAAAAACTTCCATATTGTTGAATGTAAGTTCATACTCGATTTAGTTCTACGTACCCGAAATCAAAAATCTCCAAAACTCTTTAAAGAAATTAAACTCATTAAAAAAATGGTGTACGGTAATAATTTACCTTTTATACCTGAGTTGAGGGCAATCCCTTGAGGTCTTCTGGTAGGTTCATGAATGATTGTTGAATTTCTCATCTTTGACTATGACATAAGCATATGTTTTGCAGTAGACTTTTTACTTTCACTTACTATATATAGAAAGGGGAAGTATTGCGATCGTGAACATTTTCGAATTCCAGTTTTCAACGGAAATACACGTTTTAGGATCCCCTGAGTCCAAATAACCAAGTGCCGCAAAAAGGTCTGTGTGTGGCAACTCCCGGGCGGAAACGGTCCTATGAAACTGAAATTTCATATTTAAGACAACTATACACCCGAGATGTGACAAAACTTTTTTCTTCTAAATGAACTTACCAGAAGAGGTACTTTATACCATGACTTTTGCACCTTTTTTCGATTTTCTGGAAAATGGTTCCGACGATTTTGATTAAACTCGCTATATCGATGTAAAATTTAATGGGCTTTAATATCATGTTTTATTCTGATTAAAATGCTCTGACAGGGCTTAAATGCTGATATTTTAAATTGTCTTCCCCTAAAGTACCTTTAATTTTGTAGATTCAATAAAAATAACTATATTATCTTGTTAACGCTGATGAAAAACGGGTAAATATATAAATTGAATAAATTCGATACCCAACTAAAGGAGAAAACAGAAAAATAATTTTTTTAATGCAATTTTTCGTTTTTGAACATAAGGGCAGTAATATACATGTATGATATACCGTTGGAAAGCTAAAGGTTTTAGAAAAAATATTATCTCATACACAAGCTTTTAAAATAGAGAGTGATGAAATGAACATAAAACTAACTGATTATTTTAGATAATAATATAATAGATTTTTTAATAAAACACATGCTTCTATATAAATCAATTTATTTAATTCTTTAATAGTTTCACGTATTTTTATCTCTAACTGTATTCTTTTATTGATTTTAAAAATGGAGGTAAGTGAAAGTCGTGTGTTGCCCGCACCAGATTTTTTCATACAGGAAAAGTTTCAGTAACAAAAAAAACTGATATTTCATATTAAAAAGGCTATAAGTCTGAAATGTTACAGCAACTTTTTCATCAATATCGGCGAACGAAAATGGCCACTTTATACCAGGCATTGGGTACCTTTCTACAACTTTCTCAAAAACTGCTCTATTTTTTAAATTTGATTAAAATTGCTAAATCTACGTGAAATTTAATGGCCTTTAATATTATATATGCTTCATTCTAGATAAAATAGTCTGATAGGGCTTAAATTAAGATATTTTAAATTTTCTTACTCTAAAGTGCCTTAAATTTTGTAGATTCCAAAAAATTAACCATATCCCTTTAATAGTATTGATATAAAAATGGGTAAATATACAATTTAAACGAATTCAATATCCAACAAAAGGGGAAAAGAACGAAATATTTGTTTAATGTAATTTTTGTTTTTTTTAACATAAGAACATTAAGGTAGATGTATAACGTCCGTTGGAAAGCTACATATTTTAGAAAAAATACTATCTCACACAAAAAATAGTAAAACTTAATGGAGAGTGATGAAAAGCCTATGAAACTAACAAATAGTTGTAGACAATAGTACAATAGATTATTTAATAGAACACATCTTTCTTTAATTGATTTTAACACCGGAGGTAAGTGAAAGTCGTGTGGTCTGTGCAAAATTTATTGTTTGTTGTTGTATTTGTTTTATTTTTTTAATTTTCACAACCAGTATCAAAGCGACACAATTAAATTAAAAAAAAGTATTTTTGTTAGAATTTAAATTTATTTTAAAATATTGTATTTATTGATTTGGTTTTAAATTTTAGTGCCTTAATACTTCAAAATAATAACAGACATTAATAAGCATTCATCTTTGACTTACGGCATGAGGGACATTAAACGATAATTAATTTTCTCACTCGTGGATATAAATGGTAAACAAAAAAATGGATTTGTGGACCCTTCTCTCATTGCTCAACTTTCACAAGATCATTCTGGTATACTTAATACTTCCTGCCCAACATCTATCCAGTCACTCCTTCCTCCTACACAAGTACACTTTCGTTAAATTAGAAAGTAGATAGTAGATATAGAAAATCGATCGACCTCTAATAACTCTAGTAGCATTATTGGATCTTATTATCAATTTCATTATTGTTACCGTATATCTCAATGATTGTTCAGGTAATTACTTGGTGCTGCACCAAAACATGTATTAATAATGAGCCTCTGGCGATCTGTAAAATATTATTAATACAAATCTAAAAAAAATAAATCACGTAATAATAAAATATTTCTGAAACGTTCACCAAAAACGTTTTAATATTCATTTTTCCATCATCAATTGATGAGTCCTGTATAGGCATTTGATTTAATTCATTAATTAAAAAATATATCTAAAATTATTACCATCCGTTATCACTTCTCCACAATCAATCAAAGACTGGTTCATATTATTGGTACTAACAAATTATTTGATGTAGTAAGTAAGTAAAAGAATTAATTATATTACACAATCACATATTTATTTTTTATAAGCTGTAGCATGTGGATACTACTTCTTCTTTCTCTTTCTCTTCAAGCCATTATTGGCGTAGAGGGGCCTCGATCCAGCGCTGCCAGTTATCCCGTTCTCTGCTGAGTCGCTTCATTTCTACAAGGGTCTTGCCCCTGTTACCCCCAATCCTCTGGTTATGCACCTGATTGGAAATTCTAGGTCGGCCACGTGGTTTTTTACCTGTAGGTCTGGCTTCCAGGGTCCTTCTGGGTTCCCTTATTTCGTCCATACGACAAACATGTCCAAACCATTTTAATTTACATGTTTTCTATGATTGTATTCAATGGTGGTTCCTCGATTTCCTCTGTGATCCTATTATTTCGGACACTGTTTCGCCTTGTCTTTCCGCTACTCGACGTAAGAATTTATTGGATACTACGTGCATTTTTATTCTCGGTTAAAAGACATTGATGATAAAAACACTTTATAGGTATAAAAATGGTATATTTCAGTTTAGTGATATGAAAAAAAGATAGAATCAAGAGATGCACAAGTTTGCACAACAATACAAAAGCTCTTATTTATGAAGGCCAGTTTCCATTTTTTATGAATGAGAGCACCTCAAATACGTATTTTCTATGTATTATTTTTTTTAATTAAATATATTCTTATCAGATAGGATATTTCTTGTAGTTGGTTAATACATGTTTCTTAGCTTCTTTAGTATTTTGACTGAAATTTGTGTTTTAAATTAATTTTCTAATCCATATTTCTATTTATTTTGTAATGAATAGTTTTTTAGTACGTTGCATTATTGCGTACTTATTAATTAGTAAGTTTAAAAACGAAATCTGTGCCCTAGAAATCCAATATCTATCTAATATAACCTACATCTCATAAATCATTAAAAATAACGTTGAACAATGTATCCTGTTTTATCATTCTAGATACGATGTCTAGTTCAGAAAAACACAAAATTAACGGTAAAAAAGAACCGGGATGTCCATGTGCCGTCGTATTCTATTCGGTAATAGCTTTCTTTAAAATCGAATGAATGGTGCCCATACATAACATTTTTCGAAATAATAGTTGATGAAACATGCAAATGGTCGAGAAAAAAATGTACGCTAAAATAAAAATTAATAACTTGTAAACCTCATCATTTGGAATACATTTTTTCATACTGACCATACATACTGTGAACGTTTTTCATTTTTCCGAGTTTTCACCCTTTTTTTCATGAATCAGATATAAATCATAGTACAATTTTCAATTTGTCTTTTAATTTGTATTTATCTTAATCATCCACATGTTTGAAAAAGTAATATTTAAAAAAAACTCATTTTAAATAATCCATGATATTTTGCGGTATTATATGGATGATCTGAATTATTTAAAAAATCTGGCAGTAATAGCATTATTTGTCTTGAATTCTAACATTTTAAAAGTTCCTAACCGGTTACAACCGCTAAATGTAGGTAATCAAAGGGAGTGATATAATCACTTATTTTGTTTTTAATAATTTGCACGTCATTAGCGCAATCAAACTTCTCATGCCACGACATTAGAAGTATTGTTCTGATTGTCATCTCCTGATGATTTATTATTTCCCTAACAATTCTGAAGTCATAATAGTGTATATCTTATAAGATACAAAACAATGATAATTAATATGTCAAGACGGATTATCTCAACCAGACATCACTTCTAGACAAAATAACCACTTACGAACCGATCAATCTTTAAAAACATATATAAACACTAACAAAAAAAGTTTGATGGTGATTAATTCAGACTTTAACCGGTAACAAAACTCAATAAATTTTAGAGTTTAATAAAAACAAAAAAAAATTATTTCAACTCCATACCGATTCCTCTTTGAGATACAGTCGGGGTATCTTGGCTTACTACTAGACAAAAGGTTGGCCTGGGACCCACATCCAAGACTTAAATATCACATACATCCATATTAAATATCACATACGGATATCACATATCACATATAAATATCACATATATTACGGGGGGAAAAACTAAACCAAAAATGTTTTTTTCTTTTCATCTCTAGTTAGTTATAAAAATTCTGTCAACTTGTATATTTAGCCTTGTTCTATCAGTGCTAACAAAATATGCTTAATTATTTTAAACCTGCAAAATTAAGGTTAATTAAAGGTAGTTATATAGATTTTAATGTGATCAGGTTGTTTACTGACAGCTCTAAAGTTTAATATTAGTAAAACCTTCAACTGAGGAAAAACAACCATTCTCTAATTTTTCTAGCTCCGCCAATTCTTTTTAAAGCGGAAAGTAAGTAGGGGCGATTTTTCAATTCTTCTTTTATTGTGATTTTTAGGCCAGATTTTCATTAACTCATGGTGAAGCTTGTTTGCTTCTGTTACATGGTGACAAGTGTAGGTACAAACTGCTGTGATGGAATTACGGTGAGAAAGATTAACATAAAAAGATCTGAACTGACACAATATAGTTTTTCATTATAGTCATCAATGATCATAATGTTTATTAATGCTTCAGCACGTGTTTATAATATGTTTAAGTACACATATAATTGAATAAGGTTTTATATTCAAGTACCTAAATGAGTTTTAGTTTTTATGTATAAATACTGTTCCTAACGCTAATGCAGGAATAATTTTCCATCTGCTTCTCTGCCTTTACTGCCCGATGCCCTTCCAATAGAAGTATTTGTCTATGGTTAAAGTTTTCTACTCTATCATAGTTTTCTACTCATACATAATATATTCGTAGTATTAGTAGTTTTGTTAGTAGACTACCCGTGAGATCACATATACCTCTTTCCCCCAGCAATTCGGTCCTTGACTCAAACCCGGTGCAATGCATGATGATGTGCTCAGCAGCCCGGTACGCTGCAGGTAGGGAGGGTGTGTAATACTGGGCCAATGTCCATCCCACGATGATGAAGTTCTGCTGGAAATCCATTTTGCCCTATTGGTAAATCTCGAGAGCCAGTAATCAGAAACGACCTACTTCGGTTCTAATCGTGATTGGACAGTAGGGAAGTATTTCCTCTGGGTAGATTCTTTAGGGAGTCACCGCCCGCTTTTCCACGGCTTTGTTGTAATGATAATGATTTTCAATTTACGATGGTCCTCTCCAATAATCAGCTGAAAGTCTTCCGATAGATGTACGGAGCCTCCTATCTTGAATTTATATTTTAATATGTCTTTCAGCGGAAGAAGATACCCCTATTTCGAATACTTGCCAAAGATAATCTCCGAGACGCCCGGGAGACTCGTAACAAAGTTGTCTTCAGGATTTTTGACCATATATTGTCGAAGCGAGAGATTCTAGTCCCATACAAGGGACACATACCTCAAAATACCCGCAATCAAGGTACTTCTGTGTCTGAGGTCCGATGCAGAAGTCCCAACAAGACTATAGCTGTTGAAGACTAGGGTCATCCTGTTCCGCAAATAGTCAACGTGAGGGTTCACTATGAACCCTCTTCTCTCTTATACAAGATATTATACATATAAGTTTGTCGAAATTTATATACGAAAGCTTATCTGTGATTTCCATCCATTTTAGAAGTCAATAATAAGTAAAATAATAAACACAATGGTACTTTTCAGTCCATATAAAAATAAATTCCTTGATATTTGATGTAAGTTTGATTTTGATTTCAGATCTTGTTCATTTCCTTAGCCTGTATGGCTTTAGCAGATGAAATGAAACAAGAACCGGTTACACGAACATCACGCGGTATCATCTATGGTTCGAGGTATTAAATCAATATTTATAATACTAAATACATATTAAGAATAAATGTATTCCGAATTGAGTTCCAGAAAAATATAACTGATCATTTTTTATTTCAGTGGAACGAATGGAGACTACGGTACATCAATCTACAGTTCTGGTGTTAGTCAATATGGGCTCGGAGGAGGCCATGAGTATGGCAATGGGATGATCATCGGGACGGAAGGAAATTACCCAGCCTATAACTTTGGAGATAGTAGCATAAGCGGTCATAATTTCGTGGGACATTCCCTTGGCCAATACGGTATAGGGGGACTAGGTCTTGGGGTGGGAAGCATCAATAGTCATCACTTTGATTTTGGTGGTTCCGGCGGTATTAGCAGTCATAATTCTGTAGGAGAGCATTATGAAAGTAACTATGAAGGGAGCGACAACCAAGGACACGAAGGTGGATATGAAGGTAGCCACGAAGGAGGATACGAAGGAAGCGCCCTATCGTTAAACATACACGGAGATCCACACGTTCACGAAACCACTAAAGCTGTACCAGTCCATAAAACTATTAAAATTCCAATCCACCACCCTGTGCACCAGGCGATAAAAATACCCATTCCAGTCAAGGTTCCTGTTCCTTATGCCATTCAGATTCCGATCCCAGTTCAAGTAGAAAAAACCGTTAATGTTCCAGTAGAGAAATTAATACATTATCCTGTTGAAAAGCCAATTCCTTTCAAAGTAGTAAAGAAGGTGCATGTGCCAGTCTCCAAGCCATACCCAGTGCCTTATCCCGTATATAAGGTGAGGTATGTCTATCACACGAAGAAAATTCATCATGGGCATCATCATCATGGCCACCATTAGTGACTCAATACAACTAAAATGTTTCTAATTTGTCTATAAATTGTAAATAATTTGTTGAATATTTGTTAATTTTCTGTACATAAAGATATCTATATAAAATATAATTTTCAGTTAATCAGTGAAATATATTTATTACCTGACAGTCCAGTATTTAAATTTAAATTCAATGGAATATTAAGTTTTGGAATCATGACAATAATAACTAATTATCGGATTTCCATCTATTTAATAAATAGATAGGTTGAATAAGTAGGTATTGTTTGTTTATTCGTTTAACGTCACTTTATGCTACTCTATGCCTAATCATGTTTTACCCAGCACTGATAACATAGTAGAGGCCACGCTAGCCAGTAGCCATGACAACGCTAGCACTTCACCAGTGCCTAAGGCTGCCAGAGGCGGTACAGTGGAGCTGTTGTCTGGTAGTCATGACAACCAGCTTACTAGCGGTGGCGCCTTAGATAACCCTACTCAATCGTCTGCTCTCAATAATCCCAATAATTTAATATTACTACCTACCGTGGTATCCGGGGTCAAACGATGCCATTCTAGCTCTACCCCTTCTACTGTATCAACAACCGAATAGAACCTCACCATAGATTCCCAGGAAGACCCTGAAAATATTATCAATTTTGAAGACTACCCATTGATGACCCCAGTTCAACCCGTAGGTAAAAAATTGAAGAAACTAAAAAAAGCTGAAAAAATTAATTCTTCGGTTAACTTTGAAAGTGCTCGACAGGCAATTGAAGGAAATAAAGAAAAGTACCCTATATCATTTGAAGACATGATCAAGTTAATCGACATATACCCCAATACTAAAAACATCAGTGAATTTGTCCAGGAATTTACTACTAATACGGAGGGTCTTAGGGGCATGCTAAAAGATACTAAAGCATTAATAACTGATCGGAGAACAAAACTTTTTTTTTTTATTTTTTTTTTATTTATTGGAATTTACAACTGTATACAGGAATACAACAAGTAAATTAGATGAAATATATAAAGGCATGAAACACATGTAGAGAAGCTTCCCAATGGAAGCACTCTAAAAATGATTTAAACTAGAAGGTCTCGGGGCCATCTCCTTTTCAGACGCCTCGGAGGATTGTCAGGAATCGAAGGGGAAGAAAGGTTTGAAACTAGAGGATTAGGGTGGGAATGGAGTTTGCCATGAAAGGAATGGTATCTAGATCGGGCCAAATCAGCAACATACGGAACATTAAGATCTTTATGGATTAGTGTATTCGTGACAAAGTAAGGAGCATTGAGGATTTTACGAAGGATTTTGGATTGTAGGGATTGGATACGGGAAGAATTCGATGGTTTAGTAGAGCCCCAAAGCTCTACTCCGTAAGTCCATATCGGCCTTATGATAGTCATGTAGATGAGTCTTTTGTAGTTAAGTGGAAGATTAGAACGTTTGTCTAGTAAGTGTTGAAGTAGTCGAAAACGTCGAGCAGTTTCTTGTCGTTTAAGTCTTGTATGAGGGTTCCAAGTGAGACGTTTGTCAAGGTGCAGTCCTAGATATCGGATCTGTTCAACCGGGACAAGAGGAGTATTATTGAAGGAAACAGTAGGGCAGGATGTCATAGGTTTACGACGAAGGGTAAAGGTAATTTGGTTGGATTTGTTGGCATTTATTTTAATTCTCCAGTTCTGACACCACACTTCAAGGTCTCTGATGTGGGATTGGAGAGTTTGAGAGGCAATAGTTGGATCAGTATTGACTGATAACACACAAGTGTCATCAGCGTAGGTAGAAAGGAAAGTGTTAGGATGGGATGGGATATCAGCTGTATAAACTGTGAAAAGAATAGGTCCCAGGATACTGCCTTGAGGAACACCAGCAAACTGATTAAAAATGGATGAATAGGAATTATTATGATTTACTTTGAAGGATCTGTCAGTGAGGTAGGACTTGATGATAAGGAAGTATGTAGGGGGAAGGAAATTGCGGAGTTTGTAAAGCAATCCCGGGTGCCAGACTCGGTCAAAGGCTTGTTCTACGTCGAGGAATGCTCCCGTGCAGTACAACCCGCGCTCTAATGCAGACGAGACAACGTCCACCACACGATGACATTGCTGGATAGTGGAGTGGGAGGTTCTGAATCCAAACTGGTGATCAGGAATTATGGAATTAGTATCTAGGATGGGATATAAGCGTTTCAGTATAAGTTTTTCCAAGATTTTACCCATGATTGGTAAAAGTGAGATGGGACGGTAAGAAGATGGATTTTCAGGCGGTTTCTTAGGTTTGGGTATCATTTTGACAATGGATAATTTCCAGGAAGCAGGAAAGTATGTGGAACGGAGTACGGAATTATATATGTAAGTAAGATATAGGATAGCTTTTCGAGGAAGGAGTTTTAAAATATGGGAAGTTATAAGATCATGTCCAGGAGCTTTGCGGGATGGTAAACTCTGGATGATGTTAGATATTTCAGTAGGATGGAACGCTTTTGGAGGAAGAACCATTTGGAGTGGGATATCTAGTTCTGCTTCTATAAACTTAATGTGACCGGGATTATGAATATCTGGATGTGGATTAAAGGTTTTAAAAAGGTGCTGACCGAATATCTGGGCCTTTTCTTCATCAGATCTTGTCCAGATATGGGATTCAGTTAGGAGTGGATGATTACATTCTTTGTACTTCAGTAACTTTTTTGTGGTCATCCATAACGATCTGTCTGTAATAGTTAGTTTTTCAGTAAAGTTGAGTAAGTTTTGAATTTTAACTTTTCTGATTTCTGATTTTAGTCTGTTAGTAAGTTTGTTATAATAAGTTTTGTCTGAAGGGTATCTAGTCCTATGCCACTTCGATCTTGCTCTGCGTTTTTCCCTTAATAAGATTCGAATGTGCTGTGGCAGGATAGTCTCCTGTGAGTTAGTAGTGTTAATGGTTGTTGTGTTGTCAAGTATACTACTGCTGATTGAGTCAGTCAGTTTTTCAACAGCTTTATCTATATCATGTTTAGTCTTTAGTGGTATTTTAAAGTCAAGTTTGTTTTCCAAGTCATATCTGAATCCGTCCCAGTCTACTCGTCCTGTAATCAGAGTGGGAATGGTGGGCTTAGGAACAAGGCTTGAATGCAAGGAAAGCAGAACCGGACTATGATCGGATGACAGGTCATTTAGGGATTTGATTGTGGATTGGGAAGAAGATATCTGAGAGGAAACAAATATGTCTAGGATATCAGGACGTTTTTTGAGGGATGTAGGCCAGTATGTCGGGTTCATTGGCGAAAGGATTGTATAACAATGGGTGGTGGAGACTCGAGAAAGGAGATTGCCACGGGAGTTGGATGTTCGGCAACCCCATCGCTGATGTTTCGCATTGTAGTCTCCTCCAGCAATAAAGCGCGGTCCTAGGGATCTGAACAGGGTTTCAAGTTGACTATAGGAAAGGGAGTTACCAGGAGGGCAGTATACAGCTGAAATTGTAAGATGGAAAGGACGAGTTGAAATGGATACTGAGGTTGATTGTATGGCGTCAGATGGAGTAGAAGGAATAAGGGAATGAGGTAAGGATTTATGAATGAGGATACATGACCCGGCATGGGAAGTATTGTCTGGGTGGTCTGATCTATAAGTGATGTAGTCACGTATGTAAAAATGTGATCGTCGTGTGAAGTGTGTTTCTGTCAATAGTGCTATATCTATGTGTTTGTCGTGTAGAAATACGTCCAGTTCGTCACGATGGTTATGCAGGCCATTAGCATTCCACAAGAGGATAGTTAGGGGCTTTACGCTCATAGTGGAAGATTGAATGGGATTTGGGAAAGGACTCTAGTTAGAAGATTGATAAGCGGTTGGATGGTATCTCTAAGATCTGAGAGAAAGGAATTTAGAATGGAGTAAATGTTGGATAGATCTGGGTTGGAAAACGGATGTGGATAAGCGTCGTGGGAAGGATAACTTATTTGATCAGGAGTGTTGGCTGAGTGCTGAGCCCGCCGTGGGGTACGAGGGTGTTCAGTCCTCTGGGTCACTGGAGGTTGAGGCTTTGGTTGACTAGGAGGAAGAGAAGGTAGTTCTGGAATTTTGTTAGGGTGCTCTGGGGGTAGTTTGACACGTAAGGGCAGATTATGGGGAAGGATCGGTTGACGGGAAGCTTGTGGTTTAGGGTGGGAGGCTGGAGGCCTGATTTGGGAGTTTGGAGGCGCCTGAATAGTAGTCTGTTTCTTCTTTATGGTGGTGACGTCGGGGAAAGTTTTTCTGGTTTCAGCAGTAGAATCCCTGACTGTAGATGTGGCAGGCTGCTGTTGAGCGAAGGTAGTTGCAGGCTTCTGAAGTTGAGGGAAGGCAGACAAATTGTTCAACTCTGGTCCCTGGGTGCGTGTCTCTTGGTCATCTCTTTTTACATTAATGTAGTGAGATCTTTGTCGAAGATGGGTTTTGTAGACTGTACAACCCCGGTAGCTGGCTGGGTGACCTTCACCGCAAAGAGCACACTGAGCTGGCTCATCTCGAGCTTTCTGGCACGTTTCAGAGGCATGTGGGCCGGCACACTTGACACACCTAGGTGGGTGATAACAGTAGGACTTCGTGTGTCCTAAGGTTTGGCATTTGGTACACTGAACAATTGTCGTCTTTACCCTCGGCTCTTCGAATCGTACAGATGAGTAGACCAGTCTTCTCACCTGAAATATTTCTGGATTGTTTCTGGCTGGTTCGAGGTCTACGAAGAATAGTGGCAAGGGGTATTTTTGTGTATGGTGTGTCACTGAAGAAATGTTTCTTACGTGGTGTCCAATTTCTTCCAGGCCTTCTTTAATGGCTTCAGTGGGGGTGGATGAATGGAGTCCGCGTAAAACCACGCGATATGATTTTTCTTGTTTGAGTTGATAGCAATGAAAGTCGTAGTTTTTTGAGCTCAAATAACTCACGAGTTTCTTGTAATTTTCTTTCGTGTATGTGTTTATTTTTATGTCGTTTGATCGGGAGAAACATTGGAAGTTTGGTTGTCCGATTAGATTGGCGATTTCTTTACCGAACGACATAAAATTACTAATATTTGTTACAAATATTGGAGGTGGCTCGGGATCGGAAAATCCTTGAGGTCCCGGAACTGTATTTGCAGTGTTGACTGTAGCGGCATGGCTAACGATAGATGAAGGAGGTACATTAGTAGGAGACGGAGCGGCCGAAGTAGATGGCGCTGTTGGTTCATGTTGGTTGGCTGCAGTGGTGCTGCGAGTTTTTGGTGGTGATTGTAATGTATTTGGCTGTTGCTTGGACTTGGCCGATTTATTTTTTTTTGTTAGGAGAATTTCCTCCGGACCCAGTATTGTTCCTGTGGCGTTTTTGGCGTCGCGTTAAATACTTCGAGTCTGATTCGCTTATTTCAGAGAAAGGCGTCTCTTCCCCTGATTCATCGCATGACAATGTTCTATCGAGATCCATAACTCAATAGAATAAGAAAAAAAAATGAAAAATAAAATAAACATATAAAGAGATCTATTTGAATTATATAGTGACGTACACTAAAAAAAAAATAAAAATAAAATAAATTAAAAAAAAATACACTTATAGAGACTTATATAAACTAATTAATAGAAAATTAACCTAAAAGATCTTAAAACTAAACTATTTACAATATATACATAGACAACATACAATAAACAACCATTTCTAATTTAATAAAAATAAAGTCTTAAGAGAGAAAAAAAAAAGTCTTAGAGAAAAAAAAAAGTCTTAGAGAAAAAATAAAAAGTCTTAGAGGAAGAGAACTAAAAGTTTTAAAAAGAATGTCTTGGTTACGAAGTCAGAAATGACAACACTTCCGACCGAGACCTTGTAAATAAAGAGAAGAGGATTAGCCTAGCCGTTATCTCCAGCCTGGGACGGCCACCAGTTTATAGGTGCCTATTTAACTAAACAGCACTCACCTCTCAATTTGTGTTCATCAAAGTATGTTATAGTGCTACAACTCACGATTTACAAAGTTTGATGGATATTCACGCAGTATCACACAGATAAAAAGGTAACTAACACAGAGCGATACGTAAATTGAACTGAGCTAGCGGCCATTTTTTCGGAACTCTCACAAAACTTAAAATCACAAAACTTCTTAAAAAAAACAGTGGGAAGCAACAGACTTTATAAGTAACACAGACGATAGTACGGATAATTAATTGGTAACAACGCAGCTGATCTCTTTGAAACATTTTTATAAAATTTTACATTATGGTTAACAATTCCAATTCTTTTATTATACAGTGGAACTGTAATGGGTTTTACAAACACTTTGAATACTTTAAACTACTGTTAAATGAAGAGAAACCGTATTGTTGGTGTTTACAAGAAACTCATTTTTCACAATCTCAGGTAGTAAATTTAAAAAAATCACGAAATTTACCGGAAAGACAGAACAGATTGTAAATCCGCTTGGAGAGGTGTAGCTATATTAGTTAATAAAGACGTGCATTCAGAACCAGTTAAAATTCATTCCAGTCTAGAAGTTGTAGCCGCAAAAATGTTTAAACCTGAACCGATTACAGTTTGCAATATATATATCCCACCGAATCAAGATTTCACTGCAAATGATCTTCAAGAAATAGTAGATCAACTCCCAAGACCTGTCATCCTTGTTGGAGATCTAATTGGACACAACAAATTATGGGGCTCCTCATTATTTGACTATAGAAATAGGGAGAGTGAAATCGAGAAATTTATTGACTCTAATGATTTTTTGACTCTAATTAACGACGGTTCTCCAACTCATTTATGTGGTGATGGCCCTCTTTCTGCCATCGATTTATCATTAATAGATGTTAGGCTGCTTCACAAAGTGCATTGGGAAGTAAAGGACATGTTGTACGGAAGCGATCACTTCCCAATCACTATAAAGTTTGATACTAATACTGACTTCAAGATTTACAAAACTCCGAGATGGTCATTCAAAAGAGCCGACTGGGAAAAGTTTTCTACATTAATGGAAAGGGAAATAGAAAACGGAAGCTCGTTGACTGAAGTAGAGGAACAAATATCATTCCTTAATCTCACCATTCTAGATGCAGCAAAAAAAAGTATTCCTCACAAGATGGCATATAATGATAGGCGCTTAGTTCCTTGGTGGAATGAAGATTGTCGCATCGCAATAATGAACAAAAAGAAAGCTTTCAACAAATTCAAAAAAACCAAACAACCTGAAGATTTAAACAACTTCAAAAAACTTAGATCTATTGCAAAGAAGGTATTAAGGGCAAGCAAAGAAAATTCATGGAAAAACTATGTTAATTCAATTAATAGTGGCAGTTGCCTACAAGAAGTCTGGAAAAAAGTGAATGCCATTCAAGGATCTAAAAAAAGTGAGGCTATTTCTACAATACAAACGGAAAATGAAACTATTACTGATCCATCTAAAATAGTTGAAGCTTTTGGAACACATTTCTCATCTATGTCGAAAACAGGCAACTACACTCCAGATTTCCAGCTATATAAAATCGAACAGGAGAAAAATACTATTCAATTCCACACACAAGATTCAGAAATTTACAATCACCTGTTCAGTTTATCTGAGATGCAAAACTCCTTAAGTACGTGCAAAGATAAATCCACTGCAGGACCCGATCAGATTCCATATTTATTTTTGAAAAAAATGCCCCTAAACGCACAAATATTTTTAGTTTCCATTTATAATAGGATATGGAGCTCAGGACTTTTTCCTGAAACGTGGAAGAACGCTACAGTTATACCCATCAAGAAAAATCACAAAGACATTAGTATCAATAACTATCGACCTATTTCTCTCCTTTCATGTGTATCGAAACTACTGGAAAAAATGGTCAACAATCGATTGACATATTATTTAGAAAAACGAAACTTTTTTTCAGCTTCGCAGAACGGCTTCAGGAAAAACCGCTCAACCATTGACCAAATAATGAAGTTTGAATACGAAATACAGACCGCCTTTTCTAACAAAGAGCACTTGGTTGCTGTCTCCATTGATATCCAAAAAGCATACGACACTATGTGGAGATACAATGTCCTAAGCACTCTTTCAAAAGAAGGCCTCACGGGGAGATTGCTGATATTCATCAATAACTTCCTCAAAGAAAGAAAATTCAAGGTTAAAGTTGGTCCTAATCTTTCTCAAACGTTCCTCCAGGAGAACGGTACGCCGCAAGGATCCCCACAGAGTGTAACTTTATTCCTAATAGCAATAAACAGCATAGCACAGACAACACCACCTGAAGTAAGATGTTATTTGTTTGCTGACGATTTTACAATTTATATAAGAAACAAGTCGTTAGAGTATATTGAATGGAAGTTACAAAAAACATTGAAGAATCTTGAAGCTTGGTCTAGGACCACAGGTTTTAGCTTTTCAAGCTCCAAAACAATAGCTGTACACTTTTGCAAAAAAACAAAATGTCAAACACACCCGTCACTGACACTTTTAGATCAACCCATTTCCTACGCCAGCACTATCAAGTTCTTAGGAGTCTACTTTGACCAAAAACTAAACTGGTCTCAACACATTCGTCATATAAAATTAAAATGTCAAAAAGGCTTAAATTTACTTAAAGTACTAGCCAACACTCAGTGGGGATCTGACCGGCGAACGTTATTAACGATATACCGAGTCCTTTTCAGACCTATAATTGACTATGGAGCTGTCGGTTATGGTTCAGCTAGCGCTTCGACTTTGAGGTTACTGGATCCAATTCACAATCAAGCTCTTCGCCTCTGTATCGGAGCATTCAGAACAACACCTGTCGGAAGCCTGTACGTGGAGAGTGGTGAGCCCTCATTAGAAACAAGAAGGAAATACCTGCTACTGGAATACGTGGGCACGTTGATGTCAAGAAAAAAACTTTTTTCTTCTGAAACCACGGCATATCCAATTGCAAGCGAAGAACCCCACGAATCGTGTAAATGTTTTTACAACAGGTTCAAAAAACTGACAAACGATTTACAAATTGTAATTCCAGAAATCTTTACGATGCCAAATAGCTCAGTACCAAATTGGATGGAAATGGAAAATCAGATCGATTACAGTTTAACTGTATTCCCAAAGCTCACAACACCTCAACATGTATACGACCAGCTTTATAAAGAGCGGGAAGAACAATATTCCAATTACCGCTTTTGGTTCACGGATGCTTCTAAATCGGACTCCGAAGTTGGTTGAGCTGTTCTCATGGGCTCTATTTGTAGCAAAAATGTTTTACCAGAACCAAATAGTGTATACACTGGAGAGCTCTACTCGATCTGGAAAGCCTTGAAAATCATAGTAAAACACGACCACCAACATCACCTGATTGTAAATGATTCTCTAAGTTCTCTAAAGTCAATAGAGAATAGGTACTCAAAAGAAGCCTTGGTTCAAAGAATCCAGATTCTCAAGGAAGAATGCGAAAGTGAAGGAAAAACAATAAAATTTTTGTGGGTCCCATCTCACTTGGGCATAGGAAGCAATGAGGACGCTGATCGAGCGGCTAATAATGCAAGGATGGACTCTGGAAGGGAAGTGACACGTGTCAATAAGACAACTGCATCGGACTGGCGAAAATACGTCAAGAAAATGATTTATACTACATAGGCTGCTGAGTGGAGTAAAACTAAAGACAAATTAGGAAAAATTAAAGAGACTCCAGGGATATGGGAAACGTCAGAGAGGAAAAACCGACGCGAAGAAGTGGTTCTGGCCAGGATAAGATGCGGACACACAGCACTGACACATAGTTACCTACTGAAAGGATTGTACCCACCGACTTGCAGGACTTGTGAGGCACCTCTGACGATGGAGCACATCGTCCTGCACTGCGGGGCCTTCAGCGTTGCAAGAACGGAGTGCGGAATTGACACCAGCCTGGAAAAAGCACTAGGTAACAGTGAAGTGTGTGTTCAAAAAGTATTTAAGTTTTTAAAAAAATGTAAAGTCTTCAATGTGATTTAAGATATAATGTCCTTCTACCAAACATTCACCATTATTGTCTTGTAAATGAAATTATTTTAAGAAAAAAAAAAAACAATTATGTATATAGCTAATGACCCATAATGGGTAGATGCTCTGTATAAATAAATAAATAAATAGTTAAATGGAATTTCTATAGAAACATGTGTTTTATAAAGTAATATATTATGTTATTATCTAAAACAATCAGCTAACTTTATCCACTTTTCATCACTCTCCATTACATTTTCCAACTTTGTTGCATAAGATAATATTTATTTCTAAAATTTTTAGCTTTCGAACGGTATATTATACATATACAATACGGTACTTATCTTTAAAAAAACAAAAAAAAAACACTTTTCTCTTTCAGTTTATTATCGAATTCATTCAACTTATATATTTAGCGGTTTTTAATCAATGCTAACAACATGAAATGGGTTATTTTTTCGAATGTACAAAATTGAAGATACTTTAGAGGAAGAAAATTTAAACTATCGGAATTTAAGCCCTGTCAGACTATTTCAATCAGAATTAAACCTAAATAATATTAAAGCTCATTAAATTTTACATCGATATAGCAAGTTTAATCAAAATCGTCAGAGCCGTTTTTGAGAAAATCGTAAAAACGTGCAATATGCATGGTATAAAGTAGTTCTTCTGGTTAGCTGATTTTGATGAAAAAGTTGCTGTAACATCTCGGGCGTATAGTTGTCTTAAATATGGAATTTTAGTTTCATAGGACTTTTCGTTTTTACCCGGAAGTTACCAAACTCACACACACACACACACACAGACCTTTTTGCGGGACTTGGTCATTTTGACTCAGATACCCTAAAACGTTTTTTTCCGTAGAAAACTGGAATTCGAAAATTTTAACGATCGCAATACTTCCCCTTACTATACATTCCTTATATAGGTAAGTGAAAGTAAAAAAGTAGTACTTATTTTAATTGTGTGCCGACACTTCGGCCTATAACTAACATATTATTAAGATTATAATTACATTGGCTGTTATCTTGTTTCTCTCAGCCCTGATGAAGGGCCACAATGTAGGCCGAAACGTCGGCACACAATTAAAATAAATATTACTTTTCAATGTGTGTTTCTTTCTGATGACCGCACCCCCAACCATCTTCCTCATCTAATAAATCTCAACGGTCAACTAAACTCCATCATTAAAGTGAGTGAACAGTGATTTAGGATAAAATTAAACCATTTTGTTATATTTATTTTTCCATTTTTATTATCTTCATTATATGGCATCATATTGTTTTTATTTATATTTATGACTAAGCACCAATATGATAAGCATTCTCAGGGTAATTAGGTATTTCTTGGCTGACTTGTATCAATATGATCAAGTTCGTCAATATTGCAACTGTGATCTGAAAGAGAAAGAACATCAATTAGAACCTTTTTATATAATATTACTTTCACTTACTTATATATGGGCCATTCTCACCAAAACGTACAATCGGGGGCGTCTTCCTTGAAAATTTCAAAAGCTGAATTTTCGGTTCAACCTTTTTTTTTGGTGTCCCTATATATGAAATCTTATCTCATGTAGCACTCAGCAGAGCTTGATTCAATGTAATTATGAAAATGATTAATTGCATTATTAATTAATTAAAAAGAATAATTATTCCAGAAATCAGAAAATGAACTAATGACGATTAGTGGTGGGCCAATGATGAGTCGGTGAGCCAATGATTTTTGGAATGATCTCTCGAAGGTTTTCCAAAACGTTTTCTCTCCAAAACAAAGTATCAAAATAAAGAAGTACATCAATCTACTCAGTAAGTTGGATCCTATCACGGAAAAATATAAAATTAATCAATTAAAAATAACTAGCAGAGGTAGAGTGGGTGCGACAATGACGGCCAATAAAAATACTTCCACTCACTAGCGTACGTCTTCCCTCCCTGCCACCGTGAAAGATACAGAAGGCGGTTACAATCCTCTTGGCCGGCTTGCCGAAGGTGTAACGGACTTTTCCCGCCTTTTTATGGCTAGAAGGGAGATCACGGTGCCAAAAACCGTTCGGGGTGCGTCAATGACGCAAAATTCCTTTCCGTTTTATTTATTTGACAAGGATATATCTTTTTTCTAAACTTAACAACTTTCTAAAGTTGGAAAATAGCTAGTTTCAGTACGAGAGAAATCATTCGGACAGCGTTTGTACGTTTCGTTGAGAATGGCCCATATAAACTATATAGTGAGGGACATTGCGATCGTGAAAATTTTCTAATTCTAGTTTTTACCAAAAATACACGTGTTAGTACATCCTGGGTCCCTATTACCTAGTACCATAAAAAGGTGTGTGTGTGTGTGTGTGTATAGTAATATCAGCACGAGAAGGAAAAGTTTTACGAAACTGAAATTTCATATTTAAGACAACTATAAGCTCAAAGTGTTACACCAACTTTTGGCCAAAATCATGTAACCAGAAGAACAGCTTTATACCAAGCATTTTGCATGTTTTTATGATTTTCTAACAAAACAGCTCCAAATATTTTGATTAAGCTCGATATGTCGATGTAAAATTAACTAGGCTTCAATGTAATGTAGGTTTCATTGTGTTTGAAATAGTCTTACAGGGCTTAAATGTAAATATTTTAAATATTCTTCTCCTAATGTACCGTTAATTTTGTATATTTAAAAAAATTAACCATAGTATATCGTTAGTATTGACAAACAACAATATATAAATCGAACGAAGTCGATGTATAATACAAGGGAAAAAGAGCTAATATATTTCTTAAATGTAATTTTTATTACATAATAAGTAATAAGTAATAATATATATTACTATAAATAAGTAATACATATATATTACTACAACATATATGTATAGTATACAGCTGGAAAGCTAAAGATCTTAGAAAAAATGTCATCTTTCAAACCCAAAATTGTAAAACGTAATAGAGAGTGTTGAAAAGCCGATAAAAATAATTGATTATTGTACATAACTATTTTTATATTTTTACTTTCACTTACTATATATAGTAAGGGAAAGTATTGCAATCGTGAAAATTTTCGAATTCCAGTTTTCGACGGAAATACACGTTTTAGGGTCTGACCAAGTCTCGCAAAAAGGTCTGTGTGTGTGTGGTAACTCCCGGACGAAAACGAAAAGTCTTATGATTCTGAAATTTCAATTTAAGACAACTATACGTCCGAGATGTTACAGAATCTTTTTCATCAAAATCAGCTGACCGGAAGATCTACATTATACCATGCATTTAGCACCTTTTTTCGATTTTCTCAAAAACGGCTCTAACGATTTTGGTTGAACTCCCTATATAGATGTAAAACTTAATGGGCTTTAATATGATGTAGGTTTCATTCTGATTGAAAAAGTATGACAGGGCTTAAATGCCGATAGTTTAAATTTTCTTCCTCTAAAGTACCTTTCATTTTGTAGATTTCCAAAAAATTGGAACATCATCTTATTAGTATTGATAAATAACGGTTAAATATGCAAGTTGAGCGAATTTGATAAAAAACAAAAAGTATTTTTTTTATGAAATTTTTGTGTTTTTGAACACAACGATAGTAATATAGATGTATATTAAACCGTATGATAGCTAAAGATTTTAGAAAAAATATGACCTAATGCACGGAATTTTAAAGGTTAATGGAGAATGATGAAAAGCCAACAAAACTAACTGATTGTTGTAGATAAAAATATAATTTGTAAACATTTTAACAATTTATTTGTATCTTTTAATGTAATAAAAAAAATTTAAATTGACGACGGAGGTAGGTGAAAGTCGTGTGTTGCGTGCACCTGATTTTTTAAGATATAAGCTATGCAAGTAATAATATAAACATTCAAGTCTGATTTCAAATAGCGAGACTGAATCTAATGTTGAAGGTAATCTTAAGATGATAATTATGTTAATGTTTAATTGATTCTAGTTCTTGTTAATTATTCAAAGAAAAGTACTGTAAATTTTGTCGTTTGTCACTAAAAGGCGATAAATAAAGAGCTGATTGTTAAACACATATTTTACTTTATTTCTAGTCGAAATTGAACCCATGGTTTGGTTAGTTAGACATTCTTAGAGCTCAACTTGCCACATACCCTCTCTTAACTTACCTCACCTATGGGGTACATTGAGCAAACTTGACTTCCTGGATGTAAATAGCTCTTAAATTCAACTTCTTACAAAAAATTACTATGGATACTTTTGCTAAGGGATATATTATGAAAAAAGGGATATATTATCCATCAAGCCGCTTAAAAACTCTTTGAGGCTTATCATTGAGGAGCTATATCCGTTCAAGTGAAAAATTGCCCAACTAGCCCCGCCCTACCGTACTAGTATTTCCGTTGATAAGTTTAATTCGACAATTTTCACGAACGCCATTCTTTCTCTCACCATATATTTCATACATATGTAAATGAAAGTTAAAATTGACACAAAATCCGATATATTTAATTAAAAATACTTACCATATTGAAATGGATATGTCTTTTGGCTGGGGTTCTATAGTTTTTTTGTTTTTTTAAACTTTTTTTCACCCTCAAAAATGGTACTTCACTTACAAACAATTAATTTTGGGACACCATTGTGTATGTTACGTATAAATAATGATTCCATCACAGGAATTACTTACTTTTTTCAAGAGCTTATTGTTTAAATTGAAGACACCGTAAGCAGAGAATTTTATACCTTTCTTCAAGCAGGTGTAGAGTGACATGAAGCTCTAGACAAAAATTTTTTTTTTTAAATATATTTATTGGTATTTACAACTGTATAATAAAATACATTTAGTAAATGTGATACAAGATAAGTTGACATGATTCATATGTAAGGATACTACCCATTGGCAGCTCTCCACTAGACAAAAAATAAAATAGAAATAAGTTCCACACATTTTTTTAGCGTGTGTAATTGTAGCACCAGTAGATGAGTTTGATATTGAAAACTTTGGATAACATATTTGATAGATTTGAATAAATTAACCTATCAAGCTAAAGATTTTAGAAAAAAATATTTTCTAATACACAGCATTGTAGATGAAAATATAATAGATTATTTAATAAAACACATGTTTCTATTGAAATTCAATTAATTTTATTCTTTAGCAATTTATTTTTACCTCTGAATGTATTTGAAAATTCTTAAATTGATTTCAATAACGGAGGTAAGTGAAATCCGTGTGTTGCACGCACCAGATTTTTACTACTAAAAAACGGCCATAATGACTTTGATCTGGTTTACTATTTTGACATAACATTGAATAGGTTTTTTTTACTGATTGATAGTCTGACAGGGCTTAAATCTGAATGTTTAAAAAATGACCTAACATAGGTTATAGAAGTTATATGCGACTGAAAAAAAGGGCATACAAGTAATTGATTTTAAAGTATAATAATTTCTATTGTTATATTGTTTAATCTTAAATAAATGTTTCCACCAAAAATAGGTTTAATTCTTGAGAAATTTCATTTAAAAGTACTTAAATATATTTCAAGAACGGAGGTAAGTGAAAGACCAGATTTTTTATAAATGAGATAATCCACTTAGTATACTTACATTGTGCCAGACATTACCAGACTTATCGTGTATCATTAAACGATACTGAAGCACGTAAAATTCTTGAGTCTGAAAGGAATGTAAGATATATTAAAGTTAGTAAACATAATGAAATCAATTGAGAAATATCTGAGTAATTTTAGGACTAAAGTGCTATGAGAATAAAAAAAAGAAAGTTTAGTGACCAAAACACTGTGTTCCAGAAATTAATATGTTTATATGGTAAACAAAAATGATAAATTATAATTGAGACGTTGATTTCCAAAAGGTACTACAGGACATTTCTTTAGAAATTGATATTTCGACACATTTGTCTACTATTGGTTTAGTTTTATCTTAATCCGTCAACAGATTTTATCTAAAAAACATAGAAATCCTTTAAAAAAGGATTTGAAAATTACATTTCTTTCCAGAAGATGCTAAATCCACATTTCATTTCATTCCAGAAGGTACTAAAAACATTTCCTTCCAAAACATACTATATCCTCTGTTAACAGATATAACTTTTCCTTTCATTTCCTTCTAAAAGGTACTATATTTCCTACTAAACAGTAGAAGCCTCTAATCCCGTAATAAATTACCATTAGTTTATTGTTTGCTTAAATTTGTGCATTTTTATTGTTTCATTTAGTACCACTTGAATCACTGCTATTTGTTTTATCAATAGTTTTAACCTTGCTCTTTAAGCTCAAGAACCATTTACCCCTATCCTTATACCTAGTCCTCCGATCCTATCTATCAAACCGCTCCTTCCGAGTTCGTTGTGGTGCAGAATATTCCAATTATTATCCAGTCGAATCCGGTGTTCCTCAGGGCAGTGTCCTTGGTCCTATCCTCTACAATATATACACGGCTGATATTCCTCTTTGCCCTAACACCTTCCTTGCAACGTACGCTGATGATACAGCTATCCTATCCTCTCACTTAGATCCCGAAATTGCATCTACAGGCCTCCAAACGCACCTTTCTCAAATAGAAGACTGGTGTAACAACTGGAGAATCAAAGTCAATCAATCCAAATGCAGACATGTCACCTTTACCCTTCGAAGACAATCCTGCCCTCCAGTTCTCTTTAACTCCGTTCCGCTTCCTTTCTCCGACACAATCCGGTATCTTGGCTTCCTTCTGGACAAAAGACTAACTTGGAACCCGCATACTAGACTTAAACGACAAGAACTTAATCGACGATTTGGACAATTATACAGACTACTGAACAGAAATTCTAAATTATCTATCGAGAACAAACTGCTAATATACAAGACAGTACTGAAACCTATCTGGACCTACGGACTTGAACTGTGGGGGACAGCCAAATTTTTTAACATCAAACGCATTCAATTCTTCCAATCAAAAGTCCTCCGAACAATAGTTAATGCTTCTTATTATGTATCCAACCATACCTTACACCGCGACCTAAATATTCCATTTATTTTAGACCTTATACCATTAAAATTCTCTAAATTCCATCAGAACCTTATCCATCACCCTAATCCCCTAGCTCAATCCTTATCCAGCTCCACACATCCTTACCATCCTCCTAGAAGGTTGAAACGGAAGTGGCCTCGAGACCTCTTGTAAAATGTATATTGGAGTTCTAGCATTGGCTAGATTCTCCACTCACGTGCTGTATGCTTGTGAATTGTATATAGGTATGAGTAACTTTTGTATATATTTTTATTGATTTTGTTTTGTATATATTTAAATTGTATTATTATTATATAAATTTATTGTTTTGTATATATCGTGTGAATGCAGTATGAATGTTGTACTTTATCCCTATTAAAAATGTCCTAAATTGGACAGATTGTAATATTGTTCAATAAAGAATTGTTTCTAAAAAAAAAAAAAAAAAGTTTTAACCTAATAATCAGTTTTTAGGCTATTTTAAACTACTTAATTGCCTCGCTTCGGTTCTCCTAGGTTCCCAATTATATTAAATTTTTTCATAGTATTTCTTCTTGCAGTCACATAAATTTGATTAAAAACTCTTAAGAAACTCACTTTTTAATAGAATAATGGTATTTTATCCAGAAAATGGTTGGAATTATAATTCCATAACCTTGTTAATTGAGAAGAATGGTCGTGCCTGATCTAACCTATTCGAATTATTTTTTTTTTAAGTTTAAAGACAGAAATAAAAGTTATTTTTTATCAGTCTTTATAGTTAAATATTGTTTACTCTTAGTTAATAATATAAATAAATTTGTTAAATTCACAGAAAGAATAAGTAAAAGTTCAAAACAAATTTCATAATTAGATACTTTCATATTATAGTGCCAAAAGTAAACAAAAGGTCCTTTGGATATTGGCTTTCTTTATGAAGACAATAAAATCTGGTTAACCAACAAGGAAAGATATTTCTCAGAGTGATAATAGGAAAATATACATAACTTAGTAATTAACATTATAAAGAAGTTAGTTAAGAATAATCTAATGTTGACGAGGGAGGTTATGATGACTGTTATCTCGCGTTATCTTCTTCAAAAAAGTACTATATCCATATTATATTGTTAAAATGTAATCGGAAAAGTGCAATAATTTGGAAAAATAAGTTGTTAAAAAAGTAAAAAATCAAATTTAGATTTTAATAAAAAAAGAATCAAGTAAATTTGTCCAGTAATAAATAAATGACAGATTTTTGCTTTTCCTGTAAAATTGTCTAAAGTGGATATAGTACCTTTCGGAACTCAAAATGCATGGTATAAAGTGGCTCTTCTGGTCATATTTTAAACATTGATAATAAACGGATAAATATTTAAATTGAACGAATTTGATATGTAACCAAAGAAGAAAAGAGCAAACATATTTTTTAATGTTTTTTTTTTTAAACATGAAAACGGTAATATAGATGTATAATATACGGTTGGAAAGCTTAAGTTATAAAAAAAAATATTATCTTATTAATAAAATTGTAAAAATTAATGGAAATTGATGAAAAACTGATTAAACTAACTGATTACCATAGATAATGATATGATCAATTATTTAATAAAATACATGTATCTATTAAAACTCTCGGTAATTAATTCTTTAACAATTTATTTCCCTCTTTAAATGGATTTAACGGGCGTAAGTGAAAGTCGTGAGTTGCGCGCACCAGATTCTTTAAAAAATCCCAAATTAATACAAATAAATAGTCAAATTTTAGCTCCTATAAAAGACATACCTGCTTAGATATAGAATCGCAGGTAGAAACTAACGGGATGACATTCATGAGAACGTAATACATCCATAATATTCTGTTTACGATTATGTAATAATCACCTACGAAAGATACAAAGTATAATGAGTAAAGTTCCCCGATGATGAGGATGAAGATGAACTGGATTATCGAAAAAAACATGAACGAAACCGCGTCATTCAGTTGCTCAGCTGAACGAACGATCAAAGAATGGCATTTGGTCAAGACGAGCAGAGTATTGGGTGACTTAGCTTCTCTCAAAATAGCAAGAACGGCTTGCATTCGCGAATGAATCATCAACAAGAAACCCCTGAGTTGGTTGATGGGTAACGTTACAAAATACCAGGCGATATGTTGGAAGATCGCATACAAAATCGTTTCCCCTCTTGCAGACAACCAACATCTAATTATCATAGATGTAGTGACGCAGCAAGCCGTTAAAACTGGGACCAAAATGTTGAAAGAATTCGGTATTTCAGCATGAAACTTCCTCAAATAAACATCAACCGTCTCAATGTTTTGAAGAAAATCATTAAATTTTTTAACCTTACTTAGGGCATAGAGTGAACTGAGAAAGATGAAGACGCAAGAAATGCATTGAACAGGTGCTAGAACTACCTCGGACAACTGCCCTTCATAAGATCTCCTGCCAAAAACCATATCAGTGAAAAATGCTATGGAAGTCAGGAAAAATGCATATATGATTCTTAAAAGTATGGAGGTTTTGGAAACAGAAAAGTCTTCTTTGTCGAATTTCAAAGGGGATAGACCCGTGTACCAACATAACATCGAGGCCTTTTTCATATCGTTCAGTGCTCGAGCCATGAAGTCACAACCAATCTTACTTATGAGAGTAATATGAAGGGTTAGGAATGCTTCCATTTAAGGAATTTAACTAGGCCAACGAATCGATACAGCATTCTTTACTCAATCAGGAAGATTGCGTTCAAATGGATGATAAACAAACTTGACAACTTATTTTTCCGATTTCAAGGCTTATAATGGACTTCCAAATTTGTGTGTAAGATTTTTTACTTACACTTACCATGTTCAAGCCCAACTAGACTTAAATTTATTTATTCTAATATTCATTAGTAATTTATTCCAATTATCATTTTAAATTTCAATTTAATCAATCTAAATTTGTTTTAAACTGAAATAATAAAAGACATTTAATTTTGAACTTTAAATGTAGCATCAGAACAATAATAATTCAGTTGTTTAAAAAAAATCTGGTGCACGCAACTTTCACTCACTACCGTTGTTAAAATCAATTTAATAATTTTTAAATACATAAAGAGATAAAAATAAATTGTTAAAGAATTAATTAAATTGACTTTCAATAGAAACACGTGTTTTATTAAATAATCCGTTATAATTTTATCTACAACAATCAGTTAGTGTTTGGGGTAATCACCTCCAACTCAAATGTCAAGATGATCGCGACTAGGGTCTCTGCTTCTATGTCATGCCGCCAGGTGGCAGCACGGTCAAAATTAATTTCCCTCTTCAGGAACCAGAAACAGTTAGTTTTATCGGTATTTGAAAATTAAATTAATTTTAATAAATAGATTTCCACATTGAATGAATTAAGCACAATGAATATTTCATTTCTGATTAAAACGTATATATATTTTTTTTATTTACTTGGGAGAGAAATTGATGTTATCTCTGTGAAACAACTATAAAGCTTATTCCTAAATGTCTGAATTTCCTTAACACAAATGGCAGGTGGATAAAAAAAAAGTGCTATGTGTAACACTAAATCATAAAGTTTAATATAGTCATATTCAGATTACGATGACATAATTTAAGATGATACATCTCTACAGGGTGATGATGTTTTACAATTAAACAAAACAATAATAAAAAAAAAAATCTCAACATAATCTACGTTAACTAACGTACTCGTCTTTCTAAAAAAATTCTGGCGCTAATCGAGGATAAAAAAAATATATAAGTATTCACTTCTATCGGCAGTCTCTATGACCGCCTAAATTTTTTTTTTATTAAACTGAATACAATAATTTGAATTTTTCCGCATAACAGTTATGGTTCCCTGATATTTACAACTGTTTTATGAAACACATCAAGTAAATGTGATAATTCATCACAATTTAAAAATTAATGCTTCGAAAACGTGACAGATACTGATGTTTACTTCATTGATAATACCGAGAAATCTCTATTTTCCTCATATGTATCGTCAAAACTAGAGGAGTTGGTAATACAAAAAAAAAAAATATATCCTGGTCTTCACTAGCTTATACTTCTATCTCGTCCAGGAAATAAGGAATGAAGTATTTAGGTTTATCATATTGAAAAATAAAACAAACAAATAGTTCTAAGAAGAATTTTTCTACAGTGCTTCAATTCGTAAACGCACTACTTTTACAATTCAGTTAAGGAAAGGAACTATTTATGTGCGTTTATTTTTAATACAGTAATTCAAAATATTTTTTAATTTATACGCCATATAATTATTTCCATTAACATCAGTATTACATATATTATAGTAAAAAAAAAGATAACACCTAGGAGACAGAAAATGATATCTGTTAGCAAGATGAATGGTAACATGGATTCAGGCAAGGAAGAGTGATTAACACTTAAAACATACATAGTAAATCATAAACACATTAAAGCTTGCATCATAAATTGAATAAAAATTTCGAAAAAAGACATAAAAATTCATAATTATGAGAGAAATAAATATTATAATAAAATATATCAGTTCTTCTATATATCCAACAAGTCTATAAGTTCTTATCTAACAAATCTATAAGTCTTAAACAAATTACATACTATTTTAACCTTATCGAAATAGTTGTATATTTTTTAATCTATTAGAAATTTAAAATCTATAAATGCCTGAATCAATTCTCATAAATTCGAAAATACAGATTTAATAGTCACATTCTGAAACGTACAAGTATCGTCACATATTAGCTTAGGTTATTTTTTGGATATGTAGAAGAAAACCACAATTAAATGTATTGCACCGCACAGTGGTGAAGAATAGGGATATAGACTATTTTAGTGATGAAGTATATCAAACCATAGTTAATTTTTTTTCTTCTGAAATTTATAGAGCCTCAAGATTTAAGTGAAGGAATAAGGAGTACACACTTCTCCAAGACTGAGTATTTCATGTTGCCATAGCTAGGTTTAATGATCGTAAACCTACCAATCCCTCGTATTACTATTTTAACCTTCTCCTTATATAATTGAATGACATGTATGTATATTCCAACATATGCTGCGAACATCCCTAGCGATATTCCCCCTTTCCCAATGTTGATGTAAAATAGAGAAAATGTAACCTAGAGATACCTTACGTATCATTAAAAAATATCTTAATGAAAAATTCACGTAAAATTTTAAGTGGAAATGCTCATCGTAAATGGCAGAGGGGAAAAAAAAATGGTAAGTGCTAGGTATGCTATCCATACCTTGGATGTGATAGAAGTGCTGGGATCTCTTGAGGCATGGTTGCCTCTCGACAAGTTGGGGACAAGCTTTGCTAGGGGCTTCCCTAAAAGTTAGAAATATTGGGCACAGGTATGCATGTGTTTCAGATGTTGATTTATTTATTATTATTTTGTTTTACCACTACTTATTTGGTTTTCGTCCGGTATTGATTTTGTTTTGGCAGTATTTATTTTATTTTTTTTTAAATATGTTGTGAATGAAATCTTTCATCACTGTTACCATCTTCTCATATTGGAAGAAGTAATAGCAAAGTCATATTACCCTTGAAAGTGATTGTAATAGGAAATTTTTAGCGCACCATTTAATAACTTTGTTGGCTTTTAGCTATTTTGAATCTGTTTCATTTACCGGAAATGTATACTTGATGACATAAGGTATAGAGCCATTAGTTTAACTCTTCCTAATTGGAATGTATCCGCGATATTCCACTCCGATGCTCCACAAATTTCATGTATGATCTTATTTATATGACAGAAAAAGCTTTAGTAATTACTTCAGTTGGAATTTGGAGCAATTTCTAAGGCTGTTTTCTGATAGGTGTCTTGGATTCGACGATATCCTATGGAATGATTAATGGTTGTATTTGTAATTAATCAATATAGCTAAGTAGGAATGGAAATTTCACGTTAAAAGGAATCGAGTCAAAGATTATTTTTGTGAAATGTTTACTTCGTGGCTAGACTTTACAAATAAACGTCTATATTTAACATTCTTATGCATTTCTACCGAAAGAAATGAACCGTTAGGCTAATAGATGAATAAGTTTAATCCCATTTGCCTGAAATAACCATGTAAAAGGAAAAAGGGCCAACAAGATATATGAATATATTGATGTTAGAACTTTCATTGATATCTGTTGTCCGAGGACATATCAGCCTTAGTAATAATATAAAAGCCTCTTAGCACTGTTCGAATCTGGTCTAGACAGGTTGATAATTATTTCCTCACGGTTCCTCTGAACGAATCTCGACTTTTCTAATCTGGTTAATTGTATTAATAACCTATACGATAACTAATTCTGTTCGCCTTGATTACAATAAAAAAATATTTGAAGAGCCATTATTAAAAATAATGTACAATATATTTTAAGTAATGAACAAAGTTTGCCCAAGTTGCTTTGTAAATGTATTATTACTATTTCTCAGCCATAAATCTAATAATATAATCCTTGATTCCAACTACACATATATCATATACATTGTAGGATACATTTACTTTGTTATTATTATTCTGCATTATTTTACTTGATCTTACTCTCTTACATTGAAGGATTACGTATAATAAAGCTAGGACCGAAAAATGCGAATAATAATAAGAAAATTTTCAAAGTGATTTTTATGTTTTAGTCATCTTGTACTACATTTGTTTGTCTGCTACCTTAAACTGGTTGGAATAAAAAATGGCGGCCATCCAAAACGGTCTAAATCCAGGAATTAACTTCGTTTTAAGATTATAAAGTTAAATATTACAGAAACCAAGTATTGTACGAAAATACTCATTATAAAATAAATTGATGGACATTAAATAAGCTTCGATTCGAGAGCTGATAAACGTCTGTAGGTCTTATAGGTATCGAGATATCTTGGTCTTATAGAGATACATTGTGTTCTAACTACGAAAATTGAACTATTACTTTCACTTACCTAAATATGAAATATATAGTAAGGGAAAGTATTGCGATCGTGAAAATTTTCGAATTCCAGTTTTCAACGGAAATACACGTTTTAGGGCCCCTGAGTCCAAATGACCAAGTCCCGCCAAAAGGTCTGTGTGTGTGTGTTCGGTAACTCCCGGGCAAAAACTAAAAGTCCAAAAAAATGGAACTGAAATTTCATATTTAAGATAACTATACGTCCGAGATGTTACAGCAACTTTTTCATCAAAATCAGCTAACTAGGAGAGGCACTTTATACCATGTATTAATCACCTTTTTTTTTCAAAAACGACTCTAACATTTTTTATTAAACTTCCCTCATGGATGTAAAATTTAATGGACTTTAATACCAAGTAGGTTTCATTCTGATTGAATGAAAATATAATCGATTTTTTAACACATGAATCTATAGAAATTCAATTTGATTAGTTCAAACCATTAAATCTCACTCACTCTTATCTCTAACTTTATTTGAAAATTCTTTAATCTATTTAAAAAACGAAGGTAAGTGAAAGTCGTGTGTTGCCCGCTCCAGATCTTTATCTTTAAGTGTATTTAAAAATCTTAAATTAATTTTAACAACGGAGGTGAGTGAAATTCGTGTGTTTTTACTTTCACGTACCTATATATGAAATATATAGTAAGAGAAAGTATACTGATCGTGAAAGTTTTGTAATTCCAGATTTCACTGGAAATACACGTTTTAGAGTCTCCTGAGTCCAAAGGACCAAGTCCCACAAAAAGCTCTGTGTGTGTGTGTGGTAAGGACAACTGTATGCCCGAGATGTTACAGCAACATTTTCATCAAAATAAGCTAACTAGGAGAGGCACCTATACCATGCATGCATTAAGCACCTTTTACGATTTTTTCTAAAACGGTTCTAACGATTTTTATAAAACTCTCGTTATGGATGTAAAATTTAATGGGCTTTAATATTATGTAGGTTTCATTCTGATTAAAATAGTCTGACAGAGCTTAAATGCCGATATTTTCCTCCTCTAAAGCACATTTAATTTTGTAGGTTCTATAAAAATAATTATATATCTTTTTAGTACTGATAAAAAACGGATTACTATATAATTTGAACGAGTACGTATCCAATTAAAGGAGAAAATAGAAAACATATTTTTAATGGAATTTTTGTGTTTTTGAACATAAAAACAGTAACAAAGACGTATAATATACCGTCGGAAAGCTAAAGATTATAGAAATATTATTATATTATATTCAAAATTTTCAAAGTTAATGGAGAGTGATAAAAATACAATAAAACTAACTGATTGTCGTAGATAATAGATTAATTAATAAAACACATGTTTCTATTGAAATTCAATGTACCTAATTCTTTGAAAATGTATTTCCATCTCTAAATGTATTTAAAAATCCTTAAATTAATTTTAACAACGAAGGGAAGTGAAAGTCGTGTGTTCCGCGCACCAGATTTTTTACTTTTTCAATTATGAAGTACACCATATCAATCGATACTAATAATAAAAAAAAAATTATATCGTTCTGAGGAAGGTAATAGTTTTTTTACCAATGCACTTAAAATTAATTTATAATTAGAAAAATAATAAATAATTAAACTGAAAATACTTATTGACAATATGAAGAAATTAAATTTATATAAACATCAATGATGCATTACATTTGCAAACCTCTTTGGCTCATGTGACACCGCTGCTACATCATCTCCCTCCAAAGACTTTGTCGCAGGAGCGCAGAGGAAGCCTTAAGATATGTCTACGACGGGTGCGTTGCTCCCTACGGGCTTGATCTTCCTGTTATTTTGAGTCAGAGTGGGTTGCTACAACTAGGGACTTCATCGTCTTGCAACAGATAAGCTGGTTTCAGCTTGTCAATAGTGATTGTTCGTGGTCCTGAAGGAAGCTGCACGAAGAAGGTCTTATCTCTTCTGCAGAGAACTTGGTGTGGACCCATGTAAGGGGGTGTCAACGGTTTATTTATTTTGTCATCCCTCATTAATACGTGAGTGCTAGTTTGAAGGTCTCGATGCACAAATGTCTTAGCTGTCGAAGACCTGTGTATGGCTGACCGAAGCTGTGCCATGTGCTCTCTGTGGCGTTTCGCAAAACTCGGTGCTCGGAGCTTGCTGGACTGTCCAATAAGTTCCTCTGGTAGACGATTGTCGTCTCTGTTGCACTGGTAGCATTGTCACCACACAGTTATAAGCGCAGGCCGAGAAGTATTATAGGCAGCTTGGTCGTCCAACGATTCCCATCCAGTTGAGCTGTGAAGGCTGTCTTCAGAGTGCGATGCCAGACACATCTGTTCGCCTGCATTTCACATATTACATTCGCAAACCAACTTAACGTAACCTCTTTGGCGTCATACATACATATATGTCATTATGAAAACATTTTATGTTGATTGTTGTATGAAAATACTTAGACCAAGTATTAGGTTATATTAAAAAAGAACCTAGTTGAACTAGGATTACCTATATAGTTTTGATTTTCCATGTAAATTTAAACATTTTTAATTTTTCACTAAGTGCTAAAATTGTGAGTTAGAAACTTAATTGAAGGGATTCACATTTAAGGATACAGAAATTGATTATACCGCCCTAAGATTAAAAAATTAAGTCAATATTTGTATCGTCTAAATTATTCAAATATAATAAATAATGTTTCAAACTTCATTATGTTTTTATTTTTTCGCTTTTCTTTATTCTATAAATTTAATCTACAATGACGATTAGCCGCCCATCAATAATTGACATTGGAAAATACATGAGATGTACGTGTTTAATAACTTGAAAAAATCACAACGTTTTATAATGTTCATGGAAATCTAACAATATTGAAAAAAAAAGATTAGCTTTGCATTAAAATAATGCGATTAAAAACAAAACAATCTATGTATATTATAAATCTGTTGATAGTAAATTGATAAAAAATTATATAAAGATCTGATTTAATATTATAAAACGAAAAACATGTGATCATAAAGACATTATGAATTGGCAATGAAGTATTAAATTCTAAAATTCCAGTTCACCAACAACAACACAATTAGTATAATTACACCATGTAGAGTTCTAAAATATACAGTAAAGACAAATTTCAAGTACAGGCAGGACACTACAAAATGGCGAAGCTATTAAGGCACATCTTTGGAACTATGAAAAGAATAAGAACCAGGGTATGACTTTTAGATACTACTTCATATGTTCCTTTAAATAATTTATGGAGCACCCAACTGAAAACTATTAGGTTCTTATATAAAGTATTGGTTAGTTTAGGTATATTATGGTTAACAACAACAGTGCTTATACAGTTGTCATTGTACAAATAATATCATACCATAGGTTCTATGAGCAGACTAGACAGGCTGATTTCAGAATATTGATGCCGTGTAGTTGAGCAAATGCTGTTGAAGTGTTGAAGTACGGAAACGGTCTAGCCTGTACTTGAGCTGGTGATTGTGAAGTACGAAAAGTGATCAGCTTTTGTCCTAAGCACTTTTTATTTTCTCTATGCACTCTGAATTTTTATACGGAGTGTTTGAGTGGGTTATCTCATAGCGCTATTAGGGAAAAGTGCATTTGTATACATAATATTTCAAATTTCGTCATTTTGAGATCCATTAATATACAATTTAGGCAAACTTGACTTTTCTATGACTTTTATCTATGTTTATCGATTATTTTTTAAAATCTTTAGATAAATTAGATATTGGGGTATAATATGGTACTATCGAATTTATGATTGAGCGCTTGATTATCGATTATTTTTTAAATTTATAAAAGTAAAATGACAATTATTTCATATTTATTCAATATAAAGGTCCTGTTTTGATAAATTTCAATGTAAACAGTGATTTAATTAGAGTAAAATAACACAATTTACGTATGCAAATATTGAAATAAATCTATACTCTATAACTAAATGTTCGATTTGAAAAAAATATTCACATAATCGGTAAGCAAATGATCCATCTTAAATTCGATACTACCGTGTTACTTCCTGCCTAAGAGGACATTATAGCAGACCCCATTTCTTTCATCTTACCAAACGGGGTTTAGGAACAATGGAGTAGTGCGATAATTGTACACGTGTCACTGCTCCCAATAAACAGTTCTTTATTTATAAATATTCTTATTTTACGTCAATTTGGGATAGTTTAATTTAGTAATAGATTTTAGAAACAATATTATGTACCAAACAGTAAGTTGTTAAAATATATTTTAAGTCGTTTATCTCTTTCCTTCTGTATATAGGTAAAATAATACCGCGATTCTTGATTTAGTTTTCTGCAACCAAGTCGTAAAAAAATGATTCCTGAAATATGAGTAGTAATATTGACTTATGGGGGAGCCCGTGGCTGAGTGGCTAGCTCGCTAGTTTCTCATGCTAAAGGTTGTGAGTTCAAATCCCAGTCCCAGCGGGACTTTTATAAAGATGGAATTAAATGGGGATTCACTCACAGCCTCTCCCCCGGGTATGTGAGACCCGTCAGCCAAATGGTGGCCGCTCACAAAATTAGGCGTAGGGAGTTATAACCCTACACTATAAAATGCATCGAGAAGCGTGGGTGTAATCTCCCAGATTACACCACGAGGCCCAGGGCCTACAAGGCCTGTCGCGCCACTGGAAGAATATTGACTTATACTATACCGTTGGAAAGCGGAAGGTTTTAAAAAAGTTAATATCTAATCAAAGAAATCGCACAAGCTAATATAAAGTTTTATGCTTATGAACATATGTTATTTGTAAGGGAAATTAGGACAGATTCAGTGTTGCCAAAGTTATATTCATCCATACAGTGCGCAATATTTAAGAAAAAATATTTTTATATATTGCATGTATTTTAAATACTTCATTCGAAAGATAAAATAATCCTAAACCGAATAGGAAAGGATTAACGTTTGTTGTTTCTATACTTTTTGAAGACATACCTTGCAATCAAAGCAGATAACACATGTTTCTATTGAATTTCAAAATAATTAATTCTTTAAAAATTTATTCGTATCTTTAATGTATATAAAAATTCTAAATTGATTTTAACAACGGAGGTAAGTGAAAGTCGTGTGTTGCCCGCACCAGATTTTTTTTCATCACAACAAAGTATGTATATTATACAAATGGCTCATATTTGATTTAACAAAAAATTAAAAAAGAATCATTGGATTTATACCAAATAAACAAAATTCTTCTTTAGATTAAAACAAACTATAAAAAAAATAAAATTATGTTAATGGGATAGTATTTACAAACTATGATCCTAAAATTAATATAAGGATAATTAGGTTTAAAAAAATGATTAATTGTAATTACCTGCCAGTGATTGCTGCTCGAACTCTGGTCAATATTACGATGTTGCTTTAACACACGGGTAGGCGATGATCTCTGATGTGTGGACGATATCAGGTAGGATGACAATCTCTGGTATAACGACGGTCTTTGATAAATTGAAAAAATTATAACCTAATAAAAAAAAAAAAAAAAAAAAGTTGATGAAGACGCTCCATGATAACAATAAAACACCCTAGATAACCACTACTATATGCATTAATACTATATTAACTCCAATTTAAATGTGGTGTCATTTGTGTTTAAAAAACTTCAGTTTGACCAATTAAAGTTTATTACTTTGGGATTATGAGCTCATCGTAACGAAAAGTGCACTGAGCAGAAAATATTAAGTTTATTATATAACTTCTATTAATTCTTATATTTAGTCATCGGCAGAAATTAGAAACTTAAATTGGTCAAGAAATCAATAATCGGTTTAGTTTATTGGTTTGTTATGTTTAACCATTCCTATTTTATCCGGTTTATTACAATTTAAAATTTCATAAGAACTTTTTCTAAATTCATTTTAATGTATAAAGTTAATTTAGTTTCCATTTTGGTCCCATTTAGTTTACAGTGGAACTACTATATTTTATGAAATAATCTAAAAGTATAAATAATTATTAACAGTACTAGTTTTTAATAACTTTTCCTTTATTTTAACAATTTCCGTACGATTTTGTACATAATATTTTTTTCTGAAATCTTGACTACTGTATGAAGTATATAACCTTTACGGTCACCATAACCTTCCTAATCCACAACATTACAAATAACATTTTTTTTTTTTCACTTAATATTTTATTTACACCTGTAAAAAAAATTACAATCAGCAAATGTGCTAAAATCTAAGTTAACATGGCGTGGTCAGGCAGGGGGGAGACAGCACCCAGTGGTGCATCCTCCTGACATTAAGCAGAACTATATTTTTAGGTCAGGAGGCCCCTCATCCAACTCCTTTTCAGCCTACGCCGAGTTATGAATGGTATGTCGGTTGTAGCCATGTTTTGCACAAGTTTGTTTATGTGTCCATTTAGTTTGTCGTGAAATCGTTTGTAAGTCGATCGAATGTGGTTTGTTATAGTAGCAATACGTAAGTCAGTATGAAGGGTATCGTTTGAAACATATAGTGGTGAGTTCGTTGCCAGTCTTAAAAATTGCGATTGAAATGTTTGTATTTTTCGTATGTGTGTCTTTTTAGCAGGTCCGTATATTTGGTAAGCGTAAGTCCATATTGGTTTTAATAAATAAGTGTATACGTTAAGTTTCTGTCTGATAGGTAATTTAGAATGTCTATGAAGTATCGAATACAATAGTCTCATTCGAAAATTTAGAGTTTTACGTTTTGTCTTGACGTGTGGGCCCCATGTCAACCTTTTGTCAAAAATAAGTTCTAAGTACGTTACTGTGTTTGATTGTGGTATCTGGTGATTGTCTATGTAAACTGAAGGGCAGGTTCCATGTCTAAGTGTAAATGTAACATGTAGTGATTTGTCGTGGTTAATCTTTAATTTCCATTTCCTACACCAGTTTTGTATATTGTCTAAGTGATGTTGTAAAGTCATACTGGCCTGTGTAGGGTCTGTGTTTTTAGTAATAATTGTAGTGTCGTCGGCATATGTCGCAGTTAGGATATTTTCGTTTGTCGGTAAGTCATATGTGTATATTAAGTACAGAAGTGGGGCCAGGATAGAACCTTGGGGAACTCCTGCAGAGACTGGCTTGACTGATGAGGTCTCGGAACCCTGTCGGACAGAAAAGAAGCGGTCATAGAGAAAAGATTGTAAAACTAGATAATACGTGCTTGGAAGTATGGGTTTTAGTTTAAAAAGAAGACCCTGGTGCCACACCCTATCAAAAGCTTGAGTAACATCCAAAAATGCCCCAGAAGCGTATTGTTTTAGTTCAAGTGCAGTAGAAATAAAGTCCGTTACTCTGTGTAGCTGTTGTGTTGTGGAGTGAAAAGAGCGAAATCCGAATTGATGGTCTGGTAATATGTTGTGGTCAGTCAGTATGTTAATAATGCGTCCGTACAATAATTTTTCAAATATTTTTGAGCATACTGGAAGAAGGCTAATTGGTCTGTAGGAATCAGTTCTGTGTTTGTCTTTGTTAGGTTTATGTATCATTGAAATCGTAGAATATTTCCATTGAATGGGGAATTCGGTCGTCCTGAGTATAGCATTGTATAGCGTAGTAAGAAATACTAAAGCTTTTCTGGGGATTTTTGGAAGCACCTCAGCAGTGATAAGGTCGTATCCAGGAGTCTTTCTTTTCGGCATTTTCATAATCTGTCTAGATACCTCGGAAGGAGTAAAGGAATTTGGTGGAAGAGACATGGGAAGAGGAGAGTCCAAGAATTTCTGTACATAATTTTCGTGTTGTATGTCTGTTAAGTCTGTATGAGGTTGAAAAACACTTGAAAGATAGTCAACGAAGATTTCAGATTTGTCTTTATCCGACACGGCCCAAGAACCATCATCGTTTCTAAATGGGGCAGAAACTTCTCGTTGTTTCAGAATTCGTTTGGTATGTCGCCAAAGGCTGTTGTCGTCGGTTGTCAGGTTTTCCAAATATTTGTCAAAGTTAGTTTGTTTGAATTTTCGTATTTCTGTTTTAAGTTCATTGTTAAGTTTGTTGAAGATTCGTCTGTCTGAAGGAAGTCTGTTAGTTTGCCATTGTTTGCGTGATCGTCTCTTGGCTCGGATTAGGTCCCTGATATATTGAGGGTAGGATGGCGAAGTTATTCCTGGCCTTCTTTTTTTTTGTTGTGAGGACCATGCAGCGTCTTGAACGGTTGAAGTGAAGAGTTCAACTGCATCTTCTAAGTCTTTTTCAGTTTTTAGTGCTTTAGGGACAGTAAGCTGAGCATTAATATGCTTATGGAATAGATCCCAATCCACGATTCCGTAGGTAAGCGATTGTCTTCTTTCCGCAAAGAATTTCTCACTCCCAACATCAGGTTCACCGGTAAATGATCTGAGCCAAGGTCTGTTTCAGTTGTAACTGTAATCGGTAGAGTCGTTAAATCTTTGGCTACAAATATGTCGAGTACGTCAGATTTTTTGTGACAAGAATTTGGTAAGTAAGTCGGTTTGTCAGGAGAAAATACGTTCAATGATAAGTGGTCAATAGCAGATTTGAGTTTTCTGCCCCTTGGTGTGCACAAACGAGAACCCCAAGTTTTGTGTTTTGCATTAAAGTCATCCCCTGCCAGGAATGTTCTACCAAACGAGTTAAATAAATCAATATACATTTGATCGGTAATGATATATTTAGGAGGGCAGTAAATAGAAGCTAGTGTTATGTTTTTGTATTTAGTCTGTAACTGTATTCCTGTTATTTGTATCTGAGCCGTTGAGTCTACGTGTATGGGGTATGTTTTAGGGTCGATTTTATTAATATAGCTGTCCCTCCGTATGCAGTATTGTCGGGATGGTCTGTTCTGTATAAATTATAGTTAGGTATAGAAAGTTTGTTGCGTGATGTGAGATAAGTTTCTGTCAAAAGTACAATGTCGATACGTTTTTGATGAAGATAAATTTCCAATTCAGTCTTATGTCGAAGTAGTCCGTTAGTATTGCAAAGGAGGATTGACAGGGAGCCAACAGTTAAAGAACTAATGTCCATAAGTTACTGCTAATGCTTGTGTTAAGTGCGTTATTTGGCTAATTAGGCTGTAAAGGGGCTGAATGAGGGCATTTAAATTATTTAGTATGTTGGATTGTAAATAAGGCTCAGAGCCAGCTGGTGGTATCAACATACTACTGTCTTCCCTCATACCTGATCTTAGATGCGGCTGAGGCTGAGCTTCCACGTTGGGCCGAGGTAGGCAGTTTGGGCGCTCCATTCTGGGGTTCACACCGACAGGTTCCAGAGGCTGATGTTGTTAAAAACCGTTCGGCAGGGCTGGAAAATGTCCTAGATCCGGAGGAGGTGGGGCAGCTACCGGTGTAGGGCGGTAACTCTGGGTCCTCTGAGCTCGCAGGTTCTTGAGGGCATGGCATCCTCTGTAATTAGCGGGGTGTGCCCCTCCGCAGTTAGCGCATTTGGCCGGCGTCTCCCTAGTTTTTATGCAAGCAGCGCTTTCATGGGCCTCTCCGCATCGTACGCAGCGTGGTTGGTGATTACAGTACGATTTTGTATGGGCAAATCCCTGGCATCTGAAGCACTGGGGTATTTCCCTCTTTTTTCGAATTTCTTCTACTTTTATCCTTGTATAATAAATGTAGTTTAATTCAAATACTTTCTCATTTAATGTATTTTTAGAAATATCGACACAGAACATTTGAAGAGGTAGTTTGGTTCTGACTGAGATAGCATTCGTAATGTTCACAGCTTCATAGCCCTTAGCTTTTAGTTCTTCACTTATTATTGATGTTGGTGTGGATGGATGAAGTCCTTTAATAACTACTCTTGGGTTTTTGTCTTCCGACAGTTGATACGCGTGGTATGCGGCATTTACTTTTTTTAAGCACCGAACAGCTGTTCTGTAAGAGTCTGGGGTGGCTCGGTATACTATTAAATTTCTGGCTGTTGATTTTATAGTGAAGTAGCTAGAGCCTATTTCTTTTTTTAAAAACGCAATTAATCCTTCTATATTCTGTATTCCTTTTAGGAATATTGGTGGTGGCTTAACTTTGTTATTTTCTGTTTGCTTCGATTGTTTCTTGGGTTCCGCAGTTATATTTAAGAGAGGGTCATATCTATTGCTGGTTTCGACGGTATTTGATTTTTTTGTGTATAGCCTGGGATCTGTTGAGGATGATGACCTTTTTCGTCCTGTAATCACCTCCCACTCGTTATTTTCTTCTGGCATGGTTGAAGTACCTGCCTCTTGTAGGTCCATATTCGCTACATTTTCGGACGCCATTTCTCCCTAAACGTCTATTTACTTGCACAAAAACAATGTTTGAGACAATATTAGCACAATCACACAATGTTTTAAAGTTTTAAACTTGTTAAATTAGGTAAGATAATGTTTAAATAAAACTAACCTTACACACTTCACATTTTTTCCACTTTGTTGGTAGTTACTCACTTATAAATCCTTTAACTTACTATAACTTCTTAAACTAGACTAATAACTTGTCCGTTTGAGCTAATAATCATTCTTAAATACAACTTATAAAAATGAATAAATCACATTTCCAATAGAGACAATGAGAGCACATGCTTATCACTACACGGTCACCATGGCGATCACAAATAACATTTGTGCATAAGTTTATGACATCTTTCTTTTAGATTGTCCTACTTATTTAATGGCATATAAACTTTTCTAAAATCTTGCGCTTTCAAATGGTTTATACGTCTTGCTATGTTTTTGACCGGCTGCTTTTCTAAGGCAGCGGTAGCTTCAAAAACTAGCTTACTTACTATATTTAATGATACCATTGGTTCTCCTTTCCAAAGGTATCGTGTTTACCAATCCAATAGGTGGCATGCAGGGTAAGAATAAAGTAAACAAGATTCAATTAATACATTACTATAATTATTAATTTACACATATCCATTATATTAACACATTGCCTAGAACTCTGAGAATACTGAGGGACATTTTCACTACTACCTTTGCCATACAATATTACAAATAACGAGATACCTTTATAACACTGTCGGCTGGCGAAGGTGGAATCATCTTAAGACGTTCATTCTCTGCTTCATCCTCCAGCTGCTCTCCGAACCCCGACGGCCACCTCCTCTTCTTGTAGATGGGACCCGACTCACTCCTCTTAAGTATAAAACTTGACTGACTCCTGGTTCGAATAAGACTGCCTCTTGGGATCTCTGCCTCTCATCCTCGTCACCTCGGGTGGGCTGACATGGGAAGTACCCCGGTTGGCAGTACAGCCCTTGTGATCTTATTTCTATCTTTTGACCACCCTTAATATTCTTATAGGCTGCCGCTGTAGGAAACTACCAGAGGTCTCTGGTATCCCAAACCCATGGGGAAACCGGAGGGTCCATTAGAGAATCCAAGGGGGGCAAGTACACGCCCTTTGTACTTTTACATAGGCTAATCAATATTTATTTAATTAATACCATAATTATCTGATCCTTACTCCCCTCAGTATCCTCAATACATTACAGTCTATGTTACTACTTATATTATAGGAATAATTGTTTTATGCCTTGGTCACAGAAAATTTATTTTTCCGGCATAAAGAAAATCTAATTTGCAATGTATTTTACTTATAAACCTTCAGGAAACAATGTCCAAATGATGGTGAAAACCTTAACAAAATCCGTCTTGTGGTTTAGAAGGAGTTAGCGGAAACCAAAATCCATTTATCATTTTATATACAGTGATGGAAAAAAGTATTTGCACATCATGTTTTCATGAAAAAATGAGTTCAAAGAAACAAAAAACTTCACTTTCCTCATCAAAAATTAAAATTACATTTATTAAAAACTGAGAAAAACCTTTTGTTAAAAAATGATAACACTTCATTATGAAATAAAAAATTAAAACAATAAAAGTCCTTGGAAAAAAGTATTTGCACACTTGGTCTACTATGGCTCATAAGCTCTGTTGCTTTTGCATTAATCCTCCTGTGTCAACAGGTTTGTTTACTAATTTATCTCTTATCGTTTATTACCCGTATTTTCTAGTCTTTCAATCAGTTTCCTTCAGTCAATAGACAATTATCATGCCAAAAATAAGTGAACTGTGTGCCGCGACTCGCAAAAAAATTGTTTTACTGAAGAATCAGCAAAAAACATATCGTCAAATTGCTGATTTCTTAGGGTTGAATTTTTCTACAGTGAGATACGTCATAAAAAGGTATTAGGAACGTGGTTTAACCGAAAACAGTGTGCGTAAAGGGCGTCCAGAAAAAGTTAATCTCCGTGCTAAAGAGGATAATAAGACAAGAAGCTCTTAAAAATCCCGTGATAAGTTCTCTGGAGCTGGCTGCCATGGCCCAATCAACGTCTGGGGTTCAGGTTACTAGCAGAAAAATTAGATAAGCCCTGAATTCGGAAGAGCTCCATGGTAGAGTTCCGAGAAAGAAGCCATACATCAGTGAAACGAATCGCAAAAAGCGCCTTGCTTTTCCTAAGAAGTAAGTACAGAAACCCTTAAGATTTTGGGAAAATGTCGTCTTTTCTGACGAAAGAAAGTTTAATTTGTTTGGTTCAGATGGTCGAAGGACGATATGGCGACACTGTAATTTTAAGAGCGGAAGTGTATGTGAACATTCTGCACCGTAATTTGCGTGTTAGTGTCGAAAAATTAGTAATCCAGGATCAGTACAGTCCATCAGGACAACGATCCAAAACATATTGAGAGGAGAACAAAGGAGTGGTTAAATGTTCCAAGACAGCTCCAAACTCCTCCTCAGTCACCAGATATGAATATAATTGAAAATTTATGGCACACCCTTGACCAAAATGTAAGAAAACACCACATCACTAGTGTATATCACCTTAAACAACTTCTTGTTCAAGAATGGGAACAAATAAACCTAGATTTAATTAAAAACCTAGTACATTCAATGCCCAGACGTCTACAAGCAATTATTGACGCAAATGGCCTATTTACAAAATATTAAAACTATTAAAATTGCGTGTTAACTTGTAAATGATGAAGTGTGCAAATACTTTTTTCCAAGCACTTTTATTGTTTTAATTTTTTTATTTCATTATGAAGTGTTGTCATTTTTTTACAAAAGGTTTTTCTCAGTTTTTAATAAATGTATTTTTCATTTTTGCAAAGAAAAGCGAAGTTTTTTGTTTTCTTGAACTAATTTATTCATAAAAACGTGTTGTGCAAATACTTTTTTCCATCACTTTATATATGGTTGAGATAATAAAAATATTTCTCTTGTTTCAGAAAGACTTCAGTTTACATTTTAAATTCCTAAAAAATTCCAAATACAAAAAAAAATATAATGTTCAGTATTGAACACTTATAAGAGAGATGAGGCCACTGGGGAGTTTAGAAGGTTGCACAACGCGGAATTGCGGAGTTTGTACTCTGTGAATATAATTGAGTTGATAGCATCGCGGAGACTCAAATGGGCGCGTAAAGTTGTTGGGCTTAGTGAGGAACGGATTCCGAGAAAGTTGGTATTCGCTGAACCGACTGGTAGGCGTCCGAAAGGTAGGCCGAAGCGTCGATGGGAGGATTGCATTAAGGCTGATCTCGGGGGCTTGGGCTTGACCGGTGAACATTGGACGAGTCTGTGCAGGCGAAGTTTGGTGGTATCGGCATCGAACCTTCGGGTTCGGTAAGCCTATTATTATTATTATTGAACACTTATATTTACCTTTTGTTAAAAATAACATTAATCAGAGTAATTTGTCATTTCTTCACCGTAGCAATAAAGTGGTTCCAAAAAACTTTTTGTGTGTGGTGTGTTTTAAGTGACTATAATTCATTTTATTCATTAGAATAATAAACACTAGAACATAATGAAACTTGTATATAAATATTGTTTATTCACATTGATGCCATTAACCATCTAGTCATGGTTTCAACCATTTTATCAACCATCTATTAACCATCTAGCCATGGTTATCATGTTTTAGGGGTGGTTACATAAAGCTCCATGGCTACAAATTGGACTAGATTTAAGGATTGTGGTTGATTGGAGCAAGAGGGCGTATATTTCTTTTCTCGAATCTTTTCTTAGGCCTCAAATCTTTCAACTATTTAAAAATCGGCCTCCACCTCGCACAGTGGGGAAAATATATGGGATTTAATGGCTATCATGCTATATCTCTTGATGAAATTAAGATTAACGAAAAAATAATTTTTCATTTGGGGAGTCCCCGAAAGTTGACCCCGTTGACTTATCATGCAGAAATAAAGTTTTGAAAGCATATTAAAGACCAATTAACTACTCCTGTAATATTTTTTCTAGTCAAAATTGGTGTTATTAGACATTTGTACATTTAACGAAATTTCCTTAGGATCCGAACGACGTTTTTTTAAACTGCCTTTACTTATTAATGACTTCGCAATTCCTAAACCGATTACTTTATTTACATTTTTTTGTTCTTGAACAGATTATTATAATTTAGGCTGTTTAATTAACTTTTATTTCTGTGTAATTATATTCTATGTAACCAATAAATATTATTTGAAATCAGCTATCAAATAATGTTTCAAACAAAAAATATATGTCATTCTTATATTTAACATAAACTAAACTAACATTGTTAAAAATTTCTTTTCCTTTTTAATTTTTTTTGTAAGTTTTCTTAAAATAAACATTTAAAAAAGCACACACTGCCATCCATTCATCCTGAGGAATTGTAGGCAGTGTGTACTTTTTTAAAAGTTACTATTAAAAATATTTTTAAAGTTTTCAAGAAAGTTCCATATAGGTTATCATTGTCTGTAAACGTTACCAGTCAATTTTTTTTTTTTTTTTTCATGGTAACATCAATAAATCCATTAATTTAGTTTTTCTTCACAAAATTAGTGAGTTTACTAATTATTATGATATATTATATACAATTATGATTTAACGTTGAATATAAAATAATATTTTGTATTACAGGCGGTCACAACAAATGCTATTGAAAATGAAGAGATGGGAGAAAAATGGACTCGTACATTTCTTAGCAATAACAAACAAATAATAGATAATGGGCTTCTGTTGAATACCTTACTAAGGGAAAATATATTTTTCATCAAACTAAGTGGTACCCAAGGCGCCTTACAACCAAACCATCAAATAATTTCTAAGGTTTATTGGAGTTTTTCTTTTAAAGATATTGTAAATCAACTTTGGAAAAAAAAAAAAAAAGGAACTGATACTATGTGTGAACCTAAAAAAAAAAAAAAAATAAAAAAACCTAGGTGTGCAAAAAAGAAAGCTAAGAAAAAGTGTTCAAAAACTAAACAAACTTGTCTGGATCCATCCAAGAAAAAAAAAGGTAAAGCTGAGGCAAAAAATGATCCATGCAAAACCAATGAAGATCCTTGCAAAAAAAAAGATGATCCTTGTAAGGACATGAAAGCAAAAAAAGCAGATCCTTGTAAGGACATGAAAGCAAAAAAAGCAGATCCTTGTAAATCTAAGAAATCTGATCCTTGTAAAGATCTAAAATCAAAGAAAGCTGATCCTTGTAAATCAAATATTGATCCTTGTAAAGATCTAAAATCAAAGAAATCTGATCCTTGCAAAAATCTAAAATCAAAGAAATCTGATCCTTGCAAAGATCTAAAATCAAAGAAATCTGATCCTTGTAAAGATCTAAAATCAAAGAAATCTGATCCTTGCAAAGATCTAAAATCAAAGAAATCTGATCCTTGTAAAGATCTAAAATCAAAGAAATCTGATCCTTGCAAAGATCTAAAATCAAAGAAATCTGATCCTTGTAAAGATCTAAAATCAAAGAAATCTGATCCTTGTAAAGATCTAAAATCAAAGAAATCTGATCCTTGTAAAGATCTAAAATCAAAGAAATCTGATCCTTGCAAAGATCTAAAATCAAAGAAATCTGATCCTTGTAAAGATCTAAAATCAAAGAAATCTGATCCTTGCAAAGATCTAAAATCAAAGAAATCTGATCCTTGTAAAGACTACAAACCGAAGGCAGACCCCTGTAAGAATCTAAAAGCGAAGAAAGCTGATCCTTGTAAATCAAATTTTGATCCTTGTAAAGATCTAAAATCAAAGAAATCTGATCCTTGTAAATCAAATTTTGATCCTTGTAAAGATCTAAAATCAAAGAAATCTGATCCTTGCAAATCAAATTTTGATCCTTGTAAAGATCTAAAATCAAAGAAATCTGATCCTTGTAAAGACATAAAAGCGAAGAAATCGGATCCTTGTAAAGACATAAAAGCGAAGAAATCGGATCCTTGTAAAGATCTAAAATCAAAGAAATCTGATCCTTGTAAAGACATAAAAGCGAAGAAATCGGATCCTTGTAAAGACATAAAAGCGAAGAAAGCGGATCCTTGTAAAAACATAAAAGCGAAGAAATCGGATCCTTGTAAAGATATAAAAAAGAAAAAATCTGATCCTTGTAAAGACATAAAAGCGAAGAAATCGGATCCTTGTAAAGACATAAAAGCGAAGAAATCGGATCCTTGTAAAGACATAAAAGCGAAGAAATCGGATCCTTGTAAGGACATAAAAGCGAAGAAATCGGATCCTTGTAAAGACATAAAAGCGAAGAAAGCGGATCCTTGTAAAAACATAAAAGCGAAGAAATCAGATCCTTGTAAAGATATAAAAAAGAAGAAATCTGATCCTTGTAAAGACATAAAAGCGAAGAAATCGGATCCTTGTAAAGATATAAAAAAGAAGAAATCTGATCCTTGTAAAGACATAAAAGTGAAGAAATCGGACCCTTGTAAAGACATAAAAGCGAAGAAATCGGATCCTTGTAAAGACATAAAAGCGAAGAAATCGGATCCTTGTAAAGATCTAAAATCAAAGAAAGATCCATGTGCTAAAATGGGCAGTGTAAGAGAACCTTTTATGTTGGATTACAGATGTTCTAACTCATTCATGAAACAGAATCCCATTACGACTTTATTAACTGTCAAATCAAGAAGATTAGTTCCATCGTATTCAAAACTAACAGTGCGCGGTTTGAAACAGTTGAATCGTAATAGTAAAATCATTAATAAGAATATAGGTAAACAATGGACAACGCTTAGCGATAAAATAAAGATAGAACATGTTAGACTAACTGGAATAATGAAGACTGGAATGAACATAGAGCCTGTATCACTCCCAGTAACTTGTAATTTATCAAACCTCATTAATCGAGCTAAATTAGGAGTAACTAACTGTATCTTTCAGGTTTCTGATTATAGAAGCCGAATGACAGCCGAAGCAATTAATTTAAGAAAAAGGTTTGATTCTTTACGTTCCTTAATTGGATGTGACTTGGGTCATGATATAAAAACTGACAAATATTATGAACAAGGCTTGAAAAAGAAAAAGAAATTAACGAAACAGGTCATTGTGAGCTTTGGAGTGCAACAAAGAAATAAAGTAAACAACAATCAGCTTCCCGAATTGCTGCAACAAAGAGATACATGTTTGCTCTTTGGCCCAAATACTGTACATAAGGTTTTAAAGTATTTCGGTATTAATGTGTTAGATAAAAGAAATGATTTAGGTTGTGAAGTGGTCTGTTTAAAAGACAAAACTGAAAGTGGAAAAAATAATGAGGCATTGCTTGTAATAAAAGAATATTGCAAGCAAATTACAAGTCTTAAAAAAGTGTTTGAGTCTAACAGTGGAATGTTGAAAATACTTTTAAAATTAGATACATACTGTCGACGTTCCTTGGATATCACCCGTACTTTGAACCGTAATAATTTAAAAGAATCTAATGTCAGTCCAATTTCATGTAATACAAATTTCCAAAAGCGAGAACTAGAGGAAAAGCAGGGAAATGCTAGTCACCATTACTGGAAAAATTATAATGAATATAACAAGAGATTTTTTGAAATTAATCAGCCTATTCCTTTTTCAAGAAATGTTTTACTCCTAGATGTATCTGATGAAAGTTGCTGTGTACCAGAAAAAGGTACCTTGAAGAGTAAATTAAAAAAGGATTATCAAATTTCTAAAATTCCACATTGTTGCGACTCTCGGTCGGCGAATTATATTTTTTTGAACAATTTAAACAAGGTACTTTTGAAAATATCTTTAGTTCAAATAGAAAAGTTGCCTTTAGACTGCTCTAACAGTAAGTTTGAAACATCAAAAGATGGATTCAGTGATGTGTTTCCAACAGATTCTTTAAAAAATAAAAACTTTTGTAGAGAATTAGAACCTCAAGGAAACTTAGAGCGATTGAATGAAAAATCTACAGAAAGTCAATTTTTTAATGATATATCAAATAGTGATCGCGTTAAAAGAGTCGACAGAGCCCTAAATATTGATGTCAGTTCCATTGAAATGGATATAATAAACGATTTACATCAATTAAGAGTAGTTTAAATTCTGAAGGTCTCGCCTTTAATGAGCTATGTCCCTCCATAAACTCAAACGGAATTCAATTTTTCATTGACACTGAAAAATGTGAGAGAAAAAAACACGGGAGAAAGAAAAGAGGGCCCACATGTTATGATCCAGAAGTTGAATCGCCAATCGATAACCTCTGGAACCGGGGGGAACGTTATTGGCCATTTTACGATGAATGTCACAAAAGAGTTAAGGACCCTAATACGTATCCACCAGGAGGCGATCCGAACGCAAATAACATGCTGTTCAGCTTTCTTCAAGTTGGGATGTCGAATATGTAAAACATATTTTTTTCTATTATATTAGTTAAAGAAATATTTGATCATGTTCTAATGATGTGCGAAACATTAGAAGAGAAGAGGTAATTGGGTTGATAAAATACCAATACTACGAAAGATTACATTGATTAAGTAGTTGTGAAAATCTGTGTTACCTTCATTATGTCATATAAATAAAATGTTGCCAACATTGATTTGAATGTTACCTTTGTCCTACTAATTATTAAACTTTTACCAAGCAATGGTGGCTCTATTTTTTTATTAATTATTTTTTTCTCCTTAAAGAGATGAAGTAAATAAAAACCTTCGGTACATAATGTTAAAGCTTCGTTTACATAGTGACAGCTCACTATCATTATCGCCACACATAAGATTTATTTCCGTAAGGTTTTACAGTAGCTGAGTCTACAGTTACGTTACAGTCAAGTAACCAATGATACCTCTTGGTACACTTACATGATATTGTGTTGTGCACTTAAGGTGGGACTGACGATGATGCTCTGATGACGTTGTGGACGAGGTAAATAGGCAGATGTTTGAAATACCACCACTAAGCACTTTACTCTAAGACCCTTCATTCTCTAAAGAACCCGGGCAGTCTCAGGAAATACTCCCTATTTAATCACACCCCAAGAGAAAAAATGCTTTTCAACTGATAGATATATACTAAATAACTTCACCAATGTACATTTTTATTTATGTATATTAAATTCCACTGCAGTTTGATAGTAGGTACCTACCAAACATTAATATATTATGGTGCAAAAACCTATTTCTATTGGGGGTCACCCATAGCGTAGTTGCTAGCATAACAGCTTTATATGCCAATGGTCGCGGGTTCAAACCTGCGGGTGGCCCTAGGATTTTTTATTGGGAGTAAAAAATCCTTAGTTATGCCGTCCTTCGGAGGGGACGTTAAAAAGTGGTCCCGAGCCTGTGCGATGTCAGGTACTCGTTAAAGATCCCTATCCTAATAAAACCTGGCTAGGCAAAATTTAGGACTCCCACTGTAGCATCGTCCGATTAGCCATAGTAGTATAAAGTGACGTTTAACGAATAAACAAACAAACCTATTTCTATTTAACTACACTATTCTGCAATTTTTTAAAACTATGCCATGCGAAAAATAATCAATATTATAAATAATATTAGAGAATATGTTGATTGAAACTTTCAGGTCTAACTTGCAACTAAGAATTCTTAAACTTGCTACTAAAAGTGGTATATTAACCCATATTCCATATTCCAGCGAGCTTCCATTTTGCTGATTATGGTATGATTTATGTTTTAAATATCGTTATTCCAAGTAAAACTACTGCATCAGTCACTTCAGGATGTTTATCATCAGGAAATCGGACGCATCAAGGAAATATTTCTCGAAAGCCCCTTAGTACGCGTGTAGAGAAAAATCGATAAAGTAATATTTTTCGAAGGTTCATGCCAACCTAATTTAAAATTTAGAGATGCTTTTAGACTTGAAATTGGATGCTCTACAACTTTTATTCTATGACTTTTTTCGATTTGGATAGTTGTTTCAAAGTTACAGCTGTATCTTAGTGACTGAATTGGGTTTTTCAACAACAATAGAATGATTTGTCCATTTCTGGCGAAAGATTGTGGCAATACCACTGGCCTAAATTCAATAACTAAGGTGAGTTTTAGAAAGGAAATTTAACGCCCTTTTATTTTGAAACGAAAGATATTTTCAGTAGAAAGAACCGTTTTCGAGTTGTAAGAGGAAAACTGAAAAAAATTCGAAGTTTTTCGGCTCCAAAAAGTTCTGCAAACTCAGATTACTTTTATTTAGGATCATTAAGAGGTAGCAAAACGATTTCCAACTTTGTCCGAATTAATTTTTACAAATATCCTTATTTTACTGGGCTATACGGTAGAATGATTCACACTTCTACAAGACACTGCAGGGTTCTTCTTCAATTCCTTGGAGAAGGAAACATGAAAAGCTAGCTATTTATCCTCAGAATATATGGATTAAAGCATCCACAGGGATTTTATCAAAGGAAAAAAATGGTGAGCGCAACATACGACTTTCATTTACCTCCGTTGTTGAAATCATTTTTTACTTTCACTTACTGTATATAGTAAGAGAAAGTATTTCGATCGTGAAAATTTTCGAATTCCAGTTTTCAACGGAAATACACGTTTTAGGGTCCCCTGAGTCCAAATAACCAAGTCCCGCAAAAAGGTCTGAGAGTGTGTGTGTGGTAACTTCCGGGCGGAAACGATAAGTCCTATGAAACTGAAATTTCATATTTTTACTTTCACTTACTATATATAGTAAGGGAAAGTATTGCGATCGTGAAAATTTTCGAATTCCAGTTTTCAACGGAAATACACGTTTTAGGGTCCCCTGAGTCCAAATAACCAAGTCCCGCAAAAAGGTCTGAGAGTGTGTGTGTGGTAGCTCCCGGGCGGAAACGATAAGTCCTATGAAACTGAAATTTCATATTTTTACTTTCACTTACTATATATAGTAAGGGAAAGTATTGCGATCGTGAAAATTTTCGAATTCCAGTTTTCAACGGAAATACACGTTTTAGGGTTCTCTGAGTCCAAATAACCAAGTCCCGCAAAAAGGTCTGCGTGTGTGTGTGTGTGTGTGGTAACTCCCGGGAAGAAATGATAAGTCCTATGAAACTGAAATTTCATATTTGAGTCAAATGTACGCCCGAGACATTACAAAATCGTTTTCATCAAAATCAGCAAACCAGAAGAGCCACTTTATACCATGCATTTTGCACCTTTTTTCGATTTTCTCGAAAACGGTTCCGACGATTTTGATACTTTAAATTGTCTTGCTCTAAAGTACCTTTAATGTTGTAGATTCTATAAAAATAACCATATTATCTTGTTAGCATTGATAAATAAGAGCTAAATATATAAGTTGTGCGAATTTAAAGGAGAAAACAGAAAAAATAATTTTTTAATGCAATTTTTTGTTTTTGAACATTAGAACAGTAATATACATATATGATATACCGTTTGAAAGCTAAAGATTTTAGAAAAAATATTATCTTGTACAAAAGGTTTTGAATGATAATAGAGAGTGATGAAAAGCCGATAAAACTAACTGATTATTTTAGATAATAATATAATCGATTTTTTAATAAAACACATGTTTCTATAGAAGTTCCATTTAATTAATTCTTTAATGGTTTCACTCATTTTTATCTCTAACTGTATTTGAAAATTCTTTAATCGCTTTTAAAACGGAGGTAAGTGAAAGTCGTGTGTTGCCCGCACCAGATTTTTTTTTTTTAAATACACGTTCAAAACGTTAAAATAAAATTATTTTAGTCGTGATTTTTGGTTTCAACTTCTGTTAACCTTTCTTCTAACATTATGAAGTGGGCAAAAACCCTTTAAAACAGAAAAATAAGTTAAAAGCAAGTAAATTTACAAAATGAATCGTAACTCGGCAAAACAATAGTTAAGATTATTTCATTATTTTCTTTCTTGACCACCACTTGGACTCTTTCTTTCTGTTTTCGAGTAATTTTAGCATATTGTGATGCAGATCAATTCCTGGTCACGATTAAGTATAGACAGAAAATTACAACATCGAGGTACGGTAAAGCTGATAGAAGTCCACATACGAATATTATAAATTAAAGAAACAAGTAGTTGTACAAATTTAAAAAGAAACAGTGTCAAAAGAATTCGTGACCACTCTTTAGACAATCACACAATTGAGGTGAAATGGAAACATGTCAAAATGAAGCTTAGAAATGTTGCAATGAATGTATTAGGAACTAGGCCGTGCAGCGGATGCTTCAATTGCTCGCTCACCGATAACTACTTGGGTCTCCAGCCGAATATGTGAAGACGTACTATTTAATTATATTGTACATTGTAACTTATTAATGCTATAGTAAATATTTTTATCCATGTAACTGTTTTATGAGAATAAATAAACCTTTCGAGGTAATTTGACATAGAGCTAAGTAACTAGTTTGGTAGAGAAGCTCTCAATATTAATTATTGACATGGATGACTAACATCCCCAAGAGTTATCTCGGCTTTTCAGATCATTAACTAGCTTATACAAAGTAATATTTCCCTAGGTCTTCGGGGGATAAATGCTGAAATAAAAGTCCCCCACAGCACCGAGTCTCGAACTCGTAATTTTTTGGGTTTCAAATTAATCGGTCCTTTGTGTTGCTAGGCAACGCGCGTTAAAAGCAACATGCGCTAACCCGCTCAGCTACCCCGCCCCCAACATATTTCCCTAGGTCAGAATATTTCTGCCTTTGTAACATAATGTGGTCTATCATTATGTAACATCCTTTAAATACCTTCTCGCCTTCATCCTTCCTATCCCCCTAATAGGATGGGGTACATGGCTTCTACCCAAGTGTACCTATGAGGAATCCTCTCCGCTGCTATTGTGCTACTACCACACGGGGCGTTTTCTCCCCAACTAGACCCGTCTGCTAATTTATAGGTGCGGATTCGCCCCCTTTCTGGCAGAGTAACCTCTTACCTGGTGCTGCGATACGTTAATCTTTCTCTCACTCATCCTTGCATGAACACGCAATTGTCGAGGCCTTCTGAGCTCTATCTTGTCGATAATCATAATAATTATTGATTGCGAGAGTGAGCAGAAGAAGAACTCCCATCAGAGGAGAAAGAACAATTCCATTCCTTCACAATAATGACACGCCAAGATTAGATAGAGACAGGGTTATTTATGTTTGGAAGTAAACCTATGAGATGTATAAATTGATTTATGACATCTGAATGTTTGAACAAATGCCCCAAGAATAGAGTACCTCACTGCTCTGTCCTATATACAAAAGAGGCGACGGACTGATATGTAGCATCTATAGAAGCATAGCTGTCCATAGCAGCGCTTACAAAACACTATCAGTGGCGATCAACTTATGGATGCTTGCATGGGTGGAAATAATGGTTGGAGACTACCAAAGTAGTTTCAGATCTGGTAGATCTACTCCTGTCGAATAAAGCATATGAATGTAACATCGATCTACAACATCTGTTAGTGTATTTTAAGGAGACCTACGACTGAATAAATAGAGTAGAACTTGTAAAAACCTGCAATGTAGAATTGCCACTTGCATGCGGGCAGCTAGTAAAAATGGCCCTATCTTCATTCATTCATTCATTCAGAAATTAATGCGTCTAACAGCCTAATAGAACATGATTGTTTCCAACGCTGTTCACTTTAGGTCTGGAAATAGCGGTGAGATACATCTATACACCTGGAAGAACAAATATGAACAGACTGACACAGCAAATGGCCTATGCGGATGATGTTAACACAGGCAGAACCTTTACAGCATTACCTGTAACATTCTGGAAGAACGTGGTGGGTAATGCATGTGGAATGAATTTCAAACTATCGCCTTCCAAGAAGGCCCCTATATGAATTTCCAGAAGGGAAGCCAATGCGAGGAAGTCAAATTTGCAGTGACTTGAGGACGTGGAGGCAGACCTGCGCCGCGTTTGTGTGAGGAAATGTAGCTGAAAGAATCAAGGGCACGAGAATAATGTCAGAGGCCAAAATCCTACACTGTCTTTATAGCCAAAGTAGGGATAGGTAGAAGTTGAGATAGATTTTTTTTTGTTCTTTATTGTTATCATGAGAAAAGATAGGATAGGAGGGGGGAGTAATGTATTACAATGAAGCTAACTTTATTTCTGTTAGAAATGGTATTTATCCAAATATAAATAATGCTTTATATTTGAAAAAAAAAAGTTGTCTATTTGGTTATTCATCGGTAAAAACAGAGTTATCAAATGTAATCGATCGACTCTTTGGATCACTGAACAATAACAGAGAACATCGATGGCTCTGAATTACATTAAGATATGATAAGACCAAGTTGACCGAGTTAGATTTGGTGAAGTATTCACTCTTTTGTTTATGAAATGATTAAATTTGGAATATTATGAAAAAGAAGTGTGAATAATGTCTACATTACAAGGTATGAAGTATTTGAAAATACTTTGGATTTAGCTGTGTGATTTAATATAACACAAGTCTAATTTTTTTATTTATTTTATGTACTAATTAGCGAATGAAACAGATAGTTTGGAAAACAGAATGGTGAAGTTGAAAACAGAGCATATTGATTCTGATGTAATTCATTTCACAGGTAATAAATATAACTTCATTCCATTATTTTTTAAAATTTTGTCCTGGTTTATATATTACTTTTGGCGGCCTTATTGGTTATTAAGACCATTCCTGGTTACCTTATAATATGTAGGACATGAAGTGTGCTTTGATTAAAATATAATTTGTAAATTTATTTTTATTGACATATGTATAACATTTAGTTATTTATATAACCCTTCCTTCGACAAAATTCTTTTACAACATGAACTCTGTTGGAACAATTTTTTAGTTAAAAGTATTGTCTTCATTTTTATGATAACATTAATGAAATGGTACCTTTAAAGTTAATTTACGTCTCTATTACATAATAGAGATAATGCAATTCAATAAATAGTTGACTGTATTGTTTTCTTCTCTTTAGAATATTAATTTTTACTTTGAATTATGCTGTGCTTTACTACATAGGCTTGTTTCGGTTATCTTCATGATTATTTCAATAAAAAATAATGAAAATACATTGTACGCTTTTTTGCTTTTCGCATTATTGCTGTGAGAAATTTGAACTCTTGTGTGTTAGCCAAACTAAAGTGGTCTTAAATCTCCAATTCATGTCAGTTACCAAACCATTGGGGATACCCTTAAAACCTCATTAAATTAGTTGTTAATTTTGCACATCAAAGATTAATATACCATTTCATTGCTAGGTGTTCTAGCAAATCAAAACACCTTATATTTACAGTTTTAGAAATCAGAGTTTGGAGAGTTGGTTTAAATTTCCTATGAATTCCTACTCTCAAAATTGCTTAATGTTTCCTCTTAATAGATATTTGTATGGTGCCATCTAATGCATCATCAGAAGCAATCCTTATGTCCATCAATGCACAAGGTGATGCAAATTTATTTGTATTCTATTTTCTAACTTGGATACGTAATGCTAGCATTGTTGATTTTTCAGCTGGAGCTGCAAAAACTTAAATAGACATTGTTGGAAATTGAATTATAATCATGTCACTTCAATTTACAACCATTTTTTTTTTTTAATATAAACCAGATAAAGTGCAGGTTTGGTAATGCCTCAGCCTGATTACCTAATTTTGTTATAAATACTACTAAATTCTCTCTTCAAAGACTTTGTGTGCATTTTATACTATCTAATACCCTGAATAGCCTCTCCTTTGGGTTAGAAACTGTTTTCCCATATAAAACTCTTAGGACTTTGTCAAACTTTGTTCCTGCCTTTTCTACTGAAGGTACTTGCTTCAATTTAGTTATAAATATTTTAGTTCTGAGGGTTATAAACCCGTTTATGATATCACAATTTCCGATTATCAGGTTATGAGAAATGTAAGATATTCCTGAAGACTTAATAATTTTAGTAGATTTGGCAGAGATTAAATCATGTACCTTTTATCTGTTTTTTGTCTTAAAAGTTAGTTTGTTTCCTGTTCTATCAATATATTAGATATTTAGTTGTCTAAAAGTTCTCCTCACCTCTTTTATTCTATCCCCATCATATAGGTAATATATTATGAATGTTAATCTAACTAAAAGGATGCATTCCTAGTTTTTTTTTGTTTTTTTACAGCCTTAGTGTCACCAACTTTTTTAAAATTTATTTATTTATTTTTATATGAATACATAAATGTGTTTATTTTTAGATTTATTAATTGTTTCTATATTATGGTTTTATCTTGTGTGTTTAGATGAAGAAATTCAAGTGAAAAATGAAGAGCTTGATTTAGATTCAGAACTGATGGGTCTTACAGGTACAAGTTATTTCTATAAGGTGATAATCATAGAATTTATATTTTTCTAGATAGTAAAATGTTAATTGCACGTAATTCATATTTGTATAAATACTAGCTACTATACCCGGCAATCGTTGTTCTGCTATATATATTGTTTGTAGATGTTAAATAGAAAAATAACAAATGTATAGTAAGTGTGTGGGGATGGGATCCATAGCGGAAAGAGGAATAGAGAGCAGTAGATGATGACCGCCTTTCAAAACAAAAAAACTATAACCATTCATGTTCTCAATTCAATGCATTTTGTTAAAGTAATTGAGATATTCATTGTTTGATCTCTTTGAAGTTTAAAACTTTAACTTTATTTTATTTACCATTTTAATGTTTATAGGTTCTAAGTGGAACAGGTTTGAATCTGAATCCATGCTGATGTGCAAGCTGTTGAATGGTTCTGGAGTATTTCAATTTCTGGTAGTTCCGCTTTTTCTGATGCACAACACGTTATGACTCATATTTGAATTTGAGTCTATGACAATAGGGAAATTCTTTGTCAATAGAGCCAATCAGCACCTTCGTATGAACGGAATATTCTATATTTGGTTTTTACTCGAATGTGAGACCAAGGAACGAGGCAGATGTAAATGCTTAGTGTACTTGTTGATGTTATCGGTCATTTGCTGTGCATGTAATAACTTTAACTTAAAAAACGGTGAGCTGGTCTCATTTCCAATTATCGTTATTGGTTTTGTTCATCTCCTTCATCTTATAATTGAAATGCAGGCAATGGCGATAGCCTCACATGCATATTTTCGTAATCTTGTTGGATTTGTTTGTTTGTTGTTTCTGCTCTACTATTATGCATGTTTGTTGCTTTATTTACACGACTGCCCAATTGTGTCTCCTTGCATCTTTCTGGCATTATTCACCGTAATTCAAATAGACAAAATTGTTGTACTTACTGATAAAAAAAAGGTATACCGATAATGTATTTGTTTTTTCAGTATTTTACCAATCATTTATTTAATTATTATCAATTAAAATATATTTTACAAAATTTTGTATGCACTGTATTCTTATACATAACAAATGTAGAATGATATACCACGTGGCTGGAGGCTTCTTATGAATGATCGATTGCAAATCTGTGGATGAAAGTTTGATGAGGCGGACATAGCATCATCGTTCATTGACCTCCATAAACAATTTTGATCTTTTTGAAATTAGAATGACTGTTAAATTATTTGGATATTGTTCATACAAAAATTGCATTAAATAAATGTGAGGATGAGGAAAGGAAGGTGATAATTTGGAAAAATAGGTATTTTTTATGCCAAATAAAAGCTTGTTTGGTGCCCAAGAACTAATTAGATTCAGATCATCTTGCAGCTTTTTGATTGCTATTAATAGGAGCGCAGAATAGGTAAATTTGAAAGTCATCAGCATAGATAATATATTAGGAGTGATAGATATAGAGGGGAAGGTCATTGATGTATAAAGCAAATAGGGTAGGAGACAATGATAAACCCTGGATAACACCACAGGATAAAGGCAAAGTCTTGGAAGGAGGTTGGTCTGGGACTACCGCATACTGCAAATGACTAGAGAGGAAGGATTTAAACCAGTGTAGAGCACTTTTGGATAAAAGTAGATTTCACAGTTTGGCAAGAAGGATATTATGGTCAACTGCATCAAATGCTTTAGAGAAATCTAGAAGGATGAGAATAGGTAGTTATTGGTGTTCAATGACGGATTGGAGGTCGTGGGTTATTTTTAGGAGAGCAGATAGCGTTGAATAACCATGTTGGAAACTGGATTGGAAAGGATTGATAAGGAAACGTTCTTCTAGGAAATTCGATAGTTGTTTTTGTGTAAGGCTTTCCAAAGGTTTGGAAAGATTAGAAAGTATAGAGATAGGACGAAAGTCAGAAGGTGAGAAAGGATTTGGAATTTTTTTAATGGACCAACTAAGGCAGTTTTTCCAGGAAGTAAGAAATATGGAGTTTTGAAAGGAAAAATTATAGATATGATAGAAAACTGGAATAAGAGCTGGTAGACAGGATTTAATTAGTTTTACTGGTATGTTGTCAGGTCCATAATCATTGGTGTGGGATTTAAGGACAGTTATTAATTCCTCATATGGAATGTGAGGAAAGAAGAAACTTTCTGGATTGAAACTATTATGTCCAAAATTGGTAGTGGAAGATGAGTCAGGAGATAAGGATACAAAATAATTGTCATGATCATCTGACGGGACAGGAATAGAATTGCAGTTATTGGGTTCTGGAAGAGATAGTTTTCGAAGGATTTATAATCTGGAGCCTGGACAGGGCACTGTGAATATAAAGGGATTTTGTACGTCGAACTGTGTCATGGGTTTTATACTGAAGTTGCTTAAAACTTGTGTAGTCATCTGGAAAGCAAGTGTGGCGGAATTTTCGTCTGGCTGCTTCTCTTTCATCATTTCCTTTATTTCGGAAGTCAGCCAAGGAGCAGTGGAATGGTGTAGGGTTCGGATTTTATGAGGAGCATGTATGTCTAGTATGGTATTCAGATTTCAGGGGAGACAGGAAATCATAGGATTGATAGAGTTACAGGAGTATATGGTATCCCTATTCAGTGATTCCAGATCAGAACGAAGTGATTCTTAGAATAGGAGATCCAAACTACGATTTGATATCATTTTAGGTTGAAAGTTTTTACTGGTAGGTCATATGAAATCTGGATGAGGTTGTGCAATGAAAGGAGCGGGACCGGGTGCTGAGAGGATGAAAGGACCTTTAGAGAAGAGTCGGTTATTAGAAGGTCCAGCCAGGTGTTGGAGAATTGCGTATGATGGGTGGGGAAGTACGGAACAAGATAAAGATTTAAGGAAAACTAGAGGTTTAACAGGAAAGATTTATCATATGATTCAGAGATCATGTAAACGTTAAAATCACTAGAAATGATGATATGGGGTAACTTGAAACCATTTGGACTCGGGATGATTCAAAAATGTTATCGAATGGAATGTGAGGTGGTTGATAAACAATGGCATGCAGGATAGGAGACGAAACAGTTAAAATTTCCACAAACAGATATTCGATATGAGGATGGTCAAGAGAAGAGTATTGGAGAAGGATTTTGGACTTGAGACCCTTGTATATACAACCCCACACCACCACCCCTGCGATCAGATCTGTTATGGCGAAGGAAGGAATAATTGTTAGGGGATACTTATGAGGAAGGAATAAAGGGTTTTAACCAGGTTTCGGATACTGCTATGATGTGGTAAAAATTGTCTACAAAATATTGTGGGAATCCATCATAGTAGGCAGTAAGGAATTGTGTATTGATGTGACAGGAGGTAAGGTTAGTCAAAACTGTGGATGTGGAAATTGGGATAGTTATAAAAGGGTCGGGAATTAAGGAATATATTAGAGCTAATCCTTAAAATTTTAATAATTTCAAAGTTGTTTGTATCTATCAAGAAATGAAAAAAACAGATATAAATTTAGACCTAATTTTCAGAAAAATAAGTTAAAACATATAGAAAACAAATATTAGAATACTGAATTATGAATGTAAATAGGAAAGTATATCAAAAAGATTGTTGATAAAAAATTAAAGAGTTCAAAAACAACAAAATATCATTTATACCTTTTTAAAAAAAAAAAAAAAAGTAATAATAATAATAAGTGTTCTTTAATGAAATAAAATAAATATTTAACAACAAGTATGTAACTTGAAAGCAAACCATAGCTAAAAAATATCTAAGTCGGCCTTTTTATTAATAATTACTGCTGGGCACCCATCGGCCTTCCGGCATCTGACCCGACCCCCACTGAACTACACATATGTAATCTTAGCAGACACTTTTCAGCTGGTCAGCCAGTATAGGTGCCTGTTGGCCGGCATCATCGCCTTGCTGACGTAAACAGGGTGCATGTTCATTTCCTTCCAGCCTAGTTGACGTGTGGAAAAGTCTCTCTTAACCCTTCTTTGCCGCTTCAGGTCATCCTTCATTGCTTGGCGAAGGAGGCGATAATGGTCCTAGGGGTTCCTGTTTCTTTAGGCCTGAGGCATATGGCCTGGTCCAGGTTTTCCGGACCCAGCTTCACGCCCAGGGCTGCACCGATGCTTATAATGGTCCCAGCTACATCTCACCTGGCCTCTCCATGATACTTCTGATTTTGAGACTATTTTTTAATTGACTTTGTTCTTCATTATTTAAATGATCTTTTAAGTTGGAAATTTTGTCTTTTAAAAAGTTGTTTACTAAAGCCAATTTTTCTACTTTATTTTTTGTTGCTCGAGGAGATTCTCAATTTTTTGCAACCTCTCCTTACTTTCGTACGACAGATCGAATTGCTTTTCGAGAGTTTGCTTCATCTATTTTAGCTCATCGATCCCTCAAAGCCTGGCCTTCATCTCTTTAACCTCCTTGGTGAGTACTATCAATGAATTAATCATAGCACCATGCTTGTTGGCTGGAGACAATTGTGAAGACAATTCACAGCCCAAACAATGCCAGTTTTTGTAAGCCTCTGGATCCGTCAATTATATTTTGACACATTTTATGTGGTAAATATGTAGACATTTGCTGTAGGACAATTTCATATCTTCCCACAGTTTTGCAACATACCTTACAATTCACCATTTTTGAATGTATTTTAAATTATATCAGAATAGAACACAAAATAATAATGCAGCAATAACACTGTGTGCTTATTTGTGACCAGTAGGATTAGGCTTCTTTAGCAGACTATCTCCACCACCATTATTCTGAGGCACTGACTGTGTATAGTTTTAATTTTCGTAAATTATTATATTAAAATGCTTTATAGTATCTATATTACACACTATAGTTACCTGCCAGGGATAGTAATTATGAAAATTTTAGAAGAACAGTCTGAAGATGTTCTATTACAATATAACACACAACACAATAAACATCTGAGCTCCTTACTGCATAAGAGATACTCTTAAGACTTGAGCTTAAAACTAAAAGCTTAGAACTTGAGCATCAAATTCACCAGCGATTATCTTAATATCTGCTCTTGATTAGTTCCTTATAGTTCTTTCAAGCATTTCATGGAACTCTTCTTTGCCTTCTTCCTCAAAGGTTTCCGTTGCTGCCTGACAGCTAATCAGGGTATAGTTAAAGAATTTACTCTTAAACAGTCTTGGGCTCATTGATTTAAAGTGCATGATCAAATCTTTGCATCTTGCAGACATCATAAACCCATTCCATAGGTGCGTAATTTGTCATCACAGCTATGGTAGATTGTGTGGTTTCTCTTTTCTATGTGACCTTTTCTTGTCCATCTGATTTCCTGGATTGCAGTCTTATGTATTTTGTATCGATCCAGTACCTTCATGACTGTTAAGTATCAAAACATGCCATTATCCAATCCTGTAGTCCATATGACAAGAGCCCCATTATTGTACCTTTGTTTGAAACCAGCAGTTATAAGAACCAATTGCTAGCAATTTACCTCCAAAAATTTTTTATATGTGTTTACATATAGTTAGGTCAGTGCAATATATATGCTCTAAACCATATTATTTGCATATTTTTGACCCACAATAAATAGGAGTTGTAACTTGGATAGTGGATACATTTACATAATAATTTTTATTAATATGTTTCTTTAAAAAAAATTAAATAAACTTTCTATTCTAGGAAGTGCTGCACTGCTTTGTATGAAAGTGAAGGATTGGAGCAATGATCTGGATGAATCTAGTAAGTTTATATACGATTGACTTGATAATTTAAGCACAACTCTCGTTTTTATGTTGTTTAATTTACTTTTCAGTTAGGAAAAAAATCCTGCGCTATGATTTTTTAATTATTTTTACTATTTATGATATGTGTATTTTTCAGGACTGGGCTGGATCCAGAAGACAATAAAATGTGATTTTTGTAACTATTGGGCTGTCCCAAGTACTATGAAAATACATATCCGCAAACATACTGGAGAAAGACCATATATCTGCCACCATTGTCAGTATAAATGTGCGAGTTTATCTGCTCTCCGCTGCCATATTCGAATACATAATTCTGAAAAACCATTTTCATGTAAAGATTGTAACTTTAGTACTTCGTATCCAGCCTCTCTCAAATGTCATCAAGCTAAACATACCGGGAACAAACCTTACCAATGTCCTTTTTGTGATTACAGAGCTGTTTTACCAGGTACTTTAAAAATCCACCTTAGAACTCACAGTGGTGAAAAATCTTATAATTGTATTTACTGTCCCTACAAAGCAGCTTATTTTTCAAGCCTAAAAGTTCACCTGAGAAAACATACTGGAGAAAAACCTCATATTTGTAAATTATGCGGGTATCAAACTGCTTACCAAAGCAGTTTAAAGATTCATTTAAGATCGCATACAGGAGAGCGTCCTCATACTTGTCCTCACTGTCCTTATGCAACTGGCGATTTGAGCTCATTAAAGAAGCATTTACTCATACATACTGGAGAAAAACAATTTAAATGCACTCTTTGTGACTTTCGAGCAACTCGCAGATCCAACATCAGAATTCATATGTATTCTCATACTAAAGAAAAAAAATATTCATGTCCTCAATGTCCTTATCGTACTGCTTATTCTGGGAGCCTAAAAGTTCATATTTTGACTCATGGTGAAAAGTCATTTAAGTGTTCTTTCTGTGATCATAGTAGTTCTCACCTCCAGGGTCTCAAGTTACATATTCGCACTCATACAGGAGAAAAACCTTACGGTTGTATGCTTTGTGAATATAGATCAATATCGAGAAATAACCTCAAAATTCATATGCTTGGCCACGAAGGTGTGAAGCCTTTTGCTTGTAATTATTGCCCATTTAAAACTGCTAGGAGTGGACATTTGAAAAGACATTTATTAATTCATACTAAAGAAAAAGTTTTGTCTTGCCCTTTTTGTAATTTTACCACAACCCAGATGTCTAATTTAAAAGCTCATACATGGACCCATAATAAAGAGAAACCCTTTAAGTGTGATCAGTGTGACTATACCGCCACCAGGAAGGATAGTCTTATAGTACACCAAACTAAGCACAAAGGTATTAAACCTTATTCGTGCCCCATGTGTGATCATAAAACTGCTGACTATCGTTGCCTTCGAGTACACCTAAAGGTTCATTCTGAGATTAGGCCTTTTCAGTGTCCTGATTGCTCTTTTACAACAAAAAGGATAGGAATTCTGAAAAGGCACAGGCTTATACATACAGGAGAGAAGCCTTATGCTTGTCAAAAATGCGACTTCAGAAGTTGTCGGCAAGAGAACTTAAAAAACCACCTTAAAACTCATGCCAAAAAGAGAAAAGAGAAGTGTCCCTTCTGTAATGAAGGCTATCTTCGTCTTCAATCTCATCTGACTAAAGTTCATTATGAATTCTTGTTTAAATGTTACCATTGTTCATACCACACATTTGATTTGCTTATTTTAAAAAGGCACATAAAGAAACATATTAAAACATTTCTAGTCAATATTAATTCATTGTCATAAACGTAAAAATATTTTGTTTAATTTTATATATGTATATTATTTTTTGTTTTTGATAAAGAATTAAACTGCCTGTCATCTAGTAAAGATATATTTTTATAAATTTAAAGGAAAAAATTGAATTAATATGTTATATTATATTGTTTTGTTTTTAAACTAATGTTAATAGGTTGATTTTAAATAACCTGATGTTTCTGTTAGCTACGTTAAAATTTTATTTATGTTGAAGAATTAAACATTATTTTAATTGTTAAAGTATCTAATTATTTATATATATTATATATCAAGAAAGATTTTTTGTTCCTAAAAGAAATAAAAAGAAATGAAAGTTTTACAACTTTTTTTTTTTTTTTTCAAATTTATATGTATCAACTGATATTCCTTGAGTGACTTTATTATAAAAGTATCTATGATTTTTATTTTGTTTTTTGTATCATCACTAACTAGGAGACGATCCAAAATGTGTCTGACCGATTTAGATGACATTTTTGTAGGCAAAACAAGACATTAAACCATTAGACTATGCAAAATATTAGAGGTCAACACTTCTCAGAAATCTCATAAAAAAATCGGGCTGTTTGCTTGTTCAAAAAATATTTTATTTAATATCTCTGATTCTAATGAAAGTAAGAAAATAATTTTAGTGAAAAATTATCCTTTTTTCAAGCTTAACAATAACATAATAATAAGCCATCAAAATATTTCAGTTTCATGCTAGGCAATTATCCTAAAAATATAAAAAATCTCATTAAATTAGTGATTTTTTTTTTAAACTGCTCTGAAAAAGATTCCTCACCCCTAAACACATTATATTACAATTTTTTATTAATTTTTAAGAACAAAATATAAAAATCACTACCTCTATTCCCATACTTCGAGGTTTATTAAACACAATTGTAAATATTTCTCCTGCCTCAAAAGTTTTTAATAATATATTCTTTTAGATTGTTTTATGAAAAATGAGAGTAAATGTTCAAATATATCTTAGGAAGTTTTAAGAAAGTGATAAAATATCAAATAGGTGAAAGTTGAGCTCCTGGATTTATTACATTTGTTTGTTTTTGAAAAGCATTTGTTAACAAAAAAAAAAAAACCTTGGAAAATAATTAAAAATATATTTGCAAATATTTACAAAAAAATTTTCTTAGAAAATATTGATAACATATCATAGAATGTAACACAATCATTCACAAAGCAGGAAACATATAAATCATATTTCTTAATTACAAGCTGTTGTTGAAGAGGTAGTATCATGTTGCTTGAAAAACTAAAAAATAAAAAAAGACATAAATAAATAAATCTATATGAGTATATCCATTTTATATATATATATATAATATATATATATATATATATATATATATATATATATATATATATATAATATAAAGTGTGAATTAAAATACATTTATTAATTATCCTACGCCCACCCTTAGCCCAGTAAAATAAGGATATTTGTCAGAATTAATTCGGACTAAGATGGAATCATTTAATGGACCTAAATAAAAGTAATCTGAGTCAGTGATTTTGCTGCAATCGTTCATCAGAAATAGGCAAACTTTAAATTTTTGTTCATCCAAATTGAAAAAAAGTCATAGAATGAAAGTTGTAGAGAATCAAATTTCAAGTATAAAAGCCTCTCTAAATTTCAAATTTGGTTGGTAGGATCGTTAAAAAAAATTTTGAATTTTGATCGAAAAATTTTTGTCCGAATTGATTCTCACAAATGTTTTTAGCCTTATTTTGCTGGGTTACCTTGGCTGTTAGCCATTTAGTATCATGCTGACAAGTAAAGTCTGGCATATTTGTCAACAAGATCATTTTCTATTTGAGAGTGCTCTAGATTTTCACAGATTTTAGGTCTGCATCCATAAAGCCTGAAAAATCATCCACAAAGTTAGTATTCCAGTGAGGCCAGAACTCTAATACAATATATGAGCGAGTCCAAATAGTAATGCCCAATTTTCAGCCTGAGTGCAATGCTTATGCTCATGGAATGCAACAGCTTATAGGACCCTGTGCGACAAGGCCCTCTTATTTCTAACCTCTAGCTAATTTTATGCACCTTTCTTCAACACATACACTGTGCACTTGATATTGATATTGATGCGCTTTGGCTGAGTTCAGAGAAGGCGTGCAGATTGGCTGAGGCAGAGATGTCTTCTTCTTTGCCAATTTTCCGGCCATTTCATAGCCCATAATTTAAACAAGACTAGGGATCCATTGGTGTTTCTTGGTAGTAAAAATAGTAGTAGGGATCTATGTATTGGCAGTATAGCTTGTTCACATTTTTCTTCTGGACTCGCAAGTTCCTTCAATTGTCAGTAAACGAATTATATGTTGAATTTTATTGGGCTATTTGCAAATCCACAACAAATACTGCTTTTTGAGGGGAAACAATTAAATCAAATTGAGTGGTGTAAGCTTGGATTGCATGCAGCAATTTTCGGTTTAATTTATTAAGTTTCATTATAATTTAAATTAAATGATACTTTAGATGATTAAATATTTTTTGGAAAAGTCTTGAGCGGCCTAATATCAGCAAGTGTCAGACCATGTTTCTCAAATAACTTCTTATAGGCTGTCAGATGTGCAGTTAGAGTATTCAGCCTATTACAAGCTTGTTGAGGATTGTCTCAAAGTTGCTGTAAACCATCACAGAGCGTTCTCAGAAACACATTGCAATTCTTTATATAAGAAACCTGAAAGGGCTCCATTTGGGTTTGAGCTTCCATAGAAAGTTAGTAGGGTAAATTTAGCAGTACCAGTTATCACTTAAATTAGTGTTTTGGACTAGGTCCATCTAATTTGCAGTTGTAGATCTGCTGGTATTGGTCACTTCAATTCTGTATTCCATTATAGGTTTTGTAAGTTGCCCTTAACAAATATTGGTTAGTTTCCTATTGTTTTGTTAGCTGTAAGTATTTTCGTCACTTTTCTAATGCTTGGTTCAATGAGTGGTTCCCAAGTTACTCCTTGGTCCAGAGTATTTGGAAATTTTGCTTTCCTTCAGTTTTTGACTCTTGTATGTGAGATTTATACCAGACAGTTCTGAGGAAAGTATTAGTAAATGAAATTTATTTTTGACTTAATACTTACAGTCATCGCATGACCCGATGCCCAAATTGCAAGATTGAACAATAATGTTTTAAGGCATACTTCTAGTGACAGCCCAGCATGCACACCAGAAAGCTTCTGTTCTTTAAACCTCTTTTAGTGCATTTAAGATGTCCTGTAAATAAATAATATTCTGCCACAACCGGGATTCGAACCCAGGACCCGAATAACTATAGACTAGTGCTCTATCCACTAGATCACACAGCTCCTATCATAGTCCTTTCTCGCTTATTCCATTGCATTCTGGAATTCCATTACTTCCAATACACGTCATGCTTCTTCCTTATCCACATTCAAATATCTCTTTTTCCAACACCTATTATCCCAAGCTGACGGCTCAGGCATTATAATGACTGAATATCATGTATATGTATGTATGTATGTATGTATCTATATATATATATATATATATATATATATATATATATATATATATATATATATATATATATATATATATATATATATATACATATACATATATATAAAAAAAAAAGGTATTTTTTGTTTTGTTCAAAATTATTTGTTTTCTACTTTTAATTTACTGTATTTATTTACTCACTTTATGCTTTTCCTTTTCTTTTGTACATAGATGTGTGTATGAACATACATATATATATAAATTTCCTTCTCTTCCTCTTTTACCTATGTAAATAATTTAATCTATCTAATTTACTCTGGCCAGATGTGCTATCTTTATTTGTAACATTTATGTTATTCTTAAGGGACTAAGTCCCAGAATAAAAGTTTTTATATATATAAAATTATATGTAATACTACAAAGATATGAAACTAAGAAGTTTTATCAAATCTGAGTATTTGATATGATTAGCACAAGTGTTTAAATATGAATTAAAATACATAATATTAATCTAATAAAACATGAGGTTATACTTTCACAACAGCAGCTAAAGCCTGAGGAAATCGTTGTTCAATCATCAGCGACTTCATAATCCAGGCAGGAAGAAGGTTGAGAACCTTCTGAGCTGAATATCTGTGATCCAAAAGTAGTACTGTAGCAAAATCAGCCCTGTGACGTATAGCACGACCAATAGATTGATTAACAGCTTTCATACAACATGATTCATAATGTTCTTTACCAGCACCGTTCCTCTGAAAATGTACAATAATTCATCAGAATACAATTTCCTCTGAGATTTTATATACACACAAACATGCAGGAATGCACATTTAACATGTTAACTAATACATAATTAAATAAAAAGGACAACAAAATATATATTAATGTTTGACATTAATTTTACACATTAATAAATATCATACACATAGTTTTTTGTTCACTACCTGTTTCAAAAATGCACTACTCTTGGATTTATTTCTAAATAGAAACTATTTAATAAAAAAGCAACATTAATGCAAAGGCACCAAGATTACATAGAATTAAATTTTAAGCAAACACTATTTACATTTTAAGAGTTTCATGGAATCGTTCTGCATTCAATATCCACTCACTGATGCAGAAATGTTATCAATATGAACTCTTTTGAATCCAAAAATATTGGACATGAATTTGCTTGTAATGGATGATTCACATTTATATTGCAAAGGAATTATGATGGACAATGTTTTGCAGGTTTTATCCATTCATTGGAAAGTTTCATTAATGTCAAGATCCTAAAACATTCATACAAGCATACAACTGTTATGCTAATAAGCTGAACTTTTTGAGGTTCAAAGAAATTATACTGTAATCAGGAAATGGGGTCCATCTTGAGAATGACATATGTAAGTGGCATTTCAAGTAGCATTTCGGATTTAGATTTTTTTTTGCCATTTTGATTTATTGTTGATCAGGTTACATAGAAGAGAGATAAACAAATTATTGATCAATGATATTTGTTAAATGGGCTTTTGAATTTATAAATTTTAAGGATTACTAAGTCTATTCAGAGGGTATGAAAAAGGTGATTACTTTGGATGAAATGAATTGAAAGTAATAAGGACATTACTTGATGTTATTTACTGTTTTTAATCTCTAAAAATCTGTGACAAATTTTATGCAATTCTTTCCTTCCTTGCAGTTTCAGATTAGCTGAAAAGTTAATTATTAACTAGCTTATTCTAAACTTACAACATTTTGTTCCAAGTACTTCATTTTTTCAATTAATTCAGGAGATTTAATATTAGGGTAGGGCATTCCAACAACTATAACACATCTTCCTAGCTCATCACTGAAATTAAGACCTTCGCTTAATTTTCCGCCTAAAACAAAAATAACAAGGATTTTCTAATAATATAATTACAATCACAAAAGATAATTTTGTCTATATCTATAATATTGGTAGCTATATTTTGTTCATAAAACTATTTTTATAACTTAGGTATCTGATTCATTTGCAGAATAATCATTGAAAGACTATTATACAAGCTAATAGGCTGAATTATAACTAGAATATGAAGGAGTAAGTTACTCTTAGTTTCTTCTAGGCTGAACTCTGATTGAGATGAAAGAGCTGATGATCATCTATAATTGTCATAGCATCTGACCAGCATATCTCTAATGGGAGAGTGTTTTTAATTGAAACTGATCATAGTCTTATCATTAGCATAATAAAAAAAAAAAAAGTTGATCGGAGTTTCTAGACTCCTCCAGTCCATGATAAAGCACTTCATGAAATTTCAGCTAAGGACTAGTATAATATTATCTGGTAAACTGTCAAGTACACACTAGAAACAAAAACAAACCAATAAAAATCTGGTGCGCACAACACAAGACTTTCACTTACCTCTGAGGTTAAAATCAATTAAAATAGTTTTTAAGAATTTTTAAATACACATAAAGATACAAATAAATTTTTAAAGAATAAATTACTTTGAATTTCAATAGAAACATGTGTTTTGTTAAATAATTAATTATATTATTATCCATGACAATCAGTTAGTTTTATCGGCTTTTCAGTACTCCCCTTAAATATTTACAATTTTGTGTATGAGATAATAATTTTTCTAAAATCATTAGCTTTCCAACGATATATCACACCATCTATATTACTGTTTTTATGTTAAAAAACACAAAAATTGCGTAAAAAAAATGTTTGTCTTTTAGTTATATATCGGATTCGTTCAAATTATATATTGATAAGTTTTTATCAGTATTAAATAGACGATATAGTTATTTTTATAGAATCTACAAAATTAAAGGTACTTTAGAGGAAGAAAATTTAAAAAATCGGCATTTAAGCCCTGTTATACTATTTCAATCAGAATAAAACCTACATCATATTAAAGCCCATCAAATTTTACATCGATATAGAAAGTTTAATCAAAATCGTTAGTCGTTTTTTGAGGAAATCCTAAAAAGGTGCAAAATGCATGGTATAAAGTAGATTTTCCGGTCAGTTGATTTTGATGAAAAAGATTCTGTAACATCTCGGGCGTATAGTTGTCTTAAATATGAAATTTCAGTTTCATAGGACTTTTAGTTTTTGCCCGGGTGTTACCAACCACACACACACACACAGACCTTTTTGCGGGACTTGGTTATTTGGGCTCAGAGGACCCTAAAACATGTATTTCCGTTGAAAACTGGAATTCGAAAAATTTCACGATCGCAATACTTTCCCTTACTATTTATATCATATATAGGTAAATGAAAGTAAAACACTTCAAAGATGAAGTAGATGTGTTACGAGTAAAGATACAAAAATTGATGTTATTCTAGCGTTGATCAACAATTGAAAATAAGCTCAAGAAAAACAGTTAAATGAAGTAGGGAGGGAAAAAAAAGATTGCTTACATTACAGATTTTTTTTATTTTACTGGGATATTCATTTCCACAGAATTCCTGACCTAATATTGTAGGCAGAAAAAAATAATAAACATGTAAAAGTATGAAACAAATAGAAGTAAAACATAAAAGGTAAAGATATTAAATTTTGATTAAAAGAGAAAATTTTAATCATATAAAGCAAAACATATGTCCAGGTATTAAAGGTGGAATAATTTGATTTTCACATTGAACTTTGAAAGGCAAGGTAAATATAGTTACACAATTTTTAATTCCTAACCCACATACATAAGACTCAAGTAGTAAATCCTTGAGCGCATCTCCTAAAGTATTATAATGTGGTATATATGAGAATAGTATTTTTCAACAGTTGATAGACATAGTAGTAATGACATTAACCAAAAATTTCTTGCAGGAAAACCTGAAGCACAACTGAACCATCAATCGTGGGGACACCAGTGGTGTAGTGGCTAGGATAACAGTCTTCTAGGCTTAAGATCACGGGTTCGAACTCTGCAGAATGCCCTAAAATTTTTAAAGGGAGTATAAAATCCTTCAGAGGGGAAGTAAAGTAGGTAGTCTTGAATCTGTGTGATGTCAGGTACTCGTCAAAGATCCCTATCGTAATTAAACTTGGATAGGCAAAATTTAGGATTCCATAGTATCGTAAGATTAGACACAGCACCATAAAGTGTCGTTAAATGAATAAACAGTCAAGACGCTGCTTTACTTTTTAGAAGCTAAGCCAAAATAACAAAAAAAAAATGCTGGATGAGAGAATGTAAACAAATTTGCTATATTATTACAATAAACTTATAGTTTGACCATAGAAGTTGGTTAGAGATTCAAACTTTAGGTAAGTTTAATTTTTAAGAAAATCTAAGCTGTTTTGGTACAAAGTTAGTAAATAAAAATAAAGATAAATAATTGTTGCCAAACTAAAAGTAATAATACACTGGCATACACATTTAAAGCAACACTCCTATATTTTTTGAAAAAGCTATCTTTGTTTAGCAAGTAGCAATATTAGTTTATGTGCTAATTTTAACATTGAATAATTAGAGGATGAAAGAGAACTATTAGTTCAAATCCTTAGTTAGTCAGTCTTAAACATTATTACATTTAGTTCATGCACATTTGCTGCTGCTATCCTTCAAATTAAAAAGATTGTTCTTGAACCATTTGTATCTTCAGGGCATAGAAATTAAAAGATTTGATAAAGAAGATTGACGTGTGAGTAGGACGTGATTAGCGTTATGACTTTATAAGAAGCACCAAATTGTGTAATAGCTTGGGCATTATCCATTAATTAATTCCAGGATGTTGACAAAGTATGAGGAGACTGGAAATTATTCTTATTGTCCAGGGCAAGGGCTACATCAGCTCGCAATGACAGATTTCAACCAAAAGCCCTCGGAGATCTCAGCTTCACAGGGCCAAGTCTTAGAAGCAATTATCAAACATGAGAGAGGCTCTAGAAAGTTTTGGCTGGGACTGTTAAAAGAATGTATGTGAAGGATTGTGGAAAAACCCGGGGAAAGATGCACTGCCTGTACTTTGAGTAAATTTTTGAGCAGGCTCAGAGTTGGTTTTGTGTGGCATCTATCTAAACACCTCCACTAAGTTGTATACCATCGACTGAGGATCTGTAACAGCTGCATGGTACATTACAGACTTCCTTGAACAATTTCTAGTGCTATTTGCTCCATTTATTGGTGAAGAATTTATACTAATGCACAAAAATGCCAAATGTTGCACGGATTGTACATGAACATAATCATTATTTATTTTTTTCACTTACCAATATATGAAATATATAGTTAAAGAAAGTATTGCGATCATGAGAATTTTCTAATTCCAGTTTTCAACAGAAATACATGTATAAGGGTCCACTGAATCCAAATAACCAATTTATGATAATAAAAACAGTAATATAGATGTATAATATATCATTAAGAAAAGCTAAATATTTTATAAAAAAATATATTAGCTTATGATTTATCCAACATCAAATTAGGCCTTTATAACCATAATAAATTACAAAAATTCCTTACCAGTACAAAAGACCCAATAAGTAATGAAGAAAAATTAAATGTTGTATACAAAATAAATTGTCTGGACTGTGATAAATGTTACATAGGAGAAACGTCCAAAAAAGTTAGTACTAGAACTAAACAGCACAAATTGTAACAACAGTAAAAATATAAATACAACTGCTTTATCACAACATAGCATACATTTGAAACATAAGTTTGATCTCAATAGACCACAAATTTTGGAAATAGTAAAAAATAAACAAAATAGAAAAACCATAGAGGCTATATATATCAATAAAAATATAGATAAAACCGTGAATTTTAAAACTGACTCAAGACATTTAAGTTACCACTATTCAGATTTAATTAATAAATTAAAAATATAATATAAATAATTAATAATAAATGTTTTATCAATACTCTTGCTCAGATCTGAAGTGTTTAGATATTGACTTACGTTTTTACTTTTTTACCTGGCTCAAGGTGTGACAAGTGTAAATGTTTGGATTACAGAATATATAACGAGGTAACTTTATAATATTTATTTATTTAACTAAGTACTGTGTAACATTGTTAAATTTTTGCTTTTAATGCCACCTTATGATTTTAAAATTTGTTAATTATTAGTTTTAAAATGTTTGTTATCAATTGACTCCTAATTTATAAATTTTTTTAAACCATTCACTTCATTATAGTGATTTTTAATGTGATGGTAAATTGCTTAATATAATTTTTTGTAGACTTCTGAAGATGGGAGAATATCCCGAAACGTCATGAAATAAAAGATGAGTATTAATGGAAGAATTATTCAGCCCTAAATCAACCTTAATAATTAAATGAGATCTTCCTTTGTTTAGAATATATTGATATAAAAAAATATCTTTTACACAAAATTGTGGAAGGTAATGGAGAGATTAAAAGTGGATAAAACAAATTGATTTTTAATAATTAATATAGTAGATTATTTAAAGAAACACATGTTTCTATCAAAACTGAATGTAATTACCTTTTTTCATCTCTAATTTATTTAAAAGTTCTTAAATTGATTTTAAAAACAGAGGAATGTGAAACTGGTGTGTTGGGCGCACCAGATTATTTTTTTTTTAAATCATGAATATTAGAAGTTACATTTTGATTTGTTATGTTTGAAGTTTTTCACATTTATTTACTTGTGTGTATCAGCTTTAAATCTGATAAGCTATTTGTTTCATTGACTAGAGAATAATAGATTTCAATTTAAAATTGCAATTTTCCTCTTTGGGGGCTAAATATGAACCACCGTTAAACATTACACTCATTAATAGGGGTACTCACGACGTTTGCTATAGCAAGCTTTTTGTGCTATTTTGCTAAACCCGTCGAGTTTCTACAAAAGCATGCAATGGGCTGTGCTATAGTGCTATTGGCCGCCATTTTATCTATGGCTTTGATTTATAAAAACCTAAACCTCGCAACACGTATCTGTGTTTTTAATGATTTTCTCATTTCCTCAAATTCAACAAGATGTTAACAAAGCAGAATAAGGACTAAACATAAGATAAATAGTTCAAATGAAGACATTCAACTTTTGTTGCTAGAAAATGATAGAAAACGGAGACAAAATTGAGGTTAGTAACTTTTTACTTGAAGTCAATAAGCATTTTATATGAAAATTAATTGATTATCTTGCACTACTACTGAGTTATTTTAAACTAAATTAGGATAGTAAACTCTGATAATGTGAGATAAGGAGACATTTTTTTTCTTATTTCGTTATACCTTGTGTATTTGTCGTTTTTATAATTAGTATACCAACATCCCTTTTTTACTCATGAGTTTATGAGAAAAACTGACGTATCAATGATAATATTTCCTCTTTAGAATAGGAATACAAAAATTATTAATATGTAATTTAAAAACTTTATTAATTAATTCAATCTATCCAGATAAATTTATCTGTAGTGCAAGGTAAACTCAAATTACAATTTCTGTCAGTAATCGAACTAATTTTATGTTTTTTATAGTTCTAGAAACCTTCAGAGCAAATTTTTTGTAGAAAACTGGTAGAAGAGAAACCCATCCTCATGGAATTGTAACTTAAAAAGGTTTAAACTAGAAAAACGAAATAAAAAATATAAATTGTCTATAAAATACAACCTTAATAATTGAGCAATATTTTTATTTTGCATTCTTGTAATATTTACGTATTTATTTACTATCAAGGTTTGATTACCTTTCTGTATTTTTATTTCATAATACTATTTCTAAGTTTTTAGTAAATACAATGATAATTATTAAGTTAGAAAAGAAATTCTCTCAACTACTGAAAGTTTCTTTTAAAATAAATAGTTTTTTCTTCTTTAAGAGGCTGATAGAGAACAATGATGTATTATTTTGTAAATTTTATCGACATCTTCATAGGGAGGGATGGTTTATAATTATTTCAACGAGAATAACATCTTTTAAACGAGAATGATTAAAAAAAAAAAAAAAAAGAGTCTAATATGTGAAAATAACGATTGCATAAGTTAGAAATGTGGTGGCCAATAGCACAATAGCACTCTTCTGTAGCATAGGCTGAGGTCTGCTACGCAGAATTGCTATTGCTATTGTTGTGCCAGTGCCCCATCAAACTAAAATTCTTTCATTTAACTGGAAACTCCTCTAGATGGAAAATTCCAGCGGTGTGCTGCTGACGTGTCAATTAAGTGAACTAAGCTACCTACAAAACCTCCAACTTTTAAGGAAGGTTTTGCTAGGTTGCGATCCTATGTAGATATTAGTTTCTTTAAGTTAAGTTGTTTATGAGTGTCTGGTGTTTTAAACAATTTAAAAACAAGTGAAATCAAGGTAGGTAAGATTTATGATTCGATATTTATCATAAAGATGAAGATTTTTAATCAGTGAGTCACAATTACCAGAGCAAATAGTTAAGTCCTTTTCAAATTATTGTACACCTTAAGTTATAGTGGTTCTGTTTGCTACAATCTTCTGATAAGAATAATAGACAGGATATTTACTTTAATGTCCCTTTTCTGGATATACATTTATCAATAGTTAAGGGTTAATTTTCATTTTAAAAAAGCAACTCTATTAATAGTCGACATAATCATACTCCACTCTTTCATATTTAACCTTTCAGAGATAAACATAAACAATAATTATCAAAGCTTTAATTTTTCCTATTTTAATTTCTGGTAAAGGAAGAGACACATTAAGTTATAAAATTATATGCCTTATCACTTTTTTCTATTCTTTCCTTGGTCACAAGAAAAGATGCATATTTCTCATAATATAAGATACAAAACAACAAAGAGATGAACATAAACTTCGGTGTAAGCTGCAAAGATTGATATACCAGAAGTATAAGGATGAACTAGTAATCCAATGGGACAGGGGAAAAAAGGATTTGTTTTTTAAAGAGCATTTAACGAGGAAGGAACAATCCCTTTGTTAAGTGAATAAAACAAAATTAATATTAATAACTTATTATAACCAGTTTGGCCTAAACCCATCACAGTTCTTTATTTCAATAGTTCTGTTGTTTATGATTATAAAATTAATATGAATTTACTTATTTTATATCATATATGTATTGACCTAAATATTTAGTAGTAACTGGTAACTCAAAAATATATACTCTGACTGTCCATAAGAAACAATTGCAGTAAATTTATTTATTATTTATTAAAAACAAGAAATTTGACCTTAAAATTTAATTTGCCATCTGCATTTCCTTTGCAATAAGGAAATTTGTGGACTGCTGAAGCAGCGGCTTAGCATTCAGTAAATTTAAAATTAATAATTGAACAGAATTTGCAAGTCCTTTTTCATTTTACATTTCATCTTGTATAGTGATTCACTTATTTAAAACCAACTACTTTATGTTAAATGTAAAATGATAAGTCTACCTTATTTAGAATAGATTCAATAAAACACAAGTTCGGACTCCGTTACTACTCTATGTGTTCAACATGATGTAATATTAGTGTACAATAGTGTGAAGTTATCTTTAATACTGTTTAAATTATTATTTTATATAAATAAAGAAGTTTTAATCCTGTGTTTGTGTTTAATTTCCTAGTTCTATCAATTTACCCTATATTAATAATTATAAAACTAGTTTGGTACAAATTAAAAAAAAAAACATATGAGGCTATCACTTCGTTATCATTGTCTTGTATTAAGATTTACACATAAATACAGCAAATCTCTCTTCTTGAAGTTATTTATTTGTGTCACAAATGTAAATAACTTAAACATCATCAAATATATGTCTTATGCTGGATAAATTAGGTCAAGAACCGATTCAATTAAAAAAAAGAAGGTATTTATTTATTATTACAGAACTTTATTAAGAGTTTGCAAATGCATCTAAAATAATTATAGTTATTGCCAGTATTAACAGGTCTAAGATTTCATAAACTTCCAATCCGTACAAGGTTTTAAGTATTCTTCATTATTTAACTGTGTGAATTCTGCACTGAATCACTTGTATAATATAAAATAATAACAATATAATTGCAACTTTTTTCATTTTAACTACATTTTGTTCTAAATTATAATTTCCAATTCTAAACTTAATTATAAAATTTATAACAAACCTACATGTTATAGTAAATTATAGAATTTAAATAGTGCCTAGAATTAAACTCTAATTTAACTTTTTTTTTTTATGGAGCATTGGCATACGATAGTAAATAAAGTAAATACTTTTTAAAAAAAAGTTTATTAACAAAAATAAATAAAATTAATTAAATATATTATATCAAAAGTACATGTATAATCTGTATAAGGAAGTGTTGCTGATCTAACTTTGCGTTATATATCTATACACACAGAACAGAAATGAAAATGTAAGTAACAATAATTTACTTTTATTAATTATAAATTGAATGTTTAAAGAGTAATAAATGTTTATTTGTTAAATTAAAATTTATATTTTAATGGGAATTAAAAGTTGTAATTACAGGGCCAATTTAATCTGTTGGTTTGGAAAGATAACAAAAACAAAAAGGGTCTCCTATTTCTTCATGTTTAATTCATTTTCACTAAGCCAAAAAGGATATTTACTTTTTTTTCTTTCATAATTGCTTAAAATACACGTCTAGTGTCTTTACTAATTGTGTCTCCATCAATAGCACCAAACAATTGGCAATTTTAGAATGAACACTTGGTCGTCTTCAATATATTATTAAATGGTGAAAGAAATTCACTTGTAAGAGTGCTTTAAACAAAATTTCATCTAAATTTGGTAAAAACTGAATTTTACATATCTTTAAATTTTAATATAGAGCCGATTCGAAAGGTAAAGAAGACCTAAAGCATAATATTCTCTACACAGTCTTCTATAATCTCATTCTTTACTTCTACCAAATCACAATCTAAAAGTTCTACTGAGCAATCATATGCCAAAAGTTCAATAATCTTTTTTCTTGACAACTTTTAGACATAATAAGTGAAATAAACTATTGAAAAATAAGCAAATAGAAGGTTAACACTACTTTATAAGTTATCAACCAACAGGTTACAAACAAACGGGGTTACAAAAATAAAATGTCTTCCGACTGCGCATGCCCAGCAGTAGAAACATACTAGGTATATTTCTTGTACAATTAAATTACTAGGTATATTTGTATATACTTTATACAAACGTATAAAGTTGCCAAATACCACCTGTAGGTAACGGGCTTGTCTCTTTAGCAATATACAATAGTCTTATAATAGGGTTATCGTGAACGATGGAACTTGGCTTTCATGCTACAAAAATCGCAATAGCAAACGTAGTGAGTACCCTAGAAAAGAAGTTGTAGAAACTCGACGGGTTTAGCAAAATAGCACAAAAAGCTTGCTATAGCAAACGTCGTGAGTACCCCTAATGTAGATCTCATTGCTAACTCATAGAGCTTATAGACTAGGAGTACTCACTACGTTTGCTATAGCATGCTATTTGTATTATTTTGCTAAACCCGTCGAGTTTCTACAGTTATTTCCTGTATAAAATTGATGGGTTTAGCACAATAGCACAAATAGCATGCTATAGCAAACGCAGTGAGTACCCCTAATGTACTTAGCATGTCCACTGCTATATGTAGTGGTGTAAAGCACAATAAAACTTCAATTACAGCATTATGTGTAGTGTTTATAGCTCTGGTTTTCATAGTGTATGCCAGTTAGTAATTCTCTATAAATATGTCATCACTTAATACTACCATTAGTCTAAAATTCTGATTTATAGAAACACAAGAACTTAAATAATGAGAAGAAAAAATCTCACCAACAACACTGAACAAAAGTGCTCCATTTTTCCCCTTAGCTGTTTTGACAGCTTTAGCATAACCATTCAGAACTTCATCAACACCTCCTGATTTCTTTGGTTCTCTGAACACCTACATATATAGAAAGATCATAATTCAGTTTCTTGAAATACCTACAACTTTTAATCATAAAGAATAATTATTATTATTGTTATGAGCTTAATTCAAAATCGGAAACATTCATATGGTCTAATACGAGTATAATGTTAGAAATGAGTATTTAATAAGTAAAACTTCAGAGAGAATAGAATTTTAAATAACACAACTGTAAACATGAATTGGGAAATAATTACCATCATAAGGAAACAGTTTTATAAAATACCTCAACAATTTTTAAAAATATTGGATTGTCCAGAAAGTTCGTAGAGAAATTTGGACAAAAATTAAAATCGATGAACAGCTTAAAATTTATTTAATCTACAAAATAGTTACCACCGTTAGCAATTACCCTTTCCCAACGGCTTGGAAAGTCCATTATACCTTTTTTCCAAAAATCACTGTTCGTACTCCTAAAGAACAATAAAAGGTCCATTTTGACGTCATCTTCTGAAGAACAGGATTTCCCTTGTAGAAAATTTTCGAGGGAATGGAAAAGATGAGAATTCGAAGGAGCAATGTCAGGAGAGTATGGTGTGTCAAGTAAAACCTCCCATCTGAAGCTTAATAACTTTTAGCCGAGTCCTAAAAGATGCATGGGGCCTAGCGTTGTCTTGGTGGAATAGCACTCCTTTCTGATTCACCTACTCTGGCCGTTTCTCTTCACTTGCAGCCTTCAATCGATCTAACTGGGCGCAGTAAAAGTCCCTATTTATAGTTTGATTTTGTGGAAGGAGCTCAAAATGTATCCCCTTCCAATCGCACCAAATACTGAGCATCCGTCACCTTTCTTGGATGTAATCCGGCCTTTGGTGTTGTGAGCGGCGTCGTTCCAGGCAACCCCAAGATTTTTTTCAGGCGGTGTTGATGTAGAGAATTCATTTTTCGTTGCCAGTAACAACTCTTTTTTTTTTTCAGCAGCACATTTCAACATGAAATCCTTTCAATAAGGTTTCTTTCACTGAGCTCATGGGGAACCCAAACAATGTAATGACAGACATACCCGGCCTTGTTTAGATGATCAAAAACGGTCGATTTGCAGGCTCTTAACAGGTATCTCACGGGCAGTAATTTATGGATTGTTTGCGATGACTGTTATAATATCCTTCATGTCAAGAGTTGAATTCCGGCCAGCCGGGGTTGGTCTTCCAAATTGAAATCTCCTGATCTAAACAACAAAAACTACTTGTGAACCATGCTATCAGCAAAGGAACCGCTGCTATACACGGCACAAATCTTTCTTGCAGTTTGGGCTGCATTTATCCATTTTTCAAAAATGAACAGCATAACATGCCGAAAATGAGCTGAATCGTCAGTATAATAAACTACACTATTGAGCCTCAATAAAGACGAATTAAGTGTGTAAACATAGTTAATTCCATGAGGATTAAAGGCATATAAATAAACATTAGCCTTGTGATTCATTTTTAGTGAAATTAGGACAGTGGTCAATGGGCGGGATTAGTAGGCAGAGAATGGTGGTATCAGCCTTAAACCTTAAAGTTCGTTCAGCCTATTCTTATTATAAAATAAAATTTCATTAATGAATTATGATTCATAATATACAGAATGGGAAAGAAGTACCTGTTTCTTTTTAGAAATATTTTCTATAATCCCATGTTTGTTTAGGTGTTCGAAAATTGTATTTTCATATTCATATGAAGGGAAAAAACAAACAATTCCTGCAGGAACAATGTTACATATGTTTACCAGTACACGACCAAATTCATTTATCTGAAAATCAAAAGTTTCTGCAAAATCTTAAAATTGACAACGAAAAAGAGTAACTAATGTCTGTTAAAGTAAAAGAAAGTATATCATACATACAGTTGTTAAAGATGACCTAGACTCATAGGAGAAATCAAGAGGTTTACCAGTAGGCCCTTTGGTCAAAACAATTGGTAAAATCTGGTTTGGAGGGATGATATGAGAACAGGAAAATTCCACTATTCTTTGGTGATCAGCTCCACATGCAATAAACAATCTTTCCTTCAGTTCTCCTTTTGGTTCCATTGTGCCACCAGCAAGTATCACGCTTCTGCAGATAAATGATTGTGCCATATTTTACTCAAATGGAAAGCATTTAACAGATATACAATGATAAATTGATTAAGAAATCATGAAAGAAAATTCCATTTCTAAAAAATCGGGTGTGGGCAACACACGACTTTCAGTTACCTCTGTTTTTAAAATCGATTAAAGAATTTTCAAATACAGTTAGAGATAAAAATGAGTGAAACTATCAAAGAACTAATTAAATTGAATTTCTATAGAAACATATGTTTTATTAAAAATCGATTACATTATGTTCTAAAATAACCAGTTAGTTTTATTGGCTTTTCATCACTCTTTATTAACTTTCTAAGCTTGTATATAAGATAATATTTTTTCTAAAATCTTTAGCTTTCCAACGGTATATTACTGTTCTTATGCTCAAAACAAACAATTGCATTAATAAAATATTTTTTCAGTTTTATACTTTTTTTTGGATATCGAATTCGTTCAACTTATTTATTTACCTGTTTTTAATCAATAGTAACAAGATGATATGGTTATTTTTATAATATCTACAAAATTAAAGGTATTTTTGAAAAAGAAAATTTAAAATATCGGCATTTAAGGCCTCTCAAACTATTTCAATCAGAATGAAACGTACATGATATTAAAGCTCATTAAATTTACATTGATATGCAAGTTAAATCAAAATGGTTAGAGCGTTTTGAGAAAATCGTAAATAGAGCAAAATGCATGGTATAAGTGGCTCTTCTGGTTAAAAATTTGATTAAAAAGGTTCTGTAACTCCTCAGGAGTATAGTTGTCTTAAATATGAAGTTCAAGTTTCATAGGAATTTTCGTTTACGCGCGGGAGTTACCACACACATACACCAAGTCTCGCAAAAAGGTCTATGTGTGTGTGTGTGTACTATATATTTCATATACAGGTAAGTGAAAGTAAAAAGTTGTGTATATTTATGCTATTTTTAAAATGCATACAACCACATAGTGCACTGAATTTAATTAAATATCAATTGATTATAACAAAAACAAATCATAGGAATATGCTTTATTGATGAAATGGATGGACATATTTTTTCTTTAGTTGATATTTTAAATATATTCTTTTCTTGAAACAAGTAACCGCTAATTAGGTTTACGATTTTTTTTTTTCGATACTTGGTTGATTACAAAGACCCATTAATACCATGTTAATCTTAATATATAAAAACATATATTAATTTATGGTTCATTATTCTAAAACAACATATCGTGCCAAAGAAGTATAAGGAACCAACTGCTGGTTTTCAGGCCAAGTGGTTCTTCCCTAAAGTGCCCAGGGTTACCACTTGACCTTGAAGGGGAAGAAAACAATCTTCACACCATTGTACTGCTCGCCAATGACTGCTTTCAGCACTGAAAGCTTCAGGAACAAAAAAATGTCTGACAAAATTAGCTTTTTTTTTAATATGAAATCATGACAGAAAACAATCATAGTAATGATCCTTTTCTGTAACGTATCATCGCAAATCACCATGGGGTTTTTGTTATTTCCTACTATTTCTAATAATTATTCTACACAAGAATAATCAATTGTTGTTCTCAATGAAACATGGCACACTAAAAAGTTCCTCCTGGACAGGTTGCACAATAGGTAACGATTTTTTTTAATTTGATTTTTCATTACTGTTTCTATATATATTTTTTCTGTTTGCACCCCTTTGCAATGCAATTTTTTAAAGCCAGAATATCTTGAAAAATGGCTAAGGGAGTAAATTCAGGTAATTAAAGTAGGAAAACCCCATAATTCTCATAACCTTACATCCTTAATTTTTGCAGTACTGCAAACTGAAATCTTATACACCATGCCCCGAAAGTACAAGGCATGCCTGATTTAAATCACATTGCATACAGATAAATATACTTTCAAACAATAGAGCTGCATAGAATTTCATTTTATAACTTAAAAAAACTCACATTATTGGGTAAAAAAATTGGCAAAACACAAAATGATTAATTTCTTAAATATTTATAGGCAGGATAGGTGATGAATTGTATTCATATTAACTAAGACTGGGAAGATAAAATAATATAACCTTGCTTTACAGATGATATCTGTGACTGTGATGGCAGGATCTAACAGTAGGAATTTGATCACTGCTTTACCAACTGTATTTGAAACAGAAACAACAATACGTCCTTCCTTGTTATTAACAGTCAAATTTTCTAAAAGTGATAGAATAGGAGCTAATACTTGAGAAGATGGTAGCTCTGTTTCATCTGAAACTACAGATTAAAACATATTATTTAGTATGTCAAAATATTATTAGTTTTATTTGAGAAAAAATAAAAAATTAAAGACCATTGTTTTCTAACAAGACTTTAAAAAAATTATGATATGATCAATTACAGCATTTTCTCATATATTTCTATATATGTATATAGGTCGGCAACGTGGTCTTCTTCCTGTGGGTCTGGCTTCCAGTGTCCTTCTGGGTTCCCTTATTTCGTCCATGCGGCAGACATGTCTAAACCATTTTAATTGACTGTTTTCCATTATCGTCTTCAATGGTGGTACCTCGAGTTGCTCTCTGATTCTATTGTTCCGGACACAATCTCGCCTTGTCTTTCCCGCTGCTCTACGTAAAAAATTCATTTCAGCAGCAGTGATTCGGCTGATATGTTTGTCGAGCATCACCCAGCTCTCGCCTCCATATGTAAGCACTGGTAGGTAAATGGCTTTATAGATGTGCATCTTAACATCTCACCCTACTTCAAGGTGTCCAATTATACTATTGTTGATCTGGTAGTACACCTGGTTCGCTTTATTTATTCCTATTTCCTATCTCTTGGTCAATTCTGCCAGACCTGTCTATAATGGTTCCCAGATAGTTGAATTCATTTACCACTTCTAGGATCTTCCCATTGCATACCATTTCAACATTTTCTTCTTCATTCCGTGAGAGAACCAGAATCTTACTTTTGGAGTCGTTGATGGACATTCCCTTACACAATAGTTCTGCCTCCCATTCCACCAGAGCTTGTTGTAGCTTTTCTTTTGTGTCCGCTAATAGAACAATGTCATCGGCATAAAGGAGGCATTTCACCAGAACTGTCTGCATCTTCCATTTTCCTATTTCAGTCCATGCGTTCTTTGCTTGCAGACTTTATGGATCTCGTCCATCAGAATCAAAAATAGGAGAGGGCTAAGACTGTCCCCCTGTCTGACTCCTCTATCAAGAGGAAATGATTTGGATACTCTATCCATTGATTCTGACTACTCCCTTTGCATTTCTGTATGTTAATTGAATTGCCTGCATCAAATCTGATGGTACATTCTTTGCAGCAAGAGCATTCCATATTCCATATCTAGGCACAGAATCAAACACAGCTTTGAGATCCAGGAAAGCCACATAGATACTTTTATTTCGGTCCCATACCTTTTCAGAAATGTTTCTAAGCACAAAAATATGGTCCAGGGTCTGCCTTCCCGGGCGGAAGCCCGCCTGCTCCTCTTCGAGTTGATTTTCCACAATACTTCTCAATCTTCTCTCAAGGATAGAGGTGTACATTTTAGAAATCCCAGCTCCTATTCTTAAAAGGTAGAATGGTAGGTTTCCTCCTCAGGATAAGGATAGGGGACATTATAATAAAGCCATCCAATGAGGTGGAGATTTGTAGGTATTTGGGAGTCCTGATTTCCCTTGCCAGATATAAAATTAAGAGAGGATTGCCAGCAAGTGTGGGAATGAGCTCTTTTGTGTGCCCCAGTGGGAGATATGAAGACGTGGCGAACAGAGTAGAAGACATTTATACCGAATGGCAGAGAAGATGGTATACCGAAGAAACTGGAAGGCTGACCTGCAAGTTCTTACTGGATGTAAATGAAAGATAAAAAAAGTCTGGTTTAATTTTTGGTCTGTAAAACTCCTAATGGGGCACAGAAATATCAATGAGAAGTTACACTTCTTGAGAAAAAGAGACACGCCAAATCGTAGCTGTGATGCTGAGGAGGATATGAGTCACCTGATATTTGATTGCCCACTCTACACTAACTACCGACTAGCCCTAGCTAGAGTTTTCTTTGCTGGATTGTCCCCCTTGATCTATGGATGAGCTGGTGGCAACATCTGAAATGTTTGGAGCTTTCAAGAAGTTTGCAAGGAATATCTACAAACAGAAAGAAGAAATGGCGGGCGGCGCTTGTGCTTGATTTGTTGTTTTGTATATATTATTTTAAGTTTTTAGTATTGTTATAATTTATTAAGTAATCTTAACTGGTTTTAATTGTAGCTGCATATATATTGTAAAAATAGTCCTACTGAACGACGTGGGTAGGAAATTACTGGAGCCTTATTTGATGGGAACAGTTCTCCAGTTGCGGACAGCCCAATAGTATTTTAAAAGTCATAATAGATTCCCAAATTAAAAATAAATGCTAAATATGCCTTACTTTAGTTCAATTATTTTTAGGATCAACGAGAGTGCAGTCCTGCCTGCTTGGTCATCAATCTAAGAAATTGGAATGAACCGCTGGTAATAGGGGTGTCCTAAAGTACAGCGTGGGGAAGGAAAAAAAAAAAGAGAGAGAGATTATGACAAAAAATCTTTAATTTATTAAATAATTTAACAATATTTATTATACCTTCAGGTTCTTCTTTTATTGGTGCAGTTTTGGAAATACTGTTCAAAAAACCTTTAATACCCCCAACTGGAATATGTTTAGGATTAATATTAACCACAGGAGCATGAAGTTCAGTAAAGCCACTAAGCTAGAACAAGAAAGTAACATTTAAAAAAAATATAAGTAGAAATGAATAATTAATATGGGAAATCAAGATATTAATAATTAATAAAAAATATTTATTGACAATGAGTAAGTAATGGTTATAAAATAAAAATGATATATATACAAACAAAACAGACTCCGAAAGTTTCCATTCCAATATTACATACATCCTTGAGCCATGACCTCCTCATTAAGCTTGCACCACGTGGTTCAGTCTTGTGCTACCGCTCTTCAATTTTCTCTGATTTCCAGTAGGACTTTGGCATCCTGGATCACACGGTCCTCCCATCGAAGTTACGACCCTCCTATGCCTTTTTCTCAGTATTTGTTTACATCTAGGAGACCTTTTTTAGGATTTCCTCTACACTCATTTGGGCAACATGACCGGCCCAGTGAAATCCTTCAAGCTTTACTAGTTTAATAATGTTGGCCCCTCACATGAAGTTCTGTGTTTTTCTTTCTTTGCTAGTTTTCACCTGACAGGCCCAAATATTCTACAGAGGATCTTTCTTTCGAAGATGATAATTTCATCCTCTCTCTCTGGCTTTTGTAAGGGTTCACGTTTCTGAAGCGTACATTAGGAATTGATAGATTAGCGTTTTATAAAGCAATGTCTTCATTCTTTTTGTGATAAATTGGCTTATAAAGAGTTTACAGAGTCCAAAATAGCTTCTGTTGGCATCAACTATTCTTTTATTGATCTCTGGTGCGATATTATTATAGGATCTAATGATTGATCCTAGATATGTAAACTGGTCTACCAACTGAAATTTGAATGGACCAAACTTTATGAATGCTTCTTTGGTGCCATGAGTATGCATATATTTTGTAAGATCGAGGAATCAGATATTATATTGCATAAAAACAAAACTAAAATAAATTTGAGCTTGAATTAACATAATAATAAAATTTATTAGAAAGGAAAGGAAAGAATAGTAAAAGAGAACAACATATTCTTATAAGAGAACATGAGGGTGCAAAATGGTGTGTGCAAGAAAGAAAGGAGGTTGGCTAAACAAAGCTATCACTATCTATATCTCTAAGCTACTTGCAATAACATAGACACCCACTGATATTTTCAAATGCATACAATATAATGAGAATACCTTATGAATAAGTTTAGTTTTTTGGCAAAAGCTAACCAACTTGTACATGTTAAATGTATCTATCTGAGCATGACTAATAAAGTCATGAATTGTATAAATTTTTGTTCCTATCACTGTAGCTATTGCCTCTCCAGGTCTGCACCCAGGTTTACCACCTAAAATATAAATGTTTAATATTCATAAAAAAACAAAAAACATTTTTCTATAAAATAAATTAAATTTGAAAAGCAGTATAACTTAAAATAATACACAATAAAAATCTATATATATTTTTTTTAATAAAGGAAGACAACAAAAATGGAGGAATGATTAGATAACAAAGCCAAATACGGGAGAATCAAAATTAATCCAGGACAAGAATTGACCAAGAGTATAAATATTAAGAAAGGGTACAGATGTGCACATAATAACAATAGCAGCCAACCATTGTATACAGTCAAGAATGTATGGATTTGTAAAAAACCTAGGACATATAATTCTTAAAATACAGTAAATCATAGATTAGCTTATCTGTATTTTAAAGCCAAATGTATAATCTAACTGTATAACATAGGTTTAAAGAATGTAAATAACACAAAAGAATAACATAACAAACATATAATAAAAAACGCTACAAATTATTACACAATGGTTTATTATTTCCATATTAGGGTATAACTGTCTATACAGCTGTTTATAGCCAATTTATTAATATGAAAAGCAATAAATGATTCAAAGGAAAATGGCATATCACCATATACATACAAATGGCATATTTGTAAAATTTGTTATTCAGGTTCAATCTATCTTGAAAACCTAAGCCCTCAAGTTTTGGTGTATTACTTTCACTTACTATAAATAGTAAGGGGAAGTATTGCGATCGTGAAAATTTTCGAATTCCAGTTTTCAACGGAAATACACGTTTTAGGGTCCCCTGAGTCCAAATAACCAAGTCCCGCAAAAAGGTCTGTGTGTGTGTGTGTATGTGGTAACTCCCGGGCGGAAACGGTAAGTCCTATGAAACTGAAATTTCATATTTAAGACAAATATACGCCCGAGACGTGACAAAACTTTTTTCATCAAGATGAGCTTACCAGAAGAGGCACTTTATACCATGCATTTTGCATCTTTTTTCGATTTTCTCGAAAACCGTTCCGACGATTTTGATTAAACTCGCTATATCGATGTAAAATTTAATGGGCTTTAATATCATGTAGGTTTTATTTGGATAAAAATGGTCTGACAGGGCTTAAATACCGATATTTTAAATTTTCTTCCCCAAAAGTACCTTTAATTTTGTAGATTCAATAATAATAACTAGATTATCTTGTTAACGCTGATGAAAAACAGGTAAATATATAAATTGAATCAATTCGATACCCAACTAAAGGAGAAAACAGAAAAAATATTTTTTTAATGCAATTTTTCGTTTTTGAACATAAGAGCAGTAATATACATGTATGATATACCGTTGGAAAGCTAAAGATTTTAGAAAAAATATCATCTCATACACAAGCTTTTAGAAGTTAATAGAGAGTGATGAGAAGAAGATAAAACTAAATGATTATTTTAGATAATAATATAATAGATTTTTTAATGAAACACATGTTTCTATAGAAATTTAATTTAATTTAATTCTTTAATAGTTTCACGTATTTTTAACTCTAACTCTATTTGAAAATTCTTTCATTGATTTTTCAAATTGATGTAAGTGAAAGTCGTGTGTTGCCCGCACCAGATTTTTTTTTTGGTCAATTACAAAGGTTCATTATTGAAAATGATAAAACCAAAAGCATTTATACTAGAATTACTATTTTCTTATATTTGATTTTGATTTTCACTCAAATAATTCAAATAAAATTTCCTGATTCCAGAATTTTTTATTACAATTTTTTCTCAATCATCAATAATAACCGAGTTATCAGGGAATCATATCTCCTATAAGTTGTGTTTTTACCATGTAACATTATTTTTCTCTTTGTTCATGGCGGTTTCTTGATCTTGAAAATCTTTTTGATTTTTCTGTTTCTTCAATAACCGAGTTTTTGTGGAATTACATCTATTAAAATTTGTGACATGAATATATAGACCAACAGTCTTTTTTTTGCGCTTTACTGATTCTAAAACTCTACACATATTTTTCTCTATCTTCAAAAATAATTGAGTTATGGGCGTATTTATGCATAAAATTTTAATTTTTCTTCTTCTTTTTTTTCTCTTCTTTAAAATTAATCGGAGTTTTTTTGGTTAATATACACTAATAAATTTTTACTCTACATTAAAAAATAACTGAGTTATTGAATTAAATAATTATTAATCAGCCACCATTTTAAAATTAATCAGCTGACATCAACATCTAGGTGTTAGATTCATCACTTCACAGGTATTTATTGCAAAAATTTCAAAAAAATTGGTCCAGTATTTTCGGAGAAAAAACCGTGGATGGCGTTATATTATGTCATATGTAAAAATGTAACCCCTCAAATTTTGTGGCGTGATAATTTTTTTTGGGTCATTTACAAAGGTTCATTATTGTAAATAATAAAGCAAAAAGGAAAAATTATAGCAGGTAACAATATGGAGTTGTCTGATGAAGTAACTGTAATTTGAATGAGAGAAATGGAATTTTGATAGTTGAATCTCATCTGAATGGAAGGAATAGAGGCAATGAACATGAGGGCAGTACCAGCTTTAGCCTATTCGTTTTGGAGTACTGAAGTGGTCTAAGACGGACTTAAAAAGGTTAGATCGTGTGTGTTGAGTGTAGATGGTGCTTAATAGGAAAATACACGCAAAATCTTGAGTGGCAAGGTTGTAACTTCCCAGGAAATCTGGAGAGCATGGTCTGATCAGTCTCCTCAAGTAATGCCGAGAGGAATTTGTTTCCTATATATTTAATAATTACTCTATTATTCTTTTGATTGTAGCAGTATTAGATGCAAATTATACAGCTTTTAATCTTATAAATGCAGCGATCCCAAACAGTGAAACTGACTAAGCTTCTTTCACAAAGATGTAGAAAAATAAGCCATTATATTATATCATTAATTAAACGAAGTAGAGATAGACATGCAGACATCACCAACATGGTTATCTTTTTCCTGAAACAGAAGGGCTTTCTATTTGCCCTATATGTTTATCCATTCATTACCAATTACTACCGGTCACAAAACTAAAATTTAATTGGGTCACTAAGGACCACACAGTTTCAAATAATTAGCCAGACATGTTAGTTATTGATAAAAATAGAAAACTGGCACAGATTATTGTGATAGGTATCCCATCAGATGATAATATTAAAAAAAACAGTTGCTGAAAACAAAAGAAAATACCACAAGCTAGTGAATGAGCTTAAGCAACTCTATGGATTAAAGAGCTGTGGAATTTATCCTATTTTATTTTTAAATATTCAAATCCCGCTTATTTATTCATCTCCTAACCAACCTGTTATAACAGAATTGTAAATAAGGCTCTATTTCATTTCATTTTCTACTTATTTGTGTATGTCTATTTTCTATTAGTTTTAGTTAACTTGTTTATACTACTCTAAGACTCTGAAGCCCATTTATGTAGTTTGTTAATTTTATTCTAAAGGGACTTGTCCCAGGATAATAAAGAATTTATTTATTTATTATTATTATTTTACCTCAACTTCCTCTAAGACTTTTAACTTTTCTCCAAAACTTTATAATATTATCTATATAATTCTAGTCAAGTTCCTTTCCAAATTGTTCTCAAGAATTTTTCTTAGACTCCCAAAAAATGTCCAAAATAATTCCTTTTATGAACATAGATAAACCAGTTTTGTTGAGACTTACTTGCCATATATTCTTTCCAGACTTTCTTTATCCTCTCATGTTAATTTTCTTCTAAGCAAATATCTCTGTAGCTGTCTCTAGTACACAGCATCTAAGATCCGACCAAACTTCTATATTCTTTTACAGATCTATTGATGAGAGTCAATAATCTCACAAGTCTACATATAAGGCTCTCTCAGGATAATTGCATATCGACAGTAAAAAATTTTCAACCTGTGAATAAATGCTCTCTTTCAAGATAATACCAACTCCTTCTTTTGCTCTTGTTCTTCTTTGTACTCCTGAGTACAAAAGGGTATAATTTTGGTCCAGCAAATATAAGTCTCTCCCACTACCTTTTCTTTTCACTTCAATTATATAGATATACCTAGGATATCTACTTTATAGTTCTCCATTTCTTCAACTATTTCTACCTCCTTTTCATTTAGTGTCCAAGTTGCTAAACATAAGTCCTTAATAGCACTGTATCATAACCGTTTAACTTCAAACCTCTTGGAATAATAATGACCAATTATAACTTCATGGAATGTTTCTGACAAGCACATCGCTACAAGGTTTACTGACAGTTTATGGAATCATAAGCTTTATTAAAATCAATATAAAGTTGATGGACTACATCGTTGTATTCCAAATTTTTCTCTAATATTTACATAAGGCAAATATTCGATCAATAGTCGAATGATTCTGCCTGAAACCACATTGGTAGTCTCCGATAATTTCCTAAGCATATTCTGTGATTCGGCTAGTTATTACTGAAGGGAATATTTGATAACATAATGGGAGATCCAACAGTAGTTGTTACAATCCATCCTCGGCCCTTTATTGTGAATCGGAATAACATAACAAGTGAATACTAAGGTGTAACTTAATTACTTAACTACAAACTTCATTGTTAACAAAATCCTAACATAATATTTGAATGGAATGATTAAAAGAATAGTTTTGCACATAATTTGTGAAAAATATATTTTAACTTACCAATTAATTTTATGAGACTTCCAACAACATAAATTACTTGTTTCAAATACATAAGGTTAGTAGCACTAAACCTTTTTTCATATCTATCTTTGTATGTTGTCAACTGGCTATAAGCTAAAGTTAACTGAAAAATAAACACTTAACTTTACATTAATACATCTAGTAAACAATAGAAAATTAAAATTAGATTTATAGAATTCATTAAATGGTTTCAAATTTATAATCATAATTTATTTTGATTAGTTCCACCCTAGATATCTCGCGCTTATATTTTAAGCATTTCTCTTTCTGAACAGATCCTCTATTTTGATGAATGATAATTAGTTTAAAAAAAAAAATCAGCAAATTAATATACTATGATATATTGTTATCAAATTGATATACATATATCTAAATATCAATGACATTAGAATGGTAGCTCAGTACCCTAGCATACCGATCTTCAAGTCAAGGGGCCAAACCCAGCAGTGCCAAGATAATTATTCATTATCATTATTATTCAAGATAATCGTAGTGTCTCTAAAGTATAGAGATATTTCTGAGGTGGATAAGTTTTTATGAAAACGGGTACCAAAATTTTAGAGAAAAAATCCTGACGGTTGATGGTATGACCTTTTTCAAGTCACCTCCTTAAACCGCTATTTGCCTGAATAAATATTCATTCTTGTGTTTTAAATTATTCCTCATTATCAATAGTTTAATTGAGAAGTTGATTCGGGGTGCAGTCATCATAACTTCAATTACATAAAACTTAATTTTAACAATTATTAATTAAATTAAGTTTGACTTAATTAAAGTGTTTTGTTGACTGCACCCCAGATTAACTTTTCTTCCATATCTACATAATCAACAATTTTCACTTCATCAGTAGTTTAAATTTATATATAGTAGGCAAGCATGACATACCTGTGCTCCAGACACATGGGAGCTATGAATATTAGAAATAGTTTCCAAAATATTATGAGCTTCGTCGATGATAATAACACTATTTTCTACTTCAAGACCACAAGCTTCTCTGGTATTCTTGTGTAAAAGAGTGTTATATGGTACAATTACCAACTGAAAATTAATTTTAACATAGTCATAGCAAAATTACAAACAATCAAACTAACAAAAGATCTATTTTAAAAATACATTAATTAGCTTTTACTTACTTAAAATTATATTTGACTAAAAATATGATACACATAAGAGGTACTGTATAGCGAATGAATATATTTTTCTTAAGTTAATAATTTATAAACATTTTTCAACCTTCCTAAGGAACTGCAAAGCTATTTATAAACACTATGATAAACAAAAAAAAAAAAAAAAAAAAAAAATCCTGTACCACTACAACCCATGAAGGGTCTTGGGCTCAGTACATATAGAGATTCGTACTGTTTCTAGGCCAACGACAGTGCAATGAGGTGATTAGGCCTTAATCACGCTCAGCCGCCAGGTTTTTCCCAATTAATTTGGGTACCCACTTTATAGAGGCTGGGTCTGCCCCAGGAGGGTCTCCATACCCTAGGGTCGCCCCCCGACTGAATTAACAGAATAAATAATATTTCTGCCACAGTCGGGATTCGAACCCAGGACCCGGAGCATAGCAGACTAGCGCTCTATCCACTAGACCACGCCGCTCCCAACATATATAAATATATACTACATATATAAATAAACATATATAAATATATACATATATAAAATAATATATAAATAAACAAATATTTAAAAAAACATAATTTGACAAAATGCTTTTTATTACCAAATCTGAAACTATTTTAAAAATCTTAATAAATAATATTTTTATAGTTTTAAGCAACTCCGCCCGTGAGGATTTGTCAACGTACCGGGAACCCACGGCCTGTTCCAAGCCAGGATAAAGGAGGAGGGATCGAGGAGTAGCACCTCGTTAATAAACCTTCGTCCAGCTGGCCCGGCTGGTAGCACCTTGTGAGGGCTCCTGTCTAGGGTTACAGGATCGGGTGGTAGGCGCTCAGAGCCGTGGTGAAGGCAGGCCTACTAGGGGATCAGGACTACGGACTCAAACCTGCTAGTGTTGGGCAGCGGCAACGCTAGTATCTCAATGATGCTGAAGATGACATATTTACTGGCTAGGCTTAATTTAATTAGGCTTAATCAAGGAGTAGAATACGTACTGCGAGGGTGGACATAGCTCTAAAGTCGTGGTGAAGACAATGCATCTAGAGGGTGAGAACCTTGAACACAAATCTCCCTGTCCTTCAGGTAAAAAGGTTGGGCAAAGGGCTAACTACCTGTCTCGGAAAACATATACTGTTTTGAGACCTCAAAAAGAAATAGCCGGACTGTCTTTCAGGAAACGACCACAGATTTGTCATATGGACCTTTCATTTGCTCAATGGAACATTTTATCTCTATATAGACTGGGTTCGCTTCGGCAACTCCTACAGCAGCTGGACCTTTATAAAATAGACCTGGTCGCTCTACAGGAGGTGAGGTGGAAAGGAAGCGGAGTCCTAGAGAAACGGTCCCACACCATCTACTACAGCTGCCACGATCAGCAGCATATTTCTGGTACTGGGTTTGTGATCAGGGGAGAGCCCGAGATCTTGTTATGGACTTTACTCCAGTTAACCATCGAATCTGTGTCATTAGATTGAGGGGAATATTCTACAATTACACTGTCCTGAGTTGCCATGCTCCCACTGAGGTAGCCCCAGAGGATGAGAAAGAAGAATTCTACGATCAGCTAGACAGGACTCTGGGCAGCTGTCTGAGGAGTGATATTAACGTCATCATGGGAGACTTCAATGCCAAAATCAGCAAGGAGGAAGTTTTTAGGCTGACCATAGGAAAATATAGCCTCCACGAAGAAACAAACGATAATGGACGTTTCCTCATTAACTTTTCCGCATCAAAGGACTTGGTTGTGGGAAGCACCCTATTCCCTGGAAAAAGAATTCACAAAGGTACATGGCGCTCACCGGATGGTAAGACAGTGAATCAGATTGACCACCTATTGGTCAGTAGGAGGAACAAATCCATTTTGATGAGCAGATCATACCGAGGGGCTAATATGGACACCGGCCATTACCTGGTAGTGTCCAAAATGAGAGCCAGGATATCAAATGTTAGGAAATCCATGGGAAAGAAGAGAGAGAGAATAGCTACAGCCAGACTGAGAATGCCAGATGTTAGTGAAGAGTACATTCAGAAGCTTGATGAAGCAATCGTGGAAAATGGTTTACCAGATGGGCCTGTGGAAGAACAATGGAATGTACTCTCGTCCTTAGTTAAAAGAGTGGCCCGGGAAACCCTTGGGAACGAGGAACGAAGAGTGCGGTCTCAATGGTTTGACGAGGAGTGTGCGATCGCAACAGAAAATAAAAACAATGCATACAAAAACATGGTTCAGAAGCGACACACCAGAAGAGCATCTAAGGAGTATTCAGATGAAAAAAGGCTTCACCATAAAAAGAAAAGGGAATGGAAGAGGAAGCAGCTTGAGGAAATAGAGGAGCACAGCAATCTTCGAGAATCTAGAATCTTTTATCAAAAGGTTAATAAGAGGAAGGCTTTAAACCACGTGTCAAGGCATGTAGAAATGAAGACGGGTCCATGGCCACAGGAAAGGATGAAGTTTTTGCTCGATGGCCCTGTAACTTCGACACTCTTTTAAACGCAGGAGACCGAGATGAGTGGAAAATACCAAGTGCAGATGATACCGAAACTCCGGATCCACCAACCAGGCTGTCAAAAGACTCAATAACAATAAGGCTCCAGGTGAGGATGAGATTCCTGCTGAGATCCTGAAGTATGGTGGAGATGAGTTTATGAGAGCCCTCTACAACGTAATCCTCACAGTCTGGATCGAAGAGAAAATGCCTCAACAGTGGAAGAAAGCCATTATTCATCCACTCCACAAGAAAGGTGATATCCTGGAATGCTCTAATTACCGTGGCATATCGCTTTTGCAGTGCGCCTAAAAGGTTCTCTCCAACGTCATTTATAATAAGCTTCAACCATTTGCCGAGAGAAAAATAGGTAAATATCAGGCAGGTTTCAGGAGAGGTAAATCAACAGCAGATCAAATGTTTGGCCTGAGAATGATTCTCGAAAAGTCCCAGGAGAACAGAATGATTACCCATCACCTATTTGTGGACTTCCGGAGTGCTTATGATAGGATAAAAAGGCCGAAGTTGTATGCAGCGTTGGTAGAGCTTGGAGTTCCTCTGAAATTGGTTTGGCTGATCAAGATGACAATGGATCACACATGGTGCACTGTACGCATTCAAACGGACCGCTCCCCACAGTTTGAAACTGCAAAAGGTATTAGGCAGGGTGATGGCCTCGCCTGTTTGTTGTTCAATTTGGCTTTGGAGAAGGTAGTGCGCGATTCAGGGATACAGACTTCGGACACCATCTTCAACCGGCTGGTCCAAATTCTCGGCTTTGCTGATGACCTGGACATTGTCGCAAGTCATTTGAGTCTTAGAAAATGCTTTCCTCAGGTTGGCGGAGGCAGCGAAGGATATGGGGATGCACATCAACCAGAAGACGAAATACATGAGAGCTGGGCCGGGAACAGAGACTGCAGACCGACATCCTGTGATAATGGCCATTTGCGTTCCAGAGCGTTGACCAATTTGTGTACCTCAGATCAGTAGTAAATTGTGGAAATAGGATCTCCGGGGAAACAAGTCATTGTCTCCTCAAAGCCAACAGGTGCTATTTTGGCCTCAGAAAGCATCTGAGAAGTGCCTACCTTACCTACCCCACAAAGTGCCTTTTGAATAAGACCCTCATTAGGCCCGTCTTAACTTAAGAATCTGAGACATGGACCCTCAATGGTAAAGAGGAGAGGGGAATCCTCATATTTGAAAGAAAGATCTTTGGGCCAGTTAAGATCGGGGAAAGCTGGAGGTGGAGGACAAACTTGGAAATCTACCGGATCTATGGCGAAGCTGATGTGATGAGGATAATCAACTTAGGAAGGCTGCGCTGGGCTGGCCACGTTGTACAGATGCCAGACGATGAAGTTCCAAAAAAGCTGCTGGATGGGAGGCCCCACCGGACAAGGGGAAGAGGAAGACCTCGGCTTAGATGGGAGGACACCGTTGCCAGGGATGCACTTCGCCTACTTGACACCCGCAACTGGCGAGCCTCTGCACAAGACCGAACCACCTGGCGAAGACTTATTGAGGAGGCCAAGGACCACATCGGTCTGTAGCGCCACGGATGTATGTACGTATAGTTTTAAGCTATTAACATCTTTGTATTTAAAAACAAAAATTCAAAGCAACTGTGTCAAAAGAAAAAAAAAAAGTTAAAATATATAAATAAATAGAATAACAAGGTATTGGAAAAAAATTCCAAGGAATTTTAGATCAGGCAGTTGATTTGCTGATCTCTTTCTGGTGAAATGAATATACTCGGCCCAATTGCTTAACTTAGAAAGGGCTATATAGCTCCTTACATATCAAACTTATTTACTTATTATCACTTTGGGTTATCATCAGTAACATTTCTTAATAGGACACATTCACTTTTTCTATTTTATTAAAATGAAGAAAATTGATATTCAATAATAATATTCAGAACTAAATAATACAGAGAAATATATACCTCAGCATTTAAAACAGCACTTCTAGAGGCATAGTAAGGACAGGATCCAGTCTTTTCACCCATTGCTTTTAATTCTTCTACATCTAATATTGTTGCAATTAATTGATCTCCAAGATCAGTTACTCCTTTCATTTTCGGACAACCACTTCCACATTTTTTTTGTTTTATTTTTTCACCAAATTCACCTTCCAAAGTGACTTTGGCTTTAGCATTCCGCTGAAGCTGTAAGCATCTGTTTCAAAACAAACATGCATTTTAGATAATGAAGAATATAGAGTATAAAATGATCTGTAATTCAATAAATACACATTTGTTTGAAAAATCTCTAACAAAACAACCCATGAGGATTCTTGAGTTCAGAAATTAATAAGGACTGTTGTATTTCTGAGCCTATTGCTGTTCAATAAGGTGATTCAACCACGATCATACTCAGCTCTTCTCTGAATAAGAATAGTTGCTGGGTATTCCAGGACTCATATTTATCTATCTAATCATATATTTTTACATAGCCAACAATGATAATAGAATATTTTTACCTATCATTTGGAGGGCTAAATGCATCACTAAAAATTAAAACAGAAAACACTTCAGTGGAACAACAATTTCAAGTGTAAAATTACATATTGGAATAAAATTTCTCACAATTTTAAATTATAAAAGAAAAAGCATACAGGGTATGCAACATAAGAACCAAGAAACTTCAAGTGCTCACTCAAACACTGTTTAATTTAAGATAAGGAAGTTACAAACGTACTATCATTAAATATCATAATATCATTAAATATACAATCGTACTATCATTAAAAATTCTCCAAAATAAAGATGAGTTTTCTTTTAAGTTTAGTCTAAAGATGGTTCTTGGTACACAGAAAAGTATGATTTAGAATTGATTTTAACTGACAGTTAAATGTTTTAGTAAAATTTAATTCTGAACTTTTTTTTTATGCTTTGACATTCCTATCAATGAAACCTCAAATAAACAGCCTATGAGTACATGATGATTCATCATGATAAACTGAACCCAAAAAATGCAATCAACTGATGCAAATTTTAACAGGTCTTTAAGAGTTGTCTCAAAATGTCAATACTTAAAGGACAATTTTTCTTGGAAGTTTTTTTAAGCAAATATCCAGGATTAGAAGAAACAAACATTATTTAATAGTCAAATTATTTCATGCAGACTAATCTGAACCAGAGAATGTCTATTATTTAGAAATTGACACCTGAAGTTTTCTGGTTATTATTAAGTAAATTCTGTTTTGAACTATGAAAAAATATGGAAACAAATATGTAATTAGTTACACAAAAATACCTGACAGTAAATTGAAAGAACTAAGAAAATATTGAAGAATATAAATAACCGATTCTTACTTTTCATTAATCAAAGATAAACTATGATATTTATTAACATCCTTGTTAATACAGTAACTTTGTCTTGATGCTAGAGGGGCAACTCTTGTTTGGTTTGCATATACAGTTTTCTTGAGCTCTGAAATAAACTGAGATAGCTGAGAATGTGTCCGACTGCAAAAAATAATCTAAAAGAAATAACAATTATTTAAATATTGTTTTTGTACATTGTAATAGAATTTTGTTTGAACCCACTTATTGCAAGAAATGAATGCCCAATAAAAATGAGAGTCAATTATTTAACAAACTTGAATAATGATATTCTGTAATAGCTGTTATAAGTAAGAAAAAACATTAAATTTATTTAATTATGTGTATATTCTCGGTGTTGGTTTCTGAAGATTGCAACTAGGGACGCTGGGATTACCTGTAGCAGGGTGTCTAGCATAACAGCCTCTAATGCCAAAAGCCCCTGGTTCAAACCCGCCGGTGGCCCTAGGATATTTTAATCAGATTAAAAAATCCTTAGTTATGCCATCCTTCTGAGGGGACGTTAAAAGGTGGTCCCGAGCCTGTACGATGTCAGGTTAAAGATCCCTATCCTAATTAAACAAGGATAGGCAAAATTCAGGAATCCTACTGTACCATCGTTTGATTAGCCACAGCAGGATAAATGAACGTTAAATAAATAAACAAACAAACAAACAAGTGAAGCGTTCCAGAAATGATTTTTTGTAGTTCTTTCTTAAAATAATCATGAAGATGTGTTACTTTTGAAGTAATATATGTTAGGTACAGTTAATATGAATCCTGTTAAGTACCTAGAAATGATCATTTATATATGAAAAAACTGAAATTAGGTATTTAATTGCAAGGAAAGCAAGTTTCCCCCTTGATGATTTTGACCCTTATGATAAAATATGTAGTGAAATCGTATGGCACAGTTCATAATATGGTTGAGTTTCGCTTCGAGTTCACCTGAAAGTCTGCTGAAACCATAGTCAAAGTGGAGAAATATGAGGGAGGAAACAAGGAGTTTACGAGTATTGAATGGTAGGAGATGATGGATGCGACAGAATTGCTTTAGGGTTACTATGGTTTGGCGAGAAATTTTGGAGATGTGCTGTTTGTTTCCAGGAAAGTTTTTTATCAAGATTAACTCCAAAGTTCTTGACAGATGAATGAAAAGAGATAAGAGTATTGTTTAGGAGAAGGTTGGGAGGGCTAGGGATGGATTTAAGGAGAGCGGAGGACCTATCAGGATGGCTTTCGTTTTCTCGCCACTTAACGATAATTTATTGCGGTATGCACAGGCATTTTTGATTCTTCAAGAAAAGATCAACATTACTAGTAGAAATGAATGAAAACTAACGATGTTGCAGGTGAAAAATCTATAATAGAATTGATGCAGACCAGTAGGGTATGTCAGTCCAAATATTTTTTCCTGTATAGTGGTCGAATATTTTTAAAGAACTCTTCAGTTGATTTCTAGAGTATCGTTCAAATTCCTTAGAAGAGACAGTTTCCTTTTCCAACGGATATAATCAAATGTTCTAACAATAAAAAAATATTGAATTTGGCTACTAGAACTTGGCATCAATACCACTATCATAAAGTTACTAATATCTATCACTGACAAGTGTGATACAATAAAAGAAACTTGAAAGTTCTACTAACCATATCCCATGTCTCCCAAACCTAGGACAATATCCAAAAGAGACATTAAAAACCTATGTCCTTGCAAATAAAATACTACAAAAAAAAAAAAAAAATAGTAAAAGTTAAGTTAAAATATAAAATCATTAAGACTTCATTGATATAGAAAATAATGTGGGATTATGAAGACTTAAAAAATATTACCTTAGTATCAATAAATTTTTCTTCCAGTTCATCTTCTTCCTCACTGCTTTCTTCAGATGCTATGTCATCAGTAAAGTCATCTAGGAGCATCATGTCTTCATCAGCTAATTCTTGAATTCTATTGGTTTTTGATTCATTTGAGTCCGTTGAAAGATTAATTGTGGTATTATCCTTTACACCATGCAAAACTTTTTTTTCTGTTTCTCCTTAGTAAATAGAAATATGTTAAAGTGAATTGTGTAAGAAAAATAAAATTAAATTAAGCATCTTTTTGAGAATCCCTTATTTAAATTCACTTACCTAAATATGAAATATATATTAAGAGAAAGTAATGCGATTGTAATCATTTTCGAATTCGAGTTTTCACTAAAAATAAACATTTTAGGGTCCTTTTAGTCCAAATGACCAAGTCCCGCAAAAAGGTATGTGTGTGTAAGTGGTAAGTCTAGCACGAAAACAAAAATTCTCATGTAACTGAAATTACATATTTTAGAAGCATATATGCCTCAGATGTTACAGCAACTTTTTCATCACAATCCCCAAACCAGAAGAAGCCACCTAACACCATGCATTTTGCACTTTTTAAACATTTTCTCAAAAATGGCTTTAACAATTTAGATTATACTTGCTATATCGAACAAGCTGAATCAAAATTTTTTTAAAATATATTCATTATATAACGGGAACAAACCAAAGTTTTAGTTTTCTTTGAATAATTTAGAACCACCATCGGCACTATCCTAGGACAACCTAAAATCTAAAAAAAAAATGTTTTTCACATTTTATAGGCTGATGGCATCACCAAGGAGGAAAAATTCATATTAATTTTAAGGATCATTTAAAGATGACATACAAGACTAGGGGCTAGGGGACTGTGGTGGTCCATTGAATAGTAGGGCACTGGTATAATATTCTACAGGGCCCAGCTTATCCTGTGGATACCCTGAAAATTAGGGAGGGGAGGGGGAATTAGGCTTCTGGGCGAGATTACAGAAAACTGCCCCCCCTGCACGGTCGTTTGCTCGGAAACAGTATGGAAAGCTGTACTTATTGAATTCAAAAACCTCCATGGCACAAGATACAATCGTTTTGTCACCTGCTGAAATGTGATTATTTTGATAAATTATAGTAATAATGGTTTGGATAATATGTAATAGTTAGATAGACTTGACTATATGTATTCAACCAGAGTAAGCTATTATTATGTTGTTATTGTTATTATTATAGTTAAGATAATTATTCGGGATAGACTTTTTTTTGTTTTATTAATAGCCTAAGTTATGTATGTGAGAAAACTCAAATTTAATAAGTAATTTTTATAAAAAATAAATTTAACAGAATAAAATTAATATATGTTATAAATACAATAACTTTATTCATTGCACATGAAAATAGTTGAAAGTGTAACTGATTGAACGATAGTTAAGTTATACGTCTCATGGTTACTCTAACCATAAATGTAAATTTAAATCAACAAACGATATTCGCGAGCAGCCAGTATAAATAGGTTACAGCTAGTATATATTTATATTATAATATTCAATTTTTTAAAATATATTCTTTTAAGAAAAAAAAAAATCAATTAACACAATATTTACTTAATTATTACTCAATTTATCTCTCAGAGTATGGTATGGGTTCTTGACAATCAGGCACAAATGTATTATACAACTTTTTAATCATAACAACTTACAAAAATAACACAAACAATATGCAGGCTAACCAAGATCCCTCTTCATATTCAGCAGCAGCTCCTGCCTCTCTCAGGTCATAACTTCCACTCCAACTCTTCTGACCTATACCTGGTAGGTACTTTTTTACCCTATCTTACCAGCAGGGACCTTTTTTCTTAGCATCCAAAATGGATGCTATGTTTGTAAACAAACAACCAAACAGGAGCTGATTTTTAAATTTAAATTTTACTTTTATCCTATAGTTAGCCTGCCTAACACAATAATCAAATAATAAATAAATAAATACTATAATTATAAAAAAAATGGGTTTTTACATATTATATATATATATATATATATATATAATATATATATATATATATATATATATATACTTAAAATAATATTTAATAACTAACCTGGATTCTTTTATTTATAGCCTCAACCTTTTCATTGTTTTTTTCAATCTTATCTAAGTATTTCTGGAGTTTCACTTTTATGGAATTATTTTTCATTTCTGCTATTTGATCTGATAGCCAATCAGTAGATTTCTCATCTGTTTTTGTGCTTAAGGAAGCAATAGTTCTTTTTAGATCATTAATCTCTCTTTCTTTGTGATCTTTAAGCCAAGTCAATGCAGAACAAATTATACTTAAAGATTTACCCTAAAAATTATTTTCCTGAGATAGATCTAAGAATAAATCTGAGCTCTGATAGCCAAATGTTATAAGTAACTTTTTCATAAAAAAAAAAAAAAAAAAGTTTTCCAACACATTCTGAAGTCTCATTCCTTCTTCTTTTTATGCAATAATTTAAGTCTTTATCATTTAGTTTCTTAGAAAACTTTGGAGGAGTGTGGATGGTATATATGTCAGCAATACTGATCAAATTTCAATAGATGATTCTACATTGAGAAAAATTATACATTTTTTTTTTTCAATGGACCCATTGAGCTAAAAAAAATTTAACACGCTGAAACTGCTTTATTTTTTATCATGGGCTAAAAGAAATGATAGAATATTCTATTTTTTCAATAATTTTTTTTTTTAATTCATGATTTTTTCAATGTAGAATCATTAAAAAAAAGTGTGGTCAGTATTGCTGATGGATGCAAAATTCACTCTCTCTCTCTCTTAAGAGTCGAAAACCATAGAATCTTCCTGGTAAAATATTATTTATAATATCTTGACAAGATGAAAATGTGACCTATAACATTTTGCCATCTGAACAAAAAATATAGCAATTACAATGCCTAATTATACATTAAATACAGTATTTAATAATTATGGTAATCAATTACAGTTCCAGTTGGGCTTTCAAAGATCCCCAGTTTACGTTCTTCAATAGCAGTATAAAGGTTCCTCATAAAATCATTTTGGATTGGATAAGGAGGGAAAGGAAAGTTGAAATTATCTGGAGGGGTTAGTTTTTCCCTGCATGAATCCACTGCAATCCTAAAAATAAAAATAATAAAAACTAAATATATAATATATATATATATGTACATAAATATATATATATATATATATATATATATATATATATATATATATATATATAAACAGAAATACATAAAATAAAATATTCAAGAGAAAGATTCAAATTGAGTAAAAAATCAATAATAATATAGTCTTAAGAATCTTCTGGCACCAATCAAGTTATTCAGTCCATTTTGTATTAAATTATCACAGACCTTCCGTTGATCTAATTATCAAAACACTTAATTCCAAAGAATAACCAAATATTATTTCTCCTTTAAAATACTTCTATCTGATAATGATAAAATAACAATTACTAAGAACATATTTACTATCTCTCAACCCAGTATTTCAAGGATTGTAAAGGTTCTTCAAGATTTGCATGGACTCTTATCACTGCCATTTTCTACGTTATTTTTCGATTTTCAATTTTTTCACCATTTCATATGACCTGCAGCCGGCTTCTTAAGGGTTCTAAGTAAGAATCTGATGTTTCAGAATGTCTGTTGAAACGTTGGTGAAAACATAGGCGAAAACATGGAACGAATATGGAGATAACAATTTTAAGGATATTTTACCTGTATGTCTCTTAATTTGCAAACATTTCTTCTTCGTATAATATGACTAAAAAATAATTTAATTCTGCAAACTAATTTCACTTATTATCTATAAAATTAAGAAAGCATTGATTGCAAAAATTTCAAATTCAAGTTTTTATCTGAAATACGTTTCTCTGAGGCCAAATATGTTACGCAGACAGTCTGCCTCTGGTAAGTATACAAACTGAAATTTCATGTTTAAGAAAATTTATGCCTGAGATGTTAAAGTAACTTTTTCAACAAAAGAGATAAGCTAAAAATGCCACATTATTTGATGCATCGCATTACATTACACATTTTTTATGATTTACTTATAAGTAACTAATGATTTTGACTAAACTTCCAAGATTGATATAAAATTAAATGAACTTTAATATCATGTAGGTTTTATCCTCATTGAAATAGTATGCCAAGGAACTTTGTCTTTTATTTCCTGCAAGTAAACATGGTTATATTGATCTGTATATTACACTGAGGGAAAGATTTAAGGAAAAATGTGATTTATGGAATGCGATAAAACTGTTATTTCCTTTCTCTGAAGAAATTATGTTGCCCACTAAATATTACGTGAAAATTTTAATTTTTTTAACTGTTAATCACATGAATATGAGAACAATAAATTCTTGAAATCTAGCTTAAACACAATAGTTTATCTATTTACTGAACCTCGGAAACCATGGAAAACTTTATTTTTTTTTTTTTTATTCATAGATGATGTATTTAAAATTTTTATTTATTTTATTATCATTTGCAATTTGTTATCTTATTTCCCTCTCTTTTTATTTTATTTAATTTTTAGATTAAATAAAATGGTTATGGTAGAATGATATTGGTTGCTGAGGACATATCTTTATTGTCTCAAATATTAAAACAACCAACCTTCCATGATCGCACCCCCTCCTTTCCCAAACTGACTGCTAATATAAACTAAACATTGTGCTATTACCTAACGAAGCTGTAAATAGTTGTAGGGAGTAGTCTATTGGATAGTAGAGCACTACTCTACTGTTCTCTGGGTACTGAGTTTGAATTCTGACTGAGGCTAGAGTTATTTAATCAGTTATATCAGCCGTGGAGGGACCCGTATGGTGATTCTCCTGGGGCAAACCCAGCGTATATTGAGTCAGTGCCCAAAAATTTGTGGAAAAATCTGGTAGCTGAGCATTTAGACCAACCATGTCGTTAAGTTGTAGAAGTACAGATTTTTTTTTTTATTTTATGAATTCCATAATAAATAAAATTCCAAGGATTCTCAGCCCTGTGGATAAGTTGGATTTTATATCCACATATTGAACTTAGATGAATGAAAAATGAAATTTTTAAATTAGATTTGTAAATAGTAAAATTGTTCAATGTTGTAGCAAAAACATTTGTAATTTACAAACATAAAACCAACTACTAGAAGTGACAAGAAAAGGCTCAAGAAATATATAAATAATAAGTTTGACTTTAAAGTGAAGTTTAAAATTTGTTTTAGGCATAATTCATACAAATAATAAGATAATTTATAAAAACAAGAATGGAACACTTAATTATAATGAAAATGGATGATTAGGTTTTAAAACTACATAAATCAGACAAAGTGATTAAAATAAATTTGATGGGTTATATCTAAGAAGATAAAAGGTTTATAACAAGCTACCTCAAAACTAATTTAGTTAAATAAATCAAGGAAAAAGTTGGGAATTAATCTTGTTGCATTGACTGTAAAATTATATACTTAATCAATTAAGTACTTTATAAGTTCAATAAACATGTTAAGTACAAACAAAATACACTAATAATATAAACTGTGATATGCCCTTCAACTTAAAAGTCATAAATTAAACTACTTTTGACTACCTCCCTCTAAAAACTTACTTGGTTTCATCCATCATAGTTAGAAATAGGATGAGTATTAACAGTAAGAATCATATATCTTAGAGTGAATCAATCACATTCATATAAATTTAAACTAGTAATAAGAAACATCAGGTGTCATAAGTTAATCACAACGCGGGAAAATATTTGACATCCTACAATCGATATTTTATAGTATTGAATCTATTATTTCTCAACAATCGACTTTGGTAAGTCAAAACCTTCAGTCAAAAACTAGTGAGGTTACTAACTAATCATCTGTTCCTATCAGGGGTTGGACAATTTTTATTAAAGGTTGTCATTTATATGGGCTTCATTAAATGAACTGTTTTATTTTATTTTATATGACTTTGGATTCTTTTTAGACCTTATTCATGAATTGGTTTTAATTATCATTCTCTTATGAATCTGTATATTCTCATTTTTGCTTGTTCACAAATAACCTGATGATTATTTGTTAATTAATGAATGTTTTTTAATCAAGAATTAACCCTATCAGACAAAAGTTAACGTGCTTAGAATGACACTTGTATTTGGAGTGGGTATTGGAACTTTTATTATCTTATTTTTGTTAGCTGCTTCATTTGTTTTGTGTTGTATTTCTCTCAGAACTCAAACCAAAGTTGGACCAATATTTATTGTATTTTCTTTTGTGTTTATAACCCTACTTTTGTTGATTCCAAGAAGTAATGATACTTCTAATGGTATTCATAAGGTTTGTTATTATTAAGTTCTATTGCACCATTTGTTTGTGTTTTAGTTTATTACCACAAAAAGTATAATAGTGGATATAATTAGTTGACCGTTGAGAATTACTGAAGGAATTAGTCCGGGTGGCGGTCATTAAATGAAACAACTGAATAGTTTTAACTATTTTATTGTTTGCCAACGTTTCGACCCCCATTGTGGGTCATCATCAGGGCGTCTGGTAGGTGAGTGGAAACTGTTTCCACTCACCTACCAGACGCCCTGATGATGACCCACAATGGGGTCGAAACGTTGGCAAACAATAAAATAGTTAAAACTATTCAGTTGTTTCATTTAATGACCGCCACCCGGACTAATTTCTTCAGTAAAAAGTATAATAGTTCTTTTTGAGATTTGTATTTGATGTTTGATTTAATGTTTGTATTTATTTAGCTCTATTTTCTTTATACACTTTACGAATATAGCTTAGTGCAGCATTATAGTGAAATACTGCCCTCACATATAAATTCATCTTTTGCTTTATGGCACTGAAACACGTATTGGCTTAATCTGCTTCATTATTTCACGCAAATAGCTTTATCAGTGTTAGGTATAATATGGAATGCTTTTTCATTTTTAAAGGATGCTTATTTGCAAGAGAATCAGTGTTTGTAATAAAGTAAAGTAATATGCTTTAAGAAATGGATTAGGCAATACTTGATCATCAGTTCTATTTTTAAACTCATCTGATTGCTTTCTGTTTTAGTTAATGTTTCCCATTTTTTAAAAAATATTTGCACTTGCTAATTTATTTTATTTTTCTATGAGGTAAGGGCTAAATGCAGTAGAATATGACTCTAGATCAGTAGTTTTCAATCCTTTAGAGTCATTACTAATAATAAGCCAAAATTTTGTGGATCGATTTCCACTCTCTACTTTAGATTAATGCAATCTGCTATTAGTAGAATTGTTAAGGATGTGAGATTTTTAAAGCCAGGGTAAAATATAGAGGAATCACGAAGTTGAGCAATTGTTATTAAGGGCCAGGTTACATGACGATAGAGACAGGCAAGTGAATGCTGTTAGCGGTGGTGGCGGCAATAGTAATAATAGAATAATAACTTACTTTCAACTTATTATAAGAAATATACCAAAAACTATCTATATAAATTGATCACTTATTGCTCTTAACTTATATTATAAATAATGTTTAATTTTTTAAAATGATGTTTTTAGGTTAAAAAACATGTTTTCATAATATTCATGTTACAACTGTTTGTTTTGACGTAACTTAATCGTTTAATTTTTTTTGCTTTTATTAAAAATAGTTTTCAATGATACTCCAGGATTTTTTATAAAGTATTATTTGATGTTATTATCCAACTTTAAAATTATTTTGCCTTCCCCCTGTCCCGCTACTTTCATGTACTTCACTAGCCTGTCTCCATCATCGTATAGAATAGCTTTAAGTGTGTAGTGTAGTTTTATTTTATTGTTATTGCATTTCAAGCATTGTGCAGCAAGATGCTGGCTTTTTTGGTGCCATAAAAATTTGTTATAAGTTCATTTGAAATCTACATTGACATCTTTAAAGTGGAAGAAAATATTTAAAAATTATTTTAAATTTTAAAATCTGGCTCAAAAGAGTAAAAAAGTTAAGAGATGGGAATCTAACAGAGGAAAAATTTGAAACCACTAAAATTGAAAAATCACCTTGATCCCTTTAAGATACATATTTTTTGTACAATTTATGATTGTAATTACTCCTCTGATGTTCTCTTCTCCATTGAATACATTTTAAGTAAGAGGCTTTTGATGAATGAGAATGAAGTGGAATATTTACCAAGTAGGATTTACAGCCCCTATGATGGGCTCACCAGTTGTTTGAGTCTGTACAGTTTGTTGTTATCAGTCTAGGCTAAAGATTTGAACTTTTTTCTGCCAGTGTTGTGGTCATTCTGCTGGGCTTATTTTTAAAATATTGGAGACTATCGAAGAATTTGATTTTTCTCCATGAGATAAAGTCTTTCACTTTAGGGAGTTCTAGAGTGGTGTATACTAACTCTTTGTTCTATGTTGTGAGGTATGCTTTACGATATGTCTTAGCACTCCATTCTGAAATTGTTGGAACTCTTTTGCAGTCTTAGGTGACATATTTGATAGCATCCTTGCACCATATAGGAGGTCCAGTATTAGTAAATAATTGCTAGTAATTTTAGGCAGTGACAAGTTTGGTCACATTAATAGGTCTTGGTCAAGACTTGGTCCCATCTGACCTGATTTTCGTTTTACTATGATAAGATGATATTACATGCCTGTCTAGGGTGACATATTGGTATTTATACCTGCTACCGTGTATACATTTGGTTGAGGGCGCTTATTTTTATAGAAAGAAAAATAATACTGTCAGTCTTCTTGGGATTAACTGTTATATTAAGTGTCTCCAGCTTTTTAATGACCTCCTTACAACTCTCTCTCTGAGTTCATTGAGATACTATAAATAGCAATGTCATCAATGTAATCTGCTATAGTGGCATGTTTATACTTAGCTCCAACAGTCTCAGGCTGTTGACCAAGAACAGTAGTGAGAACAGCCAGACCGTTGGAGAACATGTAACCTAAATGCTTGAACAGTTCTATAGCATAAGTACTTCATAACACGAATCAAAATATTGGGAATATTAAGATGCTTTCTTGACAGAACATGACAGTCGCTTAACAAAAGCAAAGCACATTACATGCATTATGCGCCATGTGCAGACTAAGGTTGTATTTACATGTTAAAAACTTCCTGCTTTCAAATTTTAGTGAAGGTAAACAATAAAACCGTTTTAACAATAAATTCTACCTAACAAAGTTCTGGATATTGCTATCATACTGCATTCATGTACTACTGGTTGGGACCTACTGCATTAGTCTCTAATATAATTAGCTGTACTCAATTACTTGGTCTATTTTTATAATATTCATATTAATATTATAATATTCATCATAATCATGTTTATTGTTTTTTATTTTTATATAATTTTGTCAGGTCATAGCTTACCTTTTATGTGCATGTTATGATATAAATAAATAATTGACATCAGATATAGAAACTATGTTTTATTGTGCCGTGTGTTTCCTTTAACATTGACATTTAGTCTTAGTGGTGCCATTCATACAGATCTATATTAGGTTAATTGTTCTTCAAGATATTACATGATTCAGTTACTCTGATTTTGAACAATCATTCAGGTGATGGTGTGATTGAGCAACCAGAAATAATCATTTCCATAAGTTGTCTATGATGGGATCAATATATTATCGAAATATATTTATTTTAATATTCATTCCAGATATTGATAACCATATCAACAGTATAATTTCTACAAAAGGTTTTTAACTGCTATTTATTTTATCATAATTTACTACAAAAAATAATGTCTACTTGTCTGAAGAAGTCTTTTTCCATTCGAGACCTGAGAAATTTTATGTCAAGAAGATTTAAAACTTTTTGTTGTTCAGTTCTGACTAATTATTCTGTTTAGGCCTGTTTTCAATATATTCTTTGGGAAACAATTTCGTTTTATTAAGGCTAAATGATTACACACATGTATGTCTGTGATATATCCTGGAGAAATAATTTTTGCTTATTTAAAAAAAAAGGTTACTTTAATATATCTTTTGAGGATTATCTAACCATTTCTCGGTGGTTATTTTCTTAATAGAAACAGGGATTTTACTCATATTTTTTAAATTTCTATTTTTTTGTTCTACTTTGTTAGGTTTGTGCTGGAAGTGGACTTTGAAAATAAATGTAGAACTGATGGTTTCAAATACAAATTTTATATATAGTTTGGAATGTGACTTTCATAATAAAATTATTTTTAGAGCATAATGGCTTGTGCCTTTCTTAGGGCCCTTCAAAACCATTCACTTGATTTATTCTGATTGTAGAAAGCCCTTCAGCTGACTGAATCATGAAAATGTGTTGTCTCTGCTGCTTATGGATTTAATATATTATTATGTATTTGACTGATTTATTTTTCAATATTATTTGATATTTTGCACCTTGTTTTGATATGAATTGATATCAGTGTTTTAATTAACACTTGTGAACTAATATTGTGATAATATTTGGGTCTTTTTCTCATGGCTGATTAGGTCACAAGTGGTAATGTTCAGTTAGGTATTAAAGGATTGTGGTTGTATAGTCCTGAATGTTTTTTCTTTAAATTTTGTTAGTTGAATATGATCTTATATTTTATTTATTTTAAATTAAACCTCACAAATAATTAGAGGTGTTAAAACATTTGTATTATTTTGTTAATAAAATATTTCAGATTGAAGATCCCCACTTTATTGCTAGACTGTGCCTTCTTGCCTTGCTAACTATTTCTACTATTGCTGGATTTTGCTTCCTTTGTGTTGACACTCTTATGGCTCAGACCAGACCTGCATTACTTAGACTGTAGGTGCCATATTTAAAATGAAAGGTATACTATCAAAACTAATTTATTATTTATTTATATTTGTTTAGTTTATTGTTTCATATATTTTAATTATGCTTATTTATTTTTTATTTTTTGACCGCCAATTTTTCTGAGTATTATTTTCAAAAAGCTCTAGCGTGTGTTTGCTTTTTTTTATACCTAGATAATGAAAAAAAAGTGTTTAAAATGGATTTCATGCTACGAATTTGTTAAAATGAGCTTTATTTCCAAATGCATGATGTAAACCTCATTAACTGCAATATGTTCATTAGTTTAATAAGACAATCATGTGGTTTTCTAAAAAAGTTGTTTTTGCTGCTTTTCTTTCTTCAGTTTTGATTGTTAGGATGCAATGTATATTTGGAAATAGATAGATCTTTATTAGAAGAAATATTTTTTCTCATTTTTTATTGCTGTGTTCTATGAAAATATTTTATGCACATCTATGACTTCTGTATTGAAGCAGTTGACGATATATATTTTATGCTTCTTAAAGAGCTTAAAAGATTTATTCAGGAAGAAGTATCGCTCATATGTTGATTTAAAAACTATTAATCTTTTTATTTACTTAAATTGTCTCCCTACTGAGTAAATGATCAGTTGTTTGTTTGTTTATTTATTTAACGTCACTTTATGCTACTATGGCTAATCGGACGATGCTACAGTGGGAGTCCTAAATTTTGCCTATCCAGGTTTTATTAGGATAGGGATCTTTAATGAGTACCTGACATCACACAGGCTCGGGACCACCTTTTAACGTCCCCTCAGAAGGACGGCGTAACTAAGGATATATTACTCCCATTAAAAAATCCTAGGACCACCTGCGGATTGTAAATGATCAGTGAATCACACCATCCACACATTGTTTTTTTGTCGTGATTGAGAAGTAAATTGTAAACGATTTTCGCCATTCTTCTTATTAATGTTATTTTTTTTTTTTTAAATATATTTATTGGTATTTACAACTGTATAATAAAATACATTTAGTAAATGTGATACAAGATAAGTTGACATGATTCATATGTAGGGATACTACCCATTGGCAGCTCCCCAAAGACTATGTTAAACAAGAAGGTCTCGGGGCCATCTTCTTTTCAGACGTCTCGGAGGATTATCAGGGATTGTAGAGGAAGCAAGGATTGAAACTAGTGGGTTAGAGTGGGAATGGAGTTTGTCATGAAAGGAGTGGTACCTGGTTCGGGCCAAGTCAGCAACAAAGGTAATATTAAGGTCTTTATGGATGAGTTTATTTGTGACAAAATAAGGAGCATTGAGGATTTTTCGAAGGATTTTGGATTTAAGGATTGGAGACGAGATGAATTTGATGGTTTAGTAGAGCCCCAAATCTCTACTCCGTAAGTCCATATTGGTCTTATGATAGTCATGTAGATGAGTCTTTTGTACTTAAGTGGAAGGTTTGAGCGTTTGTCCAGTAAGTGTTGAAGTAGTCGAAAATGTCGAGCAGTTTCTTGTCTTTTCAGTCTTGTATGAGGGTTCCAAGTGAGACGTTTGTCCAGGTGTAGTCCTAAGTATCGGATCTGTTCAACTGGGACAAGAGGAGTGTTATTGAAGGATACTGTTGGGCAGGTTGTCATTGGTTTACGACGAAGGGTAAAGGTTATTTGGTGGGATTTATTGGAATTTATTTTTATTCTCCAATTCTGACACCATACTTCAAGGTCTCTGATATGGGATTGAAGAGTTTGGGAGGCAATAATTGGATCGTTGTTGACTGATAACACACAAGTGTCATCAGCATAGGTAGAAAGGAAAGTGCTAGGATGGGATGGGATATCAGCTGTATAAACTGTGTAAAGGATGGGTCCTAAAATACTGCCTTGAGGAACACCTGCGTACTGATTAAAAAGGGGTGAATAGGAATTATTATGATTTACTTTGAAGGACCTGCCTGTGAGATAGGACTGGATAATGAGGAAGTATGTAGGTGGAAGGAATGTACAGAGTTTGTAAAGCAATCCCGGGTGCCACACTCGGTCAAAGGCCTGTTCTACATCGAGAAAGGCTCCCGTGCAGTACAATCCGCGCTCCAATGAAGACGAGACAACATCCACCACACAATGGCATTGCTGGATAGTGGAGTGGGATGTTCGGAAACCAAACTGATGATCTGGGATAATGTGATTGGAATCAAGGATGGGATATATGCGTTTAAGCAGAAGTTTTTCCAGAATTTTACCCATGATGCATATAAGAGAGATAGGACGGTAGGAGTATGGGTATTCAGGAGGCTTTTTGGGTTTGGGGATCATTTTAATGATGGATAATTTCCAGGAAGCGGGAAAATACGTGGATCGGAGAACGGCATTACAGATGTAAGTGAGATATAGGATGGCTTTTCGAGGAAGTAGTTTTAGGATATGGGAAGTTATAAGATCATGTCCAGGAGCTTTGCGAGATGGTAAACTCTGGATGATGTTTGATATTTCGGATGGATGGAACGCTTTAGGGGGAAGATTCATTTGGAGGGGAATATCCAGTTCTGCTTCAATACATTCGAGGTGATGAGGATTAAGGATATCAGGATGAGGGTTATATATTTTAGAGAGATGTTGTGCGAACGTCCGGGATTTTTCGTCGTCTGATCTTGTCCAGGATTGTGATTCATTTAGGAGAGGATGATTAAAATCTTTGAACTTTAGTTTTTTAGTGGTCGTCCACAGTGAGTTATCGGTGGTAGTGAGGTTTTCGGTCATGTTAAGTAAAGTTTGAGTTTTGAATTTCCTGAGTTCTGATTTTAGTTTGTTGGTCAATTTTGTATAATTTGTTTTATCTGAAGGATATCTTGTCCTATGCCACTTCGATCTTGCTCTGCGTTTTTCTCTTAATAAGATACGAATGTGCTGTGGCAGTGCAGTCTGTGGAGTAGTATTGATGTTGAATGTGGATGAAGTATTATCTTTTATACTGTTAGTTATTGAGTCCGTCAGTATTCCTACAGCTTTATCAATGTCATGTCTAGTCTTTAGTGGAATTTTTAGGTCCAATGTATTCTCCAAGTCGCATTGGAATCCGTCCCAGTCCACTCGTCCTGTAATTAATGAGGTGATGGGGGGTTTAGAAACAAAGGTCGAATGCAAGGATAGCAGAACTGGACTGTGATCTGATGAAAGGTCATTCAGGGTTTCGATCATAGTTTGGGAGAAGGATATCTGAGAGGAGACAAATATATCCAGGATATCACGACGTTTTCGGAGTGATGTAGGCCAATAAGTTGGGTTCATGGGTGAGAGAATAGAATAACAATTTGAGATTGAGATACTTGAGAGGATACTGCCACGGGGGTTGGATGTTCGACAACCCCATCGCTGGTGTTTGGCGTTAAAGTCTCCTCCAGCAATGAAGCGCGGTCCTAATGATCGAAATAGGGTATCAAGTTGGATATACGGAAGGGATTTATTAGGAGGACAGTATACAGCTGAAAGGGTAACATGGAAAGGACGACTTGAAATGATTATAGAGGTTGACTGTATGGTGTCAGTTGGAGTAGAAGGAATAAGGGAATGCGATATGGAATTATGGATAAGGATGCATGATCCGGCATGGGCAGTGTTGTCGGGGTGGTCTGATCTATAAGTGATGTAGTCTCGTATGTAAAATTTTGATCGTTGAGTGAAGTGGGTTTCAGTCAGTAGTGCGTCTATCTGTTTGTCATGTAGAAATATGTCCAGTTCGTCACGGTGATTATGTAGGCCATTAGCATTCCACAATACTATAGTCAGGGGCTTCATATTCATCGTGGGAGATTAAATGGGATTTCTGAAAGGAGTCTCGTGAGAAGGGTGACAAGAGGTTTAATGGTTTCTGCAAGATCTGAGAGAAAGGAGTTCAGGATGGAGTGTATGCTAGAAAGATCTTGGTTGGGAAAAGGGTGTGGATAAGGAGCGTGAGAAGGATATGTTATGTGGTCAGGAGTGTTGACAGGAGAATGGATTTGGCGTTGGGTACGAGGATGTTCAGTCCTCTGTGTTAATGTTATTAAAAACCAAAAACAGAATACGAAAAATGTATAATCCAGACCAATTTGGAAAAATTTGAATAATAACTTATCAAGTTTTGAAAACACTCATATTTTCCTTATCCATTTCTGCACCTAAAAAAAGACCATATATATATATATATATATATATATATATATATATATATATATATATATATATATATATATATATATATAATCTTTTAAGTGACAGGAACTGTTCAAGGAATATAAAGGTGCCTACGCACTATGGTGCTGCATCCATATGGATGATCCAACTTCAGTCAGATTCTTGGGGCTTTTCTCTCTGGTTTAACCTCCAATTTTTCAACTTTTTTTCTGAAATTGTTTCTCATATCTATTTCTTCTTTGGTTATTTTTGTCAATTCCAAGTCTTTTTTAACATTTTGAACTATTCTCCTGCATTGAGTTTCTGTAACAGAGATATTTTCCATGAAATGTATGTGATGAAGTATAGTCCACTAAAAATCAAAATATTTTTCTAATATTAATAATAATAATAATAATAATAATTCTTTATTTATTCTGGGACAAGTCCCTTCAGAATAACATAACAGGAAAAAAAAAAAGGTGGACTTAAAACTAGAGTCTTAGAGTAAAATGAATAAAAAATAGAAAAGAATTAAACTAATAGCATGAACTAATAAAATAACTTAAAAGCTAAATTGTAATAAAAATGTACAAACCAGAAAAATAAAAGTATGTTAACATGAGAAACAAAAAATTATATAAAAAAAAAAAAAAAATTTAATCAGATAAAAGAAATATATATACACATATATAAAACACACACACACACACACACAATATATATATATATATATATATATATATATATATATATATATATATATATATATATATATTATACTATATAATATATATACATACATACACACATACACATAAACACATACATATACATACGCATACATACATACACACACACATTTATATATATCCATATATACACACACACATACACACGTACATACATACACACATATACACGCACATACACACACCAGCATATGCATGTATGCACACAGTTTTTAAAAACAAAGGAAATTACTATTCTTCTTTAAACATATTTATAATTTGATCTTGCAACTTTGAAAAGATAATGATTTCAAATATTCTCTGTTGAATTTACCGTTGAAGATGATAATTAAATAAGTAAATCTGTTCTATTATTTATTAGTTAATTATTCTTGAAATTAGCATCTACTTGGGATTATTTAGAAATTGGATTGATAGGAAATGGCTAAATAGACATGATTTGAATGTGGAGAGAGATTGGGAGTCACGGATATTAGGGGGAATGGAGTTCCATAGGGAGGCGGATCGTATTAAGAAAGATCTATCGAAAGATGCGGATCGATGGGACGTTATATACAGATCTGAAGGCCGTGAGCAGGGTGTAACGGAACGAACGGAGGATTTGAATATAAGGAGATCTGAGATGTAAAACGGACACCGGGATTGGATAACTTGGTAGAGGAAGGATGCCAGGAAGTATTTACGGCGGTAGGAAGGGAAAAGCCACTTCAACTCTTCGTAAAAACGAGTTACAGAGGTGTCTCTGGATATCCCAAAGATGAAACGTATAAAGCAGTTAAACATTCGTTTTAGTTTTGCCTCGAGATCCCCAGAGACACCTCCATACACCGCACAGCAGTAGTCGAAGTGGGGAAATATTAAGGAACTTACCAAAAGCTTACGGGTTTCTATAGGAAGAAGGGGACGGAGGTAATTCAGAAGTTTTAAGGTGGAGAATGTACGACGGGAGATTTCGGAAACATGATTTTTCCAGGAAAGGGTTTGATCGAGGGTAACTCCGAGGTTTTTAACGGAAAGATGGAATTGTATTGGATTATTATTCAGAAACATAGTGGGAATCGGTGGAAGTGTCTTAAGGAGGGGATTGGAACCTATTACAATTGCCTTGGTCTTCTTAGTGTTCAAATTAAGCTTGTTGTCCGCTGCCAAATGCTGATTCGATTCAGATCCTCTTGAAGCATTTCCGTGGCTTGTAATAGGTGGGAAGGAGGAAAGGATAGATAGATTTGGAAATCATCTGCATAGATATGGTATTGGGAGTGATTGATCATTAATATAAATTGCAAATAAAGAAGGGGATAATGATGATCCCTGAGGTACACCACAGGATAGAGGCAGGGTTCTGGAAGGAGCTTGACCTGGGGTCACTACATACTGTGAGCGGTTGGAGATGAAGGATTTGAACCAGCGCAGAGCACTGTTCGATAGTGGAATATTTCGTAGTTTGGCCAGAAGGATGTTATGGTCTACAGTATCAAATGCTTTAGAGAAATCTAGAAGGATGAGGATGGTTAGTTTTTGGTGTTCTATAGCGGATTGGAGGTCTTGAGTTATTTTTAGTAGGGCGGATTGGGTTGAATAACCCGGTCGGAAGCCGGATTGGAAAGGGTTAATAAGGGAACGTTCCTCTAAAAAATTTGATAACTGGATTTGTGCTAGGCGTTCTAGGGGTTTGGATAAATTAGAAAGGAGAGAAATAGGACGGAAATCAGAAGGTGAGGTAGGATTTGGAACTTTGTTTAATGGACGAACTAAGGCAGTTTTCCAGGAATTAGGAAATATGGTATTTTGAAAAGAAAAAATTGTAGATATGGTATAGTACTGGTATTAAAACGGGAAGACAAGCTTTTATCAGTTTTACGGGAATATTGTCGGGTCCATAATCATTGGTATGAGATTTAAGGATAGCTGTTTGTATTTCATCATAGGAGAGGTGGGAGAAAAAGAAGCTATCTGGATTGAAACTCTGATGGCCTATATCGGAGGCAGGAAAAGAAACAGGAGCAAAGGATATAAAGTGATTGTTGAGCTCGTCTGGAGAAACAGGGAGAGGAGTGTGGTTATTGGATTTTAGGATAGATAATTTTCGGATAATTTTCCATTTGGATTTGGAGTCAGGAGCATTGGAAAGTGAGTTATGGATGTGTAGGGATTTAGCTCGTCGAACCGCGTCCTGGGTTCTATTGCGTAATTGTTTAAAGTAGTCGTAATCAGACGGCATACGAGTGCGTCGAAATTTTCTTCTTGCTGCTTCTCTTTTTTTCATCATCTCCTTTAGTCATGAGTTATCCAGGGCGCGGTTGGACGGCGAAAACATTCGGGTTTTCAAAGGTGCATGAAGGTCTAGTAAGGTTTTGAGGTATGAGGTAAGAGTGGATATCATATGATCTAGGGAATTAGAGGAGTATATAGTGTCCCAATGGAGTGATTCAAGGTCGGTTTGAAGGGATTCGTAAGAGAGGAAGTCCAAACTACGATAGGAGACCACTTTGGGAGTGAAGGATTTCACGGGTAGGCTGTATGAGATCTGGATAAGATCGTGTGATGAAAGGAACGGAACTGGGTGCTGGGAGGATGAAAGGACTTTTAGAGGAGAGTCAGTAATGTGAAGGTCGAGCCAGGTGTCGGAAAATTGGGTATGATGGGTAGGAAGGTAAGGAACGAGATAAAGATTCATAGAATAGATTAGGTTAACTAGGAAAGATTTATCATAGGATTCCGCAAGCATATTGGTATTAAAATCTCCAGAGATGATAACATTAGTATAACTGGAGACCCATTGGACAAGGGAAGATTCAAACAGGTTATCGAATGGAACATGTGGAGGTCGGTATACCAGGATATATAGAAGAGGAGTTTTGTAGGATAAAATGTCCACGAATAGGTATTCAATGTGGGGATAGTCGGGAGATGGAGATTGAAGAAGGATTTTGGCCTTGAGACTGTCGTGTATATACAGCCCCACGCCACCACCCCTGCGATCAGATCTATCGTGGCGAAAGAAGGAATAATTGGTAAGGGATACTTGAGAGGAAGGAATGTAAGGTTTAAGCCAGGTTTCGGATACTGCTATAATATGATAAAAGTTATCTAGAAAATACTGTTGGAATTCATCATAGTGGGCAATAAGGGATTGTGCATTGATGTGACAGGATGTAAGGATATTAGTCATAACTAATGTAGGATATGGGACAGTATGGAAAAGGTTGGTGATTAGGAAATAGGTTATAGCGAATTTTAAAGATATGTATAATTTCAAGAACAGTCGGTATGAAGTTATATAGTGTTAGATGAAATAAATAGGTCAAAAATCTATTGATAATTTGAATGAAATGATTGGTTTTTCCAACAGAAAATAATATTACTCGGACAAATAAAACATGTAGATAGCCGTAATTAGTGTGCATATAAATAAAAAGTACATTATTATTTAAATAGTCTAGATTGAAAATAACTATTATTGCTTTATAATAAAGAAAACTAATACTACTGATGTGCCTTATTATTACCAAAATTAATAACAAAAAAATATCCTGAGTGCGAAAAATGATAAGAAATATATTAAAAAAAATAGTCTTGTGGTGACTTGATCTCGTAATTCAGCTGAATACATCTAAGTCGGATGGTTTATTTATTATGATAGCCGGATGACCGTCAGCCTTCCTACACCTGACCCTGCCTCCGCTGAACCAAATGTATTTTATGTTGGCTGGTATTTTTTTCTGACGGGCTAGCCAGTAGAGGTGGCGATTGGTGGACGTCATCGCCTCGCTGACGTAGACTGGGTGAGCACTATTCTGTTCCCAGCCCAAATGACGGGTAGAGAAGTCTCTCTTCACTCTTCGTTGCCGCACCAGCAATATAAGGATTAGGTATTTGGCTTTAGAGGGTCCTTGCCATTGAAATTGATGAATGGGTCAGCGAATCAAGAGAAGAGAGACTGACTGAAACATTCTCACAGTCATGGGGGGAGGGGAAGGAGGGGCAGTTATAGCCCTTTTCTGTTCATATAGTTGATAGATGAAATACATAAAATATGGTAGGGGAGGATATTCCTCTACATGATTTGACAGATAAACCAGAAAAAAAAAATCATTGAAAAATTAGACCTTCTCATGTTACTGAAGTGAAATATACAGGCTACCTTGATAGATAAAGGGATAAATTGTTTCTTCCTTTAAAGGAGTAGGATAAAAGTTCGAAAATTAAAAAGATTAAATATCTTAGGACTTGTCATGGGAAAGATATTTGTTCATATCTAAGAAGAAAACTACTTTAGAGTTGGAATAATTATCATATCATTCACCTGCTGTTGCACCCACCTTCTAGAAAGAAACATTCAGAAGACCGGGTCACTTTTAAAGGAAGGAGAATGATCAAAATCCCAAGATGGTTATGAAGGGGCATTCATTAAGAAGCAGTAAGTGAGGTTAACTCAGGATGTTCTGACACAAAGATATTGAAATGAACCCAAGAAATATAGTTGTTAGAAGAAGGAAGAAACAAGCTGAGAGTAGAGTGGAGGAGCATTGTAGGCTTGCCAAGGTTCTTCAACCTGAGATAGTTACTTTAATATTTAGTTTATAATTTTTTTTTTTTTTTTTTATTTTTATTTATTTATTTATTTTTTTTTTTTTGACAGGCTAATTTCTTTCATATTAGCCATTGCTATTAATTGAATTAAAAATTATTTGCGTTTTAATTAAAATATTTTTCAGGAAACTATGTATGTATTGCAAATAATATAATATCCTTTGTTATTCATAGCTCTTCGATTATTGACTCTGCTTCGTGTTAGAGAAGTTCTCCAACAGCCTCCAATAAGATATAAATCTTTTAACATTAATAACAGCACAGAATTTAAAGAGAAGGTGAGAAATGTTTTAAAAGTATTTAGTGTATTATTGAAAAAATGTATTATTTTTCAAATTTTTATTAAAGAAAAGTTTGTTTCACAATGTTATAATAATTTTTATTGATTCTGCAACTCTAATTTTAACTTATGAGATGTGATGTTGAATTCTTTAAATATTATTTTTTAATTATATATTTAATTTTTTTAATTATTAATTTTTCATTACATTTAATTGTTGCTATGATGATTTTAGGTGATGAATTCAACTGTGCCAGTAGTGGTAAACTTTCACGCTGAGTGGTGTGATCCCTGTCATATTCTTACTCCAAAACTGAGGGACCTTCTTGAAACCTCTGAGGAGGTAAATATATACATACATATATATATATATATATATATATATATATATATATATATATATATATATATATATATATATATATATATATATATACATTTCTCTAGTGGTTATTTTTTTTTCATTTATACCTTCATAATAACTTTAACTTTTAAAACAAGTGTAACTTTTATAAGAATGAAATAACAATTCGTTGCTTATTAATGCTAAAATTTGGCAACATAATTACACTTTCACAGTTAATAATGGACATAATTTTGGTCACCAAATTGAGAGACTGTTAATTGTTTCAAATACAGAAAATTTTAAAACAATATTTAATAGGATGGTGCAGCTTATTGTTTTCATCGATGACATATTGACATAACAATAATCGATGACATAAATATAATTGGACCCTCTCAGCAGGCATTATTGCCATTTTTTTTGGAATTACAATCACTAATTACCAAACATAATTATTTTTGTATCTTGAATGGCTGATTTCAAAATGCATTAATTTCTTCTCTATCTCAATGATAGCTGAGTAATGACGGTATAAAATATATAACTAGTCACCATTCTGAAACAAAATAGCTGATATTAACATCAAGTTTAGAGGTTTGTTTTGGAGTGTGGTCTTAAGTCCACTTGATAGTTTCAAAGAAAAACTGCAGAAAGCAAATTACAATATAGAGACCTACACTGCTCTAGCAGCTATTGATTGTCCAATAACTATATAGAATGTCATTATAAAAGATTTGCCAATATATTGGGTTATTCAGAAAATTATGCAGAATTTTGGTTTAAAAAGAACAAAAGAAACATTTACTTACACTGTTTTATTTAATCAAAGTAGTCTCCACTACTATCACTATATATTTCTGCCAACTTGTTGGTTACTTCTCCATTTTCTGGGAATAGAATTTACCATCTAATAAATGATAAACTCCAGAAATGCTTTTTATTGTTCTCTTTATCTATTAATTTTTTTGTTTCATAATAAGTGGTTCAGGTGTCTAAAACAATGATATGAAGTCTGGAGAGTAGGGCATATGTTGCAGAGTTCCAAATACAAGCTCCAACTGTTTTTTTAAGGTCACACATAAGACTTGAGGCTGGGCCTTGTTATGCAGCAAATGGGCCCCTTCTGATGACCAAAGATAGTTTTAGTATAGCCAATTTCTGGTGCATTGCATTAATTTAGTTACAACATGATTTGGCATTGGTTGTTTCTCCAGGATTTAAAAATTTATAGTGTACCAAACCTAATGAAGCTCGCCAAACAGTAACCATCACCTTTTTTTGATGAGTTGGAGGTTTGGAAAATGTTGTTCCGTTTCTTCTTTTTGGGCCACAGTCTAGAACATCTACTGTCTTTGTAAAGTATCCACTTTTCATCACAAGTTATAATTCTGGACAGAAAAGGGCCATTTTTATTTCAGAAAATAAGTGTAGCACAAACTTCATTATGCTGGGTTTTTTGGCGTTAGTTTAATGTGTATGGAATCCAACTTTTCAAGCTTTTTTACGTTTCAAATGGCCTTTAGGTGGTCTTCGACAGTCGATTTGTTAAGTAAGTTCTCGAACAGTTGTTGGGTTTGCTTCCACCAAAGCCTGCAGAGCATAGTCGTCAAGAGAGGAAATCATGCCATGACTTACTTTGTCTTCAAAGCAGAATTATCCTTTCCTGAAATTTTCAGAAGCACTGATGAACAGTGCACTCAGTAATGCTGCCCTCTCTCGCCACTGACTGGTCTGGGCCCTTTCCTGGCCGAGTATAAACTTATGAAACCGAATTATACGTATATCACGTGTTGACATCTTAGTAAAGTCTGTTGGAAGAGGATTAATAAGTGTTGACATCTATACAAGTTGATAATAGATGGATATTTTAAAGAAATTTCAAATTGCTGCATTATTTTTCAGACAATCCCATAAATATATATTGTGATCATCATATACGAACGTAACAATTTTTTTAAATTTCAAATGTAGTGATGATAAAATATTAACTAATATGTTTCTTTGTAGGTTAACTTGGCAATTGTTGATGTTGAATCTAACGCTGACCTAGTTCATACTTTTGAAGTAAAAGCTGTTCCAGCTGTGATTGCTATAAAAGATGGACATGTTATTGACAAGTTTATTGGCCTTGTTGAACATGATGAAATAGTTAAACTTGTTAAAAAACTTATTGCTCATAAGTTTTAAAAATTAAATTATGTTTTGTATGAATTTTTACATGGTTTTGTTTTTCATAACTTAACTAAATGACGTTGAGTTATCATATTTAGAATTTCAGTTTGAAAGTCAAGTATTTGTTGGATAATTACATATATAAAGAATATTTTAATAGCCTACTCATCACTTTGTGTTCCTTACTTATTTAACAATATTTTTTTATTTATTGACAGAAAAACTGATTTTGTAGGTATGTTATTGTTTTTTATCTAAAATGGGTTAGTTTTGGAGTTTATTAGTTTTATATCTCTATACATTATATAAATTAAAACTATTTACAAAAATCATGAGTATTTGTATTATTTAATTTCTTAATTTTATTGAAGCATGTATTTTAGTATCAGAGTATCAATTCATTTTAAAATATTTTAGTTTTAAATAAAATTTACTTTATGGAACTATTAACTCTTTTGTGACTTTATTTTAGGTTTTAGTGTGGTTCCACTATTTTCATATAATTTGTTTAATATATTCAAGCTTTTGGTGGAAATTAAAATCCAACCTTTTCATAAATTAATTTGTCTACTTCCTTGAGGTTATTTACATAATGTATTATGTTGCTTAAAGCCATGTATTGTAGGAGGTTTATATTTTAATCACTCTATCATATTTTGAACAGACTGATAATAAAATGTTATTTTTCTAAACAATCCATTATTTATGAATTTGGATGCATTTTTATCTGTAAAAATAACATAATTTTAGTTTTTATTATTAACTAAATATGTATTTAAAGTTAATTGAAACATTTATTATTTATCTAAACTTAACTCAAATATCGAAAAATGGTTATTAATTTGTTAATATTATACATTAAAAAAAGAAAAGAATGTTTTTAACAGCTTACAGTGGTTTTAAACTTTCATTTATGGTGAATGATGTTATATGTTAAATCTAATGTAATATTTACTGAATTTTGAAGCCACGGTCAAGATATATTTATGATCTCATTATGAATTAATGTGTGAGTCATCTTTTATGGGGATAAATTAAGAAATTTACACTCTAAAATCATAATTGAGTTCTATATTTTATATCTAAACAGTAAGTTGACATAATTATTTTATTAACAATCATATTTAAGATGTGAAACGACATACATCCCCATCATGTCCTTTTTGTTGATGCTCTGAATCTTATCAGCTTATGGATTAAGCTCCTGATATAAAAATTTATATTGATCAAATAGCTATACTTATTCATGATTTTTACCGATTTGATCATTTCTCGAAGAAATTTCTTCTAGTTTTCTACTATTTTAAATTAATTGTGGAGGTAAATTTATAAATGCTTTAAATTTTTTTATTTTTTGTGGAATTTGAAGGGAAAAGGAAAAAAAAAAAAAAAGGCTGGATCATTTGGTTTGATCAGTTATTTAAAATATCGTTGGGTGAATTTCTATGAATATGGATTTTAGTTGCTGATAAATACATAAATTTTGACTTTCCTGCCCTCCATTTATCTATTTTTATAACTTTTAATGAAATCAATAACAATAAAAAATAGCTGTCCTCAAAATTATTTATCAAAGAACTGTGTAATATACTAATATTTTATTGTTAGAATGTGTAGATAATCCTTTTATTTTCAATTTATCTAGTACTTTCATCAGTTCATATTAACATAACTTTAGGAGTCTTGTATTTTAAAAAATCATGAATTGAATAACACCAAATATAATTATCAATACATGGAAGTACCAATTATTTTTGTTGATTGATATTTTCATGTATTTTTAAGTATTTATTAGAGTTAACATGTGTAATTTTGGTTAATAAAAGTTAACCATTTTTACTTAGAAATCATACATATATTCAGGGTATATTTTAATTAACTGAAGTTGAGATTTTAAATAAGTTTAGTTGAATCTTTTTTATTTTAAAGAATCACATGTACTTACCTATTTACACATGTATATTAGTACTTACTCACATCCTATATTTATTTTTCAACTAATTAATTTTTAGATTTTTCATTTCATTCATACAGAAATCTAGTTTAGTCGTATGATGAAGAAATACTGTACTGTGCAATTTCCAATGTTTTTATGACTGAATCTGCAACTGAAAAGAGCTTGTAACTTACTCCAATGTGTACACATTATGTAAATTAATATTTGAAAGTCATTACTGTTAACTAGAGATTTTTAGGATTTTAAAATAGTAGTTATAATGTTGTAGTTACCAGTGAATATTGCTTTTTGTTAAATTTGTGGAATAAGCTTTTATAGAATTTTAAACACTATTTCCACATTATAACCAACTCCAAACCAGGGTACTAGAAAAACTGCCTTAATGCATCTTTCATTTATTGTTAGAGCATGAAATGATTTTTGTTGATTCTCTTAGGCTAGATAATAAGCTCTCATTATTCAGATACTTTATATTAAAGAAAAATCAAGTTTTAAACACATTAATAAGATTATTTCATTTTTGAAAATTTTATTAATGATGCACATAGCGAAATATTATACATTCTAGTTCTAATGGTGTGTTTACTCTGAAATCTAATGATATCATTGCTGTTGGTGAAATTTTGGTAATATATTTTTATTTATTAGCACTTTGCCACCTACTTTTTAAACCATTGAAAATGTTAAGATATTACCAATTATCTTCTTAAATCTAACTTTCCATCTCTCACTCTCGATACTCTCCTCTTCTGCCAATCCATGTTGGGCTATGCTTTCCTAAATTTGTTTCGCCTTTGTATTCATGGTCTTTTTCTCCTCCTGCATTCACCATTCCATTCCATCTTTAATTTTGGTTTTTGACCTAAATCCTTAGTTTTTGAGTAGCAAAACCATCTTTATCTTCTCTCCTGTATTAATTTCCAAGAATCCATCTGCACTGTCTCTTTTGCTTTACATTTCAGAGTGATTAAAATTTTGTGTTATTGTAACCCAGAATTATTATTAGCATTTTGGATGAATTGGTTTAAATTAAATCAAATGTTATTAGCAAAGTTATTTGTGGAGTAAACCCACCCTAAGTAAAATAATGATTCAATGCACAAAAATCACACCAGTGAAAGTTGCAAATTTTAAATTCTTTATAATAAAATTAAAAATCCTTAAAAAAATTAATATTATTTATCATTCAACAAAATCTATTTGGCAAGAAATCTATAAGATAGTTTATAAAATATCCAGTTTTAAAAGCATATTTAGAGATGAATTATGGTAGGAATTGACCACAGATCATATTCTTGTTGACTGATCATAGATTTATACCTGTGAATATGAGTAAATCTATCAATTTGTATAAGTTATATAAAATTTGTTAATATTGGAATATACGATGAATTGTGTTACAATTTTTATTTATAATAACTCTTAGTAGTGTATAATGTTTCTTCTTTAAAATAATATTGTTGCATTGTTAAATATGAGCTTTAAAAAGGAGAATTTTAATTTCTAAGTCAGGTCTCTTTTGGCCAATACTTTTTATTTATTTTTATTATGTTAATTGATTTATAAGAAGTTTTTTTCAAAATTCATGTGTTCATCTAGATTTAATTAAAATTGAATGTATACTCATAGACGAATGTATTTATATTACTATATGTATATAAATACATGCATGTATATAAATACTTAGTAATATATATTTTTTCTTAAATATATATTTTATTATTGTGGTTTGACTTTATTATTGAGTTGATTAAAAAAAAAAAAAATACATCAAATACTAAAATTTATTATTGTTACCACAGATCATAAAATAGATAGGGGTGGGTACACTGGCATTGAAAGGTGGCACCAGTTTACATCACTCCAGTGACCATTCTTTCAATCAGAATTTTTCAGGTTATATTTGATAACATAAAAACTTGAATGAAAAAAGAACAATAAACTTTTTAGCTTGGAGATATTTGATTTAAGAGTAAGACATTTAAAAAGTTAAAATTATTATTATAAAAAATAAATAAATACTTATTAAATATCTTGAAATTCAAAGAGTTAGTTGTTTTTAGTTAATTAGTAAATTCTTCTTGAGCATAAAATATCTTCTATTCTATTTTAAGTGGTTGAAAATAGTTCAATTTCAATCTTGTTCTTTTGAAAACTAGTGAATATTTCTTGGCTGTAGAAAAAGTGCAATCTGTCTCTTTTGCTTGGTTTTATGTTCTGTAATAGTTGCATTTCATGGACGAAGTTTCAAACAAATAAATAAATCAAATTAATCCATTTAATTGTCTTGTTATACTATACTATATATTATATACTATATTATATATATATATATATATATATATATATATATATAATATATATATATATATATATATTTATATTATATAATATAATTAAATTTAACTTAAATTTATTTTAAAAAGTTTTTAAACTTTAATTTTAGGATATGTGGTACAAAGTGAGTTAATTTTAGATCATTCTCTAATAATTATTTGCAAAATACTTACTAAATAAATCTTTCTATTGCAATTTTTTATTGCTGGATTTGGGTTATTGATGTTTTATTTTGGTGTTTAGAATGAATTTTGGTTTTGAGTTGTTTCTTATTTCTTGTTTTAATAGTGTTTTTTGCCATTAATAAGTTGTATGAAATGATTAATATTTTTGATTACTCTCATTACATTATGGATATGATATATTACTTAGATATTTGTAAATAGCATAGATAGGAAACTACTTTAGAATGGTTTAGTATAATATTAATTTCTTCAATGATTCTTTTTTATAATAAAGATAAAACTTTATATTTTAATTCTATTATCTTAAACATTTTTCAATGAATTGATTGCTGGAAATAATGGTCCAACTTCTTTATAGCCATTTCATTCTTTTACTTTCTCTTCAGTGCCTTTCAATGTCGAGATGTGCCATTCTATTAATTAATTTAAATTTTCTACAAATTCTGTGTGTACATTTCCTATTTAATAGTGTTTTATGACTTTATAGTAAATTCTTTTATGTATTAGGGAAGTGTCTTGTCATCACTTTCTCTAGTTCTTAGATTGTATAAGGTATTGACAAATCCTGTGCCTCCTTGAAATGTGATGCTATATTCTTATATTAATCGATAATGTAACTTGTCTTACCTTCATGTTTACTACCTTCTGCTTTTAATGATATCTACAGCAATCCTATTATTCAAATTTAAAATTTTCACTGTTAATTAGCTAAGTTACCATATTTAATGTTAATGGAAAGTGAAAGTTCCAAATATTAAGCTATAAAATTTACCTTCGAATTGTGTGTATTATTTATTGTTTAGTACATTTATTATTTTATTTCTATCTCACTTTGTGATCTTTCAAATACTATGCATAGAAATAGGAACAATTTTATACATAACTAAAGAAAGTAAGGATGGAATAAAAACCTAGAAGACTATTTATTTATTGGATTTTCAAACCGTCCTAATCTCATAAAAATAAATATAATTAATCATCTTTAACTTCAAATAAACATTGTTAAAATATTGATGTTTTGATTGAATTTTTCCCATAATTATTATTTAACCCGATCCCAAAGAAACTAAGAGGGTAAGAGAAGGATCTGTTATAGAATTATGATGTGATTGATCAATGTTGTCCTTATGATTACCCGTGGATGCCATGTGAAGACCAAAGGAAACAGTTGAATACTACCATAGTTTCCAACTTAAAAATGAACATCTGTATTATGAATTTGGTGGTTAGCGCCGTCACATATAGGTACACATTCCGTTATTGATATTCCTGAATAAGTAATGCAACACACATTTTCCGTCTTTAAAAAAATTTTAAAACTTGCATGCCCTCCACTCTTGCTGGACTGTGACTCCTATCTTGTCTAGTACCAGTGGAAAAACTGAAGGCAGTTTTTTGGAAGCAACTTTTGTTTTTTACGCATTAAGCACCAATCAACTTCAATTAAGCCAAATAGGCTTATTATATTATAGTAATTCACAAGTACTGGTACTAGTCTATACTGTTACAGTATTTTAAATGAGTCAGTATCTATGTATATGTAACTTAAATTATCAACAGTCGAGAACTAATCAAACAATATATACCTATATGTATCGACTGTTGATAATTTAAGTTATCTACTGGTCTTAAGGTTCAGTAAATAAATAAGCAATTTTATTTAGGCTACATTTTGAGAATTTATTGCTCTCATATTAATCCCAAACAGTGTAAAAAACAAGACATTAAAATTTTATACTGTTATTGTTAGAGACAGAAAACACTTTTGAACAAACAGTTAAATAGATATTTCAGTTAGAATTTACATAAAAAGATATTATAACACTTAAAAGTTTAGACAAAATAGTGTCTTAAATAGACATGTGTGTAAGCTATAAACTTTGAAAGAACACTGAAACAAAGATGCCAGAAATAGAGCAGAGAGAAGGGGGAGGCATTTTAAATATTACTGTCTTCAGATAATCAGGAAATTGGAAGTCATAAAAATGGAAAACGATTTATTGCAATCCCAAATTCGGATTATTTCGTTCCAGTAACGACCTCACCCATGAGAGTAAATAGGTAGAGCAACAGGAAGGCTCTAGAGGGAGATAGGTGCAGGCATTTCACCTAATCTTTGTGAATTTATCAAGCCATAGTGCCCTACCCACTGCATGGTAATCCCCCCTATCCGGATCCCTACCAACACTTACTGTAATCTCCTTGTGGTGCCCCGGGAGTCCGATGGGACTCGTGGACGACAGAGGTGGGGGTTTGTCACATTGGTGAAGAACCTACTAGACACCATACAAGCCAGGTTGAGGGTGCTCGAGCTTGAGGCTGGATGGCAGGAGATGTAGTAAAATACACTGTAGCACACCCCATTGTAACCTTAATGCCCGCTCCAGGGAGAGGGAGGAGGGGTCATACATGCAGTATATTTACCCCCATACTCGTGGGAACAACATGTCAGAATTAACTAAATCTTTTTCACATAGCGAGGAGGAGATGGAGGTGGAGGAGTTATTGGAGATGATGGCCGTGGAGGATCTTCATCATTCTCACATGGCCTGGCGGGGACTCAAATAGACCTGTCGACTGCTAGAGTGCAGCTAGACCATGAAGAAACTAGGAGTTCCTTAGGGACGCTCGTAGATGAGGTAAGGGATCTTTCTGTAGCATCAGAGGGAGAGCGGAGCTTGGGTGGAATCATTGAGAGAACCTCCAAGCCCCAGGAGGTGAAGAAGCCCTCCAGTGCTCAGAGAAGGAAATTTAAGAAAATGAAGGCTCAGACCTTCGGGACTCCCGGAGAACCGAAGTAAGGCTGTTCCTGGCATGAGCTCTGAGAAAAGACCAAGGACCTCACCCGGTACCTCTGCACCTATGGCTAAGAGGGTCAGAAGAGTGTCTCCAAATGTCATTTTGTACGTAATAGCTGCCGGAAGGAGTAAGGTAGCAACCATTCCCGCTCGACCCAGCTGAGCAGCTGACCTGGAAGCAGAGTGAGGAGGTTAAGAAGCAGCTGATCGGCTTTGTTGATCAGCTAGAGGAAGGTGGCACCCAGACTGAGTTCAGCGGTTTCAATTACAAGATGGGTGGATGTTTGGTGCTCTGTAACAATCAGGACACCAGAGACTGGTTGTCAAAAAACACCGAAAATCTTAAAATTAGTGGGGGCTTAGTGCTCCATACTGGTGATTTTGAGGAGCTCAAGAAGCCAGTAAGAGTCGGTGGCTTCTTTCCTGGGGAGAAGCTCACAGAGAACTCTTTAGTCGCATACAGTACTCCAGAATACCGGATGTGAACAGATGGTCACTGCTGGGTGTTAAGGAAGAGAGACACGAATTATTTGCCTTAGGTTAGCCTTGGATATCCAGGAGACAGGAACTGGCTGGTGACCTTTAGGATGGGCCAAGTCCAACTCAGGTTGCTGAAGGAGAAAAATCCACCCAAACCAACAAGGGAAAAGGCCATCACTCATCTTATGGCAAGGCAGAGGAGAAGAAGATGGAGACAGGTCAGTTTGGAGGAATGCCGCTCTTAAGGACGGAGAAAACTGCTCGGGCTGGCGAGGGTGACCCTACGGTGAGAGTTGGGGAGCCTGCCGATCTGCGTGTCTCTATTGCAAAACCGGTGAAGGCATGGCGCCTCGGCGTCTACCTGGGGATGCCTCCCTGGCCCGCCGGTCTGAGGGGTCTGCTGATCCGGATGCCTCTGTGGATGATGCCGGAGAGGGCGATGCCTGTCGGCACCCGTCTGGAATTGGCAGCAGCTAAAGTGACTGTCCTCGAGGGTAAAAATAGAAGGAAGATCACAGTTTGATCTGTGTATCTTCCTTATGAAGAGGACATCCCTACAGAGGCACTTGAGAGTGTAGTCGCAAGGATGGAAGGAGAAGGCACCCTGATAGCATCATTGGACGCCAACACTCATCATAGACTCTGGGGCAGTACGAATAACAACCAGAGAGGTGAGTCTCTATAAGAGTTTTTCCAAAGCAATGATCTTGGAATCCACAATAAAGGAAATACTGCCACCTTTCTGAACAAAATTAGATCCGAGGTCATTGATATTACACTAAGCACCAATTGTGCCAATGATTTCGTTCAAGGACTGGCATGTTTCTCGTGAGGAAACATGCTCATATCACATATATATCAGATTTGAAATAGATGTAAATGGCATGTTTAAGTCGGTATATAGGAACCACAAACTTACTGAATGGAATTCCTATTGCACCCAACTCGAAAAAGAAGTAAAACAATGTCCCAAATCAGTTACATACAAATGGCAATTTTATTGCTTTAATGTATCACTTAATGGGGCAATAATGAAATCCTAAACAGTTTGAGTACAGTCAAATCCAACTTGAACCTCACCTGGTGGAACAGGGAAATTGGCAAATTGAGAGCTTCAACAAGGAAACTCTTCAAAAAGCCAAAAGTACAGGTAGTTTGGATGCCTATAAGCAAGCACTGACTGACTACAATGAAGCCATTAGGAAAGCTAAGAGAGAGGCATGGAGGAATTTTCGCAATGACATTAATGAAACATCCTCTGCTTTTAGAATAAATTGAATCCTATCCAAGAGGCCGGGCCAGAGGGCTATGGGTGCTATCAGTGTGGAAGGGTGCCATACAAATTCAGAGATCAGAACCCTGAAGGCACTGGCGAGCACACAATTCATTGGTTTCGAGCTGATGGATGAGATACCAACTAATCCCACCTACGAAAGAGAGACTGGTATTACGGATAGGTGGGCTAAAGCCAACAGAATAGTTAATTCTGGAATATTGGAGAAGGCAGTTAAATGATTTGCCCCATTCGAATCAGCCGGCACTGATGGAATTTTTCCAGCTCTACTACGGAAGGGTTTTGAGGTGTTGCTACCATACCTCTTTATATTCTACGAGGCAGTCTGGCTCTGAACCATATACCTAATAGTTGGAATGTGGCTAATGCGCGATATATGTCCAAACCTGGGAAGGTATCCTATGACTATCCCAAGACTTATAGACCTATATGTCTGACATCATTTCTAATGAGTCTTTTGAAAATATTATTGAGTCATATTAGGGATAACATACAGGCTGATAGACCGCTACATAGCGCTCAATATGTGGTATGCTTATCAGCCTGGAAAATCCTGTGAGACTGCTTTACATTGGTCTATAGGATTGAAAAAACTCTGAGTAACAGAGATTTTGCGGCTGGCATCTTTGTTGATATCGAGGGTGCCTTTGACCGAACTCCTTATGATAGTATGTAGTGTTCTAAAAGAGCTATAAGGCTCGAGCTTCCACGACTCGAGTCGCTGTTCTAGCCGTTTGAGATTCGAGTCTTATCTCAAACTTTGTGAAGCACTGTGATGGGCCTAATGCATTTCCTTAAATTAAAAGTTTTCTAGACGGTTTTGCTGTATAATAATCATCAAAATTTTCCGAAATTTCTCTTGAAATTAAAATTATCATTTAATTTTTTACGCTAATTTTCATTCGCTTTTCTTGCTGTATATTATAAACAAATCAATTTATTTTCATCATTTCAACTATTTTCCGACTATTTCGAGGTAGACTAACACGAAAATCAGCATTTATTTTCCCCAAAATTTTCATTCACTTTTCCGGCTCTATCTCGGGAACGAATCAAGGATTTTCACAATTTCGACTATTTTGAGGTAGACTAACATGAAAATCAGCATATATTTTTCCCCAAATTTTCATTCGCTTTTCCGGCCCTAATTTTAAAATTTTCAAAATGTTGTATCAGTCTACCACAAAACGGCGGGAAAATCGTTTCATAAAGAAAATCCATTGACCTATTAACAAGATACAACCGGAAAGGTGAATACATGTTCTGAAGAAAAATTTATTTTTTCAGTTGTCGAACTATTAAACAATAACCATAGAATGGGCGAAACATTATCCATATAGTAAAAATCGATTAATTCGTCTATGAAATAGAGCTGGAAAAAATAATTGAAATTTGCTGAAGAATACATACTGATTTTCATGTTAGTCTGCCTCAAAATAGTCGGGAAATAGTCTAAATGGTTAGAATCCATTGATTCTTTCATGAGATAGAGCCGGAAAAGCGAATGGAAATTCGAGGGAAAACGATAAGCTGATTTTCGTGTTAGTATAAATCAAAATAGTCGGAAAAATATTCAAAATGGTGAAAATCCATTGATTCGTTGATGAGATAAAACCGGAAAAGCGAATGGAAATTCAGGAGAAAACGATATGCTGATTATTGTATCAGGCAAACCCAAAATAGTCAGAAAATTATGGAAATGGTGAAAATCCATTGATTCGTTCACGAGAAAGACGGATATGCTGATGATATTGCTGTGCTAATTAAAGGCGAGTTTCCGGAGACGATCTCAGAATTGCTTAAAATTACAATGGGACTTCTGATTGATTGGTGTCAGGCAAATGGTCTTAGCATCAATCCTCAGAAAGTCAATCTCTGTATCTTCACTAACAGAAGAATTATAACAATTAGAACACCCCACCTTGGTGAGTTTGAGGTCAATATCTGTAGTGAAGTTAAACACTTGGGAATTACTCTCGATAGTAAGTTAAAATGGAATAGTCACATCAACAAATCTAGCACCAAAGCACTCAAGTGTCTTTATGCATACAAACGGGCTGTTGAAATAACCTTGGACCTTTAACCTAAGCCCACGCATGGTATTGTATGCAACTGTTGTGTGGTGGCATAATGCAATTACATGCAAATCCATGCTACAGCTTGGAACGTTGCAAAGATTAGCAAGCCTTTTGATAACTGGAGCTATAAGTGTTAAATATCGATTGTATATGTAAAGATAGTTGTGGCACTGAACTTCCACCTAGGTGTACAGCAGCCCAACAACAAACAGTGCAGTCCAGTTGGTAGCGTCCCCTGCGCCATGTTGTTTGTATATATAGCAGTAATAAACAAGCTGTCTAGTACAAGGTTCTTTTATTCCACTGCCTAATACTCTATAACTTTAATAGGTTATGGGCCCAGAGTATTGTTGTGCAGAGCATAGTATTTGTGTATAGTGTCAACGCGTAGTCGCGAAGTGATATTATTTTATTAGTGAATTTTGTTTACCGGTACTATGGCGTCAGTTATTACTTCAGGAGTTCCAGTACTCGTCGGAACAAGTTTTAACAGCTGGTTTTTCAGAATGTCATCTATTTTGGAAAGAGAACAGGTAAAAGATGTGTTGGAAGCAGATCCTCCTACCTCTAGCGCTGAGAAAAGGGAATTTCTCATTAAAGACTCGAAGGCAAAGTCCATCATTATCCAAGGCATTTCAGATAAACATCTGGAAATAATCATGGATTGCCAAACTTCCAAGGAAATGATAAATGCTTTAAAGAAGGTTTTTGTCAGATCTACCTCTTTTTCAAAATTGACTTGGTATAGAAAGTTGATGGGCCTGAAATATTCTCTTCAAGGAAACATGGAAGAACATTTTTTGGCATTTGATACCATTATCCGAAACCTTCAAGAACAAGGCACAGTTCTAGGAGAGTCAGACAAGGTATGTCACCTTTTGATGTCTTTACCAGATGAATTCAACACAGTTGTGACAGCTCTAGAAACTAATTTAGAAGTCCAATTGGATTTTGTGCGAGCCAGACTTCTAGATACAGATACCAAGTTAAAGTCAAAGTCATCAGCTTGTGCATCATCATCAGAAGTATCATTTAAAGCACAGAGTGGTTGCTTTATATGTGGGGATAAAAGACATTTCAAGGCACAATGTCCCAAAAATAAGCAGAACCGTGGAAGTAAATCTTTTAATAGAAGCTTTCGTGGGAAAAGAAGAGGAACAATCCAGGGAAATACGGCAGATGTAGAAGAAGAAGTTGTAATGGTGGCCCTAAATTGCGGTAATATTAAACCATCATCTAACAATGTGTTTTTAGTCGATTCAGGTGCGAGTAACCATCTTTTTAAGGCAGAATTGGAACCCCTTTTGTCTAATGTTTCAAATCTTGATCATGATGTTGCCATACATATAGCTACTGGTGATAAGATGTTTACTAGAAAAGAAGGTACCCTAAGAGTAACCTCTCAAGGTAGGATTGTAAACATTAAAGGTTTAATAGTCCCGGGGTTAAAACATAATTTATTATCAGTGAGTGCAGTTACCTCAAAAGGCTTAAAAGTGATTACAGATTCTAAGGAGATGAAAATCTGCGGAAGAAATTTTAAGCTGAGTTGTCCACGAGTGAATGGATTGTACATATTTACGTTTGATGAACCCAGTGATAATCAAGTCAAGTGCAACATTACAAGTGCTACGGATGGAGATTTATGGCATAAACGGCTAGGACATTTGAATCGGCATGGACTCAAAAGTTTTAGGATTACCCTATAGTGACAAGAAGTGTTCGGCATGCATTGAAGGTAAGGCTACTAGACAGCCCTTTTCAAATAATAGGAAACGCACTTCAAAGGTTGGTGAATTAATTCACTCTGATATATGTGGTCCTTTCAATCCTGAATCAGTTGAAGGCCATAGGTATATGCAGGTGATTTTAGACGACTTTACTCATTTTGTGCATGTTAAACTTCTCCATATGAAGAGCGAAGCTGAAACAAACCTGATGGATTATATAGCGGAACTAGAAAGGCAGCAGGGTGTCCCAGTGAAAAGGCTACGTTTAGATAATGGAGGAGAATTTACGCCTAAATTTTTTCAAAATTATTGTTCAGATAAAGGTATAAAATTAGAATATTCATTGCCATATAGCCCTCAAATGAACGGAAAGAGTGAAAGAATGAATAGGACACTATTAGATATGATGCGTACTAAGGTATCAGATTCCGGCATCCCCAAGTTCTTGTGGGGGGAAGCAGCTCGATGTTGTGCTTATGAACTGAATAGGTCACCTACTTCAGCCTTAAATAAAGGTGAAACTCCCTCATTAAAATGGAATGGTAGAAATGATCTGTCTAAACTTCGTATATTTGGTTGCCGAGCATGGCCTACCATTCTTCCTAAAGGTTCCAAATTGGATCCCAGAAGCAAGGAGGGGGTGATGGTTGGTTATTGTGGTGGTGGGTATAGGATTTGGTTGCCAGATGAGCAGAAAGTTATTAGATCTAGAGATGTGATATTCGAGGAGAGCCAAATGCCCTATAAAGAAGTTAAAAATGTACCTATTGTCTATCATAATAGTGGTGGAAGCTATGAAGAGGGAAGGAAAAATGGTGAAGAGAATAACACTAATATTTCAGAGCAGCCAGAAGATACTTCTAGACCTCAGAATGATTGTAATCCAGAGCAGTCAGAAAACCCTTCAAGACTTCAGAATGAAGAATCCAATCCAGAGTATTCAGAAGAAACTTCTAGACCTCAGAGAAACCGGTCAAAACCTCATTTCCTAAATGATTATGAGTTATATAATGCATACTGTATGGTAAGCCGATCAGATGGAGTTCCATCATCTTATGAGGATGCTAATAAAAAGGAGGAATGGCATCACAGGAAATTGTGAGTTTAAGTGGAATAATTAGTGAGTTCAGTGGTGAAACAGTAAGTGGAAAACTGTTGGTGGATAACACTAGTGCTATAGCTTTTATAAAGAATTGTGAAAACTCTAAACGAGCAAAACACATTGATATAAAATTCCATTTTGTTAAAGATCTTATTTCCAAAGAAATAATATCTGTGGAACACATCAATTCTGACCGCAATGTGGCAGATTTGTTCACAAAACCACTTGCCTTTGATAAGTTTCAAATGTTTCGGAAGGCTTTAATTAATTAATATATTAATGTCATGTATATATATTGTGCTAAAATTGTTGTATAGAATTTTGTAATAGTATAATATTTTACTTGCTTTGTTGTATAGAATTTTTTAATAGAATAATATTTTTACTTGTTTTGTGGTGTAGAATTTTGTAGTAGAATAATATTTTTACTTGTTTTGTATGTGAGATACAATTGAATATTTACTTGTGTATGTATATATTTGAAAACATTCAATTGAGGGGGTGTGTTAAATATCGATTGTATATGTAAAGATAGTTGTGGCACTGAACTTCCACCTAGGTGTACAGCAGCCCAACAACAAACAGTGCAGTCCAGTTGGTAGCGTCCCCTGCGCCATGTTGTTTGTATATATAGCAGTAATAAACAAGCTGTCTAGTACAAGGTTCTTTTATTCCACTGCCTAATACTCTATAACTTTAATAATAAGTACTATCCCGACTGCTGCAATGGAAGTTCTACTGAACCTAACACCATTGCACATAGTAGTATAAACTCAAGCACTTAGTACAGCCTATAGGCTCTCTAAGTTAGGAACAAAATCTAACTCCCTGGTATACCAGGGTCATGGTAAATTGTTCAGAAGGGTTGATGAAGACTCGGTGCTAGCCATGCATTCTGATATTCAGATAAAGAAATATACGGACACACTTTATTGTGTAGGGATTAATAGAAATGACTCACCCAGACCGTGCAAGGGAGTCAATTGTTACATAGACGGATGCCTGACAGGTTAGGCTCAGGGGGTGGAATATGGAGAATGGACAAATCCAGAGAAGAGATATTTATTTATTTGTCTTTCAGGCTGAAGTAATGGCAATAAATATCTGTGCTCAAACTCTAATTTCAAAGGGATGAGAGACGGGCTTATAACTGTCCATACCGATAGCCAAGCTGCTATCGGAGCTCTGGGTAGTTACATGACTCGGTCTAAATTAGTAGAGGAATGCAAGAGAAATCTCAATACGCTTTCCCTGCTGAATAAAGTCCTAGTTTATTGAGTACCTGGTATTTTAGACAATGAGAGAGCTGATAGCCTCGCAAGGAGGGGCTCTGCTCAATTACCCTCTACACCTGAACCTGAGTGTAGAATAAGTCTCAGCTATGATAAATATTTGATCAATGCGGCTTCTGGCAATAGATCCAGGCAATAATGGAGAGATACTGGAAAACAACATCACTCCAAGATGTTTTTGGAAGGACCCTGCAAGGAGAGAAGTTGTACACTACTGCCAATGGAGAGGATAACCCTGAGGACAGTGACAGGACTGTATACAGGACACTGTCAGCTCAACAAGTATCTCCACAGCGGTTTTCTGAAGATCATCTTCCGATAGAGCATTTATCTCCATTATTGTGCCAGTTTTCTATTTGTACCAATAACTATGCCGTCTGACCAATCATTAAAAAACTTTTGGCCCGCAATAGTGGTATGATCACAATAACTCTTGGTTTTGTATAATCAAATCAGTGATTACGAATGGTATTATGGGGATTGGTTGCGTGAAAGATTTCTCCTTATGATGATGGTCTGATGAATACTTTTCACTGCATTGTAATGTATTGTATTTGTAAATATTTCTTATCAGTCAGATTTTGACCCCTCCTCCCCTAAGTCACGTGCTGGGTACTTTTAGCAATATTTTTAGATAAGCGGCGCAAATCTCTCATTTCCTCCCAACAGTTGTGCTTCTTGTATGCCTTAGTGGCTATTAATTGTTCTTGGATAACCTGTTAGAAATCCTCTTATTTCTGAAAAATTATTATTATTATTTTTTTATTTTAAATTTACGACTATTCCTTGTCTATACGACAATATGAGCATTCGCAGTAGAGCAATGTTACACAAGACTGCGCAACAACACTACTGCAGGAAACACAAATATAAATGAACATGGAAAGTGCATCAGCTGGCTCTAAATATTTTGTCTCTTTATTTTTTAAACGTCAATCATCCATCAACTCAATATTTTTAGATAAGCGGCGCAAATCTCTCATTTCCTCCCAACAGTTATGCTTCTTGTATGCCTTAGTGGCTATTAATTGTTCTTGGATAACCTGTTAGAAATCCTCTTATTTCTGAAAAATTATTATTATTATTTTTTTATTTTAAATTTACGACTATTCCTTGTCTATACGACAATATGAGCATTCGCAGTAGAGCAATGTTTCACAAGACTGCGCAACAACACTACTGCAGGAAACACAAATATAAATGAACATGGAAAGTGCATCAGCTGGCTCTAAATATTTTGTCTCTTTATTTTTTAAACGTCAATCATCCATCAACTCTCCCACTTCTTAGCGACGATGCATGGTTGCCACTTTACTGAGGCATATCCTTAGGCCTTCTATCTCCGTTAATAATAAATAAGTTTGTGGCAGTTAATGAGGAATGACGAAAAATCTATGAACTTCGCTATTGTTGCCATTAACAATATCTACATTTCGATTATTCTAGGATGTTTCCATGGGAACTAAATAGAATGTTTAAGAAATTTTTGATTTCACTTACCTATATATGAAATATAAAAGTAAGAGAAAGTATTGCGATCGTAAAAATATTCGAACTCTAGTCTTCAAAGGAAATACGCCTTTTAGGGCCTCTAAATAACCAAGTCGCGCGAAAAGTTCTGTGTGTGTGGTAAGTCTTGCAGGAAAACGAATAGTCGTACGAAACTGAAATTTCATATTTAATACGTCTATACGCCCGAGATGTTACAGCAACTTTTTTTTTATCAAATTCGGCGAACCATTTATACCAAGCATTTTTTTTTTTTAATTATATTTTATTGAATTTTACAACTGTATATTACATAAATACAATAAGTAAAAGTGATGAATTATAATAAAAGGCGTATAAGGCTTGTGAAGAAACTACCCAGCGGTAGTACTTCAATGTTTATTTAAGTAAGTAGATCCCGAGGCCATCTTCTTTTCAATCGCCTCGGAGGGTTGTCAGGAATATGCGAGGTTGATAGGTTGCGGACAAGAGGGTTTATATGAGTTGGGGGTTTGGAATTAAAAGTGGTATATCTGGTTCGAGAAAGGTCTGCCACAAATGGGATATTAAGGTCGTTATGGATGATTTTATTTGTGACGAAATAAGGAGCATTTAGGATTTTGCGAAGGATTTTGGATTGTAAGGATTGGATGCGGGAGGAATTAGATGGCTTAGTAGAGCCCCAAAGCTCGATTCCATATGTCCAGATTGGTCTGATGACAGTGATATAAATGAGCTTTTTGTAGTGAATTGGAAGTTTTGAACGTTTGTCTAGTAAGTGTTGTAGTAATCGGTATCTACGGGCAGTTTCCTGTCGTTTTAGTCTCGTGTGAGGGTTCCATGTAAGACGTTTGTCAAGATGGAGTCCTAGGTATCGGATTTGTTCAACAGGTATGAGTGGCGTATTATTAAAGGATACGGTAGGGCAGGAGGTCATCGGTTTTCGACGAAGGGTAAAGGTAATTTGGTGGGATTTTTTAGGATTTATTTTAATCCTCCAGTTCCGACACCATTCCTCAATGGCTGTGATGTGGGACTGAAGGATTTGGGATACCAAGCATTTAACACTTTTTTTTATGATTTTCTCAAAAACGGCTGTAAAGAATTTGATGAAATTCTTTTTGAATAAATTAACGGGCTTTATGTAGGTTTCATTATGATTGAAATAGTCTCACAGAGGTGAAATGTAGATAATATAAATTTTCTTACCTCGTACCTAAAAGTACCCGTATTTTTGTAGATCTTAAAAAATATATATATCTTGTTTGCATTGATAAAAAAAAAAAAAATAATAAAAAAAAAAGTATAAATGATAAATATATATGTTGAATGAATTTTATATCTAACTTAAGGAGACCAACCGATCCTAACCGCAATCCTGACATCCTCGACTTCTTTATCCACAGCGGATTAGGCTCTCTCAACTTGTCTTTAACTCGTCTTGATGAACTATCCTCAGACCATAGTCCACTGATCCTAAAAGTATCTCTCACTCCAATTCCAAAACCCATTCCACCATCATTCATCCGAGGCCCTGTCAACTGGAACCTTTTCCGCCAAATCCTGACCGATAATATTGACCTCAGAGTAACCCTCAAAACCCAAGATGACCTAGATAATTCTGTCTATTCCTTTACCACCGCCATCCAACAAGCTGTCTGGACTGCTTCCTCTCCTAAACACTCCAATATAAATCCAGACCAAAATCATTTTCCACAACCTATTATAGACCTTATCCACACCAAACGCCGAGCAAGATCATTATGGCAGCGCACCCGACACCCAACAGATCGCCGCTCCTATAACTTCTATTGTAGACAATTGAAGAGGAGTTGGCGAACTTCCGTTCCCAGTCCTTTAATTCCTACCTCTCCTCTCTATCAGCTCGTGATAATTCCCTGTGGAATGTCACGAAAAAGATCCTAAAATACCATCATGTTTCCCATCCTCTCCGACGTGGTGATGACTCCTGGGCTGCGTCTGATGAAGATAAAGCCGAGGAATTCGCCACACACCTCTCCAAAGTATTCACTCCTCACCCGGAATCCCACATCAATCACACCGCAAAAGTGCAAGACTTTCTTATGTCACCGATTCCACTTTCCCTACCTCCTAAAGCTATTAATCCCTCTGAGGTCAAATATCTTCTCCAAAAACTGACTCTCCGTAAATCTCCTGGACACGATCTCCTTACTCCCCAGATCCTCCGACAACTTCCGCAGAAAGCTATTATATTCCTTACTTATATTTACAACTGCATCCTCCGCACCACCTATTTTCCACTGTTATGGAAACATTCCACCATCATCCTTTTTTTAAAACCAGGTAAACCTTCCAACAACACTTCATCCTACAGGCCTATTAGTCTACTCCCCATCCTCTCAAAAATCTTCGAAAGGCTTCTTCTAAAACGTATCCTACCCATATTAGAATCTCAAAATCTTCCTTCCCATCAGTTTGGATTCCGTCCTCAGCATTCCACAGTTCAACAGGGGCTCCGAGTTGTAGACCATATTTCCTCAGCTCTTGAATGCAAAGAGTATTGTTCTGGTGCGTTTCTGGACATTGCGCAAGCTTTTGACCGGGTATGGCACACTGGATTACTCTTCAAGCTGAAAACCCATTTACCCCAGTCCCTATACCTCATTCTCCGATCCTATCTCTCGAACCGTTCCTTCCGAGTTCGCTGTGGTGAAGAATTTTCTAACCTTTATCCCGTTGAGGCCGGTGTTCCTCAAGGCAGCGTCTTGGGACCCATCCTCTACATCCTTTACACTGCTGATATTCCTACACATCCTGATACCTTTCTGGCAACTTTTGCAGACGACACCGCCATCCTATCATCCAGTTCCAATCCTGAAACAGCATCCTTAAACCTTCAGAGACACCTTTTCCTTATCGAACACTGGTGTAATAACTGGCGTGTAAAGGTGAACGAAGCCAAATGTAAACACATAACCTTTACTCTTAGACGAAAATCCTGTCCGCCAGTTTATTTCAACTCATTACCGATTCCTCTCTCAGATACAGTCCGGTATCTTGGCTTACTGTTAGACAAAAGATTGACTTGGAACCCACATACAAGACTTAAAAGACAAGAACTCAACCGACGATTCGGACAGTTATACCGACTACTCAACAGAAAATCTGAACTTACAGTTGAAAACAAATTATTAATCTACAAGACAATACTGAAGCCCATCTGGACCTACGGACTTGAACTGTGGGGGACAGCTAAACGTTCTAACATCAAACGCATTCAATCCTTTCAATCCAAAGTCCTCCGTACAATAGTAAATGCTCCTTATTATGTCTCCAATTATACCTTGCACCACGACTTTAATGTTCCATTTATTTCAGACCTAATTCCATCCAAATTTTCCAAATTCCACCAGAACCTCATTCATCATCCTAATCCTTTAGCTCAATCCCTATCCAGCTCCACTCATCCATACAACCCACCTAGAAGGTTGAAACGGCAGTGGCCCCGCGACCTTTTGTAAATATATTGGAGTTCTAGCACTGGCTAGATTCTCCACTCAATGTGATGTATGTATGAGTGTGTGTATGTGTATATAGGTATAAGTGAATTATTGACTTTTGTATTGATTCATTATTGTGTATATATTTTATTGTAATTTTATGTTGTGTAAATATTGTATGAATGTAGTATGTTTGATATCATTCAGCAATACTATTAATGTCCAAATTGGGACAGATTGTAAAATTTTCTCAATAAAAATTGTTATTACTAAAAAAAAAAAACTTAAGGAGAAAATTGCAAAAAATGTAGTTGTATAATACACTGTTGGAAAGCTATTATCTTATACACTAATTTGTAAAAGTTAATGGAGAGTGATAAAAAGCCGATATAACTGATTGCTGTAGATAATAATATAATATATTATTTAATAAAACATATGCTTCTATGGAAACTCAATGTAATTAATTCGGTTACTTTATTACTTCCACGTATGTTTTCATCTAAGCGAAAGTTTACCTTTATCTTAGTTTAATTAAAACGCATAAAATACAATTCAAGAAGAGAAGTAAAGCAAATTTATTTTGACGTGGGCATCAGGTTTTTAATGGCGAAAATTTTGAATTTACAAAAGTTAATTTTTCGTCTATTCCAATAATTTTGTTGTTCAAATAATATAAATGCAGATGTAGATCATAAAGGAAATTAAAAGAATCAATACTGAATGAGGGCTGGCTGGAGAGCATGCGCTACTGGACACACCCCTGGAAGGGAGGAGCTCCAGGCGCTGCATTGACCCATGACCTGCCCTAACCGTCTGTACTTAAAGCGGTCGGCTCACTCCTGCTCTAGGGCTTGGGCTGACTGCGTTGTCTCTCTTGTAGGTAAGTGATCAAGTCTTCAAGTTGGCTCTGTAAGCAGGCATGGTAAGATTCCTTACTTTACTGCTGAATAACAATAAATATAATATATTCATTAAAATAAACTACTCCCAGAAACATTGCATTAAGCTTGATATTATTTTTTTTATATTTGTCAATCAATAATATTTCAAAATTTTCATTGATATATTTAAATATCAATGATTTAAAATAGTTTTAATTTTTATAAACGTTATTTCCCGTCCATCTGAAAGCAAAATGTTATTAGGATACAGTCTAGTTTCAGGTCGAACTTCAATGCGAAAACACAATGCAGAAATATACACCTTCTGTTATAAATTTATAATTCTTAACCCTGGTCTCAGTATTTTCGATGAAGAAAATTATATGGTGAGTCTTGAAGGTAGGTATCTAACTTGTGCAATGGTACTACAATATTTAAATATGTTAAGGAAATAGTGTTTGTCATTTATTCAAATGAATATGGAAGTTAAGTATCAAAATCAATGCTGAAGATGCATTATTATCAATTCCTTACAAGTTTTACTAATTAAATATATATATACTCTTCTTCAATCAGAAAAGTTTAATTTTTCAAAGTATTTCAATTTCAATAATTTTTCTAAAAACTAAATTTCATCAAGTTTCTTTATAAGATATTAATAATGTTACAATAAATAGAATTATAATTTAATCCAGTCATTCAGCCAGTAAGTTGTGATATATTGTTGACTGAGATGGTGCAATACTTTCAGCTACGAGTATATACACAATATACAGTACATCGAGATCACTCAATATTTTCCCAAAAAAACTTTCTTTATTCACAATTCTTCCTCATTCTGAATGAAAGTCGATATCTTGCACATTTTTTTTACTCAACTTTGAAGTTGACTTCTACTTTCAGAGTTTACTAAGGCTTGGGATGAAAGGAAACTTGTCATCCAGATGCTTAGTGCGCATCAGTTTCTTTTGACCTTGTATGATAAAGTTTGAGTTGAGGATTTTCTACCTAGCCCAAACACTATTTGGTATCTTTTGATCGTTACTGCCTTTCCATCGATTAGTTAAAGAACCAATACGCAGTAGTTTTACGTGTAACAAAATTGAGATTTTGCAGTCACTACCCCTAAACCTTATTAAACTATCAATGGTACCATATCATTACATTGACATTTTTCCCCTTTTGAATAATATCTTAAAATTTTATTGTCATTTCCTTCAAACATTCAATTATGCTTTCTCCGTTTCAGAAAGTGGTGTTAAAACTAATAATCTCTTTTTTTCATTTCTATTCTCAATCAATCCCTCTTTCATTATGACAATATATTTCGAATTTTAGGGGGTGTATAATAGATCTTCAATTACGGTAATTTAAAAATTTGGTTTTCTAAAATCGCACTTAGAATACCTACTTGTCCAGGTTTCTCCAATAATTATTCTCCTCTTCCACATTTACAACTACCGAACTCTTTCTTATATCCGATTTGGACCTACATTCCAATTCGTCCTTACATAAATCAATAAATACTTACATGCACCAACTTCCTTTGAGACCAACCCATTATTCACAACCTACAGATAATAAGCTTGATATGTTTATCATATACTTTCCCTTAAAATCTATGTTCTTCACTAAATCCTAAACCTTTCTTTTGTTTCCACCATTTTGAAAAATGTTCTGCAGTGTCATATCGAAAAGATGGCGATTTAAATCATCAAGTTGTCACTGAAATGACTATCCTTCTGGAAAGGATTTACTTATTCCTCTGCTTTTATGAGTGAAATATTCCGTAGTCACTCCGTTCATTATTTTTTTTTTTAAATTTATTTATTGGAATTTACATCAATATAATGGAATACAACAAGTAAATTTGAGTGAAACATAAAAAGGCATGAAACACATGTAGAGAAGTTTCTCAATGGAAGGACTCTAAAAATATTCTAAACTAGAAGGTCTCGAGACCATTCGTCGTTCATCGAGGATCCGTTCATTTTAAAACATATTTAAAGAAACAAGGAGAGTCCAACATGTAAAGAATCAGATTTTTGAAAAAGATTCATTACATAAGTTCACACTTCCATGTTATTTTTTGGATGATTGTCTGTGTATGAATATATATTGTAGAATATATATATATTTTTTGTAAGTAAAAAATTAATTTATCCTGGAAATATTATTCTGAAGCTAAAACATATTAAACAAATTTTGTTGCAATTTAACTTTAACTCTTGCTAAGTCTTAAATCTATAACACTTATAATCAGTGATAATTGTTATCATTTAAACTCTGACATGAATTTCTAATTGTGAATAAACTAAAGTAACTAACTAGTCTGAACAAACTAAAATATTTAACAATACTAATACAAATTTTTTATTTCATCATTTGTCAATCAATAAAATATTTGTTTTCATAATTAAATGGATAAGCTCGCGTCAAAATGGACTAACTTCTTAATAGTACATGTTTACGGAAATCGTGAAAGAAAATGATTCGTATATATATATATATATATATATATATATATATATATATATATATATATATATATATATAATCATTTAACTTTTATTTTTGATAAAATTGAATCCTGAATAAATAAATTTCAAATCAATGCCTATTAGAAACACCTTTTTTAATTAATCATAGTTCAATTTTTCATGTTTTTAGAGGAGAAAACGCCAATTCGGTAAACAGAAAATGAATCAATTGGATATTTTTTCACTGATATAAAGGCATTTGCATAGCAAAGATTTATTTTTTCACTAACGCTCCAAAATGACCCGGTAACAACATATTATTTAAACTACACACACACACACACACACACATAATATATAATTATATATATATATTAGTTTAGTCAAGATGCTTTTATTTGTTCATATTGTTTTACTAATAATAGAATACGATCGTGATTAAAATATTCACTAATGCTTACACGCGGTTGGCATACATATCTTGGATGAGTTCATTTATTTCTTAAATTGAGACGTTGATTTCCAAAAGGTACTAAAGGACATTTTTTACGAAATTGATTTTTTTACATATTTGTATTCTCAGATCATTTAGTTTTATCTAAATATTCTATTTGATGTTATCTAATGAACTCTCAAGTCCTTTAATAACGTGATTTAGAAATATCATCAATATCTTAAGATACTAATTACACATTTAGTTTCATTTCAAATCATACCAGAACATTTCATTTCATAACTTTAATATGGTTTTATTAACATAGTAAAGAAATAATTCTAGATTTTGATGCGAAAAGAATCAAATTAGCTGGTTTAATAATATAGTAATGAGAGATTTTCGCGCTTCCTGTAAAATTCCCCAGAATGGATATAGTACCTTTTGGAAATCAACGTCTCAATTATTTTTACTTACGATACATCATTATATATACGATACATCTTATATTTATATATATATATATATATATATATATATTATATATATATATATATATATATTATATTATATCTTATATTACGATATTATATATACGATACATCATTTATATATAGTAAGAGGAAAAATTGTGGGACGTGAAAATTATGGAATCCTCTTTTGTGGAAAATTATGGAAGTTTTAGTGTCCCTTGATTCCAATTAATTAAGTCTACCAAAAAGGAGTATGTGGTAGATCTAGCTCAAAAAAGAAATTTCGCACGGAAGAGAAAGTAGGTATATATTTAAAATTTTCACCAAAATCGGCTTATTTTACGCATAGTTTGTAATATTTGTTTTCCTTTTTTCTAAAACGTCTCTATTTTGATTAAATTCACTTCATATACCTTTGAAACTTGTTTTGTTAGGAAGTTCATATAAAGTTCTAAAGAGAACAACTATAAATAAACTCACAATGAAATCAATTTGAGACATATTTACTATATATATATATATATATATATATATATATATATATATATATATATATATATATATATATATATATATATATATAACTAAGATGTTATTTAGCTGAGCAAAGTCGTAGATAAAATTGTGTACCTTCTTTATAGAATGAATATATGGTATGACATGCATACAGACATTTATAAAGGGAAATTTAAATGAAAAGTAACATCGTAAAACAACAATAACAATGTATTTAACAAATATTACAGATAATCAGTGAGTATTTACAATTGCAGTCTTTTCTCGTTTGTCACGTCCGTTGGATAGGAATCCTAAAAAAAAAAAAATAGTAGAAATAAATAACTAATATAAATTAATATAAGAAATTATAAATTAAACGTATCAGTATTGCAAAATTAATTTATTTTGCTTAGTTAGAAGTCTAAATATTTTCTTTGAATGCTGAACAAGTTGGGATGAGGGGCCCAGGGTCCGAAAGCCCGTGGATTTGATTCCTACCTGGGTCAGTTTACATGTAATTGGCGTTTCCAAAAAAGGAATCTTGACACAATCAAGTCAGGATTGGAAATAAGGACCACTATTCTCCATAGCCTGACTCCTCCTCCCTCTCCAATAATGGTAGTCCATATTTAAATACTAATATTTGAAAACACACCAAATATTGTAAAATAAAATTTTATGACACGTATATACCCTCCAGGTTGTACAAATTATAATTTATTAATTGTAGTATAAGGTACATATAACGCCAAAACACCATTTTATTGGGAAGGATTCCACTTACAAAAATATATCAAAAAAATCTTTTGTTGTCCTAAGCCAAGCGTGACAGAAAACACTCGTCTGCGCCAGGAACAATGAACCAATCAGCTCCGAAAAAAAAGAAAAAAAAAAAAAAGACGAATAAGAACATTAATACACACCGTTGTTCAATGGTGGTGGTGGTAATGACCCCCGCTAATGGTTTGGTAGATGTGCTTAATCCTGTAGACAGGAACTGGAACTGGGTACGGCTCGGGTACAGCGTAAGGTACCTTCTTCACAACTTCGATCGGGTACGGTTTCTCCACTGGAACTGGAACGTGCTTCTCAACGGGTACTTCAACCTTCTTCTCAACTTCGATGGGTACCGGTACCTTCACGGGTATCGGGTGAGGAACCTAGAAATCAAACTCATGTTATTTATTAGCTTGCCTTAGATCTGAATAGAAGTAATTTATCTACTTGTGATAGATGTGAAAACCTTGATAGGGATGGGTACAGCGACCGGGTGTGGGATGTACTGGGCCACCGGGTAGTGGACCTGCTTGTAGATGGGCACCTGGACGTGCTTCTCCACTTCCACGGAATGGACAACGCCTCCACCGTAAGATCCGCCTCCACTGTGATGGATAAAACAAGATGGATAGTAAGACGTAAATTGATCGAAAAACAGCAGAAAAGTCTGTAAGGTAAGCCTTTTGAATTCTTACTAGTTGTATTGCTTAAATAAGAAAAAAACGCGATAAAATAAATATTTAGAAAAATCGTGTGTAAAGAGATACAAATGTAATCCTTCAACTGTTATTTTGGAAACAGTAAAAAATAATTAATTAAATAATAGCACCATCAATGTAAGATTCTGTATCCTACATAAAGTACAATAATCAACAGTCTCTGTGATGAATGCATAAACAGCAGTGAATCTAAATCGCATAGAAGATGAAAAATTCAATAATATTAGGGCACGAGCGCGCTTAAAAACTAATAAAACGCATTTCTAATGAATTTTACAAAAACAATTGTTAGTAAAAATTTTTGCTTAAAAAAAAAAAAAAATAAAAAGAATTGCATCTATGAGATAGGTTTATGCTAGGGAAGTTAAATAAACTTTTCCTTAAAACTGATTTATTGGAAGTACTCCTTTCTATTACTTTACACATTTTATTTCAGAAAGGGCTCAAACGATTTTGATCAAATTTTTAGCATCAGTGTATAATTAATGGATCGTTAGTAATTTTAATATCAGTTACGTCTTATCGACATTTAAATGAGTCTGATCATGAAACTCGAAAACTGTATAAAAGTAAGTTATTGCTGTAGCTAATAATATTTTCATTGATACTAAAAGTAGTTTTTTCTAGCTTTTAAAATTCTATCTTTGAAGTGGGGTGTTCAGTAAAAGTTAATTTAGTAATTTATATTCTTAAACTATTTGATGAAAAATGAATGATTCCATCAATTTTGTTTTTACTTTCTGTTCCATATTTATGAAACTTAAAGGAAGGGAAAATATTACATTTGTAAAAACTTTAGAATTTCAGTTTGAAACAGAAATAATTGTTTTCCGTTGGAGTGTTTGTGGTGTATGGAAAATTGTGTGATTTCAGAGTTCTGCACCTGATTTTATTTTTTTATTGTGCGATAATAATTCTCACAATTTCTGCAGAATTGTTTATTCCGGAAATCTTGTACTCACCTCAATCGTTAAGGAAAATTGAACTAATACGAATACTTGTCTACTGTGTATGTGTTCTATTATTTAAAGCAAACATTATTTATTATTTATTATTTAATTATATCTTATTACCCTTCATGGTGGTCAATTCCTCTCTCTTGCCTTTCTCCTGAAGCAGAAGCCATGGCTACCATCATTGAAACCGTAAGTGAAGCGATCTGAAAGAAATTATTTCAAATGGAACTAATGAAAAATAAGGTAATGTACTTATTTATTTTTTAATTATTAGTTTATATAAATAAAAGGTATTGAGAAAATCGAGTTTATTACTTTGTATTTCATAATACCTTCGGTTATGAAGAGGTGTTCAATTACACTATGAATTCCTTTTTAACATTTCGAAGAACCTGAGCAATTCATTTACATGAAGATTTACATATATTTACTATCTCGAATTTCTTCGAAAATATGCTTTAGTTCACAATAATAAAGTTAGATATACTCAGAGCTCTTCTAAAATACCAGTGCGAAAATGCGAAACACCGCTCAAATTATTTCAAATCATCAACTAGATTAATAGAAATCTCAAAAATAATAGAAAGAAGAATGATAAATAACAGCTGCAGATTTAAGAAATGTCATACTAGACAATTATTACCAGACAATTACAGCCTCAGTCGCCAATATATATAGTATATATATAGTAGTGGCAAAATATACGAGCATTTAAGTACCATGTTTACAAAACTAATGTAAATATTATTTATTTTTGGTCGATCAAGAACAGAAATTGAGTTGTAATTTTCAATATATGTTTGTAGAAAGAATTGAAAGGAATTTGGTCCGTCCGTCTTAGGGCTTTTCTCCGATAATATAAAGTCGATTTCAAAGGTTACTCCAAACTATACATTATTATCTGTCCTTATGATTTATGAAAGGTTTATTTGTAAAAATCGCGAAAAGTGTGGTGTTCTAGAATCAGTAAATCGAGAAACAAAAAACTCAGCAATGCCTATAGATGATACACTTGTATTGCTATCGGAATTAATAAAGGAAAAATTAAAAATGTCCTATATAATAAACACTTTTGATAGACTAATAAGCCAATGCAATATGAAAAGTGGAAAAACATAATATTTTTTATATAATTAATCTTATTTTAGACATATGTCAATTTGAAAATATTAGCCTCTTTGTAATAATTTGCTGGTTTCTAAATTTGTATTTACCTCAATGTTGATCGATTGATATTTTGAATTTAATAGAAATCATCTCCATATTACCATAACTAGCTTTGATTAAAATTAACAACTATCATTAGAACTGTGGTTTACTAATATAATTCCTTCCAATGAACTGTATTTCGAATCTAAAGTGAGGAGACGTATCGCGATATGATGGTGGAAATTTTTGAATTTAGTTTTCACCGGAAATACACGGTTTAGAGTTTCCTGAGTCCAAATGAATAAGTCACGCAAAATGGTGTGCGTGTGTGTATGGTAGGCTTAGGACAAAACCGAAAAGTCGTACGAAACTGAAATTACAAACTTAACAGAACTATATGCTTGGAATATTACAGCAACGTTTTACAAAAAAGCGACGAAGTAGAAGTGCGAATTTACCCCACTTTTTGTTCAAAACCTGCAGTAAATATTTCGATTAAACTCACTTTATTGATGTAAAATTAAATTTGCTTTAATTTTATGTAGTTTTTATTCAGATTGGAATAGTGGGACAAAGCTTAAATTCCATATTTTCAAAATTTCTTCTACTGAAATACCTGTAGTTTTGTTAATTAAAAATAATTAACCATTCAAACTTGTTAGAATTGAAACAAAATGGGTAAATATGTAATATGAAAAAAATTGGTAACTTTTAATGTCGAAGAAATATTTTTTAGGTTTACTTTTATATCGGCGGAAAGCTAAAGACTTTAGAAAGAATGTTATCTAATACACAAATAGTATGACAAAAAGTGCATAAACTAAGCGAATGCTGAAGATAATAATTTATTTTGTTATATTATTTAATCTGATATAAATGTTTCCATCGAAACAAGATTATTATTTTATCAACTTGAAATTTCTAAATTTGGTTTTAATTAGAAAGGTGAGTGATAGCCATGTGTTGCTCGCCCCGGAATTTTCCTAATTCATTTTTTTAATTAACAAATTTGTGTTACGACTGTATATCTTAATAGAAATTATGAGCGTCTGAATAGTTGTGCTGCTTAGTTGTGTCAATGAAATATGAATATGAAGATGGTGAGGTAGTTTCTTTTAGTTGAGCAATCCGTTAAATGATGGTAAAGGTATTATTTTGTTGTATTAATTTTCAAATTATCGTTAGTGACTTACCATGAGCTGCATGGTTGATGCCTGGGTGTTGTGCTTGGATTGAATGCCTGTTGAAAGACTTTCCTCAACTATATATACTCGGAAGGGGTCCCCACCATGGTGCTTTCTCCCATCCTCTTCCTTTACACACACCTATCTTCTTACATCTTCGATGTGATTTCGATTTCCTTATTCGATTTCGATTCGTACATTCTAACCTCAAACGTAAAATAAAATGTAAGTAATTATGCAGTGCGTTAAGTCTTCAACCCTAAACATCGGTCTTTAGGCGTGGAAATTATTAACACTACAGCACTCCCCTCTTGTCTTGAATTACTCCTTAAATTTCATCCAGCTTCCATTCTAGTCGTCTTCTAATGGTCAGTCGGTGAAGGTTATTAAGAGAGCAATATTAAAGAGCGCAGTTGAATTGTTCCATGGTTATTGTGGCAAGTCGGTATGTCCAGTTTTGTTATTTGCGCACCATGGAGCTGCAGTTATTAAACTTAAGTAGTAATCTACAGCTCCGTGTTTTCGGGATATCCATGTCGCTATATCGAGAATGAGGCGGTAGGTCCATATTTCTAGATAAGGCGTTTCAGAGCCATCTTTTAAGAGTATGAATTCTCTAAAGTAGCCCAGTGAGCATCCGTCTCTTCCAAAAGGTCAATTGAAGGCATGTCTGCGATGACGCATACAGCATCGTTTGTGCGAAAAGCGTGAGCGACACGCAGGGCACTTCTTCGATGCACGCTGATAACTTTACGATCATAAGACTGCACTGGGCAGGATTCTGCCCCGATCGGTGCTGCATACAAAAATGTGGAAGTGGCTACATTACCCAGATGCATTCTTTGATTTCCCCTTGGTCCTCCAATATTTGGCATGGTTCTGGCCAATTCATTTACTACTTGCACTGCTCTGGTACTAACCTTATGCAGGTCTTTATCAAATCGAATTCTTGCGTTAATCTGTACCCCGAGATATCTAATCGATGACTTGGATATAATATCGAACTCCCCAACAGTGAAATCGACTGTCTCCCACATTTTCCTAATGTTTATCAATACTGCCTCACTTTTATGATCAGGAAGCTGGAGGCCTGCCACTGAAAGCCATTGACGAATGATAAAGATTACCTTGTTCCTTTTCCTATTTTAAGTTATCTCCTCCAACAGTTTCCCACGAACTATGATTGCCACATCATCAGCAAAACCGAGCGTGATAGTTTCTTTTGGCAGAGGCAACCTGATATGTACGGTGTCGTACATAACGTTCCACAGCAGCGGCCCTGGAACTGAGCCCTGAGGAACGCCACCTGCTTGCAAATCTCTTCAAATCTGCTTGCGTACCATATATTAAGATTATGTCGGAAAAATAACTCTCAATAATCTTTGTGAAGTAATGTGGCACTTGCATATTTTGCAATTGCGTGTGTGTATGTGGGGTAAGTCTAGCGCAAAAATGAATCTTGGTACGAAACTCAAATTTCGTATTTAAGACAACTATACGTCCAAGATATTACAGCAACTTTTTCATCAAAATCGACTTATCAGAAGAGCCACTTTATAAAATTTATTTTGCACATTATTACGATTTTTCAAAAACGGCTCCAACGATTTTGATTAACTCGCGATATCAATGTGAAATTGAATGTGCTTTAATATCATGTATGTTTCATTCTGATTGAATTAGTCTGACAGGGCTTAAATGCCGATATTTAAAAAATTCCCTCTAAAGTGCCTTTCATTTTGTACATTTGATAAAATTTACTATATCATCTGATTCGTATTGATAACAAAACAACTAAAAAGTTGAACGAATTTGATAATTAACAAAAGCAGAAAATCAGAATGAAACCTACATGATTTGGTTCACTCGTCAAATTAAAAGATCGATTTATGGGTTACCTGTAATGTAGTGGCTAGCATAAAAGCCTCATACGGCCAGATTCAAACTCTGCAGATAGCTTTAGAGATTTTAAGTATAAAAACCTTTATGATGTCGTCATGTAAACTGGTGAGATGTTAGGTACTCGTTAAAGATCCCTATCCTAATTGAACATGAACAGGTCTCCCACTGTAGAATTATCCTGTAGCAGCAAAAAGTGACGTTAAATGAATAAACAAATAACTAAACTTACTGTTCTTATTTAGAATGGTAAATAAGTTTTATTTATTTTAAATACTTTTTTTTTGTTCCATCGTCAAAACTCATACATACGATTGTCTATAGAAATACATGTACACAGATATTTAAGTTCAATGGATTTACGCCTCTGAGAATTATAGTTCAGAAAAAAATAAGTTAATAACAAAATAAGTACATTTTAAGTAAAATATTTAAGTCTAATAACTGCTGCTCCATGGTGCGCAAATAACAAAACTGGACATACCTACTTGCACCAACAATTTACACGTGCTATTTAACATTGCTCCCTAGCTACAAGAACCAGTGTGCGATATAAAGAGTGTAAAAAGAGTAAATATTAAGAGTAAAAATAAAAGTCACAAAAACCAACAAAGTTTAGCTTTTTTCAAGAAATTATTAACTATTTGGAAACCTATGAGATAAGTTAAACTACTGGGTATCTTTCGGAAATAATTGCATTGGCAACTCTAAAAGATTTGGATGTCCCTTTTACTTACCTACATGTATAACAGCATAATTTTCGAATTTGTATTTTCAACGGAATAGACATTTTCGGGTCCAAATGACCAAGTCCTACAAAATGGTCTCAAAGTGTGTGTCTGTGTGTATCGGTATATTTGGTAAGTCTTAAAGTCTTCCAAAAATAAAATTGCATTTTTAGGATATGCTCATGTGGTTTAAAAGAAAATTGTTTAGGCACATCGGCTGCTGGCAAAATGGTGTCCCATTTATTATATATTTTGTGTCATTTCCCAAAAACGACATTAACAATTTTTGTTAAACTTACTGTTTAAATATAAAATTAAATGGGGTTTAATAGGGGTTCGAAAAGGCTTCCATGTAGGCCCATTACTGTTTAACCTGCTTATCAATATTCCTTTTTTTCTACTTTCTAATTCCTGTAATGTTTTAGATATCATATCAAAACAAAAATTAGCAATAATATAAGGACATGGTTTGTATTTTGTGTTCCCACAACTCATCACCTAAATAGTGAAGAAAGTTGAGTATTTTATGATGAGAGTATTTTACACGACTAAGCTATATAAGAAAAAAAATCTGGTGCGCTCAACACACGACTTTCACTTACCTCCGTTGTTAAAATCAATTGATGAATATTTAAATACATGTAGAGATAAAAATATAGAATTTATTATTTATTATAATACTCAAACGGGTTTGTGAAATTTCTAAATTGCTATATTTTAATCTTCTCGTTTACATAAATAAATCTGATGAGAGCAATAATCGACTTTCAATTACTTCGTCTTTCAAATTAATTTAAGAACTTAAACTTAAAGTTAAAAATCTGGTGAGGGCAACTAACGACTTTCACTTACCTCCGTTTTAAAAACCCATTAAAGAATTTTCAAATACAATTAGAGATAAATACGCGTAAAACCATTAAATAATTTATTAGATTGAATTTCTAAAGAAACATGTGTTTCATTAAAAATTCTATTATAATATTATCTAAAATAATCAGTTAGTTTTATCGGCTGTTTATCACTATTTACTAAGCTTGTGTATAAGATAACATTTTCTCTAAAATCGTTAGCTTTCCAACGGTATATTATACGTTCTTATGTTCAAATACACAAAAATTGCAACAAAAAAAATATTTTTTTAGTTTTCTGCTTTCGTTGGATATCGAATTCGTTCAACATACATATTTACATGTTTTTCATCAGTAGTAACAAGATTATATTGGTATTTTTATATAATCAACAAAAGTAAAGGTAATTTAGAAGAAAATATCGGCATTAAAGCCCTATTTCAATCAGAATGAAACCTACATGATGTTAAACCCATTAAATTTTACATCGACATGACGAGTTTAATTAAAATCGACAGAGCCGTTTTTGAGAAAATTGTAAAAAGGTGCGAAATGCATGGTATGAAGTGGCTGTTCTGGTGAGCTAATTTTTATGAAAAAGTTTTTGTAACATCTAGGGCGTATGGTTGTCTTAAATATGATATTTCAGTTTCAAAGGACTTTTCGTTTAAGCGCGGGAGTTACCCACACACACACACACACACACACACACACACAGACACACATACACACCTACAGACCTTATTGCGGGACTTGGGTCATTTGGACTCAGGGAACCCTGAAACGTGTATTTTCGTTGAACACTGGTATCCGAATCTTTTCACGATCTCAATACTTTCTCTAACTATATATTTTATGTATCAGTAAGTGAAAGTAATAATTAAAAGTGAGCCTCTTTTTTTTTTAATACTTTTATCTCGTTTTTTATTCATTTTGAAGATTTTCTTTAACAACTTTCTTCACTATTTATGTAATGAGTTGCGGGGACACGAATTACAAAGCATGTCCTTATATTATTACTAATTTTTGTTTTGATATGATATCTAAACAATTACAGGAATTAGAACGATTTTCACACGTTTTTGTCCGCGGAGCTGACTTAAAACGGCTGCAATACTAAAAGTATGGGCCCGAAGGCGTTGATGGCCCTGGGGTTTTACGCCTTAAAACCTAAATCAACAACAGCATTGGTCCTATTTTTGTTTTTTAATTTATAGTTTTATATTCACAAAATAATAGAGAATAACTGATCAAAAAATCACGAAAATAAAAAATGTTGAACGGTAAAATTAATGAAAATTGGACGATTTCAAATGGATTGATCAAATATTCGAAATGAAAAATATTTTTATTATTCTGGGACATTTCGTCGACAGAGGAAGTCCAAATTGTCTGGCTTCATTTGATACTTAATTATTTAGTCGAGTAAATTATACAAAGTTTATAATTTCAATATGAATAAAAGATACAGGGAACAGATGACATCAAATTAGTTTATTTAAGTATTATCAAAGTCTAGATTTATCATATATGTGTGGAAGATTGATTTTTGAGGAGGTGGTTAAGTAATTTGAATGTGGTTAGGGATGACACTTATCGAAGGGGGTTGGTTAAAGGGTTCCTAAGTATAGTAAAATGGATGATGAAGGACTTTTCAAAGGATGCTGTTCTATGAGAGGGTAGGTATAGATCGGTAGGTTGGGATCTTGTATTTAGGGTGTGCACGAAAGAGTGCGAAGTAAGGAGGTCAAAGATATAGGAAGGTTTTCTGGTTCGCAAGGATTGGAATAGGAAGATACCAAGTAGCTATTTTCTTCGGGATTCGGGATAGACCCACCTTTGACCAGAATACCAGTGAGAGACGTGTGACTGTCTAGAGAGACCGTTCATAAATCTTATAAAAATATTCAAAAATCTGTTTAGCCTCATCTCTAATCCCCCATATACTCGTAGTAGGCATCCATAGTCAAAGTGGGAAAGAATAAGAGAAGACATTGACATTACGCGTACCTCTAGGAAAAGAGCCACGGAAACGTAGAAGCCGTTTGAGGATAGAGATGAATTTTCTGGTAATTTGGGAAATATGGTTACTTCACGTTAAGTTTTGATCAAACATAATCAAACTCCTAGATTTGTTTATGGAGTTTTGGAATCGGATAGAAATTTTATTAAGAAAGAGTAATAGGCAGTAAGGAAGTGAATTTATATTTATTGTATTATTCCATATTAATTGCATTGTTCTATATTTCCTTTTGTTATTACTCATTGTATTCTTATTTTATTCCTTTTTTTTTCTGTATATGTTCGTGCAAAGTGGATGTAGCTGCCTGTCAATAAATAAATATAATGTAGGCTGTATCCTCTTGGAAATAATCCGACTTAGATGTAAAAACACTCTTTAGCCATAATTTTTATCTTGATAGCTGCCCGCTAATTATAATTATATCATAATTAATTTAATCAAATTATAGTTTAAATGTATTGTTTATAGTTTTCACTGATGATTTGGTATTACAGAACAAGAATTAGTATTAGTTATTGTTTTTACAGAGAATTACGAAATAATCTCTTAGAATTTCCACATATCAATGGATGGCAAATTATTGGGTCAACCGTGGTGAAATTAATCGCTGTATAAGTGAGCATGCTTCCGATGAAGGGGCATTCCTAATGGAGTGAGGCAGTTCTCATCAACAGGAAATGTAAAGCTGTTAGTTCCTGATTTTCCTATCATTACATCAACCGGTCTAGTGAGGGTGGAGCTATTTAGCATTTTCTATATGCTGGAAGGAATTAGAAATAGGATAACAAATTTGATACTGATAAGTGAGTTCCTGTTTAAGTGTTTGAAGTAAGGCGTTATATTGAGTTATAGTTCTGTTTTATTTGGTTGTGTTCGTGTTATTACCTTTTTACTTTGTTTTTATTGTTATTTTTCCATTAGTTTCTGTTTTCATCAAATTTGTTTCTATATTTAAGTGGAACGTGTCAGGTTATGTTGGCCTACTGGCTTTGCCTCCTTTATTTATAGACATTTAAAGACAGCAGCTATTCACTGACTGGTAAGACTGTATTTAAAGTTTATTCCAGTGTTATTAAAAGACAAAGTTCTATTTAAAAAAAATTGATAACCTTGGTTAGATTATAGAGGTTACTCAAACTTATTATCAGATATATGCTGTGGAAACGTAATGGTAACTAATCACGGTGTTACAATGGAAGAAGAGGGTGCTACTGAAGTTAATAATGTAACAACCAACCAGGGAAACCACCGTCAGCTAAAAGACCTAGGTGCAAAACGTCGGATAATGAGGAAGAACTTGAAGAGGATAACTTACAGGCACATTGCTTCAAGAGGCAAGATCTATCCAAAGTAATCTTAAGACTTTCTTATAAGGGTTGGATAAAAAAATTACCAACAAGACTGGGAATACATAAACGCAATACAGTGGAACGACTCATTAGCATTTTAGAGGCTATGATCTCTAGAAACAAAGACAATGATGAATGCAAAGGGCTTTTAGTGGCAGCTCTTGTCAAACAGGTAGTAATAGAAACACTAGAGTCTACTAGCATTATTAATGTACTTACTGAAAAAATAATGCAAAGATAATTTCCTTCAGTAAGCCAAGAAATACCAAGTGTGGGAATATCAACACAATACTCTCAACTGATCAAGGCTGGAACCTCCAAAGAATCTAATCAGCCGGCGGAAACAGAGAAAATTTACCATCGTAAAGAACAAACGAAACCGGAAGAAAGCTAAGTCCAAACAAGAAAGAAGTATACCGAATCAAGACGGTATGGAAGAAAACAAACATACTCCTGAAACTGAAAAAGATACTCCTGAAACTGAAAAACCTGTAACTGCACAAAAACCTAAAACTTTAGCAGATATAGTTGTGAACCTGCCACTAAAGCCAAAAAGTACTCCACAACCAACATACCTAACAATTAGTGGGTCGGGAAAAAGTCCTACGGATATCATCCAAGGGCTCCCTTCACTATAAGAAATAGGTGTGAATGCCTCTATTGTGAGAAAAACTAAAGCAGGCTAAGTTTTGGTTCGCCTTGAGGACAGCTCTAAAGTCACAAAAATAATTGGCTGGAAAGGGCTCCGAGATAGCGGTCTACATGGCAGGCTGGCCTTGAGGAGAAAACCAAAGATGGAGGTGAGGGGTGTGCCTCTGACATGGAATTCAGCCGATCTTTCGAGGTTTCTGTGGGAAAGAATACCCGAGTAGTCGGTTCCCACTCCATTAGTTACCAACGATCTCCGGCCACTTTTCCCCTCAGTGACAAAAATGGATTAACAAAAAATTGGGTCTTAGAGGTCCACCCAATGGTTCGGTTCCAATTGTTGGAATTGGGAACCTTGAATGAAGAATGGTGGTCCTTGTTGTTTAACGACTACCTTGATGCTGCTCGTTGTTCCAAGTGTCAGGGATATGAGCATACTAAGGCAACATGCACAGTAGATACTGAAGTTTGTATCTGGTGCGCAGAAGTGGTCATTTAATGAAAGTGTGTCCAAAGAAAAACGCGTATAAGCAACTGAGATGCTTTCCGATCGACGCTGGAGGAAAAATTGTTGATGAAGATTATGAAGAAGGATATTTTGAGACCGAAGAAGACCTGGATTTTAGAGTGTCCAGAATTACTAATCTTATTCGCGACACCGCAGAGATTTCCCTCCAGCATCGGAAAGTGAGAGCTCGACCTGTCCCATGGTGGACGCCGGCCTTAACCACCATGAGAGAACTTAAGAAGGCTCGGCGATCGTATCAGAAGTGTAGGTGTGACGAGAGGCGCATCTCACTTCGTAACGAGTATAAGTCTAAAGCCAAAGTATACCGAAACGAGGTGCGTTCACGTAAGCGACGTTCTTGGGATGAGTTCATCTTAAATGAGTACGCAAACCATCCTTGGGGCATCCCATAAAAAGTGGCCATGGGCAAGTTGACCCCTTCTCAAGCTGTGACAGCCCTAAAACATGGAGATAATCAGGCCGTAACTCTTGAAGAGGCGGCAAATATCTTCATAGAGGCTATTACCCCAGATATGAAAGTACTGAAGATAATGAAGAGGATACCTTCGGGAGACGCACTACGGTATGCCCACCTGGCACGGACTTATACCCTCCATGGGACATATATGATTTCCGTATTGCCGTGGATAAGCAGAAAGCTGGTCGTGCTCCAGGACTTGATGCTATAGAAGCGGCGATATTGAAAAAGCAGTTCCCCGTACTTAGAAGGCAAGCTACTGAATCTTTTCAGTGACTGCCTTGATAGGGGATATTTTCCGAGAAAATGGAAGATCGACATCTGACACTCCTCAACAAGGGAGGAGGTGGGGATAAGCAGGTCCCTAAGTCCTAAGACCCATATGACTTCTCCCGTTTATGAGCAAGGTCCTGGAGAATCTGATTTAACCAGCTTAGGACAAGTTCTTGCTACAGCAAGCCATCCGCGGCAATACGGTTCAACCAAAGGAAAGGGAACCGCAGATGCCCTCCTTCAAGTTCGTACAGACGCAGCAGTAAAAACGGAGCAATATGTAATGTTACTGCTCTTTGACATATCAGCCGTTGGTGCTTCAACAGCTGCATAAGTACGAAGCTCCCAGTAACTTATACGCTCTCGTTAATAGCTACCTTCAACCTTTACCCGGATCGTAAAGGTTCGGGAATGTTTCTATGAAACTGAAGCTTCCTATAGAGAGGGGATGTCCTCAAGGATCTGTCCTTGACCAACTCTATGGAAGGTAATATTCGACGAGTTACTGGGAGTGCTTGAGGAGGGGCAGTTCTCTGCCACTGCATACGTTGATGACCTGGCGGTTGTAGTGGCATCTAACAGCAGAGATGAAATTGATTGGTTGGCGACCATTCAACGAACGGCTTTGCTAAAAGTAACAAAGGCTTATCGTACGGTATCGCATGAGGCGGTTCAAATTCTTGCTGGAATGGTACCTCTCGGGTACCTCTAAGATGGTTCGGACGTATATCAAATATGGTAAACTATCCTCTTGCCCAGATAACATATAAAGCTAAAGTGGACGGACGAAGATGTAGAGGAAGATTACGACATACTTAGGAGGATGGAATAAGGCAAGCCTTCACGAAGAGAGGACTGGAAAGGGCTAAAAAAAAAAAAAGAATTGGTTGAGGATCGAAAAGTATGGTCTAGTCTCTACAGAAAAGCACATCGTACTGGATGAGGTTGTAGACCAGGATTATGATGATGATCGACAACTTATCATAAGTTATTTAAATTTTTGAGTTTAAAAATTGCGAAGTAAATTTTAGTTATCTATAATGCAAACAAAATAGAAATTATTATTTCCATTAAATCATTAGCTAGTGAAATGATTTATCCATTAAAACACAAAATAAAAAAAAAAACCTGTACCCCTACAACCCATGAAGAGTTTTGGACTCAGTACATGTAGAGATTAGTACTGTTTCTAGGCCAACGGCCGTGCGATGAGGTGATTTGGCCGAGATCACGCTCAGCCCCTAGGTTATTTCCCCATTTTTGGCTACCCACTTGAATTGAAGGTGGGTGTGCCCCAGGAGGGTCTCCATACCCTAGGATTGCCCTCCGGCTGTAATAATAGAATAAATAATATTCCGCCAAAGCCGGGATTCGAACCCAGGACCCGGAGCACAGAAGACTAGCGCTCTACCCACTAGACCACGCCGCACAGTGGGGCAAGTGCTGAAAAAATTCGATTTTTCAAAATATTTGATTTTGATCATCTGGCTCGTGTTTCTGTTGTACATTAGCCACTGCATCTAGATATAGTACACATTTCATCCAGACTAATGTTTAGCCCCATTTACTGGGGCTTAAAGTCAAGATAGTGGAAGTTTTGCTTAAATTACACCTAACTTTCAGAGTTTGCTATATAACTGGGAAAAATAGTAAAATAATCCCAATGTTTTATTCGTGTTCTAGGATGTTTTAATATGCCACACATAAGACGAATCGGTCAAAAAAATATTTTTGATCACATAACCAAACCAAACTACCGTAAACATTTTGAAAAGGTAGTGCAACAAAAAAAGCTCCGGCTTCCTCCGGGATGGGGAAGATATTTCTCAAAATAGACATGTTGAAATAAAGATTAGAACAAAAATCATCTGCCTTTATTTGCCTATCCGATCACAACATCGCAAAGAAAAGATTTTAGAGTAGACGTTTGTTTGTTGCAATATTTTTACCCATAGGATATTTGTGGGGTGGTACAAATACTTGTGGGGTGGTACAAACTTCGACTTATTTCTTTGACGAAATCACCCTGAACTTGACAAGGAAAACATTTCTACAATGGTGACAACTCTAAATAAGAGTTTTTTTTGCCTCATTTTAATAAAAAAACAAAAAAAAACAAGGTAAATCGGGACCGGGCGAGGTTCAGAAAATTATTCAGCGAGTGGATGGAAAATGAATATGTTTTCCACATACCAGACGACGAATCCAGCTACTGGAGACATCAGATGCTTTTATAACGAACATGAGACACCAACCAAAGAAAAAGCATCTGGAAATCAGTGATGTAGCTAAGCAACTGTTAATATAATTTCCTTGAATTTGAAATTGAAAGTTTCTTTTCAATTTGAGCAAGCTTTGACGTTGAATCTGTAGTTTAATTATTTACGAAATTCTCAGTATTTTAAACTTCCTTGAATTTTAATTCGTGAGTATTATTTAATTTCAATATACACTCAAAATACTTGTTTGAACTGGTTTTCATAAGTGCAAACTATTTCGAAAATTTCCGAAATTTTGATTTTGCCAATAGACTTTAATTTTCTCATTGGTTATTTAATTTTCTTCATAATTTCAGTAAATAACGTTGAAGTTGATGTATTATTTTATTCTGAGTCGAATGAGACCAGCCCCCAGGTTTTTATGCTGATCCGTTTTCGAGATATTGGATTTTTTTCCGCTTTTTGGCCATTCGGCACCACTGTGCGCCGCTCCCTTATTTTATCCATTATAACTATTTAAAAACCTTTAATTAAAGGCATCCCAACTATACAAAACTCAATTTAATTAAAATATATTTATATGGTGAGAATAATTTAGATAGAAATATTGTATTAATTAATTTTATAAGATCACTATCAAACTAAGGAATACCATACATGAAAGGAGAAAGGGAGGCATATGAAGTTTCATGGACTTTCGCTGTGGTCTTCTTATCGTGGTTATTATAATTGATACATTAAATAGAAATATGAATTGATGTGTTACTTTAGAATAATTTCTTTACAATCTTAAGTAAACCATTTTTTTTAACTGCTTCAACATATAGACCAAATAGGGCACTGATGACCTTAGGGTTTTGTGCCTTTAAGCCCTAATCAACAACAACATATGGACCAAATTAATTACATTTCCTAGCGATTTAAAACAAATTCTCATCGACAGCACAAACCAATAGACCTATATAAGACTTAGCTAAAGCTCATGCGACTGACTACCTCAGAATCTTGAGAAGAGGCGTTGATTGAACCCGTTTGACATAACCAGGACAAAATAGGTTTGTATGTTTATTGAATTAATGCCACTTTATGCTGATGTAGCTAATTGGACAATGATACAGTGGGAGTCCTTAAGTTTGCCTTTCCAGGTTTAATTAGGATAGGGATCTTTAACGAGTACCTGACGTCGCACAGACTCGGGGAGCTCCTTTTTACGTCCTCTCCATAGGACGACATGACTGAAGATTTTTTACTCTCATAAAGAAATAATTGGGCCACCTGCCAGGTTTGAACCTACGACCTTGGATATAAGACTGTTATCCTAGCTACTACAGCACAGGTGACACCAAGACAAGGTATAGGTTGCTATGTGTTTACACTATGAAGTGACCAAAAGTATGAGAAAAAATAATTCATAATTCTTTGGAATTACTTTAATTATTTTTCTATAAAGGTTGGGTTCATAGTTTTTAGTTTTGGAATTTATAGTCCTATTTTGTAAATTTATTCTTCCTATTATTATTCTCGAAATTATTATTCATTATTAGATTTCATAATGAAAAACTTAAATTGCCTATAATGTAAAATGTAAGTTTCGTACAACTATTTGTTTTCGTGCTGGACTGACCACACACACACACACACACACACACACCACAAACAGATATAATTTTTTATTTTTTTTTTATTTTATTTATTTAAAAGAAATTTACAACTGTATTACAATAAAATACAATAAGTAAATGTGCTAAGAGATCAAGTGGGCGTGATACAGGCATGTGAAGAAACTACCCAGTGGTAGCACTTCAAAGTTTATTCAGCTAAGTAGGTCTCGAGGCCATCGTCTTTTCAGCCGCCTAGGAAGATGATCAGGAATAGGAGATGAGAGTTTGCGGACGAGTGGGTTGGAGTGGACGGGTAATTTGGAATAAAAGGAGGAATATCTAGTTCGGGCTAGATCTGCGACTAATGGGATATTTAGGTCTTTATGAATTATTTTATTGGTGACAAAGTAGATATAATTAAAAATGAAAAAACTACATAATTTTAGAATATTCATTATTTTTAATTATAAATGATGTAATATGGTTATTTGTTTTGAGGTACCTGTTTAATAATATTTTTATATTTTGTGCAATAATCTAGATTATTGTTTTAAATAGACACCTTGTTTTTATTAATTTGAAGAATTTAATTCATAAATTAAAAAAAAAATAAAAATAGAATTTAGACCCAGAATTTTTATTTATTTATTTTACATTTAGGTGCCGTGTACCACAACATTAGGTTAGAGGCACCGTTCGTTGTATTAATTACAATTTCTTGAACAAATTAATCTTTTTGATGTATTCCATAACTGCATTGTGGAACTTCCTGTCATCTCCTAGTAGTTGTTGTAGCTCGAGCCCGTCGATTCCATTTTTTCTCCTTTCTTCTTGGTATCTGATACAGTCTACCATTATGTGTTTTGCTGTGACTTTTACTTTACAGTTTTCACATATTGGTGGAGTTGTGCCTTCCAATAAATGACTGTGCGTGAGCCTTGTGTGTCCTATCCTCAATCTGGTTAGCACTAATTGATCCCTTCTTTGGCCTGAGATGAGGTTCCAGGGCGTCGCGTGGGTTCTAATTGATTTTAGCAAGTTGCTTTCCTTTACCTCTTGCCAATTCCGGTCCCAAGCTTCCTTAGTTTCCTTTCTTATTTTTGACTTGAAGTCGGGCAAGGGAATGGAGATTCGGGGAACTGGAAAGAGGGTACAGGCCTCTTTAGCAGCATTATCCGCTATATCATTCCCCTCTATGCCTGTGTGCCCTGGGATCCACATGAAATTAACAGTTTTGTTTTTTTCTTATGGTTTCAATAAGAGTCAAAATGTTTGATAAGATGTAATTATTATTTATTTTATTTTTACTGGTGCTTTTGAGGGCCGATAGGGAGTCTGAACATATTAAAAATTCATCACAGTTATTCAAACATAATATCAACTCTAACGCCAAGTTTATTGCAAACAACTCTGCTGAGTAGATTGTAAAAATATTTGGTAACGAGTATCGAATAATTTCCGTGCCAATTACTACAGAACAACCCACACCATAGTCAGTTTTTGACCCGTCTGTGAATATTAACTGATTTTTGTTATAACTCGCGGTGTATTCTGTGAAGTAACTAGGTGTTATATAAGGATTTCTATGATTTTTGGATAGATTAACCAGTGAGAAGTTAAATTTTGATGAAGATTGATGCCAAGGTGGAAGAGGGTGTGGGTGGACTATCTCTACTTTACTGTAAGGATCAAGAATTATCGAGCCAAAGTGCTGAGGAGGGTGGGCGGGAGACACAGGACTGATGCCCTCAAATCCTGGAGTTACTTTTAGTCTAACCGAAGCTTGGAGAACATTGTAAGCTCTTCGTAAAGGTAATGACCACTCCTCCGCGTCACAGAGCAGGCTTGCCGTTGGGCTAGTTCTGAATGCTCCTGTCGCTAACCGTACCATGGAATGATGAAATGTATTCAATTTGTTTAGTAAGGTAGGAGAGGCACAGCCATAAAGGGGAGATCCGTAGTCGAGAATTGGCCGAATTAGTGTCCGATATATCATGAGGAGTGTTGTCCTATCACTTCCAAAATTAGTGTGAGACAGCTTCTTTAGTAGATTTTGTTTTTTGTTTAATTTAGACAAAAGGAAATCTATGTGGGGTTTCCATGTTAGCTTGTTATCGAATAATATGCCTAGATAGGAAAATGAGGAAACATGTTTGATAAGATGATTATTAAGAATAATTTGTAGTGTCCGATTGCAGCTAGTTTTACGGCAAAAGTGTGAGGAAACTGTTTTAGAAGGAGAAAATTTGAATCCTGATTTCGAAGCCCAGTCTTGAAGTTTATCGCTGTGTTTTGCAACACCGTTTGCCCGAAAATCAAGTCAGTGCAAGATATGTAAATCAATAGATCATCAACAAATAATGAGACATGAACCGGAGGGTGTATAAGATTTACAATATCGTTTATTGCAATATTAAAAAGAGTAGGACCAAGTACGGAACCTTGAGGAACACCGTTGAAAAGATTGAAACTTTTTGAAATATAAGTTCCTATTCTTACTTGAAATTTTCTCCTAGACATAAAATTTTGAATAAATTGCAACATATTGCCATTAATTCTCCATTCTTTTAGTTTCTCAATTATGAGAGATTGTCTCGTAGTGTCTAATGCCTTTTCAATGTCAAAAGAAACACAAAGTAAGTGCTGTTTAATTTTAATGACTGTTCTATTGCAAAATGGAATTTAATCAATTGATGCTGCGTTGATCTTAAAGGTCTAAAACCGCATTGATTAGGGGATAACAATTTTTTTTTCTCTAATTCCCAGACTAACCTTCGATTTACCATTTTTTCCATAATTTTGCACGGTACTGAAGTTAAGGATATGGGACGATAGTTATCAATTTGTTGTGGGTCTTTGTTCGGTTTAGGGATAAATATTACTTCAGCTGTCTTCCAGCTATTGGGAAATTTTCCGTCTTGCCACAGTCTATTGATTAAATTTAGGAACAACAACAACGTTTGATTTGGAAAATTTTTAATAAAATGTACATGGATTCTGTCGGGGCCTGGGCTTGTACTGTTCATGTGTTTTAGTACAAAATTAAGCTCATCTATTGTAAATACCTTATTATATGATTCGATATTTAAGAAAACTTGATTTTCCATAATAGGACTGGTATGTATAAGGTTAGTATCGATAGAAAAACCTCGGGAGGAATCGGAAAAGAAAAGTCCGAACCCATTAATAATTTCAGAAATACCAGTTAATTCAACAGTACCATTCTTTAGTTTAGATGGAAGACCGTGGAAAGGTTTTCCAGATATCTGATTGATTTTATTCCATAGTAATGATGAAGGGGTCGAGCTAGTTATGGATGAAACAAAAGTTTGCCAAGAATGTTTCTTTGCTTGTTTTATTGTCCATTTTGCGACAGCTCTAGCTTTTTGGAATAGCAAGTGATTTTCCATGGTAGGGTGCCTTTTGAGTTGCTTTAATGTCCTATTTCGTGCCTTAATCACTAAACGACATTCTGTAGTCCACCAAGGTACTGGTCTTCCACCAAGGTATTGGGTTGGTCTTTGGAATAGAATTTTCGGCTACATTGAGTAGTAAATCAGAAAATGATTCTATATCATTGGCGGCGTCATTACTAGTTTGAAACCCCGAAAATGAATTGATACTAGATTGCTGAAACTTTCCCCAATCTACATTTTTTAGGTTCCATCTCTCTCTCCTCGTCGTTATTCCATAAGACGTCTGTAATGAAATAATTACCGGATAATGGTCACTACTAGCTAAATCATTATGTAGATACACCAGAGGTGTCAAGGGAAAACTACGAGATGTAATCACTAAGTCCAAAGTGGACCAGGTCCTGTGAGCTCTACTGTAAAATGTTTGTTGAGGTGGGTTATGCAGTAAGAGGTCATGTGCGTCTAGTATCTTTTCAATATCTTTGCCTCTTTTATCTGTCCTAGTATTGTACCAATGGGTGCTGTGCGCGTTGACATCCCCGGCTAACATAAAAGGATGAGGTAATTGATTTATAATATTAATAATATCAGAATTAAGTATATTTTCGTTCGGGGGAAGATATATAGAACAAACCGTAAAGGGAATTGGTAAGTGAAGGGTAGCTGCAACTACTTGAAGAGGAGAATTCAAATGAATTTCTGTGAAAATTATATTCTTATCTAATCCCAAAAGCACACCACCTTTGTTACAGCCTATTCGGCACTTTTGAATAATGTTATATTTGGGAAGAATTTTTGTGTCCGTTTTTAAGTTAGTTTCTTGTAGTAAAATAATGGCTGGTTTATAGTAGGACATGAGTAGATTTAGATCTTCATATTTTGAAAATAAACTTTCACAGTTCCAATTTAATATAATCATATTGTTTATGAATTGGATTAATAATTTACGTTATAAATTAGCAGGTGATAATAATGTTTGGTGGATAACTGTGTTTATTTTAGAATATAGTATTATTCTTTGGGGAGATTCTTGAGATAAGACTTGAGACTTTTAGTAACTTTAGTGAAACGACCTTTGATTCCTTTGTTTTGAAGATGTGGATAAAGGTCAGACAACATTTGTACTAGACCGTTTAAGTCGTCTGTGAATTGTAAAGCAGTAGTAACAGGATCTTTAGTGGATGCTACGGTTTCTATAAATGATGTGAACTGTTCGAATGAAAATAGAAATTTACAAGGGTTAGTTTCGAATTTAAATTTTAACGGTGTCAAATGACGTATTATAGAGTCGATAGGTTCTGAATTATTACCATTGATATTGGATGAATCCAACTGATTACCAAGTAAAAGAGTGGTCCCCTCCTTTAAACCATGCGTATCTGATGAAACATTTACATGTTCATCTATGGTATTATTTTCAGTAGAAGAGGTATTATTAATCTCCAATTGGCCTATGTTTGGAACAGAATTACTCGGCAGCCGGTTCTGGGTAGAGTTACATGGCTTATCACTTACCCCTTCCATGATTGGAGGCACGATGTTTTCCTTTGGAACTGATTCAATATGATTTCCATCTTGAATATTTCGAGAGGGACATTGGGATGCAATGTGACCTGTCTTTTTACAGCGAAAGCATGCTCCCACATCTTCAGTGAAGAATATTCTGTAGGAGGTCCCTTCGAAAGTTATGCTCATTGTATCTGGAATAAATTTTGTGGATTCTGGACTTACAAAAAAATGTCTTCTTAGACTTAATATGTGTTCAAAGCCTTTAAAGCCCGCTCCCAGATATTGTACACCAGAAACCAGTTTAACATTGAGAGCGCGTAAGACTTCTTCAATAACTGAATGGGGAACGCTCGGACAGATGTTTGATATAATAATCCGTTTCGCTGGATTAACTAGTTTCCGCAGATTTATTTCTTCTGTGCCTACTTTTATCGTGTGCCCTTGTGTTATTATTTGGTCAACTAGCTGCTTTGACGAAAGATATATCACAAACCTATTGCTTGAAAGTCTTCCAGCGAAGATAATGTTCTTTGGACCAACTATTTCAGCTAACTTCTCGACATATGTTTGCTGAGGAACTCCGTTTATCGAGCTGAATACGATACCTTGTTCCTTACTTGGGTACTTAATAACTTGCTTTGAGGTAACAGAAGCAAAACTTTTACATTCATCTTCAAGGTTCTTCTTTAAAGCTGAAGTCAAGGCCATTTTCTTCCTGGGTTGGGGTACTGGTTGCCCACAGGGCCAAGTTGAGGGTACGGAGTGGAAAAGTGCTTCAGAATAACCCCTTGACTATCACAGTGTCTTCTCCAATTATACTTTAAACTCAAAACTATTGGATAACAACTAAAATTCAATTTTAAAGTTAATCGAATTTTTTTATCGCAATTGACTTTTCAATCGATCATCTGTTCTTCTTAGACCCAGAAACATTGGTTATTGATATTGTAAAATAAAAAGATTTTGTAAGAAATATAGACATACCAGCCTTTAGTTTTCTACCTCAAATATTTATTTTTGAATATGAGAAAATAAAAGTTAATAGACAGTAAGAGTAAGTTTAAGTTTTACTTATATTATATATAAAATATATTTATATGCATGCATGTATGTATATATATGTGTATATAAACATGAAATGACTTACCTATGGGATCGAATCACTTTTTATAGTAACAATAACGATAGTTATGTTTTCTATAATGTTTAATGTTTTTCCACTATATAATACACTACCAACTACATACACTAACCTCAATATAAACCAAAAATGTTAAACAAATGATTGTTGAAACAATAATTATTACGACGTATTAATAATGAATATTAAAAACTATTGATAATAATAAAAAATATTATATATAAATAATAAAGTAGTAAACACAACGACACAGTAGTGAAGAGCAGCTGACTATATTTTTCTCTCGGTTAAACTCGGCGGTCCCGAGTGTTGTATACAAAGAACAAATATGTTGGTTCACCGTTTTCTATTTATTTATTTCTATTAATTAATATAAACATGATAATATCGATTAGATAATAATGATTTTCTAAGTATTATTTGATCGTTTGTTGCTATCAATAATTAAAGATATACCAAAATATAATTAAGTCATAATACCGAGTTCACCCGATCGAGCCTTTCACTTCAGAGCCTTTCACACCCTACAAAAATTCTGTCTGCGGTGCTTCAAAAGGAGGTGACATTTAAAAAAAAAAAAAATTTCTCCCATGTTTACAATCTATAAAAACAATCAGTAAATGAGTTGATGGAAATCGATGCCAATTTTAATATAAAATAGGCAATAGTTAGTTTGCCCAGAACTTTGGTGTTAATATTTTTATTAAAACCCTTTTATTTAAACAATTGTTTGTTTAAAACTGAAGGAATTAAAAAAAAGATATTTTAGTGAAATAGGAGTTTTAGACCAAAAACTTTTTTTGATTTTCAGTACATTTTCTTTTTTTCCCGATTTTCAAGCTATGGTAAAGTATTTCACCAAATGTTCAAGAGTAAAGTTTTAACAATGTTTCATATATCCCACGAGTCCAATTTCAGCAGCGTCAAGTAAATATTTATTCTGTTTTGGCGACCGTGGATTGACACTGAAAAAGTGTCCCTCCATCTTGCAAACTTCCCCTCTGCCGTGGGTTTGTATCTTTCAAATTCATCTCCTTGTACAATCGCTGGCCTAGAATGCAATAGTTCTTAAAAAAAAATCAGTTTAATTATTTGTTTCAAAGGAGAAACATGATAGTGTCCTAAGGAATTCTCGTAATTTTAAGGCATTAGTGGGGAATGTCGAAATATACTCTTAGCCGTCATGAAGTCTCCATGGCGTGAAAAAAAGAATTAGATTAGTCTCTAACGAAACTTACACCTCAGCAATTAGCCCACACTTACCGTCGAGTTATACAAAAGTTTTAAGAATTTCCTGGATTCGAACTCCTGCCTCATCCACCATATAGTATATTACTACTTGTTTCGATCCATGGCCCAGTTTCCTAAATGGTAAAAATTTGATAATTTTGAGGAAGTTGAATTTGCGGTCATAGAGTTCATTGCCAGTCATCCCAAAGAATGGAATCAGCGTGGGATTGAGCGATTGACTTGCAGCTGCCTAATAACGGTTTATAATATTAGGCTATACTTTGTGTATTAATTATATTTTAATAATAATAATAAGCATACAAAATGTCACTTCAGGTTGTCCAATTCGTGCTAGTACACCAATTCTCCCTATTGCAAATATTGTGTAAGCCATTACTAATTACTACCGGTCACAAAAATAAAATTTATTATCATCACTCTATCGTTATGGACCTCACAGTTTTAAATAATCGGCCAGACATTTTAGTTATCCATAAAAATAGAAAACTGGTACAGATTATTGAGATAGGTGTCCCATCGAATGACAATCTTTAAAAAACAGTTTCTGAAAAGAAAATGAAATACCAAGAGCTGGGGAGGAGCTGCAGCAACTCTATGAGTTGTAGAGTCGCGGAATTCACCCAATTATACTATCTTGTAACGGCCTGATTCCGGAGAGTACGCTAGAATCAGTCTAACGACTTGAGCTACCTATGAAAATTCTAGCAGGGGTTCAGCTATTAGTCGTTCTGGGAATGGCGACAATACTTGAAAATTCTTAAATATAACATAATCTGAGCCTAACCCTTGACTCATTGAGTCCGGGTGGGTTAATATCTCCAGCATAGGCTGAAGAAGTGCTAAATTCTGAAATAATAATAATTATATTTTACATCAAAGAAATAACGATACAGGTATTTGATTGAGAATCAGTAATTTTTTTAATACACCCTATGCTTGTGAAAGACCGTATCACCCATCTAACTTCAATGATTTTGCAAAACAATTAAATGAGCAGCCAACAATTGACACGTTGATTTCCAGAAGGTATTATATCCTAATTTGGTACTAAAAACTAATCTATCATTTATTCACTTGATTCATTTTTTCATTAAAATCTTGAGTTTATTTCCAAGATGTTTAACTTATCTATGCATATTATAGCACTTTTCCCATATACATTTAACAATAAAATATAAATATAGCACTTTTTGAAAGGAATTAAAAAGGGAAGAGTACTGTATTCAAGAATATATATGTTGTCGCAACATTGGGCCACCATACCCTCTCTCTCATAACATCATCATAAATAACCATTCTGAGGCGCGACAGACCGTGTAAGCCCTAGACCGTGCAGTGTAATCCTCTGGGAAAATACAGTCGCGATTCTCGATGATTTTTTTTTGTGTAGGGTCATCAGTCCCTAAGCCTATTTTTGTGAGCGGCCACCAGTTGGTTGATGGATCTAACATACTCGGAGGAGGGGCTGTGAGTGATTCTCTGTTTTATTATATGCTTGAAAAAGCGCCCCACCGGGACTGGGTTTCGTACTCCTTTGGCGTGAGAGACTGGCGCGCTAGCCACTCAGCCACGGGCACCCCATTTACTAATAACTATCATCTTAATTACTAATAAATAATGGATATTTCTTTATTTTTTCTCGGGGAAATATCTTTCCTTATTGGTTAATTACATTTTACATTCAATTTTCGATTGTCTTAAAAGAAAGTAAATATTGAAAAGACATTTTATTTGTTTATAGGACGCGCAGTAATAAAAAAGTATGTTTATGTGAGTGCATTTAGCAGATGTATTTATATTATGAACTAAGTGTGAAGAATGTTTAAATATAGAGACTTATAAATAAATAACTTTTAAGCTCATACATTATTTTAGCTTTTCAATTTAAAAAAAAAATCAGGCACTGTTATCGTTTTCATATTTAGTAAGTTCAGGGAATGTTAATTCCAAATATTTTCTAGATATAATTCCAATTATCAATTAAATGAGTTTCTTAAAATTTTTAAACAAAGTTTATCTGGTTTCAATAAGAAATACAGTAAAAAAATTAATTTGACTAAGAACTTAGAAGATCCCAAGAAACAGAAATAAGTTGTTTTAAACCATTAAAAAAAAAAAAAAAATTATTAGATTAAAACTACTGATCAAAAACATAGCGGTGCTTCAAGTCGTGCTAAATGAAGCAATGAAAAGTCACGAAATGATGAAAAACATATATTAATGGTAACACATTAATTTAAGTTAGGTATAAGCTATGCTTCTGGCGTGTTAAAGAGAATATATCACCTTTTGGAAGAAACTTAAAAGAAAGGTTGTCTTTTAACCAAGGATACAATACCTTTTAAAGGAAATGATTTTTACATGCTTTGGAATGAAATGTACCTTCTAAAAATAAAATAAACTTTCAAACGCATTTTTAGATAAAATTCGGATGACGGATTTCGATAAAACTAAACTACAATAAAAAACGTACAAATATGTCAAAATATTAATTTCGTGAAAAATGCCTTTAAGTATTTTTAAAAAATAAACGTCTCAATTCTACCATCATAATGTATGTTATTTACAGAATTTTGGATTTTTTGGAATTCTCTATTCTAATTCAGTTTGATATAAGCTTCAAAATACCGAATTCGCAGATTTGAAGAATGGTTTGTATACTACTTTAATCAATAAAAATCAGTCATGAAAATTGGCAATAATGAATTTTAATTATCTTCTTTATTACTCTATTTCATTCAGTAGGAAAGGCCATGTAACACTTCAGAAAAAAAATAAGCGTCTTTAGAAAAATAACGATTTATTTTACAAAATTATATTACACTATATTTAATCAGACTGTATTTACAGGAATATCCGTTGTTCGTTCCTTTGGTCCATCAGCGATCTGTAAATTAAAAAGAAATATCATATTAATAACAATATCATAAATTCTGCTCAATTTAATGTAATATAAAAAAACGAAAGATCAAAAATCTAAAATAATTAGTTAATAATGTGTGTATTATAAAAACATGAAATTGAATGGAATTTTTAATATAAATAATTGTTAAAAAATATCCTATTAGTGACAATTAAACCATCAAGAAAAGTTTATTAAACTTAGTAGAATGTAAAAAAATGAAAAAAAAAAAAAAATCATTTTATTCGAACCTTAGGTAATTGCTATAAAAAAACACTAAGACGATACGAACACCACGACCACTCTCACATCATTATCATACACCATATATAAATTCTTCTTTTGTTTATGTTTAACAGCTATATTTATTTATTTTAGTTTTAATTAAGCTCTTTATTTATTTCATTTTTTTAAATGATTTTTCGTACCGTTGAAAAATGAAATCACCGTAGCTCCAAAATTATATTAGTTTCAAATATATACGATTCAATGTCAAAAATTAGACTACAATACTGTGCGTTTAATTTTTAGCAATAAAACTATTCTTCTCCACCTTAATTTATTCAGAATTTATACTGTTTAAAGAACTTCTGCATTGAAAGCAAAACCACGCCATCAAATAACCATCAAACTTTGAGTTCAGTTGTTTAAGAATTGTCAAGGTGCATACAATAATAAAATACTAATATGTTATTACTTACCGTTTAGTGGTGGTGGTAGTGACCGCCTCCGCCGTAGGATGTGGTGTGGTAGATATGCTTGGTCTTGTAGATTGGTACTGGGACGGGGTAGGGCTTGGGCACTGGGTATGGCACCTTCTTGATAACTTCTATCGGGTATGGCTTCTCCACAGGAACTGGCACGTGTTTCTCAACTGGGACCTCGACTTTCTTCTCTACTGTGATTGGCACAGGGACTTTGATGGGGATTGGATGAGGAACCTGAAACAGACATCGTATATCGTCATTGTGAATCACTGCTTCTCATACTATTTCTATAATGGGAGGGCCTGGGCCTACCTTGATAGGGATGGGTACAGCGACCGGGTGTGGGATGTACTGGGCCACTGGGTAGTGGACCTGCTTGTAGATGGGCACCTGGACGTGCTTCTCCACTTCCACAGAATGGACAACGCCGCCACCAAGGCTGCCACCTCCGAAGCCGCCGTAGCCTGAATGTCCACCGTAGGATCCTCCGCCGTAAGATCCTCCGCCATAAGATCCTCCGCCGTAAGACCCGCCTCCGTAGGACTCTTCTCCACCACTACAATATTATTTAACATTGATTATTCATTATCGTGATTGTGATATTTTTAATATTCATTTTTTATTTTATAACATCATATGACTTACTGGTTTTATTACTATAAAGTGTTTATTACTATAAACAATGATTCTTTCGATTTCCTAACACAAGATATTTTGTTTAATATTAACTTGAAATAAGAATGAAAACATTCCTAATGGGCAAGAAGGGCGCTCCCAACGATCCGCTACATCAGGCTTTCCATTAAAATAATTAAGGAAAGCAGAACTAATAGAATTCTCCGTTAATCAACTTTCTCTCTTCTAATGGACTCCTCGATATGCGATTGATTTAACTATGATGTGTTCATATATTTTAATAAATGGCAGAATTTATCAATTGCGTAATAAATAATGATAAAAGTAAAATAATTTTATTGTGCAAAGCATACATACCCTTCGTGATGTTCAAGTCCTCTTTCTGACCGTTCTCCCGTGGCCGAGACTAACCCGACATAGACTGTTAACACTGCAAGGATCTAAAACACATTTTGACTATTAACAATTAAATCATGGCACATAATTTTATCAAAACATATTCACCTTTTTGTCCTTTTCAAGAAGATTGAAAATGATTATTAGGTGTCCTTAAGGTTCTTCTTAGCTTTTTTGTCTACGTTTTCGTGGTAATATAGTGCAGTATATAGTCGCAAGAACATTGTGCTGTTCTTTTTTAAAAGGGTGTGTCCTCTTCAGTTTTAGTATTTTTCAGTCAACTTACTCTTTCAATAGCTTGAGTATTGGTCAATCTTCTTGACGTATTATATCGAAACGTTCGTCTTTATACATCATTGTCATTCAGTAAGAGGTGAGGTTTCCGGTTCAATAATTCATCTCTTACCAGTTAGTTATTGATTCAAATTTTAATGTAAAATCAAAAAGTTATAACGGAATCCGAAACTTGATATTGCTTGAACCTGCCAGAGTGAATGATGGTCCATTGTCTAGACCATGTTAATTGCAAATCTGTCACGTCAATATTAATGTGTTGCGATTAAAAGTAGTGCATGTTCACGTCATGAAAGGTTCCCTTGAAGTATGTACCCCAGATGACCTGTTAGTGCTTTGGTACTTACCATGTGCTTCATGTTTGGATCGCGTCGCCTGACTCTGCCAGGTAAAGGCCCGCCCTCACTATATATACTAAGATCCCTACTATTGCTTTCTCCTCTTCCGCGACTTCTGCCGTTCGCTGCCCCCCTCCATCGGCTAATCTTGATCCACTTATCGCCACATTCGTCTGATGTTATATCATTTTAGCAATATAATATCACCTTATGAATTATAATTAATTTTTTTTTTTTAATTTTCAATAAAATTATATGGAAATTCTCCCGACGGACACACCATTCTTCGGGCAAATTTTAAATTTCCTTGCCGAATTTTAATGGAATCGCATCCCCAGATTCCTCTCTAACGGGCGCGGAAAGCCAAAACATGTTTTATGTTAAAATATCTTCTTCTTTTGCTTTTACCTTGTGTGCTCCTCAGCGTAGGAGAGTGCGTAGAAACGAATTTCACTGTTCTGAAAACCGTCATTAATAGTTGTATATTATTGAAACACATTCCCAAATTTAGACTCACTATTTATCAACATTAATTTACAGATGCAAACAAAAAATTTAAAGATAAAAAAATTGTTTGTATACACACACACACACACAAGTATATAAGTTTATACGTCTGATATTTATACAGTATTTATGTTCAAAAACCCAAAAATTAAAGACACTTTAGAGGAAGAAAATTTAAAATATTGCCATTCAAGCCCTATCAGACTATTACAGTCCATTAAATTTTACATCGGTATAGGGATTAAATCAAACCGTTTGAGCCGTTTTAGAGAAAATCATAAAAAGGTATAGTATAAAGTGGCTCTTTTGATTTGCTGATTTTCATGAAAACATTGCTGTGACATTCCGGGCGTATATGAAATTTCAGTTTTAAACGACTCTTCGTTTTTGCGCTAGTTTTACCTCACACACACAGAGAGACCTTTTTTGCGAGACTTAATCATTTGGGCTCAGGAGATCCTAAAACGTGTTATCCGGTGAAAACTCGAATTCGAAAATTTTCACGATCGCAATACTCCTTAGTATATATTCCATATATAGGCAAGTGAAAGTAAAAATAGTTCTTCACTATTGCATAAATTTGAAAAAAAAAGAATATTCAATGAGTGAAATTTGGAATACTGTGTTGTTATTTAAAAAAAATTATTATAACAGCCTTTTCGACGTAAAAATATATCAGCTATTTTCAGAGCTAAATCACTAAAAGAGCATGGCATTAAATAGAAATTGTAGGACATATGTTAGTTATGCATTTTATGTAGACAAGAATAAAAAAAGTAAGCATGAGACTCATTTCTAACCTCCCTTTTTATAGTCCGCTATAAATTTTAGTTAGTTCAAATTTTCATGGATTTTTTAAACAATTTTCTTGACTACTTATGTAAAATGCTGTAAGGACCAAAACTGTATACGGTACTCTCATCAACGCTCTAGTTTTCCTTTCGTTCTAAAATATAAAAAATTAAAGGAGTTAATAATTTTTAAAGGAAATGTTATTTTAACAGCGAAGAGAATTTTAAAACGCAAGAACTAGCTCAGTCTCAATGACCAAATTTATGTCACTTATAAATATTGTATAGATGTGTAACCTCTGTTAGTTTCAAAATTTTTCACTCAGTCCCTTTTGAGATATTTTCGTGTAAACTTCGCAAAAAGTTTTTGCCTTTTTTGAAAATTCATATACAAAAAAGAACTATATTTTCAAGATCGAAATTTTTAAAGATATTAGGGCTGAGAAAAAAAGATAAAAAGTATATCTTTTTTTTATTTTTAGTCTTGTTTTGACTCGATATCTGCAAAATTACAAGAATTAGAGAGTTTTCCAAAACATGTTTTCAGTCGCTTAGCTGACTTAAAACGGCTGCAACACTAAAAGTATTAGCCAGAAAAAAGTTTTTTCCACGGTTTTTTATTCATGAAATGATAGAAAATAACTGGTTAAAAAATCAATAAAATAAAAAAATGTTAAGCGGCAAGATCTGGACGGTTTCGAATGAATTGACCCATATTTTTAAGAGGACTTACATCTTCCGAGTAATGAAATGACTAAAGAAAGGCGAACTAAGTGTCAAAGTGTGTTGAGAATTAATCAATAACAATTAATCATGACTCATAGTTCAAAACGCCATGTCTCTACTAATACTTATTCGATTAAATAAGTATATTAAATATTAAATAAGGAAATTAAGAGTGCTATCGATCAATTTTTTTATATACGCTTAGATTTGTTTGTATTCGATTTTTGATTTTAGGTATCTTGAAACGTGCAAGTTTAAATTTTAATTGAGATTCAATTTTTCATTCATGAATGCTTTTGTTCTTCTTGTTTGTTTATTCATTTAACGCCACTTTATGCTACTGTGGCTAATCGAACGATTCTTCAGTGGGACTCCTAAATTTTGCCGATCCGTGTTTCATTAGGATAGCGATCTTTACGAGTACTTGACATCGCACGGGACCACCTTTTTACGACCCCTCCGAAGGACAGCATAACTAACCTTCAGGTTTGAACCTAAAACCTTGATTATATAAAGCTGTTATGCTAGTAACCTCTTGTTCTTCTAGTTAAATTATCATTGTACTGTTCTTGTCCGAAATACATTTTTTATCTTAACTATGAAAGCTTTCAATTTACATCTCAGATTCATAAACAGTTCTCAATTCATTAACATTAAATAATGTTTATCTTCATACATAAATGTCCGAAAGCGTTTAGCATGTATAGTGTCACCTGTTTTGGAAAATAAATTGTTAATGCTGGCGTCGCATCCATAGGGTCATTCTTTAGAGATTTTTCACTATAGTAGCAAATTAAGAAAATAATAAAGCTGTCCAAATCACTTAAATTAATTTTACTTAATCAAATAACTTCATCTGAATATTATTTGTCGCTCAATATTTCCCATTGATTCGTAGCTCAAATAAATCCTCTTTTATTACTTGCATAACTATGTTTAATGCCGATCTACACTTCACAGAAATTTACATGTTGAGAGTAATTGTTAGGTTCTATTTTATTTAATAATATTGTTAAAAATGAACCCTTTTAATTGGAAAAAAAATTTAACTTCTTCCGTCAAAATTTGAGGTCTTACTTCAAGATACGTAAAGCTATGAGGAATACAAAAAAAAATTGTCTGTTTGCCGAATTAATGAAGACCAAAATTAAAGCGTCCTAATATGATTCGATAGAGAATTAAATTGTCTACAAAACAAAAAATCTGGTGCGGGGAACACACGACTTTCACTTACCTCCATTTTTAAAATCAATGAAAGTATTTTCAAATACAGCTAGAGATAAAAATACGTGAAATTATTAAGGAATTAATCAAATTGAATTTATGTAGAGACATGTGTTTCATTAAAAAATCTATTATATTATTATCTAAAATAATCAGTTAGTTTTATGTTCATTTCATCACTCTCTATTAACTTTTAAAAGCTTGAGTATGAGATGATATTTTTTCTAAAATCTTTAGCTTTCCAACGGTATATCATACATGTATATTACTGCTCTTATGTTCAAAAACGAAAAGTTGCATTAAAAAATATTTTTTCTGTTTTCTCCTTTAGTTGGGTATCGAATTTATTCAATTTATATATTTACCTTTTTTTCATCAGCGTCAACAAGATAATCTAGTTATTATTATTGAATCTACAAAATTAAAGGTACTGTAGGGGAAGAAAATTTAAAATATCGGCATTTAACCCCTGTCAGACCATTTTTATCCAAATAAAACCTACATGATATTAAAGCCCATTAAATTTTACATCGATATAGCGAGTTTAATCAAAATCGTCGGAACCGTTTTCGAGAAAATCGAAAAAAGGTGCAAAATGCATGGTATAAAGTGCCTCTTCTGGTAAGCTCATTTTGATGAAAAAAGTTTTGTCACGTCTCGGGCGTATAGTTGTCTTAAATATGAAATTTCAGTTTCATAAGTGAAATTTCACTTACTATATATAGTAAGTGAAAGTAAAAAAAGGTTCAGAAATAGCAGATAAAAGTTTGAAATTAGCAGTGTTCATAGGCCATTTTCCTATTAATATATCGCTTCTTATGTCAGTTAATTGCCTATAAACAGCTATATAAACTGACATGCCCTAGTATGTAGAAGAAACCATATTCTGTTGTGAAATTAATTACAACAGCGATCATTTGGTAAAATAATCTTAATTTGACTACTTCATTTAAGAACGCCCAAACACGATCACATAAATATAAACTTCTGTCACTGCCTGGAATTATATTGTCAAGTATTTTCATATATACATTTTAATTTATAAAATTGCATAACCTTAATTTGCAATTGGAAAAGGGTTCTTATTAGATTATTTTTTCGTTCGTTATTCACGTAATGTTGAAACGTTTTTCTGTACTGGATACTTGTATATTTTTTTGTGTTGCTTTTCGTTAGATAACGTTTGAAAATGAGAAAACAAGTTTTTGAAGCAGCACTGCGTACTTTCCTAATTGCTTAGAAAATCCTGTATTTAATTATAATATACATTGAACTGATTAGCAAATGTTACCTCTATACTTTTCAGATCTTCTTTAATTTATTTTTTTGAATGTTTTTTGAGGAAAAGGAAAAAGTTAAATAAATTAGTTCCTCGTGTACTAAAACTTTATCGATTGAAGAAGGAATGGTTAGAAAGAGGTACAGAAACACCTAAGTTTAGTTGTTTTTTTTTATTGTCTTATTAACGTTGAAGTAAAAATTTACTTTACTTGTAAAAAAACTATAAGTCGGTAACTGAAATAAAAATTATGCAAAGTTAACATAATCTGCCACTATCTAGATCGGAATCCCCATGAAATCTTAAATATGGCAGTTTTTATCAGATATATAGTTACCAAAACATAAAGAAACTTCATGTATAGGAACATTAGATTTTCTTTCTTAATTTTATTCACTAACATTAATCGACTCATAAAAAAAAAATAAAATAAATAAAACGAATAAAGGAATATAGAATTCAAGGCAGGTAACATGTGTATAATTTTTTGGCTGAGTGTATACATACTTCTCTCTGGGTGGTACAAAATATGAATTAAAATAGCTATAGTTCATATATACAAGCTATAATAGTTCATTCATATTTTTCTATCTGCATGTATTTATCACCAATTATTTATTTGTCATTTTTGAAATATTAATACTGTATTATTTATAATGATATTATTTTAAAGCGGAAGAATTATTCGGTTACTAATAGAATAACAAATTGATGTTTTTTAAATTTCTCCAGTTTTTTTAAAATAATTATTTATACTGTTTCAGAGTTTTTCCTCATATGGAAAAGATTAGAAGAATTTCATCTTTACGAATATTTATTTATCATTTTTAATTTAATTAACACACATTTATCGATTCATAGAAAATAAATAAATAAAGGAATATAAAATTCAAGGTAGGTAATATACGTATTATTTATTAAGCTGAGGGTATACATACCTCTCTCTAGATGGCATAAAATGGTATAGTTCATTCATTTTTTTTTTTATCTGCATATAATTATGACGTATTACTTATTTATGGTTTAATATTATAGTATTTATAATTATATTATTTTAAAACGGAAGAATTATTTAATTAAAAGAGTAAAACAAAGTGGTATTTTTAAATTCTCCCGAAATATATTTTAAAATTATTTATCAACGTCTCTTGGGCTCTTCCTCAAATAGAGAACATGAGATGTTTTAGTGAAAAATCGTTGATATTAATGCAAGATAATTATTCTTCCGCTTTGAAATATCATCATGAATTTCCGAATAAGGAATGACAATGACCATATTAAGAAGGTATGATGTTTTAATAAACTATTGATGAAATTACTAAAAAAATAATATATTTTATAAATAATAAATTATAGGTATACATATACATATATAAAATTTCTACTAAATTCTAATACTATACAGCACTTACTTCACCCCATCTTTATAAAATTTTACATTTTTAACACGTTAACATTTATAAAATGATATTTTGGGTGTCTTTAAGACTCCATCTTTCGGTATGAATTGATTATGGATTTAAAATCAGATATATTTCTGGTATAGCACTTAATTACCGGAACTAAAAGTTGGTAAACTATTGTTTTTTCGGTGATAGACTTTGGGTTTCTGAAACGCTACTTGGCTTCCTATTTAAATTTCTAAAACGAACTTGGTTGCAACGTTCAGAATTGTTCTCTTCCTTGATTCGAAAATGTTTACCGCCCCTTCTATGAACTCTATGGTATATATGTTTGCATATGTTGTATTAGTTTACTTATATGTTATGTAATATACATTACTGATCTTTGAAGGAAACTTTTTAACACATTGTTTTTTTTTTTATTGTTATTTCAGTTTTTTACATGTTTATTTATTTATATAGTTACATAATTTAAAAACGAAAAGACTAAAGATGCCCTGAACTTTGTCAAACAATTTTACTTAGCGGCTATAGATTGATAATCGTTGATTTAACTATTCATCATATTTATCTCTTAACATAGTTGGAACAACAGTACCATCCACAATTTAAGTTGTGATTATCTTTGTCAAACAACCTCAGTTTAATGAATAGTGTTATAATTGGCGTATTCACGTTAGGGAATAAGGAAGAAATTTATTCTCCCAAAATGAATTTTTTGAAAAAAAGAAAGAAAGAAATAATAAGATAATGGCTTATTTAAAAAAACACAAGAATATATACTAAACACTTATTAGTATCAATAATTTTGAGTTACTAAAATACAAAGTGGCAAGTTCGTTATTTCTTCTGCCTTCCCTTTTCCTCCAAGGACCCTTCCCCCTCTTAAAAGTAAAACGTTTTCTCACCAAGCTCTGGTCCGCTACTGATTGGCATAAATAAAACAGTCAGCAACTCCTTTGTATTATAACGGATTTTTAAGAAATTTGCTTTTTATTCATTGTAAATTAAACTAAGAAATAAGGAAAATACAAAAGAAACGGGGTTGCCAGAGACATCTTCGCCATAAAGTGAATATTCATAATAAGTCTAAGAGATATTCGATTTATTAATGAATAGATCAAGAAATTTTCATTTTACTTTTCAGACATTTAATTTTTTGATAATTAGACTCATTAATGACGGAAAATCGGATTTTATTTCTTAGATAAACGGGAAAATGGAAGAAGGAAGTCTCGCTTTATAATGCATTCCCTTAAGATGACCATTAACAAACGATGCATAGTAGTTCCAAACGCACTTTTCCGACACAAGTCTGTACTGTTCGTTCTATTTAAGGCATTTAACTATTTCAACGAGATTTTGTTGCTTTGCTCCGAAACCCAAAAATATGACGCCTAGTGAAACTGGCAGAGAATACCGGGGGTGTAGCGATGTCTACCAGTTACAATACCATCTTCAGAAACATTTTTCTCAATTGCCAAATAATTTTTGTACCTTGAAATTTCCGAAAAAAAAATACTTGAAATGATTTTACATATTAATTAGAAATTATTAATTTAACCGTAAATTAATTCTTAACAACTCATATATTTGAATATAATAATATTAATTTCATAAATAAATAGAATTGTGATGGCTGTTTTTGTCACCATAATTATAAATATTTACGAAAACAAGGCTTGGACCGATATATGGTTAATTTCGATTGCAACTGTAAAATAATTAATGGTACTATTTTAAAGAAAATTTCAAGGTACTAAGATTATTTGGTAATTGAGAAAGATCTTTTGAAAACGGGAACTGAAAGAAACTTCTGTATCTGTGACATTACACATCAGTTTCGAAGTTATTCGAATATCTATTCGAATAAATGGAATTTGTTGTTTATTTCTCCTAAATTTTCCTAAAATAGCAAGCCATTGTACATTGCGTGGAACTATATGGTGTATTGAAAGACGTCAGGAAAGGGAGGTTATTTGTTTCACCGATGCAATCCCGCAATGCTTAAATGACATTCTAGTTGACTAACGCCTTGCATTTGTTGGTCTACAGAAACTTGACATTAGAAGGTAGGTTTAAGATTAAATAAGTATTGAAAATCTTTTATTTTTTCATAAATATTACATATAGTAGAATACATATATGCATTTTATCATATACTTACATTATTAATATCCAATATTAAATATTCATTATTTCAATATTTATATGATATATTATTTAGATTTCTTAAATGTTAATTAACTATGAACTAGATAGATAGATAGAGATAGAAAAGTCTGTTTATTTTTCAAAATTACAGCACATATAGAATAAACAAATAAAAAATAAACAATTTACAAATTAGAAAATACCATAATAAAAATCAGACACACTACATGGTCTATTGACCGTCCGTGGAGTCTGTGTTTATTCACAAAATTAACCTTTAATCTATCAATATAAATAATTAATAACAAAATAAGAAACAAACACTTCGAATGTTATTTATGTACTAAAATAATCTATTACAGAATTCGCAGTAACTTCCAAGTACGTAATATCTCCTTTTATATCATTCTTTACACGGCCATTTAAAATAACTAAATTAAAATCGTAACAAAGTTCTAATATTTTTTTTTTCCCATTGACATCTAAATGAGTCTCTAGAATTTCTATAAAAACATTCAATATTGGTATCAAAATCTATATATTTGTTTGACAAAAACAATCAACAAATATGTTGATCTGATACTTTACTATTAAAATCCCCGACCAAACAAACATTTAAACTATTTACCTCATAAAGGAATTCTAATAAGCTTTTGTAATCCCTTTCCCAGCTGTTACAGTTAAAATACACTGGCAAAACATAAACATCAAAGTTACATAAACCTAACATTACTAAATGTTTTTTTGAGATTTCACTGAACATAATATCATTTTTAAAAGGTCTTTTTAAATTTACACCATATAAACTGCCGCCTGAGAACTACATGTTGCCTTTCTAATAGCAGGCACCCATATTATATAAAAATCATTAAATAAATGTGCATACCTTGACTCATCCTTATTGTCTCAAATAAAAAAAATACATCAAACTTTTTAATATATTGAAAAAACTTAAAATTATCTTTTTTACTTTGCATGACACAAATATTATATACTAAAATTTTCACCGATTGTAATTTCGAGGGATTCCCAAAAATATTTCCTTGATGTGAAGAAATTTAGTCCTTAAACTTTGATATAATACCAGTTGATTTTAATTTGTGTGGAGTTTTTTCAATATGATGGTATTCTGGCGCGAAAACGAAATGCTTCTAGTTTTTCTTTAGCTTTTCTTATACCAGGATTTTCATTTTCAACATCCTGCAGTATATTTTCTTCAGTGAATTTTTGATTTTCTGGTGAACTTAAAATTATTTGCATCTCATCAAGTGTATATAGAGTCCCTTTAAATTTAATCTTATTTTTAATTATACCAGATTTTTCATCTATTTTTCGAACTTTTATCTTAACTATGAACTATAAATGGTGCATTTATTTAATCCCCTCTTTTAGTTTTCTTGGTAATCATGGTGGATTTCTTATGTTTCGACTATAATTGTGTAATAGTTTCATTTATTGATTATTTATCACACATGTGTATATCTATCTATATATATTTTACATTATGTAGGAATGCAAAACAGATATATATATATATATATATATATATATATATATATATATATATATATATATCGCACATTAACTCAGTCTATATCGTTTCAAATTTATTCTTATAAAATTTTACTGCATTTAAACGAATTTAAATAATTGGTTGGTATTTAAAGTTTCGACATTACGTCATGGATAAATGAGGGGCTGAGGTGAATGATATGATTATTAAAATTTTATATATTTTGTTTTGTCAGAGCAGTATAATAGTTATATGAAATTTCATTCTATTTCTGTGTACCATAAAAAGGAACAGGGGAATTCCTAGTTATTAAGCTTAGCAAAAAGTTTGTCAGGAACAGAACAATGTATATTATTTGCAAAAAAAAAAAAGGTTAATAATGTTTTAGTTTTTTACCGTTCGTTGATTTTTAAATGAAAATTAAATTAAATTTAAAGCTCAATTGTTACCATTCAGGATTATATTAAATAACAATCAATCTCAATAGAGGGTTCTCTAATATAAAACTTTCTAAAATTAATTTATTAACTTTTAAAAATCATAATAAAATGGCAGAATGGCTGAATTATTTCCAAGAATTTGAATATTTGACATTGAATTGTACATTTTATAAATTGAACATGGCTGATAAATTTAATGGGGTCTAATATTATGTACGTCTCATTCTGATTAAAATAGTCTGACAGGGCCAACATACCAAATTAAGAATTAAAAAACAATAAAGTTTTTAGATTTTTTTTTCCAAAAATAAGAATAGGAATATACAGTGTTGGAAAGCTAAGGAGTTGAGAAAAAAAATTATCTTATGCACATTGTGGAAGGTAATGTAAAATGAAGAATAAGGAATAAACTTAAATGATTATTGTGCATACTATTTCATGTTATTGTATTTTTGGGTTATTAAATTAATAAAACACGAAAATAAATTTAAAGTGCTTTCTTACGCCATTTAGTTCATAAACTGGTATAGGATATTCATTCGGGCTTCTGCTTTGGCTGCTCGATCCGCCGCTTCATTCCCATGTATCCCGGAATGCCCTGGAGTTAAAAAAGTTAGTCTTTGATATTAGGGGATTATTTCTTAGATAACAGCCGATCAAGTGATTAATTCAATAACTCAGTAATTTTTTAAGGTGGAAAAAAAAAAATATTAGTTTTTAACCGCCAGTAATTATACAAAAATAAAACGAAAAAATACATAAATACAAAAACATAAATACTTAACTCTGTTATTTTTGAAGTCAGTAAATGCCGATAAACAAAAGAAAAAAAAAAAGAAATCAATTGAAATATTGGTAATTATACGCTTGTAACTCCGTTATTTTCGAAGATAAAAACACAAATTCTATAGAGTTTTAGAATTAGTACACCGCTATTAATTATAAAACAAATGAATTACTTATTGAAAATCGAAATAAAATAAAAGTAAATAGTAAAAAAGTCTAGTATAAATGATTGGTTTACTTAATACTGAACCTTTGTAATAGAAAAAAAAATATTCCCACAATATTTGAAGGCTTATGTTTCAAGATACCTCGAACACGAATAATGATTAAAAACATCCGTTTTGAAATTAGCAGTGATGGTGATAGACCATTTCCCTTTGAATTATTTATTGCTTTTCATATTTGTATACTGTGTATAAAAAGCTTTATAAACAGTTATACCCTAATAGACTTATTAAAAAATAAACCATTGTGTGATAATTTTAGTAGGATTCTATTCGTGTGTAACCTAGGCGAGAAACAGGATAATCACAAGTTATTAAGCTTAACAAAAAAATTGCCTGAAACAGCAATATAACAATATAATTTTTTCTGCAAAAGAAAAAGTTAATAATATTTTTTTTTTACAGCTTGTGTATTTTCATGTGAAAATTTAAATGAAGTTAAAGTTTTAGCAAAGTAGTTTTGGATATTATGCCTTTTTCGAGAATTATTTGGTTGATATAGTAATTATAATTTTTTTTTTTCTAAGTTGGGAAATGATTTTAAAAAATATTGTTTTTGTTTAAGTTTCAAACTCCGCAAATGGCATAAATTGCTACTATTAATACATGTTTTAGGAATTATTTTTGAAAATTTACTTGTTTGATCAGTAATGTTCAGCATTTTATTTATTTAACATCCGTTTCTGGCCTATACGGCTAAACGAGAATTGGCGTCAGTTCTTTGACCTCTTCTATCACTTTTATTGTCTTCTTTCTACTGGCCTTCTTCTTCCTCTCTGCAAACGCCGAGATTGAATGAAGCTGTCATCCAGTCATATATAAACTCTTTGAAGTTGAAATATATATTAGATTTGCAACGGTTTGTTATACATCTGTATTATTGGTTTTGTGTCCAATACTCTAAAACGTGTATTTCCGGTAAAAACTCGAATTAGAAAATTTTTACGATCGTAATACTTTTCCCTTTTTTTTTTCGGTTGGCGCGACAGGCCTTGGAGGCCTTGGCCGCGCGGTATGGTTTATATTCCACACCGCGATACTCGATGACATTTTATAGGGTAGGGTCATCATTCCCTACGCCTATTTTTGTGGGTGGCTATCACTTAGCTGACGGGTCCCACATACCCGGGGGGGGATTGTGAGTGAATCCCCATTTATTTGTATGCTTGAAAAAGTCCTCCTGGGACTGGGATTCGAACTCACAACTTCAGCGTGACAGGCTAGCGCGCTAACCACTCAGCCACGGGCTCCATATATATATATATATATATATATATATATATATATATAGATAGATAGGTAGTGAAAGTAAAAATGCCACAAAAAAAAAAAAAATAGTAGATGAAAAGAGTAACTAAACAGTTGTATGCAAAACAAAAGTAAGGAGGGATTAATTCTGCGACAAAGGCGAGGAGAAAGTATTAATTCAAAGAGTGAATAAAACATCAATTCAAATGAAGAGCAAGAATGAAAGATGGAACTGAAGGAAGAGATTTCCGCCCTCCGGGTGTTCTTGTTAATAAAGGAAGGAGACGGCGTCTTCAGTCATAACAAGTTTCCTTTTTAGTCACTTTCATCATATGGCATAAGGATATGGGCAAAAGCTGATTGGTTTAAAAGGGAAAATTCTTCATCACAGAGGAGGAGTTTCATTAGTGAGTGAAACCAACTTCCCGTGGTTCAAAGAGTTTATATATGACTGGATGACAGCTTCATTCGATCTCGGCGTTTGCAGAGAGGAAGAAGAAGGCCAGTAGAAAGAAGACAATAAAAGTGATAGAAGAGGTCAAAGAACTGACGCCAACATTCTTTCGGATGTTAAATAAATAAAATGCTGAAAATTACTGATCAAACAAGCAAATTCTCAAAAATAATTCCTAAAACATGTATTAATAGTAGAAATTTATGCCATTTGCGGAGTTTGAAACTTAAACAAAAACAATATTTTTTAAAATCATTTCCCAACTTAGAAAAAAAAAAATATAATTACTATATCAACCAAATAATTCTCGAAAAAGGCATAATATCCAAAACTACTTTGCTAAAACTTTAACTTCATTAAATTTTCACATGAAAATACACAAGCTGTAAAAAAAAAAAATATTAACTTTTTCTTTTGCAGAAAAAATATATTGTTATATTGCTGTTTCAGACAATTTTTTGTTAAGCTTAATAACTTGTGATTATCCTGTTTCTCGCCTAGGTTACACACGAATAGAATCCTACAAAAATTATCACACAATGGTTTATTTTTTAATAACTCTATTAGGGTATAACTGTTTATATAGCTTTTTATACACAGTTAACAAATATGATAAGCAATAAATAATTCAAAGGGAAATGGTCTATCACCATCACTGCTAATTTCAAAACGGATAAAACGTTTTAGATTATTCGCTAAATGGGACCATATTAGTAAAATGATGGAATGGACTATAGTTAGCTAAATGTGGACTTGATGTTCGATCCCTGTGAAGAACCTGCGCCCATAGAATCTCCTTCTATCTCAGAATTCTGGCCAAAAGTAGACGATAGTAACATTTAGCCAAAATCTGTTGAGAGAAGACACGTTGCTAAACTATTACATGCCCTAGAGACTGTAACCATCGTTACATCCTTCCATTTCATTGTTACATCACCTCCGTGGCATAATACCAATTTGCGTACCTATTGGAATCTATCCTTTTCTAGTCAGTATCAATCTTTCTTTCGATTTTGGAGATTTGTTATTATACATTTATCAAATAATGAATACTATGCTATACTACGAATACTTTTCATAGTATGATAAATACTGTTACAATTTTAATAAAGAGTATAGAATATTGTGTCTCTACGGAATTATAAAAGAAGACAAAAAAAAGCTTTTTTTTTTTTTTTCAAAAATATGTCTCCTGGGACCACTTAAAACAACATATCTCTTATTTTTCTTGAATTCCTTCTTCCTTTCTGAATGCTTCGCCCTTTTCTCCTCAGGACATCCTCTTCCAATGGGATTCCTTATTTCCTGCACAAGAATCGCCAACTGTTTATTAGTAATATATTTGAAATAGCAATATTTACTCGGCAAACATCACCTATGTTGTGGATTGCCTGTATCAATAAAATAAATAAATAAATAAAACGTAAAACAAAATTTGTTTAACTGTGGCAACACTGGTACCGAGTAACCTTCCTATATCTTCACATATGTAATTATTAATTCAAATATCAGTGTGTGTTGATTATTTCTTATTTATAAAATATACATTCACATTATAGTTTGTTTATTTATTTAACGTCACTTTATGCTACTATGGCTAATCGGACGATTGCTACAGTGGAGTCCTAAATTTTGCCTATCAGCTTTTATTAGGATAGGGATCTTTAACGAGTACCTGACATCGCACAGGCTCGGACCACCTTTTAATGTCCCCTCCGAAGGACGGCGTAACTAAGGATTTTTACTCCCATTAAAAAATCCTATGACCACTGCGGGTTTGAAACCCGTGACCTTTAGCATGGGAGGCTGTTACGCTAGCCATCCAGCTACAAGTGATCCCTTCACATTATAGTTTCCATTTATAATAAAATACATATTAGTTGGCGACGAGGATGGAATAAATATACATTCACTGCATAGTTTCCAATTATAATAAAATACATATTAGTTGGCGACGAGGATGGAATAAAATATACATTCACTGCATAGTTTCCAATTATAATAAAATACATATTACTATACGTTTCCAGAAAAATTATAAGTACTCATTTGAATGACTTGCAATGCGTTATGAGTTGCAAAGGAGTTATGATGATATGCAACCGTTTGTCTCAAAGATAAAACGATATTATAGAATGATTTGGAATTGGCTACTTGGTACTGGTATGTCATTGTAACTTGGAGTTAATAAAATTGATATCTGACATGAAATAATAACATTTAATTTGTCATAAACATATTAAGCTCATTGCTATTCATCTGTATTTTTTTATATAACCTCATTCATCATAGTCACTATCAACAACTTTCGTCATTTGTAGCAATTTTAATTTAAATTATTTTATTTATCACATTGAATTCACCGCAACACAAACCTAATGAAGTGTAGTTTTTGTTCTATTTTGTCGATGTGTCTCGATGTTAGAAACAAGATATTTATAGTCATATTAGATTAATTATAGTAATCGGTTAAGTTGTTTTAAAATCAATTTCCTCATCAACCATAATTCTAACTTTAGTCTAATAAGTTGCCATTTTATTACGTTAAACATACAATAGCGATCCAGGAGAAGTAGGCATACCCATAATTACTCAATATATTTTAGCTGTAACGTAATCGTGGTATTGAGTCAAGTTTGCAACATAAATGTGATTGATATACATTGATCCAACGAATTGGAATATTTTCACGTGAAAACACCTTTGATAAATGTGATTGTTAAAAATATAATATTTATATTTCTTGAAAATGTATACGTCTTATAATAATGGAGTAGTTGTTGACCGTTTTTCAAGTTCGGCGTTTGCAATTCGAAACGTAATTGCTGTTGGTTTATTTACTCGATAAACTTTCAAAGCTTTTGCCGTCAGTGACATTTTATGTGACTGACAAATGACCAAGTCCCGCAAAAAGGTATCCGTGTGTGTGTTTGTTTACCTCAGTCTAGGGAAAAAACGAAAAGTCTTATGAAACTGAAATTTCATATTTAAGACAAGTATACGCCCCAGATGTTACAGCAACTTTTTCATCAAAATCAGCTGAACAGAAGAGCCATTTTTACTATCCATTCTGCACCTTTTTACGATTCTCAAAAACGGCTCCAACGATTTTAATTAAACTCGCTATATAGATGTAAAATTTGATGGGCTTTAATAACACGCAGGTTTAATTCTGATTGAAATAGTCTGATAGGGCTTAAATGCCGATATTTCAAAATTTCTTCCTCTAAAGTACCTATAATTTTGTAGATTTTATGAAATTGACTATGTCATCTGATCAGCATTGCTGGAAAACAGGTAAATATATAAATTTAACGAATTCGATATCCAACTAAAGTAGAAAACTGCAAAAATATATTTTTTCTACAATTTTTAGTTTTTTTATAATAATAACAGTAATATACTGTAATAACGTATGATATACTGTTTGAAAGCTGAAGATTTTAGAAAAATTATTATTTTCTACACACAATCGGAAAAGTTAATGGAGAGTGTTAAAAAGCTGATGAAACTGATTGTCGTAGATAGTAATCTAAGAGATTATTTAATAAAACACATGTTTCTATTGAAATTCAATTTAATTAATTCTTTAAATATTTATTTTTATCTCTAGCTGCATTTAAAATTATTTTTTAAAATTGCATTTAAGAACAATTTAAATTAATTTTAACATGAAGGTAAGTGAAAGTCGTGTGTTGCGCGCACCAGATTTTACCGCACACCAGATTAATTTACATCATGTAATATGATTTAGAAATATATATATATATATATATACATTATATATATATAATATATATATATATATATATATATATATATATATATATATATATATACATATACATATATATATATATATATATATATATATATATATATATATATATATATATATATATATATATATACATACATATACATATATATATATATTATATATATATATATATATATATATATATATATATATATATATATATTATATATATACATATATATATATATATATATATACATATATATATATATATTTTTTTTTTTTTCAATGTTGCTACTACTGGTGTTTCTGTTTCGCAGTTAAACTCTCCTAACATACTGCGTTGCTTATCAACGTTCTTACCTGTAGCTCTAATATTGAGCAAATAACTGGTATCGATCGAGTTGAAGAAAGTTTAAACCTCGATATTTGCCGATGCGTAGGTGTTGGAGCCCGAGTGAGAGGAGGAATTTGATACGCGGGTGCACCCGTGTGGTATTTCCTGTGTATATGGGCGGCTTACTGGGTTCTTCCTCGATACAGGTCCTCAACTTCCGCTGCAGGTCCAGTGAAAGGCAGCTCGTATTATAACCTATATTAATTACCGGAGGCGCTATTTTTTACTGATGTTCTTTTTTGGTATAGTTTGGTTGACTAATCTCTGTAATAAACAGTTTGAACAGGAAGGAAAGTTCTAAATGGATAACATCCATCCAAGTTCCGACTTCTTTATCGTTCTTTTTTTGAATAAACATGCTCGATAAATTATTCCGGCTTTTTTTTTTTTCATAAGCGATAATATCAAGTATACGATTATGGTTGAGTTTATATGTTGTTGTATTGTAGAGGGAAGCAAGAACAGAAAAAACTTTAATTTTAACTCTCCAGTAGATACCAGATCGCCTGCCGCGAAACTAAAGCAATAATAATTGCGGTGGTCATCGCATGAAGATCTCCATCAGCAATAAACCTGGATCCAGCGACCCACGAAGCTGTTAAAAACAATCACATAAAAATCTCAAACGGCTGAATAAAAACCTAAAGCCTAAAGCAAAGCTCATCCAATGAACAAAATTTCATCGTTAACTGTCTTCCGAATTCCGCTTTCCCAGTTACATTAACAATTTAGATGCATTGTAATCAATGATAAACTTTGTATTATAAATAATAAAACTAATTCAATTAATTAAAAATCTGGTGCGGGCAACACACAACTTTCACTTACCTCCATTATTTATATAAATTAGAAGCAAAAATAAATTGTAACAAATTAATTAAATTGAATTTCTATAGAAACATGTGTTTTATTAAAAATCTATTATATTATTATCTAAAACTATCAGTTAGTTTTATCGGCTTTTTATCACACTCAGTTAACTTTAAAAGCTTGTGTATGAGATAATATTTTTTCTAAAATCTTTAGCTTTCTAACGGTATATCATACATATTACTGTTGTTATGTTCAAAAACGAAAAATTGCATTAAAAAATATTTTTTCTGTTTTCTCCTTTAGTCGGGTATCGAATTCATTCACTTTATATATTTACCTGTTTTTCATCAGTGGTAACAAGATAATATAGTTATTTTTATAGAATCAACAAAATTAAAGGTAAAATAAAATATCGGCATTTAAGCCCATTACATTTTACATCGATATAGCGAGTTTAATCAAAATCGTCGGAACCGATTTTGAGAAAATCATAAAAAGGTGCAATATGCATGGTATAAAGTGGCTCTTCTGGGGAGCCGAATTTGATGAAAAAGTTTTTGCAACATTTCGGTCGTATAGTAACCTTAAATATGAAATTTCAGTTTCATAGGGCTTTTCGTTTCCGCTCGGGGGTTACCACACACACTCTCAGATCTTTTTGCGGGACTTGGTTATTTGGACTCAGGGGACCCTAAAACGTGTATTTCCGTTGAAAACTGGAAGTCGAAAATTTTCACGATCGCAATACTTTTTATATATACCCTTACTATATATAAAAAGTGAAAGTAAAAAATCTGGTATGAGCAACACATGACCTTCACTTCCCTCTGTTGTTAACAGTGTAAGAGCTCTTAAATAAAAAAAAAAAAAAAAATGAAAAAAACATAAAGGGTTATATTCACCTTCGCTGGAAACATATGTTTTAGATCAAAAAAATATAACCATATATTATTTTCATGGACAATAATTACCCAAGTTATTACACTATTCGTCACTTTACATTTAATTTCAGAACTTTGTATATAATTTATCATTTCTTGTAAAATCATCAGCTCTTCAACGGTATATTACTATGTTAGAGGGAGCCAGTGCCTGAGTGGAAATAATTAGATGACGATTCACTCACAGCCTCTCCCCTGGGTATGTGAGACCCGTCAGCCACATGGTGGCCACTCACAAAAAAGGTATATGAGTGATGACCCTACTCTATAAAATTCCGTCGAGAATCGTGAGTATATTCTCCCAGGAAAGACCACGCGGCCAAGGGCCTACACGGCCCGTCGCGCCAGAAAAAAATTACTATCCTTATTTTCGGAAGAAAAAGATTTACCTAAAAAAATATTTTTCCTCTTTTCTCCTTCAGTTGGTTATCAAATTCGTTCAACTAGCACATATAACGGTTTTTTATCAATGTTAATTTCTTGAAATCTATAAATATATCGACTTTAAGATAAATTGAAAAACCGGAATTTAAGCCCAGATAGACTACTGTAATCAGGATGAAATTTACATGGTATTAAAACCTATTAAAGTTTATATGGATAGAGCAAGTGTAACGAAAAAATTAGAGGCGCTTTTGAGTATTGTAAAAAGGTAAATGTGGCTCCTCAGGTAAGCTGATTTTGATGAAGAAGTAGCTGTAGCATCTCGGGCATATAATTGTCTTAAATATGAAATTTCAGTTTCTTACGACTTTTCGTTTTAGCCCTAGAATTACCACATACACACACCTTTTTGCAGGACTTGGTCATTTGGACTGATCATTGGTTGGAAACCCAACAAAAAAAAATTTTCTCCGGTGAAAACTCGAAATCGAAATTTTCAAGATCGCAATACTTTCTCCCTTGTGATATATGTCATATATAGGTAGGTTAAAGTAAAAATAAAAATATCTGGTGCGCTCAACACACGAATTTCACTTACCTCCTTGTTTAAAACCAATTTAAGAATTTTGAAATACATTTAGAGATGAAAATAAATTGTTAATGAATCAATTACAATGAGTTTCCGTAGAAGCATGTGTTTTATTAAATAATCTATTATAGTATTATCTACATCAATCAGTTACAGTCTGGTCAAATTAAGCCAAAAAATAAGTTAAAACTTTATTTGAGAAATATAAAACTAGGATTTAGTTTTTATTTAAAATAAGCAAAATAAAACAAAACCTCGAATTTAGAGGTTCCATGTGGGAAGAATGGTTTCTCTTAGTACTAATACTCATTGACTTTGATAGTCCTTGTTGACCATTTACTCCCGGCAGCTATAGATTGCTTCTTTCTTCACAGTAGATAGGTGCAGTGATATATATATATATATATATATATATATATATATATATATATATATATATATATATATATATACATATATAAGAATATATATGTAGGTAAGAATTGGTATGCTGTGTTATAGCAACCCATTTAAGTTGGCCAGCATCATTTTGTTTGTTTATTTATGAATAAAGTGTATCTCTCTCTAGTAAGAGAAATTATTGCAATCGTGAAAATTTTCGAATTCGAGCGTTCGCAGGAAATACACGTTTTAGGGTCCCCTGAGTCCAAATTACCAGGTCCAGCAGAAAGGTCTGTGTGTGTGTGTGATATGTCTAGTTCAAAAGCGATTAGTCGTATAGAACTGAAATGTCATATTTTATAAGCGTATATGTCGGAAATATAACAGCAACGTTTTTATCAAAATCGGCCACTAAAATACCATGAATTTAGTACCTATTTACGATTTTCTCGAAAACAGCTCTAACGATTTTTATTAAATTGTGGATATAATTAGTTGACCGTTGAGAATTACTGAAGGAATTAGTCCGGGTGGCGGTCATTTCCACTCACCTACCAGACGCCCTGATGATGACCCACAATGGTGGTCGAAACGTTGGCAAACAATAAAATAGTTGAAACTATTCAGTTGTTTCATTTAATGACCGCCACCCGGACTAATTTCTTCAGTGATTTTTATTAAATTTTATATATCTAGTAAAATTTAATATCATATAGATTGAAATAATACATTCTGATTGAAATAGCCTGGCAGGCCTTAAAGACCTATATTTTCTTCTTCCAAAGTACCTTTAGTTACGTAGCTTTTTGAAAATAACCATATCATATTTTTAGCATTGATAAAATACGGATAAATGTATAAGTTTGACGAATTCTGATTCGAATTCTTTTTGGATTTTTGGACATAAAACCAGTAATATAGACGTACAACATACCGTTGCGAATGTAAAGAAAAAAAAATTACATTATACACAAAATTGTAAAAGCAGTGGAGAGTGATGAAAAGCCGAAAAAACTAATAGTCCGGTCAATTTAGACATTCGAAGGTACATAAATTCCCATCCAGCTGAAATTCAGTAAGATTGTTTGAAATAAAATAAGAAATGAAATTTGAAAGTTCCCTATCTTCCCCCTGTATGGACAGAATTTTATTCAAGGTCAAAGGTAAAAAAAATGAGTATTTCGCTATTTTTATCAAAGCGGTTGGTTTTATCATGAAAATACGTCAGACAAAAATTGTAGATCATACAATTATCTACAAATAATGTTTCGATCTTTTTTTTTCTTAGGAGGTACCGTTTTTAAGATGTAACAATTCAAAAAGTTGTAATGGTCATAATATGCACACGTTCCCACGCCACCGATGAGGCATAGCTCGTTTTTTTTAACATGGTTTCCCCAGTAGGCCTATTCCACGGGTCAGTTGTGATCCTGTTTAACTTGAAACTATTGCAAAATAGTAGATATAATCAGAGATTGAAGAGATAAAAGCAATGCAAGTTTAAAAAAAGGAGTGAAATTTAATCGTCCGAGTCGTAACTTTCTAATTCTCTTCTTGTTCTTCTTATTGATCTTCTTGTTCGTCTTGTTCTTCTTCATCTTGTTCTTGTTCTTCCTCATCTTTATATTCAGTGCATGCAAACTACGTAAATAGCGATGTATTGTATATCGCCTCTTTGGAATCAAACGGATCCTCCACTGTGGTGATTCAATATTAGAGCACGACCGGTCTTGACAATGTGTACATGCCAGATAACAAAACAGTTCGACTTTTTTGCAACCACATTTAGCACTGCACCCTCTTTTGCAGTTGCGAAAAATTTGTCCTGCAGTTTTTCCGGCGCAGGTGGAAGTAAAGTTTGGACTGCTTTTAATGAATTGTTTACCAACTTCCAACCCTAGTCTGTAGGGTCTAGCTAATAACCAAGCCACACTTGAACGGGAATATATATGAAAGTTCGAGAATATACCCGAAAAAGATGTTGATGAGTAGCAACTGAGATGGAGGAAGACAAGCTAATTGTACTTGTTATTTACCTTTGGTATTTTCAACGAAAGATGCATATATATACTTATCTAAGCAGGTAGTTTTTTTAGGAGCTCCGTACATAGAAAGAAGAAAGCTAATCCTTTAGTGATCATTTCTTATCGGGTTGAATTAATAAATTAAAAAACTTCAGTACATTGAAATAAATTTTGTTTTTCAAACAGTTTGAAAACTGGTATTTTACCTCTCTTGTAAAATGCAAATGTCGTATCAAAACCAGTTATTGCCTATAAAAATAGTTAACGATTTTGACACTTCGCAAAAGTAGGTAAACATTTTGATGAATATATTTCCGAATGATCTTGAGCTTTTCCTGGTTTAAAGAAAAAAATAGTTTTTTAAGTTGGAGTTCGAGCAGTGAGTAATACAAGTAAGTCTACATCTTCACCAACAACAATAGTTGTATTTGTCAAATTGAATCGCTCTATTGCTGTTTCAATTATCAATACATCAGCATTATTATTAGCTTGTTTTACCAATATATTTTCAGCAGTAATTTTTTTTTTACTCATACCTGTTGAACAAATCCGTTACCTAGGACTCCATCTTGACAAACGTCTTACATGGAATCCCCATACGCGACTTAAACGACAAGAAACTGCCCGTAGATACCGATTACTACAACACTTACTAGACAAACGTTCAAAACTTCCAATTTATTACAAAAAGCTCATTTATGTTACCATCATCAGACCCATCTGGACATATGGAATCGAGCTTTGGGGCTCTACTAAACCATCTAATTCCTCTCGTATTCAATCCCTACAATCCAAAATCCTTCGCAAAATCCTAAATGCTCCTTATTTCGTTACGAATAAAATCATCCATAATGACCTAAATATCCCATTTGTCGCAGAACTAGCCCGAAACAGATACTCCTCTTTTCATTCCAAACTCCCAACCCACACGAATCCTCTTGTACGCAACTTATCATTCCCATCTATTCCTGACAACCCTCCGAGGCGATTGAAAAGACGATGGCCTCGAGACCTACTTTAATTAAATTGACTTTGAAGTGCTACCACTGGGTAGTTTCTTCACAAGACATTATCACGCCCATAAGTGTCAATTAGCCCATTTACTTGTTGTATATATTGTATGTACAGTTGTAAATATCAATAAAATATTTAAATAAAAAAAAAAAAAAAAAAAAATTTTTTTCAACATTGAAATGAACCGAGACTATGAGTATTTGTTAGAGTTTTCTGTTGTGAGTTGTGAGTATTTGTTAGAATTTTCTGTTGACTTGTTGGAACTGTCATACTATCAATTACATTACAATTACAATTTTAGTTACAATGACCTATAGAAACATATGTATAACATATATTACACCTAAAGAGATGTATATACGTGGTGTACTCATGCTTACTATGCCAATTACACATAGTACGCTAAAAATGATTCTGATGTAACGATAAATTGAAACAGCAATAAAGCAATTAAATTTGTTATAAAGCAAATAAACTATTGTTTTGCGTGAAGATGTAGACTTATTCCTATTACTCACTTTTCGAACTCCAAATGAAATAACTATTTCCGGATCATAACTGACCCGTGGAATAGTCCTTCTGGGGAAACCATGTTAAAAAAAACGAGCTATGTACACTACCTCATAGATGGCGTGCGAACGTGTGCATATTATGACCATTACAACTTTTTGAATCGTTATATCTCAAGAACGGTGGCTCCTACGAAAAAAATGATTGAAACATTATTTGCAGATAATTGTATGATCTACACTTTTGATCTGACATGTTTTCATGATAAAACTTACCGTTTTGCTGAAAATAGCGAAAAACTCATTTTTTTTTACCTTTGACCTTGAATAAATTTTTATCCAAACAGAGGAAAGATGGGGAACTTTCAAATTTCATTTTATATCATATTTAAACAATCTTTCTGAATTTCAGCTAGTTAAGAATTTATGTACCTTCGAATGTCTAAATTGACCGGACTATTAGTTTTTTCGGCTTTTCATCACTCTCCAATGCTTTTACTATTTTGTGTATAATGTAATTTTTTTTCTTTACCTTTACAATGGTACGTTGTACGTCTATATTACTGGTTTTATGTCCAAAAATACAAAAAGTGCAAACAAACATATTTTTGCTTTTTCCCCTTTATCTGTAAACAGAATTCGTCAAACTTATAAATTTAACCGTATTATATCAATGCTAATAAAATGATATGGTTATTTTAAAAAATCTACGTAACTAAAGGTACTTTGGAAGAAGAAAACATAGGCCATTAAGGCCTGCCAGGCTATTTCAATCAGAATGTATAATTTCAATTTATATGATATTAAATTTTACTCGATATATAAAATTTAATAAAAATCGTTAGAGCCGTTTTCTAGAAAATCGTAAATAGGTACTAAATGCATATACATGGTATTTGGGTGGCCGATTTTGATAAAAACGTTGATGCTACATTTGCGACATATACGCTAATAAAATAAAATATGACATTTCAGTTCTATACGACTAATCACTTTTTTTTTTTTTTTTTTTTTAACTTAATATTTTTATTTGCACCTGTATATGTTACAATCAGCAAATGAGTTATATATGATAAACATAGCATGGGTTGGCATGAGGGAGATAGTACCCAGTGGTGCATCCTCCTGACATTCAAAAACAAACTATTTTTTCAGGCTAGGAGGTCCCTCATTCAACTCCTTTTCAGCCTACGCCGAGTTATGTATGGTATGTCAGTTGTAGCCATGTTATGTACAAGTTTGTTTCTATGTCCATTTAGTTTGTCGTGAAATCGTTTGTAAGTCAGTCGAACGTGGTTTATTGTAGTTGAAATACGTAAGTCAGTGTGTAGGGTATCGTTTGATACATATGGTGGTGAGTTCATTGCTAGTCTTAAAAATTGCGATTGAAAGGTTTGTATTTTTCGTATGTGTGTCTTTTTAGTGGGTCCGTATATTTGGCAAGCGTAAGTCTATATTGGTTTTAATAAATAAGTGTAAACATTTAGTTTCTGTCTGGTGGATAATTTAGAACGTCTATTTATTATTGAATATAATAGTCTTAGTCGAAAGTTTAGCGTTTTACGTTTTGTCTTGACGTGTGGGCCCCATGTCAATCTTTTGTCAAATATTAGTCCTAAGTACGTTACTGTATTTGTTTGCGGTAAAGGGTGATTGTCTATGTAAACTGAAGGGCAGATTCCGCGTCTAAGTGTAAATGTAGTTCTGCGCATGCGCGTGAGTATAGCAGTCATATTTCAAGTCGGCTCTCGGATTTCTTGCTTTTACAGTTGGATTTCACTTCAGCACAGTCTTGAAAACATCATCAGACTTCAGGATAACAACAACAGTTATTATTGGAGCAAACAGCGGTAAGTTGTGATATAATTTACAGTGTAAAGTGAATGCTGAGTCACCTCTTCATATCAGCTGATTGCCAATAGCCCGGCAAGGCTGGTCTTGCTTAACTTTTTTAAGTTATTGTTTTTTTCCCACATCTGGTTATTATTTAATTACTTTCTATACATGAAATGCGATATTATCATCAGTAATGTCCTCCAAAGCTTCAACTAAAAGATCTAGATCTAGTGGTTCAATCCCGTCACCTACAAAACAAAGACCCCGCCGTGATACTAATAAAAGATTAAATCTACAAGCAACCCCTTCCGGTACTAATTCAGAATCTGAACCACAACCTGGCACATCGTCACAAGGGATGACTGACGAATCGCCGTTTTTCACCCCAAATCCTTTTCAGATTTTACATAATGAAAAAGAAAACATGGAATCTACTCCTATACCTAGTGAACCACGGCCTCCTCCAATATTTGTCAAAAATATTAGAAATTTCCAGTTGTTGTGTGCGCAATTGAACAAAATTACCGAATCTACCAGCTACTACTGTATGAGTAGAATCAATGATACCAAAATATCCCCTACTACTGCCGAGACATATAGAAAAATAGTGAAATACCTAACTGAAACCAAAGCAGATTTCCATACCTATCAGCTACGCCAAGAGAGAGCTTTAAGGGTTGTAATCAGAAACTTACACCCCTCGACACCAGTTGAAGCTATTAAAGAAGAACTAACGGAGATGGGCTATAAAGTGCGGCAAGTCACTAACGTCCTAAAGGATAAAATTCCTCTACCTCTCTTTTTTGTGGATTTGGAACCAGCTGAAGGAGTTGAAAAAATCTATGACCTCAATAGATTGTACTATTCCAGTGTAAGAGTTGAAAAACCTTACACAAAGAGAGAGATAATTCAGTGCCATAATTGTCAAGCATATGGTCATACTAAAAGTTATTGTCATCACATACCTCGATGCGTGAAATGCGGTGAACAGCACAAGTCTGTGGAGTGTACAAAACCAAAATCAACACCAGCTGTATGTGCTCATTGCCTGAAGGACCACCCGGCCAACTATAAAGGATGCCAAATCTATAAGGAGCTGAGGACCAGGTTTCAAAAACCTCAAGTACTGGATGAAACAGCAAGACAAGTAAGAAACAGAAGAGAACCCTCAAAACTTATTGATGCCAATTTATCATTTGCCCACTTACTTGGAGGTGGGAATCAAAGTACTGAAGCCGTGGCCCTGCCGGAACTACAAAATGTACCTCAATCCATTCCACATATACCTCTTTCTCAAAATGTAACCAATCCTAAGAATCCTAATCCACCACAAATCTCTCATATTCCTCCTCCTTCAAACGCCACAGACCTTACCAGTTTGATGACATCCTTTATTTCCGAAATTAAATCCCTTGTTATGCCCCTAATATCACTCCTTACGAATCTCGTAACAAATCTCATTCCTGCCTTAAAAAAACCATAAATGACCTCACCTAATTCCTTATCCATTCTCCTTTGGAATGCGAATGGTGTTAGAACTCACACTGACGAACTTACAGCCGTACTGCAGGACAAAAACATTGATGTTGCACTCATTACTGAAACTAGACTAACCACTAAACAGTACTTTAAAATACCAGGATACACGACATACCGGACAGACCATCCAGACGGCAAAGCCCATGCCGGTACTGCTGTCATAGTCCGCCGATCCCTCACCCATCACTTACACCCAATTTCCGCCCACGATTACCTACAAGCAACTTCCATCGTTATCAAAACCTTTTCCTTTCCGCTTATCATCGCATCAGCATACTGCCCTCCTAAACATCCCATTTCCTCTGCCCAATTTGGATCCTTCCTCAACTCCTTGGGTAATCACTTCATTTTGGGTGCAGACTTAAACGCTAAGAACCAACAGTGGGGTTCTAGAACCACCAATTCTCGTGGACGGACATTGCAGTCTGCACTCAACTCCCGACGCTTTCATCTCCTACCTCCCGATTCTCCTACCTACTGGCCAACAGATCCTAACCGTAATCCTGACATCCTCGACTTCTTCATCCACAGCGGATTAGGCTCTCTGAATTTTTCCATAGCTCGCCTTGATGAACTATCCTCTGATCATAGTCCATTGATTCTAAATGTATCCATAACACCTATTCCTAAACCTATCCCACCGTCATTCATTAGGGGCCCTGTCAACTGGAACCTCTTCCGCGAAATTCTCACTAATGATATTGACCTCAGAGTGATTCTCAAAACCCCAAATGACCTTGACGACGCCGTATATTCCTTTACAACCGCTATTCAACAAGCCGCCTGGACTGCCTCCTCTCCCAAACAATCCCAAATAATTCCTTACAAAAGCCATTTACCACAACACCTGACAGACCTCATCAACAGCAAACGTCGAGCTAGAACATTATGGCAACGCACCCGCCACCCAGAAGATCGCCGCTCCTATAATTTTTTTTGTAGAAAATTAAAGCGGGAGTTGGCGATCTTCCGTTCCCAATCCTACAATACCTACCTCTCCTCTCTCTCGACTCGTGACAATTCCCTGTGGAATGTCACGAAGAGAATCCTAAAATCCCACACCATTTCCCATCCTCTCCGGCGCTGTGATGGTTCCTGGGCTGCTTCTGACAAGCATAAGGCCGAGGAATTCGCACAGCACCTTTCCAAAGTTTTTACTCCTCATCCAGAGCTTAATCCAACCCATACTGCAGCAGTTGAAGAGTTCCTCACGTCACCAATACCACTATCCTTACCACCTAAAGCAGTTAATCCCTCTGAGGTCAGATATCTTCTTAAAAAGCTTCCTCTCCGCAAATCTCCTGGATACGATCTCCTTACTCCCCAAATCTTAAGACAACTTCCACCTAAAGCCATTACATTCCTTACATATCTCTATAACTGTATCCTACGCACTACCTATTTTCCTCTCTTATGGAAACATTCAACTATGATCCTTTTCCTAAAACCAGGCAAACCTTCTAACAACACGTCATCTTACAGACCTATCAGCCTACTTCCGATCCTCTCAAAAATTTTCGAAAAGCTCCTACTAAAACGAATCCTAGCCAAATTTCAAAATTTTCCTTCACATCAGTTCGGATTTCGTCCTCAACATTCCACGGTTCAGCAAGGACTCCGAGTTGTAGACCACATTTCCTCCGCCCTTGAGTGCAAGGAGTATTGTTCGGGTGCCTTTCTGGACATAGCTCAAGCTTTTGACCGGGTGTGGCACCCGGGACTGCTCTTTAAGCTCAAAACCCATTTACCTCAATCCTTATACCTAATCCTCCGATCCTATTTATCCAACCGCTCCTTCCGAGTTCGCTGTGGTTCCGAATTTTCCGAACAATATACTGTTGAGGCCGGTGTTCCTCAAGGCAGCGTCTTAGGACCCGTCCTCTACATCCTCTTCACCGCCGATATTCCTACCGACCCCAATACCTTTCTGGCAACATTTGCTGATGACACAGCCATTTTTTCATCCAATTCCGATCCTGAAGCAGCATCGCTAAATCTCCAAAAGCACCTTTCTCTTGTCGAAGACTGGTGCAATGCTTGGCGCATTAAGGTGAACGAAAGCAAATGCACTCACGTCACATTCACCCTTCGACGCAAATCCTGTCCAACGGTTAAATTAAATTCCATACCGCTTCCTTCCTCAGACACAGTCCGGTATCTCGGCTTTTTACTAGACAAAAGACTGACGTGGAACCCACATACAAGACTAAAAAGAAAAGAACTCAACCGCAGATTCGGCCAGTTATTCAGACTACTAAACAGAAAATCTCATCTTACAGTTGACAACAAATTACTAATATACAAGACAGTACTGAAACCTATATGGACCTACGGACTTGAACTGTGGGGGACAGCTAAACATTCTAACATCAAACGCATCCAATCCTTCCAATCCAAAGTCCTCCGAACAATAGTTAATGCTCCTTATTACGTTACCAACTGTACCCTACACCATGACCTTAATATTCCGTTTGTTTTAGACCTGGTACCATCCAAATTTTCCAAATTTCATCAGAACCTTAGTCATCATCCTAACCCTCTAGCACAATCCCTATCCAGCACCACCCATCCCCACAATCCTCCTCGAAGATTGAAACGGCAGTGGCCACGAGACCTATTGTAAACATTTAAACTGGAGTTCTGACAATGGTCAGATCCTCCACTCATGTACGGTATGTTTGTGGCTACAGCGTCCTGACTCAGCCTCCACTGGCTCAGACCAGTGATGCGGCTGAGATAGAGGTGCTGGGATCTCTTGGATTCCGCTTTTTCCTCCACAAGTGGAGGAAAAAGCGCTTGCTGGGGTCCCTTTAGCAATTGTATATAGTTATGATTGTGTGTAAGATGTTTATTTATTTGCCAACTTTTTATTTATCTCAATAATAGGTTTATGTTTCGATTTGTTTTGTTTATTATTTATTATTATTATTTTATTGTATATATTTGAATTTATGTTATATTTTATGAAATTTGACCATTATTATTATTTTCTGTATATATAGTATGAATGTGGTCTCTTATCAATATTATTATTGTTCATTTTGTAACAAATTGTAATATATCTCAATAAAAAAAAATAAAAATAAAAAAAAAGTGTAAATGTAATATGTAGTGACTTGTCATGGTTAATTTTTAACTTCCATTTCTTACACCAGTTTTGTACGTTGTCCAAATGGTGTTGTAATATCATACTGGTTTGTATAGGGTCTGTGTTTCTCGTAATAATTGCAGTGTCGTCGGCATATGTCGCAGTTAAGATGTTTTGGTTTGTTGGTAAGTCATATGTGTATATTAAGTAGAGAAGAGGGCCAGGATAGAACCTTGGGGTACACCTGCAGAGATTGGTTTTATTGATGAGGTCTCAGAACCCTGTCGGACAGAGAAGAAACGTCTCCTGCCTCTTGGTGTGCATAAACGTGAACCCCAGTGTTGATGTTTCGCATTAAAGTTGCCTCCAGCAAGGAATGTTCTACCAAATGATTGAAAGAGTTCTACGAACATTTGCTCTGTTAAAATATATTTAGGGGGACAGTAGATAGAAGCAATTGTTATGTTTCTGTGGTTGGTCTGTAGCTGTATTCCTGTTATTTGTATTTGAGCCGTCGAGTTTACGTGTATTGGATAATGTTTAAGGTTAGATTTAATTAGTATGGCTGTCCCTCCGTGGGCAGTATTGTCTGGATGGTCTGTTCTGTACAAAGTATAATTTGGTATGTAAAGTTTGTTACGTGAAGTTAGATGTGTTTCCGTCAGAAGTACAATGTCAATACGTTTTTGTTGCATATAAATTTCCAGTTCAGTTTTATGTCGAAGTATTCCGTTTGTGTTCCAAAGAAGGATTGACAGGGAGCCAACAGTCAGAGAACTAATGTCCATAAGTAGCAGTTAGGGCTTGTGTTAGTTGTGATATTTGATTCATTAGGGTCAAAAGGGGCTGGATGAGGGCACTTAAATTATTTAATAAATTTGTTTGTTGGGAAGGTAAAGACGCAGCTGGTTGCACCAGCTGGCAACTATCTTCCCTCATACCTGATCTTGGATATGGCTTAGGCTGATGAGTCTCTAAGTTCGGTCGAGGACAGTTCGGGTGCTCCATTCTTGGAATTAAAGTGAAAGGTTCCGAAGGCTGCTGTTGATAAGGGCTGTTTGGTAGAGGTGGGTACTGCTCTAAGTCTGGTGGCGGTTCGACAGTCACCGGCGGAGGACAGTACTTCTGGGTTCGCTGTGCTCTCAGGTTCTTGAGGGCCTGGCATCCTCGGTAATTGGCTGGGTGTGCCCCTTCACAGTTGGCACATTTGGCAGGAGTATTTCTAGTTTTGCGGCATGCCGATGTTTCGTGGCCCTCTCCGCATCGTACACAACGTGGCAGGTGGTAGCAGTAAGATTTGGTGTGGGCAAAGCCCTGGCACCGAAAGCATTGTGGAATTTCTCTCTTTTTTCGGACCTCTTCAATTTTTATTTTGGTATAATAAATATAATTTAAGTCAAATATTATTTCATTATATGTATTTTTGGTTATATCAACAAAAAACATAGTTAGTGGCAATTTAGTTCGGGCTGATATGGAATTGGTAACGTTGGAAATGTCATACCCCAATGTTTTTAATTCCTCTTTGATAATCGATTCTGGAGTAGATGCATGGAGACCCTTAATAACCACTCTCGGGTTCTTATCTTCTGACAACTGATAAGTGTGTAAATCGGCGTTCACTTTTTTTAAACTGCGTACGGCCGATCGGTATGATTCCGGCGAGGCTGGGTAAAGTATCACATGCCTAACTGTTGATTTAATATTAAAGTGATCCTGGCCTATTTCTTTCTTTAAAAATGAAATTAAGGCTTCTATATTTTGAATTCCATTTAAAAATATAGGAGGCGGTTTTACTTGTTTACTGTCTGTTTCATTTGGTTGGTTCTAGGCTTCTGTATTATTGATTTTTAAAAGTGGGTCATACCTGTTTGTAGTTTCAATGTTGTTAATTTTTTTGGTGATTTTTCTTAGCTCTCCTGAAGAACAAGGCCGTTTTTCTTCCCGTTACCACTTCCCATTCGTTGTTCTCCTCAGTAGAGGCAGAAGGACCTGCCTCTTGTAGCAGTTCCATACTTCTGTCCTCTTCGGGCATCATATACTACTTATATCCACTAGTATAAATGTTCACTATTAGTAATTATTCACTTACAATCACTGATCCTATTTATAAACAAAAGTACCGTGCACTGTTTTGAACATAAAAGAAATGGTTCTTAATTATTTATCCAATTTAACTTAACACTGTATGGGTTGCAGCCTGATTAACAATTTAATATAGTTAACACTAATCGCTTTTGAACTAGACACACAGACCTTTCTGTTGGACCTGGTAATTTGGACTCAGGGGACCCTAAAACGCGTATTTCCTGTGAATACTCGAATTCGAAAATTTTCACGATTGCAATAATTTCTCATACTATATATATATATACGAAATAAATATAATAAATAAATAAATTAATTATATATATATATATATATATATATATATATATATATATATATATATATATATATATATATATATATATATATATATATATATATATACGAATAAACTAAACGAATTTTTGATTTTTTGACCAATTCATATTTCTAACCCCTGCCGATGACTAAATATAAGAATTAATAGAAGTTATATAATAAACATAATATTTTCTTGCTAGATGCACTTTTCGTTAGGATAAACTCATAATCCCAAAGTAATAAACTTTTAATTAGTCAAACTAACGGTTTTTAAATATAAATTAAACCCGTGCAAAGCAAGGGCGGGTCGCCATAATTTTGATATATTTAAAACTATTTAAAAAGCATAATAACCCTCCTGAAATTCTGATATGCCCTCTTGATTTAGAAGTAGAAGACGGAACATAAAAATATCATATATAAATATAAAATACATTATTTATATAATTACAAACTTTAAAAATAGTATTACTTTCACTTACCCATTTATGAAATATTTACAAAGAAAGTATTACGGTCTTGAAAATATTCGAATTCAAGTTTTTAGCAAAAATAAACATTTTAGGGATCACGAATCATTATAGAGAGTGTGCCTGCCCCAGGGTTGCCCCTCGGCTGAAGATAACTGAATAAATCACTGTGCCGCAGGCGGGGTTCGAACCCGAGACTCGGAGAACAGTAGGCTTGCACTAGACCAAGCAGCTCTCTAGTTTAAGGCATACAGCCAGTTTTCGTTGAACCAAAAGAATTTTCGTATATATATATATATATTATATATATATATATATATATATATTATATATATATATATATATATATACACATACATAGTAAGTGAATGAAAAAACAATGCAACTTTCCATAGTGGTCATGTACCAGGGTAGTGTAAATGTTTAACATTTGCAGTTCCATAATTTATACATCCCTAATTTACTCACTGCACCTATCTACTGTGGAGAAAGAAGCAATCTATAGCTGCGGGGAGTAAATGGTCAACAAGGAGTAACAAAGTCAATGAGTATTAGTACTAAGAGAAACCATTCTTCCCACATGGAACCTCTAAACTCGAGGTTTTGTTTTATTTTAAATGAAAAACTAAATCCTAGTTTTATATTTCTCAAATAAAATTTTAACTAAATCGTAGTTTGAAATATGTGAATACAAAGTCTTCTATAAAATCTGAAGCGAATATTTATTTCATTCTATATATCAGTATTATTATACATAACTTTCTTAGGCCCTTAAACGATCCAAGTGATGATTTAGAAAAAAATACTTCCGTTCTTGTGAAATTCCCCTGGGCATGCGGTTTAAACCTGTTGCTGTTTTTTCTACACACTGATTATTGGCGGACTGATCAAGTCAGGCAAGCGTTTTTTTTTTTAATAGTTTTTTTGGGAGCAGGAAGAAACTGATGTTTCGGCACGCTATATTCCCTTTTAGGATCCTATATTAAATAATAAGAAGCCATTTATATTAAAATTATTACCACGAAATTAAAAGTATTGATTTACAAAATGAAATTAGAACACTTATCTTTTAAAACCTTTTTATTTATTATCACAATAATCCATTCTTATCAGTTTAACGTTTCAATGTCAATCTGAACCATTTCAAAATTATGTAACCCAACTAAAAACAATAATATACCTTAAAACCAAGAAGAAAATAAATTTAACATTTGAAAACAACTATATTATAATTCAAATCTTTATCCTAATCACAAATTTAAATTCTATATTTCTTTAAATTTTATCACATTCCTTCTATATGTAAAGCATCAATATAGGTCCAAAATTGTACTAATGTGTGTTCTTTCATTTAAAAAAAAAATATCATTCAATAAAATAAGTCATAAATTTTTTTTTTTCTTATAACTTATTACATAATGGTTCGGGAGCGGCGTGGTCTTGTGTGTAGAACACTCGTCTAAAATATCAACCTTTAATCTATGCTTACTTTCTATTCTTATTTTCCAACTATTTCAGTGTTCAAATTATCACAACAAATAAATTTAAGGTAAATCTTACCTTCAATCAAATCATAAAATATTTTATAAAAACATTGAATATTCTTTATTAATCTTTGTAATTATATCAACACGTGAAAAGTTAGCTTAGATAAAAATAAAATAAAAAATTATTAGAAGTTTATTCGGGGTGCAGTAGTAGAAACTAAATTTATTGTGCCAAGGTTTTGGCCTAAATTTTAGGCAATCTTCAGGGCGATTGAAGGAGGGAGATTACAACAATGCAGATAGAATTCAAAAAACGTCCTTCCTTCCATTGTTATGATCTCTCCCCTTCATTTGCAATGAAAATGACCTAAAATGTATTCCGAAACGTTGACACAATAAATTAAGTTTCTACTTAATTAAGTGTTTTGATGACTTCGCCCCCAATTAACTTTCCTCAATATTTACATGCAGTCAACCATTCTTACATAATTTAAAAAAATGTTGGTTTAAAGACTTAATGTTTAGTTGCGCATCCTTATTTTTGTATTTCTTAAACTTAATTTTTAGTTAAAATATTTAATGTTAATTAAGAGGCATGACTCAAATAATGCCCGATCTAGTTTATACTTATGGCCTTATGCATAAGGCATTGGTAAATATTCATTTTTATTTATGTTTTTAAGTTAAGCTATATGGCTGAATAGCACTCCTGACAGACATTTAATTATCTGGGTACTTTTTGATTCCCAATCCCACTCCCCTACTTTTACTGACAAAAACACTGATTGACTTTCACTAGATCGATCTGGAACCGAAATGTGAAAAAAAAACGAAGAAACCCATGCTGAGATAATTATAGTGATTCCTTAACGGACATTTTAAATTAATACTTTGTCAGAAACTTGACATATTCTCTCCTAAAATTTTGAATCTTATTTATATATTAAAAAATGTGGACCGGTCAAAAAAAAAATATCTCGAAAGTATAGATATATTTAAAAAAAATTCATCTAGATTAGGCTTACCTTCCAATGTTTCTAAATAAACAGTAAATATTTAAACTAAAGATTGAGAATACATGATACTGAAAAATCTGGTGCGCGCAACACACTATTATCACTTACCTCCGTTGTTAATACCAATTTAAGAATTTTTAAGTTAGAGATGAAATATATAAGTGAAAGTAAAAAGGTTGAAGAATTAATTAAATTTTGTTTGAATAGAAACATGTGCTTTATTAAATAATCTATTATATTGTTGTCTAAAAATATTAGTTACTTTTATCAGCTTAACATCACTTTTCATTAACTTTTATTATTGGGTGTATAAGATAATATTTTTTCTAAAATCTTTAGGTTTTCAACGGTATATTATACTTCTTTAAAGATAAAAGTATTTCTATTTTTCTATTAAGATGCTATTATGTGTTCAAAACACAAAAATTACAAATATATATATTTTTAAACTTTTCTTCTTTCGTTCAATTTGTATATTAATTAGTTTTTTAGCAATGCTAACAAGATGACATAGTTATTTTTTCCGATTATACACAATTAAAGGTACTTTAGGGGAAGGCAATTCAAAATATCGCCATTTAAACCCTGTCTGACTATTTCATTCAGAATGAAACCTATATGAAATTAAAGTATATTAAATTGTACGTCAGTATATGGGGGTTTTATCAAAATTGATATAGTCGCTCTTTAGAAAATAGTAAAAACTTGCAAAATGTATCTATAAATTTGCACTTCCGGCCAGCTGATTTTAGTGAAAAAAAATCTTAAAGTCTTTAAGTCCTTAATATGAAATTTCAGATTCGCATGTATTCTCGTTTTTGTGCTAGATTTAAAAGGTACAAACTGCATGGTATAAAGTTGCTCCCCTGGTTTTTGATGAAAAAGTTACTGTAACATCTAGGAGTTATAGTTGTATTAAAAATGTCATATCGGTTTTGTAAAACTTTTTGTTTTATTATTAGCCTTTCCACATACACACACAAACTTTTTTTCGGAATTGATTATTTGGACTCAGAGCTCCCAAAAACGTGTATTCCAGTTGAAAACTGGAATTCGGGAAATTTAACGATCGCAATACTTTCGCAATAGGTAAGTGAAAGTAAAAAAATATATTACACAAAAAAATTGTAAAAGCTGATGGAGGGTAAAAGCTTATATATATAGTAATATATGATATATAGGTTAGTACATGTAAAATAACGACACACAAATAGTTTATTGCTTTTTTTTCTAGTAACGTGATAATTGGGTTACTCTCCTATTATTTTAACACTTCACAAACTAGTCATTCACAGGAATGGTCCCTCCCATTTTGCAATTGATAAATAAAGGCATAGAAGCCCTTGAAAGGTTAATAGGGCATGCAGCGCATATAGAATTCCTCCTTAGAATACCTTCGGGTAATAGAAGAACAAAATGTGACATGTGTACATATTATATTTGTATTTTGTGTGAAAATAAAACCAGAGAGTACGAAAAAAAAAAAAAAAAGGAAAAAAAAGTCATTCACAGTTGCAATCTCGCCCAAACAAAGCCGCTATTACTTTCTCTTTCCTATATATGGAATATATAAAAAGGGAAAGTATTGTGGACGTGAAAATTTTCGAATTCCAGTTTTCGGCCGAAATACACGTTTTAGGGTCCCCTGAGTCTAAATGAACAAGTCCCGCAAAAGGGTCTGTGTGTGTGTAAGTGTGGTAACTCCCGGGCGAAAACGAAAAGTCCTATGAAACTGTAATTTCATATTTAAGAAAACTATACGCCCAAGATGTTACAGAAACTTTTTCATCAAAATCAGTTGACCAGAAGCACTTTATACTATGCATTTTGCACCTTTTTACGATTTTCTCAAAAAACGGCTCGAACGATTTGATTTGATTAAACTCTATGTATCTATGTAAAATTTGATTGGCTTTAATATCATGTAGATTTAATTCTTATTGAAATAGCCTGGCAGAGCTTGTATGCCGATATTTTAAATTTTCTTCCTCTAAAGTACCTTTAATTTTGTAGATACTAAAAAAATAACAATATAATCTTGTTATCAATGATAAAAATACAGATACATATATAAGTTGAACGAATTTGATCTCTAACTAAAGGAGAAAACTGCAAACATATTTTTTTAATGCAATTTTTCGTTCTTGAATATAAGAACAGTAATATAGATGTATAATATAGCTTTGGAAAGCTAAAGATTTTAGAAAAAATATTATCGAATACACGGAATTGTAAAGGTTAATGAAGAGCGATGAAAAGCCGATAAAACTAACTGATCATTATTTCAGATAAAAATATAAAAGATTTTTTTAATAAAACACATGTTTTAAATATATTCAATTTAATTAATTGTTTATTAGTTTCACTCATTTATATCTTTAACTGTATTTGAAAATTCTTCGATCGATTTTAACAACGGTGGTATGTAAAAGTCGTGTGTTGCTTGCACCAGATTTTCTCCTTTTTGACTTAATCAATAACATAATTATATTATGGTAAGTTTTATATTTCATAGAGACTAAGCGTGCCCGACGACCATGCACACTCAGGGACAATCCATAACTCATGGTTATGGAGACCATCCTGGGGCAGTCCCAGCCTCTATAATGTAGGCACTCATTAAGTGAGGAAAACTCTGGCGGCTGAGTTTGATCTCTGTCTAATTTCCTCATTTCACGGCCGTTAGCCTAGAAACGGTACGGATCTCTGAATGTACTGAGCCCAAAACCTTTCAAGGGTTGTATAGGTACATTTTATTTATTTATTTTTTTTTTATCCAGAGTAAAATTTAAGCCCCAGTATAAGCTGATCATAATTTATATTTAATCATCTTAAATACCTTTTATAACCACCACACTATAAGGTTGCTTTACAAAACACCGCTTATTAGTGATTTATTACATAACCACAGTGTAGCTTATTACGTGTAGCTTCCTAGTTTTACATCGGCGTATTCTTAACAACTTGAAAGTAAAAGTAATTAAGCATTGTTGTAAATTATTTTTTAATGACAGGGCAACATTTTCTTACAAGTGACATGGTAGTCTTGTTATGTGAAGATAACAACAACACGAATACATAATATTAATTTTTAAAATCGCTTTGTTTTATTTTATTCTATAAACTAGCTGTAGCCCGCGACTTCGTCAGCTTCAATTTCTGTTATTATATTAGATAGCAGGTCATTAAATTCATATTTCATGTCCGTTCCAATAACTACATTCGCTTTGAGAAAGAAAAATCCATATATCTCAGATGTTTCAATCGACTAATTGATCAATATGAAATATCTCTGTTACTAAGGTATTCGTCATCATTAGGGATAGCTTAAGTTGATTTCCTGATCAAAAAGATTAATTGGACGGTTCAATTCAAGTGAAAGTTATAATAACTTGGCAGGCTTGCAATGTGATCTATGAAACTGAGACCAGCGAGCCATTTCTTAAAATTGAACTTTTTTTTTTTCCTTCAACTAGAGACAGATTAGAAAGGAGCCGGGGTGATTACTGTTATTTTCTAACATTATTCCTCAACTGAAATTGTTTTGATGGGTTTTGTGCACGGGCGGACCTTAACCGTGATCCAGCTATCTCGTCCACTTCCTCATCATAGTTGCATAATGGTCATAGTGAGAAATACCTTCAGCTTTTATAGACGGTGAAATTGATAGTAAAATTTATATCTAAAAAAGAAAGTTTTAGCTCGTAAATAATTAATCTCTTATTATCTTTTTAGAAGAGTTAATTGTATTTTACGAAATGGAACAACTCTTCTTTCATTAATATTTTATCATCAATAATATATTCATCATATTATTCAATATTGTAACACAATTTCGAGACACACGACTTTCACTTACCTCGGATATTATAATCAATTTAAGAATTATTAAAAACATTTAAAGATGAAAATAAATTATTAAAATATTAATTACATTTAGTTTCAATAGAAAAATATGTTTTATTAAATAATCTATTATATTATTATCTACGACAATAGGATAATTTTATCGGTTTTCACCACTCTCCATTAACTTTTAAAATTTAATGTATTAGATAATATTTTTCCTAAAATCTTTAGCTTTCCAACAGTATATTATACATCTATATTACCTTTTTTATATTAAAAAAAAAAAAAAAAAAAAAATTGCATGAGAATATGTTATTGCTCTTTTCTCTTTCAGTTGATTATCAAATTTAGCTAACTCATAAATTAAGCCGTTTTTTATCAATGCTCACAAGATGATATAGTTAATTTATTCAAATCTACAAAATTGAAGTCAGCTCAAAGGAAGAAAATTTAAACTATCGGCATTTAAATACTGTCAGACTATTTTAATCAGAATGAAACCTACATTATATTGAAGCTTATTAAATTTTACATCCATATAGAGAGTTTATTCAAAATCGTTTGAGTTGTTTTTGAGAAAGCCGTAAAAAGGTGCAAAATGCATGATATAAAGTAGCTCTTCCTGCCAGCCGATTTTAGTGGAAAACTTTCTGCAACATTTTGGGCGTATAATAGTCTTAAATATAAAATTTCGGTTTCATGTGACTTTTCGTTTTCGTGCTAGACTTGCCATACACGCACACAAGGACCTCTTTGCGGGACTTGGTTATTTCGAATCAGGGGACCCTAAAACGTGTATTTCCGTTTAAAACTGGAACTAGAAAATTTTCCTACGCAATACTTTCCCTTACCATATATTTCATATATAAAAAAAAAAAAAAAAAAAAAACCTGTACCACTACAACCCATGAAGGGTCTTGGGCTCAGTACATATAGAGATTCGTACTGTTTCTAGGCCAACGGCAGTGCAATGAGGTGATTAGGCCTTAATCACGCTCAGCCGCCAGGTTTTTCCCCAATTAATTTGGGTACCCACTTTATAGAGGCTGGGTCGGCCCCAGGAGGGTCTCCATACCCTAGGGTCGCCCCCCGACTGAATTAACAGAATAAATAATATTCCGCAACAGCCGGGATTCGAACCCAGGACCCGGAGCACAGCAGACTAGTGCTCTATCCACTAGACCACGCCGCTCCCTTCAATCATTATTTTAAATATCCCTTTAAATATCCCTTCAATCATTATATTATCCCTTTTTATCATAATACCTTTTAAATATCCCTTCAATCATTATCATTATCTATTATTCAACAATATTTCATATATAGGTAAGTGAAAGTAAAAATATAAATATAATAATAAAACGTAAGGTTTTGACTATTTAAATGAGATGGAAAATTATATTAATATATTAAGATTTCAAGGTATGTAAAAATAATATGATAAATTAGGTAAACAAATGGTGATGTTTTAATCAAATTTTTTTAGGATACCCGAAGATGAGGCAAAACCTTGAAGTTGTTAAAAGATTGAATGGTATAACGAATAAATTAATAATAAGGATATATTTATGCAAGAAGAGTTGTTACATTCTGTTATATAGCTGTAAATAATTAAGCTCTTGTAGTAAGTTGTTGTAAAGCAGTAATTTGGATAATATTTGCAAATAAAATGGCATAAAATTTGAAAATTTGTTGTTTAAAAATGTATTTGATCATATAATCGTGCTGCATTAGAAAGATCAATGAACCTTGGAAAATTGTTTATGTTTATTTAAACGTTGTAATAAATCTCAATTCTATTAAGGGTGAGCTGTATAATCGTTAGCATGAATATATCAAAATTAATTATTCGATTATTATAAATATTAATATTTCTTTTTTCATTTAAAACCGAATCCAGCATTATTTTTTAGAGTTGATGTATTTATTTGTTTATTTCTAAACACTGATAAGACATGGACAATGCTGCTCAAATCATACAAATAGATTCTCCGATTTTTCAGGGCATAAAATTTATGTTTCTCATTCTCATTGTTGTATCTGTTTAGAAGAAGATGATTGAAGTTTTAATAATTTTTTTGTGAGAGTTGGAGTTCAAACGAGGCGTCGACAAAAATATAATTACTTTATATTTCAAACTTAGGCTACAAGGACTTCAAAGTTGTATTAGTCAACTGAAACGTGTGGATGAAATCAGGAAATAGTGTTATCAGCCGATCTACTGCAGGTGTTCATTGAAGTCCACAAAATCCCATCTATGTTATAAAAAATTAAAAGTTCTATATTTTCTTCTTTATTGTTGATCTAACAACAACTATATCAAAAGCTCGCCCTGCTATCATTAACATATGAATTGAAGAAAGCGAATACCTAAAATCATAATGACTTATTGCAAAAAGAAAGCTGTGTGAAAATAAAGATTATTGAAGAATAAATTTTTCAGGAAACAGTTGTTATTTATGTGCATATAAAACATTATCCATTTGTGATAAACGTGCATTCCATGGCATAAAATTAATTAATATCAGGGTTAATAAAACAGATTACTTATTATACTTATCGATTTGAAAAATATTATATAATAACAATAAATCCACTTTGCGGAAATCAAAATATTTAAGTTTATAAAAAATATTTTTCAGAGCTTCCAGTACTTCATACTCCGGTGAGACATTAATTTAAATTTATACCTAGTGGGTCAAATTTGAAAACCAGACCATTAAATAAATTCATTGCCAAAAATATATCCCAACCCATCCTAACACATTCCTTTCTACCTATGCCGATGACACTTGCATGCTATCAGTTAATAACGATCCTAGTATTGCCTCTCAAAACCTCCAATCGCACATCAGAGACCTTGAGGTATGGTGTCAGAATTGGAGAATTAAAATCAACTCCAATAAATCCCACCAGATTACCTTTACCCTTCGTCGTAAACCTATGACATCCTGCCCTACAATGTCCTTTAATGATATTCCGCTTGTCCCTGTTGAACAGATCCGTTATTTAGGCCTCCTGCTTGACAAACGTCTTACATGGAATCCGCATACAAGACTGAAAAGACAAGAGACTGCTCGCCGATTTCGGCTACTTCAAAATTTACTTGACAGACGCTCTAACCTTTCTCTTTACTACAAAAGACTAATTTACATGACAATCATAAGGCCTATCTGGACTTGACGGAGTTGAGCTTTGGGCTCTACTAAACCATCAAACTCTTCTCGTATCCAATCCTTACAATCCAAAATCCTTCGCAAAATCCTTAACGCTCCTTACTTTGTCACCAACAAAATCATCCACAAAGACCTTAATGTTCCATATGTTGCTGATTTTGCCTGTACCAGGTATCACTCCTTCCATGAAAAACTCCACTCCCACTCTAATCTACTAGTTTCAATCCTTGCTTCCACTTCAATTCCTGACAATCCGCCGAGGCGTCTGAAAAGAACATGGCCTCGAGACCTTCTTGTGTACATTCACTACTAGAGTGGAATTCCAGGGAACGAAAGAGCTGATCAAGCACCTAATTCAACCAGAAAGGGGGAAGCAGTGGAGATTAATCAAATAAAAGAAACCAAGATGGAGGATTGGGTGAGTCGCTATGAGAAACTTCTGTTAAAGGAGTGGGAGGATGGTTGGAGAGAGAAAATGTTCAAATTGAGAACTATCAACAATCAACTGTCAAAAATGGAGAACTAGTACCTTTTGAGACGTCAGGAGGCTCCAACCTGCGAAAAATATAACAATACTCTTTAACTTGGGGCCACCCATAGCGTAGTGGTTAGCATAACAGCTTTCTATGCCAAAGGTCCTAGGATTTTTTCATGGGAATAAAAAATCCTTAGTTATGCCGTCCTTCGGAGGGGACGTTAAAAGGTGGTCCTGAGCCTGTGCGATGCCAGGTACTCGTTAAAGATCTCTATCCTAATAAAACCTGGATAGGCAAAATTTAGGACTCTCCCTGTAGCATCGTCCGATTAGCTATAGCAGCATAAAAGTGACGTTAAACGAATAAACAAACAACTCCTTTAACTGTGCAATACTTGCTAATTGAGTGCCCGCTTTTCGAGCAATCGAGGAAAAAATTCGACCTAAAGAAAACCATAACAGAAATACTTAAAGAAGAGAAAGAGAGTTTAACTAAATTAATATAATTCATGAAAATAATAGGATTCTACCATCGAATATAATTATTTCGACCACGCCAATGACCCTTAGGGGTTGAGGTGGATAAGCAAATTTAAAAAAAATAAAAAAATTGATATTAAGAAAAGAGGAGAAAAAAAGAAAGAAAAAGAGATGTTGAAAATACATTTTCATAAATAAGAATAGCATTATATAGATGTATGATATATCTTTTGAAATATGGATATTATAGATTAATTACTACTTAACAGATCAAGTCATAGAAGTAAATAGAGAGTGATTAAGACTTCTTTTAAATCAGTTCATAAAAATAAATGTTTCCATGGACATTAAAGGTTTAAATTAATTCCTATTAGTTGCATGTGAAATAGTTAATGGTGATGGTGTCAAATAGTAAGTGAGAGTTGAGTGATTAGTACACTAAATTTTTTATTATATCCATTTTATGTAATAATACAACTTTGTGAAAAAACTATGAAGTGTAATTTAGTAATGTACTTCTAATGTTTCTGTTTAAAAATTGTGTTATTAATATACAACAAAAACTTTCAAGTTGTTAAAAGATATATGATAGATTTTTGTCAAAAGCTTGAAGTAGAATAAAAAAAAAAATACTATTATTACTGTAGTAGATTTTGTGCTGAATAAAATTGAAATAAATTATAAATTACGATATTAATAATTTATTGAAAAATGTATGGTATATATTTATTTAGTCATCGTTTTCATAATATTCCTATCATAGAACACATCCTATAAAGCTATATTTAAAGCGTTATCAGTATAATTGTTTTATAATGTTTGATCTTATTGAGTTTTATTTAATGTTTGCCAAATAATTAGTAAGATGAATGAAAATATAAAAAGACGCAACTCTAAAGATTTTGAGAATATTTTAGTAATGCATTTGGTCATTAAAAAAAAAAAAAAAAGTAAATAAATTAAATCGTAATAAAACCTTTTGGTATAGACGCATATTGTGTCTAATAAATATCATAAAATATATTTTTTTTTTTTATCCTCCATATCCAGCACCACTATTTTGATATCCAATACAATTTTTTGCTGTGGCGTATTAACGCCACATTTGTTGGTATTATAAACAACTAAATTGGTAAAGAATGTCGCATAAATTTTGTGTTTATACATAAATGATCTACCTTGCTCTTTTCATTATTCAGAACATCATTTATATGCCGATGACCTTTCTTGCATTTACTTTTCCTATTATCCTTTTAGGCGACCTGTAATAGACAAGAATACTTAATATTGACGCTAGGGCCATACTGCCGTTAGAAATCTAAGTGTTACCTTCGACCGAAACCTTTGATGGAATAACCATACATCCCATATTATTCGCAATCGTTTAGCTACTCTTAAAATCTTTTCAAGATTGCGTTATGCATTGAGTTTTAAGTTCGTCGGCTCCTTGTTTCTTCCCTCATCTTTCCCCACTTTGACAATGGCTGCCTTCTATTCGGTGTATTGCCTGCTAAACTTGAGATGATATTGGAAATACTTATGATGGAATCTTTCATTGGATTCATCTTCGGAGTCCTCAGGCGCTTTAGCGCCAACAACAGGTTATGCCGAGTTGAAGTGGCTCGATCAAGTTTTCTCGGCTTCAGTATTTTCTAGGAGTATACCTATTTCGCCATTTGAATACTAAAAAAACCACCTTACATTATTTACTCCTCAGCCCTTGTTCCTCAGCACATTGAATTAACACGAGATCCCAGTCCGCTAGCCTCTACTTTCCTTCTCACAGAACATCTCCCTTCTAAAAATCCTCTACTTTACGTGCCACTTACTACTGGAATTCCGTACCTATCACTATTGGCAAGGCATCTTCTTTAACATCAGGTAAAACTAATTATTCCTTCATCTCCTCAGCTATTAATCATTCGAAAAAATATAAACAAAAAGTTAATGTAAGGTTACTGGTCATATTCCATTCCAATACGCGGAGCAATACAAAAATAAAAAAAATAAAATTCTCAATACTTTTAAGATATTAATTAAGTGAGCAGTATGATAATATTGGGTTGTGCCACATGAAATGTCAGTTTTCAAGGTAAAGGATTTTTTATTAAAAATATGATATGAAAACAAGATAATTTTATTCGAAGTATTTACCTTATTTTTTCAAACGTGACACCAACTTTGTTTCCCCGAACTGAAAAACTCAACTTAAAAATTTTCATTAAGTTTTCCTTTGACGAAGTTGTCTAAATTCCTGAACAGATGGTAATCTGTTGGAGACAAGTCGGGAGAATATGGTGGGTGCGGAAGAACTTCGTAGCCCAGTTCTTTCAATTTTTGCACGGTATGTTTTGAAACATGGGGTCTTGCTGTCGCTCAGTGAGATCATGAGGTACCCATGTATCGAGCTATTTTACTTTCCCAATACACTTTAAATGTCTGGAAACGGTAGATGCACTTGCATTTAGTTGTGCTGAGAGTCCTTTAACTGTTTGGTAGGGGTCTTCTTCTACTGTATGTTTGAGGACATCGTTGTCTATTACGGACGGAGGTCTTCCTCGGGGCAGGTTTTCCAAGTCGGTATCCTCAGCTGAAAACTTAGCAAACCAACGGCGAACGGTCCGTTCATTAACACTCCCTTCTCCAAACGCCTTGCAAATATTTCTAGCGGCCTCAGCTGCTTTAAACTCGTACAAAAATATTACTCGAAAATCGCGTGTTTCCATGTTCATATTTAGAGGTATACTAAAAATTGGGTAATTGATTGGAAAGCTAATGTTCATAATATAAAGGTTTACTTTAAATATGTAAACATTCGGAAGAAAACAACAGGGACCTGCAAAATCCTTTATGTATTTCAGAAACTATAAAAACGGACATTTCATGTGAAACAACCCAATAGTATGAACCTTTGTTATAAACGAAAAAAAAAAAAAAAAAATTACCGTCGCTCAAAATTTGAGAGCTTATTTTTCAAGATACGTAGAATCTGAATCACGAATAAAAAAAATCCGTTTGTCTGCCGTCCACCGTCCGTGCCATTTCTCCAAAACTACTGGACTAATGTTTTTGAAATTCGCCTCAAAAATACTAGTCCACGCAGCGATGATCCTAACAGCTAGACGTTAATATTAGCCGGTTAGTTTCAAAATGGCGCCCGATTAAAAGTGATTTAATTCAATAACTCAGTTATTTTTGAAGATAGAGAAAACATTTTTCAGTGTTTTAACCAAAAGCCATTGATAGAGAATTAAATTTTTGACCAAATGAAAAATAGAATCATAGAAATTGGTTTACAAGTAGCTGAGATATTGCGTTTTGAAATCAGCGGTATTGATATGATATTATCCTTTGAATTATTGCTTTTCATACTACTTAATTTCCAATCAATAGCCATACAAACATTTATACCCTAATATTGTTATTTGGAAATAATAAACCATTGTGTAATAATTTTTCAGCGTTTTTAATTTATATGTCGTATGTACTACTCTAATAAATAATGTAAGTGCTTTATACTACATTTATAAATAATGTAAGTATAAGCTTAATTGTTTTTTCAATGTTTTTATTTTGTCCTAGACACAAGGTTCTGTATTTGTATACTACTATTACTGAAATTCCTTGAATGAAAGTTGCATTTATTTCGTTTTTCTCTCTTTAATTCTTAATCCATCTAGCACCAGATAATAACGCTGCTAAGACTGAGACTGCAATCCATTAAGTTTTGATCCAAATAAGATTAATCGTGGTAGAGTTAATCGTGTTTTCACTACGACCATGACCGCAGGCACAACTAATATAACTGGATGCTCCCGGGCTTGTTACAACTTTCTCAAGTCAATGAACCATCTTGAAGAAGGTCACTCAGAGACCTTCAGGTCTCAGCTTAGTAAGGTAATCTTCATTCTATCAGGTCAAGCTTCACCCATTTAGCCTGCCTATCATTAAATGATTTATCTTTTGTTTGGTGTGAATTTGATAAATTATAGGGTATCAAAACAAGATTTGTACTGGGATAGAACCATTAATTACAAACGTATATTAATTATTTAAATTTTAAATTGAACACGTTTTATAATCATACATTCATGTTTAGGCTACCAGATTTATTTAAATCAATTTTTTTTCGCTGCTTGCTACCCATGGTTGAGGAATATAAAGGTTTTTTTTTTGTTACTTACGAAAGGTTTCGTACACATAGATAGTTGTTGCTGTTGCCGTCATAAACCGTCTAACGGTCATTATAACACTTAGTATAATACTAACAATAACAATAATTATAATACTTAATTTTAAAAATTCCATGGTATAAATTAAAACAAGGCATTTAAAAAAAAAAAACCTGTACCACTACAACCCATGAAGGCTCTTGGGCTCAGTACATATAGATATTTGTACTGTTTCAAGGCCAACGGCAGTGCAATGAGGTGATTAGGCCTTAATCGCGCTCAGCCGCCAGGTTTTTCCCCATTTATGTTGGGTACCCAATTTAAAGAGGCTGGGTCTGCCCCAGGAGGGTCTCCATACCCTAGGGTCGCCCCCCCCCCTCCCCGACTGAATTAACAGAATAAATAATATTCTGCCATAGCCGGGATTCGAACCCAGGACCCGGAGCACAGCAGACTAGCGCTCTATCCACTAGACCACGCCGCTCCCTAAAACAAGGCATTTAAGCATTGTCAAATGACCGTCTGGAGAAAGTTACCATAAATTATATATAAGTATAAATATTAAAGTAAACAACCAACATCTAACCTTTATACAAATTAAACTCATCCTGGACCTAAACATAATTAGCAAAATAGTTATCCTAGCAAAAGGAAACAATCATAAAAAAATCTGGTGCAACACACGACTTTTACTTACCTCCGTTGTTAAAATCGAATACAGCCAGAGTTAAAAAAATTGAAACTAATAAAGAATCAGTTAGTTTTATCGGCTTTCCATCACTCTGTTTTTACATTTAGAATCTTGTGTATAAGATAATATTTTTTCTAAAATCTTTAGCTTTCCAACAGTATATTATACATGTATATTACTGTTATTATGTCCAAAAACTAAAAATTGCATTAAAAAAATATTCCTGCAGTTTTCTCCTTTAGTTGGATATCGAATTCCTTCATCACATATATTTATCTGTTTTTTATCCATGGTAATATGAAGATATGATTATTTTTATAGAATCTACAAAATTAAAAGTACTTTAGAAGAAGAAATTTTAAAATATCGGCATTTAAGCCCTGTGAGACTATTCAATCAGAATGAAACCTACATGATATTAAAGCCAATCAAATTTTACATCGATATAGCGAGATTAAACAAAACCGTTTTTTGGAAAATTGTTAGAGCCATGTTAGAGAAAATTGTAAAACGGTGCAAAATTTATAGTATAAAGTGGCTCTGCTGATTACCTGATTTTGATGAAAAAATTTCTGTAACATCTCGGGCGTACAGTTGTCTCAAATATGAAATTTCAGTTTCATAAGACTTTTTGTTTTCTCACTGGAGTTTCCATATGCGGACAAAAACACACAGAGACATTTTTGCGGGACTTGGTCATTTGGACTCAGGGGATCCTAAAACGAGTATTTCCGTTGAAAACTCAAATTCGTAAATTTTCATGATCGCAATATTTTCCCTTACTATGTAGTAAATAAGGAAAAAAATAGTTATAATAAACTTAATACTATTTACTAGCCTATGTTTATTTACATACGTGTTTTTTTTTCTCTAAATACAAACTCCATTACCTAAGATATTATTCACATAACTTTTTTAATTTGCTGTAAATTAATTCATTTACCGGCCTGTCACTGTAAGTCTAAGCCGTTTTACGAAACTTTATCAACGCACGAATTTTTTTATCATTTAATTGTTCGAAAGTTCAGCTATTGTTAAGGTTTTTTTTTGTGAAAACATCTCATTCTGAACACAGACATTATGGGCCACACCGCTATAAAACGAAATGTTTTTTCTATTTCGTTTCTATTAAAGAGAGAACATTTTTGGACATCGCCTTAGTTTAATATTTAATAATTTACATCCTTTAGTTCCATATCATTAGATAATCAGTTGTCAACAATTGAGACGTTTAATTCTAAAGGTCCAAAAGGTACTATATCCACTTTGGACAATTTTACAGGAAACGCAAAAATCTTTCATTTATTTATTACTGGATCATTTACTTGATTCGTTTTTATTAAAACCTAAAGTTAATTTTTTATTCTATTAACAACTTATTTTTTCAAATTATTGCACTTTTCCTATGAATTTTTATCAATATCATATGGATACATTATATAGATTTCAGAAAGAATTAAAAAGGATATAGTACTTTTTAGAAGAATATAGCACTAGATAACAGTCATAATACCCTTCCTCGTACATTACTCATAACTAACGTCTTTATAATGTTAATTACTAAGTTATGTATATTTCCCTATTCTCACCCTGAGAAATATCTTCACTTGTTGGTTAAGTAGATTTTATTGTCTATTCATCATAAAGAAAGAGTATATTCCAAGGGCCTTTTATTTATTTTTGGTAATATAATAAGAAAGTATGTAATTATGAAAACGAGAGCAGAAGCGACGCAGTTAAGTTGTTTAAAACAACCTTAAAACGGATAATTAGGTTAAAACCATTTATAAAAATAACAACGGCGATTCAAGGAGTGCTTAATGAACCAATAAAAATTCATAAAATGAAGAAAGCAATAAATTGTTGGTGATATATTACAGGATTAGAAGCTTCCACTGTCCAATAGGAAATATAGTACTTTTTGGATGGAAATGAAAGAAAAGGCTATCTGTTTACAGCACGTTTTGTAAGGAAATGTTTTTGGTACCTATTGGGATAAAATTAAGTGTGAATTTAGTACCATTTGGAATGAAATGTGATTTTTAAATACGCTTTTAAAGGATTTATATGTTTTTAGATAAAATCTTATGACAGATTCAGATAAAACTAAACCATTAGTATAAAAACATGTCAAAATATCCATTTCGAAAAAAATGTTTTTTTAGTACCTTTTGGAAATCAACGTCTCAATTATAAATATTTAAGTTAAACTTTAATTACTTTCATTATTTAGATACTTTCGCCAGAAAGAAATAGCACCAACATTTTCATTAGAAATTAATTTTTATTAAATTAAAACGATTAGGAAAGAAAATTAAAAAATTAAATTAATATTAACATTTCGTAGGAAGCATAACATAAGCATAAGTATCCGACGAAAGAGGTTGAAAACAATACGTTATTTCCCTAGGCATCAACTGTCACGACAGTCGGAAGTGTTGATACGGATGAGGAAAGAGGACTAGACCGACCGGCTGAAAGTAAACCGCGGTCAGCGCACCCAGTGAAAGGACAAGAGAACCTTTCTACTTAACGACTTGCCCAGTATGTAATCCTACTCATTCTTCTTCGCCTGTCGTTTACAAGTATAATAGCTCCGTCCTTATGCCCATAACGAGCCTCCCTCTACCATAGCCTTCCTTACCTTAGAATTTCCTTGCGTAACAAATTCTGTGATCGCGGCAATGAACTCTGTTGATGCGTTTTACACAATTCTGGAAACGTTTTGGGTTGAAGCATTAGAAGAAAAATACCAAATACATTTCGTCTAAGACATATGAAATGACCTTTTAGCTCAAAAATATTAAGAAATGTTAAAAGATGTAAGTATTGCGATCGTGAAAATTTTATTGTATTTCACCGAAAATACACGGTTTAGGGTTCCCTAGTTCTGAAGTTCCACAAAAAAGTCTGAGTGTGTGTGTATAATAGGTCTATCAAGAAGAAGAAATGTCGTGCCAAAATAGAAATTTCATATTTAAGACAACTATACTTCCGAGATGTTATAGCAACTTTTTTTTATCAAATACGGTTAGCCAGAAGAGCCACTTTATACCAAGCATTAATCACTTTTTAACGATTTTCTCAAAAACGGCTCTAAAGATTTTTATTAAACTATTTTTGTATAAATTAAGGGGCTTTATGTAGTATGTTTGTTTATTTATTTAACGTCACTTTATGCTGCTGTGGTTAATCGGACGTTGTTACTGTGGGAGTCCTAAATTTTGCCTATCCAGGTTTTATTAGGATAGGAATCTTTAAGGAGTACTTGAAATCGCAGAGGCTCAATATGTAAATCGATATGTGATCGAAAAAACAATATGTTGATAGAAAGAAGAAAATAAAACACATGTTTTTAATGATGTTATTCCATGTTTCAGATTGTTCGATATAGAAAAATTGTGTAATTGTTAGCAAATAAAGTTCAGAGAGAATTGTGAATATTTGTAAATTGTGAAATACACAACAATTGGGACCACCTTTTAACGTCGCCTCGGAAGGACGGCATAACTAAGGAGTTTTTACTCCCATTAAAAAATCCTAGAGCCACCTGCGGGTTTGAACCCGGGACCTTTGGTATAGGAGGCTGTTATGCTAACCACCATGCTACAGGTAACCCCTTATTATATAGGTAGCTTTATGTAGGTTTCATTCTGATTGAATTAGTCTCACAAAACTGAAATGCTGAAAATTTTATATGTAAGTCAACTATTCGCCAAGATGTTACATCAAGTTTTTCACCGTAATTAGCTGACCGGAACTGCTATTCTATGTATTTTGCATTCTTTTATGATTTTCTTTAATACAGATCAAACGATTTTGATTAAACTCACTATATCGATATCAAATTTAACTGGCTTGAATATCATCTAGGTTTCAATCTAATTGAAATAGTCTGACATGGCTTGAATTGTGATATTCAAAATTCTCTTCCTCTAAAGTAACCTTAATTTTGTAGATTTGAAAATTTTAACCATTTCATCTGATTAGCATTGATAAACAATAACTAAATATTCTTGTTGAATCATTGGCGTAACCATCTAAAGGAAAAATGAGCGAAAATATTTGTTAATGTAATTTTTGTTCTTTTTCTTTTTTTTTTAAATAAGAACAGTAACCGCATGATATACCGTTGGAATCTAAAGGTAGAAATGTGGAAAAAAAAAATTGAAAATGTATGTCCAATATGTCCAAGTGATTGATAAGTATGCTGTGTTATATAAGCAACCCGATGTATTTGGGCAGCATTGCCAAATAAATAGAGCATTTCTCTCTAGAAATAATAAAAAAAATATTATGTTATACACAAAGATGTCGAAGCTCCATTTTACTTTCACTTCGTATATATTTCATATCTAACTCTATTTAAAAACTCTTTTGTATTAAATTTTTGTTTGATTTATATTTTATGTAATTTTATAACTGTATATACAATAAATACAACCTGTAAAAGTGCTGAATTAAAATAAATGACGTGAAAAGACTAGTGAAGAAACTAATCAGCGGTAGAACTTCAAGTTAGTATATCCCGATTATATCTTTTCAATCGCCTCGGAGGATTATAAAAATTCTTAAATTTATTTAAACAACGAATGTAAGTTAAAATCGTATGTTGCACGCACCTGATTTTTTTGTTAAAAGAATCTACTTCGACAGTCATTGACGCTTTGATATTCTTGCTTAAATTTTTAGATGTAGACAAATTGTCTGTAATATTTTCAATTTAACTCACTATGATCTTAATTAACTCTACTCATTTATTTCATTAAATTATTTTCTAACGTTTTAGCCTTTAGGCTGTTTTCAAAACACAACTTTATATAGCAATTTAAATAACATATTTAGTGAAATTACATTAATAGCAAGGGATATTTACACTATCAAAGGTTATATTATGTTTTTTGAATATTCGATTTACTAGTCTAGTTCACTGAGTAGTGTCTGTAATTGGATGAAGCTGATTTTCGCAAAATATGCTAGGTGAAAATTTACAGTTGCCTATACGGTTCTCATCTTAATTTTTTATTGCTTGCTATTTATTCATATAACTTTGATTTGATTTCTCTAAATTTTCTTATTTCTTTAAAAATTCCAACTCCATATTACTTTCCCATCCTTCTACAGTGTCAATTTCGGGTTAATAACTTTAGGTCATTCTTTTCTTTGGCAATGAATGCAGCCAAGTCTGAATTTTCGTGATACCATTGTAAGAATTATAAACCCCGTAGGGGGAAGTGGATTAGCCACTTTTCAGGGGTTTGGACGTCCCTGCGGCCCCAGTCTAACACACACATTCCTCTGACATTGGATACACTTACAGTCTTAGGTTCTCACTCAACCACCTCAACACACTTGAGTCCGTCTTCGCGGGTGGTGCGCTGGCTGTTCCCGGGGTCTCGGGGAAACGGGCTGCAGAGGGTACAGAGTTAAAACGGTGGGCACCACCGGCTGCCCGGTAGCTGACTGGGCCTGAACCCACTGTTAGCCACGGTGGGAAGCTGCCTAGAGTAACGGGCGAAAATCCGAGGCGTACCCGCGGAGCCGGGTGGCACCCGGTATTGAGTCCCGCGGGTGCGTTAAGGGGGAACGCTCGAGGCCACTGCAGCTGTCAGTGGAACCGAATTTGCTCCGGGGGCTCATCTGTGAACGCGTTGGGACGGACTCTTGAACTCATACACCTTCAACACACCATAGATGTACACACTTTTTTTTTTTTCTAATATGATGAACGTCCCAGATAAAAATACAGCGCTTCAGGTGCACAGCGCGCAAGTAGAGCAGCTCAGCTCAACTCCCTTTACCCAATCCAACATCGAGACCTCCCAAGCTCATTTCGTGGAGGATGTCCCGTCCTATCAAGAACTCTCCCTCACAATGGAATCACATAGCAGCGATGCTACACTCGTACCTCTACCATTAACCTCAACTTCATCCCAATCTCCTTCCACTTCTCTTCAACCGCCAAACTCTCACGGGCAAATAGAAAATACAGTCCCGTTTCGAACTAAGTGGTTTCCGTGCTATATGGTGATGACTCTGGCCGAAAATGACCAACGGAAAACATTTGCCTCATACAGCCCATTTAAAGTGGCAAAATCTGTCAAATCTTGGAGTCCAGGAACTTCACTGAAATTCCTCAAAAACGGATCAGCAATGTTAAGTGTAAACAATAAAAAAGACCTGGCTAATCTACAACGATTTAAAATCTACGATGGTGTAGCAGTAGAAATTCTGCCCCATAAAACTCTAAACCACACTAGAGGTGTCATTCGCGCAAACGAGCTGCTTTATTGTTCCGAGGAGGAACTGATGGAGGAACTTGCTCCAATGGGTTTAGTGGAAGCTCGGCGAATTCACCGAACCATAAATGGCATCAGAACCCCCAACAGCCACAGTAATCCTTAAGTTTCTCCGACCAACTGTTCCAGAAAGGATTCAACTAGATTTTCTAACACTACGGGTCCGTCCATATGAACCTAATTCGATTCAGTGCCGGTCTTGTTACCGATTAAACAATACCAAAGCAACCTGTATGACTGTAGCTTGTGGCGTATGTGCTGAGGAGCACTCCGTTGACACATGTTCAAGTCGACCGAAGTGTGTAAACTGCTTAGGTCCACACCCTGCCTTTAGCAGAAACTGTCCTGTTTACGCCAAAGATAAGGCAATCGAACAAATTCGAGAGACCGACAAGGTCTCCTACAAGAGGGCAGAGCAGATATATAAAAGATTCACTCCCCCTAAGCCTGACGTTTCATTCTCTCAGGCACTGAGAGCAGATCCCAACTCTAATTCGGGACTCCTCCTGAGGTCGCATCCCAAGTGGCTCGTTCTGCTGTTCCACCAGTCTCCGATGCTCCACTTCTGACTGCAAAGGTGGGCTCGGCGACACCACCTAATGAGGCTGAATCCCTACTTCCGTCGACAGTCCCTAAGCACACATCAACCAAGCAGCTGTCACAACTTGCAGGGCTTATAGACACTATCTCCTGCCGGTTGTTAGCACTGGAGTGGCACATATTACCAGGTGATACAATTCCAATTCAGCCGCCGCTTTCCGCAGGCACTATAACTCCCTCAGCGCAATACTCCCGAGATACCAGTTCATCCGCTGATGTAGTTCATACTCCGTCATCCTGGGATCTTCACACTATGACTGAACCACCTCCTCGAAACATTTCAACTCGCAAACAGAGTGAAAAATCATCCGTCTCTTCCGCAGGTGGACATAGAAATCCTAAACGTCCAGCATCCCGCCTATCGGCTGGAAATGATTTACCCAACTTTGAATCAAATCCTGGATCCTCTGCTTCGACGAAGCCGCCTCAGAATAAGCGGCAGACAAAGGTCGAGAAAAAGGCTCCTAGGACAAAAAATCCTTCTGATAAATGACAATATCCTCACGTGAACTACGGTTTCTGCAATGGAATGTAAATGGGATTTAAGTAAGGAAACCTGACCTCGAAATCCTCCTTCGTAATAGCCAAAGTGACGTTGTCTGTATACAGGAGACGCACTTGAAAACCTCAGAAATATTCAAGATAGGTGGTACAGCGTAGTGAGGAAAGATTTTACGACTGGACTGGACTGATAGCCTGCGGTGGTGTTTGCATCTTAATAAAAAATGATATTCCTTTCCTCCCGGTCCAAATCAACAGTAATCTCCAGGTAGTTGCCCTTAGAATTCTGGCATGCCCATTTACCTCCCTCCAGGAACTCACGTCACGATCCAGCAGCTCGAACAGTTATGTCAACAGCTTCTATCGCCACTTTTTCTTCTAGGGGACTTTAATGCTCATAATCAAGCCTGGGGCAGTAAACTAAATGACATTCGATCTGAAACAATAATACAGATTATGGACACCCTTAGTCTCAACTTGCTTAATAACGGTAACCCCACTTATCAGTGTCCCCGATCTGGAGCCCAATCATGTATAGACTTGAGTCTATGTACTCCTAGCCTTCAGACTACTCTTGTCATGGGAAGTACTTAATGACCCTCACGGCAGCGATCATTTCCCCGTATATATTCACACAGCTAGTAGAGTAGCCAACGTGGCGCGCCCAGGGTGCTGGCTGGTGAAGAAGGCTGATTGGTCGCTGTTCCAGGAGTCAGCTAAAATCTCTCAACTTGATGTGAACCTCGACGGGTTGGAGCTTATAAACAATTCGAGGCTGCATTACTTCGGGCCGCGGAAGTGGCCATCCCTTATCGAAAACCGAGCATGATCTCAATGCAGCCAGTCCCTTGGTGGACTGAGGAGTGCCGCTTGGCGGTACGCAAGAGAAAACAGGCCTTAAGGAAACTGTCTCACAAGCCCTCTCCACTCAACCTGGAAGCCTACAGAAATGCAAGGATTCATGCGCGTTACGTTATAAAAATGCAGAAAAAACGTGCCTGGATAAAATTTCTTGATAACATCAGTTCCAATACCCCTCTAGAACTGTTTTGGAACACGGTTAAGAAACTAAACGGTCGGTTAATACCTGGGCCCCCTAAGTTGCTTCAAATCAACCAAGAGGTCGTGTCAGACCCTCAGAGGATACTGATGCACTTGGACAGCACTTCTACGACGTATCGGCCTCACAAAATTACCCCCTACACTTCCAGCGGCTCAAGAACGACCGTGAAACAATTCCGTGCAATATATCTATTCCCTCCAGACGCAGCACAAGTACGGCTCTCAACCACCCCTTTTCGGAAGCTGAATTCCAGGTAGCACTAGCCTCGTGCAAAGAAGCATCCCCAGGGCCAGATGGCATTCACGCTAGTATGGTAACCAGCCTCTCAGCTAAGGAAAAAATTGCACTCCTTCATATCTTTAATAAGCTCTTTCTAGGAGAGCAATTTCCACTATCATGGAAGGATGCTATCCTGATCCCGATTCACAAGAAAAATAAACCCCCCGATATTGTTCTAGTTACAGACCCATCTCTTTGACCAGCATTCTATGTAAAATTTACGAAAGGCTAATAGCCAATCGATTGCAGTGGTACCTAGAAACAGAAAATATGCTACCAGCCTGGCAGAGTGGATTCCGTAAAGGACGAAGCACTCAAGACAATCTTGTATTCCTCTCCTCAGAAATACAGCATTTGGAGAGCGCGAACGAGTGTTAGCTGTATTGCTTGACGTTGAAAAAGCCTTCGTTCGAGTTTGGAGATGGCTCATCATCTCCTCTCTACAGGAGTGTGGTATTCATGGTCCTATTCTTTCCTTTATTCGGCATTACCTGCGAGACCGGTCGTTCAGAGTGCGTTGCGGAAATACAATGCCATCTCGTTTTGTTCAAGAGAATGGTGTTCCCCAAGGAGTGTCCTTAGTCCTATTCTCTTTTGTTTAGCTTTTAATGGCGTCCTTGGTAATATTCACCCACCAGTCCAGGACTGCTATTTGCGGATGACCTATTGCTTTGTGTTCGAGGCAAACAAATTACGGAACTCACCAAATCGATGCAGTCTGCGCTCCATACTGTGGAGAACTGGTGTTCAAACAACGGTTTTAAAATTTCCTCAGCCAAATCTACAGCAATCATCTTCGCGAAACGGGCAGCAAACATCTCTCAACCTTTATCTCTTTTAATTGACGGGCAAAGGATAAACGTAGTAGAAAAGGTCAAGTACCTGGGGGTTACGTTTGACAGTCACCTATCCTGGGGCCCGCACATCTGTGAGGTAAAAGCCTCTTGTATACGAGCACTCAACTTACTTCGGATGGTCACAAACACGGCTTGGGGGGGGGGGAGACCGTATGGCTATGCTAAGATTATTTAGAGTGGTTCTACGGAATAGGGTCGAATACGGAGCATGTGCATACGGATCTGCCGATCCGACTCGTCTAAATGCGCTTAGAGTGATCATTACTACGGGGCTGAGGACAGCCATCGGCGCGTTTCATTCTAGCCCCATTATCAGTCTCTTCGGTGAAGCCGGGGAGTTGCCATCCCATTATCGCCGACAACAAATGGAGGTTAAATACTTCCTTAAAGTTCTCGCCAACCCTCATCACCCACAAAACCTCAATTTCTTCTTTCTTTGCGGGAACGACCGCTGATGCCCACTCTTGCCTCTCGGGTCCACGACGCGATTCTGCCTTTCCACCAGAGTTTGGAGCAGCTATACCCCATCGGGCCGTCCCCTATACCTCCCTGGTCCGTCCCTTCTATCCATTGTCAACTGTCTCTCACACGACTTCCAAAACTCACGACTCCACCAAAAGTATACCAGCAAGAATTTTTAGAGCTTATCCAAAGGTACCATAATGCTAATGTTTATTACACAGACGGCTCTCGGGGAGAACTAGGCGCTGGAGCTGGAGTTGTGAGTGAGGCCCAAGTTAACATGTTTGCCCTCCCTTCTATATCGAGTAGCTATACCGCCGAAGTAACTGCCATCCTCCAGTCCCTCCTTCTTCGCCAGCAATCTTCCTCTCAAGTAATCATATGCACCGATTCCCTCTCCACTCTCTCCTCTATCCGTAACATATATTCCTCTGACTACCTCATCCAAAGAATTCATACCACACTTGCATCCTTTTCCTCCCGGGTCAACATTGTTTTCTTCTGGGTTCCAGGACATTGTGGGATCTTGGGGAACGATCGGGCTGATTTAGCGGCACGTCATGCGGTTTCCGAGGGTCTTGTACTTCAAGGTGTGAACCTGCGTGACCTTGTCATTTCAATTCGATCAAGCATACTGGGTTGCTGGCAGCGGGAGTGGGTGGCCCTCGGGAACAACAAGCTTCGCCTTATTCGGCCCCGTGTTGGCCCTTGGGGGTCCTCCTGCCGGCCGTCTCGACGCGAAGAGGTTGTGCTCGCGCGACTTCGTAGAGGACACTCTTGGTTGACCCACGGTTATCTCATGGCCCGTGGACATCCGCCTCTCTGTCAATCATGTCAGGTTCCTCTCTCAATACTCCACATCCTCACAGAATGCCGACAATATACCGCTTCACGTATTCTTTTCAACCTCCCCACCGATCTTTCGCTTCTTCTCTCTGATTCCTCTCCTCATATAAATAACATCATTCGCTTCCTAAAGTCACACCACCTTTACTCTCAGATCTAAACTATACTCTCACTCTACTCCTATTAGCATGTAACCATGTGTCTAACGGTGTAAAGGGAACATGACCCTGGTGGTTGTCGCCTCGAAAAAAAAAAAAAAAAAAAAAGAATTATAAAATATCATGGCCATTTGTACGTTGTAGTAAATAGACGATAATATATTTTTCATTTCTCTAATTACTCAAGTCATTCGTTTTGGTCATGGTAGCAAGAGCATAATCTAGAACAAATTCATTAATTCTAATTCACTTTTGTTCATTTTAACCGTTTTTAATTGCTTGCCTGACGGAAGCAGCATCAGCATTATATATTTGAACTTGATTTCGCAAGTTTGTATTGTACCTTCAGCGTAAAGTTTTAATGATTTAAAATGCTTTCTTCATTTAAAGAGGAGTGATATAGTTCATTATACGAGTAGGGTATTGTGCCCTAACGGCCGTTGGCCTTGAAACAGTACGAATCTCTATATGTACTCAGCCCAAGACTCTTCATGGGTTGTAGTGGCACAGGTTATTTTTTTAAAAATATTATTAACTAGTCAGTCTCATTCGATAACTGTACTATACTAAGCAATTAAAATATTTAATGTGTTGTGTGCACTGAAAGAATAACAAACAAAACATTCCAAGCTGTATCAAATCATTTCTGTCACTGGCCAGTCATTATTTCAAAGTTGATTCGATCTTGATACTAATCGTGTCAGGCATTCATATTATCCAATAGCCATTCACGATCGGGTAGTTCCTTTTACCGTTTGCAGGTGGACCAGCTGTAGAAAGTCAGTTCCGATTCTTATTGGTCTGTTGTGAAACTTGAAAAAAGTGTGATCTGAGTCAGAGATAATAAATACCTCGGTTCAGAAAAAAAATAACAGAAATACTTTCTACCAAGATTTTGAAGCTTAACGAACACAACGCCTTCATTTACAGAATGGTCGTCACACGTAGCTAAAATCAGGATACATGTTCAGCTAGTCTTTTAAGACTTTCGTGGCTAACAGATAGTGTGACATCTAAATATTAGTATGTTCTCTGAAGAAGTTTAAATTAAAAAAATATTAAGATTTGATTGCCTGTAACATATGCTCTCATTCATACGTATAGTGATCCACCATAGAAAATTAAGGCCATATGTGTAATATATATATATATATATATATATATATATATATATATATATATATATATATATATATATATATATATATATTTTTTTTTTTTTTTTTTTTTTTTTTTTTGGATCACTTTTAGCTGTGTGGCTAGCATAGCAGTCTCCTAGGCCAAAGTCACGGGTTCAAACCCGCATGTGGTCCTAGGATTTTTTAATGGGAGTAAAAAATCATTAGTTACGTCGTCCTTGGGAGGGGACGTTAAAAGGGGGTCCCGAGCCTGTGCGATGTCAGGTACTCCTTAAAGATCCCTATTCTAATAAAACCTGGTTAGGAAAAATTTAGGACTCCCACTGTAGCATCGTCCGATTAGCCACAGTAGCATAAAGTGGCGTTAAATAAATAAACAAACAAATTAACAAAGAAAATTAAGGAATGTATATAACTGCATTAGACAAATATCAAATATGTAGATATTTCTAGTACATTACTATTTTTAAATAACCATATAACTAATTATGCAAATAATAATTATCATGGGCCTATAAAACTCATTTTCTTTTTTACCAAAGTAGATCTTAGTAAGTAAAGTTATCATACCACATATTTTTTTTTTTATATCACTAATTAAAATATGTAGATTGACAATCAAGATATTTAACTGAACTAACTAAATGCAAATTAGTTAGAGTATAATAAGCTGGATGGACAGAAGAATATCATACATTGAGCACTTGAATGATCTTTAACCCCTATCCTTAACAGCTCTATAGTGCCACATACAATGAGATGTTATAACACTTTTCTTGACAACTTCCTCCTAGTTCTTCGCATTTCATAACCAGAAGATTCAATGCGGTCTAATTTAGGTGACGTTATACAAGAGGACAGCATGAAAATCTCCACCACCAAGTCTGCGTAATGAGAGGAAGTAATTAACTGCATTCCTAAGGTCGGGTCTATTCCTCCATTTATTATACTCATGGTGGAAAAACTGGGTCAAAATTTAATAAAGATAGGATGAACGATAAAGCTTTATGCTTGTATTTTGATAGTTCACTTTCATTTCTAGCAATAATAAATAAATACAAACCTTTCAAACCAAATTTTTAAGACTGACAACGAACTCACCACCTTATGTTTCAAACGATTCTCTTCATACCGATTTACGCATTCCGACTACAACAAACCACATTAGAATGACTTACAAACGATTTCACGACAAACTACATGGAAACATTACCAATTTGTTCAAAATATGGCTACAACTGACATCCCTGACATAACGGCGTAGACTGAAAAGGAGTTAGATCAGGAACCCCGTAGCCTAAAATAATAGTTCCTGTTTGAATGTCAGGAGGATGCACCACTGGGTGCTGTCACCCTCATGCCTAACCATGTCATGTCTCCTTGTTTATAAAATCCCATTTGCTTATTGTAAACATTTTACAGGTGCAAATAAAATCATTAAAAAAAAAAAATCTAGCAATAAATCCTATTAGCTTTGTGTTCCGGCTTTGTTTTATTCGATCGCTCTGGGATCGAAGTGATATTACAGAGTTTCTTTTTATTTTACATCATCATCCACCAACCGGCCAAGGCCTAATTACAAGCGCTAAATTATAAAAAATCACATTACATTATATTAATTAAAATAATAATAATAATTGAAATTCAAACAAATAGGTAATGTACTACATACCAACTTAATTTATATTATGAAAAATAATTCTAAAAAAAAAATAATATTACAAAAAAGAAATGAAACGTTAAAAAACTAATCTAAATATACTCCTATAAAATTAATTATATTAAGGGGGAAAAGAGATAGAAACAGAAAGAAAAGGAAAACAAAAATAGAGAAAGAAATAAAAAAGAGAGAAAGAAAATACTAATAATTTTTTAAAAATTTATTTATAGTAATTTACAACTGTATTAAAGAACACAATAATTAAATATGAGGAATGAAAAAAAAATTCATGTAAATGTCTTGAGAAAGAACTACCCAGAGGTAGTAGCACTTCACTAACCATTTTAACTCAGTAGATCCCGAGGCCACCTTCTTTTCAGTCGCCCTGGAGGGGGGATATCAGGGATATCCCAGGAAGATAAATTACGGACAAGTGGGTTTGTATGGGCAGGGAGTTTAGAATGAAAAGAGGAGTATCAATCACGAGCTATGTCTGCAAGAAATGGGATGTTATGGTCATTATGAAGGAGTTGATTTGTAACGAAATAAGGGACATTCAGGATTTCGCGAAGGATTTAGGATTGTAAGGACTGGATGCGGGAGGAATTAGATGGTTTTGTAGAGCCCCAAAGCTCGATTCCATATGTCCAAATAGGTCTGATAATAGTGATGTTAATGAGTCTTTTGTAATATACTGGAAGTTTTGAACGTTTGTCTAGTAAGTGTTGTAGTAATCGATATCTTCGAGCAGTTTCTTGTCGTTTCAGTCTTGTGTGAGGATTCCAAGTAAGGCGCTTGTCAAGATGGAGACCTAGGTATCGGATTTGCTCAACAGGAGTAAGGTAATGTTATTAAAGGATACTGGGGGGCAGGAACTCATCGGTTTGCGACGAAGGGTAAAAATAATATTAATAAATAATAAATTTCTTTCTTAACTATTCTTTATTTAGAACGGTATTCTTGGATTTTTGAAAAACGCTTCGAGTTTATCAATCGCTGATATACTGACTTACTAATCATCAGTATGTAAGGCCGTGCTTCTTTCCTTGAGAAAAAAGAAAAATAGCTTTTGATTGTCATAATGCATTATTTTTTATTCTTTATACCGATTAAATCTGGACTTAAAAGATAAAAACAACTGAAACAAGGAAATGTAATCTTTATTATGGCATGCATTTCCTTCTGATGATTATACGAGTATGAAATTAATAATAAAGTAAGCTTGAATGAATAATATGCATCATAAACAACATGTTAATATAAAATAATAAGAAAACAATAATAGCTAAATACCTTTATATATTGTATACATATGTATATTAGATATTTTTAAATTTCTGCTCTGTAGCCATGATCTTATGATTAAATTATGCATTTTCTTTTATTGAAACATGACCTTAGTGTGTGTGAAATAAGACCTTAGTGTAAAACATGATTGCGCAGGATTTTTTAATTTAGTTTTTTAATCAATACCCATAGCCCTTTCTACAGGAATTGTAGCATCAAATGTCGCTATGAATGTCATTGCTGCATCATAGTTGTATTTCCCTTTATATGAGATTTCCCTTTATACCTCGTATATATATATATATAAATATATATATATATATATATATATATATATATATATATAGTATATATATATATATATAGGGGAATGAGCTATGCTTTCTTTTATGTGCACCAGCGTTCAGAGTTTCAAAAATATGCTAAAAGATTATAGATTGCACTAGAATAACAATTTAGATAATAAATAGATTGTTTTTTATTTTTGTTGTTTTGTTTTTTCCGATCCAGCATGCAGCTATAACTATAAAGTGAAATTAAATAGCTTTAAACCATACCTCTCTCAACACAATTATCTTCATTTGAACTAAGGAAAATTTATCTTATGCTTAGAAGGACAATAAGATAATTCTATTATTATTATTATTATTAGTTAAATCTATGGTTTAAAATTTCCTACGATAGTCAAACTGAGCTTATGGTGTAGTAAAGCAGCAATATGACTGCTCAACCATATTCGAGTCTGACCTCCAAAAAAAGGAAGGAGTTTGGCTGAGCTTTAACTTTATGGTAGTGTTGAAACGTAAACAAATAGTTTCAAGAGAAAAACATTTGACGGCTGGATTTATCTGCAAATTAATTGGATTGAAATCATGTTGAACATTTATGTTTTCGTTTCTAAAAACGTAAATATAATTATATTAAGGCATTTGAGAAAAATATAATTTTTATCTTTGACAAAAATATATAAATTTTGTTACCAATCTTGTGCTATGGAGATATAATATAACTATGGAGTATCATAATGTTACGTAAGAAAATAGTTGAATTTTTTAGTTTGATGACTTTTTTTTAAATCAATTATTCTTGTTGCAAACCAATCAATTTTTTTTTTTTTTTTTTTTTTTTTTTTTTTTTTTTTCAATGCTACCATTTAAGCCTAATCTATTATTAAGTATACACTCGTGTTATCTCCAGAAGGAAATGCATACTAGAATAAATATTTCCCTGTCTCAATCGTTTATAATTTAAGTACAGACTTAACCACTACGGATATCAAATCAATATGCGAAGTTGCACAACATAGACATCTTTCTTTGCGGATAAAAAGAAAAATATTATTTATCAGAATGCTAGGTTAGTTGCATATCTTATAAGGAATTGAAGCAATAACTGCGAGCGGAAGTAGGATCTGTCATTGATTGAGTGAAATGTTTGTACATGCAGAGAAATTTTCTTACTTCTCCATTATTACATAACTAGTTATGACCAGCAAAACCAATAAAAAACTGCATAAAGATAATATCCGTTTTTAATGAAAAAGTAAATTACTTTCTTGTTGAAAGTGACCATTCAATAATTACTCTTTAAATATCTCATTTAGGAGTCAGAAAACCATTGATTGGTAATAGATTAATTTATATATATATATATTGGGTTGAAAAATAAGTCCGTAACATTTTTCAATATCTCAATTTCTCTCTATGTGTTTATAAAATAAATGGTAAATAATGTTTACATAATCTAAAACAAGGATTAGTTAAGGTGCTTTTATACATCTGTTTCAGCCGGGATCCCTTACCTTCGACCGGTATTCTGCTTGCTCAAAATTGAGGAGAACGAAATTCATTATCGTCATTTAATGATTTTTTATTTCTGAAAAAGAAAATCCCCTGTACTGACCGTTGATAAAATTTGAAGAGTGCATGGCGATGAGGCCTTAGGAGAAAGTACCGTCCATCAGGAATTGCTCGGTTTAGAACCGGAAATTTTGACTTGAACTTAATTTTACAACCCAATATATATATATATATATATATATATATTATATTTATTTTATTTTTTCTCAGAGGCTCGACATGCAGTCTAGGCCCTTGTCCTTGCGGTGTAATCTGCTGGGAGAATACACACCCGTTACTCGATGAAATGTTTTGTAGGGTTGGATCATCACTCCCTACGCATATTTTAGTGAGTGGCCACCATTTGCTGACAAATCTCACATACCACGGTCTCCTCGTTTGTGATATATTTTATATATATATATATATATATTATATATATATATATATATATATACACCCTGGGGCGCTAGTCTTCCACGCCAAAGGTTGTGAGTTAGAATAGCAGTCCAGCATAGCAGGTACTTTTTCAAGCATTTAATCAATGGGGATTCACACACAGCCTATGCTCCGGGTGTGTAAGACCCGTCAGCTAAATGGTGCCCACTCACGAAAATAGGCGTTGGGAGTGATGATCCTACCCTACAAAAAATTTGATTGAGTAACGCGTGTGTATTCTCCCAGCAGATTACACCGCAAGGCAAGGCCCTACACGGCCTGTCGAGCCTCTGAAAAAAAAAAAAAGTATATAGAATAGAATAGAATAGATATATATTTTAAAATATATATATATATTTTGTTAATTATTAATTCCTATTAATTTTGCATCCACATTTAAATTAATTTAGTCATCTGGTACAAAAGTTGTTAACTTATATAATTTAAATCTTTGACAAGTATAAGTATTTTATTTTTACGTACGTTTATCACTCGTTTTTCTTAATCGATTGGTCAAGCTGTGAAACCTATTAAAATATAGGATTCTAGAAGACTTAAGAAAAACTGTGATATTAACTTCTTTTCTTTGCTGGGATTCCGCAAACCTCACTTGCATTAATTAGCTCTAAAAGCATTAAACGCTGAGATGTATATATGCTATTCCTGTAAATTCTGGATTGCCTTGAATATTGAATAGAATAGTTCAACGCCATAGGAGGTCGTACCTTAATTTCAGGTACAAATTCTAGTTTTTTGCTGGTGCACTATACATTTTAAATTAATGAAAGGTAATTTTTATTCAGAGACAATTGTCACCTAAAAATAAAGTTCAATGGGAAAAACAGACGTCCAGTTTGCATGGCTTCATTTAGTATAATCAATTATCTAGTCAGCAAATGATTATCAGATATATAAAATCAAAATAAAGACAAGATACAAATAGAACAGATGACAACTTCGAATGAATTTATCTGCTTATAGTTTAGTCAAGACATATTGCATGCGCGGAAGATTGATCTTTGAGGAGGTGGATAATGCAATGGTTATCGAATGTAGTTAGAGATGCTTTCTTACAGACAAAGGTGGGTAACGAGTTCGAAAATTTGGTAGAACGTATGATGAAGGACTTTTCAAAGGAGTTCTTTGAGAGGGTATATACAAATCTTTATTCTGGTTCTTAAGAATGGGAATAAGAAGATGCCTAATTGGTTCTTCCTTTGGGATTCGGGTTAGAGCCACCGTTAACCAGAATAACTGTAAGAAATATGTGATCGCCTGGAGAGGACGATAATAAATGTTATGAACCTTTTAATCAATATTTTACGCCTCATCTCGTTTTTTACCTGAGAGTCCTCCATAAATCTTCTTAGCATCCAAAGACAAAGTAGGGAATATGAGAGAGGATACTGGAAGACTTGAAGAGAATTCGGGAAATTCCTTTAGAAGTATTATCTGTATCCTACTGTTCCATGCTGCTTATTTATTTATATATTTTTTATATTATAGCACAAAACAACGTGGCTAATAATGCCAGGCACATTTAAAATCATAATTCAATATTTAAGACCCTAGAAGATAAGAGAAAAATAAAAATTCACACACTGTTAACCTATCTATGTATTAATATATATGTGATTAAAAATAAATAAATGTGTTTTAATAAAAAATCATTTCATTAATTCTTCTATAATTATGAATCTTTAGCATAATTTTTTAACATTTGCTTCTGAGACTAGGGGTGATTCGCTCCTCTAAATGTGATGTATTAAATGATAATGAATGGAAATCAATATGTGATGTAAACCGCATGAGAATCAGTTTGATTACTTGAATTGGGTTTTGGGGCAATCGAAAGTGTTAACTCATCTGTGTGTATAGATTTTCCTATATTCTGTGAATATCTCTTTTTATATTAAGCAGACTATCGAATTATCAGCTCTGGTATCAATGTCTACTTTGGAGAGAACGGATATCAAACGATGTTTACATACAATCCAAGTCAACCAAAATATTTTTTGCTGTACTTCTTTCGTATTCAACCTATGCGGCCGTTTAGACATTCAAAGATAAAGAGTGTTTTTTGTTTTCTTAATGGGAGCAATTCTTTCGATATGAATATGCTTCACCTGCGGTAGATGCGCCTTGTGGTTTTTTAACAGTTTATTTCTTATTTTATGGCTTTTAGGTTTCTTGGATAGTGTTCCATATTTCTTTCTTCCTTTTTTGTTTATTTATTTTTCTTTACATTTATATAAATATATATATATATATATATATATATATATATATATATATATAAATATATATATATATATATATAGATATATGTGTGTGTGTGTGTGTGTGTGGGTGTGTGTATTTCTATAACCCATGCAGAATCTTGGATTCAGTACGTGCATTGAGCTGATTCGACAGATCAATCTCAGCCCCCAGATTTTCCCATTTTTTTTTGGTACCCACCCGCTTTATAGAAGCGTTTACCCCAGGATCGCCTCACAGCTGAAATAATAAAGTTAATAATATTCTATCAAAGCTGTAATTCGAACCTAGAACACGGAGAACAGTAGACTAGTTCTCTATCTATCCTATTAGGTATAAAATAGATTTTGTACTAGTTAGCTTTGGAGGATAACGAATAATTGACTAATTAATTCGTCGATATTAGTCTGAAATAGTAAACTATTTCCATATTAAAGGGACAAAAAGTGGTAAATTAATTCAAAAGGTTCTTTTAGAGTAGCCGAATCTCGGTCCAAAACAAGATCTCATTATGACGGTTTCTTGAGTTATCAGCTTCAGAACATGCTGAGTACTAAACTCGTTTCTGGCTGAGGTGACAGCTGCTATTAGCACACAGCGAATTCACGGCGATTCTATTTTTTTATAAATGGGTTTTTTTTTTTTTTTGTTTTTTTCTGAACATATCTGATTAAAACGTAGTCTTTTAAGCAACAAAAGTTACTCGTGTTGTTAGAACAAAAAATATATAATAACAAAAAAAAACTTAAGACGGCTGATTGTTACCATAGGCAGAAAAGGGAGAAAGTAGAGACCGCTTTGTTAATATTTGTTTATATATTTTTTTTTAATGAAGTGGAGAACAATTTTGGGGCTGATTATGTTGTTTTTTAACAGTTCTCAAGTCCATTAAAAACCTCTCATAATCAACTGCTAATGAAATTCAATGATATCAATGTCAAGGAGATTAAGCAACAAAAACCTACGATAAATATGCCCATAAAGTAGTTTTAGTCAATTTTTTTGAAAAAATGAATTAATCACTTATTTTACACGGCATTTGTTTAAACTAAATATATTCAATGTGATTTTTACCATATCGTAAAAAATGAAAGTTTAGATAATGGTTGTAATTTGTACGTTATACAGAATTTATTTAGTGTTAATTATGAAAGTGGTCTAAGTCAAAAATTGAAATAAATTATATAACCTAACATTGAAACTAATCATGGTGGTATTTAATTTATATATTATATTTTACAAATATGTCAAGACTTTATTGTAAATTTAGAAACTTCAGAAATAATGCAGACCGAAAAATATAAAGAAAGAAAACCGGCAAGGAATGAAAAACCGGCACTAAAAATCGGAAAAGTCAAGATAAATAATGGCAAAGAATACACGACAAAAAATATTACAACCACTCAAAATAATAGCAAAAAGTAATAGCTTACAGTGATGCTTGTTTAGGAAAAATTGTAACAGTGAAGTAGCATTGACGTGGATGGAAATTGCTCAGTCATTCAATAATCATATTAAAAAAGTAGACCACAAATTGTTGGTATATATGGTATACCACAAACATTAAAATATTTATAAATAAAAACCTTATTTCTGTCAGAAACACAGGTTCAAAGTTTGTCATGTTTTCAATACTTCTCGTTTATATTCAATCAACATACAAATAATCAATATAAAATAAGAGTTCATTGATTCGTATATTTTAACAATAACTGGAGCTGTACATCTATAATCTCAACATCACTGAGCTGGAACGGCCATACAATACTTCCTCGATAGGTAGGTGATTACGGGGTAAGGAGAGTGGAAGTGGTAGCGACCCAGGAGAGCACCTTTCCTTCCAGATAGGAAATTAATACACAACACAATGAAAGGGATTGCGGTACCCGACTGTCCATGTAACCAGTCTTATCGTCTCCCGTCATATCCAAACATTCCCTATTGTCACTCGCTTCCTAAAATCTTAAGATTCATTTAAAAAAAAAATAAACAGCGAAAATAGTTAATTATTATTGATTACATTTATCAACATATTTTGGGGCCTGCGAGATCGTTCTTACACAGTGCCTGATAAACTGATTCATGGGATTTGCTTCTTAGGATTAATTTATTGCCCAAACAGCTAAACGTGATTGGTAATTTGTAATTAAGGTAAATAAATAAATTGCTAATTGGTATAATAGGTACTGGTTAGGTAAACACATTAATAACCACACACTCTTTAGATCAACCACGTTCCAACAGTAACATGTGCTTTTCTTCTTCATTAGCCAATAAAAAAAACTTGACAAACAATAAAAATAATGAAGGTAGATAGAATTTTTGAGGAATTTGGAAAATTAATAAAAATGTGAAAAATGAAATAAGTGGCGTAAACATCATGTGTTTAAAAAATATTATGACGTATATATATATATATATATATATATATATATATATATATATATATATATATATATATATATAATGTATTTGTTTGCCCTTGAGGACTATGCGACTATGATACAGGTTTTGTTTCCAGTTCTTTCCTCTTGGTCCATCTTTGCTTGAGGACATCACAGAAGTTTTTCCTCCTTTCTTCCCTCCAGGACTTGTTGGACCCAAATACCCCATTTTTAAGGAATTTCTGGTATTCTGTTCTATCTTTACTTAAATCCTGCTCAATCCCTGTTTGATTTGTATTGAACTTGTACTCAATAATCTCTTCAGCAAATCTTCTTGTACAATCTCTCTTCGCCATATACCTGTATATGTTTCTAAATCAGGGATTTCACTGAATATTTTTCTGTAGGATTTCAGTCTGTATCCTCCTACTGTTATTTTGGACCCATAGATTCTCCTTAGAATTTTCCTCTCTATTTTTAGCAGTTCTTTCAGTTTGGGAAAGCACGGAGTCTCTGTCGGAGTCGTACAATATCAATAGCTAACCGCTGCAATGTAGCTCCTGATTTTGGCCTTTTTGGAGGGGTATTTTTATTATAAATGCTACTCATTAAATAGTATATTATCCACAAATATTTTACCATATACTCTATTCTTTCTTTCTCTAATAAATGTCGGCTAATTAATTCATCCAGGTAAATACCTGGTTATATAAGCTTTAAGTAAAGCTTTTAACCACTAGTATTTTGCTGATTTCCGTTTTTACTTCGCCCCCTAAAACTTTTGGGTTTGTGGTCATAAATTTGATCTTTTGGAAGGAGGGTTTCAGAATTCAGTTCTTCAGGAATATATATCTGCTGAAATATATAATTATATAGATATTGATAACAATTAAACTCTAAAATAAAAATATTTTTGACTTTAATAAACTTCCGTCTTTCTTGCGCTAAAACGTGTTCAAAATAATGAAGTAAGGGATTTGTCTCCGGCTAATATTATATGTATAAACGGATTTCTATACATCTCGAGCAAAAATCAATATTTCTCGTTCCGTACAATTATTACAGCACTTAAGATTATTTTACAATCGTTTTTGTTCGAGCTTTAATGTTATTTGCTATCTGGAAAAAAAAAAAAAAAAAAAAAAAATTTGCAATAAGCAAATATGATGACTTCCGAAAATCGGTTAAAGCAAGGCATCTCTAGGCCACCGCCTCAAAAGTCGTCGGGGTGGGTTGTACGGGTTCGTGTAGGATTTAAGTGTTTGGGCCGATGGGTTCATGTTGTAAGTCAGTCTGTCATGAAATCTTTTATAATATTCTTTGGCTGTGTCTGAAACTGTGAGTATGTTTAAGTCCTTGTGAAATAATTCGTTGGTTACATAAAACGGTGCATCCACGATTTTTCGCAATATTTTCGATTAAAGGGTCTGAATTATTTGGATGTTAGAATATTTGGCAGATCCCCATAGCTCTATCCCGTATGTCCATAATGGTTTGATCAGTACTTTGTAAATAGTAAGTTTGGTGTTCACGGATAATTTGGATCGTTTGTCAAGCAGACGGGATAGTAATCCAAATCTTCTGTTCAGTTGTTGTCTTTTAAGTCTAATGTGGGTCCTCCATGTCAGTCTTTTGTCTAAGTACATTCCCAAATATCATCTGATGTCGGAATGGGTTTATCCTCAAAATAGACTGCTGGACAATCCCCATGATTGAGCGTGAAAACGATAAATAGACTCTTTGACTGGTTCATTTTCACACAGCACTTAAGATAAGTTAAGAAACTACACTAATAAAGACAGTACTGAAATGATCCTCTTTCATTCTTCTGAAATATTCTTATAATTATTATTTCTATTTGACGGACAATAAATGTAAATAGGTTGACCCTCCCATTATTATTTTTTTACTGAAACATCAAAATAAAGACATTTTCTTCTTAAATTGGTTTTTTTTTTTTTTTTTTTTTTTTTTTTATTTATTTATAGTAATTTACAACTGTACTAAAGAATACAATAAGTAAATATGTAGAATGAATATAAAAAGTCATGAAAATGTCTTGAGAAAGAACCACCCAGTGGTAGCACTTCACTAACTATTTTAATACAGTAGGTCCCGAGGCCACCTTCTTTTCAGTCGCCTTGGAGGGTTATCAGGGATATCTGAGGAAGATAAATTACGGACAAGTGGGTTTGTATGTGCAGGGAGTTTAGAATGGAAAGAGGAGTATCTATCACGGGAAATTGGTTTTTGAATGGTTTATTCTCCACACTCCTCCTTAAGTAACATCTCGAAATCAATTATTAAACACAAATAAATATTTTAAAAACCTTAGGATATTTGTTTGGTTTTAAAGCTTTAAAAAGCCTTACATTAAAATTATTTTGAGACTAAAGACTGTTATACTAAAAATATTTCCTAGCCAGAACCTGCGATTCAAACCGAATTCGGAGTCTCGATAACGGTCTTTAAACGATTCGCCATATCGGGGTGTTGCCATATGTTTTGGGACCGAGATTCACGTACCTATTTTTTGGTTTATTATTTTCAATAATTAACCTTAGTAATCGAAAAAAAAATCCCCCCCCCACAATTCAAGGGCTTGTTTTTTAAGATACATTGATAAAAAATAAGGAATAAAAAAAATCCGTTTGTCCGCCGTCCTTGGCTTTTCTCCGAAACTACAGGAACATATTTTTTTTAAATTCTTCACAAAAATACTAGAGCATGCATTGATGATCCTAACATATAGATATTGATATCAGCTGGTTATTGACAAAATTCCATAAAAAGTGACTTAATTCAATAACTTAGTTATATTTGAAGATAGAGAAAAATGTATTAGTGTTTTTTAACAAAAAATCTTACGATTAAAATTAATTATTACGAGTAAATAAATATAAAAAAAGAGGAAAAAGAAAAAAATTGCAATTTTACTCATAAATACGCCAAGAACTTAGTTATTTTTCAAGATGGAGATAAATACGGATAGAATTTTGGAATCAGTAAAGCGTGATAAACAAAAATAAAAAAATAAAAAACATTGAAATATTGCCTATATATACAAAAACCCGTATTTCCAAATAGTAAATAAATAAATCTCTTAGTTTTTTTTTCATAGAAAATTAATTGTCCTACAAAATGAAGAAAGAATCATTAAGATTGGTTCTGAATTAGCAGACATATAGCGTTTTGAATTCGACAGTGGTGATATACCATTTTCCTCATAACTATTTATTGCTTTTTATATTAGTTAATTGCCTTTTAACAGCTATATAAACAGTCATACCCTAATATAGTTATTTGGAAATAATATACCATTATGTAATAATTTTCAGCGTTTTTTATTAATATGGTTACCTCATAATTTCGGTTAGGTTTTTAAGTACTGCAGGATTTATTTATATGTATGGAAAGTAGAAATTTCCAACGATTTTAATTTATATTTTTTTTAATGTTGCACCTGTATTTTTATTATTATATATATATATATATATATATATATATATATATATATATATATATATATATATTGCATTTGTAATTTCATAAATGTATAATTTTTTTAAGTATACTTTTTTGTCAAGGAATTTGATTGACATTTAAAGGGTAATTAAGAATCATTGTTTAGTTTTACTATAAAAAATATATTTTACGAATATTTACATGGCCCAGTCTTATAACAATATAACAATATATAACAGCAACAATAACAACAATTATGAAGGCAGTGGACTAGTCGTGATGCTTCTTCGTGTGGTAGACGTATTTGACCTTGTAGACGGGGTAAGGAACTGGGTAAGGCTTGGCAACTGGGTAGGGAACCTTCTTCACGACTTTGACGGGCACTGGCTTCTCGATCGGGTAGGGGATCACTTTCTCAACTGGAACCTGGACAGTTTTCTCGACTGGTACAGGTACAGGGATCTTGATAGCGTAAGGCTCTGGTACTTTGACTGGGATGGGGATGGCTATGCGGTGCGCTACCGGATGTGGCACAGGGATAGCCAAGGTCTTGTGTACAGGGATGGCCTTCGTGGTCTCGTGGACATGAGGTTCCTGATGGACCAGCGGAAGATGCCCGACGAGGAGCCCACCTCCGTACCCTCCTGCACCATATCCTATTCCTCCATATCCTCCTGATGCATATCCTCCAGCTCCGTATCCTCCAGATCCACTGTCTCCACCATGACCGGAGAATGGTACCCACCCACTACCACTGCTGCTCTCTTCATGACCACTTTCATCGCCGCCTTCTTGTCCTCCTTCATGTCCACCTCCCAGACTGTTGTAGCTGCTTAGGTCTCCACCGCTGTATCCCCCTCCATAGCTTGAGCCATAGCTTCCTCCATAGCTACCTCCTCCGAGTCCACCGCTTCCTAGACTGTGTCCACCGATGCTGCCTCCGTATGTGCTACCTCCATAACTGCCACTTCCATAAGAGCTACCTCCATAGCTTCCTAGACTGCCGCTTTCGCCTCCGTGTCCACCTCCAACACTGGCTAGGGTAAGTCCATGTGAGTCACCGCCTCCAATACTTCCTCCATAACTTCCTCCGTAGCCCCCTCCGTAACTGCCTCCATAGCTTCCGCCTCCAAGATCACTTCCATAACTTTCACTGCTGGCGCTACCTCCACCAAGGTCGTGCCCGGAAAGTCCTCCTCCTAGTCCATAACCACCGCTTCCAGAAGATCCAAAGTTAGCGCTGCCTCCATAGCTGTAGCTGCCGCCATAGCCGCCGCCGTAGTCTCCACCGCTGGATCCTCCACTGAGCCCTCCCTCGTAGCCACCACTATGTCCGCCTAAGTCTCCTCCAGATCCTCCGTATCCACCAGATCCACCGCCATAGTCACCACCACTACCACTGCAATTCGTAAAATATATTAAATAATAGTTTTCTTAAAAATTCGTTATAAAATATTTATTTAATTTAATTAAACCAATAAAATAATAAAATACTTGAAAACACGTAATGATCCATTCCATAATAATAGGTAACGACTTATTGATTTTACATTTGAAAAATTACCTTGATCCTAGGGCGTATCCACGTGTATTTCTCGTTCTGGTTTTCTGGTCATTCTCACATCGCACTAGCGCTATGCATGCTAGTGACACCAGCAAAAGCTGAAAACAAAAATAATAATATCATTAGTTGGCTTGTGCTCACAATTTCATTTGTACACCGGCATACTCATGCATCGCATATGATCAATGAATTTCAGTTTAATATCATGATTTGTCAGTAACTGTTCCTTGTTTTGAGCAAATTATCATTTTGAAGTGTACAATGCGTAAATTCATTCAACTGGTGGTCCTGTTTGATCATTCATACATTTAAATTGTTGTTAGATTTTGTCACCTTCTCTATAAGTAGTCATTTTCAGTTTGGTCAATTGCATTAAACATGGTTAGTAAAATGAAGATATAAATGGAATTCAACTCCAAGTTCAGAGGCTCTTGTTTCATAGGTGAAGAGAATACAATGTCTCATTCCACCCAGGCAGTAAATTATAGAAAAGAATGTGAAACGTTAAATATATGCATTTCAGCTTGTTCTTTCAATTGGAATTAATAGCCGGCACGCTGTATTTAGCGAAACAATGGTACATAGGAAGAAACGACTGTTAGAAACTCCTAGTTGTGGGAACAATGTCGTTCAGACTTTCCTCATTTCCGCTTGGATGTTGGATTGTCTTCGTCTTTGTCACCTTCGAGTCCGTCAGCGTCAAGTTCACCCTATAAAACTAACTAAAGATTATTACTATAAAAGTAAAATATTATACATAACAGTTCTCTTGTGAAAGTAATTAATGTATTATATATGATAATACTTGTGTTTATTTACATATATATGGTATAGAAAAAAATATATATGTACGGTTAAGTGGAAATGTGTATATTATAAATTTCTATTATAACCAAAAGTAAAACCTGAAATAAGTAATATTCTGTTGTCCAGAAAGCTATTAGGAGTTTGCTTACTCATTTCCCACTTTCATTTTGGTAAGCCTAATAGGACTTACACGTAACATCCAATCGAATAGCATATGTCATTCTTCCGCATTTACGGGTTCCGCCTAAGATTGAGATGTGATGTCCGATCGATTACAGTGGTATGATTCTGATTTCCATATGTTATTTTAAATAAAGAAAAAAAACACATATATATATTTTTTTCATACTGACCTAACTCAAATGAAAGTGAAAGAAAATATTTAAAAAACTGTTGACGGAGAAAACCTAACTGGTCTCGATATTCGACTTTCTGGTGAGATTAAAGAGTTGAGGGTTTAGTATCTAGCGCCGTAAAGTGAAGCTTTGCTTACTTTCTTTGAATCAATGGAAAAACTAATGTTATTGACTTTTTAACAAATTTTCATTTATTTATATTTACAAAATATTATAGATTTGTTGAAATACTTATAATTTTCTTCACATGTGATTTTAATACGAATTTTAATTTATTTGATTAAATTACTACATAATTATTAACAAAGACTTTTTATAATCCTTATAGACGAACTTTAGTTATTTCACAATTGTGGATTCCAGATTCAATGGAAGTAATAAACTTTTAATTTTTAGGCTATAAAATTTTTCGAATATACTTCGAGTTGTAGTAAAAATTAATAACAAGCTTTTGAACTTTAAATAAATGTAATACAATAGTTATTGCGATTGTTAAATTGTGTATTAAACTTTTTTACAATAACTTTATTGTTATTGAAATTGAAATATATTAAAGCGAAACACCGTAATTTTATTGGCAACGAAACGTTCTGTATTTCTTTTAAGTGTTGTGTGTGAGTTGTTAGTGTTCAATTTTTTTTTTTTGTATCTGTAAGTGTGTATATGTATGTATGTACTTGTGATTTTACCTTGTTCATGATGTCGGTGGTGGATGGACTGATGCAGCCTCTCACCCTGGCTAGTCTTATATAGTGAGGCACCGCTCCCCGCGCCCCCACCATAGCTCCTCCTTTTCAGCCACATTCTCGGCAAATTCTATTTGTTAAAAGCTAAAAATAATTTAAAATGTTTTTTATTTTACTTTTTATACTGAAATTCGATCAGTTTCTGTGCTCACTCGAACGGTGATTCAATTTGAACATAATGAGTCTCGATAATTAATTACAATAAAGAAGGAAGAAGTTAAATTATATCATAATCGTACCGATTTTAATGAAAGACTATACATTTTTTTTTTTTTTGTTTTGCAAGGTCCTAAATCTACTTAAATATTAAAAAAAAAAAAATGGCAATCAAACATTTGGTGATAAACTACTTGCAATATAGTTAAATATGCTGTTTTGTGTAATTAAGAACTATCACTGAAAATTTGAAAATTAACACTAACTAATTTTTATTTATCGTGACTTTTATATAGACTGACGTTTAGAGGCATTGTATATAAAGTCAGAACTACAAAAACATTTTTTTTTTTTTAAATACTATTAATTTTTCAACCCATGAAGGTTTCAGTGCTTGCAGAGATTCGTACTGTTTTGTATACCAAGGCCGTGCAAGGAGATCAAGCTCAGCCGCAAGGTTTTGTCCCACTAACCAAGGGTACCCACTTTATAAAGGCTGGTTGAACCCAAGTAGGATCTTCCTACCCTTTAATATCACGATCTCTAATAAAATTTACTAACTAATATTACACTTATTCCATTGGAAGTGTTGTGAATTAATCGTTGCTTTGGCTTATACCTGTCATAATGGAATTTCATAAATTGTTTTATGCTTTGGAATATTTGATATTAAAATGTTTATCATGAATGTTTGTAAATTATTTTTATTCTTTTTAAGCTATTTGTGTAGTACTAATTAATATTCATTTGAATCTGTTTTATAATTTATGGCCTTATTTCTATTTTCAGTTTAATATATGGCTATTTTTTTTTCATTTTTGTGACATCTTTATTTGAATCAAAATACAGAAATTTTACAGTGTAAGTAGACATTTTAAAGTCACTATCCCACTAAGGCGAGCCCATTTGTGGGAAAAGAGTTCACCTAAAACACACATTAACACAGTACAATTATATAAGAATACAATTATAAAGAAACAGTAACACAGTACAGTACAGTAAACAGTAAGGAGCAGTAATTGACAGCCAAAAAGCTATAAGGAATACACATACATATATACAAGATTTAAAATTAAAGCTTGTAAATACAAATTGAATTATATAATACCTAATTAATTTTTTTTCCGATTTTAGATTAACTTGTTTAATGTTTTTGGCTTATGAAAAATTATATTTGCACTGTGATGCGCTAATGATGTGTAATATATTTCTTTGCGTATTTAAACTTTTCCCCATTTAAATCTTTTCACGTTTAAGACAATCCAATCTGTGTGATATGTTTTGCTTTTCTTAATCATTAATGGTTTATTTCGTAGTTTGTTGGATTAATACTTAATGTGATTATATGGACTAAATGTCATACAGTTATTGTCATATAATTTAAATACACATATAATGTTTATATTTAATCTTGGGACCAAATTTATTTTAAAATTTTTTTTAAGTTGTTTGATATTTGGCGTGATGTTATTTTTACTTTTCTGAAGGTCTTTGTTAATATTATAAATACTATAAATTATACAGAGATGGATTTTTTGTGGGTTTTATTATTTAAAATTGATTTAATTTTGACATTCAATAGTTTTTTTTGGTGTATATTAGTAATATAGCTCGCATCATTTTGCTATATTCATTTTATCATGTTTGTTTGACCATGGTTTTTGAGTAGAACTGATTTTTCAAGATACTGAATATTATTTTAAAAAGTTGTTATTTCATAGAAAACCTTAATAACACAGTGATAATGATAAATCGTACAGCCTACCAAAACGAAACTCGGTAGCAACGATTTCTTAGTAATGAGTCACACTGATGCAACTATTCATATTCTTAAATAACGATATCCTTAATTAATTAACCAAGAAAATTGAATCTATCGTTTTAACTGATTACAGCCCTCCACTATAGGATAAGAGCAATTGCTAATATTTAATTCGTGGTAAATACTAAATTAGATTTAATAATGTAAGTTTGTTTGTTAATTCAGTTAACGTAACTTTATGCTATTTTGGCTAATCGGACGATGGTGCAGTGGGAGGTCTTGAACTTTTTCTAATCCAGGTTCAGTTATGATGGGGAACTTTAACGAATACCTGACATCTCAGATGGTCTAGTAAACAATTTTACTTCCCCTCCAAAAGAAGGCATACCAAGAAGTTTTTACTTCTTTTGAAGAATCCAAGGGCCAAGTGCCGGCTATCCACTAAACCACAGATGACCTCTATAAAGTGAATATATTTAGAAACTAGTATGCAGCTGTAAGATATATCCACAAGAAATTATATATATATATATATATATATATATATATATATATATATATATATATATATATATATATGTATATGTGTGTGTGTGTGTGTGTGTGTGTGTGTGTGTGTGTGTAATATACATGTATCAATATTAAATAGGTGTTGTTGTTTATTTATTTAACGTAACTTCATGCTACTGTAGCTAATCGGATGATGCTACAGTAGGAGTACTGTATTTCGCTGATCCAGGTTTAATTACGGGTGAGATCATTAACGAGAACATGATATCCCACAAGCTTGGAACCAACATTTTACGTCCAATCCGAAGAAAGGCACAAACAGGGATTTTTTAATGCTTTAAAATAATTATAGGGATCCAAATACGCGACCAGCCTTTGAAAATTCAAGTAGCGACATTTAACAGTATTCTTTTTTGTATACTTATCATTATATTTGTTTTGTAACCCGATGAAAAATGGTTATGTAAGCCTAAAATTGGATAGGGGTCTTTATCGAGTACCTGGCACCACACAGGCTTGAGACTACCTTTTTACGTTACATCCGAAGGACGGACTAAGGATTTTTCATACTCATTAATAAATTCTTTCGCCATCGGCCAGGTTTAAATCCGCGACCTTGGGTATAGAAAGCTGTTATACTGGCCTATACACCACAGGTGTCTTCGATAAGTAGATGTTTCATTTCTATAATTTCCACGTCCTTAGAAGGATAATGGGAATTTACTAATGGCAAAAATGCTAATTGTTAATTTATTTTATTTTATTTACTCAATAAATAAAATTACATTAAACAACAACTTTTTATTTTATTGTCTGACTATTTATTGTATTGTTGGCAGACAATAAATAGTTAAAACATTTTAATTTATTTCATTTACTGACCACAATCCGGCCTAATTTCTTCCTGAAATTCTCAGTGGTCAACTATTTATATCAATCGTAAATTAAGTTAATAAAAGGTACCCAGGATTCATCAATTCATGACTTACACATAAATACCTACCTACATAATAGGCTTATGGTTATACAGATAATTCTTGCTAAAAAAATATATTTGTATTTTTTATCCGTAAGGATTGGTGTGATCTAGTGAACAGAGCCAGGTGGCGACCCTTAGGTTTGGAGACCCTCCTGGGACAGACCCCGCCTCTTTAAAGTAGATACCCCAATTGGGGAAAAATCCTGGCGGATGAGCGTGATGGCCGTTGGCCTAGAAACAGTACGAATCTCTTTATGTACTGAACTCGAGACCTTCATGGGTTGTAGAGGTACAGTTTTTTTTTTTTTTTTTTTTTTTTTTTTTTTATCCTTAGAATATGGAGTGTTGTGGTGGGAATAGATATGATTACTCTTCTGCTGCATTTCATACATTTTAAGAGAGTTCTGATGTATGGGGGCCTGAAAAGAAATATTTGTCGAGCAGGTTCTTAGTCTCTAATGATGGAGCTCAATAGTAGTTTGTGTCTGTTAGTTTTTTCAGTCTGGTTTGTAAAAATTTCTGCCATCGTTGTGGTCGTCCTCCCAGAGTTCGTATATTAAATAATAGTTTTGTACAGTATTGGAGGCTTTCACAGAATTTGAAATGTCTCCATGATTTTAAGTCTGTCTCTGTCGGGAGTTTCCGGTTCGTGTGTAGTAAGTCAGGTTCTTTGCAGAGGGTTATGCCTTAAAAAGTGTAACCTCTAGGAACACAATTTTGTTTGCTGTCATGTTCTGTAAACCTATCACCTGATAGACCTTTGTTAAAGAGTTATTTCTATTTTTTCTTTATAAAGAAATTCTAGAAAGAGAAAATAATACAGTCGGTCATTTAAAAATGAAATAAAAATCAATCTATATTATAAAATATATGCTGATTGTCCTTTATATTGATGTTCTATTAATCAAAATAGATTAATGATGTCACAAGGTCATATAATGATCACCAAGATGAAACTACATCGCTATATCGCTCCGGAAACATGAACTTTGAGTATAGTGAATGAGCAGTCTATTAGAGTATATGAACGTTCCGCAAATAGGGAAGTCTACTGGGACACTTGCATAGAGGGTGTATGAAATAGAAAAAGTAATCATTAAATTAACACCACTCTGGGAAAACAAGATATTATGAGATTTATCAAGTCTCAGATAATCAGCTGAATCAGAAGGCGGCATCAGGCCGATTTCATAATCTGGTACACAAAAAGAAACTAGATAAACTAATTGGAACAAGAATGAAAAAGAAATGAGCACGCAAAAGATGGCGCAGCGAGCGATTAGAAGGAAGACTTCAAGATGAGAGTAACGGGATGGAGGACTGAGGCTCTAGATCAACAGAAAGAGACCAATGTCCATTATATACTACAGTTCCGAATGTATTTATATATATTATATTATATATATATATATATATATATATATATATATATATATATATTATCATTATTTTTAATGCATTTTATATTCGGTGGTAAGTTTTGTTTTGAATGACTTTTTTTCAATATATATTCTGCTGTTCATTAAAATATATTTCAGAGATAAATTTATAACATTTTTAGTCCATGTTATATTAAAAGAAGCTTTTATTTCAACCAATAGGCTTAAAATTAAATATTATGTCTCCAATCTATAAATTATAAGAACAAACGTCAAAAATTTACCCACTGTTTAGTACTGGTGATACTCATCTCAGAAATAATTAGCGTAAATAACTATGATTTCAATTATTATTAAAAACCTAAAAAATAGTCGGTTAGCTTGCTATCTTGGCTATAAAGCAAACAAAATAACCTTAATTATACTTAATCAAATCATTTTATAATTTAATCAAATTTAATAAAATTCAGTAATGAAATAAATTACCTTTCCTCAAATGTATCATGTTATTTTGACGTTCATTAAATATTAATCAAATATATTTTAGATTAAAGTTTGGTGTATTGACTAGCTTTCTGTATTTTAATAATTCTGAAATGTCGTATCTTTGTTTCAAAATCGTTCCAAAACTAATCTGAACACTTAAAATTTCCTTGAACTAGGATTTCTTATTTTTTTTTTAATCTCTCCCCAATGAGATTAATAATGTTATTTTTTTTCGATTGAATATCAACAGTTACATCCGCGTAAAAAATAAAATATATCAATTATGTTATAATCCTAGAATTATTTAACACAAGTGCGAACCCATAGAATCAAACAGTTTGAAATATTTGTATCCATTTTCCCTCCATTTTTATCAATAATCACGTAATCTTTGACGGTGTATAAGATTTGTGGCGGTATGGTATCTTCGGTATTAGAGAAAGTAATATATATCTTTACTGACATTTTTTGCATTAATAATCTTAATTGCAATTATATAATTTTTTAATTAAATTATATGCGATATAAGGGTATTATAAAAACCGGAAAATCTATATCACTTTTTGATATGATGCCCATTGTATAGGGACTTCAGAAATCACTACACATATATTAATGAGAATGATGATTCAATTTTAGGGAATTCGCTAATAATTGATAGTCCCCAGAAATTGAATGGTATATTTTATCAAACAATGGACAGTCTAAAATTTTTATAATTTAAAAGAAAGGACTAAAGTTCACGAAAGGGGTTTTTCAGATATAATGTCTCATTTAGTTGTAAATTTGATATATTTATATTTTGTTTAAAGATTACTTTACTCAAGTGTTCGTCGTGGTTTTTTGTTTTTTTTTTTGTTTTTTTACGTGATAGAAGTCGGTTCAGGGTGCATTCAATTAAATACACAATTAAGCGTAAATTCAACTATAATTTTATAAGTTTACGCTTAATTGTGTGTTAAATTGACTGCACCCTCAACCAACTTCTCTCATATATACACACAGTCAACTATTGTCACTTCGTGATTTTTTTTTTTTTTTTTTTACATTTTTGAATGTAAGTGTAAAAATTATGCTTCATTTATTTAACCTAAATTTATAATGTATGTTAACAGTTTTCAGTTGTTTTTTCTCTTTTTTTATATATTTGTACTATATGAACTATATTGACTTCTTTTGTAAGGTTCAGTAAACAAATGAATATTATTATACAAAGGCAGGTTATAAACAGTGTCCAGTGTTGGCCTGATTGGTGAGCTCAATAATTATAGTTTTGAAAAGGATTCATACATTAGAATATAGATGTTCAGGGATCAAAACGTCAATTAAGATTAAAAAAAAGGAGAAACATATTTTTTATAGAACTAACATCCGATTAATTTTAACAAATAAATTATATATATATATATATATATATATATATATATATATATATATACAATGATCTTCCCAATTCTATCCATCACCCCATCACTTATACGTTGATGATTTCCAGATCTACTTATCTTCTCTCCCTCCGAGTGTCTAGAAGCATTTGCCAATATTCAGAAAGGAATTAGGCAACCCTGAATAAATTAAGGCTAGTTGCTATGAAAACTCAGGGCATTGTTATAGGTACCAATTCCGTCCTCAGATCCCATACTACTTTTCAAGTCTAACCCTAACTAAATGATCACTTTTTTTTTTTTTTTTTCTACCAATACCTCGCCTTTGAAGGCTATACGGGAGTTTTTCGGACCAGGGGGTGAGGGCGCGGTGATCACCCAATCACCTTCACTTCCTCTGTCAAAAACCAGGGTATGACCATTGACCAAATCTCCCGTAGAACGATAAGTACCTTAAATTAATTTAAATTTTTCTATCGCTCCCGCCATCTTCTTCCACCATCCACTTTGTGGACAAGCTCCTTGTCTCCTACTTATTTTCCTCCACTTTGACTATTGCTGCGGAGTATATGGTAGCCTCTTGATTGTACTCGAGGACAGGCTTAAACGAATTATGAACATATTTCAGAAATTCAGTCACTTTTCTTGATGTATTTTATAGGGTAGGGTCATCACTACCTGCGCCTAATTTAGTGAGAGGCAGCGATTTGGCTGACGGGTCTCACATATTCGGGGGAGATGCTGTGAGTGAATCCCCATTTATTAAATGCTTTACAAAGTCTTTCTGGGACTGGGATTCGAACTCACGACCTTTAGCATGAGAGAATTGCACGCAAGCCACTCAGCCACGACATTCCCTAGAAAACGTTTAAAATAAAAAGGAATTAATGTTTTTATAATATAGTCTATGCATTTGGTTATAATTGGATTTTATTTTTATTTTAGACGGTTTAATCACTAACAACGTTTTCTTGAATGAATGAAAGATTAGATTATGTGAGGAAAATAAAAAGTTGTTTTTTCACTCACTTTTTTTAGTATAATCTGTAGTCTACTTTCCTTAAATATAGGCAATATGTTAAAATCACATATATTTATTTATTAATAGAAGTTTTGACAGTACAATGAGATTTGCTATATGCTTATGCAATAAGCAAATATGCAAATAAATGATATGTAAGTGCGAAACTGCATAAGATACTATAAGATAGATTAAAAAAAAAAAAAAACTATCACTATATCAGGTCTGTTGGCCAGCGTCTCTATAGTCTTCTGGGCGGATTATATGGGTTTGTGACAATAAATAGGTTCTAATTCGGTCGATAATCACATTTATAAAGAAATAAGGTTTTGAATGCGATGTGACTAATTTTCAATTATCCAGACCATGAACGACTTTCAATTGACTATTAATATATAAAGTAATGTGTTGGTTATTATTAGGTAATGTTATTACTAAGTATACATAATATTAGAAGAGCGGCTATTAATTCAATAATCACACATGGTAATCTACTAAATTTATCGTTTAATAGATTCACTAAATATCAGTGAGTGTTGGGGCAAGGAAATTTCTTTCTTGTCATCCAAATCAACTTTCCGTATCTTTATCCTTTACAAGGAGAGAATCTGAAATATTAGATTACTTTCAAAAATACAAGTTTATAAAACTGTTACTTATTTAATAAAATTATTAATCCGGATGAGAGGTCTTGAAGTAATGTTATTATATAGCACTTTCACCTACCAGTAGCTAAACTTGCTGATACCACTCCTTCGGTTTCGTAGTAAAAAAACTCCTCGCGTCCTGATTTCACATCCTCATCTTGTATTATAGTTAACTTAGTGATTTACTTTTTAATATGCCCCAAAGAGGAGTATTAAAATTATCTTTAGACTGAGGAACGATTCTGTTCTAACCAGTTTTGTTCAACATATGCAGAATTGTTGCTTTGTTGAAAAAATTCTTTAAATAGCTTTTAAACATTAGCATAACATGGATTAAGAGGCACTCAGGAGTAGAAGGCAACGAACGAGCGGAAACCCTTGCGAAGATAGCGGCTCAGGGTGATCTTCCGATATCGTATAGTAAGTTTCCTATTTCCTACACCAATGGGACGATCAGGAAGGACACGATAGTAAATTGGAACCGTTCCTGGGCTGCTTCACTGAAGTCACCAAGATTTTATTGATTTCTTCCCCTTTTCACCCACCACAGCTACAAAAACAGACTGAGTAGTATCTACAAAGTGACACAATTTCTGACTGTACACGGAACACAAAACAATAATTAAAACGCTTTAACAAACTACAAGATGACAAATATTCATGATGGAGATGTACACAATTTTTGACACTTACTACACGAATGTTAACAATTAGACAACATTCGAGCAAAACTGATTCAGGACGTTATACTAGGACTAGGGACTTGGCCAGAACCGAACAAAGATTGATGACACAATTTAAAAAACGTTTAATACAAGTATAATATTAATAAATAAAATGTCATTCTGATTGATGTAGGAGTCGATTATTAGTTTTTCTGGAGCTCTGATTTCATTATTGTGTCGGATTTAGGATCGCGCATAGACTTTTCGATTTCTTGTTCCTATTATGTTTTAATGTATATTGGAATCGATTATCAGGTTTTCGGGATTTTCTGATTCTATTTTTTGCAACGGATTTAGGATCGCGCATAGACTTTTCGATTTCTTGTTCCTATTATGTTTTAATGTATATTGGAATCGATTATCAGGTTTTCGGGATTTTCTGATTCTATTTTTTGCAACGGATTTAGGATCGCGCATAGACTTTTCGATTTCTTGTTCCTATTATGTTTTAATGTATATTGGAATCGATTATCAGGTTTTCGGGATTTTCTGATTCTATTTTTTGCAACGGATTTAGGATCGCGCATAGACTTTTCGATTTCTTGTTCCTATTATGTTTTAATGTATATTGGAATCGATTATCAGGTTTTCGGGATTTTCTGATTCTATTTTTTGCAACGGATTTAGGATCGCGCATAGACTTTTCGATTTCTTGTTCCTATTATGTTTTAATGTATATTGGAATCGATTATCAGGTTTTCGGGATTTTCTGATTCTATTTTTTGCAACGGATTTAGGATCGCGCATAGACTTTTCGATTTCTTGTTCCTATTATGTTTTAATGTATATTGGAATCGATTATCAGGTTTTCGGGATTTTCTGATTCTATTTTTTGCAACGGATTTAGGATCGCGCATAGACTTTTCGATTTCTTGTTCCTATTATGTTTTAATGTATATTGGAATCGATTATCAGGTTTTCGGGATTTTCTGATTCTATTTTTTGCAACGGATTTAGGATCGCGCATAGACTTTTCGATTTCTTGTTCCTATTATGTTTTAATGTATATTGGAATCGATTATCAGGTTTTCGGGATTTTCTGATTCTATTTTTTGCAACGGATTTAGGATCGCGCATAGACTTTTCGATTTCTTGTTCCTATTATGTTTTAATGTATATTGGAATCGATTATCAGGTTTTCGGGATTTTCTGATTCTATTTTTTGCAACGGATTTAGGATCGCGCATAGACTTTTCGATTTCTTGTTCCTATTATGTTTTAATGTATATTGGAATCGATTATCAGGTTTTCGGGATTTTCTGATTCTATTTTTTGCAACGGATTTAGGATCGCGCATAGACTTTTCGATTTCTTGTTCCTATTATGTTTTAATGTATATTGGAATCGATTATCAGGTTTTCGGGATTTTCTGATTCTATTTTTTGCAACGGATTTAGGATCGCGCATAGACTTTTCGATTTCTTGTTCCTATTATGTTTTAATGTATATTGGAATCGATTATCAGGTTTTCGGGATTTTCTGATTCTATTTTTTGCAACGGATTTAGGATCGCGCATAGACTTTTCGATTTCTTGTTCCTATTATGTTTTAATGTATATTGGAATCGATTATCAGGTTTTCGGGATTTTCTGATTCTATTTTTTGCAACGGATTTAGGATCGCGCATAGACTTTTCGATTTCTTGTTCCTATTATGTTTTAATGTATATTGGAATCGATTATCAGGTTTTCGGGATTTTCTGATTCTATTTTTTGCAACGGATTTAGGATCGCGCATAGACTTTTCGATTTCTTGTTCCTATTATGTTTTAATGTATATTGGAATCGATTATCAGGTTTTCGGGATTTTCTGATTCTATTTTTTGCAACGGATTTAGGATCGCGCATAGACTTTTCGATTTCTTGTTCCTATTATGTTTTAATGTATATTGGAATCGATTATCAGGTTTTCGGGATTTTCTGATTCTATTTTTTGCAACGGATTTAGGATCGCGCATAGACTTTTCGATTTCTTGTTCCTATTATGTTTTAATGTATATTGGAATCGATTATCAGGTTTTCGGGATTTTCTGATTCTATTTTTTGCAACGGATTTAGGATCGCGCATAGACTTTTCGATTTCTTGTTCCTATTATGTTTTAATGTATATTGGAATCGATTATCAGGTTTTCGGGATTTTCTGATTCTATTTTTTGCAACGGATTTAGGATCGCGCATAGACTTTTCGATTTCTTGTTCCTATTATGTTTTAATGTATATTGGAATCGATTATCAGGTTTTCGGGATTTTCTGATTCTATTTTTTGCAACGGATTTAGGATCGCGCATAGACTTTTCGATTTCTTGTTCCTATTATGTTTTAATGTATATTGGAATCGATTATCAGGTTTTCGGGATTTTCTGATTCTATTTTTTGCAACGGATTTAGGATCGCGCATAGACTTTTCGATTTCTTGTTCCTATTATGTTTTAATGTATATTGGAATCGATTATCAGGTTTTCGGGATTTTCTGATTCTATTTTTTGCAACGGATTTAGAAAAGCGCATAGACTTTTCGATTTTTTGTTTGCTTTAATTTTTTAATTGATATAGGAATCTATAATTAGGTTTTCGGAGGTTCTGATTCTATTTTTTGCAACGGATTTAGGATCGCGCATAGACTTTTCGATTTCTTGTTCCTATTATGTTTTAATGTATATTGGAATCGATTATCAGGTTTTCGGGATTTTCTGATTCTATTTTTTGCAACGGATTTAGGATCGCGCATAGACTTTTCGATTTCTTGTTCCTATTATGTTTTAATGTATATTGGAATCGATTATCAGGTTTTCGGGATTTTCTGATTCTATTTTTTGCAACGGATTTAGGATCGCGCATAGACTTTTCGATTTCTTGTTCCTATTATGTTTTAATGTATATTGGAATCGATTATCAGGTTTTCGGGATTTTCTGATTCTATTTTTTGCAACGGATTTAGAAAAGCGCATAGACTTTTCGATTTTTTGTTTGCTTTAATTTTTTAATTGATATAGGAATCTATAATTAGGTTTTCGGAGGTTCTGATTCTATTTATTGTATCAGATTTTGAATTGCGCTTGAACATTTCGATTTCATGATCGTTTTTATTGTTATAGGGATCCATTGCTAGGTTTTCGGGGGCTCTGGATTCATTTTTGATATCGGATTTTGCATCGCGCATAGACTTTGCGATTTCTTGTTGGCGTTAATTTTTTAATTGAGACTTGAATCAATTATTAAGTTTTCGGGAGCTCTGATTCGATTTTTTTTTTTTTTTTAATTTATTTAACATTACTTTATGCTACTATGGCTAATCGGACGATGCTACAGTGGGAGTCCTAAATTTTGCCTATCCAGGTTTTATTAGGATAGGGATCTTTAACGATTACCTGACATCGCACAGGCTCGGGACCACCTTTTAACGTCCCCTCGGAAGGACGGCGTAACTAAGGATTTTTTACTCCCTTAAAAAAATCCTAGGACCACCTGCGGGTTTGAACCCGTGACCTTTAGCATGGGAGGCTGTTACGGTAGCCACCCAGCTACAAGTGATCCCTGATTCCATTTATTGTATCAGATTTAGGATCACACATGGACTTTTAGATTTCTTGTTCCTTTTATATTTTAATTTATATTGGAATCGATTATTAGGGTTAGGGATTAGCACTTTAATGTCAATTTAATTAAGGTAGGTCTCGAGCCCATCGTCTTTTCAATCGCCTCGGAGAGAATTGTAATTGTAATTTTAAATTAAAATTAAAAATACTTATAATTGGAAACATACAATCAACAATTAATTTTAATTAAATACATTTCTCAGCTTCAATTAAATTTAATTCTTAATTAATTACTATCAATTATAATTGGCACAGTTCTGTGTATGACTAATAAGCAGGACAAACGTTTTTTTTGTTTTTTTATTTGATATTTTGATTACAAAATTTTAGTTAATTAGTTATTTAAAAGAATATAATTACAAAGAAATAATTGAATATCACATATATTAATGGTTTACTCATTTAGACGTTTCCCAATGTAGTTTTAAACCTGCAGTGTTTTTTTTTTTCCAAGTAATAATTTGAAGGTACTTTTCCTTACATTATAAATATCACAAACATGGTAGTAATCATTAATCAGACTTGACATTATCTGAAGCAGCACCATATGTCTTATTTCTCTTTTTATTTCCAATAAATGACACTTTCTCCGGCAAAAATTTCATACATTTTATTAATAGAATAATGAGGTTCTTTTTCAACTTTTAACTGCTATTCTTTACACTGACTTACTAAAAAACTAACTGGACAGCCTTACTAGATAATTAAAGCCTTATTTGACAAATGTTCTCGTTCGAGAGTTATTACAATCGTAAATCAAATTAGATGTTATAAAATAATAGTATACAAAAATTGTCAGGGAGTTAATACAGAATAGTTAAAATTGACACCACGAATTCCAAAAGGTGATATATCTAGTTTAGGAAATTTTACAGGATGCCCGAAAATCTCTCATTACTATATTATTAAAGCAATTGGAGAGTTCGCGGGGGGGAGAGAAAATTTTTTTCCGAATTGTGGTTATATATATATATATATATATATATATATATATATATATATATATATATATATATATATATACACATATATAATTCTTCGTCTAATTGAGTAGAATATGTTGGTGAAAAGAAAAAGGAAAAGGGCATATAAAAAAATTAAAGAAAAATGTGAAAAACATACTTAACTTAATTAAAGATCCAAACCTAAAAACTCGATTTTATCGGAAAGCACTTCAAATGACATCCTCCCTTTCTTCTTGACTCTTCAATTTTTTTGTTTTCTTTTCGCATTAAAATCTCTATTTCTTCTTATTTCCTTTATTGTTCAACAATCAAGTAACAAATATAACAATATTGCAAAAACAAATAATGCAACAGTCCACTGTATGTGGTTGTTCTAACTGCAGGCTTTCGCCTCAACAGTACTGGATGGGAAGAAAACCAGACTTATGAAAATATAATGGATTCAGACTGCAGAGTCCAGAACCCTTCCCTCGGCGAGAACGTCTACCTAAGGGACAGTGCTTTGTCGCCTCCCCGGCCTAGGTGGTGGTGCGATATCTCTGAAGAGAGGTACAGGCCTTCAGCCCATCAAAGAACTTGATGTGCCTCCACCTCTATATACTCAGGCACTGGGAGTAGTTGGAGCTCCTCGTGGATGTGGCTATTTCGTGTGCCACGGGCGATCCGCCGGCGGACGGAGTTCTGGTAGCTCTGCACCCTCTGGTGCACCATAGAGCAGAGTAGGCCTGGTAATAGCTTTATAAATCCGAATTTTCTGACGTAAAAAAAGCTGGGGCGACATCAACAGACAGTGGATCCTATCGAGTCTATCGAGCCAATTTCAATCTCTCCCAAACGCAATCTATAATTTTTTTTTACCATATTAGTCTTATTATTTTTAAAGTTACGGGAAGAAATGTTTTAGTATGATTTGGAAGGTGAAAAGATGGAAAGTCAAATTTAATGTGTAATTAATACCTTTAGAAAATAATTGTATTTCTAAATCACGTTTTTAAATTATTTGAATGTTTATTAGATATAATGAAATATAAGCCTAAGATCAAACTAAATTATGAGATTACAAATATGTCAAAATATCAATTTTGGAAATCAACGTCTCAAATTACGAATTTGGTTGTATAAACTATCTTATAAAATGATTATCTAAATAACTTATAATTTCCGATACTTTCACTTACCTAAGGGAAAGATATGCTGGAATAAATAATACTGGTTTTAAACTGCCTCAAGTCCAAATTAATGAGTCTCGCGAAATGCACTTCGCGTGTCCTTGTATACAGTAATTCTAGCCCAAAAAACTAAACGACGCACGAAACTGAAATTACACAGCAAAATTTCTCCGAAATCGACTTACCAAAACTGACATTTTATATAATGGTTTTTAGTAAGTTAGACAATTTTATTAAAAAAGGTTCTAACGATTTCGATGTAATTCTTTCTATAAATGTACGTACAATCATGTGGTATTTAAAGTGAGTTGATTCTTATGCTCTTTCAAATCGTAATGCCGGTTTTATTACTACTCTCTCAAGTTTTTCCACACAACCGAGCTTTATTTCAGTGCTACTGGGAATCATGTGTAGATGGTGCTACAGAACAAGCAACACACAAAAAAGGGGTTAGCGCATTTTGAAGCCTATTGAATAAGGGATCAGAAATTTTGTCTACAATATTCACTCTGTACTGTAATCAAACTGTAAGCATCTTATGGATAAGATAGGTTCAATATTGGATCAGCCACACAGCCGCATTTCGTTCCCTGGAACAATTGAGACGTTGATTTCCAAAAGGTACTAAAGGACATTTTTTAAGAAATTGATTTTTTGTCATATTTATATTCTCATCATAAAGTTTTATCTAAATATTCTATTTGATGTTATCTAATGAATTCTCAAGTCCTTTAAAAACGTGATTTAGAAATGCGGTCATTTTCTAAAATTACTAATTACGCATTTATTTTCGTTCCAAATCATTCTAAAAAAAATCATTTCATAACTTTAATATGATGTTATTATTATAGTAAAAAAATAATTCTAAATTTTAAGGCAAAAAGACCCAAATTAGCTAGTTTAATAATATAGTAATATGAGATTTTCGTGCTTCCTGTAAAATTTCCTAGAATGGATATAGTACCTTTTGGAAATCAACGTCTCAATTGATGAGGTGTTGCTACTGAGATACGAATAGATGATGTAGACAGAATGAAATCAATAGGAGCAATTGCTTATTAAAGAAGAGAGCAGAAGAAGCATTCCGGAAAAGGATGTTGCAGAGTAGTTTTTTAAAATTACGGGCTATGAATGCTTAATAAAACGTCTGCATTTTGTATTTTGCATTGGTAGACTCGCGTCGATGTGTAATTCGTAATCCATGTTATTCTAGAGCAATTGTGGATGCAACGAATTTAAACCTATCATCTCACTTACTGGGAATAAAGGATCTGATGGAATAGGAATAAGAAATCTAAAATTTTAATTGGACTGAGCTGATTTTTCAATATATCGAATGCTGTAAGGCGAAAGGTAAGGCCAGAACTAAAAACAAATTAGCATTGCACTAAATAAATTCGTTGTAAACGTCTATTAAAACTCAAATAAACAATGTAAGGTAATGTAAAAAAAAAAAAAATTAACACATAGCCAGTTATGTAAAAATATTTTTCATATCTGCCAAAAATAAAGAAATCAGGTGCGTGCAACACACGAATTTTACTTACCTCCCTCTTTGAAATCAAGTATTAAATAAATCAACTTAATGTTGAACCAAATTAAAAAGAATTATATTGCTTCGATGGAAACATTTATTGTTGACTAAATAATATAACAAACGCTACATTTATCTTCAATAATCATTCAGGTTTATACCTCTTTTATTGCTCTGCATCACCATCTTTAGCCTCCCGTTGGAGACAAAATGACCAAGTCCCGTCAAAAGGCTTGCTTGTGTGTGTGTGTGTTTGTATATTGTTAGTCTAGCTGGAAACGAGAAGTTGAATGAAACTGAAATTTCATATTTGAAGCAAATGTATGCATGGAATGTTGGAGCAACTTTTTCACAAAAATCCCACTCACTTTATACTATTTATTTTGTGCCTTTTTACGAATTTCTCGAAAGCTACGTCATACATTACATCCAGGTTATGCTACCAACGCCCGTATTACCATATGACAAGGTAGGGAGAACTAAATAAATTTATAAATATATAGGTAAGTGAAAGTAAAATTATACATTTTTTTAAATCAAACTTATACCTTTAAATGAATCTCAGCTATGTGGTAATGTTCATATTGAAAATGAAATACGTTAGGATTGTTTATTTGCGAAGAAAATACCCTAAGTCCACTGCCACATCTGTACAAAATATGACGATGGAGTTTTCCATTGGTGACAGAACACCAACGGTTGGAAGTCGGGACTAACACAAACGAATAGGGACCTCTTCCGGCTGTTTCTCGATTAGAGAAAGGGGTTGATCTTGCTGACTCAGTAGATGTCATTACCACTCCCCAGGGAAACGGTAAAGCAAGGGGGAAAAAATAAGCAAACAGTCTGCTTTTTTGGGCATTGTTATCTTGTTTTTGTGTATTTTGCCCCTATCAGCAAGTGAAAGGTTGGTGTTATATGTTCTGACTAACTTACAGTAAAGTAAATGAGGTGGAGAGGTGTTAAAACAGCAAGGGTGCGTTTATAATGCACGCGTTTTGGGCGGCTTAAGCGGGAGCGGGTCTTTAGAATGACCTTGAATTATAGAGATTCTCGGAAAACGCTTACCGCTTTAACCGACAAAATTCGTGTAGTAAAAACGCGCCCTAAGGCAATTGATATATGTATCGTACATACATATACGACATTATTCTATGAACTCAATCGAAATAAAAGCTATTCTGCTATTCGCACACACACACTCAACACACACACACACACACACACACACACACACACACACACACACACACACACACACACACATATATATATTAGATACAAAAAAACTAATTAATATTTATAACTACATCCCATGGAAGTGTCTTGCGGTATGGAACTTTGTTAAAAAGGACTAGTTAAAATTTAATGTGGTTGGGAAGGAGGTGAGTTGCTCAAAACCCACACTCCACCTCCAGGTTTTTCTTTCACTTAATAGGATAATGTAGAGACTTAGACAACCAGAGCGAGGAGGGTCTCTCGTCACTTGAGTCGACCCATGGCTTGTATAACAGAATAAATAATTCATACTTACAATCAATTGTTGGCTTGTTCCTTACACTGTTTGCTGCATATTATAATTCATTGATTTTATAATATAACGTTCATAATCACAGCTTATTTGATGAGAAGTGACGATGATTATATTTTATTGTGATAAAAAACAAAAGTGCTTATATAACTTATATTTATTTTACTATAATTCTCTGAGACTAATCCTAGCTCCAGCTCTGATTTGCATTGCTATTTTATACTTTTATGTTTGGCAAAGCCCATATAATTAAATCTTTCACAAACTATTTTCTTTTGATTTCTTTTATGATTCTTTATAATCCTCTTTTCCTTTCGCGAAAAGCTTAAAGACCAGGGGAATATCACGAATTTAATGCTTCCTCTTCATCTGCCTCCTAACTTCCCATATGTCTCACATGACCTCCGCGTCCTTACGTATTCTCTCCTCAGACCACACAACATCCTTTCTGGAGAGCTTCTTTCCCGCAAGAACCTTTATTCCCTTGAGTGCCTTCCTGTACTTATCCCTATCAAAACAGTCTTGGTCTCTTAGCCTCACATGTTCCATATCATCCTTAACCTGTTTTAAATACCCGGATAAATTTTTATAACTGAGGATTCGCTGAAAATTTTTATAGTTGTCCCTCAGAATGCATCCTCATCTTTTGGACATAGAACTTCAGCCTTCCCACTAGCGTCAGTTTCTGGATCTGTGGTTTCCTTCAGGTGTTCTCCTTGTAGATTCTCGTTAGAATTCTTTTTTCTATTTTCAAAAAGCTCTCTCTAGGCTGGGAAGACAAGAAGTTTCTGTTGCGTAAAGTATCACTGGCTTGCCAAACCGATAATCCCTCCTTATTGTTCAACAATCAAGTTACAAATAAAACAACATTGCAAAAACAAATAAACTTTATAATACTTACGATGCTACTATTATTATTAAAGTAATACCACTTATTGAGTACTAAGAAAAACCCATTATAGGTATGTATTAAATATAATTTAAAAAATCTGGTGCGTGCAACACATATCCTTTACTAACTTCACGTCTTAAAATTGAATTGTAAAATATACATATATATATATATATATATATATATATATATATATATATATATATATGTATATGTATATATATTAGCCAACGTTTTGACCCCCCTTTGATGATGATGACCCACAAAGGGGGGTCGAAACGTTGGCAAACAATAAATAGTTGAAACTATTTAGTTGTTTCATTTACTGACCACCACCCGGACTAATTCCTTCCAGCAAAAAATTGTATTGTTTCGATAGAAATATTTATTCCAGATTATATAATGTCGGAATAAAAACTAGTATCTACAACAATCACTAAATTTTATCCAATTTCTATTATTTTCTATTGCTCTATACAACTTTGTATATTAGACAATTTTGTTTTTAGAATAAATTATACAACGGTACATTATACATCTGTATTACTATTATTCCTATTGGAGGTAAAAAAATAAATAAATAAGTTTTTGAAATATCCAAAAAAATATCCAATGTGTAAAACAGTGTTGTTTGGTTTGGTTTTTAATTTTAGTAATGGAAGAATAATGCTAAGGTATTATGTTTTTAAAACTTGACTTTCAAACAGTTTAGATTATGTTTTTGCTGAAATTGTAAGCTACCTCAGATATTCAATTTATCCTATAGGTAACTTTATACAGATAACTGAATTAAGGAGCTATAAAACATTTTAATTGAATCCAAGAACTGCCTTCATGCCAGCCTTGGAGCTAAAAAGAAAACTAGAATCAGCAAAAAACTAATTGGTACGTTTCTAGAGATTTTAAGGTAAAAAATAAAGTAAAAGGTTCTGAGTAAGAGGTTTCATGTTACATAAATGGTGCTAATAATAAGGAGTGGTTCTTCCACATTTAATAAAAATATCTTCTCGATACTTAGCAGCAGAATGACCGATCATCTCCTTATTTCGCGAGAAATGATTCTTTAACGACATAATCGTGCATCAAGGTTCGCAGCTTAAGGAGTTTCTAATTGTAAAAGTCATTCGTGATCTTTTGAGATTATGTACACAGGATTTTCTGGGTGATACATCCTCCAATTTTCTTCTTGAAATGTTCACGGATTAAAAATTAGGCTATTTAATGTAGGCTCAAGCAGTCATCAACATTTATTAAAATTTGCAAATTCAATTTACGGGTTACTTTTTTATTTTATTTTTTTTACCTCCAATAGGAATAATAGTAATACAGATGTATAATGTACCGTTGTATAATTTATTCTAGAAATAAAATTGTCTAATATACAAAGTTGTATACAGCAATAGAAAATAATAGAAATTGGATAAAATTAAGTGATTGTTGTAGATGATGTTTTTATTCCGACATTATATAATCTGGAATAAATATTTCTATCGAAACAATAGATTTTTTTGCTGGAAGGAATTAGTCCAGGTGGCGGTCAGTAAATGAAACAACTAAATAGTTTCAACTATTTATTGTTTGCCAACGTTTCGACCCCCCTTTGTGGGTCATCATCAAAGGGGGGTCAAAAAATTGGGTAATATATATATATATATATATATATATATATATATATATATATATATATATATATTATATATATATAATATATATATGTGTGTGTATATTTTACAATTCAATTTTAAGACGTGAAGATAGTAAAGTATATATATATATATATATATATATATATATATATATATATATATGCAATAAAATAAATATGTACAAAGTATAGAAATCACTCATACCTATCCTTATAGAGGAATGGTAAGGGTGTGTGGAGCTCGATATTGATTGGGCTAGTGGATTGGGGTGATGGATAAGGTAATTATGTAATTTGGAGAATTTTGATGAATAAGGTCTAAAGTAAATGAAATACCTAGATCGCGGTGTAAGGTATGGTTGGTGACGTAATAAGGAGCATTAACTATTGTTCGGAGGACTTCGATGCGAATGAATTGAGTGCGTTTGATGTCAGAAAATTTGGCTGTTTTCCATTGTTCTATTCCATAGGTCCAGATAGGTTTCATTGCTGTCTTGTAAATTAAGAATTTGTTTTGAATAAAATGCGGAGATTTTCGGTTTAACAGCCCATAATTAGCTAAATCGTTGGTGATGTTCTTGTCGTTAGGGTCTAGATTGGCGGTTCCAAGTTAGTATTTTGTTTAGAAGAAAGCCAAGATGCGGGAATGAGTCTGACAGAGTGAGCGAAGTAGCATTAAAGTGACCTCGAGGGCAAAATTGTCTTCGAAGCGTGAACGCTTGCGATTGGATTGGTTAACTTTGATTCGCAAGTTGTTAGACCAGTCTTCAATTAGAGAAAAGTGGCTTTTGAGGTTTAAGGATGCAGTTTCAGGATCTGAGAGAGAGGATAGGATGGATGTGTTATCAGCGAACGTTGCAAGGAAGACATTGTGGCAAACATGTTATCAGCTGTGAATAAATTGTTGAGGATATGACTAAGGAACTGCCTTGAAGAAGAATGGATTGCACTGAATGAAAATTGGAATATTCTGCACCACAGCGAATTCGGAAGGAGCAGTTTGATGTATAGGAACGGAGGACTAAGAATAAGGATTGGGGTAAATGGTTTTTGAGTTTAAAGAGTAATCCTGGGTGCCGCACCCGAGCAGTACTGTTTGTTATTTAGAGCAACAGTGTGATGTTGGGAACGGAATCCAAACTGATAGGAACGAATAGTGAGGGATTTTGATATAGGTAATATACGTTTGAAGCGGATTTTTTCGAATAGAATAGGGAATAGGCTAATTGGTCATTATGATGTTGGGAGATTTGCATGGTTTTAGGAAGAGGATTATTATAGTGGAGTGTTTCTGCAAGAGAGGAAAATGGGTAGTTCGTAGAATGGAGTAGTAAATGTAATTAAGGAATAGAATGGAAGCTGTCAAAGGACCTGAGAAGTGATAAGATCGTATCCAGGAGATTTACAAAGTTTAAGTTTTTGGAGGTCAGGTGTGAATACTTGTGAAAAGTGCTCGTCACATTTTTCAACTCTGTCCTTGTCAGACGCAGCCCGAAAACCATTACAACGACGGAGGGGATGGGGAATATGGTAGGATTTTAGAATTTTCTTGGTGACATCCAACAAGGAATTGTCACAAGTCGAGAAAGGAAGGAAGAAGCCCCCTTTTCAATTGTCTACAATAAAAGTTATAGGAACGGCGAACTGTTGGTTGTCGGGTGCGGTGATGATCTGATCTAGGCGTTTGGTGTTGTGGCAAATGGTTTTTGGTAAGACTTATTTCGAAGTGCTTGGGAAAGGAGGCAGTCCAAAGAGCCTGTTGAATAGCGGTGGTGAACAAGTATACGGCATCGTCAAGGTCATCTGGAGTTTTGAGGGTCACTCTGAAGTCAATATCGTTGATTTTACTGATTAAAAACAAAACGTAGTTGAGAAGCTATAATTATTAAAGAAGTTCTGAATGTATCGACGAATGAAACCCCTCAATTACATTAGTCTTCTGGCAGTCAAATATAAATTACAATAATAAAGCTCATTTAAATATCGTGTTCCTTAATTACATGTTAGTGGTATTTTCTCGTAGAAAATTCACAACGGAATTAAATTTTATGTCTCTGCAGAGGCTTGAATAGTAAACGAGAAAGAACTCTTCTACGCACATGTGGGGCAAATGTTCTATGATATGTTCAATTTCTTGGAGTAGTTCTGAACAGAATGGATTCAGGGAACATTGTTGACCTTAGCAAAATGAATTGGAGTGATGAACCGTAGAGAAACACTGACCATATTTCAGAAGGTTTTATCGCAGAGAGATAACTATCCTTTCTATACTGATTTCCGATCCTGCTGTTCAAAGTAATCACGGAGGCCAAAGTAAGCCTTTTAAGAAGATTTTGCTAACTCCTAAAATAATCCGTCCTCTCTGCCTTAATTGGAGCTTTTTAGAATGTGAAAAAATATTAAAGAATGTGCCTGAAACTATATAGGGTTAGCAATTATATAACCTGGGTTGGTTTACAACCCGTAGGGAGCTAGCCGGAAGAAACACTTTCTTACTCTTGATTGAAGGTGATAGTATGGTCCGTCTCGAATTGTGATGTCTCCACTATCTTCAATAAATTTATGGGATAGATACCTTAAACTTTCGCTTCCACATCCATTTAAAAGCACATCTCAGTAAAATAAAAAACCTTATTCGCTAAAAACAATACAACTGCTAAAAACGGCGCATTTAAGAATTTTGCATGCTAAAGTGTTATATAAATGTCATTTAGGGTTTAAAAAACATGAGACATGAGAAGTATAGAAAAAATAAAAAAAATGGTGAGGGCAACACAAACTTTAACTCACCTCGTTCGTATTTAATAACATTTAATAAAGTTACAGTTGACAAAATTTTGAGCAATATATACTTATTCATTTTCGATAGAAACGTATGATTTAGATAAAATAATTTAACAAATATAAATTTTTACGCTCAATAATTACTTAAGTTTGTTTATTTATTTAACGTCCCTTTATGCTGCTGTGGCTAATCGGACAATTACTTAAGTTTATGAAATCAATTACTTTACATTACGATCTACAACTTTTTCTTTAAGATAGCATTTTTTCTTAAATCATGAGCTTTCCAACGGTACATTTTACATCTATATTTATATTCTTATGTTCGGAAAAATAATTACTTAAAAAAATATGGTTGCTCTTTTCTACTTTAGACGGTTATAAAATTCGTTCAACTTGTATATTTACCCGTTTTTTTTTTGTTTTGTTTTTTTATCAATGCTATAAAAAAGTTGTGGTCAATTTTTTTGAATCTACAAAATTAAAGTTACTTTAGAAAAATTCTTCATTAAGTTTCTTTAAGCTATTTGAATCACAATGAAATTTAAATGAATATTAAATCCCATTAATTTTTACATCGAAATACTGAATTTATTTAGTGTATTCGTGTAAAGTGTGCTTAAGAAAATCGTAAAAAGGTGTAAAATGTATAGTATAATGTGCTGGTTTTGATGAAAAAGTTGCTGTAGCATCTCAGGGATATACGCTTCTAAAATATCAACATACAGGGAACTCAGAGGAAAAAGTTGGGAGACATTTGGACTCAGGGAATCCTAAAAAGTGTATTTTCGTTGAAAACTCTAATTCCAAAATTTTTACGGTCGCAATATTTTTCATAAATAGGTGAGAGAAAGTAAAAAATCTGGTGCGGGCAACACACGACTTTCACTTACCTCCATTTTTAAAATCAATGAAAGAATTTTCATATACAGTTAGAGATAAAAATACGTGAAATTATTAAGAAATTAATTAAATTAAATTTCTATAGAAACATGTGTTTGATTCAAAAATCTATTATATTATTATCTAAAATAATCAGTTAGTGTTATGTTCATTTCATCACTCTCTATTAACTTTTAAAAGCTTGTGTATGAGATGATAATATTTCTAAAATCTTTAGCTTTCCAACGGTATATCATACATGTATATTACTGCTCTTATGTTCAAAAACGAAAAATTGCATTAAAAAAATATTTTTTCTGTTTTCTCCTTTAGTTGGGTATCGAATTTATTCAATTTATATATTTACCAGTTTTTCATCAGCGTTAACAAGATAATCTAGTTATTATTATTGAATCTACAAAATTAAAGGTACTTTAGGGGAAGAAGATTTAAAATATCGGCATTTAGGCCCTGTCAGACCATTTTTATCTAAATAAAACCTACATGATATTAAAGCCCATTAAATTTTACATCGATATAGCGAGTTTAATCAAAATCGTCGAAACCGTTTTTGAGAAAATCGAAAAAAAGGTGCAAAATGCATGTTATAAAGTGCCTCTTCTGGTAGGCTCATTTTGATGAAAAAAGTTTTGTCACGTCTCGGGTGTATAGATGTCTTAAATATGAAATTTCAGTTTCATAGGACTTACCGTTTCCGCCCGGGAGTTACCACACACACACACACACACAGACACACACACACACACACACATACACAGACCTTTTTTCTGGACTTGGTTATTTGGACTCAGGGAATCCTAAAACATGTATTTCCGTTGAAAACTGGAATTCAAAAATTTTCACGATCGCAATACTTCCCCTTACTATATATAGTAAGTGAAAGTAAAATTGAGTGTGAAAATAACAATGATTGTTTTCATGTGCTTTAATTTAATGAAAAGTGCATTAGATAAAGAAAAGGTAAATCTATGGATACGTTTATAATAATGGAATTGATACTTTGAGTTTTACTCAACTCAAAAGGTATCAAAATCTAGAACACGCCAACACTCAAGCGAAATTTTCGCGCGGAAGAACTGGTCAGTAATTATAATAACTTACGATATTTTTATATGAATGCAGAGTGTGTTGGCGTATATACCATAAACCAAAACTCACAAATGCATAGCGAACACAGAATTGAGTTCCAAAATGTAAAAGCTAGATCATATTTACACATTTTTATGGAAATATGAAATAAATATAATGCACGTTAAGAAATTACCAAGTACCTTCAAGGTGAAGTAAAACTTAATACGAAGTAAGTCGAAGGCAATGAGATCATCGACTTTTTAATAAAATAAAAATTTATGGAATAAAATTGAAAATCAAACGTTATCCTACAAGCATATAGTTGTACTTTGAGTTAAGAAAAGCAGTTCTCAGTTATTTTATGTACCTAAGGATCCTTTCACTGATATCAAACGGAGCCGCTTTTAATAACACCTGCCATAAGGAAGTAACAATTTGAAAGTGCGCGTAATTTGGCTTCAAATTACGTTCACGGTTGACGCTCTAGATATTTTTTTTTCTTTTCAAAAGCGCAGTGATGTAAGAAGTCGTGTTTTGGCTAGCATCATATATATATATCATTTTCAGTTATGTCATTATTTACTCTAAATATATCTCTATAATAAATTATAATGATAATTACTTAGTTAGTTTCAGGATTCAGAGTCATGGATCGTCTTATTTTATGGCCTCTGTTCTTCGCTTTGACTTGAGCAAACGTATTACTCTCGTAACCCCACATAGGCTTAATGATATCCATCCACGTAATCTCTTCTGGGCCTAATAGGAATTAGTTGTAAACTACGTATTTCGTAAGCCTTTTCCTTTTATTTAATATTTACATGTCAAAGTCACATTAACCTGAACATTCACTAAATTACCAATCATGTTTCGAAATAAATTGCAGGTATAAGAGTAAAAAATTATTCATGTACATATAAATTTCAATTACACTTGCAATGAAGATACGATTTTAAGTCATCCGTGGTATATTAGCTAGCATAATAGTCTTCGAAACAAAATTGTGGTAATGAGCCTCTCTGATTTCAGGTACTTCTTAAATATTCCTAATTAATTAACTAATTAACCCTATAATTTATGAATCCCATTGTAGCATCGTCCAATTAGCCACAGTAACATAAAAGTGACGTAATAATAATTATGGTAACAACTGATCACGCCTGGATTTTGATTTGATAGTTTTGTCAACATCTATAATTTTTGTATTCTAATAGCACGCTGCAAGTTCATATTTTAGTAAAAGATTGACATGAAAATCTACTGGAAGATTATACACTACAATATAAACTAATATTTATATAGGATTATAAATATCGTATCAGTATGAAGTGAAATAATAGAAAACCAATAATACCCGTTAATCAAATACTTCTTCACCCGTTAATCAAATCAATTAATTCACTAATTAAAAGAAAAACACGTCATTCGTTTTGAATTTTTACTTTCACTTTTTATATATAGTAATGGAAAGTATTGCGATCGTTAAAATTTTCGAATTCCAGTTTTTAACGGAAATACACATTTTGGGGTCCCCTGAGTCCAAATAACCAAGTCCCGCAAATAGGTCTGTGTGTGTGTGTGTGTGGTAACACCCGGGCAAAAACGGTAAGTCCTATGAAACTGAAATTTCATATTTAAAACAAATATACGCTCGAGACGTTACAAAACCTTTCTCATCAAAATGAGCTTACCAGAAGAGCCACTTTATACAATGCATGTTGCACTTTTTTTCGATTTTCTCGAAAACGGTTCCAAAAATTTTAATTAAACTCCCTATATCGATGTAAAATGTGATGGGCTTTCATATCATGTAGGTTTCATTCGTATTTATTCATTCATTCGTATTCATACATATTTTAAATTTTCTTTCTCTAAAGTACCATTAATTTTGTTGATTCTATAAAAATAACTATATTACCTTGTTAGCACTGATGGAAAACAGGTAAATATATAAATTGAATGACATTGATACCCAACTAAAGGAGAAAACAGAAAACATATATTTTTTATGCTATTTTTCGTTTTTGAACATTAGAACAGTAATATATATGTATGATATACCGTTGGAAAGCTAAAGATTTTAGAAAAAAAAAATTTCATACACAAGCTTTTAAAAGTTAATAGAGAGTGATAAAAAGCCGATGAAACTAAGTGATTGTTTTATATAATACTATAATAGATTTTTTTAATAAAACACATGTCTCTATAGAAATTCCATTTAATTAATTCTTTAATGGTCCCAAAAATTTTTATCTCTTACTGAATTTGAAAATTCTTTAATCGATTCTAAAAATGGAGGTAAGTGAATGTCGTGTGTTTCCCGCACTTTTTTTTTTTTTAATAGTTTCACGTATTTTAATCTCTAACTGTATTTGACAATTCTTTCATTGATTTTAAAAATGGAGGTAAGTGAAAGTCGTGTGTTGCCCGCACTTGATTGTTTAAAGATAAAATCATCCACGAGGTTATCAACTGTTCTAAGCAGACCTTAAAGTTCTGCATTTACCAAGGAAGAGCGCATAGTAATAGTTTTTAAACCGCCCAGACCTGATTGGAGCCAGAGTCATATACCTCGAGGTTGATAAGATGACACATCTCAATTAATGTGATGCGTTTATTGATTAACTGATTCTAGTAAGGAAAAAAATGTCTTCTCTATGTAAAATAATAACTTGTTGACATAGTTACTTGTTTTTATATTTGTTCCTGGCGAACTGAATTCTATAACAAACTAAACATTGAGATCCGCTGGGCTTGCTGGTCTTTTATAGCGAGATCGTGACATGCTGTCTAAGAAAAATTCTCATTTACCACCGAGCAATGATTTGACAATAAGCAACTGCTTTTAATAAATATTGTACTATTATCATTTAAGAGTTATTTTTTCACAATCGTTCCTATTCATCTTTTTTTACCAAGTCTGCTGGTGTTCCTCAAGGCAGTATCCTAGGACACATTCTTTAAACAGTCTATACAGCTGATATACCAACCCATCCTAACACATTTATTACTACCTATGCCGATGACACTTGCTATCGGTTCATAACGATCCTACAATTGCCTCTCAAACTCTCCAATCCTACATCAGAGACCTTGAGGTATGGTGTCAGAATTGGAGCATTAAAATCAATTCAAATAAATCCCAACAAATTACCTTTACCCTTCGTCGTCCTATGACATCCTTCTCTACAGTGTACTTTAATGATATTCCGCTTGTCCCGGTTGAACAGATCCTCTATTTAGGACTCCTGCTTGACAAACGTCTCACATGGAATCCGAATACAAAACTGAAAAGACAAAAGAAACTGCTCGTCGATTTCGGTTACTTCAACAATTACTAGAAACACGCTCTAACCTTTCATTTAACTACAAAAGACTCATTTTTATGACAATCATAAGGCCTATCTGGACCTACGGAGTTGAGCATTGGGGCTCTACTAAACCATTAAACTCTTCCAGTGTCAAATCCTTACAATCCAATATCCTCAAAATCCTTAACGCTCCTTACTTTGTTACGAATAAAATCATCCACAAAGACCTTAATGTTCCATATGTTACTAATTTGGTACGTACAAGGTATCACTCCTACCATAAAAAACTCCACTCCCACTCTAATCCATTAGTTTCAATCCATGCCTCCTCTTCGATTCCTGACAATCCACCGAGGCGTCTGAAAAGAAGATGGCCTCGAGACCTTCTTGTTTTGACTCACTACTCGAAAGTGCTGCCAATGGGAAGTTTCTCCTAATGATTTTTTTATATATTTTATTATTAATCAACATATTTACTTGTATAATAATATACAGTTGTAAAGGGCCTAGCCGGATAAGCAATGTGAAATCTGCCCCCGCGTGTATTTAAACCAAATTTATACCATTGAGTCACACCTATGAGAAACAACCTTACGCAAATTTTTAGCCCCTTAATCCTAACGGGGGGGAAGTTATGGAGGGGGAAAGATAAAACAAAAAAAATTGTTTTCTCCTGAACAGCTCAACCGATTTTCTCGAAAAAAATGTATGTTATGGATTTTATAAATAGGTTTCAAAAAATATTTTTTTAAATTTTTTTCCACGAAAATGTTGGTCCCAAAAAATTTTTGAATTTTTCAAAAAAATATTTTTTGGTTATGATGGTTTGGTACACCTCCAATTTTTCGCTACTTTATTTCATTATAGGGTCCTCCATAACATATATTTTTTTCAATTTTATCAGAAGTGTACCCCATGGTGAAAAATAAAAAAAACAATTTTCCTCCTGAACGGATCAACCTACTTTCACGAAAAAAATATATATTAATGGTTTTCTAATTGAGTTTCAAAAAACATTTTTTGGAATTTTTTATTTCGAAAACGTGAGTCAACATTTTATTTTTAATTTTTCAAAAATAAATTTTAAATTATGTTAGATTAGTACACCAACAATTTTTTACTAATTTGATTCATTGGGGAGTCCTGCACAATATTTTTTTTTTCAAGTTGGTCTAAAATGTACCCAATAAGGAAAAATAAAAAAAACAGCATTTTTTCAGCTCTCTGAGTAGTAGTAGCTGGTCACGCATGAAGAGTAGGGATAGAGCTGTAGGATCGTAATGTCATTAGATATCACTTACACACCATGCACATACATACTATTTATTATACCTATTATTATAAATATCTTATATTGGATCGAATATATTTATTTTTTTTTGCACTTAGTTAATTTTTTTACTTGGATAACTACTACACACCACTATATGCTATATTTATATAAAACGTAACTAAAAAGATTTTTTTAATATATATTTGTTCATATTATTATATGTTAATCAAAAAAGTTATGATGACAGACTAGCATGAAGTGTTCGACAAAAAGCCTGTCGACTGTTAACTTTTTTAATTATTTAACATATAATAATATAAAAAAATATATATTAAAAAAATCTTTTTAGTTACGTTTTATATAAATATAGCATATAGTGCTGTGTAGTAGTTATCCAAGTAAGAAAAATTAACTAAATACAAAAAAAAAAAAAAAAAAAATATATTCGATCCAATATAAGATATTTATAATAATAGGTATAATAAATAGTATGTATGTGCATGGTTTTTTTTTTATTTTTCCTTATTGGGTACATTTTAGACCAACTTAAAAAAAAAAAATATTGTGCAGGACCCCCCAATGAATCAAATTAGTAAAAAATTGTTGGTGTACTAATCCAACATAATTTAAAATTTATTTTTGAAAAATTAAAAATAAAAATTTTGACTCATATTTTCAAAATAAAAAATTCAAAAAAATGTTTTTTGAAACTCTATTAGAAAACCATTAACATATATTTTTTTCGTGAAAGTCGGTTGATTCGTTCAGGAGAAAAAATTGTTTTTTTTATTTTTCACCATGGGGTACACTTCCGATAAAATTGAAAAAAATATATGTTATGGAGGACCCTATAATGAAAAGTAGCGAAAAATTGGAGGTGTACCAAACCATCATAACCAAAAAATATTTTTTTGAAAAATTCAAAAATTTTTTGGGACCAACATTTTCGTGGAAAAAAATTTAAAAAAATATTTTTTGAAACCTATTTATAAAATCCATAACATACATTTTTTTCGTGAAAATCGGTTGAGCAGTTCAGGAGAAAACAATTTTTTTTGTTTTATCTTTCCCCCTCCATAACTTCCCCCCCGTTAGGATTAAGGGGCTAAAAATTTGCGTAAGGTTGTTTCTCATAGGTGTGACTCAATGGTATAAATTTGGTTCAAATACACGCGGGGGCAGATTTCACATGCTTATCCGGCTAGGCCCTTTCTACAAAAATATTGTTTTATTGAATAATTTATTACAATAATTTGAACAATATATTTTTAAAAAAAGGAAAGAGTTTTTTTTTTAATTGTATGCTAATCTTTGTTTTATTCTCCTGTATTTTTAAAAATCAATTTCAAGAAATGTTCTTAATAGTCCTTTTTATATTTCCTATTATTTATTTTTATCCTAGTTCATGAAGCAAAACTTTGGCACTATTAACTGATTGTCATGTTATATGGTTATACGATTAAATAATTATTTTTCTTTGTCTCTCGCATACTATACATTTCTTGTGGAATGGATTATCCACATTCCCAAGTTAATGTAATACAATACATAATCTATAGCAATAAATGAGCTTCGGGCTGGAACCCACAAACCTTTCCCTGGGGCAAATAAGTTCTGGTTGATTCAGAAGTAAGGTTCAAAGTTCACAGTGAAAGGGAAAGCTTAGGAGATTAAGATTCGATGATTATCTATTTAGGTACTAGAAAATTAAGCTGGGCGAAATCATTGATTGTCGTAAAGAAAGGGATTTTGTATTTGAGGTTTCCGTCATGAATAGATCAATTCCGTACTTTAACGATCACGAAATGTAGCTAAGCTTTAGTTAAGACAAGTAGGCTGACTCACGTTATCTTTTGTAGAAGCCCTTCGGCAATACAAATCCACAGGCTCTCTTTCTCTTTTCAATTTAAACATTTTATTGCATAAAAGAAAACGTAGGCTCAATGATGTAAATTATAGAGGTATAATTTGTATTTTAGATCATCATTTTTCTTCTGTTCAGTTCAAGTTTAGCAATTATACTTTAAATTTTGTAGATGTCTGAAGGGGGAGCCCGTGGCTGTGTGCCTAGCGCACTAGTCTAACTTGTGAGTTGGAATTCCAGTCCCGGGAGGATTTTTTTAAGCATATAATTGACTGGGAATTCACCCAAAACCTCTCTCTGGGAATGTAGGACTTGACAGCCAACTGGAGGCTACTCAGATAAATAGGCGTAGGATGACTGTACCCTATAAAGTATCATCAGAAATCGCGGTATGGAATCTCCGAGCACAAAACCGTGCCAAGAGCCTCCAAGGCATTTAACACAAACGAAAAAAGAAAAAAGTATGTGACATGTCATTTATATTTATTTATTATATATTAGATTTAGGTGATGATAATGATTCCATCATGAAAACAGTTAAATACAAAGAAAATTATAAATAAACTTTACTAAATTGTTCAACATCATCGTAATGCCTAGAATTTAAAGTTGTTAAGATAATAAATCATATTTTCAATAATTAACATATTTTTTTCTATAATATTAAAATCTACTTCAATCAGTGAGTCTCTATTGCAGTTTATCCTAAGCAATGATCTTGGAATCCACATTAAGGGCAAAACTGCCATCTTTTTGGGACAAAAATAGATCCGAGGTCATCGACATTACACTAAGCACCAATTTTGCTAATGATTTCGTTAAGGAGTGGCATGATTCTTGTGACGAAACATGCTCAGATTATAAATATTTCAGATTCGATATAGATGTTAATGACATGTTTGAGTCGGTGTACAGGAACCTCAAACTTATTGACTGACTGGAATCCCTATTGTACCCAACTCGAACAAGAAGTAAGACTAGCCCCGAAATCAATTTGAGATAAATGGCAATTGGATTGCAGCAATGTATGACTTACTGAGGCAATAATGAAGTCCTACACAGACAATAACAGTTTGTGTACAGTCAAATCCAGCGGGAACATCACCTGGTGGAACAGCAAACTTTAATTTAGAGCTTCTACTGGACAAAAGTACAGGTAGTTATAAGCAACCTCTGTATGAGTGTGGAAGGGGTCCAAACTGATTCAGAGATCGGAACCCTAAAGGCACTAGCAAGCTCATGGATGAGATACCAACTAATCCCACCTACGAAAGAGACTAGTATTACGAATAGATGGGCTGAAGCCAACAGAATAGTTAATTCTGGGAAATTGGAGTGGGCAGTTTAATCATTTGGCTAACTGCATTTTCTCAGCCCTACTACAGAAGGGCTTTGAGGCGCTGCGACCATACCACCTTGTTATGGTACCTACGACATAATTATTGAAAGACACATTGGATACAACATACTGGCTGATAGAGCGCTCAATAAGCGTACCAGCCCTGGAAAAACCTGTGAGACTACTTTACATTCCTTAGTCTCCAAGATTGAAAAAACTCAGAGTAACAGAGGAATTGCGGCTGGCATCATTGTTGATATTGGGTTGATATTGATAGGGTGCCTTTGAACGAACTCCTTATGATACTGTGGCAATAGCTTTAGAAAGAAGAGGTATGGTGGGGAGGGGAGGAGGGAGGGCTCACATCTTGTGTGGTGAACAGACTGTGAATTAGACCGAGAGTAGGATGTCCACAAGGTATCATCTGTGCTCAAACCCTAATTTTAAAAGGGTATAACTTATAACATAGTCCATACCGATAGTCAAGCTGCTATTGCAGCTCTGGGTAGCTATATGACTCGGTCCAAACTAGTAGAGAGTAAAATAAATCTCAATTCACTATCTCTGCTGAATAAGGTGCGAGTCCATTGAGTGCCTGGTCATTTTAGACAATGAGAGAGCTGATAGCCTCGCAAGGAGGGGCTCTGCTCAGTTACCCTCTACACCTTAACCTGTGTGTGGAATAAGTCTCAGCTATGCTAAAGGTTTGATTAAGGCGGCTGCTGGCAATAGATCCAGGAATTAATGGAGGGATACTGGAACGCAGCATCACTCCAAGATGTTTTTTGAGGGACCCTGCAAGGAGAGAAGTTGTACTATACTGCCAATGGAGAGGATAACTCTGAGGAGAGTGACAGGACTGTATACAGGACACTATCAGCTCAACAAGCATCTTCACAATATGGTGTTGTTGGCATTACCGACTTGCAGATTCTGCAAAAAGGAGATGAAACTGGATATCATTTGATACGCAGTTGTCCAGAGATTGCCAGGATACGGTTTGGCAGCGACCGTATTAAAGATTTTAAGTTGTGTGAACTGATTTACCCCTATAGTTTGGTCAGATTCACCAATGCCTGTAGTAACAAGAGAATGGACGGCGCACAATAAGCCTAATAAGAGGCTGCAGTGCACAAGATAAGTCGGGAAAAAATAATTGATATCTACTTACTTTTCTACTTATGAATACTTTAAATCTTGTACACATTTCGTAAAGTTCATAATAGATTAAAGTGGTGGTACACTCGTAACTTGACATTCATAGATAGATATAGATATAAATATTTTAGAAAAAAAAAAATATATGTATATATTATATATCTTTTTTTTTAGAAAAAAAAGTTTATTCTAGGACTTAGTCCCTTAAGAATAACGTAAAATTCACAAATAAAAATAGCACATCTGGCCAGTAAAGTATTTGATAGATTAAATTATTTACATAGGTAAAAGAGGTAGAGAAAGAAATATTTAAAGGTATCTTTTATATTAAGAGGAAAAAAAAACTGAAGAATGAAGTCTGATCTAGGATACAGATAAATGCTTTATTTGAAAATGATTTGCTATATGTACAAGATTTGATGTCTAACAATGAGTTATAAAACGTCTTACCTTTTAAGGAGTCTAAAAGCACCAACTTGTGAAAACTGTAAAAAGACTCGACAAAGCGATCGAGAATAAAGATTAAAACAAAAATTTACATGAAATATACAAAATACAATAACAAATTAGGAAATCACATCACTCATAAGTTGTGGCTTGACCATATAAGATACCTTTTTTATTTAATGTTCATCGCGGTGTCTCGATCTCGAATATCTTTTCAAATTTTTTGTATCTTCAATAATAAATGAGTTTTGGAGGTTATAATATGTTATGATGATTCCATAACTCGATAGAATTTATTCTTCGAAAATAACGGAGTTACAAGTGTATATTTCCTTATTCCTTTTTTTTTTTTTTTCTTATTCGATTTGAAGGCGTAGGTGGAAATAGGATAGCGGCCCCATCGCGCCAGCCGCAAGTACCTTGATTGAATACTGAAGAACGATTCGGACTGAAGGGTAGAGGGATAAATAGGATTACTATATCAAAATGAAATGACTTATTTTTCGACTGAAGAGGGAACAAAATAAAATTACTAATCATAAATAAATTATAATTAATGTTCATAATAAGCGGTCTTTAATAGCCGACATTGGTTAACATCGGCAACCCTCTATGCTAGTTTTTTTTTTTCTCTATTTTTATCTTCAAAGCATTTTAATTCAGGATATCATAAAGTACTTAGGTCATCTGTAGCATAGTGGCTAGCTACAGCCTTCTTTGCCTAAGGTCACAGGTTCAAACCTACAGGTGGCCCTAGGATTTTTTAAAAGGAGAAAAAATCCTTATTTATACCATCCCTCGGTGAAGACGTAAAAAAGTGGTCCCAAGCCAGGGCAATGCCCGGCACTCGATAACGATCTCTATCCTAAGCGTTTAATCAATCGTCCGATTAACCACAGTAGCATAAAGTGACGTTAAATAAATGAGCAATCTACTGAAGTAGTTATTTCAACTCATAAACAGGTGTTCATAGGATGTTTCTTTAATATTATGGGCTTCCTTATTTATTTATTTTTTATTCTTACTGATAGTCAATGCGTATTGAACTTAAAATACAAATATATTGGCAATAATTTTCATTTGGTTATCATATAAAATATGTCTTGAATTTTCACAATTAATTTTTGGTGAAGTTCCACGGAAGACAGGAGAACTAACAAGTATATAAAAATTAATGAACCTCTCCGAAAGCTTAAAATCAAACCCTACAACACCCATTTGAAACCCTCTACTCTTCTAGCATAGCTTCCAGTATATACAAGACCTTTGGTTGCAATCAGCCACTGGCCCTCCAGGTTGGAAGAACACTTACACTTACGCACAAGGTACTTACACACTATATACAACACACTATATGCATAACACACCTACACATAAACTTCGTCATCAGTACGCACATAGCGCCTTTCCTGGATAGCCACCCAGGATGGAGAAGCGAGGCAGGAGATAATCCATCCACTTGAATTGTGGGCAGTAGCCTATTCCTTTTCAACGAATGATATTTAAAGAAAGAATAAGATGGTTGAGTCATTTATGTAAATTTGATGAAGAAGAATCCTAAGTATGATTATAGAATAGTGTCCGGAAAAAGGCAGAAAGAAAAAAGTTGTCTAGGAAGAAGAATTTGGAAGAAGACCCTAAAGATAATACATTTTAGATGAAAAGGATGGTGAAGTTCAGCAATCAGAGTGGACCGTAGGCCTTGGAAAATAAAGATTTAAAAAAAAAAATCATTAACATAAACTTATTCATATATCTTTTTATTTATGATTAATATTTTAGTTTATTACTATTGCACTATTGTTTATCTTCAGATTTTCATTACTTTTTCATTCGATCTTATTTTCAATTGTTTTTCTTATTTCCAAGTTTATTAATTCATTCCTTTCGTTACCTATTAATTCGTTTTTCTTATTAATTCGTTGTTCCCTTATCTAATATATTGTATCCTCCTTTATGTTAGTTTTTAATATATCGAACTAAATATCTCATTCAGGACATTTGCAAGTATAGATCAGGATTTAAAAAGCAGATTATTTGTTCATTTTTTTCAAATATTTGCTGGTGCGGACACCTGTTGTTAGAGTTTATCGACGCAGTGAATAAATGGAATTACACTTTCTTATGATAGCTAAACCCCTAACTTGTTTTTTCTTTTCAATGTAAAATCTGATTAAGAAACAACGAAAAACAACCGAATATTAGTGTGTGTCCTTGAATCGAAATCCAGATTTCTGGAACACATCAAAGTTTCAGAATCTGGTTTGTAGAGTCGCGCATTATTGGCAATGAACATATACCAATGCCAATGTTAGCCTCACATTGTTCAGATTTATGGGAGAAAGGCTTGTGATTATTAATTAAAAATTATTTTCTTCAACGTTAAATACAATTAAATTAGTATACATGTGTTATTTCTACAATCAACATGTAAATTTATTCGATGTACAGAAAAGTTGACTTCATGTTGAATATTTAATACTATTTATAAAATTCAGGAATAGTGACGCATACCAGCGCTCTCTTAAGGTGCAAATCTAAGAGGAGTTACCTAGAAACCAGGAATGTTGAGTAACGAGTCAAAAAAGTTTTTTATCTTAGCGAAAGCTCTGCGGAATGTGATTTTGGGAAGTAGTGGTGAACCGCAGCTATCATCTTCATCATTCTTCTTACACAACGGGATGACATTTATGGGCCAAACATGGCAATTACTTTTAGACAGAATGCGATTTTACAATTATCAGTTATAACAGTTGATCCGTTATAAGTTAAGCTTAAAACTTCAAAGCTTTTGATTAGTTTTGATCCCTTCTTTACTTTTATAGTTTTCAATATAATTTTAAACTATTATATTTTATGCAATGGGTAAACTGTTCTTTATATAATTCGTAAGTAAGACTTTAGAACCACTTACGTCAAAAGCTTCTAAAATTGTTTTTAGAAAACACACAAGAGTGTTAGTAGTATTGAAGCCTTACTTATCTATTATAATTTTTATTTAACTTTATATCCCGTGACTGTCCATTATATCCTAACATATAATCATATGTGATAAAGCCTAAAACTTTTAGAAATTTAGACCATTCAAAAAAACTGAATTATTCGTTGACTTCACTAGGTTTTTTTGGTGAATTCACAAGAAAACTTAGTAATGATGGCTATCGGACGAGCCGACATGAAGGCACATGGGCCCCTTTCAGCCTGAATATTAAAGATTAAAACTGTCACACAAACACTCAAGAAAGTGTTGTAAAATCCAAAACAACTATATCTGCTGATACTTGTCAGCCGGAGCTTGCTGAGAAACTGATAAGTAAAACCTAGTAACCCAGTAGCAGGCCAATGGCAACAAGTCTCATTCAAGTGAGCATCGCCAAGAGCCGATACTTCCTCAACTCTACTCAGGCAGGTCAGTTTTAAAACAAGTAACCCCTTCACTGTTCTTAATGCTGATGAGGAAGATCAGTGCCACAACACCAACATATCTGCCGTCGCTAAAACCTCTACCAATATACGTTAAATCAGTTACCAATTTTAAGCAATTTTGTGGTGAAGGAAGCATTTACAATGAAACTTGAAATATATCATTGAAGTATTTAAAATTAAAGCAGGAACTAACAATGTTGCAAATTTTGCCTAGTGATTCATATGGATATAGAAAACTTATTAGGTCCCTCGAGGAAAGAAAGGCTGAATACCTCACTTATCAGCTACTCGAGGATCGTCCTATAAGGGTCGTTAAACGTTATCTGCATCACACTCTTGGTTGCGATATGATTAAGGCCGAATTGAAAGAACTAGGCTATAAAGTCCATAACTTATTTCACCCCAAATCAAAAGTCTCCAAGATTGCGATAAAAAATTCAAAATTTTCAACTTAAAATCTGAACTACACAAAAATTAAGGTTGAGGAACCTAGAAAACTAAATAAAATACCGCAATGTAAAAGATGTTTATGGCTATATATACACTAGAATGTATTGCAATATGAAGCCATGGGCGTTAAGTGTGCTGGAACTCACCTGTCTTCAGCCAGCAAATCACAGAGGATGTCCAATCCAAGAGCTAAAAAAACCTTGCCTTCACCCACCGGCAAGAAACATTGAGCTATATGAATCTAATAGGAAGCAGACGAGGCTGAAAAACTTACATTGAGTCGGAATGAAACAGGTATTCTAGAATCACCGCCTCAACCTCTTGCTGATTTACAAATGTTGACTATACCAACATTACCTCCTTACTCTCATGTAATAACAAAAACTGATGAACCACCGAAAACAATCAGTGTGTGTGTATGTTTTGTTTTTTAATCCCGTCTTGAAGTAAATATTATGTTTTGAATAAAAAAAAAATGGTCTGTGTTAAAATGAATTTCTAATGATTTTTTTTTAAATGTCAATTTCTGAAATCAAGAATTTCATAAATTGATACACTAAAGTCAATATTGCGTCAAAAGATTACCAATTGTACTTGACCCTGAATAGGAAGGAGATTCGTTATATATTTATTTCTAAATAGAAGACCAAAAACCGACTAAACCAGGTCCAAAACGTGCTCGTGCAACGGAACTTCCTTCCGCTAAATTAGTTTAGGAAGTAAGAAGAAAAAAAATCGGAAATTAGCAAATTGCTTATATCATCTGAATCTAAAAACTGGTCTTAAAAATGTAAATTTTGGAAATCTTGATTCAAGATTCCGCCATCATAACAACTTACTGGTTCAGAATACTTAATTATTAAAAAAAAAAACTGATCTTGTTACTTTCCATGAACTGGTCCCTCTGCATCCATTGGTGAAACTTTTCACTTCTCTCAAATTAGTTGTTAGTATGTCTATTTGCAGAACTAATATTTCTTTCTAATAAAATATTAGTTCTGCAAATAGACATATATATATATATATATTTTGTTTGTTAAATTTAAATAACATGGCGTAAAATATATATGTCTGTATTGCGAATTCTCATGTTACTTCATTGCACTGTATATCATCTACGGAGCCAAAACGCAGAATTTTCTTTTACTCTTTCGTCAATGTAAACTTCTGTAAATAATGTTATAGTTTGCTCCTGTTGTCATCAAACCTTAAATGTTTTTATTTATTTTATTTTCGTTAAGACACTTATAGATAGCTGCTTGGAGTTGATCACTCACCTCATGGTGCTCATCCATGCTGCACATGGTTTACGTTCAGTAGCGCAGAATATCCACAGCTCCATAACCAGTTCCCTTGGGATTAATCCTGCAGTTTTCTTCCTTAATCAGGTAACACTAGGTTTACGGACGCTTCTTCTTCTTAGGTACCTATCACTAAGTAGACGCGTCAATCCAAAACATTGACGAATACATATTGTAATTCTTAGAAAGCAATGTAACGATATTTAAAAAAAAAAAATTGCTCCACGAAAACCCATGAAGGGTCTTAGGCTCAGTACATATAAAGAATCGCACTGTTTCTAGACCGACGGCCGTGCAATGAGGTGATTAGGCATTGATCGCGCTCAGCCGCCAGGTTTTTCCTTAATTTTTGGGTACCCAATTTTTCTTGGACACCCCACCTGCAGGCTCTGCCCCAGGAGGGTTGTCTCCCGTCTGAATTAACAGAATAAATAATATTCTGCCACAGCCGGTATTCGAACCAAGGACCCAGAGAATAGTAGACTAGTGGTCTATCCACTAGACCACGCCAATCCTATGTAATTATATACGATAAGAAGAAAATGAAAATATGAGATATATAGGTATCTATGGAAAGTTTTTATTATTCAATAATTTAATTTTACATTGTAATTTTCTTGATAAATAATGGTTACTTGGCGTCAAAGTGTCCCGTGAAAACTAGTGCTATTATTGCTTTTGGACAATATTTTTTTTACGCTTGATTTATTTGAGATAACGATATCAGATAACGGATCCAAGTATTGTCCGTACATTTCTATTTTTTATTAGTATGTTTGGATGTATATTCCCAATTTCGTCTCAATTACGGACAAATTGATGAATATCCGTAGAGATAGGTATACCACATTTCAACTCTTTCAATTCAAGAATTTCAATATTTCAACGCTTTTGAAAAAAACAATCTTCAATTTATATTTACCTCGATTAATGGATAAAAGCCATTACAAGATAATAAAAATGCAAACAGGTTTCGTAATTTTCCTTATAAATATCGAAAAGCGTCAAAATGAGGCGTTCCGTAAACTTATTGTGAAGAACATGCCACATCGGTCGGGATTAACGATCTATGGCTGTTCGGGGTCGGAATATTGGCGAGAATGGATATTTCTATCCCTGAAACTAAACTTTCTTTGGACAAAAACTTTAGTAGAACGTTTTGCATCTGGAAGACCACGTCTTATTTAAGACAAATATACGTCCGTATTGTAGTTCTTCTTAGTATGTCTGAGGGGTTAAATGGTAGTACATATTTCCGCGTTAGTAAAAATAATGTTTGAAATAAAGATAGCCAAAAATAACTACATGGTCACGGAATGAATATTAAGGCCCTGCGAAAATATTAAAATATGGGGATATACCTTTGAAAATTCTCTTGAAACAGAACAAACGCAATATTGCTTTGTCCAGGGATAAACCGTAACATGGTATTTGCCAACCTCTTATCATGAACTATCCTATCCCAGAAGCTGTACATTTTCCAAAGACATTATGGTTCATTTATATGATATCATTTATACAGAAAAGAGAGAAGATTTCCTTCGGAGCGTAAAGACTTAACTAATCATGAGTATTTTGTGAGTATTGCTGTTAATAATTGTAAAGTAGACGATATGTAATAATTTAATATGTGAATTCAAAGCAAAATTAATTTAAATAAGTTATAAATTTAATGTATTTAAATTATACATCAATCAATAGTTTAGGAAAACCTATTTTTCTTCGAAATATGAAAATCCACATACCTGACAATATTTTGTCATGCTTCTCCTTAGTTACTAAAATTTTAAAAAATCTGATATTAATATAGACATTGTAAAATTAATTTCTAGCTGAAATCAAATCGACATTCCTCCTTGTTAAATAATGCAGTTTCTTAGGAATTCGGAATTAATAATAAACATTATTTCAAAACTAAGATCTTGTTACATGTTTTTCTCCAAAGATCATTTTCTTGCTAGTAGATTCACCAATCTTAAAAGGTTGCGTCTATTATCGTATACATTTTCAGTTCCGTGTGGCTATAGTTAAGAAGAATATATAATATTCTCAATATATCGCTCTTTTTCATTAATATTCGCATGTTCTTTTCGAATTATATTTTTTAAAATTTAGTTGCTTGTCGTCCCTTCGGTCGCCTCCATTAGGTTACCAGGGGTGTGCTTGTGTGTGCGCAGGTGTGTGAGGACAGTTCCTGTGGATGATTTGTAGAAATCGTGGAAGGACAAGGTCGCGTGACTCCAGTGAAGTTGGATGACCGGTTTAGACGCGTGGCTATGTTATGTAAGATCAGTACCGGCTCAATGGGCCTAATGATTAGCAATGACGTTTTGATAATAGCAATCCATGCAACAGCTTAAATACCTGTTCCATTATTTTTTTTGCTATAGACTATAGATTGAGTATTGATGAACCCACTCCAGGAACCGCCGTCGTCTCCAGCTCAGCGGGATGTGTATTACATAATACAGAAAAGGCGAAGAGAGAAGCTGGGATATTGTAGCCGAGCAGTACCGTGACCACGGTCTGGGTTTGGGTTACATCCTCCCGTCTTCTGGTACACCTTTTCTGCGGGTAATGTTTCCTTCCGCAAAGTTTTGTTTTTGTCGAAAGTTACTGAAATTTAATAGTTTCGATAAATTTCATCATATTCTAAAATAAAAAATATATGAATACAGAAAAAAAACTGAAATTTAGATATCGTTATCATAAATGTTTATTGTGATATTATGAAACAATATTTTATCTAATTCAGAAAACTGTTGGCATGGACATAGAGGCCTCTAATGAGCTCTGAATAGCACTGTTATTATAACAATTGTTTTTCTGTTGGCGCGACAGATCATGTAGGTACTTGGTCATGTAGTTTCCTCTGAGAACAAAACCCGTTTCCCATTCACATCCATGGTTAGTTTTAGAGCTGGGTAACCACTGCTTATGCATTTATAGGTAGCCATCATTGAGGGGAGACTGTGATTGAATAAGCTTTTTAAGTATTTTTTTCCTATATACTAAGGTGGAATTCGAACGCACAACTTTGGTTTTCTAGGGCGCTATCCACGGTGCCTCCGAGTAATAGTTTACATAATTAAGAAAATGTAATCGAATATGAATCATGAGATCAATTAAGCCTCGTAAGTACTTCTTACTATTTTCCTTTTAAAATGTGGGAGCAGCGTGGTCTAGTGGGTAGAGCATTAGTATATGGTTCTTCGGGTCCCGGGTTCGAACCCCAACTGAGACAGAATTCTGTTGTTTTAGCTGTGGAGCGAACCTGGGGTATGGAGACCCTTCTAAGGCACACTAAGCCTCTATAAAGTGGGTACCGGAAAATTGGGGGAGAGTGATCTTACGGCTGAGCGTGGTCTACGCCTGGTCAACTCCTAGCACGGCCGTTGGATGTACTGAACCCAAGAACCTTTATGGGATGTAGAATGGTAAAGTTTTTTTTTCATTAAAAATGTAAATCGGTGTACGACCTATAGAATATTATGGTCCATTCGGAAAAGTACTGTGCTACTATTCTCTGGATTTCGGGCAAAAAAAGAACTATATACTGAAAATAACATAGATAGACTCTTCATAGATTTATAGAGTTACAGGATTTTTCTTCTATTAAACATTAATTAATATTTAATAAACTAAAAAAGGGTCTTGGGCTCAGGACATATAGGGATTCTCACTTTACCTAGGCCAATGACTGTGTAATGAAGTGATTAGGCCGAGATCACACCAACGCACCAAGTTTTTTCCTATTTTGGGTACCTACTTTATAAAGGCTGGGTGTACCCAATGAGGGTCTCCATACCCTATGGTCCTCCCCCCATCAAACATTTGAAAACATAATGGAAATGGATAGTGTTTGAATGATCATAAGCAAAAAAACAATTTTTTCCCTTGAGAAATTTAAGTGAAAGTATTTATGGGAATGCATTTAATGTGATTCCAAAAAAATACAAAGATTTTTCAAAGTACACATTTTCCAGTTTTTGTTTGCAATGGTAATGAAAGAGTCATTTGGCTAAACATTTCATGCATTTGGTATATTATTATAGCAACTGGTATTATATTATTGCACTAACAATCTATTACAGCAAGCCGGTTTTGTTCTTCTAATGGTCTTGATATATATTCTATATTAGAGACAATGTCCAAAAATAAAGTAATACCTATCTATAAAAGATAAATACACCAAGCAAGTTTAATTAATCCTTTTTATGTTCTATTTATGTATGTTCGGATTTTTTATAAATGGTAGTCTCACTTCATAAATACGTAAGTATAAAAATGTTTATTAAATTCCATTCGAACAGAAAATATAAATAAAACTTAATAGACCATCACACCGACAAAAAAAGAAGTTCTGAATTACAAATTAAACTATAAAAATAGAGCTTTATAAACATTAAAAATATTTAAAAAGTTTATTCGTAAGCAATTAATACACTCTTCAGTAAATTTGTAGGAAAATATAGATAATTATGACTTTTAAACATCCATTTGAACTTGAAAAAATTATATTTCTTAAATTTTTTATTTGGTTTTGGGTAGTTAGACCTTTAGAAATAAAAGAAACACTTAAATATAAGAAAAACTGGAAATTCACAAAGAAATTACTAAATAAAGCTGAGGTATAACACATTAAAAACCTATATATTCGGTCAGATTCTTGTTCCTGATGGTGCTCAGCCTATAGCCTTTGATGGTGCTCCAACCTTGAACCAATTAAGTTAAAAAATTTACATAGATATCTATATAGCTTTCTTTTATTGCCTCTTATCATTTATACTCACCTTCTTTTAAAAAGCATTTTTTTCGTAACAACCAATTTTTTTTTTTTTTTTTTTTTTTTTTTTTTTTTTTTTTTTTTTTTTTTTTTTTTTATAGCTCGCAAAAAAAAACTTTCTCTGAAAAATGTTTTATTATTTTATTCTTTTTATTCTCTCTCTCTCGTCTCTCTTTTCTTCCTCAAAGGTGTTCCAACAATAATTCCTTATTTGTTGTTGACGAATGCTGCATTTTCATTTTGATTTTTTTTTTTTTTTATAATTAATTCTTTTCTGTAATCTATTTAACAATTTTTCTATATAAAAAAATAAAATCGAAATTATATTTATCTACATTTTTTTTTCACACGGAATTCAAATTTTTACTCTAGACTTAAAGCATTGTTTCTAAAAATATTATTGATATAATTTTGTTTGTGATAACAAGATTTTTACCAATTCCTCTTGGTACATATTGTGCATATATCGTATATATATATATGAGAGAGTTATTTCTAATTGCTTAATGTTTTTTTCTTTGACATCAGTAAGCTGGGCATTAAGCAAGTGAAAAACGATTGGTGATTTCTCTTAACGAAGTCAGTCAGGTGTGGTTAGTAAGGGTCTTTGTGTGATTTATAAATTACGTAAAAGGGATAGCGGGGAATAAAACGGAGGAATTTTGATTAGATGATATATGAGTATAAAAATTAGCTAATTTTAAATTAGAAAACAATATCTAATGAATTCCAGTACATAGAGACAGTGGAGACAGGACTCTTATCGCGTTTGCATATGATCCTAAAACGTTAAAGCGGATATGACATCGATTTAATTTGTGCGCAGAGCCTAAGTTCTTTACATGGTCGAGTATTTCTTCTATATGGAAGATGTAGCAAGGCATAAGGTCTCAACCAATCGCTGAAGCTGAAGAGTGGAAATCGTCAGAGCTAGGTTGAGGATAGGCCATACTAAATTGACACATCTACATCAGCACACCCCGGGATCACTTGTAGCTGGGTGGCTAGCGTAACAGCCTCCCATGCCAAAGGTCACGGGTTCAAACCCGCAGGTAGTCCTAGGATTTTTTAATGGGAGTAAAAAATCCTTAGTTACGCCGTCCTTCGGAGGGGACGTTAAAAGGTGGTCCCGAGCCTGTGCGATGTCAGGTACTCGTTAAAGATCCCTATCCTAATAAAACCTGGATAGGCAAAATTTAGAACTCCCACTGTAGCATCGTCCGATTAGCCATAGTTGCATAAAAGTGACGTTAAACGAATAAAACAAAACAATTAGCACACCCCATAGCCACCCTCCAAGTGCCAACGCTGCAACAACCTACTAACCGTCAGACAAATTTTAGAGGAACTCTCTTTTTACCTGCCATATCCAAACATATCAGGAATATAACCGATATAGTACTATGTATCGGCCGCTACTTTTCTAAATCAGCGGTGAGTCCGAAACTGTATTAATTAATATATAAATTTTCGGTTCAAATTTTAGAAACTATTAAATTTCTTTTCCTAAGATATTGTGTTTATCAATTCATTACTGGGATCAGGTGGCATAAAGGGTAATAAAGTAATTTACTTATAATACACATTTATTTATAAAATAGTACATATTATTATCACATAAAAATAAACAATGAGGCATTGTTCATTATCGATGATACTGAGGTTTGTTCAGATTCACCACATAATGTTACATGAAAAACATGTACTTTTGGACATAACTTCCAAATTCTTCCCTGGCTTGACCCCCGACTTCCTTCGTCCGTGCCCGGCCTAACACTCATCTAGAGACCTATCCCTGCTCTAGGAGCAGCTTATTTAAGGAGGTTTTCTATCTTAAAATGGATACTTATATTGGATTAGAGTTCAAAGCTGTGAGATAAGTGTGTATTCTTATATTGCAGTAAACCTAATAACTAGCTAACTGTTCCTATAGTGATATATAATGATAGTGATAGTGATATATCATTATATAGTCAAATAAATAACATATTTTTCCAGGACAACATTTCCGGATATTCTTTTTACAGTTTATCGGTAACTAATTATTTTTTTAAATACCACCTGAGCTCATTTATATTATAGTTTACGTAAAAGACGTACGGCACAGAAGAAATAATCTAATGGTCCAAATGCAATGCTGACGGAAATCAGATGGTTGCATTTCTTTCACATAGGTAAGTAGTATGATCACAACAAGTCCGAAGTAGAAAACATCATTTCTCTAGATTGCTTTCACTGGTAACGAACACTTCCATTTCTTTTACTTTTCTTTTTTTCTTTCATCAGCGGCTGTTTGTACAGCGGGCTCGTGTTCAATTAGAGATCGCTTTCATACTAACAATATGGCCATGATACCAAACTTATATCATATTATAGTTTATAACATACAGGCTTACAGCATGTTTGTGGTGTAAAAACTTACATGTATTGTAATGAATTCCATATGAGGAAAATCAGTAAGTTCTGCGCCTTCTAAAAATATTTTCATTTACTTGTAGTTTGCTGCTACATAATTTTGTTTTACAATTGCTATCCTACATGATGTCTTCCCATTCCTAATTCTCTGAATTAACCATTTAGGTAAAAATGTATAGTTTTTGTAACTCCTTTCTTGAATTTCTTATCCATTTCCATTCTTGATTTCATCAAATACCTTATATTATTTCACTTATGAACAAACCAAGACACTTCAGTATTCATTCTCTCATAGACCTTACCTTACCTAACTATGAGTTTTTCGTAGTTTAGTGAGAACTTCCCATTTAGCCGAATAACAAGTTATTTTATTGTGACATCAGAATATAAAAAATATTAAAATTTATGGAACTTAAAATATCCTTTAGCAAATATAACTATTGTGAAGCATTTATTGTTCGAAAAATATTTATAAGGTAAATAGAGATTTGATTTTTTATGACCATGAACCGAGGTTAGGAGATAATTAACATATAAACTAATAAAAGTCTGAAAATTAATTAGTTCTAATAATTGGTGGTAATATTCGACTTATTAATATATTATTTATTAAAATAATTAAATCTAAGCCAGCTTTCTTTGTTATTAGGCCTTGTTGAAAATTAATCCATGAAGTGTTTGTTGGGGATCAGTGAGGGTATAGAGAAAATGTTTTATCATATAAAGGATTTTATCAAATTGTTTAGTTGAGTCCTGGAAAAAGTGATGAGAGAATTCTCCAGAACTTACAGTAAGATTTTGGTAACCAGTTGAATAGACAATGAATGTTTGTGCCCATAATTATAAAGTGGTCTAAGTCAAAATTGAAAGAAAATGAATTTATCACTTATTTCACACCACATTACTTTAAACTAAATTTATTAAATGTATTTTTTATGGTATCGTCAAAAATGAACCTTTAAAAATTAATATTTCGTATAATGTAAAAATATTTTTTAATTCGTTCAAATGAAATTCATTAAATATATCGACAAAAAAAAAATATATGACTCAGACAACTTTCATAATTATGGGCACATTTGCAGAAAAATAGCACTAATTAATTCCTTGAAAGAAACCGCGGAAAAAAACTGATTACAATTCTCATTTTAAAAAAACAACTATTGACAAGCGATAAGTTAGGAAGAAAGTTATAGATACAAAATATGGCAAAATAAAAAAAGTTAAAATTTTCAAATATTTGGAAGAAAGGATCACTGTAAATGAGTTAGACAATATCGCGATTAAATCTAGAGCAAATAAAAATTTTAATACGATAGCAAGGACCAAACAAAAATCTCTCTATATCTTCGAACAGTAAATCCAGACACTAAAACACAGTAATAAAATCGAAACCAATAAATGCAGTAGAAACGCTACCTTTGAGTTAGAGAAAACTAGAAGACTAAACTAGGGAAATACAGATTAAGAAGGAACAAAGAAATTCACCGAAACAATGAGCCGATAGATCAAACCATCAGAAAGAGAAGATTAAAATATTTCGGAACGTTTGGAGGATTGGAGGAAACAGGATGGTTAAGAAATTAGCCCACAAACTGTTTGAAATGAACATGGCTGTAACCTGGATTAAGGAAATAGAAGAAGATCCTAAACGAGCTGGAATCAAAATTAAAGAAATACCGAACAGAGAAATATTTGAAGAAAACCTCACGAAGAGATGTTTCCAAGTCGAAAACAAAAACGTAAGAACTGGAAACAAGTGGACGGAATAACGAAAACAGAAGACTTCTTGGGAAAGAAGAAGAGCAAATCAGAAATCAAATGTACTTTTAATTAATCTACAATACAATCGTGATATCGAAATGGTCTAACCGAAAAAAAAAAGGATTTTTCAGCTTAAATTCGTACCAATTTTTACTATATTATATTCAAAAACTATCGGATGAGAAGGATTATTATCAAAACAATAAAAAAGATTACCACAAAGAAGTGCAATAAGAGGATTTTATTAAAATCAACAATCAGCATGATTTCATCATGACAAAACATTGCGGAGAGGTTCAATGTACATATCATATTTATGAGAATTGATCTTATTAACCATCTTTAGCATAACAATTTTTACCCCACAAACCTTCGAATTTATGAATTCTAGATTTTTACAAAATCTTATAAGACATCTTTGGTGTCTAAAGAAGAAATAGAGTATACGTCAATAGTGAACTTTATGTAAATCGCTTGATAGAAATCGGAAAAATACTTGGCTTTTTTAGATCATTACGGAGCACCTGTAGAACTGGTGCTCATTATTAGTTGCATATTATAGTTTTATAAAAAACAAAATTGCTAAGTGGAAGATCTATATATATTTCCAAGGTAATTTAAATTCTCATTTTAGAAAGCTTTCTATTAATAAAGAATTTTGGCGGTCACGGAAAAAAATGATTGCGTAATACTATATCTTGTTCTGATTTATAACTTCATTGCCTTAACACATTTAATTTGATATCATTAAACCTAATTTATATTAAAAATATAAATTTTATACAATATGTATAAAAAAACAAGCCGCAGTTTCGCCTTGTATTATTATACATATTGTATCAGTGGTTCTGCACCTTATGTTTAGTAGAATATTCCATGTAAAATTTCAATCCGCAAAAAAAATGGGAATCAAAAGGGCATCTTTAACTTTGAAATCGCTTAGGTTACTATGACCCAGCTCACTCGGTCACCAAAGGCTTAAGTTTAAATAATTGTTAAATAAAATCTGGTGCGGGCAACACACGACTTTAGCTGACCTCAGTTGTTAAAATCGATTAAAGAATTTTCAAATACAGTGAGAGATAAGAATGAGTAAAACAAATAAAGAATTAATTAAATAGAATTTCTCCTATTCTTCCTTGCACATATTATTTAGTTCTACAGTCTTTTCTTCATGACCATTTCTTCTCTGTCCGACAGAGTTCAGAGACCTCATCAATAAAACCAATCTGTGCAGGTGTTCCCCAAGGTTCTATCCTGGCCCCACTTCTCTACTTAATATACACTTATGACTTACCAACAGACCAAAACATCCTAACTGCGACTTATGCAGACGACACTGCTATTGTTACAAATGGACATACTAACACAGACCCAATACAGACCAGTATGACATTACAACACCACTTGGACAATGTACAAAACTGGTGTAAGAAATGGAAATTAAAAATTAACCATGACAAGTCACAACATGTTACATTTACTTTAAGACACGGAACCTGCCCTCCAGTTTATATAGACAACCACCAGATACCACAATAACAGTAACGCACTCCTTGTTTATAAAATCCCATTTGCTTATTTTAAACATTTTACAGGTGCAAATAAAATCATTAATAACAAAAAAAAATAGAATTTCTAAGAAACATGTGTTTTATTAAAAAACCTATTATATTATTATCTAAAGCCGTCAATCATAAAGTTAGTTTTATCGACTTTTCATCATTTTTTATTAACTTTTACAAGCTTGTGTATAAAATAATTTTTTTTTTCAAAAATCTTTAGCTTTCCAATGGTATATTATACATCTATATTACTGTTCTTATTTTCAAAAACACACCAATCTCATTAAAAAATATTTTTGCTCTTTTCTCCTTTTATTGGTTATTAAATTCGTTCAACTTGTATATTCAGCCGTTTTTTAGCAATTCTTATCAGAGGATATCGTTATTTTTATAGATTATAGAGAATTACGTCGAATTAAAGGTACTTTAGAGGAAGACAATTTTAAAATTCGTTATTTGAGCCCTGTCATAATATGTCAATCAGAATGAAACCCGATAAATCTTTCATCGATATAGTGAGTTTGATTAAAATCGTTACAGCTGTTTTTAAGAAAATCGTAAAAAGATGCAAAATGCACTTCCGGTCAGTCGATTTCTGTGAAAAAGTTTATGTTACATCTCGGACGTATAAATGGCGTCACTACTGCCATTGCGACTAATCAATTCAGAAGATGGTGTGATCAAAGACATTTCAATAAATGAAAGAATAATCATCCTTCATCTACCAAATATTGTAGGATGATAAAATTTGAAAAAAATAGTTCAAGAAGTGAATAATAGGCAACAAAAAATCAACGAACTAAATCCCTCAGAATTTAAAATTAGTAACGTATTTTTCCAGGTTAATCATGAGCTCCATTTAACCATGTTAGATGGAAAAGCACAGAATGCTATATTGGATACTTCTTCGCCATCTACCTGTCCGATATGTGGCTGTAATGATTAACCACGTGTGAAAAAACTAGATATACGTCCAAATTCAACTATATACGGACTCACGACTTTACATGCGTGGATTCAGTTCATGGAGTATTTGCTTCATATATCCCACATATTAGATTCTAGAAAGAGTGATAGAGGGGAAGAAGATAAAAGCAAATGATAGAAAAGAAAAAAGGAGTTTAAAACGGCTAAATAAAAAGAGTTAGGTTTAACGATAGATGAGCCAAAGCATGGATTTAGTTCTTCTAATGATGGAAATACCACTAGACGTTTTTTTCGCAACAGAAATGTTGTTTTTGAAACAACTAGGATATGTACTTTACTTATAAAAAGATTCTACAAGCTCTTTCTTGTAGAATTAGTGTAGACCCGACTAAGTTTGAGCACTATTGTTACGAAACTGATGAATTGTATATTTCTCTACATCCTTGGTTCTGCATGGCAGCTTCAGTTGGCAAAACATTGATGCATGGGGCAGTTATTTTAAAATCAACATGTCTACCAATTAGGATGATTTCTGAGGTGGCGCAAGAGTCTCGAAATAAGAATTTTAAAAGACCTAGCAGCAATGAAGATAGTGCACATGATTTATTGCTATCATCAGATCCAATCATTTCGAGAATCAGAACTCAATGGAATAAACCTTATTTTCCACTTGAGAAAATAGTAAAATACCTTCTCAAAAATTCAGCAGAACTTATAGAAGTAGATGATTAGTTGATGAATCTTTTCATGATTTCAGATCTTGTTCATCATTGTTTGATCAACTATTAAATATTCTTTAAAAATGTTTATTAGTTTTAATACCCAACATGATAATATTTCAACTTCCTGACCTTACTGAAGCCGAAAGCTCGAAAAGTTTAAAACAAATGTTCCAAATTTTATTGGTACAGTTACTAAAAATAATCGATTTTCGGCTATTGCTCTGCCGTTATCAACAGAAGATGCACATTTATCATAGATACACGAGATTTCAAAGCTATACATGTAAAATAAATAATCAACAAGATCGATCTTCCTGTTGCTTATAACAAACGTATATGATTATTTTTAGTTATATCTCGGCTTAGCAATATCTTCGGGGCAGTTCTTCATTATAGTTCAACTGAAAAATTTAAGTTAAACGTTAAACTAATTTACTTGGTTAATAAAAGTTAGTTAAAGAAGATTTACTTGGAATCAAAACAGCGTTGAGAAATCAGATTTACCATGAATAAAACGAGCAGGGCAGAATTTTGTCCCAAAAAAGTGAAACATCAAATTATTGGACATTGTAGTATGGCCAGACTGTTGGCCGTGTGATGAAAAGGTTAAACGTAGACCCTCATTTTTTTTTAACGAGGAATCGATTTATGCTTTCAGATTGTAATTTTGATGTACAGGGTGACCCAGAAGGCACTTTTTTTTTTATTTTGAAATTGATTTGACGTCGTCAATTGATTCCTCACCCTATTTCCAGCATCTTTTACTTAAGACACTTTTCTTGATAGAGCAACCGTATAAAATGATTACGGAGTCTTTAGGTAAACCAAAACCTCGCCTTTTCCATATAAGAGGGGTGAATACCATTCAATTGACAATAAAAAAACCAAGAACGAAATGAATACAAATTTTTATTCAAAATATAATAATTAGTTACTTTTACTTATTATGTTTTTAAATAATTATGTATCACGAAAATTTAAAAAAATATCTATAGGTATGTTGGTTTAGTAAAATATATATAACAAAAAAAATAGTTTATTAACAAATTTAGAGCATCAGGTGATCATTTATTTTTATGATTCATGAGAATTAAAGACAATAAAATACGTTCATGAAGTATAAACAAACATTTAAAACAAAGAAGCGGAATTTATAGGAACAAAAGCAAGAGCTAAAAGAAAAAACAGGCGTAATAATCTAGAAATTTTCGCCCTTAAACATCTTACCTACCTAAAGGGAAAAAACGGGAAAAAAAATGTTTTTCTCGCAAACCGGCACGAGCCCGAGGGTAACTATTAATGGATAGTAAACTATAAACCTTCTAGTTAATTCCTGTTGTGGTAGATTTCTTGGCGATTTTGAGCAATTTTCGTTATAAATGTTCTAATTTTTTTATGTTTTTCATTAATAAAAACTTTAAGAATCTATAAAAGTTCAAGCTCCATAAACCTAAATGATGATAATAAAGTCAAATTGTCGGAATGAAGATGATTCATTAATTTTGGTTTATCAAAATAGTTGTGGTAATTTTTTTTAAAAAAGGACATTTTCCATGGACGGTCTTTTTAATAAGATATCTTAGATGGAAATTTTTAATTAAAAAAAAAAAAACTAATGATGGATATTGATAATAGAAACTAAGAAGAACAGCTTAACCAAAGAAATATGGGGAAATTCGAAATTTCAGATATTGGTCCTATGTCCACCGAATGCAGAGGCTCGTCCCACTGTGCGCTGTGAGTCGGTTTATTGTATATTTCTGAAGAGTAAGTTGCGGAATTGTGTCATAAAACTTCGGGGTCATCACTCAATTTTCCATCAAGTAATAATATGTATCCAGTGGGAGAACCTATTCCTTTAATCTTTATAATTTTATTCCATACTACCTTAGCTGGAGTTGAGAATTAAAAGATCCTTCGAAGGATTTAAATGATTTATAAAGATTTACTGCTCATCTTTACTGCTGTTTAAAGTTCTTCTGCAAACCGACCTTTGTTTTTTATGTTCGATTAGATTTGCAGAGTTTATATTTTTCTGAAATTTATAAAAAGCTTTTCTGCGATTTTTTATCGCTTCTTTGCACTCTTTATTGAATCAAGGACAGATGGTCGATAGGAAAATTCTTTGGTTTTGGGTATAGAAGATTCAGGGCCAAGAGAATGACTTCTGTTATGGCTTGGCATACTTAATCAATGTCTAGATTATCTGCTTGTTCTAGAGGAGGATTTGCTAAAGAGGAAAAGCTTGTCCAATCTCCTTTTTCAATTATCTATCTTGGCTTCCTTTTGTATGATGTGTTCGACAGTTTCAACTGTAATAGAGAAGTAGTCGCTGCCATAAAATTAGAAGATTGTCTGAGCTTTTAATCATTCTGCCGTGTCCATTAATATCTTTACATCCCCAAAGTCGGTTGTGTCCATTGAAGTCGCTGGTATAGATGACAGGTTTAGGAAACTGTTGATGTAAATGGATCAGATGTTCATTCTTATGGGCTTGTCCTGAGGAAAATATATTTTACAAAGTTTAAAATTATGCCCAAGTGAATTATGTCTGCTAAAACTTTAAAATATGAAACTATTTCTATGTTTCGAATTTTCCGTTTTTTAACAGCAAGAGCTAATCCTCTAAAAGCGCGACACTGTTTCATTGTCCTCTCAAAAAATAATCGAAAATATGTCTGAAGGTTTTAAGTGAGTTTCTTGAAGGCTTATGCAGACTGGTTCTATGTTTATGTGTAATATGTTTAAGTCATTGCATGTACTATCGATCCATTACAGTTTCAGTGAATTAGGGTCATAGTAAATCATGAAAGAAAGTAGAATAAGTTTAGTTAGACCAAAATCAAAGTGAAATATTTAAAAAATATTTATATATCTATAGACTGTTGTGTCCTTTATTCGATTTGACAAGTGGTTATTATAGTTTTAGCTAGACAGAGTGAATACACTCTGCCGAAAGTTGACAGGTCAGAAGTTATGGAAAAAAGAGTAGAAAAGGGTGGAGCAGTAGGTGCAGATGGGGTTTTCCTGAATTAATACATTATTGATTATCAGGTCAACGGTTTAATCTTTTTTATCTATTTATTTATTTGTTAGAATTTTTCATTTGAGTTTTTAAATCATGCATTTGCTTCATGATATCAATATTGTGGATTTCAAACGTTGTTCAGATTAAATTATATAAATTATTGTTATCGATTCATGAATAAACTCGCCAGGTGGAGAGTATTAAATGAAACAGATATCCGCAGCATCACGGATTATTTTTCAGTCCACGTAAATTTCTCCGAATAAATGGTTTAACCTATTCCTCAACGGCGGAAACAATTTTTTAAGGAATGCTTTAATTGGAGGATCGTAACCACCTCTAGCTTATTTAAAGATAACGATTCGAAAGAGGGAGAGAGTACAGTAATTTACTTTCTTGAGTATTAGTGCACTTCCTTAAAGAAAATTCTCCAAGTTTCAATAGCGACTTACATTTGGAGCTAGGGATAGAAAATGAGGTTTAGTAATTTGTTAGAAATGCGTTTTCAGAATATCACTTGAAGCTGTACTCAAAAAAGAACCAGACAACTTTCATTTAATATTTGAAAATTCATTAGTATTTACTGCTTTCAAAACAGCTATTTGAAATAATTTAAAACAATGACCTTTAGTTTTTATTCAATTTATTTTCATTTACATATACAAGTTGAGTAAAGCTTGATAAACCTGAAACTATAATAACATCTTAACTATTTAATATTTTGTTTATTGACTTATACGATTAGCTTCGTTACTAAAATCCATTTTTAGAATGTGTAAAAAAAAAGAAATCTGGTTCGCGCAACACACGAATTTCACTTATCTTCGTAATCTATATAAATTTGAGAATTTTTAAACAAGTTTAGACACGAAAATAAATTGTTAAAAAATTATTTACATTGGATTTTAAAAGAAACATGTGTTTTATTAAATCATCTATCATATTACTATCTACGAAAACCAGTTTGTTTTTTCGGATTTTCATCTCTCTCCGTTAACTTTTACAATAGTATGAATAAGATTATCTTTTTAAAAAATCTCTAGCATTCCAACGGTGTATTATACATTTATATTACTATTATTGCGTTCCAAAAACACAAAAATTGCATTAAAAAATATGTGTTGCACTTTTCTCCATTAGTTGTTTAGCAAATTCCTTCAACTTACATCTTTAGCTGTTATTTGTCAATGCTAACAAGATGATGTGCCTTTTTTTTGAAATATACAAAAATAAAGGTACTTTAGATGAAGAAATTTGGAAATATGGGCATTGAAGCCCTGTCAGACTATTTCAATCAGAAGAAAACCTACATGATATTAAAGCCCGTACAATTTTACATCGATATAGCGAGTTTAATCAAAATCTTTTAAGCCGTTTTTTAGAAAATCGTATGTAGGTGCAAAATGCATTGTATAAAGTGGCCCTTCTGGTTGGCTGATTTTGAAGAAAAAGTTGCTTTAACATCTCGAGCGTATAGTTGTGTTTTTTCGTTTTTGCGCTGGACTTACCACAAATACACAGACCTTTTTGCGGGACTTGGTCATTTATACTCTGGGAACACTAAAACGTGTATTTCCGTTGAAAACTGGAATTCGAACATTTTCAACATCCCAATACTTCCGCATACTATATATTCCATAAACTATTATTTTACTGCTCATTCCAATGATAATAGCATATTTTTTTCAATACATATTTACATATTTAATGTAATGGTTTTCATTTTAGAATGAAATATGACGAGTAACATTTTGTTTACATTTTTTCGGAAGATTGATGGCTGAGGAGATGAAGGAATAATTTGTTTTGAAATGATTTGAAAGAAAGATGTTCTGTGAGACGGAAAATAGAGGTTAGAAGGCTGTGATGTCGTATAAAAATAAGCTAATTATATTGTGTTTCAAATGTAAACCTATTATAGATATTAGATATTATTTATGACCTTTAATGAGTTAATTAAACATTTTATTTCTCTTGGGTCCACAACTATGTGTAACACGGCACTCTTCAGTGATGCCTAATTCTATTATGATAATTAATTTGGCAAAGAATCCATGCAGATGATCAAACGATTTTCTTCTTAATTTTCCTAATTACGCCAAACTTTAATAGGTCTCTTTATTGGGATAAAAACTCCTTCATTATGAGTAAACGGTCAATGAAGATACATGGACGATTAACTAGGGACACGATATTAGCATGATTTTGGCGCTGCCTCAGGATACATGTTTATTCATTACAGCTACTGATCATCACTGAGGTGATCTAACTTCTTCAACCATAGCTAAAAGAAATTTAACTATTATGTACTTACAGTAGTACTTCATAATAATTCTAGAAAATGTTTTTTACTCTACTAACATATTTATTTTCTGTTTTCTAAAACCTACTATCAACCAAGCCTTTTTCCTTGTTCTAAATATCATGACCACTCTTATCTAGTCTTCAAATGTTTCCTCACCTCATTTTATTTTTATACATGCTATTTTGGTATTCAGATTGTTCGAATACACTTCAAATTAATATTTGAAAGTATAAATTGTAAGATATAATTTATAATGATATACGTACATTTCATTAATTTTGTCTGTTATCATGCTACACATTTATCACTACACACTAAAAGCAGTGGCGACAATATAAGTTCCATGTTGACAATGTGTTTTAAGTATTACATAGAGAAATCTACAATATGATTCAAGTGCGGTCAATAATTCCATAAGAGGTTTCTAAAAAAAACTAGCTCACACATCAAACGACTATTAAAAAAACATTTCACTGATTCACTTTCTCTTCATCAACCCCGGAACTAAGAATACGGTTTCAAGCATTTTGCAAATCATGAGAGATGAAAGTGTTGTATTTGTTGTATTTACTGATGTGGATATATTAAATAATCTTTGGGGTTTCAGGTACAATATGGATTGTTATAATCTCTTCATGACATTATTTTCCTTCCTTGAAGGCGATAAAACGTCAAAATATTCTCGATTTTTTTTAATTTTAATTATTATTTTTAATAATAATAATAAAATAACTTTATTCTGGGACTATGTCCCTTAAGAATAACAATGTTGTACAGTAAATATACATTTCAATGTGTCTGGCCGAGAGACCAATAAAATAAAATTTTATTTACAAATGTGTAAAAAATAAAAATAAGACCTATTTATATAGATATATAAAAAATATATGGAATATAAACCAAAGAAAAAAAAAAAAAAAAATCTGCTATAAAATAATAGAGCTAAACAATTTCAAAATAAATAAAATAAATGAATTAATCCATAACTCTAGGATTCTGATAAAATTAAAATAAAATGATCTTAAGTTGAAAGTAAGATAGTGAATTATCAATTTTACATTTAGTGAGCGTCTCTTTGGGATCTTAAAAGGTGTAGGAAAAGATGGGATTTGAATGAGAGAAGGGAAGAAGCATGGCGAATATGATTAGGTAGGGAATTCCAGAGAGATGCAGAGCGGATATAAAAGGAATTATCAAAAGATTTGGTCCTATGGGTAGGAATGTAAAGGTCAGAATGGCGTGATCTGGTTTCAAGTGAGTGAATTGAGGATTTGAATTGAAGGATATTGTGAATATATGGAGGATGTTGAGATTTAATGACTTGGTAGAGGTATGTCCCTAGAAAATATTGTCTACGTATGGAAGGTAGGAGCCACTTCAATTCGCTGTATAAGTGGGTTACTGGTGATCTCTTGAAGGTACCGAAGATAAATCTTATAAACATGTTCATAATCCGCTTGAGTCTGTCATCAAGTACAGTCAAGAGGCCCCCATATACCACGCAGCAATAATCTAAGTGGGGGAAAATAAGCGAGGAAACCAACATCTTACGGGTGGGAAGTGGGAGGAGGTGACGGGAGCGATGGAAGTACTTAAGAGTATTTATAGTTCGTCTGGAAATTTGAGCAATGTGGGGTTTCCAGGAAAGGGTTTGGTCTATGGTAATACCTAGGTTTTTGACAGTGGAACTGAAGGTAATTGGGTGATCGTTTAGGATTAAACTAGGAAATGTAGTATTGGCTCTGAGGAGGGAATTGGAACCTATTAGGATGGCCTGAGTTTTCATAGCATTTAACTTTAGTTTATTCTGGGTTGCCCAGGCACTGATTCTTTCAAGGTCTTCCTGAATTTTGGTGAATGCTACTAATAACTCAGAAGGAAGGAAAGATAGGTAGATCTGAAAGTCGTCAGCATATAAATGATGGGAGCAGTGTAGGATTGAATTGGGAAGATCATTGATATAGGAATTGAACAGGAGAGGGGAGATACTTGAGCCCTGGGCCACACTGCCGAAAGGGCTAAGAAGGAAGATAGAGGGTAATTAGGAATGGTAACAGCTTGAGTTCTGTTGGAAAGGAAAGACTGGAACCAACGGATTGTGCTATTGGAAAATGATAAAGATTTTAGTTTGGAAAAAAGGATAGAATGGTCAAGAGAGTCAAAAGCTTTTGTAAAGTCCAGAAGTATGAGCACAGTCAACTTTTTTTCGTCTATAGCAGTATGAATGTCGCTGGTAATTTTTAGGAGAGCGGACTGAGTGGAAAAGCCGGGACGAAAACCAGATTGGAGAGGATCAAGCAGTTTGGAATTTTCGAGGAACTTTGATAGTTGAGATTGAACTATTCTTTCGAGTGGTTTAGAAAGGTTTGAGAGGATAGAAATAGGGCGATAATCTTTAGGGGAAGTGGGGTTAAAGGTTTTATTAATAGGGTGTACAATTGCTTTTTTCCAGGAGGTAGGAAATACGGAGTTTTGGAGGGGAAAGTTATATATGTAGAGTAGGATAGGTAAGATTTCGGGAAGGCATAATTTTATTAATTTGACAGGTACACCATCAAATCCTATAGAATTGGTGTGGGATTTCATAACCGAGGAAATGAGGTCAGTCGGTGAGATATCGGAAAAATAAAAATTATCGGGATTAAATGAAGGAGCTAGCGGAGAGTCGGAGGGAAGTTGAGGAGAATCGTTTGTGGAAGCAGATGAGAAATATGAATTTAGTTCATCGGGTGAGACCTGAAATACTTCAGAGGAAGAGGATTTGCAGAGGGATAGTTTTCGAAGTATTTGCCATTTTGATTTGGAATCAGGTGCTGAGGAGAGGGCATCGTGAAAGTATTTAGATTTCGCTTGCCTAATTGCTGTCTGTGTCAGATTGCGGAGTGCCCTAAACGTTTGGTAGTCATCTGTCTGTCTGGTACGTCTAAAGCGTCTACGGGCTGCCTCACGCCTTTTTTGTAGATCTTTTATATCTTGACACATCCAAGGAGCAGGTCGACGACGAAAGGTAGTGGTTTTGAGAGGAGCATGGGAGTCAAGGATACTAAGTAAATTGGAGGTGAGGATGTCTACCATCGAATCGATGGAAGAGCAGGAATATATTTCATACCAGTTTAAGGATTCAAGGTCGGGTAAAATATTTTCTCGGGTTAGACTATCTAGGTTACGGAAAGATATAGTTTTGGGTAGGAACACTGGAGTTTGGAAATCATATGTTATCTGGATGAGGTCATGGGATGATAAGAACGGAACCGGAAGTTGGGATGCAGATAGAAGTTTATGTCCTGAATCGATGACATGCAGGTCTAGCCAGGTGTCGGATCTGGAGAGGTGGTGAGTAGGGCCATATGGGACGATAAATAGATGAAGAGAAAAGAAGAGGTTTTCAAGATTTAGTTTTTCACTGGAGTCAATGAGGAGGTTGGTGTTAAAATCACCACTAATTATGATGTTATTGTACCTGGGAATATATTTGTAAAGGAGAGATTCAAAGGAAGGATCAAAAGGGACCAAAGGAGGGCGATATACTACAGCATACAGGATAGGACGAGTGTTACAGGAGATTGTGACGAAAAGGAATTCGATATGAGGAGAATCGGAATTGAAAGAAACATCTAGGATACGGGATTTCAGGCTACAATGGATATACAGACCCACCCCTCCGCCAGTCCGGCCAATCCGGTCATGGCGGAGAAAGGAGTAATTAGGGAGGAAAACAGAAGAGGAAGGAATATAGGGCTTTAGCCATGTTTCGGTGACTGCGATAATGTGGTAGAAGTTGTGAGTGAAATATTGAAGGAATTCATCAAAATGAGCGGACAAGGATTGGGCGTTAACATGACAGGTGGTTAGGACATTAGGCATACCGGAAAGGAGGTGGGAAAGTAAACAGCGTGTGAAGGGAAGACGCTATGGAATCGACGAGATGATCGAAACCTAGTTTTAAAAAAAACATGAATGAATGAAATAAGAATAGTATAAAGTCCATTTGGAGGAAAACAGTAAAAGGAGGAAAACTCCATATCAAGTAGAATAAGAAAACAAAATAACCTTAAGAGAAAGATAATTGGTAAATAAATATTTCGGGAGAAAGAGAAAACATTAGTGGATGCCAAAATCGATTCCGGGTCACAGCCAGTAGGTAGACGGGTGCCTAGGAGTCAGCCGAAGACGTCCAGATCTTGGGCCTTGTCGATAAAGATGACAGGGTGTCCATCTTCCTTCCGGCAGCGCACTCTACCGCCAGCAAACCATACATACTTAATTCTTTTCTCCGACCTCTTCTGCCTGACGAGCCAATATAGATGTCTATTCATCGGAGACATCTCCTCGCTGAGATAGATTCGGTGAGCATCATTCTCCTGCCATCCTATATCTCGCGTCGAGAAGTCTCTCTTGACTTTTCTATTTCTCACCAGTTCGTCGCGCATCGATTGCCTCACGAATCGGGCGATAACAGAAGGCGGTCTCGGGTCATCCTTTTATGGCCGGCGCCTCTCCACCGAGTCTAAGTCCCCCGCTGTGATTTTTATCCCCAGGCCCGCTGCTACGCTGGTCACAAGGGCCGCAGGCGTTTCTCCCGGGCGCACTGGGATACCTCTAATTTCTAAAGACCTACAGAGGAGGCCCTGCTCGGCTTTATTGACGCGGACCTCTAATTCGCTTATTCTGGATTTCAAAACTTTATTCTCGATGGTTACCTCCTCAAGATGTTTGTTTTGACTTTCCAGATGTTTCTCTATATTAGTGAGGCGGTTATTGAGTTCAAAGCTTAGCTCGCCATATTTTTCAACTGATGATTTGAGGCTTTTGATGTCTTTGACCTCTGTTCTGAGCCGGTTCATAGCGGCCAGTATGTCCGCTATTGAAGGTTCTGCGATTTTAGAAGGGCTCGTCGATTTTTCCCTGCCTTGGGCCGTCTTTTTTCCTTGCTCGCATTTCTTACATAGCCAGGGTTTTTTTTGCGATTTTAAAATTTCGATTTCTTTTTCATTAAGGTTGCAACACCTGCCGTGGAAAATAACACGACATTTACCACAGCCGATATTTCCCTTGTCTTCCCTAGTGATCGCATTTTCACAGATAGTACATAGAACCATTTTAATAAATATTTGATTCAAAGCGAGGAAAAAAAAAAAAAAAAAAAATGAGTATATAAAAGTAATGTCTATTTAAATTTGTTTACTCACAATTGGACTGTTTGTAAACGGGAACTAGTGCTTGGCTGTTAAATCCTCAGACGTTTAGGGATTAACTGCCGACTGCCGTAAGCTGCTTGTAATTTCTACGATTTCCTTGACGTGATGATTCTCGTGAATGATTATTTCCTATTATCACTCGGCTTAACGGATAAACATTTACAATAACCAACGAACGAATTAAGAAAAAATATTATTAAAAAATAAATAATAAAGTTCTGTAGATAATATAGGTAACGAGCAGAAGAGCGATAGGTGTTGCCTTGATGCTATCTCGGGCCAGACTTTATCGTTTAATCTAATAGAGAATTTTGAACAATCGCAGGTTTATGATATTATAATGGTTTTGGAGTTTATCGTGATATATGTGGTGTGGAAACGTATCAAATAAGAAAATATCTACTCAAGTTTTTTAAATGTTGCTGAGTTACCAAGTAACAATTTTATAATTCAGATGTAACCAGAGGGCTACGCTGAAATGATTGTTCCAGTGACTCTCAGCATGAAGGTATTACGAGTAGTGCCACGATGGTATGGATCATTAGATATCTCATGCTTAGTTGGTTGTACGTCTCCGAGTGAAAAGATATCCCACAGGAAATAAGTAAAGAAAAATATACGCCCAGCCAATATATTCCTCGGTGAAGGCCAATGGTTTAACGATTCTTACTTGTTTCCCCTTAATTTGATTTAAACCATACATAATTCGATAATTGTTATAATATATTTCGATAATAGTTTTTAATATCCATAATAGCTATCTAAATGCTTTAGAAATTTCTCAAATGAAATTTATTAAATACCTATATGGATGGCCCAAAAACACCCCAAACTATATAGTGAGGCTTGAGACAGGTAGAAGTCCTCTAATCTCAAAAGTAATAAAAAAGTAATCAAGCATTGGTCTAAACTGTCATCGATGCCTGAAGAGAGACTCCCGAAACAGTTTTTCAACAGACTAAGAATGCTAGATGCAGAAAAGCCTGATATAGATTACAACTGGGTTTCACAGGTCAATATGATAGCCCACAACTATGGATGTAGGGAAAAATTCAATGCGCCTCTGGAAAACGATATTTTGAATCACAAAGTCGATATTATCGAAACAATCATAAACAATAACTATTCAACTGACATTAATAGAGCAATGAACTCAAATAGTAACCCGATATACCGATTACTCAGCAGTTACAACCTACATAAACCACAAGAGTACCTAACATATAGGCTAAATTTTAAGAAAATAAGATGTATCAGCCGACTAAGGGTAGGAAACCCAGAGATCATCAAACTCCATCATGGAAACAAAATAATTATTATTAAGGCAAATGAACTTTGTATATTTTGCAATGATTATTTCAACAATAGTTTGTACCATATCCTCCTACATTGCCCAACATTTAAAGACAATAGACAATATATCATAAAACCATCTGAATTCATATCCTGTGACCTACAAAAAATAGAAAATATCCTGAACATTAATAGTGAAGCCAGACTGAACAGTCTTTATATTTATATCTTAAACATATGTAATAAATATGATTCTATTAGTTCTATATAAACAATGTTATGTAAATAGTTTTCGAAACCATTTGATCACTGTACTTTTACTACGCTTCCGTTTATTTTAGATGTCTCACTATTTTAAGTTTAATATTGTGTAGTAATCAATATTATGTTAAAAAAATTTGTATTATCCAGTTCGTTTTATTTTTGTTTACTATTTTGTCAAGGAGTACATGTTTTATCTTTTGTTTAATATTTTGGGTAAAGAGCACTAGACTCAGGTTATATTTTTTTGTAATTGTATTTTATGTTGTAAATTTGCACAAGACTTTGTCTTTCACAAATAAAATATAAAAAAAAAAAAAAAATATCCATAATAGCTCGATAGTAGTTTAAAATTAATTCTTTATCTTTTTGTACACACAGATTTTCTAAAGTAAATTTTAAAATCTGGTGCGCACAACACACGATTTGTGAGACTGTTGTTAAAATCGGTTTAAGATATATTAAATACATTTAGAGATAAAAATAAATTGTTAAAGAATCAATTAAATTGAATTTAAATAGAAACGTGTGTTTTATTAAATAATCAATTATATTTTTACAACAATCTACAATATTTTTATCTACAACAATCAGTTAGATTGCTCGTTTTTTCATCACACTCCATTAATTTTTACAATACCGTCAATTATAAAATAATTAACTATTATTGCGTTCAAAAACACAAAAATTGCATTTAATAATATTTTTGCACATTTCTACTTTAGTTGTTTATCAAATTCTCTCAACTTACATATTTAGCTGCTATTTATCAATGCTAACAGAATTCTGTACCTAATTTTTTTAAATCGACAAAGTTAAAGGTACTTTAGAGGAAAAATACTGTCCTTCAGGCCCGGTCAGACTATTTTAATCAGAACCTGGATCATCATGCAATCGTTAGAGCCGTCTTTTGAGAAAATTGTTATGAGGTCCAAAATTTAGGTTTAATGAGGTTATTTTGCTAAGCTAATTTTTATAAAAAAGATGCGGTAAATTCATGGTCTTATAGTTGTCTTAAATATGGGATTTCAGTTTCGTACGACTTTTAGTTTTTGCGCTAGACTTATCACATACGAACAAACACACAGACCTTTTTGCGGGACATAGTCATTTGGACTCAGAGAATCCTAACACATGTATTTTCGTGAAAACTGGAATTCGACAATTTTTAAATCGCTATACTTTTCCTTAATATATATTAATTTTATATAAAATATTTTAGTTATAAAAGCAATATTTCCCTTACTATAATTTATACCATATTTAGGTGTGAGTAAGTAAAAGTTAAAAAAATTAACTTTCAGCGTACCACCTATATTGACTTAGATACTTAACCACCTTATTTAGCCCCTTTAAATAAAAGTAGCTCAAGATACTTAATAGTGCCAGGACATTGAAAATAAATAAACATTAAAAAAAAAACCGTGTCTCTACAACCCATGAAGGCTCTTTGGCTCAGTACTTAAAAAGATTCGTACTGCCAACGGCCGTGCAAGGAAGTGATTAGGCCAAAATCCCTTTCGGGCCGGGTTTTTCCCAATTTCGGGTATCCACTTTATAGAGAATAGGTGTGCCCAGGAGACTCTCCTTACCCTAGAATCGCCCAACGGCTGAAATAACAGAATAAATAGTTCTGCCTCAGCCGAGGTTTGAACTTGGGACCCGGAGAACAGTAGCCAAATGGTCCACTAGACCACGCCGCTCCCTGACAGGAAGTAAAAACTATATATATATATATGAGGAGGGGCGTGGTCTATTGGATAGAGCACTAGTCTGCTGTGCTCCGGGTCCTGGGTTCGAATCCCGACTGAGGCAGAAATATTATTTATTCTGTTAATTCAGTCGGGGGGCGACACTAGGGTATGGAGACCCTCCTGGGGCAGACCCAGCCTCTATAAAGTGGGCACCCAAATTAATTGGGGAAAAACCTGGCGGCTGAGCGTGATTAAGGCCTAATCACCTCATTGCACTGCCGTTGGCCTAGAAACAGTACGAATCTCTATATGTACTGAGCCCAAGACCCTTCATGGGTTGTAGTGGTTCAGGTTTTTTTTTTATATATATATATATATATATATATATATATATATATATATATATATATATGGTTCATGACATCTGTTCTGTTGTAGTATGATCTTCTGCCATAAGTGCCCAGCTATGTTGTAATATATTAGGCAGTGAAAGGATTGTTCAGTCGACAACTTCTTTGCCTTTGAGGGTTGGAATCTGTTTGCAAGTAATTAGTTTAGCTTGACATATTTTAATTCCATTTTTTGTATCTTTCCTAATTCTAATCGCGTCTAATGTATTCGTATTAAGTATTCGAATAGTTGAATTGCGTGATATTTTTTAACAATATTGGTGCATTTAGTTCTTTTCCATTAATGTTTAATATTACATCAGGAATTAGGATCGGAGACTCACCCCTGAAAATTGCATTCACTACAGAAAGATATATAATAAATTTTTATAACTAGATCGTAAACTTTAATTGCTCTTACATAAAGGTTTTGGAAAAGTTGTTTTCAAGGCGATTAAAGTTCTTTGGAAGTAGATAATAGTGAGCGTGGTGAACTTGGAATGAAGGAGGTGGATACAGAGGGAAAGGTCCGCGAACTGGTTTGTCGGACCTCCCCGCTACTGACTCACCGCCACTTCCGCGTGTCCTTTCACAGAAATTTATTACCATTAAGTTATTTCCTGCAACATCCGACTTCATAAATCGTTTATAGCATCTTTTGTAACATATGAGCGTTATGTACTTTAAACTTCAATATTTCAATTATTTTTCTTTATAGATGTCATGCCGAGAATTTAAAGCACCAGAAGAAGATAAGAAGCATTTCATTTTTGTTACCTGTTTGTATTGTATGGATAAGGTCATTATTTCCTAATGTTTATTTTCTTGATGTCGAAGTGGAAGGAGATCTTGACCATTTAGACATTCTATGATGATCTATCTCTCCATCTTGACTTTGAAGAAACATTTGACCTAAAGGTAGAGTTTTGAAGAATAACGACCGTAAACATAAACAGAGGTCAAATATAGGTTACTGGAGTAGGAAAAAATTATTAACAGGTATTCCAAACAGCTACTTGAGCCCGGAGAAAAAATACTGGCCAAGACTGGTTGTATGTGATCAAAGTATATTGTTTTAGTACAGTCCAACGATGGGAGCTTTCAGGTGTTTAATCATCGAAGAACAGTAGACTTTCTTTTCTTTTTGTGGGATAAGTGAAAAACGTCCTTCTTCTCCTAGATTAACGGTAACAATTGAGACTTTGATATCCAAAATGTACTATATCCATTCTAGGAAATTTTAAAGGAAGCGCGAAAATCTCTTATCATCGTACTATTAAAATAACTAATTTGATTCTTTTTTGCATTAAAATTTAGAATTATTTTTTTACCATTATAATAACATCATATAAAAGTTATAAAATGAAATGTTTTAGCATGATTTGGAAGGAAATTAACCGTGTAATTTAGTACCTCTTGAAAATAATTGCATTTCTAAATTGCCTATTCTAAGGACAATCTTCTTTCTTTATTCATCTTCATTTACTTTTCTTCTTTATTTCATTATTCATCATCATTCTTTATTCATCTTCATTCACATCTTCTTCTTTATTCATCCTGTGCAATTCATGTCAGTAAGAGAGGATAAAATGTAGATCCTGATCCAGACATCCCATTTCTCTCGATGACCTCCAACTATTTTCTCTTTTCTTGCAGACTTTCTTGATTACTTCTTCCGAAGTCTTCCTAAGTCTCACTCTTGGTCTCTTTCCTTCCATTACCATTACGTAGCTCGAACTCTTGGCATGCGAACTTTTGCGATTCTTGGAATATGGTCGAATCATCTCAGCAACTTTTCTGAGCCTTGATTGATATTACGGTTGGATCTTATTGCCTTAATTTCCTCGAATAGCACATATCCATAGCATTTTTTCTTAAATGCTCGATAGTGAGGAGCCACGATTCACTGGTATTTGTCAATATTGTGTTTTCCCATCTCTCTTTTACCTTTTAATACGATCTTGAGAGATTCGAAGCACCTTCATACTGACATAAAATATATTATTTAAAGACTAAGTATGTTCTTGAAGGTAACCCACTCATTATTTTTAATAGCCTTCTACATACATCAAATATAAACTGCTATCAGTAATATCTTTAAAATAGCAATATTATACGTCTGTAAACAACACCTTTGTTCGTGGATAGCCTGTATCAATAAAAAAATACCTTTTTCAAAACTCAAAATAGTGAAAACTTAGACTTCTCAATTTTCAATTAGTCTAAGAGCTGTTTTTTTTTTATGTTTTAAGTAGGCTAAATTCATCAATGAAATAATTATTGAAAAATGAGACGTATTTAGGTCTAATAATGTCCTAGCTGACCAGCACACAAGCATAAAACAAACTGATATCCTAAATATTATCTAATCGAAAGGAATGTTACCGGATGAATGAAGTAAGCCTCTTCATATATTGATTTTAAAGCTTATAATTTTCGTGAGTATGATCATGCCATTTTCCATCCAGTAAATAAATACCCCATAATAGAGTAATAAAAAGAGGTCAGTGATAAGCCCATACAATACGGTCAAATCTGAAAAGACCTTCTGTATTGACTGAGTATAGGACAGTTCACAACAGACCTTTATATACTGGCTGTTGTACTTTATATACCAGAACGAAAAAATTACAAATAGCATTAGATCACGTGATTGTTACTCATCGGTGCATTCCTTTTTTACAATAAACAAAGTCAAAAAGCGCCTTATTGTTCATTACCTCGCATAAATTATAATATATAACAAAATGGCTCCGGGAAGTCCTTTGTTTAGTTATGTTTCGAGCATAATTAATGTTAATAATAATAACCATCTAGCTTTAATTACTAAAATTGGCCAATTATTTTAATTTATCTGGTATAGATGGAAGAGGTGTGTGATAATATCTGAATAACCAAGTAGAAAGTTCTATCCTAAACAAATCTTTTTTTTTTCTTAAATTACCACAATAAAATTAAGATAACATCTTAATTAAATCACCGTGAATATAATAAAATTATATAGCAATTAAATATATAGTATTTTTAAATTGTATTTAATTGAAAAATACATACAAATGATGGTTTAGTAATTTTGGTGATTGATAACAATAACTAAATACTTACATAGCTAAAACTATTTATTGATGAGATATTCTAATAATTAGTTATTCTGAGAGTATGAGATTATTGACTATTAACGATTTCTTCTGTATTTTATGTTTTGAGTAAAATAAATTAATAAAAAATGTTTAAAATATATGAATTTATTTTAGTTTAGAAAAATAAATCGCAATAAATAAAAAGTAATTTTTAAATATAAGATAAGAATTTCAAAAAAAGGAGCGAGCGGTAGCAATAAATAAAATAATGTATGTAACAAAAAAAAATACAAACAAATTTTTTTTATTCCCCGACTTTCATTAGTAACAATTACAAATTATTTCAAAAATTAAATATATTAAAATACCTAAGGGTTCTTTGTACCTGTAGGTATTTTAAGATTAATTACAAATATAGATATTTACAACAGATAGGAAAAAACAAAATATTTCTCGCGGACACAGCGCACTTAGTAATAAATCTTAAAATATCTATGGGTAAACAAAGAACCCGTACACATGTAAATATATTTACTTTAAAAAAGAAAAAAAAAAAAAATATATATATATATATATATATGAATAAACAAATATAACAGGAAATTAATACTTTTGAGAACTTCATACATTATACTTTACTAAAATTATAATACATTTCTAATACCTTCTGATTTGAAAGGATATTCTTCTAAAATGTAAGGTAATATTAATATAAACGTTATAAATACATATACACAAAATTGTTATATATATAGACATTTTTCAATGGGTTTAGGCCTATTATTTCGCTCGGGGGAAGGTATAGAGGCCATAACGTTATCCTGGAAGGATGAGTGGATTGAGACAGCTACAGACTAAATTTATTAAAGAATAAAGCATATTAATCTATTATTTAGCATATTTATTACTCTACCTATCATCTATTAATTATTGTATACAAATTTAAATATTCAGTTGTTTTTTTCCACTGTAATGGCATGAATATGAGAACAATAAATTCTCCAAATGTAGCCCAAACACAATTGCTTATTTATTGACTGGACCTCAGAACCCGTAGATAACTTATATACATATATTATTCCTTGAGCCATTGAATAATGAGTTTTTCGCGAGCTAAAATATTAAGGAATAAAGTAAAAAAAGTAAGCTGGGTGGCTCAGTGGATAAAATACTGTGCAGCTAATGGGTTATGAGTTCAAGCCTGTCTGTGACAAAATAACTAGTTATTCTGTTACATCATAATTGGGCCAACATTAATTCCCTGGGACTCATCTATCATCCTCTAAGGTTAACCATACTCGATCGTTATCGAGATAAAATCACGTTTTTCTACAACAATTGGTCTAGAAACAGTTAGATTCCTTACTAAGTACTGAACCAAAGATCCTTCACGGGCTTATTTTAACAGATTACAAAGAATAAACAAACAATAAAAAAGAATAAACAATATCTGACTTAATATGAACTATGAAATTATGACACATGTACTGAGTTAGCCTTTAGAGAGAGGAGGCTAGAAGTTATAGTGCTTATTTTATGTGTTCAAGGCGTAGGGAGGTGGCGGCCCCATCGCCCAGTCGTCAGGCTGCAGTTAGCCACTGGCCCTCCAGGTTGGGGGACACAAATACTGACACACACACACACACACACACAGTACACATCAGCACACCACATGCATATTCTTGAAAAAACATAAAGGCTTATGAAATAGATAAAAATGGTACAGTGAAAATTTACAATCTACCAACATTAGTACAATATATTACTAAGAAAACAATGAAAATATACACCTATAAAATAATTGAACTGTCGCTGTTTAATTTAAAAAAAAACAAAAACAACTGAAAGACTCATTACAAGCTACAAATTGATAGCGAGCTCTGATGATGTATTACCAATACAAATGTATTACCGTGGTTATTTATATGTTTTCAACTAGATTTATAGACGAATCATCCGCTGGCTTCTAAAAACCTCATAACATAATAATACTTCAAAGGATTATTAATCGGACAATTCTTTCTTTTACTTTTGTTTGTTACTTTCTATGACAATTTTTATGGAAAAAACCTTAAAAGAAGTTGCCGTAACTTCCTGAGATTAAATTTCCAATTAAATAATTTCGATTTTAATTTTTTTGCAGTAAATTGTTTTTCCCCTGAGATATGAAATAAAAAGTTCCTCTATAAGGTACAATGATAATTCGGTGAAAGGTATTTTTTCACCAAGCCTTCAATTACTTGAGGATTAATGATAGCTCTAAGTATAAAAGGGAATACCTAAACCGAACAGTATTCATTACCAGCTTCCGGTGAAAGGAAATAATTTATTATTAATTCTTAAACACATAAAAACACAGCAATTAACCGAACTATTATTACTAAGCTCTTGTGCAATAATTGACTAAAGCTGTAAATACTACTATTTAATTAAAATTTAAACAATGACGGACTGAATCGGTGATAGCGAGAATCTGACGCCCGCCTGCCATCGTTTCTAAAACCTCTGTTCTAATCTATTGGCTTATCCCAGCTATAAGTAATAGAGGAGCATGCGAAAAAGATATTTTAACTACATGTATAGAGGTATATTTATAGATACATTTAATAAACTACTATAATAATCAAGGCAAATGTTTGGTTTGCAGTGTTAAACATTTGAGTTGCAAAGCCCACCCAATAGAAAAACATTTCATTTAGCCTGTCTGAAATTAAACTTACAATTTTTTTTTTTTTTTTTTATAACTATCATAAAAATTAATATCTAGGAGTATAAGAGTTTTCCGTTTATTGATAAATTTTCGATAACGGTAAAAACGGAGGTATGTAATTTTTTATTTGGGAATTACTTTTACGTCCTTTTTAACTTATATGTTATCCTTTTCTGTAGGTAATTTAAATTTGAGTTTTTTTTTATGTTGTATATATAGTTATTAAAGAAAACACAGCCTTTCTCGTTGAAAGTCGCATATAGAATAATTTATTTAATAAAAAATATTTTAATTAGAATATGATTGTCAACATAATACACTTTAATTAATTGTAATATTCTGTAAACACGTTTATATGGAAAAAGCCAGCTTCACTGCGGTATTTTAAATCTCTCTGATTTTCTGACGGTATCCAAACCGGTATTCGTAGCAATGCATCAGTTTTATAACTACACACATTGTTATGTATGGTTTAAGGATATTTACATACGGTCTAGTTACCACGTGTTTTATTGATTGTTTATGTTTCTCGAAATGGGTCGCAATTTTCTTACCAAGTTCCAGTGATATTGCTTATGATTTTTACTGTTAATGTAAAACTATGTTAAAAATTTTAATTGATTTCTTAAGTTTTGTTTTTATTGATTTTTTTATTGGTTTATTATTGAAAATAAAATTACCCCCTTAAAAATTTGAAGGCTTACGTTTCAAGAATAAACTTAATACTACTGGACCATTTTTTTTTAATTCGTCACAAAAATACTAGATTCAACGATGATCCTAACAGCTAGACGTTGACATCAGTTGGTTATTTTTAAAAATGACAGCCGATTAAAAGTGATTTAATTTAATAACTCAGTTATTTTTGAAGATAGAGAAAATATTTATCAGTGTTTATTAACCGAAAAACCGCAAATAATTTTAAAAAGAAAAGAAAACAATTGAAGTTTTATTCATGAACTTTGTTATTTTTGAAGATAGAGAGAAAAAATGTATAAAGTTTTATAATTAGTAAAGTGCGATTACAGAAATTTAAAAAATTGCTTGTTCTGTATATTCAAATAACAAATTATAATAGATGTAACTCCACTATAATCGGTTATTTTTGAAGATCGAGAAAATCGAAAAAACTTTTGAGATCAAGAAAACTCGATGATCAAAGAGAAGAAAAAAAAATCTTATATGGTCAAGCCTCAACTTATAAGAGATGTGACTCCCTGATAACCCGGTTATTATTGATAACAAAGGAAAAATGTAAGGTTTTCTAGAATAAGGAAATTTTATTTGAATGAAAATCAAAAGAAAGGAAAATAATGGGAAATAGCAACGCAGTCTAGTATAAATGATTTTGGTTTATTTTTTTCAATATTGGATCTTTGTAATCGAATTAAAAAAAAAAAAAAACAGATACTCCCCTTCAAAATTTGAGGGCTTAGGTTTCAAGATGCGTAGAATCCGAATAACGAATAAAAAAAATCTGTTTCTCTAAATAAATAAATACCAAAAACATAGCTTTTTGAAATTAGCATGTGTCAGTTAGCTAAAGTTCTGAACCTAAAGTAAGGTCTGTCCACTTCCTAAGATTTGCAGATGACCTTCGTAGGTTGAGAGTGTTTGTGGCTGGTTATCAGTGCTCCCAAGACGAAGTTCAAGGGAAGACTATGAGGGTTGGCTCACATACTGTTGAACACCTCAATGATTCAAATACCTTGGCTGTTTATATGAACGCCTCGAATGACATTTTAAAAAAATCAGTCAATCCAATTGCTGATTCTAAGGACAAAAAAGACTTCATCAAATTCAGGATGATTAATAGATCAAATAAAATTCTTATCTACTAAAATCTCATACGGTCAGTGTTAATATATAGTCCAGTGTCCGAGGCTATCTTAAAGAAAGACCAAAGATTCATTTGGGGGAAGTTTTCATAGGTGTTCAACGAATTGAATGTTGTTCATTTCAACCGTAAGGAAAGGCTATGATGGGCTGATCACATAGCTCGGAGAGCTGTACTGACATAGCGAGGAAGACCAAGTAAGTTGCAGCGCATTCATGCGAAGCAAGATAACGTGTTTGACCTAAGTTCCGATGTTAGAACAGAGATGGTTTTGGTTAGTAGGCTGGTTCGAAACTGGAAACTGAAACTGTTATTGCGCCGAGGAAGAAAAAAAAAACTTATAACTTTCTTTTAAAACTTTCATTGATTCTGTTTTTCACAATAATTAGTTTTTAATCCTGAGAGACCGGATGGACATAAACTTGGAAAAAAAATAATTACGAGTTCGCTTCAGGGAGCCAAGATACTTTTAACTTGGCATTTATCCTTCTCCCCTCCCCTCACACTCCTTGGCCCGAGGAAATACCGATTAGCCTTCAAAGGCGAGTTAGGGTTTAACAAAAAAAATATTTTTTAATCGTCACGTCATTTTTAATCATTGTCACCATCCATTATTTAATATTTTAAGCAATTTCCATCTTCGTTATACATTCGGCAAATTGTCCATTTTATAATCTCTAAAGAGTATCACGCAAGCTGAGAACTGCAAGAGCTATTACGTAGCCTAAGTCCATAATTAAGTCGAAAGTCATTGGAGTAATTATTGAAGAAGAAACCCGCCTTAACCAGTAGGTTCTTTCTCACCCTTATGAATAAATAGAGCACTTCCTAGTAATAAACTCTAATACATAATCGGTTTAATGAACTTGAGAGGGATTGAAATCATTTTTTTAAGTGACAAATCCGATATCTCCTGCCGATGATTGATGTTAAAACGAGATTACCCTTGAGATCCTGTTGCATAAGTAAAAAAAAAAGTGAATCCTATCAGGACATGGGCTTTTGCATCTCAGGGCAAATTACCCTCAAGACCGGTTTCCTATTAAAGACCTAGGGTAGTGAAGGTGATCCTTAAAATATACGCCCGACTATTCCATAACACTCGGGTGAAAACAATCTAAGTAAACGGTGGACGACATAACTTTCTAATACCGGGTTACAACCGTCCATACTTAATTTAAAGTAATGTTTATTGATTACTTGTCTGTACTTTATCTTCTCCTCTTGCACATTATCAGTCATTAAAAATCAGTTCTTTATGAGCGCCGCTGAGTCTTTCATTCCCTTTCACATCCATTTTCATATTTTAGTAGTATCTGAAGAAATGAGTTTCTTCGACCATTTGATCCAACAAGGAACTGTTGTCAATAAATAACTAGTATTTCATTCAAATGATCAATTCATTGTAATAACTTTTTTTAAACCTGCACTACGACTCATGGAGCGTCTTGGGGTCAGTGATAGCAGGATTTGTACTGTTTCTAGGCCATAGACCTTAATTACGAGAAGATCCGGTAAAGATAGAAGCTCAACCGTAAGTTTTCTTCCCCAAATTTAGGACACCCACTTTATTAACTAAGCCTCAGGATGGTCCCCAACCTGAGGATTGATCCACAAGCCATATGACTGGAAAATTAATAAAAAGATACTGAAATAATTATTCTGCCATAACCGAGATCGAACTAGGGATTCAACGATTGGTTACCCAGTGCCAGTCTACTGAAACATCCCAATCCAGTTAAACTAAATCACATAAATCTTTTTTTTTTTATTTTAAATTTATTAAACACATTGCGTTTAGTGGTAGTCGGATACGGTGTTGTTTGCTCAAATTGAAATAATCTAGAGATAATTGGTTAGAAATAAACATAACACGGGCAGTAAAGTGCAAAACATGTTTTATAGAAATTCTTAATTGTAAGATAATTATTTTGCGATTGTTAATTGTGGATTATCATGGACGATTTGATAAATACTTCTAATTAGTCAATAAATCTTACTTAAATTAAATAATTTCTTATTTTATGGCATGTAGACTAAATTAAGACATTTTTAAACAAGGAGACCACTAAAAAGTTATAATATCTAGAATCTTGTATTATACATTTTGGTTCTATATGTAACAGGTTTTCCTTAAGATATTTGGCGTCCATGGACAACTAAATAAATGCGCTCTCCTTTTCATAAAAAACATACGCAGAATGATTAGCAGTGGCTTCAAAATTTACATAAATATGTCAAAATTAGAAAATAGATGTTTAAAAAATGCAGAGTATGGAAATATCGACTCATTTTTCAGGTTTATTATTGTATTTAAAATATATTTCTTTGTAAATAATTTTTCTATAATTTCTAAGAAATATACTGAGACATTATAAAATTATTCCTTGAATGCAAATGCGTTTGGCACAACTTTGTTTAATTCATCATTTATATTTTTATTAATTTTAAAATTGAATAGAAATCAAATTTTAAGTAAATATTAACATATTATACTTTAGTACTTCCTGAAGTTTACTAATATATAAATAATAATAATACAAAATTAATTATCGCTATTTTTAAAACAAGACCTATAGCCCATTTATCCTTGTGGTTAGGATGGTTCTGTTATTTAATATAAGTCCTATCCTTTTAATAATAGTATCTAGTATATTGATAGACTTTCAATACCGAAAAATTGATTATTTTGAAACGTTTGAACCCACAAATTGTAACATACTATTACCCAACAGTGAATAATGTGGTTAACCTGTTCCCATGAGCATAACAAGATGGGATCGTTCATTGTCTGTGTAGCGTGGTGACATAATTGATCGGAATATCTTATTCGGACACAAAAGCCATTCCTATGAATACTTTTTATTTATTTTTTTTTTCATTTGAGGGGAGGGCTCATACAATATGGGAATAATTATGATGGAATTTAATTTCACATTAAATAAAATATATGGGAGAATTTAGTCGAAGGTGTAGTCAAATGAACACACAATTAAGTATAAACTTAATTTAATGGTGCCGACGTATCGGCCTGAATAAAAGCCTTCTTCAGAGCTATAAAAAACAAAACATAACAACCTATATTTTTTATAGCTCTGGAGAAGGCTTATAATTTAGGCCGAAACGTCGGCACCATTAAATTAAGTTTATACTTGTTAGTGTGTTCATTTGAGTGCACCCTAAATTAACTTCTCCCACCCATATATACACATAGTTAACCATTCTCACTTTATGATAAATAAAATAAAATAGGATGTTGGTGGTTCCGTGGAGCGGCGTGGTCTAGTGGGTAGAGCGCTAGTCTACTGTGCTCCGGGTCCTGGGTTCGAATCCAGTCTGTGGCGGCAGATTATTTATTCTGTTATTTCAGCCGGGAGGCGATCCTGGGGTATGGAGACTCTCCTGAGGCAGACCCAGCCTCTTTAAAGTACCCAAAATGGGGAAAAAGCTGGCGGCTGAGCGTGATCTCGGCCGAATCACCTCGTTGTACGGCCGTTGGTCTAGAAACAGTACGAATCTCTACATGTACTAAGCCCAAAACTCTTCAAGGGTTGTAGTGGTACAGGTTTTTTTTTTTTTTTTTGGTAGTTCTGGCCTCAAATCGGCCATTAAATTAAATTTATGTTAAAAAATGATTTTGTTTTTTTCTGGATATACTTATTATATAAAATACTGCTACAAAACATTTGACTTATATGGAGAAAATAGGGATGGTAGGAGTGCCCAAATTAGTTTTGCCCTTTCAGTGAAAATTCTAAATGCCAGCAGGCACCGTTGGCTTCTGCACATTAACAAATTATCCCAGGAAGATTTCACCTAGAATATGAGACTAGAAGATGAGAACTTCCTGTGTGAATGTAAATACCTTGCTCTTTCACAAAACACAATACAAATAAAAGGCATTATTTAAATGCAAGCAAACATCCCATGATAGAAATAATGTGTACATTGATACTTTTCAGGAGTTTCATCAGTTTCATAGATTTTTTTTTCGTCTCCTTCATGGTGTAAAATATCAGTGGAAAGTCTCTCTTTTCCTAGGTATGTATGACTTTTATATGTGAAATCCGTTAATTTAAAAAAAAAAAGAAATCTGGTGCGGACAACAAATTATTTTCATTTACCTCCGTTGTTTAAATCGATTAAAGAATTTCAACTATAGTTATAGATAAAAATGAGTGAAACTAATAAAGAATGAATTAAATTGAATTTCTACAGTAATGTGTTTCATTAAAAAATCAATTATATTATTATCTATAACAATCAGTCAGTTTTATCGGTTTTTCATTACTCTTTATTAACTTGTACAAGCTTGTGTGTAATATTTTTTTTTTTAATCTTCAGCTTTCCAATGTTATATTATACATGTTTATTACTGTTCATATTTTCAAAAATTGCATTAAATCATATTTTTGCTCTTTTCTCCTTTAGTTGGTTATCAAATTCGTTCAACTTGTATATTTAGCCATTCTTATCAGGTTATATGGTTATTTTTATAGATTCTACAAAGTTAAAGGTACTTTAGGGGAAGAAAATTTAAAATATCGGCATTTAACCCGTGTCAGAATGAAACCTACATGATATTAAAGCCCAATAAATTTTACATCGATATAGCGAGTTTAATCAAAATCGTTGGAACAGTTTTTGCGAAAATCGTAAAAAGGTGTAAAATTCATGATATATAGTAGCACTTCCGCTCAGCTGATTTTAGTGAAAAAGTTGCTGTAACATCTCGGGCGTATAAGTAGTTGTTTGAAATATGAAATTTCACTTTTGTACGTCTTTTCATTTACGCGCTAGACTTACCACATTCGAACACACACACACACACACACAGATTTTTTTTCATGATCCCAATACTTCCCTTATTGTATATTTCATATATTGGTAAGTAAAAGTAAAAATAATAATGCAAAACAAAAGATCTATTGCTAGATTTTTTTACTATAAGCAAGTTCACTCATATAAGGCGAACGTTCTGAGTACATATCAATAAAATATTGATATATTAAAAAAGATTATATGGAATGTTTTATTCCATTTTAATTTAGTACGCTGCGTAAAAGAGCACAACATACTCACATACCCAACATACTTGGACAGCATTGTTTTGTTTTGCGTTGTTAAGAAATAAAGTATTTCTTTCTTTCAATGTTAAGATGGAGATAAAAATATGATGTTAATATAATTTGGCTGATTATTTCTTCCCTCATTTATTGATCGTTAATTACCACGTTTCAGACTTCAAGCCTATAACCTAATAATTCAAACCTATAAATTTAATAATAAGGTTCTAATTGTTTCATTTTCCAAAATATAGATTCTGTTTGATGTTACTCTACTTGGATCATAGTGATAAGCCCAACCACATAACTATCATTATCAAGCAAAGTGATGTTTTTTATTATTAACTATACTAACTATTTATGGTCTTTTAAATTATTTTTATAGGAATATACCGTTGTAATAATTTCAGAAAAAAATGTTTTCGCCTTGTAATCCGTTTGACAATACTATTTTTTATAAAAATATATAATTTCGATTGTATGTAATTACAAAAGAATGAATCTATTAGGAATTTATTTATCATTATTTTTATGAAGTATTTCAAAGAAAATTTTGATCAAATTGAAATATTTCCACCAAGTAGTACTGAGTGATCTCTAAGACATGAAAAGGACTATCAAGAGATTTGTCTTTGTTTGATAGATGAGTAAATGTCATTAACGTTGGTCAAAAAGGTAATGAGAGGATTTTGCATATTGTAATCATGATTTTTTGAGTTATTATTAGGTTGCATTGGAAGTTCAGATGATATTATTATGAATTATTATATATTATAGTAACAAACGGTATAATCCTAAAAGTGCATTAAATATTGTAGAATAATTTACTATAATTGGATAAAATATTATTTTCAGGAACAGCTAATGACCTTCTTCTTCATAGCATGGATATATCATTGATATAATCCCTTTTATACTGTTATGTCGTCCATCAGACATCTTGCAGCCCTTTTTCAGTGTTTGCATACCAGACTGCAAGCGAAACCGTCACAGGTGCAGCGGAACATTATTCCAGGTTACTTTCATTTCAAATGTATACTCAGAGCTCAGGTAATAAATGGATTCAGGCTCCAAAAAGGTAAAGTACATTACCCAATGAAATTAATTTTCAGGCTTAAGTAATGGCAACCATTTAAAAGATTGATAAAAACTAGGCAAGCGGTACCTATTTAATCGTTGGTATATGGAAGGCTATTGGTGGTACACGACATTCCTCATTTACTGTACTGCTAAGCGGTAGGGGCCCAGATGCACAGCTATATTTTGCAGAGCAGCAACTCGTTCCATCGCCTGGTACTAGTATTAATGGGCGCCAGAGTGAAAGGAAACGATCTACTTCCGATGCACCACGCCTCCTAATACCTGCACAGGGATAGCTCTCACTCTCCTAGAGGCCAATTTAAGGTTGCAAGGCAATTCCTCAAAGTTGCGTCACAGCTAGATGGTCTGCCTTCAGGATCACTACCATCGAGATTAGCTGTGCGTGCCCGTCATTTTGGCGGTGATTCCTATCTAATACCTAACAGCTGCCCGATGGTCATCAATGATAGCTTCTTCTAGAGTGGAAAGGTCAACTTTTTTTCCGCTTTAGGTAACAAGAATTAGAAATTTCGGTAACTATCATTTTTGAAGATTCTATGCTTTAATAATAAAAAGGTAACATAGTTGTTTGTTTCCCAGTGGAAATTATATAGCGGGAAGTTTGCAAGAGTAAATGAGGTTATAATCTATATAAGTTAACCATACTTTTCGGAACGAAATTCATAACGCTTACTACTCCCCTTCACACATCATTTCAATAAATGGAGGAAAGGGGAATATCATCCTTAAAATGATCACAGAAAAAAAAAAGGTAATGGCAAATTTAAAATACTATAATATACATGAAATATCTACTATTACCAATACCGGTAAGTAATTGTAATAGGAGAAGTTTTGTAGTTTGTAAGTTGAAACCTCCCCTCTCCTTCCCCAAAAATAAATTTCTATTTTAAATTCATCTATTTATTAACCTGTTAGTAGATAAATGGAGAAATCTTTGCTGGTTTCATTGTAATTTAAAATAAAAATATTGTTTTTGTTTTTTTCCCAGCATATTAGAAAAGATCAGCTAATGCATGTATCCAAGGGAATATTAAGTAAATAAAAAAGTTAATAAAAGACTTTTAAAAGTGCAGTAGCCATATTTAGTTAGTGACAGTCATATTCATAAATCCCTATTATCTTAGTTTTGCTGACTTCCCCAAAATCTATTTTTCTAGAATGAGGGAAAAATAGATATTTAAAAAAAAAAATCTTTCAATTGACAACATTTTGAAGAAATTGTACTACATTTCTGTTTGATTATTAAATTAAAAGTAGTTTCATACTGATTAGTTTATGTGACTTTAATTTTCATACAGTTGGTAAACTCCTTTCATCATTAATTTACTTTGGCCAGTATTTTTATTTTTTTTTATTTATTTATTATTTTATTTTATTTTTTTTTAACTTAATCATATCAATCACTTCATAAAGTATCTCAGGTATTGATTTTACCTTTTTTTTTTAAACCATTTTTCAATTATTTTCTTCTTTAGTTTAATCATCGGATTCAGGATTTGTTGGAGATTCTGTTAGGGAAGATTTTAATTTATTATTATTATTTTTCCATTAACCTTATAGTTTGTTTCACATTGGAAAATATTTATTTTCTATTCTTGAACAGAGAATTTTCCGAAAGTCAAATTAATGTTGTTGTTTTTATGAACATTTTGAAATAACAGTCGTTTTTGTTAGCATTACTCATGGACAGTTTCCTCCTAAGAAACAATATGTAATCTTGCAGCTCTAGTCTAGAATACATTTTTTAAAAAGGTTCTTCGACTAGGTCACTTAGTAATTATTCTTTGGTAAACTAAAACTTACCTCAATGGCTAATTTTGATTCATTAACTTCTTTTACATTCCTCACTAAGAACTGTTTGTCACACTCAAGTAGCTGCCCTATCTTCGAATTTCTTGACTTATTTTCATTTCTGTTTTCACTTCTGTACATTCTTATGAAGCTTCCTGCTGTAGAATGATTTCTGTTGATGATTTTTCTTATTTCAAACTTTTACCTCTTTGCAGTTTTTATTAAATATTTCTATTATTGTCTTTTCCTAAACTTTTTTAAATTTCCAACTATATAACTTGATCCTAGGATATTAAGAAGTTAAATAAAAATATTGTTATTTTTATAGATTGATGAATACGAAATTTACATGAACTAGCCGTTTCATTTCGATTTGGGGAATATATTTTTGTATTGCCTTTACTGAATGATAAAATTGCCCCCACTAATACATCCTGTATGAAAATAATAGCCAGTAACTGTGATAAACGAGCACAATATCATATACCTGCATTTTGCTTTGGATGTTCCAACTCATATCTTCAACAATTTGTGATTTAATCCAGTAGGACTACCTCCAAAAGTGTATTAGTTAACATTAGGGGATACCTTTTTTTATTTTTAGTAATAAGCAGTAATGAACCATAATCTTTTTTTTTTATTTAGGAAAATGTGATGTAAATTAGAAAATTGTGTTAAAATAATGAATCCTATAAATTGTAGTTTGTTTGTTTATTTATTTAACGTCTCTTTATGCTACTATGGCTAATCAGACGATGCTACAGTGGGAGTCCTAAATTTTGCCTATCCAGGTTTTAATAGGATAGGGATCTTTAACGAGTACCTGACATCGCACAGGCTCGGGACCACCTTTTAACGTCCCCTCCGAAGGACGGCGTAACTAAGAATTTTTTACTCCCATTAAAAAATCCTAGGACCACCTGCGGGTTTGAACCCGTGACCTTTAGCATGAGAGGCTATAAATTGTAGTTTCAAAGAAATAATACAAAAATCAAAGCAAAAAAAAAACTTAATTTATCTTTTATTTAATATGATTTTATCTTCTGCCTTGAAAATTCCGTTATGGATAGTAACCTGATTTTTAAAAACACCTACCCACTAGAAGCTTGATTATGAGTCCATTTTAAAATATTTTTAGATGTATTTACATATAACATTATGCACTTTCACTATATTGATTTTGTAATTAATTCAATTTATGTGTCTATACCAATCTGTTTAATATTTTTTATAATTTAATATGTTTACTGACTAAAGTTTTATTATACCCCTTCCAAAAATGATAAAACTCTAAATAAAAGAATATAAGTAATTTTTAAAATCTTAAATATCAAATGTTGGTCTATTTTTGGTAAATCAGTTATGCATGGTGAATTAATACACATAAATTCCTATATTGTTAACCAATTTACAATATAAATAAATTAATAACCCTTTGATGTCAATAAATGTTGATTCATCAATTCTAATAACTTAACCGTTTTTTTCAGCTTCAGGCTTATTCTTTTCTAAATAAAATTTAATTGTAATATTTTTTGTTGTAATTTTAAATATATTTTGTAATTCATCAAATTATTTCTTTTTCCTAATACCAGACTAACTAATTTTAGAATGAAATCAACCCTGCTTTCTCTCTCCATTGTTATCAACTGACATTTCAAGATATTCCTCTTGCTTGAAATAAAAGTAATATATTAATATAGTTAATGCAGTACTGATCTATTTTGTTTAATTGTAGCTAGTACCTTTTTCTGTTCCCACTTTGGGTGGGAAAATAACCTTTAAAATATTAGTTGCTCCAGATGGAAACAACCATGATTGAAATTATGTGTAATACCTTCTTCCAGCTACAATTATTGGTAACTCTTAAGGCTTCCATAGATGATATCACTACTGTCTTCACAGTCTTTTCTGGTATCTACCGCATCTTCAGTTCTTACATCAATGTTTTGTCTTGCATGCTCTCAGTTTACTCAGTGTTCTGAGTAAGAATTATTACTTTAATAATTGACTTCTTATACTTCAAACATCAACTACCAGATCCTCAATTTTAGGTTTTTCCATACCAGAGAATTCATAAAACAAGATCCCTGGACTGAAGGTTTAAGTTAGCATGCACCATCTCTCTTAAACTCTACCTACACAACGTTCTTAACTTGGAGGTGTTCCATACAAATAGAAAAATTATTTTTCATTTCTCAACATCACCTGAATTATTTCCAGACAGATTGTGGAAATTTTAAACACAAGTTTTTTCTTAAATCTTTAAAATCTGGAATGGGTTCCTAATCCAAAAAAAAACAGAGATATAAATATTGAACAGTGATGTTCATTATAGGTACTAATTGTAAGTACATAAACATATTCAGTAAATCTGCAATTTTAAGATCAAGTAATTTTTAGATCTGTATTTATTCTTGAATAATTAGTGAATGTAATTGGGTGTATAAAAGAATGACCGTTTTCCAAAAAAGTATTTGTATTATTATTTCTTTGATATGAAATTCAATTAATACTCAAAGTATAGTCCATTGTTATCTACCGTCATAAGCCATCTGCTAGCCAGTTGCTTAATCCCATGCTGATATCATACTTTTAAATAGCTGTCAAGGAACTCATGGACTGAAATTTCAACTACCTCAAAATTCTCAATTTTTTTCCCTTGAAGAAAATGAGCCCTGGATGGTAACATGCAGTAATCCAATGGTGTGAGGTCTGGCTATATGGTGGAAGAGGCAGAAGTTCAAACCCATAAAGTTCTTTAAACTTTTCTATGGTTCCACTGGAAGTGTGAGCTGATTACTAAGGAGTAAGTTCCTGAGGGACCAGTCTACTTCTCTTTTTCACCTTCCGCATGGAGAGTAGATGGCGACTATGAGTATCTTTCAACACACCACACTGTCTGACAAGTTTGCAAGAACTTGTAGACATATATGACTCAATAGCTTCCTGCAGAACCTCATCAAAATCCATTGATGGTGGTCTGCCTTTCTTCCTTTCCAACTTCGTATATACACTGCTAAATTTTTCAAACCACCCCGCACAGTGCGCTAGTCAAAGACACCTTACCCTTTATATTTTAATAAATATTAAACTAATGTTTAACGAGTTGCTTCAAGCGGCTGTGAATTTTTTTTTAATTTAAAATTAAAAATTATATTAATTATGCCTTAAAATTATGTTAATTTCTTTGAGCACTGTCTTATTTCTTCTTTGAGACAAATAACTAAACTGAGGCTTTTTTTGAGAAAGTCAAATGGGATTATACAAGATTAGAGAATGATCTAAAGAAATTATTAAGTGTTAGTAATTATTAAATACAATTAAAATATTAACAGTCCTTTGAAATCTTTAATTTGATAAACTGGTCATTTTTTTTTTTTTTTTATACTATGCACCACATTAACTTTTTTTTTTTTTTCAGGGGGATCTCTGAATTTTATGTTTAATAACAAAATATATACAACTTGATTCTTTTTTGGTTTATTATTTTTTTTTTAACTACACATTTTTCCTTATGTGCAAGAATAATACAAAAGGTATGTCCTAACAGAATGCATATTAATGAATGTAACTGATTTCCTAATATTCAAACTCTCTAAAGTTCATGATGTGTAGCTCTCGCTCTCAACTTCAAGTAAGACTAGAAGTTAATTTATTTTTTCTATGTAGCAGCTAAGCTGGCAGATACTCTCAAGACAGACCAAGCTCCATCTTTATAATAAATTGGTGCGTCCTGTACTGCTCTATGGATCAGAGTGTTAGGCGACAGAAAAGGAATTCCTTATTTTTCAAAGAAAAGTTCTCTGCCGCATTTCTGAACCAGTCAAAGTTGGAGAGGAGTGGAAACGGTGCTCAAATCAGGACCTCTGCAATGCTTTTGGAGAAGCTAATGTGGTCCGGGCACTAAAGTTAAGGCACTTGAGATACGTAGGGCATATTGCCAGGATGGTAAATGGAGAAATGCCCAAAATATTGCTCACTCAGCCGATCCATGGGATAAGAAGAAGAGGAAGACCAAGATTGAGATGGTCAAATGGTGTGGCAGCATACTCTCGCAATATGCTGGGAGATAGGAGATGGATGTAATCGGCTCAAGACCGTGACGATTAGAGGAAACAGTTGGAGGAGTTAAAGACCCATGACTAGGTTGTAGCCTATGTACCTAAAGGTATGCCCTATCTCTGTGCATGTTAATGAATCTAACTGATTTCCTATTATCTAAACTCCCTAAAGTTTATGACATAGCTTTCGCGCTCAACTTCAAGTAAGACTAGAAGTTAATTTATTTTTTCTATGTCTTTCAGCCATGATTCCAACCAATCCCCAAAGAGTAGAAATGGTAAAAGTGAGAAACAATATTAAATGTAAGTAAGTTTTCATTTATTTGTTTTTGTAATTTAATGTTAAAATTTTTAACAAATACATGTTTTTTTTGGACAACAACATAGCAAAATACTTCCTTGTTCTCTTCCTTCCTGTAACATATTTAATTTGCATGTTTGTGCATCATCCAGTGGTAACACTCCTTATGATCTATGCAGAGCTGTTTCATTTATTTCAGAATTTTCTTTTTTCACTCCAGATTGTTTGCATATACTTCTAATATATATTCTCTGGCTGTATGAGTGATTTGTGATGAATTAATCATATGCATAATTCAATTCTTCACTACCTAAGAGGTAAGAGTAGGGAGTTACATTTACTGTGAATTGATATAAGATAAGCTGGATTTTCTGTCTCACAATACAATGGCTTACACATATTATTGCTTACAAACACTACTATAGATTTGTTTGGCTCGAGTAATCTAACGAACATCTACCATCTTCTCCTCATAATGGAAAAGGACCTTTGCTGGTTATTCCTTCTCTTATAAGTTCCTCTTGTCACTCCTTCATAGCTTACTATAAGTGAGACTGGCTAAATATTACTATCATGTTCCATATTCCTTAGGTGCTTTACTCAAACTTTATAGATTACTTCTGATAAGAAAGGGCATAATAGTTTTGAGCAATCTCTTGCACGACACCTCTGTGGTAGATTATAGGTTTCTCTTCCCTTAAATTAATTTAGAACAAAAACTTTTATTGTTTGAATAATTTTAAGCTGAGAGAACCCTTAAAATCTTGGTATTTCAGACCTTTAGTATGTATCATGTACCACTCTCTACTCCACTTATTATTTCAAATCTCAGGATTATTGCAATATTATCTGAATCTATAAAAACTGAAAAAATAATTTCATCTTATGTGAGTAAAGAGAATCTTGAACTTAAGAGATTGAGACTATCAGAATAGAATGATTCCTTTTTGAATATTCCAGCACCTTCTGTAGAAGCAAAAACATTTACAATAGTAACCTTGATTATTGTCAATTTGTTGTACTATAGATCTGAAATCTGGAGAGGCGGTTAGCCCTCTTTCTCTCTACAGGTGATACAGTGCAGGAGACACGACTATTTTCACACACACTTTGTTATGCTTGCATCTATCAGAAATCACCAGTCATCCAGCTCTATTAGCCCACTTTACTGTTTCTTTACTTCCACAATTTCTTTCTTCTTCTTTTCCGTCCTTATAATACCTCTCAGAGTGAAGGTATATTCAACCATCACAAACCGGCATCTTGATCTCTTGCTCCTATTTTCATCTCTCCTATCTTCTTCCCTTACGATTTCTAACCTGGATATGTAGTCTACTTAATCAGTCAAGGTCTACCTTTAGCCCTTTTACCTGTTGGTTGGTGCCTCTGTGTTCTCTATATTCTCCTATCTTGCAGCCATGACCAAACCACTTAAGCTGTTTGTATTTTTTATTATTTGTTCCAGTGACTCAATATTTAACTCTCCTTTAAATCTGTCATTTTAAATGCATTCTCTTCTTTCTTTTCCTGTATTTCTTCGAATATGCCTCATTTCAGTAGTGGTTATTCAACTTTTATGTCTATCTAGTACTCATTACTACTGAGCAAAGTTGGAGGGTCACTGCTTTATATATTCTTAATTTAGGGTTCCTATTTTATACTGTAAGCATATAAATAAAATAATTAACAGATCTGGAAGTAAATACTGTCAGGACTTTGACATGTCTCATATTCCATAATCTCTCCATGCTTCTGGCTGTTCTCCTTTTGCAGATTTAATGTATCTCGTATTCTTAGCCTCAAGCACTCTATGTAGTTAATGCCTTAGGACCAATTCAAATGCAGCTTTTATGTCTAGAAATGCCATGAACATGTTTCCATTTCTATCCCAGATTTTCTTCAATATGCATCTAAGGGAAAATGCAAGGTTTGTTTGTCTGGCCTAAATGCAGCCTGTTCGTTCTCAAGCTTCAGTGCTATATGTTGCTTTAATTTGGTATTGGTATTTGGTAGTATGGTATTTGATTTAGTATGGATGTCTAAAACTTGTATTCTACTGAAGACAGACAGATATTTGCCTATAATTCTTACTTTTACTTGTACTTTCTTTCTTGTGGATGGGTATTATATTATATCGTCTGGTATTCTTTTCTTATTCCGCAGTTTCTGGAATAAGGACATCAGGGCATCTGGAGATATCCCATCCCTCCCTACAGCTTTACCAGTCATAAGTCCCTTGAGGGAGAATTCAACTTCTTTCTCCCACATTATTTCATTATAGGCAGTGCATTAGACTGGGATCTCTTCTGAGGGAAGTGCTTAGCTCCTAAATTGCTGCTGACAGTGGCATCTTCATCTGTCCCATATCCTAGTTTCTTTGGAGAGTACAGTACAGCTCTGATTTTTATCATTTATTATCAACTTGCTTTTACTATCATTTAGCCCTTTTACATTTACCCACAATAATCTGGCATTTTCCAAGTTGTTTGAATCAAGTTCCTTTCTAAAAACTTCTCACAACTTTTGTCTTATTATCCGAACTATACCATTTCCCTCCTTACTTTTAGGCTATATAACTCACCCATTTTCTGTGTGTCCTATCATTTTTTTTTCCTTTCAGGCTGATTTCTTTCTAATTATTCTTATGGCTTTGACGTCAATGAAATATGTCTATATGTCTCTATTGTTTATAAAAGAGTCTCTACAACTATTTGCATTCCTTTTCATGCTGCATCAATTCTGTGTAGAATGTAATATTCCAAGGCTCAACATATTTCTTTGAATTATTTTACTCAATTTTAGGTGATTGAGAAAAAAGAATCCCGTTACTTCAGAATAACTGGTTCTTTGTTCTCCAGAAAGAAGGGTAAAATTAAGGATGAAAGGATGAGTTTGCAAGATAGGATAAGGGAATGGGTCATGTTAAGGGGATTAAAAGAACTTGCAGGAGCAGGGTGGCTAGGTTCTCTGAAGTAGGTATATTCCTCGCTGGACGCATTAAGAAGTATCTACCTGGTGCCCAATCATAAATACTTTTCTGTGGTATGACATTTCTACGTTCTATGTCTGCTAATAATGTTACTTTAAATAAGATTACGCTTTTGTAGGTGATCAAAAATGCAAAGTAGGTGACCTCATCTAATGGAAACTGTAAGAAGAGAAGACTACTTTGGGGGATGTAAAGCATGGATTTGTTTTTTGGATGGTCTTTTAAATAATAATACATCAACATAAAACATTATAATTAAAAATGGCAATGAGTATGAGATACAGTTATTCCAATTAATTTTCTTTCTTCAATTATGCTTATGTATTACTCCCCACTGCTTTAATTTTACTTTTATTGATAACAAGGAAGTATTTCAGACCTAAATTTTATGGAGAATCTTCATTTGTCTAAAAAAATCATCCAGTTATTAACTTAACTTATAGAATCTGGTTCTTGACCTATTTTTTTTTTATTTCTATTTGTTTTAAATACTTTCAAATTAAAAAAAAGTATATTAATTAAGCTTTGGTTAAGAGTTAACTACTCGGAACATCTATTTAAAAAATAATGCATTATCATTAGAGAACAGAAAAATGAAGACAATTTTATTCAAAAAAGATTCAAATATTAATAAACAGCATTTGAAAAAGATAATCTTTCAACATTGTTACTGTATATTTAAGGTAATTAAGTCATGTCCTCATTCACAAGTCATGTTTGAAATTTTTTAAAAGTATATTTTATATTATTTATTTTATTATCCTTTATCTTAATTTATCAATCAAAAAGATTAATACTAATATCCTTTTATAAAACAAGGAACAGTTCCTAGTGAATGGACTGAGATTTATATAACTCATATTTACAAAAGATTGTGTTCTAACTATAGAGGGATCAAAGTAGCTAGAGCAGACTGTATGGGAACATTATAAGCAATAGACTTATGGAGGAGTGAAGGGGTAGGACATAAATAAATCATATCTTTACTCTTACACATCTTATAGAAAACGTTAAAGCCTATGTCATAGAGGTAAATTTAATGTTTGTTGAGTTAAAAAAAGCAAATATCCCTCTCAGTAAACTATGGAGTGCCTTAAAAACTACAGTGTAAGCTAGTACATGATCCATGGAAGTAAGGTCAAGCTTAATGGTGAAAGAATTTCTAATTGCCAAAAGTCTTAAGCAAGGTGACTCCCTCTCTCCTCATCTGTTCTATATATATATATATATATATATATATATATATATATATATATATATATATATATTATAATATACTTATTTTTAAAAATATATTCTTTTAAGAAAAATCAATCAACACAAATAACACTTCATTATTATTCATTTTATTCTCAGGGTATGGTATGGGTTCTTGACAATCAGGCACATAATCTTTTATATAACTTTTTTAATCATAATAATAACTTACATAAATAACACAAACGATATGCAGGCTAACCAAGATCCATCATATTCATACAGCAGCTTCTCCCCTATCAGCTCATAACTCAAACTCCTCTCACAAGTCCCCTCTTGAAAACTGAAACTACTTGACCTTTACCTGGTAGGTACCTTTTTTACCCAATCCTACCTGCCAGGGACCTTTTTTCTTAGCATCCAAAATGGATGCTATGTTTGTAAACAAACAACCAAATAGGAGCTGTTTTTTAAATTTAAATTTTACTTTTATCATATAGTTAGCCTGCCTAAAACAATTATCAAATAATAAATAAATAAATAATAAAATTATAAAAGATGGGTATATTACAATATATATATATATAAAGTATCTTTAGTGTATGGAAAAGGAAGTGTAATAGAATATGGATAAGTTTAGACAATGAATGTCTTTACAATCTACAATTTGCTGATGACCAGGTCTTTATGGCTAATGATAAAGAAGATTCATCATTTATGATAAGGAAGTTGTTAAAAACGTATATAGTAGGAATCTGGGAACCAGAAAATAAAAATCTGGGTATTAGCCATTAAATAATAATGGAAATTCAGTTCTGGACATATAAGAGATAACGATAATAAGAACTCTTAGTTTTGTTCTATGGAATAAAAATGTCCAGCTCTTAACAAAAAGAGGTTCTTTCATTCATTTATTGAAAGCGATGCCTTGTACTTTTTAGAATCATGGACTATTGGTTTCAACAATTTCAGCAAGAAAAATTGTCTCAATGGAAATGGATTTTTGGAAATGTAATTGTTGGATGTCAAAGTTACAACACGTTCCAAATATTATAATCAGGTAAAAAGTCCTTCACTTCATTGAGATGAGAAAGTTGAGATGGAAAGAGCATTTTATGAGTAGCAGCCATAAGGGTGTTTGTCGTGTACCACATGGAAGAAGAGGGGTCAGCCAGAAAAGAGAAAGGTGGAATATAATACAAATAATTTTTGCCAAATTATTTTTAAATGATTCTGAGTTGTTTATAATTATTTAACTAAGAAAACAGCAAATGAATCCTATTTAGTTTTACCAAATACTACTATCTTTGGTTAAATTAATTTATTCTCATAATTCTTTAAACAATATTTACATCTGCATAATAGATAATTCTTATTTTCGTAAAAGGAAAATAAGAATTATCTATTATGCAGATTATTTTATTCTGGAGCACCTTAATGTTAGTACATCTCCTTTTGTATTAACACTAATGACAACTCTTTCTTCCTGTCATTCAAATGATTTAAAGCTGAATGCTAGGAAAACCAATGCCAACCGTCATCATTTTCAAACACATTCTATATTCTCTTTTTATTATTCCTTACTTTACCTCAATAGACTGCCTATTCAATTCCAAACCTCACTAAGAAACCTTGGAGTCATTATTGATCAAAACACCCCAATAAAATCCATCGTTATCCAAAAACAATTCTTAAGATTTTGTGATTCTATCCGACCTAAAAATTGTATGCTACTGGTCTCTTCTCTCACTTTTCACAAGTTTGACTACGGTTTCCTTGTGTATGGTGGGCTGTCTTTGGCGTAGGGAGGTGGCGACCCCATCGCCCAGTCGTCAAACTGCAGACAGCCACTGGCCCTCCAGGTTGGGGGAACAGTACATTAACACTCACACGCAGTACACTATATACAGCACCCCTCACTCACCCCCACACTACAGACAAAGGTCACATACACTACACACCCTAGGGTCACCTCCCCTAGGATGCTGCTCCGGATGGGGAAGCAGGTCAGGAGGCTAAGAGGAGGCAGCCCCTCCATCTGGCTCGGGGGCTTTGAGGGTTATAAACCCACACCCTATTACGAATCCTCAAATAAAATACACCCAGACTGATTTAAGGAAACAAACTTGGCATAAAAAAGGAATCAATCTCAAAATATCGACATGACAAAAGAGGACTGAACCAACCAGGGAAAAGCAGGAATCTTAAAATGGAGCTGGATAAGTATAAGGTCGATATCTTGGCGATTCAGGAGAGCAAATGGAAGTATGTAGAGGTGCAGGATCTGAGCAGGTACACAATGATAAACAGTGGAGATGAAAATAGTGTTTTTGGAACAGGTTTCATGATAAGGTAATTGATAAAACATGCTTTTATAGATTACAAATTGATCAACTAGAGAATGTTTAAGATAAGGATAAAAGGGAAGTTCTCTAATGTTTTCCTGATTAGTGTACATGCCCCAACGAGGAAAAGGAAGAGGATGTTAAAGATGATTTTTATGAAATCCTCATAAGATGAACTGGAAGAAATCGCAGAGCATGATGTGAAAATCACTCTGGGTGATTTTAATGCAAAAGTAGGCAAAGAAGAAATTTTCAGACCGACAATTGGGATGAAAAGCAAACACCAGAATTCCAATGACAATGACTAAGGCTAATAAACTTTCTCCAGAAAATGGTTTCAAGATTATAGGTACACATTTTAAGCAAAAGAAAATCCATAAAGGAACCTGGATATCAGCAGATGGTGATACTGTGACCAAATAAACCACTTACTAATACACAAAAGACATGCATCAAGCATTGAAGATTTACGTATTTATAGAGGTGCAGACTGTAACACAGATCATTTCCTAGTAAGATAATCCTTCAAACATAAAATATCCCTGTGATCTTGAGCAACTGTTGAAAAGCTACAGGGGTATAATGTAAATAAATTGAAGGAGGAAGAATGTAGTAAAAGGTTCTCCCAGAAGGTTACGGAAAAACTAGAAAGAGCTGCTGACCAAATAAAAAGCAATAATAAAAACAGCAAATGTAACGCTATCAAAACCAGCCTGGGAGAAGCAGCAGATGAAGTCCTTGGAAGAAAAATAAAGAGAGTAAGTGTGGTTGATTTGATGTGGAATGCCATCAAGTCCTTGAAGCAAAGAAAGAGGCACGACTGAGAATGCTACAGAGAATGACTAGATCGAGTCGAAATGAGTACTCTGCAAGGAGAAAGAATGCCAAGAAAATCTGCCATCAGAAAAAAGGATGTGGTTAAAAATGCAGTTGGAAAACCTACAGAATGACCACAGCACAAAAAATATGAGAAAGTTTTATAAGGGGACTAAGGAAATAAAAGAGGCTATCAACCAAACAACACGTACTGCAAGACAATAGAAGGGGCCTTAATTAGTGAGCCTGTCCAAATATTACAGAGATGGGCAGAATATTTCAGGAATATTCTTGTAGAGCCCAACCACCAGGATAAAGAAGAAAGTCTTGAGCAACTGAAATGCCAACTGGGTGTACCCGCAGAAAGAGACGAAGAAGTAGAGCCACCAGAGCGCAAAGAAGTTGAAGAAATAATTGGAAAATTAAAGCTCCTGGTATTGATGTGTATGGGAAGCACAATTAGGGCGGAAAGGTATGATTATTAATGCCAGAAAAAGCAAGATCCTACAAGTGGGACGACAGCCCGAACAAATCCAGTTTATGTGCAACGACGAGGAACTTGAAGTGGTAAATGAATTCTCCTACCTTGGAACTGTGATAAGCGGAAATGGACAAATACAACCCGAAATATCCCACAGGATAGGAAAAGCAAATAATATTTACTATTCCATCAGCAACACAGTAGTAGGAAAGAGAGAGGTTAAAAAAGATGTCAAGCTCCACATATTTAAGGCCGTATACATGCCTGTTCTACTATACGGAGCAGAGAGCTGGGTACTCCCGGACACCAAATGGAGCGTATAACAGCGGCAGAAATGAAATACCTGCGAATAGTGGCTTCCAAAACCCGCAGGGATAGGATCTGGAATGAAACAATAAGGGAAGAATTAAACATTCCTGCAATGAAGGAGACCCTGGAGAAGAGACAGTTGAGGTGGTACGGCATGTATGTAGGATGAGCCAGGATTGTGACCCACGCAAATTTATGGAGGCAAAACCAGTTGGCACCAGACCTAGAGGAAGGGTAGGCTTAGCTACGATGGTTACATTACCAAGTTGGGGCAAGCGAGAGGCAAGACACAGCAGGAGATGAAGACTCTTGCAGGAGACAGAGAGAGATGGAGATCCTGGGTTGGACTATCTCCACGCTGAAAGGCACAAGGAGAGAGCTAAAGAAGAAGAAGGTATTGATGTCATACATTCAGAGATGCTAAAAAATGGAGGGGATAACTTGAAAAGTTGAATATTCCAACTAGTGCGGGATGTTTGGTGCAAAGAAAAATACCTGAAGAATGGAAAATAGCAGTGATATGATCCACACATTAAAAAGGTGACAAGCTATCTTTTGATAATTATAGAGGGATAGCATTACTAAATACAGCCTATAAGGTATTTTCTATATTATTAAACGGACGGCTGATGAAGTGCCCTAAACTGATACTGGGTGATATCAGTGTGGTTTCAGGCCTGGAAGATCAACCATCGATCAGATCTTTTCACTAAGGCAAATTCTTGAAAGAGGATATGAGTTTAACATTGACCTTCACAGTCTATTCATCGATTTCAAGCAAGCATATGACAGTATCGATTGAGAAGCACTACTAAATATAATCCTAGAATTTGGAGTTCCCAGGAAGCTCACTAGACTTACGAAAATAACCATGTATGATAGCAGAATGAAGATAAAAATACAGGGAATGCTATCAGAAGAATTCGCAGTAATAGTGGACTGAGGTAGGGAGACCCGCTACCACCTGTTCTATTTAATCTAGCATTGGAAAAAGCTATAAGGGCAATACGAACCAACCCTAATGGAACAATTTATAATCGCCTCACACATCACTTGGCATATGCGGATGATGTGCTCATAATAGCGAGAAGCACGGCTGCGCTTAAGGAGCTTTCGAAGAGTTTGAAAGGGAAGCGGCAGAAGTGGGCTTTCAGGTTAACGAAGGAAAAACAAAATATATAAAATCATCTAGGAACCATCTACTGGAATACCATAACCTGCAGATCAGTGAACACCGTTTTAAAAGTACAGATACCTTCAAGTACCTAAGTTCTGTTATTACTCATGACAATAATATGAAAGATCATGTTAATGTGAGGCTGTCTGCAGGTAACAAGTGCCTTTTCGCCCTACAAAAAACATTGAAGTTCAAAAATCTTTCAAAAGATGCAAAGGTGATGATACATGAAACGATTCTGAGACCCACAGTTACTTATGGCAGCGAATCCTGGCTATTAACAAAGAAAAGCGAAAGGAGGCTCAATGTTTGGGAGAGAAAAATACTCAGGAAGACATTTGGGCCAATTAAAGAAAATTACTCTTGGCTATTAAGAAAGAATATTGAGCTCTGTTCAATTTATGGGAAACCAGACCTGGTATCGTTTATGAAAAAAGCCCGCCTAAGATGGCTCGGACATGTAGACTGTATGGAAAAATTGGAGGAAAAAGATATAGAGAAAGGCCAAGAGTGAGATGGCTGGATGACGTCGAGGAGGACCTCAAGTTGCTTGGAGTAAGGAGATGGAGGGCAAGAGCAAAAGATAGAAATGACTGGCTTCAAGCCCTTGAGGAAGCATGAGTCCTTGTAGGACCGTAGCACACGGTAGCTCGTAAGTATGTGAATTGTTTCATAACATTCACATGTGGAATTCCCAGATGTTTACATATTTCTAGTAGGTATACTGAGTAGATTGGGCTATATCTCCCTTTCCATCAGCAATGCCTCCTTGGTGTCTGTCTTTTCCAATCTTTCAAAACAAAAAAACCTCCTTATACTGTCGATATGCTTACCAATTTTCTTCTGTCCATTCATAAGCACAAGATTCCAACCCATAAACTTATATATACCTTCACAAAGATTAGATATCCAGGTCAGATAGAAATCTAGAAATTATTATCGACTAATAGTGCTTTTAGCAAAATGAGATTTCCTATCCATTATCATCTCTGATGATTTAGTTTTATCAATTTAACTTCTTGGTACATAAAATTTATTTAATTACAGTAATTTCTAATTGCAGAATTCATAAATGCACTTTTATTATCTGACATATTAATGGCAAAGGAAAGAGTGCAGAAGGGTTAATAAGGATGAGCGATCAGTTGTAATTCAATCTGATCCTCATGTCAAGAATAATGGAGATTAATAGAATTATGAATTGCATTAATATTAATATGACTGAGTCATATCGACTAGGCAATAGAGTTTATTGTAATACTGAAGGATTCCATACAGAACATGGAAAAAAATGTTTACAGAATTGGTTTATACATATTATAATATACTTATTTTTTTAAATATATTCTTTTGCGAAAAAATTAATTCACACAATATTTACTTAATTAAAACTCATTTTACTCTCAGGGTATGGGTATGGGTTCTTGACAATCAGGCACATTTTGATTATTTAACTTTTTAATTATAATAATAACTTACAAACAATATGCAGGCTAACTATAATTATTCTCCATGCTCAGACAGCAACTCCTACCTCCCCAGGTCCCCACTCAAAACTGACTTACTCTCCAGGTACCTTTTTTACCCTATCCTACCTGCCAGGGACCTTTTTTCTTAGCATCCAAAATAGATACTATGTTTGTAAACAAACTACCTAACAGGAGCTGTTATTTAAATTTCACTTTTTATTCTATTGTTAGCCTGCCTAACACAATAATCAAATTATAAATAAATAAATACTATAATTATAAAAAATGGGTATATTACAATATATTTCTACAAATATATCTCAGTATTTTGGAGATGACAATCAACATCAGTGTTTAAAGGGGAAAAGAGGGAAAGGTTAAATTCAGTATAAGTACCAACTAGTGAAGGAATATAAAAGCTTTATCAAGAAATCATATATTGATTGCTATGAGACGGTGAATGATGGCCATGCTAAGAAGAGCTAAACAATACATACCTTTCGAATCAGGGCTCATCAGTGCATTAAAAAGACAAGTTAAGGCAACAAGATAAGGCTCAATTGGGGGCAGTTTAGTCAATAAGAGAATGGAAGACAAAATTATTTGTTTGATGGTATGTAGAAGTGATCCTCTGGTTTTGATAGGAAGCAGTTGGATTTTTTTATTTATTTAACGTCACTTTATGCTACTATGGCTAATCGGACGATGCTACAGTGGGAGTCCTAAATTTGCCTATCCAGGTTTTATTAGGATAGGGATCTTTAACGAGTACCTGACATCGCACAGTCTCGGGACCACTTTTAACGTCCCTCCGAAGGACGGCATAACTAAGGATTTTAACTGAACTCAAGAATGCAATAAATACCAGCCTAGCTTATATCAATATACTATGAACTTTTGGAAAGCCTCAGTGTCCTAACTTCACAGCTAGAGATGCAGAGAAACAATGGATTGTTCTTACAAACTGTTAAGGATTGATGAGGATATATGATGCCAACATTAAGAAGATATCAGTCAACATGATACTTGACAAAACTCAGTAGATGTTGACACAAGAATTATTAAAAAAAGATTATTTTTATGATAATAATTCTTTGTAGTTTAACAACACCAATCTTTGTTAGTAGTAGCTCCCCCCGAGAAATCCTTATGCCCATTTATTTACTTTAATCATTGCTAGATTACAATGGTTTTATGTGATGTCATGATCCAAGAAATACTAGATTAGGTATGATATTTTGAACTGCATTCTGGAGTTCAGTATAGGAAAGATGAAGAAAGTTTCAAGATTAAAAATAATTGTTTTGGATATTATTTATTATTGAAGTACTATTATTTTGTTTTATTAATATTGAGGAATTAAGAAACTTTTTCTTAGTTCGGAGGAAAGGTTGCATTCTTTCGTGGAATATCCAGAGAGCTCCACTTTCCACTATTTCGGAGAGCTCTGTTATTCTTGAAATCCCATAGAGATCATATACTTCCTGTGATCCTTATTATAAGACCTAACTATTATTGTGGTTAGATCTAGTTATATCTTTAGTTTCAATATTCTCTGACTGAGCTCATATGCTTTATCTTCTTGGCAAAGATGGTAAATGGAATCTCCCATTAGTTTTATCTTGTTCAGATGATGATTTGCCCTGTGGTGGTATGAGAGGAAATATGCTACCGTTCTTATTTTCAGTCTATTCTTTGCCAAGTTTTGGTAAAATTTATATTTTTTTCTGAAAAAAAGTATGGAGGAATCAGGTTGTTACATGCCAGGCTTTTAAGCACAGAATTAGTATGCTTTCAATGACTCACCTAGCAGTTTTCTATTTGAGAAAGGTAAATTGAAACCAGCCATTCATACAGATTGACACTGATGAGATCACTATCAGAATCATATGTTGTGATCTCTAGTTGAATGACATATAACTGCTTCCGGGATCACTTGTAGCTGGGTGGCTAGCGTAACAGCCTCCCATGCTAAAGGTCATGGGTTCAAACCCGCAGGTGGTCCTAGGATTTTTTAATGGGAGTAAAAAATCCTTAGTTATGCCGTCCTTCGGAGGGGACGTTAAAAGGTGGTCCCGAGACTGTGCGATGTCAGGTACTCGTTAAAGATCCCTATCCTAATAAAACCTGGATAGGCAAAATTTAGGACTCCCACTGTAGCATCGTCCGATTAGCCATAGTAGCATAAAGTGACGTTAAATAAATAAAAAAATCCAACTGCTTCCTATCAAAACCAGAGGATCACTTCTACATACCATCAAACAAATAATTTTGTCTTCCATTCTCTTATTGACTAAACTGCCCCCAATTGAGCCTTATCTTGTTGCCTTAACTTGTCTTTTTAATGCACTGATGAGCCCTGATTCGAAAGGTATGTATTGTTTAGCTCTTCTTAGCATGGCCATCATTCACCGTCTCATAGCAATCAATATATGATTTCTTGATAAAGCTTTTATATTCCTTCACTAGTTGGTACTTTATACTGAATTTAACCTTTCCCTCTTTTCCCCTTTAAACACTGATGTTGATTGTCATCTCCAAAATACTGAGATATATTTGTAGAAATATATTGTAATATACCCATTTTTTATAATTATAGTATTTATTTATTTATAATTTGATTATTGTGTTAGGCAGGCTAACAATAGAATAAAAAGTGAAATTTAAATAACAGCTCCTGTTAGGTAGTTTGTTTACAAACATAGTATCTATTTTGGATGCTAAGAAAAAAGGTCCCTGGCAGGTAGGATAGGGTAAAAAAGGTACCTGGAGAGTAAGTCAGTTTTGAGTGGGGACCTGGGGAGGTAGGAGTTGCTGTCTGAGCATGGAGAATAATTATAGTTAGCCTGCATATTGTTTGTAAGTTATTATTATAATTAAAAAGTTAAATAATCAAAATGTGCCTGATTGTCAAGAACCCATACCCATACCCTGAGAGTAAAATGAGTTTTAATTAAGTAAATATTGTGTGAATTAATTTTTTCGCAAAAGAATATATTTAAAAAAATAAGTATATTATAATATGTATAAACCAATTCTGTAAACATTTGTTTTCCATGTTCTGTATGGAATCCTTCAGTATTACAATAAACTCTATTGCCTAGTCGATATGACTCAGTCATATTAATATTAATGCAATTCATAATTCTATTAATCTCCATTATTCTTGACATGAGGATCAGATTGAATTACAACTGATCGCTCATCCTTATTAACCCTTCTGCACTCTTTCCTTTGCCATTAATATGTCAGATAATAAAAGTGCATTTATGAATTCTGCAATTAGAAATTACTGTAATTAAATAAATTTTATGTACCAAGAAGTTTAATTGATAAAACTAAATCATCAGAGATGATAATGGATAGGAAATCTCATTTTGCTAAAAGCACTATTAGTCGATAATAATTTCTAGATTTCTATCTGACCTGGATATCTAATCTTTGTGAAGGTATATATAAGTTTATGGGTTGGAATCTTGTGCTTATGAATGGACAGAAGAAAATTGGTAAGCATATCGACAGTATAAGGAGGTTTTTTTGTTTTGAAAGATTGGAAAAGACAGACACCAAGGAGGCATTGCTGATGGAAAGGGAGATATAGCCCAATCTACTCAGTATACCTACTAGAAATATGTAAACATCTGGGAATTCCACATGTGAATGTTATGAAACAATTCACATACTTACGAGCTACCGTGTGCTACGGTCCTACAAGGACTCATGCTTCCTCAAGGGCTTGAAGCCAGTCATTTCTATCTTTTGCTCTTGCCCTCCATCTCCTTACTCCAAGCAACTTGAGGTCCTCCTCGACGTCATCCAGCCATCTCACTCTTGGCCTTTCTCTATATCTTTTTCCTCCAATTTTTCCATACAGTCTACATGTCCGAGCCATCTTAGGCGGGCTTTTTTCATAAACGATACCAGGTCTGGTTTCCCATAAATTGAACAGAGCTCAATATTCTTTCTTAATAGCCAAGAGTAATTTTCTTTAATTGGCCCAAATGTCTTCCTGAGTATTTTTCTCTCCCAAACATTGAGCCTCCTTTCGCTTTTCTTTGTTAATAGCCAGGATTCGCTGCCATAAGTAACTGTGGGTCTCAGAATCGTTTCATGTATCATCACCTTTGCATCTTTTGAAAGATTTTTGAACTTCAATGTTTTTTGTAGGGCGAAAAGGCACTTGTTACCTGCAGACAGCCTCACATTAACATGATCTTTCATATTATTGTCATGAGTAATAACAGAACTTAGGTACTTGAAGGTATCTGTACTTTTAAAACGGTGTTCGCTGATCTGCAGGTTATGGTATTCCAGTAGATGGTTCCTAGATGATTTTATATATTTTGTTTTTCCTTCGTTAACCTGAAAGCCCACTTCTGCCGCTTCCCTTTCAAACTCTTCGAAAGCTCCTTAAGCGCAGCCGTGCTTCTCGCTATTATGAGCACATCATCCGCATATGCCAAGTGATGTGTGAGGCGATTATAAATTGTTCCATTAGGGTTGGTTCGTATTGCCCTTATAGCTTTTTCCAATGCTAGATTAAATAGAACAGGTGGTAGCGGGTCTCCCTACCTCAGTCCACTATTCACTGCGAATTCTTCTGATAGCATTCCCTGTATTTTTATCTTCATTCTGCTATCATACATGGTTATTTTCGTAAGTCTAGTGAGCTTCCTGGGAACTCCAAATTCTAGGATTATATTTAGTAGTGCTTCTCAATCGATACTGTCATATGCTTGCTTGAAATCGATGAATAGACTGTGAAGGTCAATATTAAACTCATATCCTCTTTCAAGAATTTGCCTTAGTGAAAAGATCTGATCGATGGTTGATCTTCCAGGCCTAAAACCTCACTGATAGTCGCCCAGTATCAGTTCGGGGCACTTCATCAGCTATTTTATCCCCTTCGTTTTTTAGCATCTCTGAATGTATGCCATCAATACCAGAAGCCTTGTTGTTCTTTAATTTGCCAATTATTTCTTCAACTGGTCACTCTACTTCTTCATCTCCTTCTCCGGGTACACCCAATTGGCATTTCAGCTGTCTTTCCTCTTTGTCCTGGTGGTTGGGCTCTACAAGAATATTCCTGAAATATTCTGCCCATCTCTGTAATATTTGGACAGGCTCACTAATTATGGCCCCCTCTATTGTCTTGCAGCACATGTTGTTCGGTTGAGAGCCTCTTTTTATTTCCTTAATCCCCTTATAAAACTTTCTCATATTTTTTGTGCTGTGGTCATTCTGTAGGTTTTCCAACTACATTTTTAACCACATCCTTTTTTTCTGATGGCAGATTTTCTCGGCATTCCTTCTCCTTGCAGTCCACTCATTTTGACTGGATCTAGTGATTCTCTGTAGCATTCTCAGAAGTGCCTCTTTCTTTGCTTTAAGGGCTTGATGGCATTCCACATCAAAACAACCACACTTACTCTCTTTATTTTTCTTCCAAGGACTTCATCTGCTGCTTCTCCCAGGCTGGTTTTGATAGCGTTACATTTGCTGTTTTTATTATTGCTATCTATTTGGTCAGAAGCTCTTTCTAGTTTTTCCGTAACCTTCTGGGAGAACCTTTTACTACATTCTTCCTCCTTCAATTTATTCACATTATACCCCTGTAGCTTTTCAACAGTCTCTCGAGATCGCAGAGATATTTTATGTTTGAAGGATTATCTTACTAGGAAATGATCTGTGTTACAGTCTGCACCTCTATAACTACGTAAATCTTCAATACTTGATGCATGTCTTTTGTGTATTAGTAAGTGGTCTATTTGGTCACAGTATCACCATCTGCTGATATCCAGGTTCCTTTATGGATGTTCTTTTGTTTAAAATGTATACCCATAATCTTGAAACCATTTTCTATAGCAAAGTTTATTAGCCTTAGTCATTGTCATTGGAACTCTGGTGTTTGCTACACATGGAAACCCTAGTCAAACTGGGGGAAAATGAGAGAAGAGACCAGTAGCATATGAGTTTTAGGTGGGAGGGAATCATAAAAGCTTAGGAATTGTTTTAGGATAGCAACAGATTTATAAATAATTCAGAAATATGGTTACTCCATGACCGGTTTTAATCAATAATGACTCCAAGGTTTCTTACTGAGGTGTGGAAGTGAAAAGCATCTATTGAGGTAAAGTAGAAAATAATACAAGCCGAATTTAGAAGGTGCTTAGAACTGATGAAGATGGATTTGATTTTTCTAGCATTCAGCTTCAAATCATTTGAATTACTGAAAGAAAGAATTGTTATCATCAGTGTTAACATAAAAGAAGGCATATTAACATTAGGGTGTTCCAGAATTAAAGAAATAAAAGAAGAGACTAATGAAATTTTTATTTTTAATGATATTTACTCTCTCTCTCTAATATTTTAAACATTTATTGAAGTTTTTACTATTTGTTTGTCTTTTTATTCATTTAATGTCACTTCATGCTACTGTAGCTAACCAAATAATGCTATAGCGGGAGTCCTTAATTTTGCCTATCCAGGTTTTATTTAGAGAGGGATTTTAACTTGTTACTGTTACATATTTTGAAATATATAGTGACTTTATTTTATTATGTTATCACTATTCTCTTATATTTCTCAATGTTGCAATTCAGTATTCAGTTAACTATTTGAAAATTAAAACACTTCAACTTTTTTTTAACATCATTTTCATGCATATATTTTGTACAACTAATACAATTAAATATTTTGGCAAATAAAATTACTTCAAAAATAGATTTTATAAAAATTAATATTTATTAGTAATATATATAAAGTACAAAAATATATAATAATACTGATACACTATAATATAATATATTCAATTTGTACACTTATGAAGGTCACTTCAGGGTGACTAGAAGACTTTTTTGGAATCTGCATTGACCTGCCATGAAAACAAAGAAAAATACATTAAATTGAATCAACAAGCTGTTAAAAACTTTATTGTTGAATAATTTATTTTTTTAAAGTAATATATTTTTATTATTTAATTAATGCAGCAGATTTAATAAAAAATTAATAAATAACAAAATGAACTTACCTTCTATTCTACCAGCCGTGGTGGTGGTATTTAGGCCTCACTGAGTAGTATATGTGTTTCGTCTGGTAAACAGGCACCTTCACAGGGTAAGGATCAGGTACGGGAACTGGAATTTTCCGTACTACTTCTACAGGAACTGGCCTTATTACAGGATAGGGAACAACTTTCTCATATGGCACTTCAACAGTTTGGACTACTGGTACAGGCACAGGTACTTTTATTGGCAAAGGATGTGAAACAGGGACTGGAACTCCAACTGGAACTGCATGAGCCACTGGCACGGGTGCAGGGACTCCAACTGTATTTTGTACCTCAACCAATTGGGAAACAAGTTTGCCACTGAAATAAATGTAAAGTATAATTGTTTAGTCATATTTAATATATATTTTTTAATCATTTGTTTTTTAAGTAATGGATTATCCAAGTTATAATTTTTAGATCATTTCAATGTTTATAATATATTAAAAATTTGTAAGATAGCCATAATCCCCACTCTGTAAATAGGCCTCGGAATGATTGTTTGCTTCATACTATAAATAATTATATGTTTTATAATTTATATTTTGCTTTAGAAACTTAATAAATGGTTACTAGTTTGTCAAATGAAATTATACAAAATAGGAAAAACAAAATGTTATGTAATATTAAATATCTTAATAATAATCAAAGACATCCAGAAACAAGCTCCTCTCAAGAAAAAAACTTTGAGGGCACAACTGCTTCAAAGTAAGACTAAAGCTGAAACAGGCAAGAAAGGGGCTGATAAAAGAAAGGAGGCTCACAGAATAAGAATGCCTGAGTACTGGGGAAGGATTAAAGCTGAAGAATTCAAGTAGTTGAAATAAGGTTCACAGAAGGCCAAAATGAGAAAAAAATAAATAATAAAATACATTTTAAACAACTTTTTTATCTTAACCTAGTTTTCAAAAGGTTTCTATTCATCCTATTATAAATATTTATTTTTTTATTGTTTAATAATTATTTTCACAATATTTGCAAATATTAGGAGGTAGAGATTTTAATATTTTCAATCATGATAATCTTGATTAAATTATTGTACCATATTGTAAATACTTTATTTTTATAAGGCCTTGATAATCAAACAGTAATAACATTAGCATTTTCAGATGAAAAATCACCTCACTAAGATCATCAGTTGGTTTTTGCTATTACTTTCTGACTATGTAACATCAGACTTCAAATAATTTTATGAACATTCTCATGGCAGTGTGAATTTTAAGTACCATAGTATTGGAGGAAGGAAATAGTCTGGCAACGGGTCTTATGGTTCTTTTTTCCAATTCCTTACGGCTATATTTAATACAATGTCTCGTGCTGAACGAGAACGAAAGTGTGAAGATTTATTTCTTAGGAATGCTGTTAGATACTGCTTTACTGCTATTACTGCTGTTAGATAAATATGACCAGTCCTGGTAGAAATCGAACCTTAACAGTTCCCGATCAAGCACTCTGGGAACCTCACCTCTACCTAATTGATCATCACGCCCTCTTTTACTGCAGGTAATTAATCTATAATATTTTTTTATGTAAAATATACTTTACATTTATGTGACAAGACTTTTAATTATATTTCACAAAGGTTTTCCATGTTTTGAAATATATTTTTTAAATTAGTTTGCTTTTCAAATGATAACTTAGTGATGTTATGTGATAAATGTCATTTTTATTTTTGTTGCTTTTCATTGAAGTGCTTATAGAAACATATAATACTTTTTAATAACACCAACAAATATACTGTATCTTTTCTAGAATAATTAATAAATTAAAAAAAAAATCATCTTAATAATATATTTATGTATCATATAAAATGATTTAAATTGTACAACTATTTAAAGTAATGCAAATTTTCCTCATATTTTGAACATGATTTTATCCTGATGATGGAATAAATTCTCCAAAACATCGACCAAGGAGTATTTATGTTGCTTGTTTTAATTAGCATTGTTTTAATCCCTTTAGTTTGGAAGGTAAGTTTCTCATAAATGGAACACTTTGTTATAAACTTCTCCTTTATTAGTTATCAAACACAATAGAAAACAATAACACTAACTCAACTATTCCTCTTAATATTGACCTATGTCACTAGTATTTTAAAATTTTACATTGCTTTATTTTTTGTGTTTCTTCCTTTTTTGATATCTAGGATTGTTTTAAATTAGAATAAAAACTACATACCCGACAGCAGACACTCCAGCTACTCCACCTCCTATGAGGCCTGCTCCCGCACCAAGAGATGAGAGGCCTGCATAACCAGCGTGCCCTGACACGATACCAGGGTCGGCACTCCTCTTCTGCTGATCTCCCTCACATGCAACTCCAATGGCCAACAAAGGCAGCAGCTATTTTGAGATATAACAAAAAATTAACTCTTTAAGTTACAAATACAGAACTATCTTCAATTTTATTCATTTATTTTCATTAAAGCAGCTTTAAATTGAAAACTTAGGTCATTTCTGGTGATTATTTGAAAAGTCAGATAAAATTGTTCTGTAAGACTAGAAAAGTTTAAAAAAAGCTAGAATAATGAGATGCAGAAACAAAAAAATAAACTTAGGATTATAATTCTTTTACAGGATGTTTATTATTATGATCATGAGATGTAGGACTCAATGATGCCCAAAGAAAAATATTGTGCCTCTGATACTTTGATGTATTTTGTCAAGAAACACCCGAAGAACAGATTAGTAGTTATCGTTTATTAGGAAATTTTAGTTTTTGATTTAGCAGAGTATTTATTTAAATTATCCATTTTTATTTCTTCTTTTTTATTGGCATTGGATAATGATGATAATTATCATTAATGGATAATTTATTATATACATATGTATTCAAATGATTTTATCCACAATTGAGACGTTGATTTCCAAAAGGTACTAAAGGACATTTTTTACAAAACTGGTTTTTTTTACATATGTGTATTCTCATCATTTAGTTTTATCTAAATATTCTATTTGATGTTATCTAATGAACTCTCAATTCCTTAAAAAACGCGATTTAGAAATAGGTCATTTTCTTAATGTACAAATTACGCATTTATTTTAGTTCGAAATCATTCTAAAAAAATTCATTTTATAACTTTAATATTATGTTATTATTATAGTAAACAAATAATTCTAAATTTTAATGCAAAAAGACCCAAATTAGCTGATTTAATAATATAGTAATGAGAGATTTTCGCGCTTCCTGTAAAATTTCCTAAAATGGATATAGTACCTTTTGGAAATCAACGTCTCAATTGTTGATCGGCTAAGTTGAATCAATTACTATATATATTTTAAAATTGAAAACTTTACAATTGAATTTAGGAATTCTGGTCATGCCAAATTGATGAAAGTCTTTTGAATAATTAATTCTCATTTTATTTATACTATTAATATCCCATTTTAGTGATATTGTAGCCATTCTCAACATCTATAATTAATTATCTGATTTGGACCAGCCAAGAAATATTGTCTCTTGAAAATAAAAAATAAAAAAATATAAGAAAAATAATAATAAAGAACTGTTGAAGTCTCTTTGATCCTTGATTGGCCTAGAGGTATATTATTAGAATGATATTATTAATTAATAGAATTGAAGAGGATGGGAGGAAAAAAAATGCTAAAATAAAACTAATAATTATTTTAAAAAAATAGTAAATGTAAAAAATTGGCTCATTATACAATTTTAATCAATTGCTAAATAATCTGTGTATAATTAAAATATTTTTTATTTATTATTAAAATGCACATTATTTCTTCTCTTCATACAAACTTTTTTAAGTTTTAATTTTCTAAAATTTCGTTAGTTCAAAAATATCTTTTATCGCATAGAGTTTTTTTCGTACGTCATCATAACATGCCTGTAAAGGAAATACAGTGAGTGTCAAAAGTATTCGGAAACCGCTGTCATTCTGTAATTTTCTATAATTTATTTTTGCCTGTTTTTAAAGAGTTGTTTCCCTCTTTTTGGTGTTATGAGGAAGGTATACAATAGCAAAAACCACAGATCACGACAAAAATCATTTTATTTTTAAAGTTTCGAACGTTCATTTACGAAAAAGTTAAAAAAGAAGTGTCAAAAGTATTCGGAATTATGTGGTTTCCGATTTGTATCAATGCATTAATCACATATAAACATCCAGTTAATAAACCTTTTTGTATAACTATACATTTTAGCTTATAAGAAATTGTTCTTACTATTTAACTAATTGTTTGTCGTGAAATATTGTCACACCCAAGCACTTATTGTTCCTCGAGGTCATTTTCATTTTGAATATTTTATTTCCTGATCTTCCTTTTTAGTGGAAAGGAATAGTTAATTAAATTTAAAACAAAAAATGGAAGAGGGGTCTCAAAAACTATAGAAAATTCGTGCTGCAACCAAATCTGAATAGATATCGTATCTGTCCAGAGTCTTAGTCGCGCTTATATTGCGAATTTAATTTATTCGTAACTTTTCTTCTACTTTTAATCGGTTTTTTCACACTTTTAACGCATATATTGCAAGTTACACTAATCCATCAATAATTCTGTCCAATAATCCAGGCTTAACACCCTCTTTCAAAGAAAAACAGACCGAACCATCACTGGCCGCTCAAGTTGTTTTACTATAATATAGAAAGTTTTTTTAATTGGTTACCTCCGGGTTTAATGGACAGGAACAATTTAGAATTTCCTCTGTAGCATCGCATAAAGCATAAAGTGGAAAATGAATAAACAAAACAAAAACTTCCAAAGTACGTACTTGAGATTCAGCACGAAAGAATTGATAGTACTAAATGCCTAGATAAGCTTCACCATTAGTGATATTAAATTTTCAAGGAAATCATCATAGTTCTTATCTACGAGAACATGAATAATTTAAATAATCGTTTACAATTATTTAGATAGTTTTTAGGTTATTTACAAAACGTAGTGGAGTATAAAAAGAGTACGGATCACCAGAAATGAGCACAAAACTTCCTAATGTAGTATGTAAAAATTTTCCCATTCTTAGTTCAGTATTTCCGTTTAAAGATGTCATCTAAAAAGGGTTTTCTAAAAGATCGGTTTAAAAAAAAGACAAAATTTTTTATATTTGATGATAAAATCTGTGATTTTATTAACCGACAGTCGACTAGCCTCGGCGTTTATTTAATTTATTTGGAGTACCTAAATATATTTTAAAAACATATATTGCAATATTTATGCTGATCCTGCGGGAACATGATCTAATGATTTGTCAAATTTGATTCAATGATCCAAGTTGCTAAGCATTAAATTGAGTTAAGGAAACCATAAATTTGAAAATAAAGCTTTGAGCAAAATTCAGGATGCGTTGTCATGTAGCAATTGATAAAACCCAATAATAATGCATTGATTACAGCCTGTATACGATTCGATATTAAACATACATCCCGATTAAAAGACGTTTTTCCAGCATTGACTACTTTTGATTATCTGACCGTAGTTCTTCTATGCGTCCCGAATGTTTCAAGATGGACGTAGCACTTAAGAACGCTTACAGAAGTAACTAAATGTTGCCTTACTTACCACAAACACAAACATGTTGATTGTTGCTTAGAAGATACAGTATTGGCGAGATGGGCCGCTTCTTACGTATATATAGCACCTACCGCTTTCTCCTACCCTCCCGGTACAAATCCTCCTGCCCCTCCTCCTTTTTGAGTTAAAAAACGCCCGAAAATAGAAAAAAAAAAATAAATCCATTGGCTGAAATTATTAGATCAACCATTAGATGCGTGTGTAATATTTTTTTAAACTGTATTATAAATTCCTAAATATTGTTTTAACTATGTTGAATTGTTTAGAGGTCACTTATAGCATAGTGGCTAACATATCAGCCATCTATGCCCAAGGTCACGGGTTCGGTGGCCCTAGAATTTTTTAAAGGGAGTATAAAAACACTTACAAATCAAATTAATGACTTGAACAAGCTGAGTCTCAGCCATTAAATTTTATCCTACAGTACTTATAATATAGAGATATAATCTATACGAACTACATCATTTTTCACACAGTCCCTTTTAAGACATTACACTATGAATATTACTAAACTTAAAGACAGCCCTTCTTTGAAAATTTATATTAAAAAGGAGGACAATCCTTACATGATCGAAATTTCTACAAGTAGTGCAACAATAAAATTATACAAGAAAAAAAAATTAAGCATGAGACTCCTTCCTAACCTCCCTAATTTTGCCCGCTAAAAGTTTCAGTTTATTTGACTTTTCGTAAATTTTTTAAACAATATTCTAAGGTATATAGGTAATATGCTGTAAGGACCCAAACTATATGAAGTACTCTCATCAACAATCTAGTTATTGTTTCGTTCTGAAATATGCCAAATTACAGGAGCTAATAATTTTTAAAGAATTATTTATAGTTATTTTAGCAGTGAAGAGAATTTTTAACTCAAGAACCAGCTTAGTCTCAGTCACCAAATTTATGTCACTTATAAACACCGTATAGATGTGTAACCTGTGATAAATTCATAATTTTTCACTCGGTCACTTTTGAGTTATTTCCGCGTTAACTTTGCGAAAGACGAGTTTTTACCATTTTTGAAAATTCATGAAAAAAAGGATTATGTTCTCGAAATTGAAATTTTTACCGCAAGTAGGGAGGGCTGTGAGTAAGCTATGTATGGAAAAATAATCGAAAGGTGAGTTTCTTTTCCTTTATAAATTTTTAACTCGCTAAAAGTCTCATTTTTTACTAATTTTCGAGATTTTGTTTAACCATTTTCTTCACTTTTAAGGTAATACGTTATAAGGACAAAATATATAAAGCATGTCCTTATCTTATTTTTCGCTTTTGTTTTGACTCGATATCTGCAAAATTACTAGAATTAGAGAGATTTTCTCAACACATGTTTTCAGCTGCGAAGCTGTCTTAAAATGTCTGCAACTCTAAAAGTATTTGCCGGGAAGAAATTTTATCCACGGTTTTTTTTTTTTTTTTTTATGAAAAGATATAGAATAACTGGTTAAAATATCATTAAAATAAAAAATATTAAAAGGCAAGATCGATACGATCTCAAATGGGTTGAACCATATGTCCTTTAGCCATTTACTGCCCAAAAGTAAAATGTGCCAAAATAGTTTTGGCCATGCTTTTGACCAAAATACCGCTCTATGCGGCGTCGATATTTTGATATATTACTCCCTCCATCTAAAAAAATGATTCATCACTTTTAGCATCTATCACTCATTTGACTGCAATATTCAAAATGGGAGGAAAACATTATTTTTATCTTAATCTGAAAGGTAAAAATCATTAAAATAAAAAATGTTGAGCGGCAAAGTGATTTTTTTTTTTTACTAACAATAAAAAATATCTCTACATTTAAAAAATATATAGATTACTTTAAGCAATATAATAAAAATTGTAAAATTATTCTTATTAAACTAGCTAATTTAAATGCAAAATAAATTATTTAATAGGTTATAGGTACCTATTTAGCATTATTCATTGTCATTATCATTGATTTGCATAGTAAAAGATTCCAGAGCCTCCTTAGTAAAAGACTTTTTGTGTTCCTTACTTTTCAGTCTTGGCAACAATGCGTGTGTTATGTCACTTGAAGAGTGGATTATGGGTTTGTGGATTGTGGGTGACATCGGTTGCCATGAATACAAGAAAATATAATATTTTGCTGTATCCATGGTGAAATTTTAAAAATTTTCAAGATCTATCATTAAACCTGAAGATAATACTTTGAGAATTATTTTCAATTTATTTATTAATAAAAGATCTACACCTATACTTTCTAGATTCAAAGTCTATCATTGACTCTAATTGGATAAGCGACTATGAAATAGAAGAGGTTTTTTTGGCCCAAGATATTTCAAACTGATAGATAATTTAGATTCCTAAAAACTAATAAAAAAATATATCGGAATAGATTTAGTAAACCGTAGTGAATACAAAGAAAAATAAAGGAGTATTGCACTTTCATTCGAGTCAACAGCAAGGGTTGGGAATACATTATACTGCATTGGCGATAAACTTGTTTTTAACCTAGTAAGATAATAATTACATTTAGTAAATAGTAATAATTACATTTCTTTTATCGATTTTTGTGTTCTTGCTTCCAATTTTCTAAACAAAATTGAGATAGCAACACTTTATTTGAAAGGAATTTCCAATATACTTATATTTTTGGAAAATAAATATAAATCGTTTATAGAGGAAACATCATATTTAAAACGTAATATGGAACGTGGACCGACTGCTCTGAAAAGTATGAAATTGACTTATGAGTTGCTTTTGTGTCACGTTTTTTTGTTGAATAGGTAGCGATAACTAAAAAAACTATTTAAGTATTACAGTTTCCATTCTCTCCATCGTAAACAATACAAAATTTTCCTTTAAAAGGAGTTTTCTCTTTGTTTAAACCAATTAAAGTGAGCTTTCGAGTGGATAAATCGCGCTGTCCTGTTTTTTGGGAAGACTTTATCCTGAATTTATAAAAACAAGAATTCTTGTTTAAAATATTACCCTAAAACTTTCTAATATGACCTAGGATATATTGTGGTAAATTAATTACTCAAGTAAAATTTTTATTGGTGATATATTTTGTAAAATAAAATATTAAATGAAAATATAAAAAATTGTTTTCTCCTTTAATAAAATTAAATAATACAATATTTCTAATGATATTAATTAATGTAAAATTGCATTTTGCTTCAAGAACCCTATGTCTCGTCAATCCTACGTTCATGGCATCTTAATTATTCTTTTAAGTAGCTGCTCTCTTGATATATTATTGTTTAATGGAATACTTGCTCGATAAAAAAAATATGAATATTCTAGCTGAGATAGAATTCAAGTAATAAAGAACTATGTAAGATTGAATCTATGTTAAAAAAACAACAACAAAAAAATACATAATTTGAGCACAATAGCTCCGTTACTAAGCTGGTATATCAAATTAAATAAAATATAAAGGACTCTTAGGTCAATGGGTATGTTTAAATGTAGCGAATGATTGTATCTTACTAGGTTAAAAACAAGTTTATCGCCAATGCAGTATAATGTATTCCCAACCCTTGCTGTTGACTCGAATGAAAGTGCAATACTCCTTTATTTTTCTTTGTATTCACTACGGTTTACTAAATCTATTCCGATATATTTTTTTATTAGTTTTTAGGAATCTAAATTATCTATCAGTTTGAAATATCTTGGGCCAAAAAAACCTCTTCTATTTCATAGTCGCTTATCCAATTAGAGTCAATGATAGACTTTGAATCTAGAAAGTATAGGTGTAGATCTTTTATTAATAAATAAATTGAAAATAATTCTCAAAGTATTATCTTCAGGTTTAATGATAGATCTTGAAAATTTTTAAAATTTCACCATGGATACAGCAAAATATTATATTTTCTTGTATTCATGGCAACCGATGTCACCCACAATCCACAAACCCATAATCCACTCTTCAAGTGACATAACACACGCATTGTTGCCAAGACTGAAAAGTAAGGAACACAAAAAGTCTTTTACTAAGGAGGCTCTGGAATCTTTTACTATGCAAATCAATGATAATGACAATGAATAATGCTAAATAGGTACCTATAACCTATTAAATAATTTATTTTGCATTTAAATTAGCTAGTTTAATAAGAATAATTTTACAATTTTTATTATATTGCTTAAAGTAATCTATATATTTTTTAAATGTAGAGATATTTTTTATTGTTAGTAAAAAAAAAAAATCACTTTGCCGCTCAACATTTTTTATTTTAATGATTTTTACCTTTCAGATTAAGATAAAAATAATGTTTTCCTCCCATTTTGAATATTGCAGTCAAATGAGTGATAGATGCTAAAAGTGATGAATCATTTTTTTAGATGGAGGGAGTAATATATCAAAATATCGACGCCGCATAGAGCGGTATTTTGGTCAAAAGCATGGCCAAAACTATTTTGGCACATTTTACTTTTGGGCAGTAAATGGCTAAAGGACATATGGTTCAACCCATTTGAGATCGTATCGATCTTGCCTTTTAATATTTTTTATTTTAATGATATTTTAACCAGTTATTCTATATCTTTTCATAAAAAAAAAAAAAAAAACCGTGGATAAAATTTCTTCCCGGCAAATACTTTTAGAGTTGCAGACATTTTAAGACAGCTTCGCAGCTGAAAACATGTGTTGAGAAAATCTCTCTAATTCTAGTAATTTTGCAGATATCGAGTCAAAACAAAAGCGAAAAATAAGATAAGGACATGCTTTATATATTTTGTCCTTATAACGTATTACCTTAAAAGTGAAGAAAATGGTTAAACAAAATCTCGAAAATTAGTAAAAAATGAGACTTTTAGCGAGTTAAAAATTTATAAAGGAAAAGAAACTCACCTTTCGATTATTTTTCCATACATAGCTTACTCACAGCCCTCCCTACTTGCGGTAAAAATTTCAATTTCGAGAACATAATCCTTTTTTTCATGAATTTTCAAAAATGGTAAAAACTCGTCTTTCGCAAAGTTAACGCGGAAATAACTCAAAAGTGACCGAGTGAAAAATTATGAATTTATCACAGGTTACACATCTATACGGTGTTTATAAGTGACATAAATTTGGTGACTGAGACTAAGCTGGTTCTTGAGTTATAAAATTCTCTTCACTGCTAAAATAACTATAAATAATTCTTTAAAAATTATTAGCTCCTGTAATTTGGCATATTTCAGAACGAAACAATAACTAGATTGTTGATGAGAGTACTTCATATAGTTTGGGTCCTTACAGCATATTACCTATATACCTTAGAATATTGTTTAAAAAATTTACGAAAAGTCAAATAAACTGAAACTTTTAGCGGGCAAAATTAGGGAGGTTAGGAAGGAGTCTCATGCTTAATTTTTTTTTCTTGTATAATTTTATTGTTGCACTACTTGTAGAAATTTCGATCATGTAAGGATTGTCCTCCTTTTTAATATAAATTTTCAAAGAAGGGCTGTCTTTAAGTTTAGTAATATTCATAGTGTAATGTCTTAAAAGGGACTGTGTGAAAAATGATGTAGTTCGTATAGATTATATCTCTATATTATAAGTACTGTAGGATAAAATTTAATGGCTGAGACTCAGCTTGTTCAAGTCATTAATTTGATTTGGCATCAAGTAGGTTAATAAGTTGGGTACAAGACTTCCAAGGCAGTAATATGCAATGTATTAGATTTCGAAAACGAACTGATGCTCAACCACAAAATTTTATCCTACATCACATATTATATAGAGGTATAATCTGTATAAGTTTCATCATTTTTTTAACGGTCCCTTTTACGATATGCTGCTTTAAATTTTGCTGAAGTTGGCGATAGTCCTGCTTTGAAAATTTATATTTAAAAAAATAATGCTTACATGATCGAAATTTCTACAACAAGCAGTGCAACAATAAGACTATCCAAGAAAATGAAATAAGCGTGTTACTCCTTTCTAACCTACCTTGTTATGGCTTGATATAATTTTAAGTTGGTTTAAATTTTCTTAAATTTTTTAAACAATTTTCTTGGCTATTTAGGTATATGATGTAAGGACCAAAATTGTATGCTTTCCACCAAAATTTATGTTTCGCTCTGAATATGCTAAATTACCGGAGTTAATAATTGTTAAAGGAAACGTTATTTTAGTAGCGAAGAAAATTTTATATCTCAAGAACCAAATTTATATTACTTAAACTCAACATATAGATAGTAATCTGTATACGTTTTATAATATTTCACTCAGTCTCTTTTGAGATATTTCCGCGTGAGCTTCGCGAAAAACGAGTTTTTGCCATTTTTGAAAATTCATGAAAAAAAAGGACTATGTTCTCGAAATTTTTACAGCAAGTAGGGCTGTGACTAAGGAAAAATAATCGAAAGGCGAGTTTCTTTTCCTTTATAGATTTTTAACTCGCTAAAAGTCTCATTTTTTATTTGTTTTCGAGATTTGTTTAACCATTTTCTTCACTTTTAAGGTAATAGGTTGTATGGACAAAAGATATAAAGCATGTCTTTATCTTATTGTTTGTTTTTGTTTTGACTCGATATCTGTAAAATTACTAGAATCAGAAAGGCATTTTTCCAATACATGTTTTCAGCTACAGGCCTTTGACCGAGTCTGGCACTCGGAATTGCTTTACAAGCTCCGTCTATTTCTCCATCCTACTTATTTTCTTATTATACAGTCCTACCTGCTGATAAATCTTTCCAAATAAATCACCACAGTTCCTATTCCTCCCCCTTTTCTCAATCTGATGGTGTTCCTCAAGGCAGCATCCTAGGTTCTGTTCTTTATACAGTCTGTACAACTGATATCCCAACCCATCCTAACACCTTCCTTTCTACCTATGCTGATGGCACGTGTGTGCTATCGGTAGATAATGATCCATTTACTGCCTCCCACACTCTTCAATCCCACATCCGAGACCTTGAAGTATGGTGCCAGAAATGGAGAATTAAAATTAATTCTAACAAATCCCACCAAATAATCTTTACCCTTCGCCGTAAACCAATGACTTCCTGCCCCACAGTATCCTTTAATGACGCTCCACTAGCCCCTGTTGAACAGATTCGATACATAGAATAATACAAAACGGAAAAGACAAGAAACTGCCGGATGTTTTCGACTACTTCAACACTTACTGGACAAAGGCCCCAACCTTCCACTTAATTACAAAAGACTTATTTATATGACCATCATAAGACCGATATGGACTAACGTAGTAGAGCTATGGGGCTCTACCAAACCATCAAATTCTTCTCGTATCCAATCCTTACATCCAAAATCCTTCGTAAAATCCTTAACTCTCCTTACTTTATCACGAATAAGCTCATCCCTAAAGACCTTAATATCCCATATGTTACTGAATTAGCCCGAACCAGATATCAACCATTCCATGAAAAACTCCATTTCCACTCTAATACACTGGTTTCTTGGATTGGATTCTTGGAAAAATTGTAAAAATTTAACTTATTAAACCAGCTAACATTTAAATGCAAAATAAATTATTTAATAGGTTATAGGTACATATTTAGCATTCTTCATTGTCATTATCATTGATTTGCCTGGTAAAAGACTTTTTGTGTTCCTTTCTTTTCAGTCTTGGCAACAATGCGTGTGCTTTATCACTTGAAGAGTGGATTACAATTTTGTGGATTGTGGGTGACAATTTAAAAAAAATTCGAGGTCTATCTCTAAACCTGAAGATCTTTGATAATATTTTCAATTTATTTATTAATCTACGCCTGTGATGGTAGCCACTTGTTCTGGGTTATTAAAAAATCTTCTCGAATTATTACTTATCATATCATAATATAATCTTACCATATTATATTGGTGTTGCCGTACCCTACTTTGGAGATGTCCACCAATAAGACCATTTTTTCGCAGAAATCTTTATGAATAGATGCCTTGGCTAATTGGAGCTTTTCTCGGTCATTATTTTTCAGAAATGCGACCATTATGCACTTCTGATTTTAATTTGTGTGACAGATGCAGCAGGAATTCCAAAAACCTCACTCTCCAATCCAGAAAAGCCAAGTTAAAAAGTTTCGGGATTCTCCGGGTTCGTAGACGCCAAATCATTGAATTTTTTTAAAGATTTCCTACATATGAACATCGTAATGTAGATGCAGTACTTTTTGTTGTATTATTGCACACATTTCAATCGACCATTGTTGGGAGAAGAGTGTGTTTGACTGTTATAGTTTCGTTTATTTTTGTTTGTTGTACATTTTGAACCTGATTTTCAATATATTCGACCTATTCGTTAGTCAGACAATTTGTTCCCCACGTACAAGACGAAGTGGCACAAGGAAACTCGAAAAAAGGTTAGCATCACTATTTTTGTCTTCTTCAAATTTTTGCTTATATTGGTTTTGAGTTGATCCATTACATGTCCACTTTTATATAATGTCTAAATCACCCGAATAATTTTAGTTTATAATGTACTTTGAACATCTTTATTGTTTAATGAAGTTTATCCTCTTGTTCTGGAAGATATCTCGTAATATCGGCTTGCTTTTTGACGTGCTTAATGATCGAGCGCTACAAAAGTTTCAACGTTTGGTGCCAACCAATGTGGTGGCTTCTTCAGGTAACGACTTCACCAATGGGTGGGAAGTTTATCTACCTCTTTTGGGACAAAATCTTGGACAGTAAAATTTGTATTCGCATGAAATAATTCTGTTATTCTTATGTGTAGTGCCTATTAAAATTAGAAAGTGTAGTCTAATACGGTTGTAATACTATAAAATATATAATCTCTGTATGCCTTTAAACTCTGTTTGCAATTATTGCGTACATAAATTTCAACACCAGGTTTTCCGTCCGTTTCTATTTATATATTGGACTAAGTTTTTCTTCGGTCAAATGTAAGTTCTAATTACTACCCTTTCCTGTAATCGAAAGTAGAAGTTAGTTTCCAAGAGTAAACGTAATTTATTAAGAATATTCTAGATTCATTCATGGCTTTCAAAATTTGCGCTAGCATCATATTTAGTATTGCCTCTCTGTGAAATAAATTTAAAATCGGAGCTAGTGTTGATATTTGTATTTTAATTCTATTTTCAGTTAGCTCATTGCATTTATCCATAAAAACAAACAAAACTTTTATTTTTAATATATATTTTATCTTGAAAATTTAAGAATTATTGTTTTCATTGGAAATACATGTTTTAGGAATCCCTGTGTCCAAATGACCAAGTCCCGCAAAAAGATCTGCTTTTATGTGATCAGTCTATCTCGAAAACGATTAGATGTATAAAACTGAAATTTCGTATTTTAGGAGCGTATAGACCTGAGTTGTTAGAGCAACTTAATAAAAAAAAAAAAATAACAAACCAAAATAGCCACTTTATACCATCCATTTTGCACCTCTTTACAATGTTCTCAAAAAAAGGCTCTGCTGATTTTGATTAACCTCGCTATATCGATGTAAAATTTAATGAGCGTTAATATGATGTAGGTTTGATCCTGATTGAAATATTTTAGAAATAATACAACCTAATGCATAAAGCTGTAAATGGTGATGGAGAGTGATGAAAAGCTGATAAAACTAAGTGCTTATTGAAGATAGTAATATTTCATCTGTCGAAGCTTTAACCTTTTTTACTTTTACTTACTATATATAGTAAGGGGAAGTATTGCGATCTTGAAAATTATCGAATTCCAGTTTTTAACGAAAATACACGTTTTAGGGTCCCCTGAGTCCAAATAACCAAGTCCCGCAAAAAGGTCTGTGTGTGTGTGTGTGTGTGTGTGTGTGTGTGTGTGTGTGTGTGTGTGTGTGTGGTAACTCCCGGGCGGAAACGGGAAGTCCTATGAAACTGAAATTTCATATTTAAGACAACTATACGCCCGAGACGTGACAAAACTTTTTTCATCAAAATGAGCTTACCAGAAGAGGCACTTTATACCATGCATTTTGCACCTTTTTTCGATTTTCTCGAAAACGGTTTCGACGATTTTGATTAAACTCGCTATATCGATGTAAAATGTAATGGGCTTTAATATCATGTAGGTTTTATTCTGATTAAAATGGTCTAACAGAGCTTAAATGCCGATATTTTAAATTTTCCTCTGAAAATAACTATATCTTGTTACCACTGTTAAAATAACTGGTAAATACGCAAGCTGAGCGAATTTTTTGTTTTTGAACATAAAACAGTAATATACATGTATGATATACCGTTGGAAAGCTAATGATTTTAGAAAAAATATTATGGCGTACACAACCTTTTAAAAGTTAATAAAGAGTGATAAAAAGCCGATAATACTAAGCGATTATTTTAGATAATAATACAATCGATTTTTTAAAATAAAACACATGTTTCTATAGAAATTCCCTTTAATCAATTCTTTAATGGTTCCACTCATTTTTTTTATCTCTTACTGTATTTGAAAATTCTTTAATCGATTTCAAAAACGGAGGTAAGTGAACGTCGTGTGTTGCCCGGAAATGATTTTTTATCTTTAACTTTATTTAAAAGTTCTTAAATTGATTTTATCGAAGGAGCTTAATTAAAATTGTCTGTTGCGCTCACCAGATTTTTAAAAACTGTAGTTGATCGATAAAAGATAGGGTACTAATATATATATATATATATATATATATATATATATATATATAAATCCTTTCGAGATTTTAATAATGCTTACATGATCGAAATTTCTACAACAAGCAGTGCAACAATAAGACTATCCAAGAAAATGAAATAAGCGTGTTACTCCTTTCTAACCTACCTTGTTATGGCTTGATATAATTTTAAGTTGGTTTAAATTTTCTTAAATTTTTTAAACAATTTTCTTGGCTATTTAGGTATATGATGTAAGGACCAAAATTGTATGCTTTCCACCAAAATTTATGTTTCGCTCTGAATATGCTAAATTACCGGAGTTAATAATTGTTAAAGGAAACGTTATTTTAGTAGCGAAGAAAATTTTATATCTCAAGAACCAAATTTATATTACTTAAACTCAACATATAGATAGTAATCTGTATACGTTTTATAATATTTCACTCAGTCTCTTTTGAGATATTTCCGCGTGAGCTTCGCGAAAAACGAGTTTTTGCCATTTTTGAAAATTCATGAAAAAAAAGGACTATGTTCTCGAAATTTTTACAGCAAGTAGGGCTGTGACTAAGGAAAAATAATCGAAAGGCGAGTTTCTTTTCCTTTATAGATTTTTAACTCGCTAAAAGTCTCATTTTTTATTTGTTTTCGAGATTTGTTTAACCATTTTCTTCACTTTTAAGGTAATAGGTTGTATGGACAAAAGATATAAAGCATGTCTTTATCTTATTGTTTGTTTTTGTTTTGACTCGATATCTGTAAAATTACTAGAATCAGAAAGGCATTTTTCCAATACATGTTTTCAGCTACAGGCCTTTGACCGAGTCTGGCACTCGGAATTGCTTTACAAGCTCCGTCTATTTCTCCATCCTACTTATTTTCTTATTATACAGTCCTACCTGCTGATAAATCTTTCCAAATAAATCACCACAGTTCCTATTCCTCCCCCTTTTCTCAATCTGATGGTGTTCCTCAAGGCAGCATCCTAGGTTCTGTTCTTTATACAGTCTGTACAACTGATATCCCAACCCATCCTAACACCTTCCTTTCTACCTATGCTGATGGCACGTGTGTGCTATCGGTAGATAATGATCCATTTACTGCCTCCCACACTCTTCAATCCCACATCCGAGACCTTGAAGTATGGTGCCAGAAATGGAGAATTAAAATTAATTCTAACAAATCCCACCAAATAATCTTTACCCTTCGCCGTAAACCAATGACTTCCTGCCCCACAGTATCCTTTAATGACGCTCCACTAGCCCCTGTTGAACAGATTCGATACATAGAATAATACAAAACGGAAAAGACAAGAAACTGCCGGATGTTTTCGACTACTTCAACACTTACTGGACAAAGGCCCCAACCTTCCACTTAATTACAAAAGACTTATTTATATGACCATCATAAGACCGATATGGACTAACGTAGTAGAGCTATGGGGCTCTACCAAACCATCAAATTCTTCTCGTATCCAATCCTTACATCCAAAATCCTTCGTAAAATCCTTAACTCTCCTTACTTTATCACGAATAAGCTCATCCCTAAAGACCTTAATATCCCATATGTTACTGAATTAGCCCGAACCAGATATCAACCATTCCATGAAAAACTCCATTTCCACTCTAATACACTGGTTTCTTGGATTGGATTCTTGGAAAAATTGTAAAAATTTAACTTATTAAACCAGCTAACATTTAAATGCAAAATAAATTATTTAATAGGTTATAGGTACATATTTAGCATTCTTCATTGTCATTATCATTGATTTGCCTGGTAAAAGACTTTTTGTGTTCCTTTCTTTTCAGTCTTGGCAACAATGCGTGTGCTTTATCACTTGAAGAGTGGATTACAATTTTGTGGATTGTGGGTGACAATTTAAAAAAAATTCGAGGTCTATCTCTAAACCTGAAGATCTTTGATAATATTTTCAATTTATTTATTAATCTACGCCTGTGATGGTAGCCACTTGTTCTGGGTTATTAAAAAATCTTCTCGAATTATTACTTATCATATCATAATATAATCTTACCATATTATATTGGTGTTGCCGTACCCTACTTTGGAGATGTCCACCAATAAGACCATTTTTTCGCAGAAATCTTTATGAATAGATGCCTTGGCTAATTGGAGCTTTTCTCGGTCATTATTTTTCAGAAATGCGACCATTATGCACTTCTGATTTTAATTTGTGTGACAGATGCAGCAGGAATTCCAAAAACCTCACTCTCCAATCCAGAAAAGCCAAGTTAAAAAGTTTCGGGATTCTCCGGGTTCGTAGACGCCAAATCATTGAATTTTTTTAAAGATTTCCTACATATGAACATCGTAATGTAGATGCAGTACTTTTTGTTGTATTATTGCACACATTTCAATCGACCATTGTTGGGAGAAGAGTGTGTTTGACTGTTATAGTTTCGTTTATTTTTGTTTGTTGTACATTTTGAACCTGATTTTCAATATATTCGACCTATTCGTTAGTCAGACAATTTGTTCCCCACGTACAAGACGAAGTGGCACAAGGAAACTCGAAAAAAGGTTAGCATCACTATTTTTGTCTTCTTCAAATTTTTGCTTATATTGGTTTTGAGTTGATCCATTACATGTCCACTTTTATATAATGTCTAAATCACCCGAATAATTTTAGTTTATAATGTACTTTGAACATCTTTATTGTTTAATGAAGTTTATCCTCTTGTTCTGGAAGATATCTCGTAATATCGGCTTGCTTTTTGACGTGCTTAATGATCGAGCGCTACAAAAGTTTCAACGTTTGGTGCCAACCAATGTGGTGGCTTCTTCAGGTAACGACTTCACCAATGGGTGGGAAGTTTATCTACCTCTTTTGGGACAAAATCTTGGACAGTAAAATTTGTATTCGCATGAAATAATTCTGTTATTCTTATGTGTAGTGCCTATTAAAATTAGAAAGTGTAGTCTAATACGGTTGTAATACTATAAAATATATAATCTCTGTATGCCTTTAAACTCTGTTTGCAATTATTGCGTACATAAATTTCAACACCAGGTTTTCCGTCCGTTTCTATTTATATATTGGACTAAGTTTTTCTTCGGTCAAATGTAAGTTCTAATTACTACCCTTTCCTGTAATCGAAAGTAGAAGTTAGTTTCCAAGAGTAAACGTAATTTATTAAGAATATTCTAGATTCATTCATGGCTTTCAAAATTTGCGCTAGCATCATATTTAGTATTGCCTCTCTGTGAAATAAATTTAAAATCGGAGCTAGTGTTGATATTTGTATTTTAATTCTATTTTCAGTTAGCTCATTGCATTTATCCATAAAAACAAACAAAACTTTTATTTTTAATATATATTTTATCTTGAAAATTTAAGAATTATTGTTTTCATTGGAAATACATGTTTTAGGAATCCCTGTGTCCAAATGACCAAGTCCCGCAAAAGATCTGCTTTTATGTGATCAGTCTATCTCGAAAACGATTAGATGTATAAAACTGAAATTTCGTATTTTAGGAGCGTATAGACCTGAGTTGTTAGAGCAACTTAATAAAAAAAAAAAATAACAAACCAAAATAGCCACTTTATACCATCCATTTTGCACCTCTTTACAATGTTCTCAAAAAAAGGCTCTGCTGATTTTGATTAACCTCGCTATATCGATGTAAAATTTAATGAGCGTTAATATGATGTAGGTTTGATCCTGATTGAAATATTTTAGAAATAATACAACCTAATGCATAAAGCTGTAAATGGTGATGGAGAGTGATGAAAAGCTGATAAAACTAAGTGCTTATTGAAGATAGTAATATTTCATCTGTCGAAGCTTTAACCTTTTTTACTTTTACTTACTATATATAGTAAGGGGAAGTATTGCGATCTTGAAAATTATCGAATTCCAGTTTTTAACGAAAATACACGTTTTAGGGTTCCCTGAGTCCAAATAACCAAGTCCCGCAAAAAGGTCTGTGTGTGGTGTGTGTGTGTGTGTGTGTTGTGTGTGTGTGTGTGTGTGGGTGTGTGTGTGTGTGTGTGTGTGGTAACTCCCGGGCGGAAACGGGAAGTCCTATGAAACTGAAATTTCATATTTAAGACAACTATACGCCCGAGACGTGACAAAACTTTTTTCATCAAAATGAGCTTACCAGAAGAGGCACTTTATACCATGCATTTTGCACCTTTTTTCGATTTTCTCGAAAACGGTTTCGAAGATTTTGATTAAACTCGCTATATCGATGTAAAATTTAATGGGCTTTAATATCATGTAGGTTTTATTCTGATTAAAATGGTCTAACAGAGCTTAAATGCCGATATTTTAAATTTTCCTCTGAAAATAACTATATCTTGTTACCACTGTTAAAATAACTGGTAAATATGCAAGCTGAGCGAATTTTTTGTTTTTGAACATAAAACAGTAATATACATGTATGATATACCGTTGGAAAGCTAATGATTTTAGAAAAAATATTATGGCGTACACAAGCTTTTAAAAGTTAATAAAGAGTGATAAAAAGCCGATAATACTAAGCGATTATTTTAGATAATAATACAATCGATTTTTTAAAATAAAACACATGTTTCTATAGAAATTCCCTTTAATCAATTCTTTAATGGTTCCACTCATTTTTTTTATCTCTTACTGTATTTGAAAATTCTTTAATCGATTCCAAAAACGGAGGTAAGTGAACGTCGTGTGTTGCCCGGAAATGATTTTTTATCTTTAACTTTATTTAAAAGTTCTTAAATTGATTTTATCGAAGGAGCTTAATTAAAATTGTCTGTTGCGCTCACCAGATTTTTAAAAACTGTAGTTGATCGATAAAAGATAGGGTACTAATATATATATATATATATATATATATATATATATATGAATGAATGAATGAATGAATGAATGAATGAATGAATGAATGAATGAATGAATGAATGAATGAAAAAAGAACTTTATTCTGGGACTAGGTCCCTTAAGAATAACATACAGGTACAAAACAAATAAGTATTATGACTGACCATAGAACACATAGAAATAAAAACAAAAAAGACTTATAACATAATGATTACAATAAATATATACAAGTATTTTAAATGGTAAAAACAGAAAGAAATGAAAAATAACAATTAAAAAGATTACAATAGTATCTAAAAGTAACAGGGTTAACAAACCAAAGAAAAAAAAAACTTTAGAAATTTAGATTTATATATATATATATATATATATATATATATAAATCCTTTCGAGATTTTAATTAATCGTAAGTAAAATTTAAAATACGAAGTGATGAAATAAATAATATGTTATAATAAATAAAATATATAAATATACATGACTTAATAATAATTTAAAAGTTGTTTTCTTTGGGAGTGGGAGAAGTCAGGCCGATGTATTTGACAACAAAAACTTCCGACCTTACTGAAAATTATGCACTTTGTTGATGTATTATATGACTGTTTTAAGATTACAACTAAGAAATTACGACGCCCTTTATTGTATTTAATTCCCGTTTTTTTCTTAGTAAGGTTCTTCGTTTTCCTTTCAAATGTTTCCTCCAGAATGTATGTAAGGATTTCTTTCTTGTCCTAAGCATATTTGTATGCGCTCTTCTAGTTTTGGTACTTAGATTTTCCGCTCAAAGTCTATGTTGTGATTTTTTGTTTGCAATGTACATAATTGTTGACATATGGATTTAATGCTGATTGAAACTGCTGTAATGATTTTTTTTTTTTTTTTTTTACTTTTGTTAACGATGGGATACGAAGACTTACAAAATGACTATTGAAAAAATGCTCAAGTCTGTAATGAGGAGGTTTTCTTTTTTTTTTTACATTATTTCATTTGTTCTTTGAATTGTGACATAAATAGCTAAAACTAAAACTTTTTGAAATTTACCAGATTTATTTCATAATCTTTACCAATGTAGGGTCTTTTAAATTTAAAAAATCGTATTCATGAAAAATATATTGAATGTTTTGCAATAACTAATACCAATTTATCTGGATTTAAAAATGGAAATTTAGCTAATTTCAAATAAGGAAGCATTATTTATATATTCCTAAACGTATTCTCCCTTCATACATTTCGGCTTATATTGAGTTCGTTAGTATATTTATAAGTAAATTTATGTAAGTTGATTTCTCTTTTTTTATTTTCCCACTAAAAATATGCTTATCTAACACCTCAGGCTCATTACTTATTTGTGATTGGTATTAATTCTGGATATTTTTTAAAGGTTTGTTTCTTTGCTTATGTAAAGTGTATATATATGTGTGTATATATATATATATATATATAATATATGTATTATTATATATATATATAATATATGTATTATTTATATATATTATATATAATATATGTATTATTATATACATATATATAATAAAAAATCTGGTGCGGTCAAGACACGGCTTTCAGTTACCTCCGTTTTTAAAATCCCTTAAAGAATTTTAAATACAATTAGAGATAAAAATAAGTGAAACTTTTAAGAATTAATTAAATCGAATTTCTATAGAAACATGTCTTTTATTAAAAAATCGATTTTATTATTATATAAAATAATCAGTTCGGCTTTTTATCATCCTATATTCACTTTTACAAGCTTGTGTATGAGATAATATTTTTTTTCTAAAAACTTTAGCTTTCCAACAGTATATGATACATGATATGATACATGTTAATATTGCTGTTCTTATGTTCAAAATCAAATAATTGCATTAAAAAAAATATTTTTTCAGTTTTATTCTTTAGTTGGATATCGAATTCGTTCAACTCATATATTTATCCGTTTTTTATCAATGGTAACAAGATGATATGTGGTTTAGTGGCATAAAATTTAAAATATCGCCGTTTAAGCCCCATCAGACTATTTCAAACACAATGAAGCCTTCATGATATTAAAGCCCATTAAATTTTACATCGATATAGGGATCATACCTCCGGGCCATTAATGCATCATACTAGGACGCGAGGTCGAAATTAACAGAACGTTCGTCGTTGGATAATGCTTTGCTTATTGGCAAGTTCTACATTTTGTACATTTTAATTCACTATATTCTAATGAAAAAAAAAAAAAAAGTGAAAACAAATAGAATGATTAATGGCGTTGAACCATACTTTTTCTTCTTCATTGGCGCAACAGACGCATGAAGCTGTCCTTGGCTTCCTCGATCTTTCTGCCCCTGACAGTCCAGTCTGCAGCATGTGTCGTGCTTATTCCTGTTTTTCTCAGGTCTGAAAGGACGTTGTATTTCCATCGGGATCTTGGCCTGCCCTTAGGTCATGTCACGTCTGGAGTGCTTCTATATACTTTTAGAGGGTCCCCGCTAGTTTCCATTCTGAGCATGTGTCCGATCCACTTTATTCTTTGCAACATGGTGGAGCTTGAAATACTAAAATCTCGGTAACCAACATACAGTTCTACACCTGCGCAGACGCTACGTTTCATTTTTCCTGACAGGTCCGGAAATGCGCCTGAGGATATTTCTTTTGAAGCAGTCAACCATATGTGCAACAGATTTATTGATCCTCTTAGGCTATAGGCCTTATGATACATTTGTATAATCTTAATTTTGTAGCGCGGCTTAGAAGTTTGCCTCTGAAAAACTTGGATAAGGAGAAATATGCTTTATTGGCTGCTGCCAGTCTAGATCTTATTTCAGTCTCTTCTTCCATTTTCTCACTGCTAGCTGTTCCCAGGTATTGGAAGCTGGGAACAACCTCAAAAGCATAGTTTCCCATTCGGCCTTGTCGTGGAGCTGTCTCATTCATTTTTATGTTCATCATCTTTGTTTTATTTGTATTTATTTTAAGTCCTTTGGTTTTTGTTTCCTTTTCTATTTTTGTAGATGGATTCCTCCACAGCTTCTGGAATTATTGTAGCTTTTCCGCTGCTAGTAATAGATCCGAAGGCGGAAAGGACAGGTTAATTTGGAAATAATCGGCATACAGATGTGTTCAATAAGGAGAGAAAGGTCATTTAACAGCTCAATCAATAAGGTAAACAGAAAATAGGGTGGGAGACAGTAATGAGCCCTGTGGAACACTATATGATAGAGGCAGAGTTATGGAAGGAGATTGGCCTGAAACCAATATGTACTGAGAACGGTCAGAAAGGAAGACTTGAACGATCGCTGAGCACTAATGGATAAAGGAAGATTTCTAAGTTTGGTAAGGAGAATGTTGTGATCAACGGTATCGAAAGTTTTAAAAAAATCTAGAAGAATGAGGATTGTTACTTGTTGGTGTTCCATGGCGATGAGAAGGTCGTCCAAGGTTCCGATCACGTCTTGAATCACCGCTATTATTTTGATCAATGGTTATCACCTCATAATCAGTTTTTCGGTTGTTTTAAAATACTTAGCTGATTCGCTTCGTTCTCGTAGGTTCTTAATTAAAGTTTTTTCATAGTATTTCTTTCACTAACTTATATATGAAATATACAGTAAGGGAAAGTATTGAAATCGTGAAAATTTCAGTTTTTAATTAGTTTTCAACAAAAATGCATATTTTAGCCCCCTTCTTCTACTTTTACTTCTTCTTATAGTGCCGTATCAGCGAAGGGGAGCGTTTAGCCAACGGCTCCTCCAATACTCTCTGTTCCGAGCTAGGTTCCTGGCCTGGCAAAGATCTTTGCCTCTACCTCTGCAAAGCTTGCTAAAGTACTCCAGGTAGAACATCGTAGTCGTCTAGTCGCCCCGAGATCTCCAGCTTTCAGCTCAATACAAGAGTATCGGCAAATATACAGACCTGAAGATATGGGGCTTACACCTCTAACCACCTTTCGCTTCCCTGTAACAGTAGTGCAGATCTGAAAGTAGACTGCATTTGCCTTCTTAATTCTATTTGATATTTTGAGTCCAGTTTCCCAGATCTTTTTATTACAGCGCCGAGGTTGGTGAAACCCGTAACCACTTCCATTTCCTCTCCGTTTCAGTGTATAAGGAAATCGTCCGCTTGCCTTCCCACTTGTAGTATCTTGCTTTTCAAATGAAATGAAATTAAATTTTATTCTAGTACAGATAATGTGCTGGTATCTATTTGCATTCTTGTCGGCGGAGCTCTTCTTGATCTTCTTCAGTCACCGCTTGATGTGAAATTAACAGTGTCTGCCACAAGAACAATGGCATCTGCGTAGAGGAGAAGTTTAATTACCACTGGCTCAAGTTTCCAAGGCCCAGGAAGGTTCTCTCTGTTCTTCTTTTGCATATGGTGTCAACTCAATCCATGTAAAGCAAGAAAAGCAAAGGGCTCATACTGTCCCCTTGTTTGGCCCCTCTCGCTATGCTAAAGACATCAGGCTCCTGTCCGTTCAGCCTTACTACTCCTTTTAGTTCTTGGTAAATGGATTTAATGGCCGCCGCAAAGTTTCTTGGGTCATTCTTAACTCAGTGAGCCTCCCACATTTCATGCCTTGGAACGGAGTCAAAAGCTGCTTCTGAGTTCAAGGAAGGCGAGATACATGCATTAGTCTCTGCCCCAAGATTTATAGAGAACATTCCGCAAAAAGAAAATGTGGTCATGGGTTTGCCATCCTGGTCCTAAGTTTTGGTTTTGCCTGAGTCTAAATAACCAAGTCTCGCAAAAATATCTGTGTGTGTGGTAAATCCAGCAACAAAACGAAAAATTGTACGAAACAGAATTTCATATTTAAGACACCATATGCCCGAGATTTTACAGCTACTTTTTCACTAAAATCGCTTTTCCGTGTTAATTTATATCACGCATTGCGCAAATTTTTACGAAGAAATGCCCTAAAAGAAATATCAGAAAAAGCAGACTACAAATTTTCTACGAAAAAACGGATTTTATTACGACAGAAAAACCACGACAAAAAAATAATAGAGACGAAATATGGGCAAATAAAAGTTACAAAGAAATTTAAGTATCTGAGAGAAACAATAAGCAATAACGGTCCGGAAAAGGAAAACATGAAAGAGAGAATCACTAAGATGGAAAGATTAAACTATGCAACAGGCAACATTTACAATAAGAAGAGCCTATGCTCTAACGCAAAAATCAGGCACTACAATACGGTGATAAAACCAGTAATTTTGTAAGGGATGGAAACATCATGTCTCCCCAGTCTAGAAAAATTACTGAAAGTAGAGAGATGGATCCTGAGGAGAATCTATGTGCCTAAAAATCACAGGAAGGCTATTGGTAGAGACCGAAACAGGAAATCTACAAGGGGATAAAAGACCTGGAAACCGAGATAAGAATCAGAAGACTAAGATTCTTTGGGCACATGGTAAGTATGGACCAAGGGAGACTGAACAAGAGGATATTCGACCGAATCCGTGAATACAAGAGCGTGGGAGGATACATAAGGCAAATGAGAGAGGAGAAGGACAAATTAAAAATAACGGACAAACACTGCCTGGACAGAGAGCAATATGCAAAGAAATTGAAAGAGATCACGGTTCTTGCGGGAAATAAAGAAAAACGGAAAGGTACTGTGTGGTCGGAGAAAAGGAAGCAAAAACACGTAGAAATGATGAGAAGGTACTGGGAGAAGAGAAAGGCAAAAATGAAGAATAAAAAAAAATAATGATATTCGCGTGGTCTTATAGGCCTTTTCGTTAAAAAAAAAAAAAAAAAAAAAAAAAAGTAACTTGAATTTTGTAGATTTAAAAAAATTGACCATTTCATCTTGTTGAAAATAATAAAAAAAAAGGACTAAACTTATAAGTTGAACAAATTTGATTGCCAACTGAAGGTGAAAAGAGCAAACATGATTGTTTAGGTAAATTTTGTTTTGTTTTTTACGATTTTCGAATGTTTACGTTAAATTAAGTTTCATTTAATGATTTTACCAACCGACGTTAGTGAAAGTCGTGTGTTGTTTGCACCCTTTTTTTTCTTGCTGCAACATAAATTTGGTTCATTTTTTTTTTAAAGCTTACATTTTAATAGAATAATGGTATTTGATCCAGAAAATGGTTGGAATTAGCATTCCTTCTTGACCTTGCTAAATATTAGACGGAAAACCATATCTGATCTAACCTAAAGAAAAATAAATCGGAGAAGACAAAAGAACTAAAATTAAAGCTTGAAAGTTATTTATTTATCAGCCTCTAGAATTAAATATTGTTTAACCGTAGTTATAATATAAATACTTAGGTAAATTCACAAGAAGAAGTAAAGTAAAGTTTAAAACAAGCTTCATAATTGCATAAGAATAGAAAACCGAATGTAAAGTGTAATTAACAAATGAGGAAATAAATTTTCTTGAGGAACAATAAGGGAATGCAGATTATTTAGTAATGAAAATAATAAATAATACAGTTGTTTTGTTTGTTTATTTATTTAACGTCACTTTTTGCTACTGTGGCTAATCGGATGATGATACAGTGGGAGTCCTAAATTTTGCCTATCCAGGTTTAATTAAGATGATCCCTATCCCTATCTTAGGATATTTAACGAGTTCCTGACATCGCACGAGACCTTGGAAATAAAAGGCTTTAAGCTAGCCATTATGCACAGGTCACCCCTAGAGACAATGTACTGTGGTCCAATAATAAAGAAACGACAGAATTTTTGCCTTACTTGTACAATCTTTCTTAAGTGGATATAGTATTGGAAATCAACGTCTCCATGGATCTCTTATAAAGGCTGAATAGTAACAGAAACAGAAAAAATAGGATAATAAAAAAAAATATAAAGTAATAAACTCTGCGGGTATTATGTATATGTATATATATATATATATATATATATTATATATATATATATATATATATATATATATTTTATTTATTTATTTATTTATTTAAGAAGAAAATTACCCTCTTCCCCCTCAAAATTTGAGGCATACGTTTCAAGATGCCTAGAGCACGAATAACGAACAAAAAAAAAATACGTTTCTCCCTATTAATAAATAAATAAATACATACAATTTTGCTCTCAGTGCTATTTCATATAGAATTACATTTTCTATAAAATGAAAAAAAAAAATTGAAATTGGTTCAGAATTAGCAGATATATAGCGTTTTAAAATTAGCAGTGGTGACTTGTTATTTTCCTTTGAATAATTTATTGCTTTTTATATAATTTAATTGCCTATCAACAGCTATATAAACAGTTATACCCTAATATTGTTATTTGGAAATAATAAACTATTGTTTAATAATTTGCAGGGTTTTTTTTTTTCTCTAGAAGTTTGAAAATATGATTTTTATTGTATTGAGATGCTTTTGTTGACAAACAGCTGTTTAGAAAATAAATTGTGAGCGGTCAACTTTTTAATAAACATACGGGAAACCTAGATCGTGGTCAGAGAAAATTTAGTCTTTAGCGACCTCATGTGATAGCAAAAATATATTAGATCCAATAATAAATTGTTTTTGAAAAAATCTACCGATAGAGACAAGAATCTGCAGAAGAACATATTTTGAGTTTTACACGTTTTGAAAGTCTAATAAAATAAAATGTCAGGTCTATTACTTCAATGTTATTTCTTATGATAATGTGCCATTAGCATTATGAGTAATAAACTTTTTATAAAATAAGAAAATGTATGCATGCATTCATTTTCAAAACATTATTTCCATCTGAATGTGAATACAAATAGCATGTTAATGCCAAAACATAAATTTGCCGGCACCTGTTCACTTCTGCCAGCAAATAAATTATGTTAACCCCCAACAGGGTTGGTTTCGCTGGAAGCAGAAAACAAGGTTCGCTGTTGACGTTACATAAGGAGCTGTGGTTTGATTCGGCTCAACGAAAGGAATGGACACTGACCTTAGCAATGGAGGTGGAGCCAAAAGGTTACTTATCGTATAAATAGCCTTCTCTTCTCTCAGTGGTCGCCTTCACTTTTATCAATCAACTTTCGTTACAAGAAAAAAAGTTGTTTAATAGATTAAAAGAATCGCATTATTATTATTTTTATTTTATCACCTGTAAAAGACTGTGACACGTGGAGTAAACATAAAACTTAAAAGAAAAAAAAATATTTAGGGTGTTATCCACTTAATTATTCCTAACTAATAGTCTTATCATTAATACAGTTGTAATAAAATGTTCTTTGTCTTATAACAGACTAACTCTAAACCAGAACATTTTAACAATCAAATGCTTTACACACAAGATTTGTCCTAACAGTACAGGTATCTCCATCAAACACTCGTATTCTGTATTTATGATGGCTGTCATTTGCAGAAAAAACAATTTGGTTCTTATCATTTTAGAAAGAACTAGTCTAAACCAGATATTATCTTCAACTTGAGAACCAACCTTTAGTGAGGGAGAGAATATAACATATAGATGCACTTACTTATTTATGTATGATACAGCATTTAATTGTTGATTTTAGGGCTTTTATTTTAACTTTTCTTCAGACTAGGTGCAAAACGCCTTCGAGACCAACATCCAAAATAACTAACGCATTATTTTTTTTTTTTTTTTAAGATTGATTCACATGATTTTAGAAAAACATTTTTTACTCGATTATCATAAAGGGCTTTATGGTCTAAAGTTCTACGGCGATTAAGCTCGGTATTTATTTTGTGGCGGCCCCATGGTGAATTTTAGACCTTTTCATTATTGTAAAAATGAGGTAGCTATCTGTAGAATGGCTGGTCATTTTTGCTACAATTGGAGGAGGAAAGGACGTGAAGGACCAAAATAAAATATCTAAGAATAAGATATTAAGTTACCAGAAGCACGGTTTAGGAACTTCAATATACTATTAAAAATCGCCTATCCAGGTTTTATTAGGATAGGGATCTTTAATGAGTACCTGACATCGCACAGGCTCGGCACCACCTTTAACGTCCCCTCCGAAGGACGGCATAACTATGGATTTTTTACTTCCATTAAAAAATCCTAGGGCCACCCACAGGTTTAAACCCGCGACATTTGGCATAGAAAGCTGTTATGCTAGCCTCTACGCTATGGGTGACCCCCATAAAAAAATAAATAAAATAATCGTTATTATAAAATTCTTTAAAAATTAAATTATAGAGAATAAAAATAAAAACTTATTTAAATGTGTAACATCGAAAATTAACGGATAACATTGAATGGATAGCTAAATTCCGGAAAAGCCCCTCTACTTAGATATGGCACATCCTCCTTTTCTCTTCTTTGGTATTTCCGGCTATCTTGCCTTCTGCATCGGAAGTCCATGATCAAAGTTGTTATTCCAGATTCCACTTTGTCATTTCTTATAAAGTTTCACCTTATGTCAGTTTCTCTTATCTTTCCTGTTTTTTTCGTACTTAACTTACTACTGACGTTTTCTTAATGGCATAACCTAATGAACTTATGCTTTCAAATAAGTACAAATGTAATACCTATATTAGAATTTAAAAGTTTTTGTAAATTGTTTTAAAATATTTTAATTTTTAATTTTTTTCTTTCTTAAGTAAATATTTGCTTCGTCTGGAATTATTATTTCTTTGTCAATAAGAACCGTTGAACGCTAAAATATTTTTACAGTTTCTGTTTCTAAATAGAAAATGAATAATTTAATATTTCGTTTACATATTTTTTATATCTTGTCCCGGTTGAACAGATCCGATATCTAGGACTGCACCTTGACAAACGTCTCACTTGGAACCCTCATACAAGACTTAAACGACAAGAAACTGCTCGACGTTTTCGACTACTTCAACACTTACTAGACAAACGTTCTAATCTTCCACTTAACTACAAAAGACTCATCTACATGACTATCATAAGGCCGATATGGACTTACGGAGTAGAGCTTTGGGGCTCTACTAAACCATCGAATTCTTCCCGTATCCAATCCCTACAATCCAAAATCCTTCGTAAAATCCTCAATGCTCCTTACTTTGTCACGAATACACTAATCCATAAAGATCTTAATGTTCCGTATGTTGCTGATTTGGCCCGATCTAGATACCATTCCTTTCATGGCAAACTCCATTCCCACCCTAATCCTCTAGTTTCAAACCTTTCTTCCTCTTCGATTCCTGACAATCCTCCGAGGCGTCTGAAAAGGAGATGGCCCCGAGACCTTCTAGTTTAAATAATTTTTAGAGTGCTTCCATTGGGAAGCTTCTCTACATGTGTTTCATGCCTTTATATATTTCATCTAATTTACTAGTTGTATTCCTGTATACAGTTGTAAATTCCAATAAATAATAAAAAAAAAAAAAAAAAATATTTTTTATTCGAGGAGTTAAATTCATTCTCAGAAGCAATTGGTTTATTATTTTCAGTAATAAAACCATGTTTAGTTCAACATTGAAACATGAAATTATCATCCGCCATTGTGTTTGCATAAGGAACGAAACAAAAGTGTTGTTTCTGTTTTGTAGAGTTTTGATTCTTATGTCTTTGTTTTAATTATCTCAAAAGTGTGTAAATGACGTGGGCAATTTTATTGAAAGACAATTAAATTAAATACTAATAATATTTTACTATTAATCATATTCATAAAGTACTGTGACTCATGATCTTCTTTTCTCCAAACATTATGAGTCTCACTTCATCAACTTTTCACTTATCCTGCAGAGTTGGTGATAATGGAATAAACTACTAGATTTTCCTTAAATATATAAATGTTTCTTTCAGTTATCTAGATATGAAATAGTAGGGAAAATATTGCGATCGTGTACATTTTCGAATTTTTTTTAGTTTTCAAAGTAAATACACGTTTTAGAGTCCCCTGAGTCAATATGTGTCCATGTGTTTGCGTTAAGTTTAACGCAACAACGAAAAGTTATATTTGAGACAACTATAAGCCCGAAATGTTTTAGCAATATTCTCTTCTAAATCAGCTGACAGAAAGGTTTACTTTATACCATGCATTTTGCACCTTTTTACGAATTTCTTAAAAACGGCTCCAACGATTTTGATTAAACTCACTGTATCGATATAAATTTAATGAGCTTTAATACAAAGTAGCTTTCGTTCTGATTGAAATTGTCTGACAGGGTTTAAATGCATTTAATTACTGTCTGAAGTACATTTAATTTTGTATATTTGAATAAATTAACCATATTTTCTTGTTAACATTGAAAAAAAAAACGGAATAATATATAAGTTGAACGAATTCGATATCCAACGAAAGGAGAAAAGAGCAAAAATATTTGTTCATGTAATATTTGTGATTAAGAAAATGAAAAGAGGAATATAGATTGTTTAAGACGGCGTTGTTTAACTTCGGCGAACGTACAAAAAAACCGAAGAGTTCGAAGCGTTTATTTTATCATTTCTGCTATATGTGATAGTTTTACTGTTAGCCATTTACCTTTAACCTTATTTAAACTAAATTGGAAGAGAAGGTATCGCGGGTTCTAAAAATGTCGTGGATTCAGACAGTAGTTTCCAATTTAAACATCGATTACTAAACTATTATCTTAAAATCCCCTGACTTTGATATGGACTTTCCACTAATAATGTTTTAAGGAGTTCAATAGAAGAATGTGGAAGGATTTACCGGAAATTCCACACCTCGAAATTCCACTACCATTTATTCAGAAGCAACGGATGGAAGTCTACTAAATTACGGTTACGAAACACGCACATATTACTCGAAAGTTCTAATGTTATCTCCAAGAACCATTTAAGGACGATGGCATCTGAGGTGGAAGTAAGGGACTTGCTGCGCAGAATAAACAACTGTTAAAGACGAGAAAGACCGAAGATGGGACTGGCCGGTGAACCCGTTCCAGTGTGGATCAGTGTGTGAACTTGTTGCGCAAGGGTCCCGGAGGAAGGCCGGCTCTTGCGTAAGGCCTAGATGTCGAGGAAGTGGTCACTGCTGCCCCGAGTCCTAGCGGCCTGCTTCCTTCGGGCTGGATGATGGAGTCATCTCCAGGCTTCTTGTTCTCTATTCTATTGCGCTAAAGGACATGCATTAAGTAACAGTTGCCAAGTGATAGTTTAGATTCCAGCAGAATATATCATTATAGCGAAAAACATTTTCATAAAATAATTTTGTTACATTTCATAGAAATAATGTTACAGTATTATTGGAAATAACAATTTCTAAACATCTTAATTTTCTGCATGGTTGACAATGTCTTTAGGGGTCAAATGAAAACGAATCCAGAGCCCTTCATCTATCTTTATACACACACACACACACACACTCATATTTACGTATATTTAATAACATATACTTATTAACCGTTTTCCTAAAAAAAAATACGAATCTCACAGTACGAGCCCAAGACCCTTCATAAGTTGTAGTGGTGCAAGTTTTTTATTTATTTATTTATTTTTAATTTATTTTACTTATTTATTTTGCACTTAATGACTCATAACAGTTCGCGACTGTATATGCGCATGTGTGTGTATTTATATGTATATTTATTTCATTGAAGGTATGGGAATAATCTTTCAAAAGAAAGATTACACCGAAAATGCTTCGTATAGCTTCAATGCTGTTTGCTTTTTGCGATATTATCTCATTCATGATCACCTTAAAGATCCATATCTTGCTATTTGAGGATGTGTGACAATTATACTATTCTAGTCCACAACAGTGTGATTCCTATTCATTAAAAACCACCTCACTATTCGCCTTTACCACCCCAAGAAACTGCCGTTGTGTATAACTTCGCGGGAGTCGTGAGGCTTTGGGACTCAGCCATTAAATTATTCTCGTATCCAATCTTAACAACCCATACGCTTCAATGCTGTTTGCTTTTTGCGATATTATCTCATTCATGATCACCTTAAAGATCTATATCTTGGTATTTGAGGATGTGTGACAATTATACTATTTTAGTCCACAACAGTGTGATTCCTATTCATTAAAAAACACCTCACTATTCGCCTTTACCACCCCAAGAAACTGCCGTTGGGTATAACTTCGCGGGAGTCGTGAGGCTTTGGGACTCAGCCATTAAATTATTCTCGTATCCAATCTTAACAACCCATACGCTTCAATGCTGTTTGCTTTTTGCGATATTATCTCATTCATGATCACCTTAAAGATCTATATCTTGGTATTTGAGGATGTGTGACAATTATACTATTTTAGTCCACAACAGTGTGATTCCTATTCATTAAAAACCACCTCACTATTCGCCTTTACCACCCAAAAAAACTGCCGTTGGGTATAACTTCGCGGGAGTCGTGAGGCTTTGGGACTCAGCCATTATGCATTTAATGCGGTTTGCTTTTTTAAGAATTAGCTCATTCATGATCACCTTAATGATCTGTATCTGTCTTATTTCGCCCTAACCATTTTTTAATTTTTTTTTTCATTGCAAAATCCATTCAAACACATAACCAGAACATGAAGAGAGATGCAAACAAGAAACTGATCACACTTCTCGACTATGATTTTAACACATGATTTTAATAATTACTAATTTTTTTTTTTTTTTTAACATCATTCATTGAAATTTACAACTGTACTTCAAGGTACAACAAGTAAATGTGACAAAAGATAAATGGCGTGAAATAAACTTGAAGAAGAACTACCCAATGGCAGCACTCCTGTAAATTTTGTAAACTAGAAGGTCTCGAGGCCATCTTATTTTCAGACGCCTCGGAGGATTGTCAGGAATTGAAGAGGAAGAAAGTATTGAAACTAGAGGATTAGGGTGGGAATGGAGTTTGTCATGAAAGGAATAGTATATAGATCGGGCCAAATCAGCAACATACGGAACGTTGAGGTCTTTATGGATAAGTTTGTTCGTGACAAAGTAAGGAGCATTGAGGATTTTGGATTGTAGGGATTAGATACGGGAAGAATTCGATGGTTTAGTAGAGCCCCTAAGCTTTACTCCGTAAGTCCATATCGTCCTTATGATAGTCAGGTAGATGAGTTTTTTGTAGTTAAGTGGAAGATTAGAACGTTTGTCTAGTAAGTGTTGAAGAAGTCGAAAACGTCGTGCAGTTTCTTGTCGTTTGTCTTGTGTGAGGGTTCCAAGTAAGGCGTTTGTCAAGGTGAAGTTCTAGATATCGGATCTGTTCAACCGGGACAAGAGGAGTATTATTGAAGGAGACAGTAGGGCAGGATGTCCTAGGTTTACGACGAAGGGTAAAGGTAGTTTGGTTGGATTTGTTGGCATTAATTTTAATTCTCCAGTTCTGACACCATACCTCAAGGTTTCTGCGGTGGATTGGAGAGTTTGAGAGGCAATAGTTGGATCAGAATTGACTGATAACACACAAGTGTCATCAGCATAGGTAGAAAGGAAAGTGTTAGGATGTGAAGGGATATCAGCTGTGTAAAGAATGGGTCCTACTGGATACTGCCTTGAGGAACACCAGCAAACTGACTAAAAATGGATGAATAGGAATTATTATGATTGACTCTGAAGGATCTGTCAGTGAGGTAGGACTGAATAATAAGGAAGTATGTTGGGGGAAGGAATTTGCGGAGCTTGTAAAGCAACCCTGAGTACCAGACTCGGTCTAAAATTTCTACTTAAATTTAAAAATCTCATTTGCATGACTATAATTTTTTAATAGCAAACTCTATACCCATTTAACCCCCTATTCAAATTATTTGTTACCTTTTCGATTCCTGATGACTCTCTATAAAGAAAATGGTCTCAAGACTTTCTGATTTACAATAATTTTTGGAGTGCTGCCAATAGATAGTTTCTTTACCTAGATGTACTAACTTAAATACATCCGTAAATTTTAAGAAACCTACTTTTTAAAAGATGAACCGCAAATGAACACAAAATATAGTGGAACTCACAAGTGTTTAATATATTAATTAATCAAATGTAATAATTTTCCTTATTTTAAATCTTTCCGTCCTTTTCAAGACGTAAAAAAATTTACACTATTAGCTACTTCCCCGCGGCAATTGAAATTGTGGTCAAGATATACATATGTATTTTATTTTATTATTCTTATTTTGTTTGCAAGTCCAATATTATCATAATTTAGAAAAAAAAAATTCAAATCTAAATATGTAACATAGAGTCATATGAAAAAGTTGATAAATAGAAAAGATTGACTGGCATTGTTTAATTACTCCAGATCTTCTTTTTCTAGTAGAAATGTGCTCAAAAGAGAATTTATCTACTAGTAAATTAGTGATTGTGATTAAAAATACTAATAAGGGAATAAACTATATTCATAGCCACTCGTGGAGGATTTTTTAACAGTTTTATTACAAAAACTTTTTTGGGAAGCATTAAGCCACAGTCGTGTTCAACCACAAGTATTAGATTTAGTCTTACTTAGATAGCGCCCTGAAACTGTCAAGCCCCACGCTTATCCACAGGAATAAACCTGGACTGTACCCTAAGGGAGCGATGATAGAAGCAGAGGAGACAGCCGCTAAAACTTCAGCAGTAGCCAAGAGCAAGCTGGAAAAACAAGCCCCGGAAAGATACCAGCAAGGATGAAAGAGACTGGACCGTCCCAAAGAAGTTCAATAAACCAAGAAACAAACTTTACTGTAAATATCTCAAATTTATTGTAACATAACAGTACAACTAATAATCGTAGGTCTAGAAAGAACAATATTCCTAAGGAACCTCCAACAATAGTGGTTAGTGGTGCGATCGGTACAAGAAACATAACAAGAGATCTGCAGACCTCTGGCTTTAAAGATTTAGAATTACAAAAAACGACTAACGGGGTCCGAATTTTTCCAGTGTCGATGGGATTAAAAGACTTTCTCCAATCCATTTTATAATTATTCGGTTTCGAAGGAACCAACTACGAAAATAATTGTCACATATAACTCAGATGTTGATCACGATCTGGAGGACATAAAGTCTGACCTAGACCAACGTCTCCAAGGAGTTTTAAATGTCCGCAGAATACGGATAAGTGTTAAAGATAGGTGAGAGAAAGACTTTCCCCTCATCTTAGTTACTACTACACTTGACAAGAAGTTGGAGGACATTGTCGGAGCTGCACTCTATAAACAAAGTCCTCTTTAGTGTAAAGAAGTATAGAGTACCACTACCAAAGGCCTATAAGATAGACAGAACAGGCCAGCAAACAATATAGCATATTTAGGTGTTACTCTAGATAGACAGCTAACAATATCTCTTTGCACTGTGAGAAGTAAATCAGGTCGGTTAGGGCAAAGTCCTAAAGACTAAAGCACCTGCTTACGTGAACAAACTTGTCACTCCGCCTCCAATTATGGATTTACAAAGGTGTTATTAGGCCGGCCCTCTTATATGGAGTGCCGAAGCTATCAAATATATCTCACACAAAGTGTAGTTTGGAGCTCTTTGCAGTTGTAGCCTACAACTGCAAAAAAGCTTCAACATTTTAAAAATGGGGTGCTGAGGCGAATTCTAAAGCATACCTTTCTGAATAGAACAAAACCAACTTACTGCAACCACTCTGGAACTCCCGACAGTGTCAGACCTTATCTCACAGAGGCATATCAAATTTTTTGATAGCCTCCAGCACAGTACAAAGCAATTATTTAACACACAAACCTTCGGCCAAGACTGAGTAACACTAAGTTGACCTACTCTACAAACTAGTGATCCCCATAACAAGAAATGAAACATAATTGATAATTGTTCTATATTAAACCCTCTGTTCAGAACCCTCTTAAAGTGCATTAGACGCAGCTGAAGATACGCCAGAAGAGGAATCAGCAAATCTAATCCGATTACAAAACCTGCATTATATGGGGATAAGAAAAAAAATGTTGATGTGATTAAATATGCAAATATCTTTTGCAGGGTTATTTATTAATTATATAGACAGACTAAAGAATAATTTTGTCAGTGAACGCAGTCTCCTCAGGCGGTCAATATACCTGCGTAGTCTGATTTTAGGTTAAAATACAAAAATTTTATCTTGTTTTGTAGTATTTAAATTTGTTTGTTTATTGTTTCTGTTTGAAAAATATCTAAACACGTAAAAGATAATTTACTATGAACCTAGACCACCAATTTAGAAAGAACCGACATATAACTAACCTGTAACCTTTTAGATTACATGAGAAAGACATCATTTGTTCACAGTTTAATGTTATTCCAAATAATAACAAATCTCAAGTTCATGTAATGTTTCTATTTTGTTTTACATTGATCTATTTTGGTTTTGCTGTATTTTTCTCTATGATCTTCACCTGGTTTCTCACTCTCCTTACCTTTGGGTGATATTTCATTTCTTCATTCATCCCTAGGTATTTCTTGCACTCAGGTTTTGCATTAATCGTCCGGTTTGACCTGTACAATCATTGGAAATTTTTGAAGATTATACAGCATACGTCTAAATGAAACCCACACTTCAAATCAATAGTAACGCTGGTTATTGCAAATATAGCTCATACAATCTCTGTCGTTTCGTTAATCAAAAGATATTAATAACAAGCTGACCCAACAGACAATGTACTTAGGGATTGCAATCCGGAAAATCGGATCCGGTAATCCGGCGGATCCGGCTTCACCATACGTTAACCGGATCCGGTTATAGCAATGTTTGGTCAAAAATAGTGCAGCTTAATAAAAAAAAAGTACTTTAAATGCGTTACATTTAGTGTACATATGTGATGATGTCGTTCGACGCCGAATCCGTTCAGCATCATTCGTTCGCCTTTCGCGAGACAATATATGTGTTTTTGTTTTGTTGGTGCTTCACCTAAATGTAAGTAAACAGATATTATTATCTTCGAAATACGCGAGCTATAGCATCCTATAAGTTGGCTGTAGAGGAACTTCTGAAACAACTCAACAAATTTTTTTAGAGAAATTGCTCACTCAAGTACTGACACACTCAAGTGTTAAGGTACTGAATTATATGAAAAACTGCTTACAAATCTGTTGAAATCTAGGAAGATTGATCTCTGTTACTGCTCACTTCTTCCCATACTTCACTTTCTCAGATAGCTCTATTGATTTATTAAGTTATTTTATAAAATCTTATATAATTATCCTAGCGTAATAAACTCAGATGGGAATTGTGATAAAAATAATTTAAAATTATTTATGAATGCGAAAAATCACAAACAAGTCTTATATTTATGATAGACACTATCATATTTCGATGAAAATGTCTAATAAATGGTATAATTATCACAATAATGAGTTTGTATTAGTATTACAAATCTTTAAATTATTCTACTGACAATATTTGTTTTTCAAATAGTATGTAAGTACCTAATAACTTTAGTATAATATCTATTTTGATTTTGGGTGGTAGGAAACAAATAGTCTTTATTTTCAACAAATGGTAATCAATAGCCGACTATTTAAGTAGCCATTAAAATTTTACTTGTTACCTAAACTACTAAACTTTAATTTTTGCTCCATATTTAATCCTAACATAACTTTTATTTTATAAACTTCCTATAATGACTACAATTATACTCAAATAACTCACTAACAGTTCATCTTGGACCGAAAAGTGAAAATCAACCTGATTTTGTGTGTGATTGTGGATCCGTCCGGATTGATGAAATTTGGGACCGGATCCGGCCGGATTGAAAATGACACCGGATTGCAAACCATAAATGTACTGTCTTAACTATTACCATGGCAAAAAGGGATCAATTTTCTATTACACACCTTTTTTTCTTTCATAATAACCCTATCTTGACTGTTAAAAAAAATCACAACAAATTGGCGAAATCTGTCAAGTCGGTCATGCGTGATGCGAAGACCAAGGGAAGAGGGGATTCATTTCCATATAGTTCTCTATCCTCTACTGCACATAAAACCGTAGATATTACTTTTTTTTTTTGGCTAGTACTAGTATTTTTTCAACCATTTCAAGGCAGAAATATCTCTTAATTTTGGATAATCTTGCAGATACTAAATCAAAACAACGATTTTAAATTCAGTGATTTTGAATACGTGAGCTATACCAATCATCAATTATAATAGGAAATAATTTACTTTGTGCCTTTAACACATTAGTTCGTTTTATTCTTTTTTTTTTTTAATTTTGGAAAGCAGATGTAAGATTAATATTCAGAATGTGAATTTTATAGGAGCGCAATATGGTTTCGCGATATCTATTAGAATTCCGCTTGATCTGATCAAGATACAAGAACGCTTGTAGAAAATGTGGCCAGACAAGAGGTCGCTTCAGAGGACATGATGCTATGTGATATTTTTTCATAATTTATTCACCTGTTCCTGTTCAAGAGAAAAGGAAGTTTCTTCTGGAGAAGCCCGGAGGTTGTTGAATGTAAATAGATTAAATCGGTTGAGAAAGGTTACCACTGTTACGTGAGGCTGCCGCGCCTCCTGGTCCACCTTATTCAAGTGATATCTTCGCTCTCCCTTCCTCCATCCACATCAATAAATATGCGAATATGCATACTATAATACATGGCATAAATGTAGTAACACCTTATCTCCCTTTGTAAAACTATCAAATATTGTATAGAAATACATATTAACATTACTGTAACTAAGACATATTTAGTGCTATCAACAATAAATATACATAGCTACCGATTATTTCCCATTTCCAAGCTTGTAACAAGTTTTCTATACTCACTTATTCTAGTAAACACTTACAAGGTGCGAGTCCGGAACCAAACTTAACAAACTTGCTCGGCGTGTCTACAGGTTACTGTGCAATTACTATTTGCATATCCATTTAGAAAGTTCCTTCTTTTTCAATGTTGGCTTGAATTTGATATATATATATATATAAATATATATATGATAATATAGTAGATATATAATTAATAATAATATCGATATATAATAATATATATATATATATAATATATATATATATATTTTTTTTTTTTTTTTTTTTTTAATTACATTCAGAAGCTAATATAATATGGATGGTGAACCTAATAATACCAGTATATTCATGAAAAGTAGTACTGCCCAAGAATTAGCTGGACTGTAGCATTGCACTCTCAGGCATAATATTCACACATTTCATTACATTTTTATACAGTTTTTATAAAATCTGTTACAACATAAGAGTGGGGCAGGGTGACCGAGCGGGTTAACGCGTGTAAACGGTAACGTAATAATCTAGGTTATAGGTTGAGAAGGTGCCGAGGGGCTGTTAACTCTGGCATTAATCTCCCAGGCCCGAGAAAACTCCTGTATAGCTTTCAAAGGTGAAGCAGGAAAAAACTTAAAAAAGATATTGGAATTATATTTTGAGTAGTGTGGTTAATAAATTCATTTGCACCTCCTGTCAGGATATACACGTTTCTGGAATATAATTTTTACACACAACTTCTACCACGTACATACACATCTGTTCATCAAAACTCATTCATTGCGATTGTGTTTGCACTATTTTCCACTGTCCGACAGACGGCTGGCTGATCCTACAACAAAACTTTACGAATAAACAATGTAAGCAATTATGTTTACTTTAATTTTGTAAATAGTACGTTTTGTCCAAAACCCCTTTTTTTCGAGATATAATAAAAAAAAACAGAAAATGTGCCAACATTTTGACAAAAAGTGTGAAAAAAGTACATGTTCCGGGCAAAATTTTTGCCCACAAACTTATGATTCGTGTTACAGCGATCCAAGAAACAATAATTGTGAAAAAATTAGACTTTCCTCGTAAACCCATTTTCAGAGCTAAAATGATGAGCCTAGTGACTTGAGTGCCTCTGAGCGCACTTTGGTTCAAAACACACTTTTTCGGGACAAAGTATGCACTAGTTGTTCTATTCAAGATATATGACTCATTTTAACGTCATTTTGTTCCTCGAAATTTACTTTCAATGGTATGATTGGCATATTTTTAGCTCATTTTTAATCATTAAAATATATAGGTTTTATCGATAATTTCAGAGAAATGCCTCTGTAACTAATTATTCTTATATATATATATATATATATATATATATATACATATTTTCTGCTTTAATTTAGTTTACAATCGTTATTAGATAAGCTTTAGAAAAATTGAGAAGTTCTTCAATAGAAAGACCAGAAAAAAATTGACATATAAAATAATTTTGATGTCTAGCTGATGTTCTGAAGTACTGCCCCAAAGCGAGATAAAATTATAAATGTGTTTTTGTAGGGTATTTTTATTTTTATTTATCTTAAATTTAGTATATAAAATTTACCTTTTGTAATGTATACAATTTAAATGATTGAACTAGCATTACAGATTAGATATAATCTGTGTAAAAAATAAAGAAAGAGAAATTCTGTTCGGAAATACAATACAATGTGGAAAAATGAATTTGGTGTGTAATGCCACGGATACAGAAGTCTATCAGTTTTCGTTTTCAAAAATTCTTTCTCAGTTACTAAATAATCTCAGTACCTTGAAATTTCCTATAAAAAGTCCCTGTTATTATTTTATAAATGTAATGGAATTTAACCCTGTATTGATTGAAGCTCCGTTTTTATAAATATTCATAACTATCGACATAAACATCTATCACAATCATATTCATTAGTTAAATTAATATTCTCATATATTAATCAATTCAGTTATTAGGAATTAATTTAAGGTTTAATTAATAGTTGCTAATTAGTTAATAATGCGTAAAATAACAGCTCTTTCTAGGCCCATTATTATTAGGTAACTGAGAAAAACCTTTCTAAAGATGGGTTTGTCCCTGGTAGACACCGCTGCACCCCTGATTTTCCATGTCAGTGTCATCACGCGACATTGTTTTGCGTTTCGGAGGAGAACATCTGGTATTTATTATTTATATAGATTCTATCTAATCTGAAATGCTAGTTTGTCATTTAAATTGCATAAATAACAATATGTATATGTGATACAATAAATTTAAGTAAAAGAATTTTAAAAAATATCCTACTCAAAATATTTATAATTTTATCTCGCTTCGGGGCAGTACTTCATTATGGTTTATCATTTGGAAAAATTAAGTTAGACATCAAAATTATTTTATATGTCAATTTTTTTCTAGTCTTTCCTTTAAAGAAATTTCTATAGCCAACAATGCGTTAATCTTTTAGCTAAAGCGCAGAAATCAATTTACGGTTTTGAAATTTTGTCCGTAAAAATAAGAAACAAAATTAAAATTTTGAAAGCAATTTTACTTAATTATGTGTTGCATATATTGAGTTATTTAAAATCATTTTAATTTTTTTGAAATTTTTAAAAAATCACCAAGTCGTTATATGAAACCCAATTTTCTCTAAAACATATCTAATGACGATTGTAAATAAACTTAAATGTAGAAAATATAGGTATATAAAGATGTATATAGGAATAATTAGTTACAGAGACATTTCTCTGAAAGTATCGACGAAACCTATACATTTTCATGATATGAAAATGAGCTAAAAATATGTCAATCATACCATTGAAAGTAAATTTGCTGAGCAACAAAATGGCGTTGAATTGGCTGATATATCTTAAATAGAACGAGCAGTGCAGACTTTTGTCACGAAAAAGTGCACTTGGAACCACTGTGCAGCTTAGGGGAGTGCACATCCTCGAATTCCACTCTTCTCGGTTCTTCGATAGCTTCCTGGGCCTATGGTGATCTTTTCATCGTCTATCTGCATAGCTTGTCGACATATTCGAGATAGGATATTCTTGGGCGTCTTCGAGGTCTTCTGCCATCTGGAGCGTCTTCTTTAGTGGGTCCTTATGTTCCTCCATCATGATATGAAAATGAGCTAAAAATATGTCAATCATACCATTGAAAGCAAATTTGCTGAGAAACAAAACGGCGTTGAATTGGCTCATATATCTTAAATAGAACGAGCAGTGCAGACTTTTGTCACGAAAAAGTGCACTTGGAACCACTCTGCAGCTTAGGGGAGTGCACATCCTCGAATTCCACTCTTCTCGGTTCTTCGATAGCTTCCTGGGTCTATGGTGATCTTTTTCTCATCTATCTGCATAGCTTGTCGACATATTCGAGATAGGGTATTCTTGGGCGTCTTCGAGGTCTTCTGCCATCTGGAGCGTCTTCTTTAGTGGGTCCTTATGTTCCTCCATCACATGGCCAAACTATTTCAATTGAGCAATTGATTGATACGATTATATTAATTTTAAAACTAAACTATAATTACTGTAATAATAAATACCATTTAAAACGCAAGTTTTTAATTTTTGAACAGTTCAATCGGTTTTGTTTTAAGTTGTAGCTCACTAAAATGTATGGAATTAAATTGTGACGTGTTTAACTATCACTTTTATAACACATACAGTTCTAATTACTGTAAGTGTAATTTAATAACGTATTTTCACTCATTCTATAAAGCAATAAACTAATTGTTGCACACATTTAACTGATTTTACCTTCTAAGCTAAAATTTCACTTGTCAATCTCCCGATTTCTCAATAAATTAAGATCAACGGCACTGTTGGTTGAGTCTTATTATGTGATGTAGCAAATGCTTTCGCTGACATTTAAAATATTAACTCGCTGATGGGAGATCGGTATCTGAAGCGGGCTGAAAGGGTGAGAGTAGCTATCTTTATGTCAGGATAATAATACCCAATTGAGACGTTGATTTCCAAAAGGTACTATATCCATTCTAGGAAATTTTACAGGAGCCGCGATAATCACTAATTATTATATTATTAAATTAGCTAATTTGATTCTTTTCTCATTAAAATCCAGAATTGTTTTTTTACTATATTAATAACATCATATTAAAGATATGAAATGAGATGTTTTGGTATAATTTGGAACGAAATTAAATGTGTAATTATTTCCTTTAGAAAATATATATATTTCTAAATTGCGTTTATAAAGGGCTTGGGTGTTGATTATATAAAATCAAATAGGAGATATAGATATAACTAATTGATGAGAATACAAATATGTAAAAAAATAAATTTTGTAAAAAATGTCCATTAGTACTTTTTTGGAAATCAACGTCTCAATTGTTGACAGCTAGCAAAGGTGTGCAATAAATAAAATTATTTTGGCTCCATCGACCTATGACTATAAATTAAAAAAAAATGGAATGTGTATTTCACTATTTAAATTTAATCAATTTTAAATTTAGTTTCCAGGGAAATATTTTATTTTCAAGTAAATAATATAACATTAGAACTTAGTATCTACTATTTCTTTACGGCGACCTCCAGATTTGTATTTTGGTGAAAATGTTTAGCTCTCCTCTATACCATACATCTTCATTATTATTAACATCATTATTTATCATAACATTATTTATTATTAACATCGTTATCCAAAAAGATTTGTGGACATCTTGGCATTTAGTGCCATAGAAAAGGAAATACTAATAGTGGATCCTACTATCAAATATGAAACAAACGACCGGGAACAAGGGAAAAAAATTCAAGAGGAAAAAGAAAACATTTATATATAAAATTTCGCGAGGAGTATGGCGAAAGAAAATTTACAGTCACGGGACTTTGGTTCGGAAGCAGGGGGACCATTCCAGTAGATGCTGGATCATTTTTGGAGCGGTATGGTCTGGTAAGAAAACAGTTACAAAACATGGCGGAGACCATAATACTCACTGGGAATCCTGCATCATCATATATTATTGAGGTTAGGCTGAATTTATATATGTCCATGAGCGAAATGTCTATGTATTCTAAGTTGGCAGTATCTCCCTGTATTTGTTCTTTGAAAATTGTCTTCAGGATTGATGCGGTATGCTGTGTACTCTAGCAACTCAGCGAACTCTCTGTTATTTCTGGCAAAAAATTTTAAACGTGGAAAAATATTTCTTCTTTCGTTAGTAAATAAATTATTTCATATTAAAACATGTTGTGTACTCCTATCAAAGAGAGATGTGAATATTTTTAAATAAACAAAATCTAAGTTACTTCAGATGTTATCAGATTACTACTGAAATAATTCTAAATATTCGGAATTCAAACCATGTCAAACTTTGCTAATGAGGAAAAACCTACATAATATTTATGTCTATTTACGAGTTCAATTAACGAGCTCAAAATCTTTGAGGTATTCTTTAGGAAACAGTAAACAAGTATAAAATCCACTTTGATACTTCAGTTATTGCATTTTATTAAAAATGTTGCTGTAATATCACACACATATATTAATCACCAATAACTACAATAATTAAATTTTCGTCCGACATTCCATTTTTGTGATTTACTTTCTATTACAAAAAACAAAACCCACTTTCTACTTTCACTTACCTATATATGAAATATACAGTAAGGGAAAGTATTGCGATCGTGAAAATTTTCGAATTCGAGTTTTCGACGGAAATACACTTTTTAAGGTCTCCTGAGTCCAAATGAACAAGTCCCGAAAAAAGGTGGTAACTCCCGGGAAAAAACTAAAAGTGCTACGAATCTGAAATTTCATATTTAAAACAACTATACACCCGAGATGTATAGGCACACTTTTTCATAAAAATCACCTAACCAAAAGAGCCACTTTATACCATGGGTTTTGCACCTATTAATTATTTTCTCAAAAATGGTTGTAACGATTTCGATTAAACTCCCTATATTGATGTAAAATTTAATGGGCTTTAATATCATGTTGGTTTCATTCTGATTGAAATAATCTGACAGGGCTTTAATGCCGATATTTTATATTTTCTTCCTTTAAACTACCTTCAATTTTGTACAGTCCAAAAGGTTAACCTTAATAACATTAATCATCTTAATGCCATTGACGAAGGACGGCTAAATATACAAGTTGGACAAATTTGATGACAACTAAAGGATAAAAGAGCAAAACTATTTTTTAACGTAATTTTTGGTTTTGGTTTTTGTTTTATTTATTGGCACAAAACATCTTGGTCATCAGTGCCAGATACACTCAGTATAAGATACAATTAGATATATAATACCTAACTCACTATAAGATACACGTTTTTTAAAAACAGACAATTATGGTTTTAGTTGAAATATTAAATAATAATATTAATTAAAATAAATAATGAACCAATATAACAAATGATAATAATACACTAAAACAAATAATAATAATACAAAATGAACGAATACATTATGAACAAATAATAATACATAATAGACAATAATCATATACATAATAAGTAATATATCCATAATACATGAATACATACATACAGATAATACATAATTTACAAATAATACACTCATAAATAGTGCCGGATACGCTCATTTTAGAAAATTAATTAAGACAAACTTTTTTTTTTTTTTTTTTTTTTTTTCAGTATTAAATAATAATATTGATTAAAACAGATAATAAGAATAAGAATAATCTATAATAAAAATAAATACGACAGCGTTAGTAAAAAATAAACATATATATCAAGTTATATTAGTAGACAATATTCAAGGAAAAAAAATAATAATAATAAAGATAAATAGAAATAAATAAACATAAAGTAAGTCCTCAAATCCTCTTATAAAAGTCCATTTCAGAAAGGAGGCACATTAATTGGTCAATTCTATTCCCATCGTTTCCTAATGCAACCGCGACATTGTGAGGTATTCCCTTTTGGTCCAGTTGTCTAGTGTAGAAGGGACATTCCTCGAACACATGGGTAATTGTTAGGATTTCCCTACAATGCTGACATCTTGGGGGCAACTCTTTACATATTAAATGCCCATGTGTTAACCTTGTGTGCCCTATTCTCAAGCGGGCCAAGACCACCTCTTCCCTGCGGTTGCTACGACTTGAGGTTTTCCAATACTTTACTTCTTTCTTAATGGTTTTCAATTTGCTTGGATAACTGTTTTTCCATGCTTCATCCCATTTCTTCCATAAATTTTCTATAAGAGGGCGTGCTAGCTCTGATGGTGTGAGCAGTGCCCTACCACGACCAGGGAGAGTGAGAGCCTCTTTAGCAGCCTTATCTGCCATTTCATTCCCTCTTATCCCTATGTGACCTGGTATCCACACATAATTGATTCTTTTCCCATTTTCAGCCATTACTTTGGTTAATTCCAGGATTCTTAAAATTCCTGGATGACTGGAATGCATATTCTGTAGTGCTTTTAGAGCGCTCAATGAATCTGAGGCTATGGTGAAGTTCTCTATTGGGAGTGTTCTGGAATAATCAAGGGCCATTGCGATCGCATTCACTTCAGCTGTATATACGGAACAATATTGATGTAGTTTCGACTTGTAGGTGCATTCTGATGCGACGAAAGCTGAGCCAGTGGATGAGTCTGATTTAGAACCATCTGTGAAAATTAAGTTGTGGCTGGGCAATGCGCTGATTATCTTCTCAAAGCGGTCTTTAAAATTTATTAATTTGGAATTTTGTTTACTATATTTAGCCAACTCAAGATATACATGGGGTTTCAGAAATGTCCATGGTGGTGTTTTGTTTTCTATGGATGTTATATTGATTAATTTTATCATTGTGGATATAATTAGTTGACCGTTGAGAATTACTGAAGGAATTAGTCCGGGTGGCGGTCATTAAATGAAACAACTGAATAGTTTCAACTATTTTATTGTTTGCCAACGTTTCGACCCCCATTGTGGGTCATCATCAGGGCGTCTGGTAGGTGAGTGGAAACTAGCTGTTTCCTGTTTTCTAGTTTCCACTCACCTACCAGACGCCCTGATGATGACCCACAATGGGGTCGAAACGTTGGCAAACAATAAAATAGTTGAAACTATTCAGTTGTTTCATTTAATGACCGCCACCCGGACTAATTCCTTCAGCAATTGATTAATTTTAACTCGTTAACAACGGACGACATTCTTTCTGCTAATGATAAGGTTGGGTTAGTCTTTAGTAGAAATTTCGCCGAATATTTGGATTTAAAGATGTATACGTGAGCAGGGTGAGTAGCTTGTGTGATTAATTTTGTGATATAGTTTATGGCCAATTTATCGCGTCGGTAGGATAGTGGTGGTAAGCCAGATTCTGCACAAAGACTAGACACAAAGAAGGGCTGGTCCTGAAAGCTCCTGTAGCAAATTCGTATGCCTGCATGGTGTACTACATCGAGTTTAGCCAGATTGTCCCTTTTTGCCGAGCCAAAGACAAAGCAGCCATACTCCATCTTTGTACATATTATTGATAAGTATATCTTGAGTAAAGTGATGCGATCTGCACCCCAACTTGTTCCAGTTAAGACTTTAAGTATATTAAGTTTTTTTACACATTTTTCTTTCAGAGATTTTATGTGATTTTCCCACGTAAGGCGTCTATCAAATTCCAATCCCAAGAATCTACAACTATTTACGTAGGGTAAAGGGACGTTGTTAAGTAGGAGGTCTGGTAGGTCGGGGAGATTTCTTCTTCTACTGAAATACAAACATTTTGTTTTGGCTTCCGAAAACTTCAGTCCAGAGTTTTGTGACCACTCATTTAATCGATTTAATGAAGTTTGTAACTTATCTGTTATCGATAGCAAATCTTTGGATCGACAGAAGATTGCCAGATCGTCTACAAACAGCATTGGTTTGACTCCACGAGGTAAATTGGTGGCCAGGTCACTGATTGCGAGAATGAAAAGCGTTGTGCTAAGAACGCAACCTTGTGGGACACCATTTCTTTGTTCATGTGGCATGGACAACGAATTCCCTACTCGAACTTTGAAATAGCGATGGCTAAGAAATTTACAAATGAAGTTTGGCATGTTACCTCGGAATCCTAGCGACATTAACTTTTTCAGGATTAAATTAATATTGGTTTTGTCAAATGCCTTGTGCATGTCAAAGAAAATAGCGATGGCTTGTTCATCCTGAATAAATGTGTATTGGAGTTCTGCCTCCATTTGAACTAAATGATCCATTGTGGATCTACCTTTACGGAATCCACACTGAAAATTTTGTATGTAATTATTGTTTTCCAGAATCCAGGTAAGTCTTTTATTTACCATTCGTTCAATAACTTTGCACAAGCAGCTGGTTAAGAAAATTGGCCTGTAGCTTGTAGGGTATCTCTTATCTTGACCATTTTTCAAAATTGGAATCACCTCTGATTGGCGCCAGACGTCAGGAAAATCGCCAGTCTCCCAAATATGATTATAATAATTTAGTAGCCAGGTTAATGTGTTGTTCGGAAGGTGTTGAATCATGGAGTAGTGGATATTATCAGGGCCTGGTGAAGAACCCTTAACACTTTTTAACACAGTCTGAAGCTCCCACATCGTGAATGGCGTATTGTAGACCAAATTCGTATCTGAGGTTGAGAAGTCGAGATTCTCTGCACGCCCGCTAGCTGTGGGTTCATTATATATTTCTGAATAATAATCAGCAAAACTATTTCCTACTACTTCGGGATCGTCACACAATTTCTCATTTATTAATAATGTGTATACCGTTGGAGAACCTATTCCTTTGATCTTCCTAATTTTATTCCAAATTATATTACCGGAGTTGAAGAATTGATAGATTCTACAAAAGATTTCCATGAGTCCCTTTTATTACAGTTCAATGTTCTTCTGCATATTGATCTTTGCTTTTTATATTCGATAAGGTTTGCAGGATTCATATTTTTTCTAAATTTATAAAAAGCTTTTCTGCGATTTTTTATTGCTTCTTTGCACTCTTTATTGAACCAAGGGACAGATGGTCGTTTGGAAAATCCTTTGGTTTTGGGTATGGAAGCTTCAGCGGCCAAGAGAATGACTTCTGTTATGGCTTGGCATCCTCTATCAATGTCCAGATTATTTGCTGATTCTAGAGGGGGACTTACTAAAGACGAAAATCTTGACCAATCAGCTTTTTCAATTACCCATCTTGGCTTCCTTTTGTATGTATAAAATGTGTTTGACAGTTTCAATTGTATAGGAAAGTGGTCGCTACCATAAAGTTCCGGTAGTACTGTCCAGTCTATGGTGTGGTATAGAGATGGGCTGACGTAATTTTTGGTTTACTGGTAATAAGAACAGTAATATAGACGTATAATATATCATTGGAAAGAGAAAGATTTTAGAAAAAATATTATTTGATACAAAGAGTTGTAAAAAGTAATATAAAGTGACGAGTGGGGAATAAACTTATTAGTGATTAACAATTTAACATAGTTATATATTTTAATCTAAATCATATGTTTCCAAAGAAAATGAATACGCGTTTAATTAAAATCAGCTTCAAATATATTTCAAATTGAAGTATATTTAATAGTTTTTAAATTGATGTTAAAAGTCGAGGTAAGTGAAAGTCGTGTGTTGCCCGCCCAGATTTTTTATATAAGATGTATATTTCTTTTAAGAGATCGGATTTAAAAACGTTTACGTTTGTATTATTGTATTACTTTACCTTACTATACATTTCACTTATACCTAAATAAAAATAGGTTCTCGTCTTACGAGCCAAATTTTGTGTCATACAACAGTGGACAAGCTACGGAACGAGGTAATCACAAGATATTGCGTGTTGTAATTAAACTTTTTTGACGTAGCAGAAATAACTATCTAACTAAAAATAAACATATCAGAATTTATTCATGTATACCCCATTATAATAAATTCCGTGTACATCGCCTAAAACATAAATTTGTTCAATAGCTGTATATTTTAATAGCATGAAGATAACCACTGGAAATATTAAATAATAAAATATGACTAATTAAAAATATTCCAATCCAAGTATGAAATCAATTTAAAATCCGTTAAGCACATGCGATACATGTGTAGGTGGGTGCGTATGTGTTAAATGGGGCAGTTGATCATTTTTATTTTCTGTAATCATCTTCGAAATCATGGGACACCTACAATTTTAAAACTCTCTCCCTGATTTCGTTTGTAAATAGGTTCTCTATATTCTTAATAAATTTATTAAAAATATCATATCACTTATTTATACTATCTTTCAGTTTACATTTCATTTTACCGGAAATTACAAGTGAAGTTTTGAAAAATATATTTATAATTATGAAATGTCTTTTGGCATATCACAATATGCTCTCATTTACAAGAAGTATCACCTTCTTGGTTATTGTGAAAACTTCATAAATAAATATGTAGGTTATTCATTTAACGCCATTTTTTGGTGGCTAATCGGACAATTTTACTTTTATATACGAGTATATATATTGTTTGTTTATTCATTTAACATTACTTTATGCTACTATGGCTAATCGGACGATGCTACAGTGGGAGTCATAAATTTATCCTATCCAGGTTTAATTAGAATAGGGATATTTAACGAGTACCTGATATCGCACAGGCTAGAGACCATCATTTTATTTTCCCTCCGAAGGACGACATATCCAAGGATTTTTACACCCATAAGCAAATCCTAGGGCCACCTGCCGGGTTTGAATCCGCGACCTTGGGCATAGAGACTGTTATGCTAACCACTACACCACAGTTGACCTCGATAGAAGATATATTTATATATACAAATGAATTTAATGTTAATTTTAAAACCTTTTTTTGGTTTCTTCCCATTCTCATTTCATTTATTTCCAAACAGTTGTGTAAATTTGAACTGTCGTCCATGTAAATATTATATCGCATATGTAAATGTCGAATCTTTCCATAAATCTTATATTAATTTGAAACACGCACGTTCTCGGCTGCCCTGAATCCATAGCTGTGTTATTATCAAGAGACGAGTTACTGCTGGAAGAGCGGGCACTGAAAGCTGGCCGTGGAGCTGGATGAAGATGGAAGAGCTTGCCCCGAAAGGTCGCCCTGGAAGGAACAACACACCCATCTTGGTCCAGCCCTCCGTTCTTCTTCCGTTTCCTGTTCTCCCGGTCAGCTCCTCAAATGTCACGTACCCCGAGGAGATCCGATAATGCCACCGGAATCTGCCGATTACTCAATGCATTATGTCGGTTGTACTTCCTTCCCCTAACATGCCTACCGTCAGGTGTCTGCTTCTCCTTGTTAACGTAATGAACACTGGTGTAACTAGTGTCTATCTAAGAAATATCTTAGGGGGAATTAGTTGTTTACTAGAATGCGTAGAGTACTTTCTCGAATCGTTTTTCTACATTGTCCTCATTATATTTCTTCCTAGTCATTGAGGTTTTTTACTATCCGCCGTTTGATGAAAAAAAAATTACTAAAATGCTTTTTAATGACTTATTGATACTTTGCTGTGACATGTATTTCCGAAAATTTAAAAAAAAAAAGACACACATATATTAAAAGGAAAGACAAAAAACACTCGTGCCTATAAGTAAATAAAAACCATTATTCTTCACTTTCAGGAATGAATAAAAAGAAAATCTTTTTACTAAAAAAAAAAAAAAAAAAAAAAAAAGAAATCGAAACATATTAATTGCTTTTGAGGACTGAATTATAGCGTTATGATTTCTATAGACCGTAATTTTTATTCACATTAAATGCTTAAAGTGAATTATTAATTTTTCTCTGAAAAATCATTCAGAAATACGATTCGTAATAAAAAAAAAAAAATAAGAAAATACACATCTGGCAAAAGGTAGATCATAAATACATTTGTGGAAACATGTTTATCAGACATTTTTATTGCTTTTATACGGTTGCTTTTAGTGCTGTTATAATCATTATCATTTAAGGAATTGACACTACTTTTTTTTTGTTTTCACAAGAACCTGCGTATTCCATTTTGATAAATGTTTTGGGTCATATTATTTAAACCTAACAACGATTTGTTTTTTCTTTGAAAATACAACTTAAAAATAGGTTTAAGCTCACAAGAATAATATACTATAATTTAGCTCTTAGTTTAATTAATGATTGAATAGGTCACCCATCTAAAATATTTTTATATTGGTTTTGTTCTTGCATACTCCATTTTATGTTGGATTTTCAAAATTTATGAAGACTAACATTACTATGAATAATGAGGATGTCCAACGTAAAAAAAAAAAAAATCATATTGACTCATATACGTGAAGTATGTTTTTTTTGAGAAGATGAGTTTCATTTCCCAATAATATCAGTCGTTATGCATTTTGAATATTCAAATATAAAATAGGCAAGAAATTTAAAGAATTAAAATATTTTCTGTTGGTTACCAAGTTGATCATTAATTACACGAAGAGTTAAAATTATAGTATATTTTTTATGTATGTATGTTTTTTTTTTTGTTTTTTTTAATTTTGGGTTTCAAAGAAAAACAATCGTTGTTAAGATTAAACGATATGATCCACAAAATTTATTTAAATGAAATACACAGGTTCAAGTAGAAAAACAACAAAAAATCTGGTGCTCGCAACGCACGACATACCTAAGTTTTTGAAATCAATTTGAGAATTTTAAATACATCTAGGAATGAAAATAACTTGTTAATGAATAAATCACCTAGAGTTTCAATAGAAACGTATGTTTTATGAAATAATATATTATATTATTATCTACAACAATCAGTTAGTATTATCGGATTTTTATCTTTCACCATTAACTTCCACAGTTCTGTTTATGAGGAGAAATTTTTTTCTAAAATATTTAGCTTTCCAACGGTATATTATACACGTACTATACTACTATTCTTATGTTCTAAAATAAAGTAATACGATGAAAAAATATGTTTCCTCTTTTTTCCGTTAGCTGCAAATCGAATTTGTTCAACTCATATATTTACTCAATTTATATAAATACTAACAAGATTATATAGTTTATTTTTATTTATTTATTTTATTTTATTTATTTTATTAAGAAGAGGAAAATTTAACACATTAGCATTTAAGCCCTGTCACACTATTTCAATATGCTATTAAAGCCCATTAAATTTTACATCAATATAGGGAGTTTAATCGAAATCGTTAGACCCATTTTTGAGAAAATCATTAATAGGTGAAAAACCCATGGTATAAAGTGGCTCTTCTGTTTCTCCGATCTTGATGAAAAAGTTGCTACAAAATCTTGGGTGAATAGTTGTCTTAAATATGAAATTTCAGTTTTGTAAGACTTTTCGTTTTCGTGATTGACTTACCACACACACGGACCTTTTTGCGCGACTAGGTTATTTGGACTCAGGGAATCCTAAAACGGGTATTTCCATTGAAAACTGGAATTCGAAGATTTTCACGATCGTAAAACTTTCCCTTACTATATATTATTTCATGTATAGGTTAGTGAAAGTAAAAAAAATGTCTATAAAAATGTTTCGACAAAACCAGCTTTTCTATTCTATGTTAAATTCAAAATTTATTCTATATTAAATAAAATAAAGGTAAAAACACATGGGTTTTCAACGAACGTAAAAAGGTGCTACATAGAGTATATGAGAGAAGAGTCTTATAACTAAAGGTCACACTGATATACAAAAGAATATTTTTTTTCAAAAATATGATACATCTTTTTGAAACAAATGTGATTCTAATTTTTTTTTTTTAATTCCCGTTCTGCATATTACAATTTATTTCGGAGGTCAAAACGAAGTTCATAAAATGTTCTGCTTCTTATGAAGTTTATGATCAAAGAAACAGAAAAATACTGCTGCATATAATATATGTATATATATATATATATATATATATATATATATATATATATATATATATATATATATATATATATCATATTATAAAGCACTGTCCTCAATACCTACGCGGATCACACAAGTGTGTTATCAGTCCATAATGACCCAACCACAGCATCCCAAATCCTTCAGTCCCACCATACAGCCATCGAGGAATGATGTCAGAACTGGAGAATCAAAATAAATCCTACCAAATCCCACCAAATTACCTTTACACTTCGTCGCAAACCGATGACTTCCTGCCCCCTCTGTATCCTTTAATGACATCACACTTACTCCTGTTGAACAAAACCGATAGCTAGTATTCCATCTTGACAAACATCTTACTTGGAATCCTCATACAAGACTTAAACGACAAGAAACTGCTCGTAGATACCGATTACTACAACACTTACTTGACAAACCTTCAAAACTTCCACTCTATTGCAAAAAGCTCATACATGTTACCATTATCAGGCACATATGGGAGCTTTGGGGCTCTACTAAACCATCTAATTCCTCCCGCATCCAATCTTTACAATCCAAAATCCTTCGGAAAATCTTAAATGCTCCTTACTGCGTCACAAAAAAAATCATCCATAACGACCTTAATATCCCATTTGTTGCAGACCTTTCTCGTACCAGGTATACCATTTTCAATTCCAAACTCCCAACCCACATATACCCTCTTGTTCGCCACCTATCAACCTCACATATTCCTGATAACCCTCCGAGGCGATTGAAAAGAAGATGGTCTCGGGACCTACTTAATTAAATAGTCGTCGAAGTTCTTCTACCTCTGGATAGTTTCTTCACAAGCCTTTTCACGTCCTTTATTGTCATTCAACATTTTTACTTGTTGTATTAATGTATATACAGTCGTAAAATTCAATAAAATATAAATAAAAAATCTTTCTACTCAATACCAAAAGATTTACCTCTTGGTAAAATTTATGTCCCTAGAATATCCCCTAAAATTTCCGGAAAGTACAATTTATCATCACTGCGTTTCGGGAGCACATCTTATACAACACTTCCATTACTGTAAATCATTCTTAGCGACTCTCTTGCATTTAATATCGATGCTATTGCATAAAGATGGAATTGCGTAATTGGTATCTTTATGATTCCATGGTCTTAAATATTTAGATTTGACGAAACATTAAAATAACTTCATACAGTAGCAGTTGGAGATGTCATATGAATACTTATGAAATAATAAAATAAAGTGAGCATAGTTTGAAAATTGTTGATAGTGAATAATTATGTTCATGATCCACCCAGCAACACCTTTGGCTTAAAGATGTCTCGACGCTCCTTTTTCTGATCTATTACAATCCATAGAGGTAATTTATATAAATTTAAACACTTTTTTTTTTTTACTTTCACTTATCTATTTACGAGATATAGATTAGGGGAAAGTATTGCGATCATAAAAATGTCCGAATTTGAGTTATCACCGAAAATAAACGTTTTAGGGTCCGAAGAGTCCAAATGACCAAGCCCTGTGCCTATATATAGTAAGTCTAACTCAAAAATAATAAGTTGCATAAAGCTGAAATTTCATATCTTAGAAGCCTGAGATGTTACAGCAACCTTTTTTTTAGCTAAATCGGGGAACCAGAAGAGGGGAACCTACATACTACGCACTTTGCGCCTTTTTACGAGTTTTTAAAAATGGCTCCTTTGTATATTCAAAAAATTACCATTTGTTAGCTTTAATGAAGAACCTGGAAATATACAAGTTGATTGAATTTGATAAACAACCAAAAGAGAAAAGTTCAATATTTTTGTACGTATTTATACAAAGTTGTATAAGGTCATTGAGAGTGCTGAAAAGGGGATAAAACTGAGTGATTGTTATATATCATAATTTATATTGTTAAATTATTTATTCTGAAACACACGTTTCTATTAAAACTCATTGTCAATATAATTTTTAACCTTTTTTTTTAATTCTAACTTTCTTTTTTTTTTAAATTAATTTATTTTAAACAAAGAAGCTAAATGAAAGTTGTGTGTTGTGAGCACTAGATTTTTATTTTCTAATTAGTAAGTGATGCCTATCGGTGGCAATCTAGAAATTCGACAATAGAAATACAATTACCATTTGGAACATAAAATAGCAATAATTTGTAATTTTATTGATAAAAAAATTATAAGCAAGATACCTTTCTGCCTATTACCTTCGTCCAACGGGATAGTTGGCCATATATTTGATCTATTTCAAAATTATTACACAATTGAGAAGGAAAGCAGTCCGTGTGGCACACAATTATAATAAAGACACAGAATCCTTACAAATCAACGATCTTATTAAAAAAAGAAAGAAGATATTGGTGACATTTCTCTTCTGTACTAATAGGATGTCTTTGAGACACTTACTGTTATTATCACCAATGAAGTCACAACTATGAGATTGACATGATAGTGGAGTGAACGGAGGATGCATGGAAGTAAGTGATTTATAATTTTTCAGTGTATAAGTAACAACAAATATATGTTGATCACATGACATCGGAATGTGTAGAATCATCTCTAAGTCAGTAAACGTAGAAATAAAGGCTGAAAATACATTACTGAAAAGTACATAAACGCAATTAAAGTTGTAAGGAAAATATTACAAAAACTCAAGTTACAAGAATCTAATTGCTTATAAACCGATAGTTTGGCGGGAAAAAAAAATTAAAACACAATAGAATGATAATTTTGCAAGGCAACGGATCTTGAAGTGTGAAGTTTTAGAAATTCATGCTTTTTCATATTCTTTAATGTTTTCCAGAGATATTAAACGCTAAAATAATAAAGGAGCACCACTATATTGTTGGGTTTGTCTTGGAAAAACTTTATTTAAATATTGCTCGCATTTTGCCTGATCCAAATTAATATAAGTGTCCATATCTAATGATACCTCTATTTGTTTATAAGCTTAATTTATTTTGATACGTTTTAGTATTGACAGTTGCTATGTCTGACCAATTTTGTTGGTTATGCAATTGAACCTCATCTAACCCATCTTATGTGTATTCACTTGTCCTGGTCTTTTGTATAAAAAATATGTACATTATTTTTTGGGACGACCAGTGACAACCTATGATGACTACGCCTAATCAAGTATTTTTTTTCCCATTAAATATAATCAATTTTCAATCGCACTCTGAAACATAATTAGGGTAATTATAAATTTATTAATACGTAAAATTTAATATGTTAGACTATCCTCAACTGGGCAAAAAGGTTAGGAGTTAGTCACATTGCGCCGTACGCGATTTATTTTCCAAATGTTCGGGACGATTTCTTTTGTCGTTCTTAAAAGTCACAGGCTACAGAATGATCCCTAAAACTCAACATTATCCGCTACCATTTCAAACCATTCTTGGAAATGTAATGTTCTTCTTACCCCTGGTAACATTTCGAAGCATGATTTTCATATAATTATATAAACAAAATTTTACCACAGAATAGATTTTAGTCATATTGTAAAAAGACTATGAATAGTTAGAAATACTGGAAACTCAATAGGCTGAAACGCTGTGTTCCTGCTTCTACCAATTCAGTGGGAATGTTCCCTAAAGCTCAATCCCACGGTGACTTGTAGTTGGAGCCGCCTAGGCCCTACCTAATATAACATAGAAGATAATTTTTTTTAACGCCATCTGGTATTTTCTATAGTAATTGGTCATTCTATTTTAACACAAAATTGTATAAATATTTTTTATAAACTTATGAAAAATAATTTGTTTTAAAATAACTGTATTTATAAATCCTTGACATAGCCACAAAATAATTAGTTTAATTAGAAGAATAATGCTGTCTATTGGACCAAGATGTAAGTTAAATAACCTTCCCTCTTCACTTTGAAGGTCGAAAGGTATTAATAAATTATCGAATGGGAATAATTGATAACTGTCTATCAGTATTATTGAAACTATCAGCAGTAGAGCTATGAAGCTATCAACCCTGTAGGACTGTAGGCCTAAAGAACATAAACATTGTTCTCCTCAACAATAAATCTAACTAATTCATACATTTTATTTAATTATCCATTTTGTTCATAACTAATTTATGAACTGTATTTTATTTATACAGTATTTTAATATTTTATTTATAATGTATATTTTATTTATAATGTATTTTATTTATACAGTGGGGTTAGCTGATGAAGTTTTTATGGTTACAGCCTTCATTTACTGTTCATATTAACTTACTGTGTTTATAAACTACTAGGGTTTTTGTTAAAATTAATAGTATGAATAATAACCCTTGAATGAAAAAAACAAAAAACAATGGTGTGCGGGTTTTACTTACCTCACAACAAAATAATATTGTTTGTAGCTTAGATGATAAATTCAATAAATTTTTATTGTAAAACTACTAGTTCTATAGTAATAATTATCTACAATTACTTAATTCAATGCGATATGTTTCACCCACCATTACCAATTCTCTATTCTTTAGATTAATATCAAATTCTTCCATTCACTATCTATTGTGAGATATAAATTTTTATTTTCAATAATCTTCTTCTTCCAGTGGCACGACAGACCGTGAATAGGCCCAGGGCCTCGTGGTGTTTACACTCACGTTTCACTATGCAATTTTTAGTGTAGGGTCATCACTCCCTACGACTAATTTTGTGAGTGGTCACCCTTAGGCTGACGGGTCTCACATCTCTCAGCCACTCGTGAGTGAATCCCCATTTTTTTACATCCTTATAAAAGCCCCGCCAGCTTTGGGATTCGAACTCAGAACCTGTAGCATGAGAGACTAACGCGCTAGCCACTCAGCCACGAGCTCCCCAATATTCAATAATAAGATTGATTATTTTATATTAAAAAAAAAACGATACCTTAAAGAAAAAATTCCCTATTTGATTCCTCTAAGAATATTTCAAGGAGGATGGGACCTATTTTATACAAATCGCCATTAAATTTTACATTAATTCATCTATTTCGATTTTAATCACATGGCCATTTATCATAAATACTAATCGATGGTATTAAGTGGTACGGTCATTATAAAGTGGCAGTAAAATCTAAGGCCTAAACATACCTTAAGGACGTAATGTTAGCCTAATACTTTCCGTTTTCCAGTCCTATAATTCGTTACCATAAATGATGATTTATAATTAATAACGTTACCATATTTCGAAAATAATTATTCGGATTCAGTGAACCTAAAAACGTGCATATTTAATATAACGTAAACTTTCAATTCCTTATCCAACAAAAATGGAATGCAGATTCGAGAAGAATACTAGGACACAACTAAGAACTAAAACCAGTATGTAATTTAAGGAAGCGCAACCCGCTTAGGATGACATAATGTGAAGCGACACACGGAAGAAAGGTCCAGTCCTAGGGAACATTGCATAACAATAGAAGCACATTTATTAACGTTATACATCAATAATTTAGGCTTATATTCTCATTTCTTTGTGGGAGTGGAAGGCATTGTATTCAGGGAAGCCGAAATATTGTTAGATGATCTACTGGAGGGAAGCAAGGTGAAGAGGCCTGTTTTATACCGAAATTTATGGTTTAATCCTATTTGGAAAACAATAAGAACATTCCCCGAATTGTAAATGAACAAAAATTGCACAGAATGTGGACTTTTTCCACTGGGAAAGCCTAGGCATGAGGCAAAAACGATTAAGAAATAAGAAAGCTTTAGGTTCGCCAAGTAGTCTGTTTGTTAAGGATGCCAGAAGGTGGTCCATTTTCAAAAATGAAAAGTTGCTTGAAACTGATTTTGCTTATCCAAGACATACGTATGTCTGCAATGAATTATCATTGCATCTTGTCCAAAATCGTTTTACCGGAAGAGGCACTTTATATTTACAACTTTACTATTGGGTTATATTTAAAAAAAATATATAAATCCTTAAGAAGTTTTGTCTGATAAATCCAAGAAAAAATATTTGAGATCTGTAATAAACACTTGTTAAACCTTTGTTTTCAAACTATGTCTATTCCCCTCAAGTAAGCATAATGATCTAAGTATAATTTTAATCTTACCCTTAAAATTTTATTTTTTATGAGTAAAACCTTGGTCAGTTCGCTTTCCAGGCAGCAGGGAGATTAATCATGCATTTAGTGAAGGAAGTGTAGGGGAAATTAATTTTTATTTTATAACAAAGGGGAACAATTTATTTATTTACTGCGACAGCCGGCACTGATAAACAGAAAAGGACTATCATAACGCCTCACCTCATGTTTCAATACATACAGTAAATAAATTAAAGGAGTTGGGCTATAAAGTCCTACCTCTCCTCCTTTTTCCATATTTCCCAAATCTATTCCCTACAGACTACCACTTTTTTCGGAGTGTGGACAGCGTTTTGCGAGGAAAATTGTTTACTATTGATTTAAATATAAACTAATTATTTCAAAAATGCGTTTTCTCCAATTCTTTCAAAGCTTGGCTCAAAATATTTTAAATTTGGGTTAGTAAAATTTGTAGGACACTGGCAGCCATGTATAAGGAGAAATACTTCGAATAAAGAATATGTTTGACTTTATCTCAATTTTTCATTTTCTTCCTGTATAATAATAATAATATATGTATATATTGAGGATGTATAGTCGACTGTAGAAACTATTATAGGTGGAATAATCAGAAGTCATTTTTTTGAAAATTTTTAATTTTGCCAACGTTTCGGCTCAAGCTTGTGAGCCATCATCAGGGCATTACTGAGCCATGTCCAAGCATAAACTGTTTATGCCCTGATGATGGCTCACAAGCTTGAGCCGAAACGTTAGCAAAATTATAAAATTAAAAAAATGACTGATTCCTGATTATTCCACCTATAATATATGTATATATATACCATGATAAATATATTATTATATGTATTATAATAATATACAATATTACACAAAAATAATTTTAAAATTTAATTTAAAATCAATTTAAGAATTAAAGATTTAACTAGATTGAATTGCACTAGGAGCATGTGTTTTATTAAATAATCTATTATATTATTATCTAGGACAATCAGTTTGTTTTATCGGCTTTTCATAAACCTCCATTAACGTTGACAATTCTGTGTATAAGATATTTTTCTAAAATCTTTAGCTTTCCTACGATATATTATACATCAATACTACTGTTTTTAGGTTCAATAACACTGAAATTGCATTAAAAATATATTTGTTTTATATATATTTATTTCATTCCTCCATTAGCTGGTTATCAAATTCGTTCAACTTGTACATTTAGCTGTTTTTTTAACAATGCTAATCAGATGATATGGTTAATTTTATGAAACCTATATCAGCAAAGGTACTTTAGAGGAAGAAAATTGAAAACATCAGCATTTAAGCCTTGTCAGACTATTTCAATCAGAATGAAACCTACATGATATTAAAGCCCATCAAATTTTACATCGATATAGCGAGTTTAATCAAAATCATTGGAGCCGTTTTTTTTTTAATCATAAAAAGGTGCAAAATCCATATAATAAAGTCCGACTTCCAGACAGCGGATTTTAGGGAAAAATTGCTGGATCAATCTTGAAATTTCGTATTTAAGACAGCTATATAGAAATAACGAAATTTCAGTTTTATACTACTTTCAGTTTTTGCGGAACTTGGTCATTTGGACTCAGGAGACCCTAAAACGTGTATTTCTGAACCCGCTGGTGGTCCTAGGATTTTTAATGGGAGTATAAAATCCTTAGTTAGTCTGTCCTTCGGAGGAGACGTTAAAAGGTGGTCCCGAGCCTGTGCGATGTCAGATACTCGTTAAAGATCCCTATCCCAATAAAACCTGGATAGGCAAAATTTAGGACTCTTTCTGTAGCATCGTCTGATTAGCCATATTCGCATTAAGTTACGCTATACAAATAAACAAACAACGTGTATTTCAGTTGAAAATTGGAATTTTCACGATCGTAATACCTCGCAATATATCAGTAATTGAAAGTAAAATATAGTATATAATATTTTTAGTGAAACCTTTGTTTCGATCCATAATTTAGATCTCCACCTGTGCTAAAAAGATACGAGGTACCAAATAAAATTATGTATTAAAAAATAAGTTTTAGCCCCCAATAATATTCATTAGTATTTATTTCTCTTTTAATAACTTTACCTTCTTTTGAGCCCTGATCGATACATCTAATATAGGTTGAAAATGTGGTTTTATAATAAATAGTTTTCACTCCTTTTGATTTATTCACTGCTATCCAACATATCTCATCCTTCACTGAAAACACGTACTGTCAACTATTTAATATTCAATAAGACTAGTAATATAGATGATTAATAATAAAAAGCCATCCAGGCTAATGGAAAGTGACGAAAAATGTTTAAATTCAAGCAGTTGCTATAAACAATAATTTCTAATATTACTATCACTGACTTATATATGAAATATAGAGTAAGGGAAAGTATTAAGATCGTAAAAATTTTACAATTTCGGTTATCACGTTTAGGGTTCCCTAAGTACAAGTGACCAAGTCACTTCATTCTAATCGTTCAACCAGTGGGGCCACTTTTTCCCATGCATTTTGCTCCTCACTACGATTTTCTCAAAAACGGCTGAAATAATTTTGATCAAACTCGCTATATCGATAGTTAATGAATTACACACAGTAAAGATATCTAGACACTACTTTGATTATGAGAAAATACATCTTCTGAATACTTATACGCCGTGTTGAGGAGTTTGGTTGACCATAAATGTACACACTAGATCTCCTTCAATGGGTTTACACAAGCAATGTAACAACAAGAGTGATTAGTCCTGCCGGATATCGAAAAATATCGAAGAAAAGTGTCCAACGAATTAAAACAAAAATAGAACTTATAAAAAACTTAATACGTCTTGAAGTTATTATTTCACAGATCTACTAAAGGACCTCTATAACTGTAGAAAAAAAAAATCATATACGCGTTTAATGATGACTATATAAAAAAAAAAATCTGGTGCGGGCAACACACGACTTTCACTTACCTCCATTTTTAAAATCAATGAAAGAATTTTCAAATACAGTTAGAGATAAAAATACGTGAAATTATTAAGGAATTAATCAAATTGAATTTATGTAGAAACATGTGTTTTATTAAAAAATCTATTATATTATTATCTATTATATCTATTATATTATATTATTATTATCTTAAATAATCAGTTAGTTTTATCTTCTTTTCATCACTCTCCATTAACTTCTAAAAGCTTGTATATGAGATGATATTTTTCAAAAACGAAAAATTGCATTAAAAAAATATTTTTTCTGTTTTCTTCTTTAGTTGGGTATCGAATTTATTCAATTTATATATTTACCTGTTTTTCATCAGCGTTAACAAGATAATATAGTTATTATTATTGAATCTACAAAATTAAAGGTACTTCAGAGGAAGAAAATTTAAAATATCGGCATTTCAGCCCTGTCAGACCATTTTTATCCAAATAAAACCTACATGATATTAAAGCCCATTAAATTTTACATCGATATAGCGAGTTTAATCAAAATCGTCGGAACCGTTTTCGAGAAAATCGAAAAAAGGTGCAAAATGCATAATATAAAGTGCCTCTTCTGGTAAGCTCATTTTGATGAAAAAAGTTTTGTCACGTCTCGGGCGTATAGTTGTCTTAAATATGAAATTTCAGTTTCATAGGACTTACCGTTTCCGCCCGGGAGTTACCACACACACACACTCACACAGACCTTTTTGCGGGACTTGGTTATTTGGACTCAGGGGACCCTAAAACGTGTATTTCCGTTGAAAACTGGAATTCGAAAATTTTCACGATCGCAATACTTCCCCTTACTATATATAGTAAATGAAAGTAAAGAGTAAGAATTCAAATGAGGAGGGAACACTTAAGAAAAATTATACACCATCAGAATAATAGCATTCCACTGAGTAATATTTCGTCTGAGAATGTTCCAACCCGATACAAGTGGAATCATTTTTCTTTCATAACTCATGTATTTCGTTCACTTATGTTCAGATTTTCTTCCTCTCTTCCTTTTTCATTACTCTCTTTTTCATGTTTCTCAACACTCCACCATACACGTATTTCCATTATTGAAGGTTTTATTCACTTGACGATATGCTTCTTCAGAGGATTCCTTAAAATTATGGAGGTTATTAGAATCTAGTTATAAATAAAAAAAAATTGCATATGAATATGAAATTTCCCTATAATAGGTATCCAATAATAATTTCACTCAAGCTTTTATTTATAATAATGAGCCCGGAAATAATTGGAATAAAACACAAGTAGGTCAGGAGGATAGCGTGTTTGTTCCTCATCGCAGCAACAACTTATGGAATAGTGTAAATATGGAAATAATCGTTTTAGCATAGGCTTTCTCTCCCATTCAGTAATTATTTAGCATACTAAATGTCATCTGTAAAAATTAGTTACGTCAGCATACAAAAATGGAATGGTAAAATCTATGTTGGTACCATCTAATAAGTTTATACGAGACGTAATGCAATGTCGCAACATTCCATTTAGCTAACTGTTATTTAAGCATAAAAGTGATTAATCTCCTATAAAGTAGTTTTTAATATCCTTTTTTTTATTTTTATCATAGGTATAATCTGTCTTGGCAATTTCATCAATGTGTGGTTCTTATATTATTATATCTTATCCTTTCTGGTTTTACATCACCTACTTCGATCATTCTCTTCCAACGAGAAAAAATAGTTCGAAATTGAGAGAGCTCAAGCTGGAGCACATCTAACGCTCTATTATTTTTTCGGTAATCAACTTACAAACTTTTAATTTCAACTCGTTCCTAGGATTGTTGTTCAGCAATCTGTATCCAAATTGTATCGATGCAAGATCTCTTAGTAAGCATTCGTTGAGAACTTTCATAATTTATTTATTTATTTATGACGCCTCTACCCTTGTGGGTCATTGGCGTTCACACTTACATTTCATACTCTATTATAATATAAACTTCTTTTTAAATACTTGAAGAGGATATTGACTTTGTTTTCATCATCTTGTAATAATTCTTTTAGAGTTTTTTCCATTAAACTTTCCAATTGTTTGATTTTTAGGAAACTAATTCCAACGTATAATATATCCTATGATAGAATAGAAACAATTTTCTGAGACAGAAGATATTGGAATAGCTAGGACTTGAATGATTATACAGGAGAAGCAGTAGGCGGGAATTCCAGAGGGTGGTAGAGCGGACAAGAAAGGAATTATTAAAGTTTTATTTGTATGGCTAGGAATTCAAAGGTCATCAGAACGGCGTGTTTCAAGGGAGGGAACTGACGGCGAATATTGCTGAAGACTGTGGATGTAGGGAGGAAGTAGACAGCACACCGTACAAATGGGTCACATGAGATAGAGAAATATTTTATTGTCAATTATAGTTACATAATAATTAAAGTTTCACTAGTTGTAATGCTGTTTCAAGCGGGATGGGATTTTTTTACACTCTGCATGTAACCAATTATTACAATATCAAGTTATATTTTAACAAATTAAAAACACAATAGAGCGAACATAGAAAAAAACCCTCTAAAACGGTCACATGAGACCTCTTCGGAGTACCCAGGACAAATCTTAAAAATATGTTCATCATTCGATATAGCCTGTCCTCAAGCACAACAGTGAATTATAATAAAACAAATGACATACTTAAGAAGGAAGAACTCATACAAACGTTGGGGCAAAGAAATTATAAATCCAAGCACAATAAAAAAGTGATTTAACTAAATATGTATACATTTTGACATAACTAAGAAGGAACCTCAATGCAAGCGTTTCCTATGTATTCTTCTCCCCGCTTCTCCCCGCCCAACTTCATGGTTAATTAAACTTAGGAAACGAACCATAATTATTCAGAGAAATATTTTGTATACATAAATACTTATATTTATTCCTATGGCTTATTTGTATATAATATAAATTAACCAAAATAATTTTATTTTTTAAATTTCTGTGAATGATTATGGTTCGTTTCCTAGGTTTAATTAAACATAAAGTTGTTTTTGTTTTTTTCTGAAAGCGGGTAGAAGAATACATAGGCAATGAGGAGAGGGGGGGGACTTATAGCTTAGTGGCTATTATAACACGTTTCTATGCCAAAGGTCGCTGGTTCAAACCCGCAGGTGTTCCTCCCAATGGGAGTGAAATATCCTCAGTTATGGCGTCCTTTGGAAGGAACATAAAAAGGTGGTCCCGAGCCTGTGCCAGGCACTCGTACAGATCTCTATCCTAATAATGGATAGGCGAAATTCAGGACTCCCGCTCTAGCATCGTCCGATTACCCATAGTAGCCTAAAAGTGACGATAAATAGATAAACAAACACTCAATGCATAGGAAACGCAATGAGGTTCATTCTTAGTTATGTCAAATTATATATATATATATATATATATATATATATATATATATATATATATATATATATATATATATATATATATAATATAAAATTATTATTTTTTTAAATTTCTTCTGAATAACGGCAAGCATAAAAAGGACAGCAGCCTTATAGCATTGCGTCCCTTGTCAAGCTTTACGGCACCTCGGTTGCATTGACCTTAGTCCTCTAAACACTATGTTGGATTGGAATAATATTATATAACCAGGGAATGAATATTTAGACCCAGAGCGGTACAGGAAGGGATGAGGATTATCTACAACAATTTAGCATTTTATTAATTTTTTAGTTCAATACTTAAATTAAATATAATTTGAAGTATTAAATTTCAGCAATATGCAAAGGTTTACATCCAAAAAAATTAAACAACATTTCAAATAATTGCGTGATCGCTTATTTGTTTCGAATAGGAACCAATATAAATTTGTCTTGAAAGTGTTGATATAAAAGTAATAAAATGTCTTAGACAGTGTTTTTTTTTCACATTATCTTCATGAATAGTGGATATTTGGGGAATCAAACGGCCAATTAGCTGCAATTTTGAAACAAGTTCCAAAAGTCATTCAGTGATGACCTGTAATTTTAATGGCACAAGTAGAACTATTTCCTTTGATGATTTTCTTGGAAATCTTTATTCTACACTTATTGCTATATATTAAGTTTCGTTTGAAGTGAGTGAATACTTCGGGGGCAAGAGGTATCATTGGGAATTAAAAAATATTTTTAGGAAAAATTATGATAATGGGCTAATTATTATACTTCCTTCCGTTTGGATAGTTGAGAAAATAATTATGTTTAAAATACCTTTAATGAGCTTGAAATATCTTTAAATAGCAAATATCCTTAAAATTGAAATTAATGAAGATAATTATTGTTTCAGTACGATATTGACTCACTAAATAATATTGATACCTACTTATGCAATCAAAATCAATATTTTTGAGCTAAATAATAATTGTTTTCCAAAATCAAAAAGGTAAGGTACAGGCTAGAAAGTGCGGCGTGGAGGGGGTGATTCTGGTTTGCAGTCTTTATATAAGCAGCGGCAAACCCTTGTTTTCATTCACCAGGTCTCACACCAAGTGGCAACATGAACACCCTACAGGTAAGGTTTAACATTTAAATTGTATAACATTAGACAACTTTATATAGCTATTATACGTGTTTAATAACAAATCAAACTACTATTAAGGTGACAAATCATCTGCAAAGTATCCATTATTACTGAACTGATTTAACTATGCATTAAATTAATATCAAATTGGTTCTAAAGTGTTTTATTAACTTACTTCCTTTCATTAAAGGTATCTCTAAAGGAAAAAAAATATGGAAAAACTATACCATTTTATTTCCTTTTTGAACACTTTTTTTTTCTTGCACGTTACCCATTAGGTCTGATTATCCACCCATATCTTAATAGTTTTGACCAATCGGTTGAATCACTCATATGTTATAATCGAAATTATGCGATCTATCGGCTATTTTTTATTCAACTTCAGATCATTCTTGAAAATGTTATTACTTTCGAAAAGCAGAGAAAATAAATTTCATGTCCATTAATTGATTGATAATAGAAACTTTGGTAAAATTTTGGTACTTTTATAAGTGTTAGACAAGTGTGAAAAAGAGTAAAATCTGCTTGTTTTACTGGTAGAGTTTCAACTTAATCATTGGCACTAATTTAACAAACAATATAGGGCCGACGCATGTTTCATCAATGGTTTACATCAACCTCATCTTCATGACTTATGCTCTTGAAATAACCGCTTCATTCTGGATTAGATTCCAGTACAGAAGAATATCTTGAAGAAATAATTTCAAATTGTTAAGCGAGTTGAATTGATATAATTGTTCTTTATTCTGAAAGGTTGGTTGAGAAAAGTTTGATTTTAATTGTTAAACAAGTTATTTACTGAATCGGTTTTGTTTACATACATATAATAATAAGATTAAGTTAAATAATTATATACCTGAGTTATTCTCTTATTTTATAATGGCGCGAGAGATGCTTAAATCTATCCTTGGCCTACTCGAACATTTTGGCACACCCAATCCGCTCCACAGCATTTGCTATGCTCATCCTTGCTTGCCTCAAGTCTAAGAGGAGGCTATCCAAAGTGATCTTGGTCTATCCGTCTTTTCCGATCTGGCGTGGTCTCCTTGCTTTTGTGAGACCCCTGCAATCTTCTATCCTGAGCACATAACTATAAATTTTAGTCCCTGCACCCAGGCGAAGTTAGAGATACTCTAATATCGTTAATCGAGACATGTTAAAAAAAAAAAAAAAAAAGAAAAAAAAAAAAAAAAAAAAACCTGTACCTCTACAACCCATCAAGGGTCGTGGGCTCAGTAGATATAGAGATTCGTACAATTTCTAGGCAATGGCCGTGCAATGAGGTGACTAGGCCGAAATCAAACTCAGCCGCTAGGCGCTAGAGGATCTCCATACCCCAGGGCCGCCTCCCAGCCGAAATAACAGAATAAATAATATTCTGCCAAAGCTGGGATTCGAACTTCAGGACCCGGAGAACAGTAGACTAGTGCTCTATCTACTAGACCACACCGCTCCCCACCGTTTAACGATGACCATTAAACGCTCCCCGAACGTTTAAGATGAATAAATTAATTTAAACTTAAGAACGTACAAGGATAAATATATGTTGAACCCTCGTGAAAGTCATCACAGATATTTAACCCTTTTAAAATATCATCTCATGTATTAAAACCCTAATTTTTTCCACCCCCTACTTCGCCTTTGAAGGCTATACGGTGAATTCTCGGGTCAAGGGGTGAGAGCGAGAGATAATACCAAGTTAAAAGCCCCTAGGCACCGAGACGTGAAATAGTAATTATTTTATTCCAATTTTCTGGCCTTCTGGTAGCTGGGAAACACGCGTTAACCCACTCGACCAACTCGCACCCTAATGATAAATCATTACAGTATTTAACCCTAGACGTAACATAAGTTTTCAAGTGAACACAAGTAAGCTGTTTCTGACCGCTGAAAATATAAAATTCAAATATTTAGCAATTTGGTATATAAATATTTTGTTTTACAACTACCTATTTGTAAAAATGGTATATAAAATGAACGGCTCGTTTAAAAATTGCATGGAGATTCAATATTTCGATTTAATTGATTTTCATTTGTCTTCTAATTCTCGTTTCTCCCGAAATAAGGAAATCGAATGATTGAGAAAATTTCACAAATAGCTTTTAACTAACATCATTGAATAGTTTCCGATTTCTTTAAGCAAATACGCCGAATCGTTGTAAGCTAAAAAGCCCTTTTACTTATTTGGACCTTCAGAGCTTATGCTAGGTTTGCTAGTTAATGGAGGGATGCCTATCATTTTTATGTAATGGATTGTACTTACAATTAACTTTAACTCCTGAGATAGTAATTCATGAAACAAATAGGAACGTATACATATATCGTAAACATTATATAAAATTCATCAATGAAAACTTTTGACAGGCAACATTGGACAAATCTTGGAAAAAGTTGCATTTTATTCTTTTTGAAGTGTTGGCACAGCTCAAAAGTTTTACAATAAAAATACACTTACTATTATGTTAAGCCCTTTCAGCCTGAGGGAATCAGATTCTTTCTCCACCGATGCCTGAAATTGTAATGGTCATTCTAGATGTCTCAGCCAAGGAAGCCCCTGTGGGTTTCTGGAGTGTTTAGGGTTTGATCTTTTTTTTTTTTTCGATTGAAATTTTATCTATGCGAAATATTTTTTGGACTGTAACATAGAACGAGTCTGTTGCTATGAAACGTTATTTTTTGATCTTTTGAAATTCCAAAAATCGTGGAACCGTTTAGTTATATTGAAAACTTAAAAGAGATAACACACGGAACATTTAGTTAAATGAAAAATGGGTTGAGAATGTGTTTTTGTATATCATGTATTACTCGTTAACATGCAGAAGACTGTAATTGCAGTGTATGTTTATTTATTTATATTGTAAGCCTTAATTGAAAACGTAAAAAAAAAAAAAACATAAGGGAAAATAAGTAAAATGTTAATTAATAAGAAAATAAAAGAAAAAAGGTATGCTTATTCATTTTTAATGTTTGCCCAAATTGAAAATCTGTAAGAAATAAAACATGAAGAAATGAGTGAGTATATTGAAAATTTGGATTAATGTTTAGAACTAGCTAGTAAAATAATAATTTAATTTTTTTTTTACCTCATTTGAAAACGTTTCTACGAAAAATTATTTTTGGACTGTATCGTTCTTCTTTTGTTCCAAGATATTAACTGTTGCTATAAATCATCATTTTTTTTATCTTTAAAAATTACAAAAATCATGAAACCGTTTAGTTATTATATTGAAAACTTTTAAAAGATAACACACGGAAAAATTATTTGAATGAAAAATGGGTTGAAAATATATTATAGTATATTGAGTTTAAACGGGATCACGTATTACTCGTTAACTTGTAAAAGACTGCAATTGAAAGGTATGTTTATTTATATTGTTTGCCTTAATTGAAAACTTAAAAGAAAAAAAACACGACTTCCTCTTACCTCCGTTTGAAAAATCGATTAAAGAATTTTCTAAAACAGTTCGAGATAATAATGAGTGAAACCATTAAAGAATTGATTAAATTGAATTTCTAAAGAAACATGTGTTTTATTAAAAAATCTACTATATTATTATCTAAAATTATCTGTTAGTTTTATTGGCTTTTCATCACTATTCAATAACATTTACAAGCTTGTGTATAAGATGATATTTTTATAAAATCCTTTGCTTTCCAACGTATATTAATTACTGTTCTTATGTTCAAAAACAAAAAAATTGCATTAAAAAAATATTTTTTTTTAGTTTTATCCTTTAGTTGGATATTGAATTCGTTCAACTTATATATTTAACTGTTTTTTATCAGTGATAACAAGATCAAACGGTTATTTTTATAGAATCTACAAAATTAAAGGTACTATAGAGGAAGAAATTTTAAAATATCGGCATTTAAGCCCTGTCAGACTATTTCGATCAGAATGAAACCTACATGGTATTAAAGTACATTAAATTTTACTTCCATATAGTTTAATCAAAATCGTTGGAGCCGTTTTTGAGAAAATCATAAAAAGGTGCAAAATGCATGGTATAAAGTAGCACTTCTGGTCAGTTGATACTCAGATGGTAAACCTGCTTTACTTAACCTACATTTGGTTTAATTTTTAAATAAATAGGTTCGTTTGAGCCCTTCATTAGTATTTTATTAATTTTTAAGATTTTAGAAGCTATTTTCAGGAAATAATCTTAATACTGATTTTATTGTATTTTTTTAAAAGTATTTTTGTTCTTCTTAGAGGTGATATCTCTTTTAATTTTTTTAAGGATTTCACATCACAGGCATAAGATTTGTTTTTCATTAGATAAGAAAATACTATTGTTTATTTTTTAGCAATTAATAATATTAATATTTGATAACTTATAAGTACTATTTTTATTATAAATAACAAGATACATATTTTTTTTATTTTTTTCAAGGCTCTCATTGTCTTAATGGTCATTAAGGCCTGTGTAGCTATTGTTAAAAGAAGCCCAGGATATGTGGGAGGAGGGTAAGTAAAAGCCAAACTTAATTTTTACCTAATTAATTTTCATTCTTATAAACTAAAATTAGAAGGAAAAAAGGTTTTTACATAAATTACTGAAATCAATGGGTTTCTTTTCATGACCTTTTTTTTCCTTTCACCAATCTTCTTTTTATTTATGATTATAAACTTTATAAGAACTAAAATTCGTTGATAATACTGTATGATTATTACTCCATGTCTTTAAATTGTTAATTTATTTATTGCATTTCCTGTTTTAAATTCAACGAACTTACAATAGCTTAGCTAAAACTTTTAAAACCTTTACAATAAGTCATTATGAATATGAATGAATATACATTGCTTTAATTATATGCAGAATGTTAAGATTTACAGAAACATTCAAAGTGATAATCATGATTGTTATAATTACTAATGTTTTCCTTATAGGAGATTCTATATACATTTTTTCATAATCAAATCTTCTTATTTATACCCTCTGTTTCAGGAACATCTTGAACTTAACTTAGAAGTGGTCCATACTACCGACATATTACCAGTAACTTACTATAACTATAAAATACTGCCCCATACTTAACAGTTATACTCAAGACATCTACAACAATTTACCTTAGATAATATTAACGTAATACTTAGATAACAGAATATAAATTAATTTGGAAAATAAGAAACAGTAAATAAAATTGTAAAAGTTAGAATTTAAACTGTAGCTTTTATGAATCAAAATTATCTTAATTTAGTTTCTTTTAATTTCAATCTAACTGCCACTTTTTTTTTTTTTTTTAATCTTTAGTTCACCTCAATTGTTCTTTTGTTCATATGAGTATCTTTCCAAAACTATAAAAATTTGATGGTCATTCATTCATATCAATAAATCAATCAATAAATTTAATAATTTCTTTGAGATTTTTTAAAAAGAAGTTTAGTTCATAGAAACGTTTGGTCTGGTTCTTCTATCATCTTTTCTATTAATTAAAATATCTTCTCTAAACTATTACAATCTATCCAGCTGTAAAAACAACAATGTATTAATTTATATTTATATATAAATATATTTGTTTATAATTTTTAGAGTGCCAGTTCAGACAGTGGAATATAATAGCCATGTTCCTATTCCAACACCAATACATGTGGCACATCCAGTTGGAGTACCTTATCCTGTACCAGTTCCAGATCCTGTGCCAGTCCATGTACCAGTAGAGGTGCCAATCATTAAAACTGTCCAAGTAAGCTTTTATTTTATTTAGTTATATTTGTATAATTTTATCCTATTTACTTCTACTAAATATAATTTAGATTAGAATTAAAAATCTTCTAAGCTTAAAGTTCATCATAAAAAATGCTTAAAAGATTAGGTCACTTAAGAAAATGTTTGGAATAACAGTTTAAGAAATCACAGATTTATTTTATTTCATATATGACATTAAATCTTCAAACAAAAAGTGACAAAAAAATGTTTTTTTTAACCCACTATAATAGGAGTCACCTTTGGTGTAGTGGCTAGCGTAACAGCATTTTATGCCTAAGGTCATGGGTTAAAACCTAGCAGGTGGCCACAACATCTTTTAATGGAATAAAAAAATCCTTAGTTATTCTGTCCTTCGGAGGAGACCTAAAAAGGTGGTTCTGAATCTGTGAAATGTCAGATACTCTTTAAAGATCCCGATACAAATTAAAGCTGGATAGGCAAAATTTAGGACTTCCACTGTAGCACCGTCCGATTAGCCACAGCAGCATAAAGTGATGTTATATGAATATGGAAACAAACCCACTATAATACAATACACATTAAAAATAGTTAAGAAAATTAAACATTTATTTAATTATACTTAAAATAATAATATTTTTTAAAAAGTAATCATAAAAAATTAGATTTTATACCCTGAAAAATGATTAGATAAGAATTTATGATAGATTTTGTAATTAAGATTAGTTTTGCAACCTTGCCAGATAAGAGGCTTAATTGACTATCTCACCATATTATTTTTATTAAGAATATTTTTTTTGTTTTATTCAGGTCCCAATTGAGAAACCAGTTCCTTATGAAATTGTGAAACCATACACTGTTGAAGTAATCCAAAAAGTTCCGGTTCCTATTCCCAAGCCTTATCCAGTCCCTGTGAGGATTGTTAAAGTAAAGCATCACTTCAAAGAAATCATCTCACCACACCATTCATGGTGAATTGGTAAGTAAGAACTTGTAACGATTTATCTTCAAAACTATAGACAACAATCTATGATCTTTAAATGTTTAATTAATAATCTTTCCCATGCCAATTTTTTATCAATTGATATTTCTTTTATAATGATTCAGCTCATTTTTTCCACAAAGTATAAAGAAGGCAAAACAAATTCATGTTATTGTTATTGTTAATTTATGAATTTCTTACTCAGTCATTATAACATATCCTTCACTATCATAAAGAATAATCATCTTGAACCTATCATCAATAATTAAACTATGGATCAACGTTAAAGTTATTAGCTCTAAAATTTCGATCAATCTTGTGATTCTAATACATCTTTCCATCCATATTATTACTTCAAAGACTAATCTTAATCAGTTATTTTTATTTTGTATTTAGTATTATTTTTATTTTATTATTTTTTTTTTCTGTAAACCTCTTCATTTTCTCCATTTCTTGAAGAATAATGAACGATTGCAGCATTCAAAAACTTCTTGAAAGCAATTACAATTTCATGTAATCATTGATATATTTACAACTGTAAATAATATGAATAAAAATTTATTCATATTAAGTAAAAAATACTTTATGTTTCAGAAAAGGGAATCTGACTCTCAACCTTGGATTTCTATAATTTTTTTATCGCAGAGTCTGTGATTCACACTCATAGATATTGTGTTTATCCTAGTCTTTATATCAAATGCCAGTTCTCGATGTTTAAAAAACGCATTATAAAATAATTAATTATAACCATCATGTTTTATAATATTTTTAACCAATGTAAGACAGTCATGCTAAATCTGTACATCAGTGGTAAATTGTTCTAAATAGCATTGTCAATGCTTTATACAAAAGACAAAACTTTCTCTCTCTCTCTCTCTCTCTCTATATATATATATATATATATATATATATATATATAATGTTATCTTTTTGGTTTATTAATATACTTTTACTCAAATCAATATAGCCAAAATAATGCAAATATGACAGAAGTCAGCCTTACCTTAGGACAGTGTACCTCTGATTTTTTGCCTTTCAACACACGTTCTACTTTGCATTATGTGCTTCTGATGCGCATATATGAACACAGATGTATGTCATATTCATTAAATTCAAGAAGTTTATCATCGTTGAAATTGTTCCAAATATGTATTGTATTTATATGTTGGTTTGCCCGACTTTCTTCTGATAATTGAATTTATTTTCTGGAATATAGTTTTGTAGATTGGAAAATGATCATAAATGGTATAATATATTTCAATATATCTCTTTATTGATACTAATATAGATTTACCAAATGTACTACTAAGATTTAAAATGGTATATAATTTGTAATTATTTTGATATGTGATTAATGTTAGTTATAAGTATTTACAGTATTTGTTAGTCATATTGCCTATAAAATATTAAGTACCTTATAGAATGATGTAAATAAAATATTTTTTTACTGAAAATAAAATTTTCTAGAAAACTTAGAAAGTAATTGAGCTCAACCAATTATATTAATTGATTTTGACCCTAATAAAAGTTTCCAAGTATCTACCTAATCATTAGCAAAATAGATCAAAAAGTAATAATATCACATTTATCTGATTATTTGGTGACTAGAAAAAAAATATATACAAAGACAATACTTTCTCCCATTAAAATAATTAAATTATTATGGCTATATGGCTAGCTCTATCAAGTCAAAGGTTGTAATTTTGAATCCCAGTCAGACCTGGACTTTGTCATGAATATAATTGTGAAGGGATTCGCTCACAGCCACCCCCAGGTATGTGAGGCCCCTCAGCTACTGGTGGCAATTCACAGAGATAGGTGTAAGGAGTAATGATCCTATCCATAGGGGTGAGTGGGCTAATAATGGTGTCAGCAATATGATAATCAAGTTTGAGACAATAAAATAATTACAAGTGCACGCCTTGGTTCTGGGAAGCATTTAACTCTGACATAAAACCTCCCTCCTCACTCACTGGTCTAAGAAAACTCATGTGTAGCCTACAAAGGCAAGATAGGGGTCCTACCCTAAAAAAATCCTGCCCTGTTAAAGTATCATTAAGAATCTGGATGTGGTCTATGGATCCTACGTTATGTGGCCAATGGACCCACTCAGCCTGTCATGCTAAAGGAGACTAAACCCTTAAATATTATTAATGATATAAATGTTGATGATTGAAACATTATTTATAACTATAGGGTTTGGAAGAGAAGGAAATTTAGTTAAAGACATAACATCAGAGAAAATTTCAAATGGGCCAACCTGTTTGAAATTTTTCAGAAGATGTCACTCAAAATTTTTGATTTCATTTCCTATAAATTGGTGAATCTAAACCATATTTAAAACATTTCAGAGGCACATAGTTTTTGTTTGTTTATTCATTTAACATCACTGTAAGCTGCTGTGGCTAATCGGATGTCCTAAAGTTTGCCTATTCAGGTGTAATTAGAATAGAAATCTTTAATCAGTACTTGACATCACAAAGGCTCAAGACCATCTTTTTATGTCCCCTCCAAAGGACAGCATAAGAACATTTTTCTCCTATTAAAAAGTCCCCGGGCCATCTACCCTGTTTGAACCCATGACCGTGGGCACAGAAGGCTGTTATGCTAGTGCTAGGTTCTAAACCAAAGGTGACCCCTACATAGCTTTTTTATGTAGTCATTGTATGTTGCCAAAGTAGACATGATTGGGCAAACAAATTCTCAAAAATTAACCAAAAACGATACTTTTAACAATTTAAAAGTTTAATAAGGAAATAAGACTCGTGTTTCATCATTTTCTTCTTGTATGCCTCAGTCATTATCCTACTTGTATTAAAATCATGAGATTGTTGTTCTTTTTTCTATATGAGCTACATTCATATATATATATATATATATATATATATATATATATATATATATATATATATATATATATATATATATATATAAACAATATATATTATAATATGCTTAAAATTATATAATATTGTTATTTTTTTTAAATATTCTCTTAAGAAAAAATTAATTATCACAATATTTACTTCTTTATTATTCATTTTACTCTCAGGGTATGGTATGGGTTCTTGACAATCAGGCACATTTTTATTATTTAACTTTTTTAATTATAATTATAACTTACAATAATAATGCAAATAATATGTAACCAGGTTAACAATGATTCTTCATATCCATACAGCAGCTCCTCATTCTCCCAAGTCCCCACTCAAACTAAAACTCTTTACCTGGTAGGTACCTGCCAGGGACCTTTCTTCTACCTGCCCTGTTATCTTGGGTATGCCCCTTATATCCAAAATAGGAGCTGTTATTTAAATTTAAGATTTACTTTTTATCTTATTGTTAGCCTGCCTAACACAATAATCAAATAATAAATAAATGAATACTATAATTATATTTAAAAAATGGGTATATTACAATATATATATATATATATATATATATATATATATATATATATATATATAAATAAAAGAGAGTACCATTTCACAATGCCTCAGAAGTAGACATTATTAATGGAAGGTCCCCCTAACTGTCTAGGTGTGCAATAAGGCTGGGTTTGGGAAATTGCTTCCTCTAAGTGGTCGAAACAAAACCTTTAAAATAATTCAATAGTTTTTAAAAAAACTAAAAAAAAATCTATAACTCCTAGAAAGTTATGCATACTCATTAGAACAATAATCAAATTTCTAATCACATGAAAGCAAAGTTATCTTAATTTGACCATTGTTAGCAAAGAGACTAAATTTATAACTAATTTTTTAAAGCATATTGAGCTTCTCATCCATGCTTCATATGCAGGCTCTCATGGAAATGGATCCAATTGTTATTGGAGTTTTAAAATGATTTTAAGTAACTACAAAACACTTCGCTATTAGAAAATGAAAGATTATTTTTCTGAAACCTAAAAACCACAGCTAATTAATTCACATTTATGTTGCAAACAAGTTGTGAGGATATGCAATGAATACATTAAAATGCCAAATAATAACTTAATTTGGTGTGCATATTTAAAAGGGCGACTTATTGGCAGGTAGTGAAATTTTATGTATTGTAGTTACTCTTAGAATTAACTATAAAAAAATTAGACCTGCAACTTGGGTTGAAACATCAGTTAATAAATAGTTTCTAATCATTTTTGACCTTGCTTAAATGATCTTATCCTTGATAACCAATTTTTATAAACATATCATGATTTTTTGTATTCATTACAGTCATAACTATCTCCTTTATGTGTACTATATATTCATTTATTATTATTATTTGATCTATTATAAAAATTTATAAAAACATATTTTATTAAATAAAATTTTGACGTAAAAATTGTTCATCTAGCATATTATGTTTGTATTTTTAAAGTATTTAATATCTCTTAATCTATAAGCTCTTTTCAAACTAAAATTTTAGCCACATTATATAATTTAGCAATTAAGATAATAGTTTAGTTATATATGAAATGAAATGAAAATAGCCTTTATTTAACACATAAAATAGCAATAATTATAACAAACAAAAAACTTTATTCTCACAATTTAGATATAAAATAGATTATTATTTTTCTTTTCCTTATTTATTTATTTTTTTTTTTTATCTTCTTCTTTGTATAGGCCTTCCCAAAAGGGAGTAATAGTCTGAGCTTTCCTGGATGACTAGTCCTCATTGGAAAGCGGAGCTGGTTAGTTCTGTCCACTTCTTTTGCCAAGTATCCCTGTCTTTAGCGTCTCTCCACCAGAGGGGACCTATCGTCCACTTAAAGTCATCCCTCGATCTCTTCCTTTGTCGGCCTCTTTTCTTTTTTAGGAAATAAGGAGTACATTCTGTAATCTCTTTCGACCATCTATTGTCCATGCACTGGAAGAGGTGTCCTGCCCATTTCCATTTAATTTTCCAGCTCTGTATGGTTGCCTCTTTAAGACCTGTTTCTTCCTCAATTCTCAGACATCTTACTCTGCCCTTCCTCTTCAAGTTCATCAGACTTCTTTTTATGCTATTCTGCCACACCTGGATTTTGTTCTGTTGGGCTTTTGTTAATGACCAAGTCTGACAGCCATATGTCACCACTGGAAGGATACAACTATCGAAGATCTGTCTTTTGAGGTTAATATTGAAGTTTCCTTTCATAATGTATTTAAGCATCCCAAATTTGTTCCATCCGAATGCGATTCTCCTCTGGACTTCTTTCATTTCTCTAGGGATACCAGTTGTCCTAAGTAAACATATTCCTCAACATAATCTATCTTAAATCTGTTGATTTTAAGTTCGTTTTTTCCCCTGTTAGTCATTGCTTTTGTTTTGGTATAGTTTGGATAGAGACCTACATCTTCCGAAAGCTTTAACAGGTGTTCGAGCATAAACTGTAGTTGTTGGATGTCTTTGGCAAAGAGCACAATATTGTCCGCAAAACGTAAATTGCTTAACCATTAATTTTTATGCCAACATTTTCCCATTCAAGAGACCAGAACACCATTTCTAATACAAGTATAAACAATAAAGGGGATAATGGATCTCCCTGGCGTACTCCTTTCCCAACTCTGAAATTTGGACCTTCCCTTTCCATCATAACGGAAGCAGACATTTCATCGTAAAGTTTTACAATTTTTCATACATATGTTTCTTCGATGCCTACTAATCCTAATGCCTATAATATGCTTGCATGAAGGATGCTGTCAAAAGCATTTTTGAAGTCTATGAAACATAAGTCTATGAAACAAACCAAAAATAAAATGTATAGGAAAAACAAAAAAAATGGAATTTATAACAAATGAATTTTTATTAAAAACTTCAATAACAACAATAACAAATCACATTAATTACTCTAAATTCGATAAACTTAAAAATCTGATCCCAATCAACCCCAAGGATATTCCAATTGTTTGGGGTAAGGCAGTGCAGCAGCAGCGGCGTGGTTCAGCACAGCATTAGCTTCAGATGCTTTGGCAGCAGTTTTTTGGATCTGATGGGCAGCGATTTGACTCCTCTGAGGAGAAAAAGTTGAGAGTTAGATTAAAATTATAAAGCAACAGATAATAAATTTTTGAATTACACATTTCTAAATGTTCGAAAACTTCTCAAATAATATCAATTTTGTTTTCGTGTAATCGAATGTAAATGAATTAGAACTGGATAGAGATATAGTACTGACCTGGATGGCGGCTGCAGCCTGGGCGGCGGCCTCGCTGCGCTGAAGAGCTGCTGCTGCTGCTGCTGCTGCCTCCTGGCGGTGGAGGGCGGCGGCTGCGGCCTCGCTGCGCTGGATGGCGGCGGCGGTGGCGGCTGCTGCCTCACTGCGCTGGATGGCCGCCGCTGCTGCCGCCTCCTTGGCCGCCGCGATCCTCTGCTGGACCAGGACCGCCTCCTTGGCGTGCTGCACCCGCTGCTGGGCCAGGGCCGCTGCTGCAGAGGCCTCCTTCGCTGCTGCCAGTGCGTTCGCTACCTCCGCCGCGTGGGCTGCCGAGGCGCTTTGCAACGCGATCGTCTGAGCTGAGCTCTACGTTTTGTTGGAAAATACATACATTTATTAATAGCAGAATATCATAGACTGATTTTTTAACTAAATCATTTACTTTTTTACTAATATAGACTACATCTGAATCAGTTTTTTCAAGTACTTTTTGTTTTGTTTTTAATTAAAATCCATACCTATAATCTATCTCTTAATATATTAATAGTTCCATAAAGAAAATAAATGACCTTAAATCATAAGAAGCGACTAAATAGGATAGGAAGCTACAAGAAAATCTTCCGATTTAGAATCCTAAAATAATTCTCTGTTTCGCCGTAAGCACTTAATGTAAATATAAGTAACGTATGGGAATCAAATATAAATGTTGTTATGATAATATTGGTAATTTTCAAGAAACTAAGAGGAAATTTTTGCTTCAGTTTTAACTTCAGCATTGTAAGTAATTAATTTATATCATTGCTTTAAACACTTCTCTAAACCAGAGAGTATGTCTTGCAAATATACATCTGACAAATTTGTTATCATAAACAAATTCTGAAGTTTTGTTTTTTCATACTAGTTCCTTTAAATTTTTTTAACTAAACGGGGAGTAAAAGTAACTTCCTTCTCTCTACATGTGAATCATAACTTTTGCCAAACCACTCCAAACATCAATTTACTTTTAAAATTCAAATCTCAAGACAACACATTCCCATCAATACCGCTCCATTCTAGCCTTTATCTTTTTTTTCCAGAGAATTAAATCTTTTCTTCCTGATGTCCACCAAACTTCGTTTTTTTTTTCTCATTCTAATCCCTACTTTTTGAACACCTTCGGAAAATACAAATATGAGCGATCGAGTGATAAAATTTTATTTTAAGATTTTGTTTTAGCTCATTTACTTATTGTATTATGTACAGTTGTAAATTTCAATAAAATATTTTGTTTAGAAGTCAACATGATTTTGTAATGCCTAAATTTTAGATGTAATTCATTACACCTTTCCTCTTATTTTTTTTCCTTTCTCCACTAAAATAAAATTATATTTCCCCCCAAAAAAATGTTCTTCAAATTTTTGAAAATAAGTTTGTTATTATCAATGGATCTAGTCCCAGAACAATATTCTGTGAAAAAAAATATGTATCAATTTTTTTTTAAGTAATAAATTTCAAGGTATTTGCCATAAACATTAAATATTAGATTCACAATGTACTTTTTTTTGCGTTGAACTTGGTAGTGGCACTGAACAATTACATTTCTTCAGAAACGTGCTTTTAGACAGTTGCGAACTACTAAAAAATATATATTACTCAAAAATCGGATATGCCTCAATGTACACTTAATTAACAATATTATTCTGTCAACAGATCAAAGATTATTATTTGTAGAGTTTGACGAATCATTTTGTATCACATAAGAGTTCTGTAGTTTTGTTAAGACAACGGCGTACCAAAACCTTCAGTTTTCTCTCAAGCATTTTTATATTAATATTTATTTTTTTAAAGTATGGACAGACTATTCCACAATCGATTATATGAGTTTTACCTTTGTGAGGGCAAGCTCCTGGGAGACAGGTACCCAGGGTTCAGAGGATGGAATGTATCCTGGAATTCCAAGTCCTACCAGTCCTCTCTTATCGTTGGCTTTCTTCTCCTCTGCCGCAGAACAGTAAGCGACGAAAACGAAGACGGTGATCTATTTTTATGAGGAAACAGAAGATTATCAATACCTTGGTAACATCATACGATAGTAAAACATATTATAAAATGGAATTATCAAAGATTATGTAGACACTAAATTTCTTAGAGGTATTCATAAACAGTTATCTCGCTACTGAGACCTACAATTTATGCAGGCGTGGTAGAAAGAAAAAAATAAGTCTGCGCTTCGCCATTGTAGACCCAGAGGCTTGGTTTAGGAAATCATCGCGTAAGCATTATTGGCACAATCGAAAAAATTCAAAAATATCTTACTAATAACTAATAACTTCAGCTTATTTCGAAGAAGTGATGTTCTTGATTTATTAAATCTGGTCAGATTAAATAAATATTAGATTAGAATATAATAAATAAAAAGAAGAAATAATTAATCACAACATTCACATAAGTTTAGTTATTTTTTGTCACTGTCAATTATCTTCTTGCCTTTTTACTTTCACTTACCTATAGATCGAATATATAGTAAGGGAAAGTATTGAGATCGTTACCATGTTCAAATTCCAGTTTTCAACGGAAAATCACGTTTGCGAGTTCGAATCTCTAGTCCGGGGTGAATTTTTCAACGATATAATTAAACGGGGACACACTCTCAAACTCCCCCAGAGTATGTGATTCCCGTCAGCTTACTGATAACCACACCAAAAAATAGGTGTATGAATTAATCCGAACAACCATCATCAAGAATCGCGCTGTGGAATTGTAAAAAAAAACAGCCATGGGCCTCCACTGATTGAAGAGCTAACCGAAAACAAATAGCAATTTGATATGGTTATTTCTGACGAATAAATGAATTCATGGTTTTTTTGAGAAAAAAAAAATTGAAATTATACATTTAGTTCTTCTTGGCAATATTTCAATAAATATAAAACCTGAGAGACGATTAAATTACTTACGGATAAAGTGAGTTTAATCAAAATCTTTCGAGGCGATATCAAGAAAATGGTGAAAATATAGATTTTTTTAAAATAAAGTAGAAAATTTCAGAAAATACAAGTTTCAGTAAATATTTATGTAGTGAGATGGAAAACTATATTTTTTTTTTCTTGAAGTTTAACAAATATTTCTCCTTAAAAAAATTAATAATATCAATAATAAAAAAATGTATTTTAATGTAAATGAAACAATGAATTTCTTTTACAATAAACTTTTATTGAATATTTTACTCTAGTATTCAAACACAGCAATATCAAGGTGGAAAATTGTTAAAAAAACATTTTTTTTAATTAAATAAATTGAAGCTAGTAAAAAAAATGATTCATTATCTTATTTCTGGAAAAAAAAAAAAAAAAAAAAACTCACATTCTTAGTCTGTATTAATTCAAGTGTTTATTTTAAATTTGTTGGGAATACTTGTTTGCATTTCCGAGCTTATTGAAATAAAATAATAATAATAATTAAAAAAATGTATGTATATATATATATATATATAATATATATATATATATATTTTTTTATACACACACACACACACACACATATACATATCAGCTCCTATATCTTAAACTCACAAAGAAGATAGAGTTCATGGTTGTTGGATGTTCTTCCTGAGATAGCCAGGTGACTGATGCTTTGGATGGTGGGACAGAAGTTTTTATACCAATCTCCAAGAAGAGGGTACCACCCCACCCCCTCACCTAAAATAATTGCTAATTATGTTGCTTTTTACTTTCATCTTTCCAATCCAGAAGTTCATGCGTAACTTTTTCGAAAAACTGGAAATAAGAGTCGTACAAACTATCGCTAGAAATTTATATTGGTATTATATAAAATTACTTTTAATTGTTGACTCTATTCACAACTAAGGAATTTTAGCATTGTCATTGTTTAAATAGTCAGAATTTTCTGAAACCTCAGGAATATTAGGAATAAAACTGTACCTAATAGTGTTAATTAATCTTAATTAAAACCATAAAAGTTAATTATGTTCACTAAATAGCCCAGTGGAATTAGCTCAAACGAGAGAGGTGTAATTTTGATTCTTAGGGATGTTATATGCATTGAGCACATCTTAAAAAAAATCAGGTTTTCACAATCTTGTACGTTTTCCACCGTCTTTTCTTTATTTATTTTTTATTTATTAATTGATATTTACAACTGTGTAGGAAAAAATACAAGTAAATGTGAAAAAAAAAGTAACAATTGGCTTGATAAAGTCTTGTGAAGAAGCTACCCCACGGTAGCACTTCAATGTTTATGTCATTAGCAGGTCTCGAGACCAACGTCTTTTCAGGCGCCTCCGAGGACTATCAGGAATAAACGGAGAAGAGGGGCTACGGACACGCGGGTTTGAGTGGGCTGGTAGTTGGGAATTAAAGGAGGTATATCTAGTTCTGGCTAAGTCTGCAGCTAACGGAATATTCAGGTCTTTATGGATAGATTTATTAGTGACAAAATACGGATCATTTAGGATCTTTCGGAGGATTTTGGATTGCGAGGATTGGATGCGGGAGGAATTTGATGGCTTGGTGGATCTCCATAGCTCAATACCATATGTCCAAATAGGTCTAATAATGGATATATAAATTAGTTTTTTGTAGTAGACAGGAAGCTTTGAACGTTTGTCAAGTAAGTGTTGTAACAATCGGTATCTGCGAGCAGTTTCTTGACTTTTCAGTCTGGTGTGAGGATTCCAAGTTAGACGTTTGTCAAGGTGGAGTCCTAGGTAGCGGATCTGTTCAACAGGAATTAGTAGGATGTAACTAAAGGATACAGTGGGACAGGAGGTCATAGGTATGCGAAGAAGGGTAAACGTGATTTGATGGGATTTGTTAGGATTGATTTAAATTCTCCATTTCTGACACCACTCTTCAATGGAGTCGATGTGTGACTGAAGGTTTTGTGATGCGACAGTTGGGTCATTGTTTACTGATAACACGCGTGTGTCATCAGCATAAGTAGTGAGGACAGTGCTAGGATGGATTGGGATATCAGCTGAATAAAGTATCGGACCCAGGATACTACCTTGAGGTACACCGGCAGACTGAGTAAATAAGGATGAGTAAGAAAAGTTATGGATAACTTTAAAGGCTCTATCGGTGAGGTAGGAAGGAATTAAAAGGAAGTACACTAGAGAGAGAAATTGACGAAGTTTGTATAGTAGACCTGGATGCCAAAATCGATCAAAAGCCTGTTCCACATCGAGAAAGCCTCCGACGCAATACATTCCGCTCTCCAATGTGGAAGATATAACATCCACCACTCGGTGACACTACTGTATAGTAGAATGGGAGAATGGGATGTTCGAAATCCAAACCGGTGGTCAGGAATCACGTGGTTGGATTCGAGGATTGGGTATAAACGTTTGATGAGAAGTTTATCTAGAATTTTTCCCATTCTGGGCAAAAGAGAGATAGGACAGTAAGAGGATGGATTTTCAAGTGGCTTTTTTATTTTGAGCTTGTTATAACGTCGCTTTCCAATCCCAGCTCTGTTCTTCTATCAAAAAATGGTTTTATACCGTCCTCTTCTACTTTTTCAGGCCACCCATGCGAAATGTACGACATAACTTTGCTCAAAACTGGGTCTCTTCTTGTTTCTGTTCTAATACTTTTCAAAGAAACCTGTAAAACTCTACTAACTAGGTTTCTAGTCTATTTCCGTTTCTACTGGTTCTTCCACATTAGCCGGTAGTCTAGAAACAGCATCTTCTATATTGTCTAAGGAATTAATATGCCGAAATTCTTAATGGAATCCAGACATGTAGAGAGCCCACCTTTGTAAACGCCCTGCTGCCATTTCTGGGATCCCCTTCTTGTCACCAAAAATAGCTGCTAGAGGTGTGTGGTCCGAGTAAAGCGTAAATTTACGACCCATTAAATATTGATAAAATTTTTTCATTCCCCAAAGTATAGATAGAGCTTCTTTATGTATGACCGAGTAGTTCCTTTCAACATTATTCAATATTCGAGAGGCATACGCAAAGGGCATCTTGAAACCATCAGGCATCTCGTGTAATAACACAGTACCTATTCCATATTTAGAAGCATCACAGTAGAGACAAAGAGGCAGTGACGGATCGTAATGGACTAAGACCTAATCAGATGCAATTTCTTTTATTGCCGTTCGAAATGCATTCTCGCAATTTGTGTACCATAAAAATGTCGTATTCTTCTTTTTTAATTTATAAAGTGGTTCCAAAATGTCTGATAAGTTTCTAATAAATTTTCCAAAATAATTAACAAAACCTAAAAATGATTTTATTTCTGATATGGATTTGGTTGGGGCCACTCCTTTGCTGAAGAAATTTTACTTAAATCCTTTCTCATGTTTGTCAATTATGTTTCCTAGGTACTTAATCTCCTCTTTAAAAAAATTACATTTTTCTAAATTACAACGGAAACCTGCTTTCGATAATCTTTTAAAAACCATTTCTAAATTGCTTATATGTTCTTCCTGATTTCCGCCAGTTACAATCAAATCATCCAGATATACAACAACTCCTTTAAGAACATGTAAGGTTTTCTCTACTTCCCTTTAGAAAATCGCTACTGCTGGCTTAGGACCGAAAGTTAGCCGGTTGACTTTAAAGACTCCTCGATGTGTTGACCAGGCCAATAAATGCTTAGTCTTCTTAACCAGTTCCAAATGAATATAAGCCTAACGAAAATCAAGTTTCGAAAATGCTTTTCCCTCTTCTAAGGCCGCCCAAATTTCTTCTATTCTTTCTAATGGATGGTTAACATCTTCCAAATAAGGGTTTACAGTAATTTTTTAGTTGGCACAAATCCGTATCTGCCCATTTGCTTTAAGAACCGGAACTAACGGTGTACCCCAAGCCGACGAATCAATCCTTTCAATCATCCCAGTTTGCTCTAATCGGTCTAATTCTTCATCAACTTGGTCGCGACAGAAAAATGGGATCGGTCTAGGTTTACAAAATCGTGGTTTCGCTTTGGGTTCAATTTTAGCATGCTTGTAGCGACCTACTTATTCTTTAAAGAGATCCGCATAATTAGTAATTAAATTTTGTAAGTCCTTATCAACTTCCTCTACCAACTGAACCTCCTTGAAGCCCCAAGTGTCGAATGGGTTTAGCCAATCTCGTCCTATAAGTGCTTGAACAGCGCTATCCACAACTAACAATTCACAGGTTGAACATTTGTCTTGCCAATTCACTTGAACAGACATGGAACCTTTTGGCTGTATAATTTGACCTGTGAAAGACCTAAGGGAAAAACTTGTCGGTTTTAAAACTCGTCGCCAATATGTAATAAACTCATAACACAATATTCAACAGCCATAACAACGCTTTATTCCCCCGTTGAGGTTTTACATTACTAACTCCAAAAACACGCGTTTTTACAATGGATATATACTCTACTTATGTTTATCACATTATCATAAATGTATTTCTTACTTCTTTATTTCATTTATTCGTATTTTATCTCAATTGTAGGTTGTTATTGTTTATATATATATTATATATTATTTATATATATATATATATATATATATATATATATATATATATTATATTTGATGTAATTTGACTCTATCATTCTTTTATGTACATATTGTGTGAATGTGGTCTCATATCACTATTATTAATGTTCATTAAGAAACAAATCGTAATATATCTCAATTAATATTTAAATAAAAAAAAGAAACTTTTATCGAAAGAATGCTGCAATCAAAAATTACAAATTTTAAGTGGAAGACGAAAACAGTGGTAAGTACATCTTTCGTTACTCTTATCCTATCCATCCAAAAGTAGACTAATTCCTAAAGGGAAAAGGTTTGCTCTCCAACAAAGATAAGTCCTGGCCTGAACAATCCCTATGATATCTGGATTACTTCAAAGCTCTGATGATTCAGAGTAGTATTCTCCAGGTTATATATCTATAAGCATAAAATAGGCCATGCTTTCTCATCTAGGTCCTAACCTTATGAAACTCCCTCCTATAAACCTTTTTCCGACGTCGGGAGCCCCAAGCAAGTTAGTATCATACATAAGTTAAGTCTAGGTTTTATTTATTATAGTTCGAGAAGTCATCCTGCTCATCAGATATTTCTAAAGGCTAGTATATTTTTTTCTGGATTACTTGTGAAATAAGATTTAAAATATAATTGGATCAAAATTGTCCAGTCTTTAGTCAGCATATTTATATTTCGCTTTTTTCATTTACTTGCTGACTCATTTTATATGCTGCTGTTTTATTTTATATGCTGCTGTTTTATTTTATATGCTGCTGTTTTATTCAAATCAATGAGGGATCTTATCTAGAAAATCCTTCAATTTCCATCCGGTTTTTCTTAATGCATTATCGTCCTAATTAAATAATAGGCATGCAAGGTAATTACCCTGTTCCCAGCCTTTTCTGGTTTCAAAGCTATCAGTCGTGTCACCTTTCATTCGAACTGTGCATTGTACTTTCTACATTCTAGATGTCATCAGGCGCTTCTTGGTAATGATTCCTCAAAAAGATCATGGATCCGGTTCATTCGTTTTTTCTTCATCGGCCATCCGAAAGTTCATCAACAGTTATTTGTGTGTATACAATATTCCTTGCCCTTTCTATGATTTTTTTTGTGGAGAATATCTGGTCTAAGGTTGACTTATCTCTCATGAAGCGTGTCAGATACCTTTTGATATTATACTCAGCAAAATTTATAACAATCCGGATAATCCGGACGATTCTATTTCCCCATGAAACGAACTAATAGAACCTCCGTGCATCTTAAATTTGATCATTTGTTCCTAGTGAATCTAATTTGAAATGTTAAAATAGCGAAGTTTACGAATGCATTTGTCTTAAAAATTGAGAAAGAAACAAACTAAATAACGAGAAAAAAGTAAAAATAACAAGAAAGAAACTAGTGAACATAAACAGTACAAATTAAAAACTGTAAACCTTGTTGAAAACAACGGCTCGGTTAAGACAATTGATCTGACCAATATGGACGTCTGGGTCTGGGATAATCTCCCTGAATTATCGATTATACCTTTACATTTCTCATATTCGTACATAAAGTTGTGACAGAGTCAATAGTAGATGTGCCTTTTGACTCTCATAGGAGATATGAGATGAGGTTCCACAGATCGTGTATTTTGTAAGAATTACAATAATTATAATATCCTTTGATATTAGATATTATAAAGAGAACCTGTCTATGAGTAAAGTGGTTATTGTTCGAACGCAAATATTTATTTAAACAAACGACAACTTTTATATCTCCTCAAATCTTTTACCTTATTTCTACGGCATGTCTTGTGATTCCTGAAGCTCTTGGAGATGTTCGATGACTATCTATCTATATTTTATGAAAAATCTAAACCAACATATTCTTTTTTTTTTTTTTTTTTTTGTGTGTAATCTTTGCTATACTTGGAACATTTAAATAGTCTATGAAACCAAACTCATCTTCATTCATTAGTATACGATGCATTAATTAAGCTATGGAATAACTAATTGACGTTTAATCTCATTTTTGAACATTCGTATTTTGTATTTATTTCTTGAGCGATGAGTAACAGAGATAAAGTAAGATGAGTAACAGAAAAACTTATATTTCGTAATAAACAAAGAATAATGCTTTAAATGAATAACTGTGTATGTTCTTTGGTTCTGTGAGTAAAGAAACAAGGATTTTATGGTTTTCTGGATTTTGTAAACATAGTAAGACAATTTTTTTAAAAAAAAACAATATCAGTTTATTGAAACATAAAAGTCGAACAATAACAACAACAAAAACAAATCATTATAACGAGAGAAAGAAAATAGATCAACCCCATGGGTACTCAAGAGACTTGTGGTAGGGGATGCCGGCGGCAGCTACGTGGTTCAGGACAGCGTTAGCGGCGGCTGCTTTGGCGGCAGTCTTCTGAATCTGATGGGAGGCCAGCTGGCTCCTCTGCGAAAAGGTAAGTTGCAATTTTAGATCTTATGCACATGGAACTGAAGGGCTTAAGATGATAAAAAGATCAACATGTGTATTCATGTGTGGAATGTTTATAAGGAAGATACAAAGGGGAAAAAACACGATAAAGTACTGACCTGGATGGCGGCTGCAGCCTGGGCGGCGGCCTCGCTACGCTGAAGAGCTGCTGCTGCTGCTGCTGCTGCCTCCTGGCGGTGGAGGGCGGCGGCTGCGGCCTCGCTGCGCTGGATGGCGGCGGCGGTGGCGGCTGCTGCCTCACTGCGCTGGATGGCAGCCGCTGCTGCCGCCTCCTTGGCCGCCGCGATCCTCTGCTGGACCAGGACCGCCTCCTTGGCGTGCTGCACCCGCTGCTGGGCCAGGGCCGCTGCTGCAGAGGCCTCCTTCGCTGCTGCCAGTGCGTTCGCTACCTCCGCCGCGTGGGCTGCCGAAGCGCTTTGCAACGCGATCGTGTGAGCTGAGCTCTATAAAGAAAATAAGATAAGCATATTTGTAAATATTATTTCTTATTTAGCTGACTTAGGAGGTTTAGTATTTCGCAATTTCTCCACAAATGTCACCTTGAAGAAATTATTAGAATCTGACAATACACAACACTAGTTAAGTAATAGAAGAGTTTCTATCAGGGGACATATTCGACATTTCTAGAGGGCGCGAAATTTAAGAGGCGATGTAATTTTATTAATAGAGGATTTCAAAATAGTTTTTTTTTTAAAATAATAAATCAAGTAACCAAAAAAAAATTGTTTAATACTCATAAGAAGATCTAAGGGATAATTATAGGTTTTATTAAATATTGACGTATTCATGTGAGCTTAGAATTACTAGTCATGAAATCAAATATTTCATAGAGGAAAAAATAGTTTAAAATATTTAAATTTATTAACAATTCATATAAATGTATAAAAAAAAAATTATATGAAAAAATAATAATTTATATGAATGATATATGAAGGTAACCGGCGCTTAAAATTACCTACCAGCTACCGAAAATCGGAGTTAGCCTGGATGTATTTAACAAGATTGCATTTTTATTAGGAATTAAATATTAAATCATGACAGAGCTAAGATACCAATTCGGATCTACCACAATAAAATATAGCACTATAGAGCTCTGGCAGTATATGCTTCGGAATATGTTTTCCATAATTCTGGTGTAGTACATCTCTAAAACTCAAAGTACTATATAGTGCAAAGAATCATAAGATTTTCAACTCTCATCCTCTGAATAGTACTGATAAGAGGGTTTATAACTCTTGAATCAGTAAAATTAACAATTATATAACCTTTATTTTTATTTATTTATATTTTTTTTTAACCACCCTGGTTAAGAGCCAACGTACTTCCAATGTATTATTGAGCTAATATCCAATGTAAAACGATAAAAGAAAAAATCTTATTTCGAAGGGGAGACAGAAGAACTTGTTGTTATTACTTACTTTGGTGAGGGCCAGTTCTTGTGAAATTGGATACCAGGGTTCAGAGCCAGGATAGTAACTTCCATATCCGAGACCTCCAAGTCCTCTCTTCTCGTTGACTTTAGTCTCTGCAGCAGAGGAGAAAGCAACAAAAAGAGGAATCTGTAATAAAGAAAAATGATTAATAAATTTTAATGATTATAGAATTCTATTTTATATCGTCACCACTCAAATCAACTTGTTTCTTCCCTTTCTTTCTCCTTGTTACCAGAGAAGACCCAAAGAAGACTTACAATACGATAGCCGAGAGATCTTCTAAACTAAAAATTCAGGACGCTGGTCAAGAAGAAAATAATACCTCACATACGATGGATGCGCAGAAACGCAGTTGCGAATACAAACAAAACCAATAAAAATAATAATATTATAGTTTATATTTTGAATGAGAAAATCATAATACTATTCGGTTTGATGTTTTATATCTAAAATTCGTTTTTTTTTTTTTTTTTTTTTTTTTGGAGCTACTATGCTATTGCATTGGGCAAGACACACCTTGTGGCAAACCGTCGAATCTCAAACTCTATCAGGAAAGCGGAAACTACTTGAGCAAAAGCCTTTTTTGGAAAAAGGTTCATTTTGGACCCTCCATTATAGGTTTTTTTTAGCTTTCCTCAAAAGAACCGATTTTCACATTCATTAGTTTGACGAGGTAGGGACGATATATACACGCAAACTTTCTTGAAAAAGAAGTATATATAAAATCCTATACATTTTTCAAATAATATTTTATCAAACATTATAAAACTACTTTAATTTTCGATTTATTATTTTTGTAGTATTTGAGTTAATATTTAAACCAAGTAAGAAGTATAAAACGAAGTCTCTTTCCCAAAGTAAGCCTTGTATATTAATCCCACGTATATTAGATATTCGAATACTCTAAAATTACACACACACATACATATATATGTATATATATGTATATATATATATATATATATATATATATATATATATATATATATATATATATATATATATATATATAATATAATTCATCTAAATCTATGTTTAGAAGCAATTTGACTGAAATTAAGTTATTATTATTACTAACTGAACTTCTTTAAATGATACTGATGAACTTACAATGTAAAAGATGTACATGTTTATCCTGATGTTAATCCTCAGAAGGTAACTCAACTGACTGATGCCTATGACTGAAGGGTCTAAGTATATATAGGACTCCTCATAGAAAAAACTCCCCACCCACACTAAAATAATTGCTAATTCCGTTATTTTTTTACTTTCATCTTTTCAATCGAGATGGTTACGTGCCTTATTTATTTTGACAGACAGACCCTTTCTTCCCTAGTCCGTTTCTCCCAATAGAATGTAGACCTGACGAGTCCTGAGCAGTTCACTTTTACAGATCGCTATCGGATGATGACAGTCCCATCCAAGATGATCGCAGGTATGATGGGCTCCATGTTTGGCATCTACTCCTAAAATGCTCCTATTTATTTCATTTGTAAAAACATTCCTGGACTCCACTATTTAGAAATTACTTTTTATCAGTTACTTTATCACATATTATTTATTATATTTTAAGTCGCTATGCTGATTAGACCATGAACCAATCTAGGGCACTTTGAACTCAAGGTTCATACTAAATATTTACATCCTGAAATACTTTCTTCGAAAACTCCAGCAATCAATCACTCTTATATACCTTTTCTCCGAATATTGCATATTCGCGTGTTTGTATGAGATGTTTGATCATCAGAACATTAGTTAATGACCATGTGTGGAACGACAAATTAATGAAGTATGAGGGAGAACAGTATCCAACGATAGTTTCGTTAAGGATAAAAGGATGATTTTTCAATTTTTTAAAACTTTTTTTCCAAGTGAATTATTGAAACCCAGAGAATTTAATAATAATCATTAAAGATTAAATTTTAAAATGACAAAGTTTCTAGTCAACAGTTTTATGAATTGATAACCTACTTACAATTTTAATTTTTCCGTAATCTCTGTTGAGAAACTGATCTAAAGAACGATTCTAATACAACGTTTTTGATGATTCGTTTTTATATTTCTTTAATTGTTGAATGTTGATAAGGATGCACCACATCTGGCATCTGAAAGTCATTGCGTTTACTACTTCGCATCCCCTTTTCACGCAAAATGGTTACATTTTCAAATCACTTTAATATATTTCGTACAGTAACTGAACACTAAAAAAAGAAAGTTGAATCTCAACAATTTATGTATAGCAGTGTTCAGCTTTATTAAATTTTCCCATGTTCCTTTAGTACTTCAAAACTCTTCTTACCAAACGTTTCTAAGCTCACTTGATAAACCATTTTAAACGATTTTCGCTTGAAAAGTATACTCAAGTTCGATCGAATGGTAACTAGGCGTTAATTCTTTAGGCTTACCTTTTGATTCATTATTTTCAATAATGAACTTTTGCAAAAATCATACCCCCTCCTCCCCCTCGAAATTCGAGGGCTTAAGTTTCAAGAAACGCAGAACCCAAAAAACGAATAAAAAAATTAGTTTGTCCATCCTCCGCCGTCATGAAAAATACTAGGGCATGCAACAACGATCCAAACACCTAGACCTTGGTATCAGCTGGTTATTATTGAAATGGCGGCCGATTAAAAGTGATTTAATTCAATAACAGTTATTTTTGAAGATATAGAAAAAAAACTAGTAGTGTTTTTTAACCAAAAAAAAAGAAAAAAATTGAAATTTCATGCATGAATGAGTTATTTTTGAAAATCGAGAAAAACATGAAGTGTTTTAGAATCATAGATGATGATAAAAAAAAATAAATAACACATATGTGTCACATCGACGTAAGTAGTGAGAACAGTGCTAGGATGAATAGCAATATCAGCTGTACAAACGGAATAAAGGATTGGTCCTAAGATGATACCCTGAGGTACACCTGCGTTCTGAGAAAATATGGATGAGTAAGAAAGATTATGGTTTACTGAGAGGTAAGAATGAATTATTAGGAAGTATGTATTTATTAAACTTATAACATGAAAGTAAAGCATGGGCAAGATACAGAAAAATATCATGATAATATGTTGAATAAAAATATATATTATATGAGAAAAATATATAAATTAGGAAATAGCAATAAAACCAAAAATGATAAATATCTCACCACCATTAATAAATATTACCCTGCAACCAGATGACCTGAAACTTAAAAACGCTGCAAATTATTACACAATGGTTTATTATTTCCAAATAACAATATTGGAGTATAACTGTTTATATGGCTGTTGATAGGCAATTAAGTAATATGAAAAGCACTAATTCAAAGCATCACTGATTTCAAAGCGCAATACCTAAGCTAGTTGTAAACCAAATTCAATGATTATTTTTTTCATTTGGCCCAAAATTCTTTTGGAGAATAGCACTGGGATTTCCTGGAACCCTGATTTGCTATTGTGAATGGCAAAGTTTAGTTTGTTGTTACCGAGTGTATAACGTAGATCATTAGTTCAAGATAATTGTTTTGATGCTAATAAAGTTTCTATTAATTTTCATTGCATTATTGACATGTCATTGTTTTTTTTTTGTTTATCGCGCTTGACTGATTCTAAAACTCTATACACACTTTTCTCTATCTTCAAAAATAACTGAGTTATAAGCGTATTTATGTGAAAAATATCAATTTTTTTCTTTTCTTTTTGAAAAGAAAATGGAAAATTTCTCTTTCTTTCTTTAATGAACCAACAGTTACATCACAAACCCTTCAGTCTCACATCCAATCCATTGAAGAATGGTGTCATAAATGGAAAATTAAAATCAATCCCAATAAATCCCATCAAATTACCTTAACCCTTCGTCGCAAACCTATGACTACCTGTTCTACTGTATCCTTTAGCAACATTCCACTAATCCCTGTTGAACAGATCCGTTACCTTGGACTCCACTTAGACAAGCGCCTCACTTGGAATCCTCACACTGGACTGAAACAAAAAACTGCCCGCAGATACCGCTTACTACAACACTTACTCGACAAACGATCAAAACTCCCTATTTACTAAAAAAGAAAGACTCATTTATATAACCATTATCCGACCTATGGCATTGAGCTATGGGGGTCCACTAAACCATCAAACTCCTACCGCATCTAATCCTTGCAATCCAAAATCTCAAGAAAAATCCTTAATACTCCTTACTTTATAACTAATAAACTCATCCATAGAGACCTAAATATCCCTCTGGTTGCAGACATAGCCCGCGATACACCTCCTTCAATTCCAAACTACCTGCCCATTCAAACCCGCTTGTCCGTAACCTCTCAACTTCATCTATTCCCGATAATCCTACGAGGCGCCTGAAAGACGGTGGCCTCGAGACCTGCTTATAAAATAAACTTTGAAGTTCTTCACATGTCTATTCATGCCTATTATTGTATCATCTATTGTATTTTACTTATTGTATTAGTAAATACAGTTGTAAAAACCCAATTAATTATGAAAAAAACATTATTTTTTTATTATACTTCCAGTGTCTATTAAAGTCTTATCGTTATATTTTGGTATTTTGTATTGTTCAGGTTTGTTACCAGTCTGGATTGTGTTGGTGATGTTTTTAAGTCTATATTAAACAATCTTGCTAGTAATTAAGTAGAGCGCTTTGGTATTTTTTAGGTATACAGTTCTAGAGTGAACTGAATGTTTAGAGGGGACCTTAAAATTATTCATTTTCAATCTAGAATTTATTTCTTTGGCAATACTCACATTAAATTATTATTATTGTAATATTATTATTCTGCCTTGTGAGAGGATTGGATTTTATTAATTTATATTAAACAATGTCACAATCGAGAGCGATCTACATTCAGTACTTACCGATAAATAAAAACATACATTAACCCTACAGTTAAAGACGCTTTGAGAAAAATGTTAATAAGCGTAGCCAAACTAGCTAGATTAGCTCCCACCTCCCTGACCTTTTGGGCTTCTATAATCTGACAATCTTTAGTTCCACGGTTACGCCCATCCTATCCCTCTGTAATCATACAGTAATCTTCAGGCTTATGTATTAAGTCACAATTTATTGGCTTATACCATAATTCTCATGTGAAAGTCAGCAATATTGTTTAAATATATTTGTGAGTTGGTATATATATATTTCCATGGAAACATCTCAAAAGAGACTGAGTGGAAAATTATGAAACTAATACAAATTACCTATCTATTCGATGTTTAAGTGATATAAATATGGTCTTAGAGATTAAGCCGGTTCCGAAGTTGTGAAATTCTCTTAACTTTTAATTTTTAGCAATATTGAAAATTCATATAAAAAAAAGGGTTATGTTATCAAGATCTAAATTTTTACAGCAAGTAGGGCTATGACTAACCTTACCTACTTTCTTCACTATTTAGGTAATGAGTTATAGGGGCCAAAAATACAAAGCATGTCCTTATTTTATTGTTAATTTTTGTTTTGATTTGATATCTAAAAAATTACAGGTATTAGAAAGATTTTACCATCACATATTTTCCAACGGATTTAATTAAAAACGGTTGCAATACTAAAAGCATTAGCCCGAAAAATATATTTTTTTACGGTTTTACATTTGCGAAAGGATAGCGAATAACTGGTCAAAAGGTCACGAAAATAAATGATGTCGAGCGGCAAAATTAATGAAAATTAGACGATTTCAAATGTATTGACCCATAATAATATATATTATATATATATATATATATTATATATATATATATATATATTTTACTAAAGAAATATATAGTAAGAGACAGTATTGCAATCGTGAAAATATTCGAATTCTATTTTTTAACGGTCCAAATAACGAAGTCCCGCAAAACGGTCTGTTAGTGTGTTTGTGTCCGTGTGTGTGATAGGTCCAGCACGAAAACGAAAAGTCGTACGAAACTGAAATTTTATAATTGAGATAACTCTACGTTCGAGATGTTACAGCAACTTTTTCAGTGAAATCCGCAGACGGAAAGTTCTACTTTATTCAATGCATTTTATGAACCTTTTAAGGAATCGCTCATAAACGGCTCTAACTATTTGGATTAAACTATCTATCTCAATGTCGAATTTGATGGGCATGTATATCATGTAGAGTTTATTCTGATTGAAATAGTCTAACAGGGCTTAAATGGAAAATTTTAGTATTTTCTTCTTCTAAAGTACCTTTAATTTTGTAGATTTCAAAAGATTAACCATATCAACTTATTAGCATTGATTTAAAACGGCCAAATATACAAGTTGAATGATTGATTGCAAACTAAAGGAGAAAAGAACGAAAATATATTTTGTTTGTAATTCTTGATTTGTTGATAAGAACAGCGATATAGACGTATAATATATCGTTGGAAAGCAAAATATTTTAGAAAAAGTGTTGGTATATAAGATACCAAGTTGTAAAAGTTAATGAAGAGTGTCGAAAATCGGATAAAACTAAGCGATTGTTGCAGATCATAGTATAACAGATTAGTTAATAAAACACATAGTTCTTTCGAAACTTGATTATTTTAATACATGTAATTTATTTTTTTCACCTCCAAGTTTATTTAAAATTTCTTAAAGATTTTAACAACAGAGGTAAGTAATTGTGTGTTGCGCCCACCAAATTTTTTTATTAACATATTATAAGAGTATCCTGAGGACGTTTTCGTCGTCCTTGCGTATTCCATCTTCAAACTTTGTTTAATTTTTATTTACAATTTTGAAAGTTATATAAATCTTTAGATACCAAAGATAAACTATATTTCAATCTGCCCGTCGCTTGAACCATTGAAAATAATTCAGCTAAAATAAAACCAATAATTCACTTTCTTGTGATTTTTTTTTTTTTTTTTCATAGAAATTGAATCTAGGAATGCGACTGCCCTGGAACCTTTCAACTGCTCGCCTTGGCAATTATATATCATGGCTAATTAAAGCTGTCAGTAGTTAATTTATTGCGGAGACTGTGGTTTTATGGTGGAAGGATAGATCACCCACGTGGACCAGTCCTCTTCTTCTTCATCCTTCTGCTAAAAGTTGATCGGGCTGCGTTTTCTTTACCAGCGAAAGCAGTTATTTCACTGAGATATTTCTCCATTTTTGTACCTACAGCAAATCAAAGGATCAAAGCCTTTGGGAAAAAAATTAAAAATCTCTATGCTCGTATGAATACTATATAATTCATTACATAGCATGAATGAATTAATTCATGTTTTATAATAGGGGTACTCACTACGTTTGTTATAGCATGCTATTTGTGTTATTTTGCTAAACCCGTCGAGTTTCTACAGTTATTTTCTGTATAAAATTGATGGGTTTAGCACAATAGCACAAATAGCATGCTATAGCAAACGTAATGAGTACCCCTAATGTCCGAATGCAAACTTTCATTGAAAAAAATACATTATATAAGTATGATTATGAAACGTAGAACTTACTGTGACCGTCTAAATAATTTTCCACATCTCTTCTTTTATCTAAAATATAACTTCATTTGGTTAAGTGGTACATTTATTATACGTTTTAACGTAAGCTCTCGAAATTTGAGGTGTTAATATTATTATGTTTTGGTCGATCACAAAAGTTCATTATTGAGAATAATAAACCAAAATCATTTGAATCCAAAATAAGCGAGTCTACTAGAATGAGTCATTCAGTAATTGTATATGTGGTAATTTTTGTGTATGTACATCTATGTTGCTAAAAACAAAAATGTGCATGACACTGTAATTTTGCACTCACACGCATATGCCTCACCTTTACAGCAACTCATCGATAAAGATTGGTTAAATGTTTTTTTTGTTGTTTTTTTTACAATTTCCTTGAAAACTGGTGGAACGATTTTTCATATCCATGTACAAATTGAACAGTAAGTAAGACCTTCATTTAAATAGTGAAATCTCAAAATGGCCTCTCCTAGAGAATCTTTTATTATGTTCATAAAACCAATAAATCGACACACGTTTTTCCTACTTCTGCTCTACCGGACTGGAAAGTAATAGAACAGGGTTCTTGTAATATATTTCTGGAGGAAAAAATTTAGCTGCGGCAAAAAATTTCTCCTTATTACGTCCCTGTTCTAAATTAATCTACAATCAAATAACACTAGAGTGAAAGGGATGGGGACCGCAACGCGTTATGTAAAAAAATATTGAATTTAATCGGAAGCTATCAGGAGGGATGTGAAACACCATCAATTTCATGATTATACTAGTGGATAGAAAGATGATTGTCGGTAAATATCTAATAATCGAAGCAGGCACAACATAATAAATTCTATATTCTACAACAAATATATTGACATGTTCAATATTTTATCGAGTTCCAAGTTCGTTCATATATTTATTTAGGATCGTCTCAATTATAAAGTTACCTGAAAAGATCATGATTTCAAATCTGAACCCCTCATTAAGTACCATTTGAAACAGCCACAAAAATTCATTTCATCAGGAAGCCACGGTTGTTCAAAGACTTGTAACATGTCTGCAAGAATAGAATGCCGATCTAATTGTTATAATTTGATTAACTAACAGAGTTAATAAGTGCAACATACTACGATCCACTCCTTCTACGCACTTTTAATTAGTTTCGTGACAACAAATTCTTTTTTTTAATTTATTTTCAATAATGAAGTATTGTGATATTTGAATTAAAATAAAATTAAATCCCCTCACACCCCCGCCCCCTCCAAAAAAAAATTTATTCCTATTTATGTAGAATGATAACGCGATTCTTGGTTTTCGCGCACTCCTTCAAAACCAAGCAACGGATTTTTATACGGTTTTCTCTACCATTTAGCGGATTCTTTTATGAAGGTTTATAAGTAAAATAAAATGCAATAAAGTATTTTTAGATGAGAAAATAAAATTTTCTGTGATCAAGGCATCAAAAAATCTTTCCTGAAATATAAGTAGTAGTATAGATAGACGTATAATATATCGTTGGAAGAATAAGATTTTTAATTTGCAATAAATAAGTTGTACAAGTAAACAGAATGTCGTTATAGGCCATAAACTAATCAACATATATTATTTGTAATGACAATTTTTTTTTTCACTTTTGACACAGAAGTCACTGCCCCAACCAGAACGATCCTTGGTACAGATTGGATAGAGAGAATCAAATGTCTTAATGGAACCAAAAATTCAGTTCCATACTAACGGACAAAAGTATTCATGATTAATAAATATTTACTCTTTCAGGAATTGGAACCAGGATTTTTATTTCTGGTCAGTATGAGAACTTCTTGCTGATGTACTCGGAAGATGGTCTGTTAAGCAGAGTTCAGCAGATTCTGATTTATGATGCCATGTTGCTTTAAATTCCTTTTAAAATTTTAACTTCATCAAGATTTCTTCTACGAATAATTTGTTTATAACCCATTGTGTCATATTTTCTTTTATCTCTCTATTTTGATAAGGAATAGATTCTATTTTTATATGATATCAATGACATTTATAATAAACTTGTACGTCATATCAAGACATAATAGATCCTGAGAAACACAGTAATTTAGTTTAGAGAGCTCTATAAATATATATAAAATCTACAAATAAGTGTTTTTTATGTTTAAGTTTTTTTGTTTTTTTTTAATGTATGTGGAATATATTTTGAATTATAAAATACAACTCAAAAACTTTATGTTATTCCATTTTGTTGTTTCTTTTCAACTTTGTAATAGCTAATTTACCAATTCATAAATGGATGTAAACATAAAAAGATGCCAGCCTAGGAACTAGATTTCCAAACTACAAGTGGCTCTCAGATAATCCACACCTTACGATCCCGTTCTTCAATAATACCTAATAACAGGTTGAAGCTCTTGACGAAACAGGTCCATGTCTAGACTACGAGGTGCAGGTGATGCGTCAACAAACCCAAGTACTCCCCATGAGGTAATTATTAATAACACCTCTAACTAATTGAAACACGTCCCACTGGCTGCCATTACGTTAAGTAACATCTACAGGAAATGAATTCGCCGAAAGAACGGGTGAGGGATGCGCAATGTTCAAAATTTTTGGGCCATAGCCGTATTATTTACGGCTCCGATTACTGTTCCACAGAATAGCAGCAGATCCAGAGGAGAGGGCGAAAGGAACTACCACATGGAGCCACGCAGTCATAAAACTTATGATAATAACTTATATTACAAATGCATTTATAGTTCTTATCGGAGATTGGACGACTAGATGGAGACGAGTCGCCTATTGATTCATAGTAGAATTTAATAAAATATGTATTTCGAGATTAAGTCCACTGACCTTTCCTTTCCTTATAACAGTTATTCAACTTACTCCATCTTCCATCTTTATTAAAACAATAATAGCTATACATTCCTAATGGAGCCCTTCTATATCATGTTGTTCAGGGCTTTTCATGTTGCCTAATTATATACATATATACATGTAAATATACATGTATAAATGTATATATACATATACAAATAAAATAATTAAAATTTAAAAAATTATCTTATTTTTTATTAGTCAACATTTTCCTCCGATTAAACATGTGTGTAATTTCATAACTTGACCAAGATAGGAAGTCTCTACTAATTTCATTTTTGTTATCAATTATATATTTATCTTAATTAAATTAGTTTTTACACATTAATTTTTATGAATCAGCTTCATGGTTACTAAAGTAAAGTAATCTCCTCTAAATATCAATATTTGATATAATTTCTGAATTTCTTAAGGGATTTTTATGAGTTGCGTTTCTGTTTTAAAAATCTATTAGGAAAAGATAATTTTAGTATACTGAACAAAACAATTATAGCTAACCAGCTAAAACTTCACGTCCAGCACGAAAACGAAAAGTCTTAAGAAACTGAAATTTCATAATTAAGACAACTATACTCCCGAGATGTTATAGCCACTTTTTTACTAAAATCTGTATAAAATAACTAATGCATTATACCATGCATTTTGCACCTTTTTACGATTTTCTCAAAAATGGCTCTTACGATTATGATTAAAATCGCTATATCAATGTAAAATGCAATGGAATTTAATATCATAAAGTTTAAATATGTAAGTTGAACGAATTTGATGCCTCACCAAAGGAGAAACAGCAAAAATATATATGTTTTATGCTATTTTGTGTTTTAAACGTAATAATAGTAATATATATGTAGAATATGCCGTTGGTAAGCTAAAGATTTTAGAAAAAATATTATCTTATACACAAACATGTAAAAGTGAACAGAAAGTAATGAAAAACCGATAAATTTGGTTTAAATAATAATATAATAGATTATTTAATAAAACACATGTTTCTATCGAAAATTTAATTAATTCTTCAAACACATTTCATCTCTAACTATATTTGAAAATTCTTAAATTTATTTTAAGAACCAAGGTAAGTGAAAGTTTTGTGTTGCCCGCACCAGCTTTTTAAAGTTATAACTCTACATTAGTTTTTTTTTAAAGCTAATATTCCAAAATCCTAATTTTACACCTTGTTTTGTTTATAAACTAAAAATTAATGTAAAAAATAAAACAATGGTTACGAACATGTTCATAAATAAAAATCTTTTGTGGTCCCGGTTGATGTCTTAAGCTGTAAATAACAAAAATTAAAAAAAATATTTATTTTACCATTATAATTAACCAAGGTTAAGCCAAGGACACAGATTATCTCATATTTTATTCAATGTAGTTTTGGATAAAATTATTATAACATATTAGGAATCCAATAAATCTGGTGAAAGGATAGGAGGGGAATAGAGAGGATAAAAGAAGAAGAAAAAGCAAGGTGCTTAGCTTTCTCAGATGATCTAGCACTTAGTAAACATGAGGCAGTTGACCAGATTAATCAACTAAATCAGTGGTTTCCAAAAAAAAAGAAGTTTCGCAAACAGTACAACGAACAAGAGTCTCCTAAATTAAAAAAATTCGTGAGCTAGAAAATTGCAATTATTTTCGAAAAGTATTAAGATAATATTTAATTTCAACCCAAAACATACTGAAAATCTCCGTCCATAACTTTAAAAACAATTCTGGATTTCAATTCAAAAAATAAACTAGCATATTTGTAAAAAAAAAAAAAAAACTTATTATTTTCTAAAATTATACAACATAGTACCTATTCCAAATCATTATATTAATTTTCAGGAGCAACCGACTTACAGAAACCTTTTGTTGTTGAAATAATGGATTAACGATTAAGTGACAGCAGTTGGAATATATTGTTAAGATAACCCAATATTTTTATACTATACTCAGGCTCTAAGAACTGACCATAGTCCGCAAATCATTATTCTCAGTGAGTTAATAACATTTAAAACTACAATATAGGTACCTATTTACTATCATTTAGCACCCAAAATTTAATAAGTCTGTGCAATGCATTAGTTATTTTTGTAACAAGCCTAGGCTTTTACGGATTTTTTATTAAGGTAATTTAATACAATATTCCAATAGGATCACACTCAGCCCCCAGGTTTTTTCCCCAAATTGGGTACCAACTTTAAAGAGGCTGGGTCGGCTACAGGAGAGTCTCCATACCCTTGGGTATTAACATAATAAATAATATTCTTTCATAGCCAGGACCCGGAAAACATTAGACTAGCGCTCTATCCACTAGACCACTCGACTGAAAAATCAATAGCAATAGCTCATAGCCAAATATATATACTAAATTAAATTAACTACACTATTATTTCTATTAGAATGAAATAAATAGGATTATAGATCATTTTAATAACGTATAATATATATTAACTAACAAATGTTTAGTTAATTTCTGGCATTTCATATATTTGAAAGTATAACTAATGTATTTAATACATATTTTATAATGAAAATGTCAATTAACATTATACTTTAAGTTAACTATTTAAATTTGCTTTGCATTTTGTTGCAATATTTTTATTTCTGACTTATATTGCATATTATAAATTAATATTATACATTACATAGTATACTATATAAATAAATATTATAGATTATTTTATTAGCACTATCATATTCTATAATTATTTCTTTTCATTCCTAATGTATAAGTTTTTAATTTAAGTATAATAGCTTTTAGCACACTTCATGCTGATGTTCAAACCTCAATAAGCTATTAGGTTGGTAAATCAATCCTTTCAGTTTTTCAGGGTGAAATAAAACTCGGTGTACTATAAACATAAAACTTATTTTAATCTAAAATATATTTACCATTATTTAATATGACTTTTTTCCATCTTTAAACTAACTGCATAATGCCATGTTCATATAATGTTTGGAATTTTTGTTAAAAAACTGATCCAAGTGATTTTTGATATCCTCTTCCTTTTGGAATTATCCATTGGAATCTACCCATTCATGGAGTTCTGCAGAGACTCAAATGATTGGTAGTCACTTGGAGCTAGGTCTGGCAAATAGAGGAGGTGGGTTAAAGGTCTCATCCAAGGCTCAATAATTTATTGCGAGTGACCAATGAGGGGTGGGGTCTAGCATTGTCTTGGTGTAACACAACACCCTTACGATTTGCCAGTTCTAGGCTTTCATTTCTAATTGATTGATCCAATTAGCAATAGCTCATAGAAAATAACACCCTTCAAATCACACCACATGGAAACCATTATTTTCTTTGGATGCGAGGGTTTTGACATTCTTCTAGTAACCTCACAGCTTAATCCCCCAGAATTTCTAAGGCCTAAATTATCGTGAATATCCATTTTTCATCTCCTGTTACTAACCTTTCCAAATATGGATCATTTTGTTCCCGCTTCCGTGGTGATTCACAAACAGAAAAATTTGTTTCCAAATTAACTTTGGTTAGAGAGTGAGAAGGGTTAGAGGGTTCATCCATCCCTACCCTACTTGCTTCTTCATCGATGGCGGCTTCTTTACCTGCAATACTACAATGTGACGGTACCCATGCAAGCATATCTTTCTTACTTAATGACTCCAACAATTTCCAAATAAAATTATGTATTTTCCTCATAAGATGATTTTGTAATGCCATATCAGCTATAATTGTTTTCAATAAGCTTAATAAGTCTGTGACATGGAGAAAGTATCTTGTATCCACTGATTTTCTGAGTTGCAAATCTTGATGTATAACAAACAGTAAATCTGTCAATACACTGTTTATACTTGAAAAAATAAATTCTAACTCATTGCATTCTACAGCAAGAATCAGTAAATATTGTAGAAAATTTATTGATTTTTTTTATTAAGGTAAGACTTGGTTTTAACTTTTTGCATCAAAGCTCTTGACTGGTGGTGATCTAAATGCACCCATACACAATCTGATGGCAGTGTTATAGACAGTTTCTAATAATTTCAGAGTTAATTCAGAAGCAAACAAGTAAACTCTGCTCCTGTAATCAATTTTGTTTATAATTGCTCTTATCTATGGAAAATAATATTCAGCTATCCAATTTAAGCCAAGTATAAATCTTAAAATTTTCATCAGTTTAAACACTCTTTTCTGTGACATTTGTAAATACTTCATATAAGTATAAAAATATACTTAAATTATAATTATAATAAATATATACAGACAACACCGTCAGCATCCACTGTAAATGTTAGCTAAATTTTGTATTTTGGTGAATTAATATTTAGAAATATACTCAGATGTACTTTATTTCATCCTGAAACCTGCAACATGAGACTTAATCTGCTTGTATATAACATGCTATTGTAAAGGTCTCACGGTGAAATATATTGTATGATTCTTTAGGATAAAGTTATTTTTCTGTTCTATTCCTATTTCAAAATACATAAATATGTGATTTAGGTCCATCTCATAAAAAGGTACCTGGGTACGTTTAGTCATAATTTCATATTATTAAAAAATAAGTCAACAGTTGATCCAAGATATCTAAATGAGACAGCCTGTTATTAAAAATATGACATACAAAATTAGAGAACGATCTAGACATTAAATGATAGCTCAAGACATTAAAATAAAATCTTAGTAATGTATTGGAGGGGCCATGGATGTAATTAGTATATTTTTTTCCAGTAAACTATTCTGTGACTATTAATATTCTTAAATCATCATGCAACAGTAATATTTGGAAAGTTAGAGGCTATAAACAAGATAAACTTACAGGAAATTAATAATTTACTGTTTTAACTGTCATAGCTAACTGTAATATAACACTGAAAATTAATAAATTAGTTGTTTTGTTTTTTTCTCCTTGTTTTTTTTTCTCCTGTTTTATGCTTAACAGCATTCATTCAAGTTTTGATTGTAATTCTCTGATATAATGGGTTTTAGCACACATTTACCCACCAGAGGAACACAAGAGTCCAATTTCATTTTTAGAATAAACATCTTTATTCATCTTTGTAGTATGCCATAGCTTATTGTTTACTTTTCATGGTTTACAAAAATAAATAAGGCGGTAGCCTAGTTTATTGATACAATTTATAAAGTCCAACATATTGTTTTATTTAATTTTTTTTTACTTATATTGATCTTGTTGGTCTATACACCAGGTTTACTTTTATTAAAATATAATGCCTACAAGAGGAAATAAAAAAATAAAAAAAACTTAAGAAACTGCTTGACAGAGTTGAGATTCAGAAAATAAGTGAAACACCAAAACATATTAATATTTTTAAAAAATTACAGCACTCAAAATTCACTTACCTCCCTTTTTAAAATCAATTTTAAATGTTTTGATTAAACTTAAAGTTAAACTAAAAACAAAAGTATTATATTAAGCTTCAGTGATATCTACAACCATTTCAAGTGTGGCAACGATTCCGAACAAATTATCTTTCTACTAGTAATTTTTTTTTTAATTCATTCAGTACTTGGACTGAAAATTGGAATTTTGCTACATAAAACACATATTTGATAAAGTCAACTTTATTTCATTGTGGTATACAAGTTAAAACTCAGAGTGAGGCTGTAGGCTATGAATTCCTGAATCCAATGATGCCCTATTCATTGTATTTTAGCAGGGTAGAACTCTATAATCTGTATCAACTTGGTTTTGAGACTTCTGTTATAACCGTGTAATAGATTAAAAGAAATTTTCATTAAAATTAATAAATTTAATCAATGTTTAATAAGGTGACGAGAAGTATGTGAACCACATTTTTAATGTATCCTTAATGATTAGTACAGAATTCAGATCAAAGCAAAATAAAATATTGTATTTTTAAGTTGTTTTTTCTTTTTTATAAGCATTCTGAGACTACTGATTATCAGTAATACACTGTGTAATTATGTTTATGCCATCTAAAAACACAGAAAAAGCATTAAAGATCAAACATTTTATTTATTACAGTAAAAAACTTCTTGATTTGCTATTTATGCCAGTAATGTTTTTGTATTTCAGATATATGTTTTTCAACTTATGCTATCTCTACAAAGTGAAGAGGTCTGCCTAGATAGTTAGGGCAGGTGTTCTGCCCTTCACTAATATATATGAAGTATTTTTATAATTAATTGAGAGAAATTGTATCTATTTTTTTAACTGATACATTCCCTTTTTACCTCAAGATTATGATAATAAAAGTTTTAATTATTTAGACACTAATACTTGAGGCAATTGCATTCCTCTAAAGATGCTATGAATTAACAGTTTGACCCCATCGAACTTCTAAACATCGTCACTTCAAATACTATTGATTAGGATAAATTTTTAATAATCCCTCAAATTGAGATATTGATTTCCAAAAGGTACTATATCCATTCTTGAAGATTTTACAGGAAGCGCAATAATATCTTGTTAATTTATCATTCTATAATCATGTTTTTTAAAGGATTTGAGTGTTGATTAGAGGTTAAGAAGTGGATTATTTCGATAAAACTAAATGATTAGAATACAAATATGTCAAAATACTAATTACACATAAAATGTCCTTTAGAATATTTTGGGAATCAACGTCTCAATTGTCTATCTTACAAAATGTACTACAAAAGTTCACAATGTAACAACAGAAAGACCCAATAGGCTACAAGTTACTGCATGTTCAGATATATCTCTATACCTACATAGTAGCCAATAGTAATACATCTCTAGGTGTAGTTGTTCATGAGCAGTGACAGATTAAAGGGCATACTTTGGCATCGTGGTCACATAGTGAAGTAAGGGTAGTTTTGGGACATAATTTTGTGTGTGTGGTTTAAATATAAATCAATGATTAGAAAAAAAAATTTTACATTGAATTATGTTGGTTGTCATCGTGCATCTATACTCAAGTGGTACGGAGAGAGAGAATTTGGAACATTTTTGGTGTGAGAGAAATGTTTGATGAAGAACGACAATTAATATACCAATAGATATAGGAAACCTTCACACACCAGCAATTCATTTTGCTGGAATCTCGATTCTGAGAGACAATTGAAGGTTAAGAAATTTTCAAAAAATTGTCTTCTTTCAAACAAGGCTTATACCATCATAAATGGATAAGTTATAAAAATAGCACTATGTAACATCCTTCAGACACTAGAAGCTCTGAAATAATTATCACTATTATTATTATCCAATCTAAAAATGTAAATTTTAATGAAATAGATGTATTGTAAGCAATATTTATGTTATTACTTATATATATATATATTTATTTTTTTCCGGTGGGGCGACAGACCATTGTAGACCCTTGGCAGAACAGTGTAATCTGCTGGGAGAACGTACTCCCGTTTCTCGATGAAATTTTATAGAGCAGGGTCATCACTCCCTATACCTATTTTTTAGCCACCATTTGGCTCGTGGGTCTAACATACGGTGGGGGAGGCTGTGAGTGAATTCCCATTTAATTAAATGCTTAAAAAGTTCCTCCGGGACTGGGATTCAAACTCACAACCTTTTGTATGAGAAGATAGCGCGCTAGCCACTCAGCCACAGGCTCCCCTATTAATATCTATGCACCATAAATATACTGTTATGATACACCCGAGAAAATTGGTAAGATAAACAACCTCCTAAACATGATAAATCTATGGCAGCTCAATGTAGATCTAGTAAAAACCGACAAAATGAGTATAAAAATAATTTCATAATAATGATGTAAAAAGTGTAATTTTCTAGCTAGCTTATCATCATCTAATAATATTGTTTTTGATTAAGAGAATGTTATCTTAAATTGGTAAATCAAATATCATGATTAAATGGTTCTTTAATTTACTACATTTTTATTTAATTGCTGATTTATTCACATATAGTTCCACCGGGTTCGTTTTATTTAGTGGAAACATTATTTATTATTAATAAATAATGTTTTAACTATTTAACTAATATATTATATTAGATCTTTGAATTCCGAAGAATTATACTTATTAGGATTTTATTGTACCGTAATTATTATTTTGTTACATTTCTTAATTAGAAGTATTTTTTAATGATATTATATTTAATACATTGATCTCTGAATTTCTCTGTGGGGACCAATAACAATTCAGCCAGATATGAAGGTTACATACACATCCAGAAGTGGATCCATATTATTTTAGGTGATAAGAAAGTTTGAGAAGGGAGAAGTGAGGGGGTTAAACACCCTTAACAACTCTAATTTAGTCAAAAGGTGTGGGTAACTTCATAGGTTACCAATTTTCTATAGTTAGATATTTCACCAATTCATGAGTATTGCTAGCAGTTTTATTTTAGATTATTTTATTATTTCATGTTTTTTTTTCCATTTAACCACTTATAAAATCCAATTTAATACCTCAGACAACAAACTTTTCTGTGTTCCTTCATTGAATATCTTTATTCACACAGCCTAGAGTAGATATGTCAAGAAATTAGATTCAGTTTGGTGATTATGAATGAAAGAGAGTATCATTTTTACAGACCTAAGTTAAATTTTTAAAAGATGATCAGAATATATATTTTTTTTTTTTTTTTATTGAGTGAATGCCAAGAGTTTCCTAAGGTTTTTCAAGTCCAAGTTTCTGACCCACACGTCATAATGCTCAGTAATTGTAAATATTGTAATATTGTACTATTGTAAATATTTCCTTTTGTTTTTTAAAATAATTTTCTGGTTCCACAGTACTGAGTTAAGCATTGATATGACATTTTTACCATCTGAAGTTTTCTTTTAATTTCCACATCACATGCACCATCTATAATTGTATACTTAATAACCCAACAATTTCATGAAATCAACTTATTTATATAATTAATCTTAATTAGTGTACAACTTAATGCTTGGATAAATTTCTACTTAGACTAATTTATAAAAAAGGTTTTTAAAAAGTATTAAATATATTCTAAACACATAATCAACCTATTCTGTCAGAGGAATGAGAACATGTTGATAAAAATAATTTTGGTACAAGTGCAAGCAATATGGTCTGTAATTATCTGTTTTTATTAACAACACTATTGGGTATAGATAATTAAAATCGAGAAGAAAAAAATAAAAATGTGTTCACTAAAATCACCCAACTCTGTAGTTTGCAACATTTGAAACATCCAAACAATCACCACCCCACAGCAAATCTCAAATAATGCTTAAAACTGTTGTAGATAATGACTTTGTTTGCTAAAGAAATGTTCTTGTACAAATATACAGCAAATTATAAATAAGCTTCATACAATACTTTAAGAGTCTGGCACATCCATTTAAATATTAATTATATAATCAAAGAAATAACAAATCAATAAAAATAATAATAATAGAAACAATAATTGTGAAATGACAAAAAGTGAAAAAAATAATATGGTAATGAAAATTAACTACTTCCTTTCAAATTTACAAAACTTTAAATTAGCATTGAGATATATAATAATATATTTTGTTTAATTTATCAACACTATCAATATTAAGAATTTTCTCTATGTTGGTCACAAGCACTTGTTATATATTGTCTCAGATATTTCTCTCTATATTTATTAGATATATTTTGGTCACAATTATTGCAGAGTTGATTTGTTGTAAGTAATAATGTTTTATTTTCCAAATGAAGTTTAATGTTCTCTTGGCTGTTGATTTTTAAACAACTGACATATTATACTTTTTTGATGCTGACCCTGTAAGACAAGTAGCTTTTGGGAGTATTGATGTTAAAATTTGATATAAGTCTATAGAATTGATGTATATTGGAGTTTAGGGCACGTCTTATGTCCAGGGATAGAGTGTGATAAAGTGATGTAAATATAAATATGGGGGGAGGGAGAGAGGAGGAAACTACAGAGTAAGGAGTCAATATAAAAAAATAAAATAAACATTAATTTCTACAGTTTTATTACAAATAAATATATAAGTACAATCATCATTTAAAAATGAGAGCTATTACTAAACTGAAAGGCACACAAAACGTCTATCAATAAAAATAATACATTCCTGGAATTGAATTATCAGAAAAAGTTATTCACTGCATCAATGTTAAAATTTCTCTAGCACATGCCTAAATAAAATTATATCACTGTATTAGATTGTATTAGTCATGAGACGAACTGCCGCTGCTTCAGATGCACAAACTATGGGTTCAAAACAAGCCACTAATGCAGGATGCAACGAACACAAAGGAATGTAATATTTGATTTGATTCCTTGGCAAGCGGCAGTGTTTGTTGGTTATAATGGCTGAGATCTTGGCCTTCTACTTGTTACTTCCTGTAATGGTAGTTGTGGTCGAGGTAAGCTGGCACGTAGGCTGCGGGCGCGTGGTGGACGGCTGGGGCGTGGTGGACGGCTGGGCGTGGTGGACGCTGGGTGGTGATGGGAGGGTCCGATCTTCTTGACGACGGCGTTGAAGCCGTTGTGGTCGTCGGCTGTGTACTCGACCACCCTGATGGAACCGTCAGGCTCGACAAGGGAGTATCCGCCCTTCACTACGTCTCCATCGCGCTCCTCGTACTGCTGCTTGATGTCGCCGGTGTGGGGGTCGTGGACTCCGTAGTTGAAGGCGTACCTCGGGTAGGCCTAGAATAGAAATAGTGTTAAAATCATATTAAATAAGTAATTTAAAGTAAATCAATACTTACTAATTTTACTTGAAACTGTTGAAAAAAAAGAAGTAAATATTTCACTCGCAGTGCTTACATTAGATAAATCCATTATGATTGGGTTTATTCAATTTCACACAATTGTCAACTAAAAATAGGATTTTTTTTTAATTTTTTTTTTTTTATAACTTTACATCTCTATTCACATCTGTCAATAGTACAATAAACAATCAGTGAATTTCTATAGTATAATACACATGACATGATAGGCATGAATGAGAGCAGTACCCAGCGGCACCCACTCCTGGCATATTCAGGAGCATTATTAAAGGAGAAGGTCTCTCATCAAACTCCTCTTTAGTCTTCTGTAAAAATAGGAATTTAAAATATGGTTCCACAAGTTTCTTTTCATATGATTTAGCTGTCATGTCTTTTCATGAACATACATAACATTTTATTAATTTTATAGTAGTTTTCTATTTTAATCGTAATGTGGACTATTAATAAGAGTATCCCGTGGTTGTGGCACTAGTCTACCACATTAAATCCTAGTCCTGGGTGACCTCTTTCAAGCATATAATTAAAAAGTTAGTTCTTTTAGTTTTAATTCATCGTTTTATCGTACAAATCTCTAATAAATAAAAAAAAACACTAATTGGAACTATGTTTATATTGTTTTAAAGTCAAAGAAAGATTCTGTTTAATCACGTCATTATTGCAAAAAGAGAATTTTAAAGTGGACCCTAGGAGCTGTGGACGAGAAGAAAATTGAATATATATATATATATATATATATATATATATATATATATATATATATATATATAATATATATAATATATATCACCAGAAGAAAATAATCTAGACTGTCGATATAAACTATACATTGTATCTCACATTGTTGTTTCCTCTTGTTTTTTTTTTTTTTTTTTTTTTTTTTTTTTGTTTTTTTTTTTTTTTTAGTCTTTAAAAACATAATGGATATATTATCGTGTACAATCACAAATATGTAATGATCATAAAAATAGAAGCTATTAAAATGAACTTGGGAGGAATAGTGAGTCAGCTATTATTACACTACTCTATAACGAAGGTCAGTTTAAACTAGTCTAGATAATAAATTCCAACTACATATTATTATGGGACAGGATGAAGCAACAGCGATCCCTTATACGGTGTGCCTATTACAAGTATACTGAGCTGATTCAGCAATCAAATGTTAATAGGGAATGAAGGAACAGATAACTATTTAGCTAGTGAAGGTCCCACCCTACGAAAGTAGCCGGTCGGCCAAGACCTTGGGCAGATAATGCTATTGTGCAATTGGTCCACCTGCCGCCATTGTAGCATCACCGCTATCTAGATCTGTCTTATCTGCCGAGTCATTACTGAATGCTTCCTTCTTCATTCAGCGAGAGCTAGCAATTCTTTAGAGTGGTGCCGACTAGTTGGAAACATTAGTAATATAGCACCAGTGGAGCTTATTAATGTACTTATCGAGACGTTTCACTGTTTCTCTAGGCTTATCATTTAATATTAATATATCTTTTCATTGTATTTCTAGTGTTGTTGGTATCATGATGTTAAATTTGCAAGCCCACACTCAGTATTTTATTTTATTGTTATACTCTATTGTTGCATGAAATTTCGGCTACTCAAGCAATTCTGAAGTCCTTAAATATGTTTTTCAATCCATATATTTTTTTGTTTCCTTGATTATTGCATTTTCTTTTGGTTATCGGTTAATAAGTCATTAATAATAACTGATATTAAAACATGAAGCGCATTGCAATGGAATTCTGTAACGGCAAAGTTCTTGTTAATTAACTCGTAAGCTCCGAATCCGAAGGTGAATGAAAAAAAGTTCCTAGCTTCTATAAATGAAACATTATGAATTTATGTCATGTATAGTTTTGTATTACTTTGGGAACTATCATATTTAATCATCTTTACCTATCCTTTTGGGCGATTCTGCTAAGTCCTATTTAATCACATAGCTAAATTAATCTAATTACTAATTATCTAACTATCTACTTAATTTGAAATGCGAGGATACTTACGTAGTGCTCATGGTCGTGTTGAGGAGCGTAGTTAGCGTACTCAACACCGTCGTAGGCTGGGAGAACTGCTGGAAGGGCGGGGCTGGAACGTGGATGGGCGCCACCTGGATGGCTGGTCCAGCGGAGTATACTGGAGCGGCGGAGTGGTGGATGGCGTGCCCCTCAGGCAGGACGGCGGGTCCAACCGAGTGGATGTACTGAGGCTCCAGGAATTGGTGGCCCTCATAGTAGTGTGGTTCGATAGCGCCTGCTCGTGCCATGGCGATTAAAGCCAGCAAAGCTCCCATTGTCTGCGGGCAAGGAATATTGTCAATTCGGCGCCGTAAACATTATTAATAGTGTATAATTTATAATGAATATATACAATAATAAGTTAAATCCTCAAATCATTGTAAATATGATAGTTTATACTAATTTTAAACAACAGATCAGATTTTTTTTTTATTAATCTCAATTTTATTTAGGCATTATCTATGTGTTTTTATGAATGAACCATTTACAAATAGTGTTTATCTCTAATTAATCCATACATGTTCGTTCTTAAAAACCACATTAAATAAATTTAGGATTTCACTACCCCTTTGTACGTATAAATGTCCATAAAAGTAAAAATGTTTTGTTAAAAAATAATTTTTTGTTTTAGTTTATACATATTTATTGATATCTACAACTGTATTAAAAATATACATAAGTAAATGTGATGGTAATATAGAAAATTCATGAAATACATGTAGAAACACTACCCAGAATTCTAAAAATATTCTAAACTAAAAGGTCTCTGGCCATCTTCTTTTCATACGCCTCGGAGGATTATCAGGGATCGAAGAGGAACCAAGGATTGAAACCAGTGGAGTGTAGTGGGAATAGAGTTTGTCATGGAAGGAATGTACCATGGTTCGGTCTAAGTCAGCAAGATATGGAATATTAAGGTCAAAACATACATTTAAAGATATAAATATACGTGGATAGTTATTCATATAAATAAATATCTATCCATTTGTAAAAAATAAATAAATATCCCATTAATTATACCATAAATCGTTTATGAAATCTTCTATGAGGCTTAAATGTCTATATACCCGTAAAAAAAAAAGGCAGTAATATTCATAATTTATGATTCTCCGTATTATAATTAGTATAATAAGTAATCATAATTAAAGCTCGAGATTTGCTCCAAGAAAAGAACCTCCATAAGATGAAGGTTTTTAAATAATATTTTGGAATATGATTTATTTATTTTTTGTCTCTCAACAGGTGTGAATGAAATACACTTGTAAAAATTTGCAATAAGCAAATGTGCTAAAATCTAAGGAAACATGGCGTGAGCAGGCATGAGGGAGGGATATGAATTTAATTTGCTAAAGTTGTATTGTGAAGTTAAAAATATGAAATTTGACAGTTAAATGTGTTCACGCAAAAAACATTTTCAAATCTTACTAACGACTTACACACCACGAACAATCAGTTTCACCCAATAACACAGCGATATGGTAACAATGGTTTCACATTGGTTTATAAACGAAACCATAATGTATCCATAAAATCAACCTTCCTCGGTCAAATGCATTTCTCACGACCCGAAATAGTCCCATTTCAAGGCTTAACCAAGCTGTTTATAGGGTTTCATTTTAAATTATCACTGAACGATATCTCTGATATATAAACAATTACCAACTATACGTTAAACCCTTTACTTTTCGATATTAAAAGAAATGTTGATAAATGGAGTTTTTAGTAAGGTCTCCAATACAATTTTATTTTGTTTATTTCTATAAAAACAAATACACCAAAAATATCAATTTCTATTTTTATATAGGAGATAAAGAGAGTGAAAAGTACCTTTAGAACAAAATTTCTCATATTTTACTACTTTCCTATTAAATTTTCAATTCTGAAGCACGAAATAAAATAACAACAATAAAGTATATAAAACGATAGATGCCTCTTCACAAAAAAGTGAAGTGAAAAAACCCAGTTTCAGTCTCGAAATCGCCATTTCATTGAGGATTTGTACGGTTTATTAGTTTTGTATACAAAAATAAATAAATAACACTCATTGTCCCAAGCCAACTGAAGAAAACCGATTTTTTTTTTTCTCGAAATCTGATATACGTCTCCTTGTCTATATGCGAACGATAGTTATGAAACTCAAAACACGAAGAAAGAAATATGAAAGTAAATTCTTTTGCAAGAGTGATAAAAAACTGATCAGCATCCCTGAGTAATCGTAAGTCAGAGCGATTGAGAAACTTACGATTGACTAACATCAACATTTCCAGTGCTTAAGCAGCTTTAAAAGAAAAATACCTTCTTTGGATCCTATGTTCCAGTAGAAAAGAGAAGTTTATGAGTAGTCGGAGTACTTTTGCTGTATTCAGTTATTTTTTATCTTTGATAAAAAGCCAGGTTTTTTTTTTTTTTTTTTTAGTCTCAACCGTTGATTGTTGAGTGGCCCAACTATCAATAAAAACTAAATTCAATAAAATGTCGTATAATAGCGTCAATAATAAATTAAATTAGTCGTAGAATCGTGTCAATATTAATTCTGTCTTTTTTAAGTCTATAAGAAGCAAAACGTTGTTATAAATAATTTCGGTTGGTGCAAATAAATGAAGTTCCTGCTTCTGCAGTTCAAAAAATTATTTTTTGGCAAGACATTTTATAGTATAATGTACGTTTTTAAATATGACCCTTAAGTGAAAATGCATATCAAACTGCCTAAATGTTTTAAAATAATTTTTGAACTAATGTTAAATGAAGTGCAATCCAATATTACGATTTGTAATTTACTGACAGATACAATTTTTCAGTTATGTAGAATATACATTCATTTCATTATACAATATATATATTAATATATATATATATATTATATATATAAACTTCATAGACAAAAATACTGTACGTTTTGGAAAAAAACGGGATATTCTATTAAATATTCCTTATTTGATATTACTTTTAGCTTTACTGGAATATATTCTTTCTCTAGGTAAAAAGGTATATGTAAAATATTTTACGACAGAAAATCATATCCTGCCTTTCCTCGTAATTCATATTCATGTCTATTTTATCCCATACAGTCTCACTTGAAGTACTACCGTTTAAATACCAATATCTACAAATACAAAAAAAAATAAAAAAATAAAATAATAATAATAATAATAATCGCCTCTATGACACCTGAACGACTGAACTTTGCAACAAAAACAATCGACACACTATTTGCATTTTCGTAATAACCTTCACAGACATAACAAAAGACTATTATATGAGATGGTTACTGCTGAGATTTCCATTATGAGACAACCAATAAATAAATATGTATTACACAATGTTCTATCCAAGGAATTTCAAACCATATTTTTTACATGTTCGATTCCAATTAATAAAAATCGATTATGTACTATGCAGCAATAGTTCAGTCCTGTGTCCCACAATGTGGCTCGAAACGTCGTAAAGAAAATAAATTTTTTAAAAATTTAATTGTTGTTCTTTCACAGACCGCTACGCCGACCAATTACATTCTAAAAATAGTTTTCATTTATAAACAATTTAATCGTCAATTTGCCTTCTTTTTGAAACATGTAAAAAAAATTAAAATAATAAAACTTCTAGCGATATTATGGAAACTAGGCATTTTCCAAAGTAGACGGCAGTTGTAGAAACAACAATATTAGAAAGCCCGACATATAGTATAAGGAATATAGCAACTGGTTATACAGCCAACAAGTCTTAGTGAAATTGTCGAGAACATCCGCATTAGTAATGTAACCTTTCTCCAATGGTAGAAGCATTTCTCTGGCATCCTGCTTATCTGCTTGGGATGTTCTTGTTATGTGTTTATCTAGGGTAACAAAACCTTAACAGAACCATCATCCTAATTAAGCATAACAGAGAAAGGGGATTAGAGCTCCAGGAAATGCTTCTAACACTGCCAATGTCTTAGAATTGTTCATGAAAGGGAAATGGAATGTACTTGATAATAAACAAACACAAGAAAAAAATAAATAAACAACAAACCATATAAAAAACACATTTTACAAGATTGCTCCAGGATTGCAAAATTAAAACAAGACACAAGATTAATAAAACCATAACTTGCGAATAAAATGGGTTTTTTCGGGTTTTTTAATCATAACATTATGACTTAATAACAAAAAAATAATTAAAATAAACTTTTTATCTTGATTAAATTAAGAGCAGAATGTTATTTATTAGTTCTGTTTGATTTTTATACCAATCGCAAAATTTTACTTCTCATTGAAAAGTACGGGTTCGAATCCCGGCTGTGACAGAATATTATTTCAGCCGTGGGCGACCCTAGGATATGGAGACCACTCTACAAAGAGGGTGAGTGTGATCAAGGCCTAATCACCTCATGGCACACCACTGTTGGCCTCGGCACAGTACGAATCTCTTAATATATGTACTGAGTCCAAGACCCTTCATGGGTTATAGAGGTATTGTTTTCGTTTTGTTTTTTTCGTTGAAAAGTACAATCGACTGAAGAAATGTAAAGTAAAATAAGTGTATTCTAAAAAATACCCCTTTTTCTGCTGGTGTTGAAGCAACTGTCAGTTCTTAAGTTTATCACCCCTCAGTAAAATTTAAAACAAAACTAAACTTTCATTTTTGGTTTATTATGTATGATTAATATCAAGGCATCGAATGTATTTTTAATATCGAAATTAATAAAGGACATTTTACCAACATTTTTGCACTATTGATTTATTTTAAAATAAAATTTATAAACAACACTGGCGTGGTCAAAATCATTAGTTCAAAGCTAAGCCATTAAGACCTCAAACATTTGGTGTAATCACGGCTATTACGATATTTATTGTAATTCCTTCTCCTTAGAGCCTTAAAGCTTCCAGCATACGTTTAACAGATGAACTCGTATTACCTTTTTTTAGCATAGTTTTCACCGTTTTCCTACTTTTCCTAGAATTCATCACTGATTTTCCCTTTATGCAACAAGATAAGTCCGTCATCTGATAATAATAATAATAGATCTGTTCCTCAACTCTCTCTTAGAATAGGTTTTAGAAAATTCAATACACAGATTTACAACAATTGCACCTCCGAAAAACACAACAAATATTAAATATTATTTGAAAAACACTAATGATTATTTAGTTTTAGCGATTAATACGACATAAACATATTATTTCGGCATCCTTTAATTGGCTGAAAGAACTTTAGAGCCAACATAAAATTAGTAATAAAAATGTTCACTTCAAGAATAAACAGATAAGAAAATATCATATCTGTGGCTCTGTGAAAAAATGGATAACTCGAGTTATATCAAAAATAAGTTAACTCGACGTATCGCTACCTCAGACCGTCTCCCACGTCGTGTTAAAGAAATTTCTTGGTGGAAGAGATTTGAGGTGGAAAGAAAGCTGTATTTATTACTCTATTTTGGGTATTGCGTAAAGTTCAGTCTCTCACCTGTAAAATGACAGATTTTGACCACTTATTCACGACCGCCACAGATATGTGACTGTGATAACTCATCGTCCAGCAAATTCTTCTTTTCTCACAATTTATCAAATAATACGATAAGAACCCAACATTAGAAATTTATAAATTTTCATCTGAACATATCCACATAGCTCAGGTTGAATTCTTATGAATTTGGTGGTAGGAACGTAAAATAAATTTTTAATTTATTTAGGAACAGGACTTGTCAAGAAAGAGATCGCTCGGGGATTTTAATGGCGTTTTGACCTTGTTGTATCCCTCATAGTGGATTTATAATCGTTAGGGAAAGTAAAATTTTCATATATTTATGGATTTTTATAATATTCTTTATTTTTGTTAAAATTCCTATTATTAATGTTTTATTTTTATGAATTTGCCTAAGCATTAATATTATCTAAAGCTTTCAGTTTTTTTTTTTTTTTTAATTTTAAAAATTTCATATTATTCATATTCAGGAAATGTATCAATAAAGAAGGTTGGAGAGAGATTTTACACAAAAGGGTAATAATAACAAAAGTAAGATAAAATACAATTATTTAATATCCTAAATTGAAAACTTATAATAAGGGACAAAAATAAACCACGGGACTTATGTAAGGATACAGATCTGTACGTGTTTCGAAGGCGGTCAAGTGTGAGATGGCAACGTGTATGTAGGATGTCTGCATGGCCGCATGTTTCCGCTTTCCCAACAAGCCGCTACCAAATGTTGTCATAAGCAGTTTCATTATGGTGCAATAACTTTGTCCTTTGGCTTTTATCATCAGAAAAATGGATATAAATCCAAAACATAAGTGACAAAAAAAAAAAATAAAATAAAATAGTTTACAACTTTCAGCATTGAATTAACGGACCATTTTCATTACAAATTATTAATTTAATTTAAAATGCCACCCAGGTAAAATTATTCACAATTGCTGAGTAATACCCAAATCGATATTCCTAATATATACATTTGTTTTGTTATTGTAACAATATCATCCCAATTTTATACAAAACTTTAAAATATCACAGACAATAGGAACAAATGTCTCCTGTGAGAAGCTTATCAAAAATCATTTTCGAAATGATAAGTTCACAATACTAAAACTAAATTGGCATATATTTTAGCTAAACTGCCCAGATTGCAAGAACAAAAAACGCTGCAAATTATTATGATCTATTATTTCAAATGAATATTTTAGGGTACTAGTTCTTTATTAATTTCAATGATCCTTTTTTCATTATGTAGAATGTATTGATCATTTTTTTTTTAATCTTGCTTTAGTGATTCTAAAATATATATTTCTCTATCTTCAAAAATAACTGGGTTAGGGCGTATTTATGATACAATTTTAATTTTTTTTTTCTTTTTTCTAATTATCCGCGTTTTTTTTTTTTTTTGGTTAAAAAGCGTCATCGTCTGGTGCTATGATCATCGTTGCATGCTCTGATATTGTTGTGGTGAATTAAAAAAAACCAGAGAATGGTCTAGTAGCTTCGGAGAAATGCCGCGGACGGCAGACAAACAGATCTTTTATATACGTTATTCGTAAGCCCTCTGATTTTTTTTTTTTTTTTTTTTTTTTTTTCGGTCGATTGAATATAATAAACTAAAATACAACATATGGCTAGAGATTATTTTTTTTAATTGAGGAAATGGAGGAATAATTAAATATTTTAGCCTATAATTACTCTAACAACGTCATTTCATGATCTAAATATATTTATTAGGGTATCTTTTTCAAGTTTTTTTGAAGAGTACGTTAAGTCAGAACTCAGGCGTGATTTCTGTTAATTCACACCACGTACCAAAGTGTGTACATAAATATTTATAATGTTTTCAAAGGTGTAATTCTAATTTGCGAATATCTGATTGGAACAATATACGAACATATTAACAGCTTGAGAGAACTGATACCAAATATCTTCTTGATACCTTGAAGCAGGATTAAATTTAATATAAATACAAAACAAAAAACGATTGCGTAAACCCAATTTAGATTTTTTTCTCTTCTTAGTTAACAGTTCTCAATGTAATTGCTATACTAAACACTAATAGCACCTGCATAATTCAAACGTGAATGTCTAGAACCCCCTTTCTGTTCTGACCTTGAGTCTTGAGTTATATTCTATAATTTGGTGGTGTGCTCACACACCTGGCGCAAAAGAACACAAATAGCCGAGTTCCTATTTCGCCAGAATGTGGCCTAGCCACTCAAAGCAGAAATGCCTATGATTCATAAGGTGCTATAGGAAACGCGGCACTTTCCCACGAGAAGCAGCCTTGGGTGTGGTCTTCCTTTTACTACGCACGTTCGCCTGATAAATAGCTCTCGTGTAACAAGTTCTGTCCTTTAGCTCGTTATTTCTTTTTAGTGTTCTTTTTTCGAAAATATCTCATATATGAAGATGTTTTTATTAACATTGCTGATCGTTTCTTATCAAACCATTTTTTTTTTATTCTACCAATCAACTTAAAACCCTTTTTTTAAATTAAATACCTTAATAAATTTAAAAGTTAGAAATATAAATAATAAAATTGTAAATTACAAACTTACTTGTAATTCTACAGACACAATAAAATATATTTGTTTGACCTTCGAAAGAAGAATGGCATGGAGTCCCCCATATTAAGGACAGATAACGCTAAACAAAAGGCTAAAACTTTTATATTCAGGGGTTGCCTTTAGCATGGTGGTTAGCATAACAGCCTCCTATGGCCAAGATCTCTGGTTCAAACCCGCAGGTGGTCTTAGTTATGTCGTCTATCGGAGAGGACGTTAAAAGGTGGTCCCAATACTATGCGATGTCAGGTACTCGTATCCTACAGGTATCCTTATTAAATCTGGATAGGTAAAATTTAGGACTCCCACTGTAGCATCGTCCGATTCGCCACAGCAGCATAGAGTAACAAGGGACGTTAAATAAATAAACAAACATTTATAGTCACTACTTTAAAGACGTTCAAAATTAAATCTTATAAAGAAAAATTAACACTCATACCTACTTACTGAAATCAATTTAGCGTTACGGGACAGCCAAAAAGAAACTAATTTTCAAATCGAAAAGATTCAAAACTATAATAAATTTTCCATTAGTCAGCAACATTACTCTATTTACCGACCCTTCATATGTCAACAGTCAACGAACAGATTCGGACCCTCTACAAACGTTTTCACGACAACTTACACGGACATACTACTACATTAATACAAAGCATAACCACTTCTAACATACCGTACAACACTCACAGAATGCTGAAAACAAGTTAGATGAGGGACGTTCTGGCCTAAATGCATAACAGGAAGGTCCTAAGCCTAAACACTAGGTGCCGGTTCTCTCCATCATGCCTATCTCGCCACAATATCAAAACCTTACCTCGAATTCGCCAATTTTCAATACTAATAGACAGGTGTGAATAAAAAATATTAACATACAATAAAAAAGAAAAACTTCTAATTCATAGCATAGCGTTGAATCCTTTTCTCGAAAGCACAGAAATTACTAGGAACACAGACCCGGTATACAGATGTGATCCAAATCTTTAACACGTGAAAATAATAAACATGAAATAAAAATTTATTTATGAGAAGAATCTTCATTTCCTAGCCTTAACAATGTAAAAATCATTCCAAATTCTTCAAACAATTATAAAATCAGAGGGATTACATAATGAAATAATATAAATCCTCTGAAGGGTAAAGCTGGTAATTTACCATATAGTTACCATGATAATTTATAAATATGTTTAAAACAAAACAATATTAATTGGTTGTCTTAGTTATATGTTCATACATTTTTTTCTCATTTATTCGGAATGATGAGCTGGTTTTAAAGTAGACGTTTTTTCCTATCTTGCCATATAAGCACCATGTAACCAGGATTTTTTCTTTAAGATTTACTTTTTCTATGTTTATTTATACTAGTTCCAGATATTAAAAAAAAAAAATCTGGTGCGGGCAACACACGACTTTCACTTACCTCGATTTTTAAAATCAATGAAAGAATTTTCAAATACAGTCAGCGTTAACAAGATAATCTAGTTATTATTATTGAATCTACAAAATTAAAGGTACTTTAGGGAAAGAAAATTTAAAATATCGGTATTTAAGCCCTGTCAGACCATTTTTATCCAAATAAAACCTACATGATATTAAAGCCCATTAAATTTTACATCGATATGGCGAGTTTAATCAAAATCGTATGAACCGTTTTCGAGAAAATCGAAAAAAAGTTCAAAATGCATGGTATAAAGTGCCTCTTCTGGTAAGCTCATTTTGATGAAAAAAGTTTTGTCATGTCTCGGGCGTATAGTTGTCTTAAATATGAAATTTCAGTTTCATAGGACTTACCGTTTCCCCCCGGGAGTTACCACACACACAGACCTTTTTGCGGGACTTGGTTATTTGGACTCAGGGGACCCTAAAACGTGTATTTCCGTTGAAAACTGGAATTCGAAAATTTTCATTATATATAGTAAGTGAAAGTAAAAAGTACCGAATAATAATCTTTCATGTACTAAATGATGGTACAATGTAACATAAAGCGGTTTCAATTACAGCAATAAATATTAAATAATTGTTGTATAGGGAAATATATGACATGATAGGACACAGAATACTCCTATGAGAGTTTTAGTTAGCTCCAAAAGGTCGATCTAACTCTACTCACTAAGAGTTTGGCCTTCTTAAGGTTATCTAATTCCCCTAATTTGACCATTATAACACATCAGTAGCATCAATATAGTAATATTTTATTTATGAGTTTAAATCTATTTTGTGATTTTTGTAAGAATTCCGTTTCTGTTTGTATAAAGAACGTATTTGAGTTGTTTTAGCTAAATGTTTAACTTAAATTAACAAACTCATAATCATATCATATGAAAGGACACAAATTACTTCAAAACTCTATAGAAAAATGCTCTTCTTAATTCGTAAGTCCTGATGCGAAGTTATTAGATAAACGAAATCGATAATGTACATAGGAGGCATATAAAACAAGTGTTAAAAAATACATTATGTCTTTATTCAAACTTCGTATCAATTCTCACAGTTAGTTTGCGACAAAATCGACCAGAACAAACTGATCGTTCATAGCCATCCAATCGAAGGAAATAAATGGTTCAGTTGTTTTGAAATTATTTGTAACTTCTGTTAACGCAAAGTAAATTTAATAGGCGTGGTGAGCTTCGATATCAATTGAGGATATATTTAAAGAATAATATATATAATAATAATATATACAACATACAAATATATATATATAATATATATATATATATATATATATATATATATATATATATATATATATAACATAAAATCATAAAATGATAAGGCGATTTTGTTTTCCGCTAACTCCTTCTAAACCAAAAGACGGATTTTAACCATCATTTGGGGCATTGTGTCCTGAAGGATTATAAGTAAAATACATTTCAATTTTATTTTTCTTTAAACGAGAAAAATTACTTTACTGTAACCAAATCATCAACAAATTATTCCTTGAAAGAGGTACAAGTAGGCGTATAATACACCGTTGGAAAGCGCAAGAATTTAGAAAAGTTAATGTGCAATAGAATAATTCTCACAATTAAAGTTGTAAGCTCATAAACTTTACATAAATAAATATAAAATACTTTTTACGATTAACTCTAACTAAATAATATAAACGATTAACTCTAAATCGGTTAGAAAACTCTAAAATTTTAAAACATGAATGACAACTCATTCAAATTGCAACCGTGTGAAGCTGGGCGGGTCCCCTAGTCTAATTTTTTTTTATTAAATTATGAATTGTGTTCGAAAATTAGAATAATATATATTTTTTTTTAATGAAATTTTATTTGGAATAGTTGGATCACAATTATATCTTTTCTTCTTTGGTCGTGTATTTCGACAAGCGCTGTGTATTTTGTTTTATTATAAATTGTACTTGTTATGTTTGTATATTCGACAATTAAAATTCAAAATTATATTTCTAGTGATTAAGTGCATTTCACATCATCGGAAGAGGGTTTCGTTACGAAAATTATGACAATAAAGCTGCATTATCATTTTATATTAAGGAAAGATTGCTAAGACATCTTTCTGCTAAGAAGACATCGGTTGAAATAGAGGCACTTGTCACCGAGAGACATGAACGGTTAGCTATCAGGTGTCACACAGCGCAGGTTTGAATCCTGCTTGGGCGGGTTGAAATTTTTGCGTACTTCAAAATTAATTTTGACCTTTTCACTCTAGTTAGCATAGTATAATTCTAACCTAGGAATATGAAGGATAATAGGATAAAAATCTTTACGAGACAGGTTTCAAATTCCGTAATGATCTGACCAAAAGCAACCTCATTATTTTTTCAATCATACTATTATTCAATATTTCTGTCGAACGTCTACGATTGAATGAGCATTCATTAATTCACGGCAATACAGTGTATCAAGAACGTGCAGGTCACCAACAGCACATTGTAAAGGCAAAATGAAAGTGACTTTTCAGTCACCGTGGCTAAAATACGTTAAGCATGTACCGATAGATTTCCTTTGAATGTATTACCTGAGTTCCTTTCGAATCTACGTTCATAATTCGGGCCATATCCGCCACTCTAATCGCCGACCTTCGCCGGTGCACCAACGTCCTTCCTACGAGCTATCTATCATCGACCCACATATCGCAGATTCATATCTCCTTTATATAAATAGGAAATCGTAATCAGATACAGACAACAAGATCTTTTACAGCCTTAACAGAAACATTTTGAGCTCACGTTAAAATTATAAACAAAAACAACAAAAAATAGAAAATATTATTAAGTCTTTTATTTTGTATCATTAATATTATAATCATGTTAGCTATTAAACTGAAGTATAGTTTCAATAATTCTAACCATAAGCTCAATAAAAAAATGTCAAAGTTTAAAATTTAACTATCTCGAAACATTTATCTGAAAAACTAGAAGCTTTTTGAGTAGTACTCTATGGCAAAAGCGTAGAATGCCAACATTTTTCTAGCAACATTAGCAACTATTTTTATATAGAAGTGTATCTGTTTTCATTACCCATGTTTATAGTTTTTTATTATTACATTATTATACTATCATCAAATTTCATATCGTATACGATGTATATCTTACTCAATATTAATTTGAGCGGATGGAGAATGGAGTAGCTGAGTGATTTGTACCTTCGAAGCTACCAGGCTACACCACATCTTCATCCACATCCCAGGTTATATATTCTGTAATAATTGATAGCTGTTGATCCACACGGGTAACGGGAGGCACACCAAGACTTTATAAAGATTTAAAAACAATTTTTTTTTTTTTTTTTTTTTTTTGTATTTACTTAAGAAAATATAATCAGCAAACCATATTAAAATAAACATTTAGTTTCTTTGATTAATAAGCTTTTAATCTCGTACTGATTAATTTGATAAGAAGAAAAACCAAGTGAAACTGATTCGGGTTCACTTTATTCTTAGTTTGCCTTATAGAGTCAGCATATCCAAGAACATGCTCTCAAATCCAAAAGATCTCGAGTTCTATTTATCGTCTCCATACTTCGTTTAGCAAAACACAAGTGTTTTTTAAATTAATTGTAATACTTTTACGCTAAATACTATTAAATTATTTATCAATAATACTTTTTACCAGATCCACTCATACATGATAAAAAAAAATTCTCAAAAATTTATTTATAATTTAAAACAAAAATTAGAAATTAATTTTTAAAAAACAAATTATTTTTTCATTTACAAAATTAGTTGGCTTTCACTTAAATTTATGTATTAATACATATTTGTGTGTATCTGTTATGAGTTTTTGTATTTAGTTAAATAAATATATCTGGTGGTTAAAATATATTATATTTGGGACTGATGTATAAATAATACAAAAATATGTAAAAATAAATTTTAAACGATTGAAATTTATAATTATAAAAAAAAATGGATTGATTAAAAATAAAGTCCAGATTTATTATTATATTATGTAATAAACCAATAAAAAAAGCAAATATACATAAGAGCAACACCCTTAAAAAATAAATTATCAAAATAAAAGAAAGAAATTTAAGAACTTTCAAAATAAAGAATAACAAAAGTATAATACAAACCTATACAATGAAAAACCCTGTTAATCGCACCATACTAGAACCGTAGCAGAAAAACTACAAATTAATTCAGATACGGAGATGCAAACCCTTCGGATTGGGAAACATCTTCTTTCGCAAAACCCACAGCAACTCAAAGGAAACCGAAATATCAAACGAAAGAAACTAAGAAAAATGATATTTGTAAAAACTCCATTATCATTGGAGTAGAGATGAAATGGAAAGGAATCCTTGACTGATTCCTGACGAAGCGACGGTTGGATGAACCCCATTCAAAGGGTCCCGAGACCAATTCTTTGTCAGCGAATAAAAACATTTATGTATAGCCTAGCCTTCAGGGAATGGCAATCATCAGCTCTGAGGGGGGTATGAAAAAAATCAAACTACATCGCTTATTGTACTCTCCTCTTTGGATTCTCTTCTCCTGGCACCGCTCCGCGTAGCACTTCAAACGGCCGTAGCAAGCAGTTTTTTTGGTGTGTGGAAGTCACACCTTAAAAAATACCACACCCAACAAAAAAAAACTAACGAAAAACATATTATAACGGATCTTGACTGCTTCATGTACGATTATTTTTTCTTGTCACTAGAATGTTGTTTATCTTTCAGAGACCGTTATTCTCATTTACCGCAACATCGGGGACGGATCCAGAGGTAGTTCTTTCGGACTAAAAATATGATGCTAATTCCATCCCCTTATAATTCCAATCAAACAAATGAGATAGGTTACAATACAGGATACCAATCGCCAATAGCTAGAGTGGAGATTTCAATTTACCCTGCCAGACTCTACGTTTCTAAGGTCACGTACGCCTTATATTGATGATATATTTGAATAACATGCCCATATTATTTAATTATTAATTTAAGACGACCCTACACTACAAAATGCATCGAGAACGTGAGTGTAATCTCCCAAGAGATTACACCGCGAGACCCAGGGTCTGCACAGCCTGTCGCGCCACTGGAAGAAGTAGAAGTCATACACACTTATCTACCGCGCGCCTTTTAAAATATAGGACATACTCAAACTATATAGTAGTATAAAAAATCTGTATTATGTAAGTTGAAATTTTAGATCAAAATACCTCAATTATACTGACAACGTGCCACTTCCTAAATTCACCAGTGAGTCAGTTCCGAAACTATTCTTTGCAATATTTATAAGTTTTTGGTCTTTTAGGATTAAAGTTAAAGAGGAGCTTCACACCCGCAACTGTCGGGTGAATGAATAATGGTTTTGATAATTCCAGCTTGTACGTTTATGTGCAAATGTTTAGAGATACTTTATTCGGAAATGAATAAAAAATAATAACTATTTTCTTCTAGCTTTTATTTATTCTTTAATATAATTTTTATATTTATTATTTAGCAAAATATTTAAATTGCTCTGCATAAGATGAAGGTAGAACTATTCTCAAACCTGGTTATTTATTAATTATTATTATCCATTAATCCTTTTAATGCACATCATCTATTAGTGGAAGAAAATGCGATTCTTCCCTTTTTGCCATAAAATATTATTACCATTATCCATTAAAACTGGAGAAGTATTAGTGGCAATAAGAAAACTATTAAGATACCTTCGGGGCCGGTCATCTTTTCTTGATGAAATAACAGGGAAAAAAATTATAACCTGTTATTGGAACGTTAAATTCTAATTATAGTTATCGATTCAAACGTCTTTTACATTCCAGGTATAACGCGACCAAGTGAAAAACCTTCCGCGGCAGTCCAATCAACATCAATCGTAACTGGCAGCTCTAGGAATTTGAACCAGCCTTAACTTTTTTTATCAATTTTCTTTTATGTTCTATGTTCTTTATTTGATTTCTCCCTGAAATCTCATCAGTACGCCCAAATCGACATTTTCTTGGCGGAAATTGTTTTGTGCTTTCATTCGTTGAAATCACAACTCTCAAAATTATGTCTTTTGTTTTTTTTTTGACATATGCAACATGAAATAATAATATTTTAATTGGTATGAAACATCTTGCGAAATATTTTTTTGTTTGTTATGTTTTTAAATTTTAAAGTACCGTATCATACTGCCCGCTGAAATGCACTAAGAAGAATGATAAAAAAGAAAAAATTACCGTAACATATTATTTTATCATTAGAATATGGCAGCATCAAACTTATTAGCTATGAAATTCATTATTATTTCAAAACTATTATTACAAACGTATTTAATTATTCTTATAAAATTCAAATTATAAAATATTCTTAAAATAATATACCACAGATAATATATAATAAATGTTAAAAAAAAGAAATCGCAGCAATAAAAATCTAATAACTTTTGAAAATGAACTAATTTTAAATTAAAAGTACTATTTAAGGGAAAACGTATGCTTTATTTTATGTTATTATTTCATTTTTGATATCATAATTTTATTTTTGAGTGCTAAAGAGGAGTGATTAATGATAGATACGTCCATACATCACATCCCCAGTGTTTTTATGATGTACATTTAAATTTAAAAAAATAAGCAACCTAAAAATTGTTCACAATTTATTTCATACCAATTAAAATATTATGATTGCATGTTGAATGAGACCAAAAAAATACACTATTTTGCCTAATTCAAGTATTAATGAATATTAAATTCTTCATACCATTAAGAATTTATTTTTATTATTTATCTCATAATTAATGCGACTACTAACCCATTGTAACAAGGCTTAACATACATTGTTTCGGTTGGGGTCACAAGTTGTGTAGTGGCTAGTATAGAAGCCCACATGTGTCAGTTCAAACCCAGCAGATGGCCCTAGGATTTCTTAGAGGGAGTATAAAATCCTTGGTTATGCCAGATGTGACGTAAAATGGTGGTCTCGAGCCTGTTGCGATGTTAGGTACTTGTTAAAGATCTCTATGCTAATTAAACATAGATATATCAAATTCAGGACTCCCTCTGAACCATCGTCCTTTAGCCATTGTAGCATAAAGTCGCACTTTATTCATAGAACGTCTTCTATGAATAAACTACAACAGTGTTTCGGAACCAAAAAACTCTTTTTGGCTTTATCATAATAATGTACTTTTGTGGTTTTTATATAAGAAATGCATTATGGTGATGTATAATCTACCATTATGATGATCATTTACACTAAAACTTTAAAGGTTAGTTTATATCCGAGATGAGACAGACAATTTTCAATAATAGTTACTAGTGCTAATAAAATTTGATTTCATTTACATCAATTCCTTTAAATATCAGTAACATTTTGCTAATGGCCTGTCTAAACGATATACAACAAAAATATTTTTAGCAATGTTACAGGTAACCTTTTGGTGAACATTACACGCTGTATTGATAGTTCGTGAATACCCAACTAAGTTGTCAATCCTTTTCAAATTTAACTTTCATCATTATATAGACGAGAGCTAAGTGATTTGAAAATATTTAAGTCCTAAAATGTCAAGGAAAAGAAATGATAGAAGAAATATATTCGCAGAAACGAGAAATAAATAACTACCTATATTTTAAAAGGTCATTAAGGCTGACATTGAAATCATTCAGAGTGAATTTGCATTTTTTCTACAGTTAAGCCAAAAGAAAGCAGAACTGGTAAAGACCGTTAGAATTAAGATAATTATAAATTATAAAAACTTGCTTTTAAACTGTACATAATTATTATCTACATTATGGGTTAAACGTTAGGGGCTACAATTACCTATGGTGAATAGGCTAAGAAAAACCTACTGGAGTGAAGGAAGAACTTCAATATTTTTTGATTGTATGTATTTCTTTATTTCCAGATCGGCTACGTGAGCCATACATGGGTAACTTCAATATGATTGATATTAATTTATTTTAAAATCTTTCAATTGGTAACACATTTAACCTTTAGACCTATATTTAAATTATTAAATATATGCTAATGAACTTTATAATAAGACGATTTAAAACGTTTTATAATTCCCTGAAATCTATAAATTTAATCAATGGGAACCCTTTTAAGATAAAATTTGTTATGAATTTTTTGTTTATTGCGAGTGACTACTCAACTATTTAATTACTTATGTTGTCAGGATAATGATCAGCCGAACTAACAATTATTAATCATAAAAAATATTCTAAGTTGTTTTTAAGTATGTAAAAATTATTCTTAAGTTCTAAATAATCGTGCAATCTTTAAAGGGTTTTGGTTTCTGTATTTAGTGAGGTCCGTACTTTTTCAAAGGCTAAAGCAGTACAAGAGGATGATTTGAACGTGATATTTTTTTCTAATCAAATATAAGTACCCACTTTATAGAGGCTGGGCAACACAAATAAATTCTCCTAATAGAAAATCGTCAAAAGTATTTTCTTATTAAACAAATATAATAACATATCGCTGATTGAAAATGTAATTTTGTTTCAAAAGTTAAATAATTATGCATATTATATAAAGAAAGATATGTAAGTTGGTACTAATTGGCCAACCATGGTTGGCCAAACCTGGTATTAATTGGTAAGTTACTATTAATTTTCATAGATAAATTTTTCAGCTATGTATAATAAATAATGAATAAAAATAACAATAGAATATTTTGATAGCACATAGGTACCAACATAAATAGGTTATATGCATAATCTACATCCTTGACAGATGTATTAGTAGTATTTATAACATACAGCAAAGGTTTGTTTGAAATCTAATGTTTTTCAATCTATAAAAAAATCAAAATCAATAAAACTTGAACAGCAATAGCTAGTATTGAGCAATATTGAACTGAAAAGAAAATAGAAAAGAAGTTATACGAGGATCTTGAAAAATATAACACTGGATTTTGTTGTAACCAATTTTGGTCTGGTTGGCGATAGTTTGGCCAGATATCTGCTTGATTTGAATAATTATAGGGCAGCTGGAAACCAGATTAATAAAAAAAATAAAATAAAAGGAGAATAATAATGGTAATATTTTCCTCTAAAGTTGGTCTTTTTAGATGTGATATTTTTCAGTCTATTTTCAAATCTCTAATGAAAGTTATAATAGTTCTAATTTTTTTTAAATTATATTCATGGTACACCTCATATATATATATATATATATATATATATATATATATATATATATATATATATATATATATAATTTATAATTAATAATTTCCTCCTAGTCTACCATGCCAAAGCGTGTGAGTTCGGATCCCAGTCCAACATGTTTTCAAAAAAATAATAAAATGAGGATTTACTCACAGCCTCTCTCTCGGTATGTGAGGGCCGTCAGTCAACTGGTGGCCACTCACAAGAATAGGCGAAGTGATTGATGACTCAACCCTATAAAATTTCATTGAACCTATACGGCCTGTTGAAAAAAAGGGTTTTGGGAAAGCTAAACATTACCAATTAATGGCAGATACTGACTATTACAAAACTTATGAAACAAATGCTCTAAACTTCCAATTTACTTCAAAGATCAAGTATACATTACCATTATCAGGATTATTTGTGTATATGGAATTGAACTTTGCCTCTGAACAAAACATTTCAAGTTCCTACAAATCGAATCCTTACAGTAATCAAATCTTTTACGTTCCCTATATTCCTTTCTATCTCTGCTCTTCCTCAACTTCTTCAATATAGGCTGAAATCGACATACATCCTTTAATTTCTAAAACCTGTCCCAACCCAACTTACTAGCCTGAAAATTTTCATTCCAATTTATTCTAGATAATTCACCCAAAAAAGAAGATGGCCATGGGACCTCCAAACATAGGATATTATTGAAGTGGCTATACTTTAATTCTATTTGTATTGTACTTATTTATTAAGATCATATTTACTAGTTTTATTTCTTTATATACTTGTAAATTTTAATCAATAAAAAAATAATAATTTTGCATGAAACTATGAAATATGCATTATGCGTTTTTAAAATTGTTAAAATATTTTTAAATAGAAAAAGCCACTCCTTTGAAAGAAGCTGACTTAAGATATAGTAGAAGACACTGCATCCCCCCAGTTATATTCCTACCTTGAAGATTGAAGCCATCGTTTCGAAGTGGTGTTCCATGAGCTACGACAGTTGTTCTCGGACGACTAACTCCCCAGCGGACTGTTCCCCACCCCTGGCGAAAGATATGTTTTATACCGGACGGCTCAAGGGCAGCGGGTGGGGGCGAGCCTTTCCGAAGGAGTCGATGGCCTCCTGGCGACCAACCCTCCTCTAGCTAAGGGTCCTCTCACGCGCACATCACCTATGACCAAATTCTATCTCATGGTAAAATTGTCTTCCATAAATTAACAGGTACTTGATAAAAAGGTACTTGGTGGCTCAGAAATCAACGATCTTCTGTGCATTTATAATACTATCAATCATTATTTAAGATGGAAAAAAAATAATAATAAAATAAGATCTTGCAAAAATAGTTTATTATTTCCAAATAACTTCAAAAGAATAAATAAATAAATAATGGTTTTTGGTCATTTTTTTTCTTTTATTTTTATAATTATTCGCAGGATTTTGGTTAAACACTAATATTTTTATCTCTATCTTCAAAAATAACCAAATTATGGGCGTATTTATGGGTAAAATGTCAATTTTTTTCATTTTGTTTTTTTGTTCTTCTTTTTTTTTATAGTTATTCGCATTTTTTTGGTTAAAAAACACTAATAAATGTTTTCATATCTTCGAAAATAACGGAGTAACAAGCATATGTTAAGTAAGATTTACATTTCTTTTTTTTTTTTTATCCCTCTTTACTGATTCTAAAAAAATGTACATGTTTTTCTCTATCTTCAAAACTAACCGAGTTATGGGCGTATTTATGTAAAAAAAAATTTCTTATCTTTTATCTCTTTTTCTATAGTTGTTCGCTGTTTTTTTTTTTTTTTTTTTTGTTAAAAAACACTAATAATTTTTTCTATATCACCAAACTTCGACCGGGTGTGGCACGATGGCTTGCTTTTTAAACTAAAAACCCTCTTACCCCAAGCCCTATATCTAATCCTTCGATCCTACCTCTCTAACCGCTCGTTCCGAGTCCGTTGTGGTTCTGAATTCTCAAGTTGTCATCCGATAGAAGCCGGTGTTCCACAAGGTAGTGTCCTAGGTCCTATACTCTACATCATATTCACCTCAGACATTTCCACCTTACCCGAAAACTTCCTGGCAACATTTGCCGATGATACAGCTATCCTCTCATCCCATCCAGATCCTGTTATGGCATCCTCAAACCTCCAATCACATCTCGATCTGATTGAACAGTGGTGCAATCATTGGCGCATCAAAGTCAATGAATCAAAAAGCAAGCAAGTCACCTTTACCCTTCGACGCAGATCCTGCCCTTTCGTCCATTTTAACTCTATCCCCCTTCCCTTTTCTGACACAGTCAAATACCTTGGTTTTCTCTTAGACAAAAGACTGACATGGAACCCCCATACTAGACTCAAACGACAAGAACTCAATCGACGATATGGCCAGCTATATAGACTTCTAAATAGGAAATCACACCTCTCAACGGACAACAAACTACTCATTTACAAGACTATTCTTAAACCCATTTGGACCTACGGACTTGAACTGTGGGGAACAGCAAAATTTTCGAATATCAAACGTATCCAATCCTTCCAGTCTAAAGTCCTTAGATCAATAGTCGATGCCCCATATTATGTCACCAACAAAACCTTACACCATGACCTGAATATCCCATTTGTCCTTGATCTAATCCCATCCAAATTCTCAATCTTCCATCAGAAGCTTACTCACCTTCCTAATCCCTTGGCACACTCCCTATCCAGTTCCAAACATCCCTATAATCCTCCTCGTAGGCTGAAGCGGCAGTGGCCCAGAGATCTCTTGTGAATATGTCATTGGAGTGCTGGCAATGGCCAGCTTCTCCACTCATGCCCTGGGTGTATGTGGCTCTAGCGCCCTCGCTCAGCCTCCACTGGCACTCAAGACCAGTGACGCAGCTGAATGAGAGGCGCTGGGATCTTCTGGCATTGTGCCTCGACATCCACTAGTGGATCTCGAGGTTTGATCCAGTGATCCCAGGGGCAGCTTGTAAATATTGTAAATAGGTATGAATGCGAACAAGATTGTTATTATTTTTTTTTATAGTATTTATTTAATTTTGTGTATATATTTTTTTTTCTTTTATTTGATTAGTCTTTATTAATTTTTTTTTCTTTAATTTTATTTACAATGTACATATGGTATGAATGATTTATTCTATCTCTAATACTCATTGCCCCAGAAGGTGGCAGATTGTATTATCTCTTAATAAAACAAATTAAAAAAAAAAAAAAAAATATCACCAAACATAGCTGAGTTATTGAATTGAATCACTTTTAATTGGACAAAAATTTAAAAAAAAAGTGGTTCAGTAGTTTCGGAGAAATAGTATGGCTTTTTTCGGTCGATTACTTGAATTAAAAATAATAAACCGACTCATAACAAATGGTGACTCATAACTGCAGCTCTATGGCTTGTAAACAACAAAAACCTACATATTTTACTAGTTTCATTCAACTTTATTTCATTTATTTTTCTGTAAAATTTTCGTCCATAAATCAACCAAAAGTCTTGTTGATCCAAAAATCAATGATATCCAGTGCATATATAATAATACTAATACTAGAATTAAATGAAATATTTAAAGTTACTCCCAGTTTTATTTAATTTTTTATAAAATTTAATTTAAATTTATCGCATTGTTTTATATTTATATAAAATAGAGTTTAAGAATTAATACACCACGATTAATTATGAAAAAGAAAAAAAAATCAATATAGTCATACGGTAGATATAGAAGAAGCTATACAGCTCTAACTCGGTTACTTTTAGTAAAAAAAAGAGAAAAATAAAAACATTTTCGGGATCAAGACTCTGCGATGAACATAAAGGTAATGAAAATTAATCAAGTCACAACTTTTAATAGAAGCGATTCCTACAAAACTCGATTATTAATGATGATTGAGAAAAAATGAATAGTATTCTGTTATGAATAATAAACCAATATTGATTTTTTTTAATAATTTAAAAATGTATAGTTCGAAAACGTTTCACCCTAACAAAATCAAAACACTGTCATTATTGTCCAAAACAATTTATCTTTCACTTTGGTATACACCTTAAATCCACTAGGTTAATCATAAAGTGTTAAAATAATCATTTATTTTAAAATTATTTTTTCAAAAGCTCAAATTCTTGATGTCGATAAAATGCATGTTACTTATTCTATTTATAAGAATCTATAGACGAAATATCAAGACGAAGTTTTATCTTAAGTAAATTTTTAGGACCATATAAATATTCTACTAAATTATGATACATGAATCGCGTTACATTAAAAAAAAAAAAAAGTATTACAGTATTGCTTGTTTATTCATTTAACGTCACTTAATGCTGCTGTGGCTAATCGGACGATTATACAGTGGGAGTCTTACATTTTGCTAATTTAGGTTTAATGAGGATAGGGATCATTAAAAACTACTTTAAAACGCTCCGGCTCTGGACCACCTCTTTACGTCCCCTCCGAAGGACGGCATAACGAAAGATGTTTTACTCCCATTAAAAAAATCTAGGGCTACCTGCCAGGTTTGAACCAGCGATGTTTTGCATAGAAGGCTGTAATGCTAATAATGTTAATAATAATCTTATTAACCAATATTTTGTTGGAAATTAGAAAACATGTAGCCTTTCTTTATTATTATATCTCTTTTTTATCGACCTTAATTAGGCTAACCACTCTAATGGAAACTGTATGGAAATAACGGTTACAAAATTATGGAATATTAATTAGTGCCGTGTGGAAGGGTGTACGACACTCGCTACCTTGAGGGATTTCGTCGGATATTTGTATAACGGATTTATACTCTAATCAAATAATTAAAAGATGAAAGTAAGAAAAAATTGGAGGAAGGCCGAATTTTACGTACGTTTTAGAGGTCACCAAAACATGGATCTCCTTAAAATCAGGGCTTTTAAACCGAGAATCCTACCTGTCCAAAAAGCCGCATGAAGAACTGACCACAGATTATTTAAAAAATAACAATAATGTTGTAGCTAAAGATATATTAAACTAATTTTATTCGAAGCTAAAGTTAGATATTTACAAACATCAATTGAATTTATTTACACCAAAAAACTCATCGTTCTGTCACTCTAAAAAAATAAATAAAACAAGAGAAATAAATCTTCATGAACTACAAATCAGAATTTTTAGTGATATCAAATGAATTTAATGCAAAATATTCACAACTATATGTTTAACTACTTCCTCTTTATAAAATTTACGATTTATTTATTTTATTAATATATATTTATTATTATTTTATTTTTTTTGTGTTAATTCACGTCTCCCCCTCGTATATGAACTATTTGGAGATATGAGAGAGGATGCCTCAAAAAATAAAAAAAAACTGAAAATGTATGAGCTATCTTATAAAAATTAAAAAAAAAGGAATAGATTTGTTGGAAATCCATGAGGCATAATATTTTATCCTAGCCTTCAAAATATTACCGGTTGCTTGCCGAAAAATCCTTAATCTTAACTTTTCATTAAAAAAAAAAAAAAAAAAAAAAAAAAAAAAAAAAAAAAAAAAAAAAAAAAAAAAAACTTGTTTGAAAGGTTTGATAGAACAAATATAGTCCTCTAACACAATCGACTTAACAAATCAATACATAATGAAGAGGGAAATTTATAACGATTATATATTCATATTATCAATATGATATTAATATATCATATTATATATTCATATTATCAATATGATATTAATATATCATATTATATATTCATATTATCAATATGATATTAATATATCATATTATATATTCATATTATCAATATGATATTAATATATCATATTATATATTCAATGTTCACAAAGAACCATTATAGATTCGGACTCCCTGCAAATGTTTTCAAAACTTACACGGACATACCAATGACGGACCAACATTTAAGGATTAGGGTTTTCGAAAACAAGGTACTGTGTAAAATATTTGGTCCAAATATCCAAATATATCCAAAGGCACTGGGGAGTTTAGAAAGTTGCACAACGCGAAATTGCGGAGGCTGTTCTCTGTGGACATAATTGAGTTGATAGCATCGTGGAGGCTCAAATGGACGTGTAATGTTCAGTGAAGAACGAATTCCAAAAAAGTTGGTTTCGCTGAGCCGAAAGGTAGGTCGAACCGTCGATGGGAGGAGTGTGTTGAGTCTGATATTGGAAGCTTGGGTTTGAACGGCGATCATTAGACAAATCTGTGTAGGCAGTATTTGGCGGCATCGGCAAAAAAAAAAAAAAACCTATATATATATATATATATATATATATATATATATATATATATATATATATATATATATATATATACACGCTCCAAATTCATTATAATTAATCCATTAATCAACCAATCAATTTTTTTTTTTTTTTATTTCAAAGCCGGTTTTTAGGTTGAAATTTCTAGGATCTGTATGATTGTTGGCAATCTCTTTTACTGAACAGGATACTACAAAGGGCGGGTTTCTAGAATTATATATGGGAGAACCCGCTGCCGCTAGAGTCCCCAAAACGCGTGCAGTTTAAACGCGCCCTAAGAGAGAAGGATAAGGAGGCGGGATAGGATGTCTTCTTCATACGTGTATCAATAATCTTCTCCCTGTGATGGGGCTCACTGGATTTTCGTTTCGTCGATTTATCCCTCAGTCAAAGCTGAGGCTCGGTACATATTTTTACCACTTTGTGGTCTTTCTGTTGGTAATAGAGTCTTAAATATAGGGTTCGTACAAAATTTCAGACTGTAGATGAAACATAAGAATTGTATCTGTCTCCTAGTGATGTAGTCAGTCACTGTCGGGAGCTCGAAGGTGGTGTGGAGTATGTATCAATATTTTTATATTGTTACTCTTTTTAATCAGTGGTAATAAAAGCTTTCTTACTTTTTACTACAACCAAAATAAATTGTATAAATATAATCAGTATCTCAAAAAGGAATGTTGATATTAAAGTTTACATTATTTTATAGCCACATAACCTTAATGATCGTCAGTTTAACTATGATATCAAGATGTACTTCTAACTAAAAAATAAATAATCCATGACTAATCAAATACAAATAACTTATTAATATGCTAAAATACCAGTGTAGCCTTGGTTTTGCATCGCGTACCAGTTTTCCTTAGATTTGAGTCATTGGTTTCTTATAGACTATCATGAATTATTAATAATAATAATTTAACGAATTATGTGATAGATTATTTTATAGTTAATGAATTACATATATAACAAACGTTTATTAAAATGTAACGTAGTTCAAGTAAACAGGTAAAAATTGTTTTTCATTAAATATTTTTATTACCACGAAACCAAGAAGTAAAGGATATCTGGATATAGAATATCGTTTGAATAACCATTTAGTTTCAGAAAAGGTCATAGTTATTAAATATTATTAATTGGTATATAAATTTTAACGGTCCTTTCAACGATAATGGCGACAGTCCTAAAAATATCCTTTGACATAGTAAAATTAGTCCTTTACGGGCGTAAACCCACCTCACCCACCCTAATATAGACAGTTATACTTATGTTATTTCGGACCGCCTCTTGCATCAGGAAGAGAGTTTTCTATATTAAAAAGTGTCCTTTTTAGTGTGGTAATCCTAGTTACCAGTGAATTATTTCGATTCGTATCCTTTTAAAAGGAGAATCGAGTCAAAAATAGAGGTTCTCTTCCATTTTGAACCGATCTTGTTACAATAATTCAATTGTTAAAATCCTTTCAACGAGAATGGCGACTTTAACTAGAATGAAAAACAAAATTAAGAACAGTCCTTAAATATAAATCGGCATATCCTTTGACATAGTAAAATTAGTCCTTTACGGGCGTAAACCCACCTCACCCACCCTAATATAGACAGTTATACTTATGTTATTTCGGACCGCCTCTTGCATCAGGAAGAGAGTTTCTATATTAAAAAGTGTCCTTTTTAGTGTGGTAATCCTAGTTACCAGTGAATTATTTCGATTCGTATCCTTTTAAAAGGAGAATCGAGTCAAAAATAGAGGTTCTCTTCCATTTTGAACCGTATCTTGGTTACAATAATGTCAATTGTTAAGAATCCTTTCAACGAGAATGGCGACTTTAACTTAGAATGAAAAAAACAAAAATTAAAACAGTCCTTAAAATATGAAAATCGGGCATATCCTTTGAAATAGTAAAATTAGTTCTTTTCGGGCGTATTTTGAATAAAAGAATAAAAGAGGTGAAAAATGTCGAATATTTTCTCAGTCAGGCATAAAGACAAATATAATAATATCTGATATAATGTGATATGATTTCATATTCATTATCTAATATTACACACAACCTGATTAATATTACATGATTTTATATAATTTATCTGTTAGATCTTTATATTTATGTAATGATAGATTGAGGAACTATATTTTTTCCTCCCAATACTTGCGTCAGTACGTTTCCTTGTGACTCAAACGAATAACCTTGCACTTTGAACGCCCTCTACAGTCCCATTCATATTTGGTCATTACCAAAGAGTTCTCGAGAGTTGTCAATTAAAATAAATACAAAAATTTTGTAATTGAAACTAAACTTTAGATTTTTTGGACTTGCAGATTGGTATTATTACTTCATAGATTTATATGAAGTATAATTATTTCCAAAGTGCCGTCAACAAAGGATTTTTAACTAAAAATTGAACTATAACAGTCAACAAAGTTACTTTCCAATAAGCTATTCTTTTGCACATACTAGTAATATCAGCATTAATTAAGACGTTTATTTCCGAAAGGTACTAAAGTACATTTTTCACGAAACTTATATTTTGACATATTTGTATTTTCATGATTTAGTTTTATCTAAATCTTATATTTGATATCATCTAATGACCTCTCAAGTTCTTTAAAAACATGATTTAGAAATGCGATATCTAAGTATATGAAAATAACGGGATTTTGGTTCGCTAACTCCTTCTAAACCAATGGACGGATTTTGACACCGTTATTTAGGGCTTTGTTTCCTGAAGGTTTATAATAAAATACATTGCAACTCTGTGACCAAGTCATGAAAAAATTATTCCTGAAATATAAGTAGTAATATAGACGTATAATATGCCGATGGAAAGCGCAAGATGTTAGAGAAGTTATGCAATATGCAATAAAATAAATCGTATGAGTTAATATAAAGTTGTCGTAAGCCCATAAACTTATGAACTTATGTTATTTGTAATGTTGTGATGATGGAGGTTATGGTGAACGTACAGGTAATAATATTCTTTCATTCAGTACTCAAGATTTAAAAAAAAAAAATTTAAGTAGCAAATCGTACGTATGTTGTAAAAATAAATGGAAAGTTGTCAAAACTAGCATTGCTAATAATGATTTCTACTTTTAGATCATTTAATAAAAAACATATATTTCACTGTTAACTAAATTGGACTCCCACGGAAACCAAATTAAATGTTAAATGTATTTATAAAAAGTTCATTTCCAATATAAAATAATAAGAATAAGAATAAAACAGGACCCGTTTGACATAACAAACAAATAGACTGAACCAAATTTTGATTTTTGACCAACTTAAATATCTAATTCCTGCCGATGATTAAATATATTAATGAATTATGTACTGAACATAATATTCTCTTACTCAATGCACTTTTCGTTACGATGAGCTCATAATCCCAAAGTGATGAATTCTCAATTGGTCAAACTGAAGTATTTTAAACATAAATGACACCACATTTAAATTGCGAAGTAAGGACGAGACGCTAGTTATTTTCTTAAAGTATTAATCACACATTTAGTTTCGTTCCTAATCATACTGAAACATTTCATTGCGTAACTTTAAAATAGTGTTATTAATATATTTCTAATTAATAATTCTATTTTTTAATGCGAAAATAATCAAATAAGTTGGTTTAATAATATAGTAATGAGAGATTTTTATGAGAGCTTCCTATAAAAAAGTTCCTAGAATGTATATAGTACCTTTTGGAACCCAACGTCTCAATTGAGCACACACATATTTATGACCGAGATCGTTCTTAAATACGCCGGTAGCTTAGCTGTTTCTCGCAATTAAGAATACCAATTTAACAGAGGATGAATTCCTCGTGAGGATCTCAAAGTACTGTTCTTCTAATCAGAGAGATTAATAGCTGAGTACTCCACTGCCTGGTTTCCTAAACACTGACACACACACACACATATATATATAAAGTAAATTGAATATTTCCTAAAATATACTGTTTATTAGATATGTTGCAAACAATTTTCCCTTCCGATTACCTATAGAAATCATTCCCACATCTTCTCAAGCTAAGTTACCACATCTGTAATGACATTCTTCATGTACAATGGTTAGCTCATTAAGGTTAACGGCCTATCAAGTCATAAATTAAAGCATTGGTTGTTTACCCTTTCCTTTTTAATTCAGATATCACCAAAAGTTTTAAGCTTAGGGCAATACTGACGCCTACACAAAGTACCAACATCCAAATCCTAGCGAGCCTACGAATATTATACCCCATCCCAAGATATTCATATAATTAATTTCATGTAGAGTTCCTTCGTAGCATTTAGTGATCGAAAATGTTATTATTTACTCAAGTTCTCACTGTTTTCTAAAACATAGTAGTAGCAGTTCTATATGCGTTGAGGTGGTAATGCGATTTTTCAAGAACCAGTGTCAGTAAACCTGGATTTGAGTGTGTTACTTTACCACAGTTTTAACAACGCTTTCTCCGTAGTTCTGAAAATGTCTAGTTTTGTGCTAGGTACATAGTATTCGCAGGAAATTTTACTTCACTGTTTTATTCAAAATAAATCTGCAGGTTAAGTACACAGAATCCTTTGGAAGGACTTGCTCTGTCGGTAACGACAATTGGAGACAGCTTTCGGCACTTAAAAACCAATAATTTTGATTTCAGTAATCAAGAACACTCTGGCGCAACGAAAAAGTTTAGATTCCATAAATGGGAGAATTCACTAAATAAAGAACCCTCAGAAGCTAGCTGAACTTGGAAAATCATTGCTAGTAGATGACAGAATGGTTTCTAAACGTATGATTGAGTTAGAAATGATCCAGTAACAAGAAAAATGACCGCTGTAGGAGCTGAAGACGAAATACGTAATGTAATGTCAGCTACTTCATTCACAAATCCAATGCCAAAAATCCAGGGTTCGAAGCTTCTCTGGATTCGGTAGGATCAGGAGGAGCATTTGTCATGTCCTGCTCAAAACAAATGATCAAAACTATCATTGGAGATCTCTATTGACTATATTTAATGCTTTTGAGCTGAGTCCTGAGGACTAAGGGACGCTATACGAGCTGGGGAATGACGTTACTCGGCCACATGTTTGTATCGTTTGGAAAAACCAGTAAAATATAGTTGGAAACGATGAACTAAAGGAAGTTCTTCCACCTCCCGTTGTGTTAACCTGATATGGCACCTTTCAATTATCACTTTATTCTTTTAATTATGGCACAAGGCCTAGCTGAGTGGTCCTTCTTTTCAACACCAAAAGCTGGTTAGATCTTAGTACAGCTTTATAGTCGAGTCGTTTTTCCGACATCGAATTTATATGCACCTAGAAAGATAGAAGAAAGTAGTAGCTAGCTATGGGTAATCCTTTGAGTGACATGTTTTTACCATTTACTTTAAAGGAAGCGTTAATCTTTACAAAAAATAAAATGAAAAGCCAGAACATATTCAAGATCCTAATAATAATTAATATTGATGTTTTTTTCCTTCCGATCCTAGGGGGAAATAATGGAATCAATCATTAATGGAATATTACTCCAAGATTATTCAATGTTCCATTCAAAGGATAAATTATAAATGTTATACCTATTTATATTACAACGTTATTGATGTGCTTCAGCCGAGACACCATTGTTGGAGGATAGCAAGGTTTTGAAGAATACGTGAGACCTGAACTGCGTCTTTGTGTTTAGCTAAAATAGCTATGTCATCTGGGCATATAGCCATGAGAATATAATACAGAGGTTGTATATAGATCGGATGTGGAGCTAACACGGGTCTAATACCAACCCCTTACTACAAGATTTCAGTCTCGGTGAGCCAGTGAAGAAAAACTTTAAAGATCGATTTAATTTAAACCGAGACAGTAAGATCAACCTGAGAATAAATCCTTCTCAAGGCTCCTGAGAGTTGTTATTCTGGAGTGAAATTCTGAACGATTCATTTTCCATGCTCTGAATTGAAAATGTTATCATCATTCTTCATTAAGTTCATCGATATTAAAATTCAGATCAGAAGCTAATAGTTGAACAACTTACTTCCTGATCCATTTTATATTTATTTTTACTTTAATTTCTGCCCATTATCGTATAATTAAACTCCTTACACGCCCCATATATTCTATAACATGCACCAAAGAAATTCATATTATTACTAACATGGGAAATTTTATCTATATTAATGAAAACAATATCTCAAAGATGAACAAAGGAAGTGAAGATAAATACGCATATTTATTCCGCATATGGCTTTTAATGCTATTATAAATTCTGTCCTGGTGTGGAAAAACGTCAAGGAATAAGTCACGGAGAGATCTAGATGTTAGCTTAGGTACGCAAACATTTCTCACAAGCATGTTATCTCTAAGGTTCAGCCACATTAGTAATGCCTCTTTTGCGCGTTATTTCTTGCAAACCAAGGCCTCTTGGAATTCAGTTGAAACCATAGAATGAGGTGTAGGTTTTTTGTGAACGATCACACGAAATATTGTATGAATGTAGATAAAAGATGATGATGCATAGAAACTAGATGATATTTATTAACAAGCAGAAACATATAAAAATACCATAATAGCGATTATAATTACGACCAATAATATTAATAAGATTAAATTATTTTCGCACACTGCACAACTATTTCTTGTTTATTATTATTACCTTAATTGAAATATACTTTATGGGATGATATTATGAAACAAAAGTAATCAACATTAATCAAAATTAAAAGCCGTTACACCATAATAAATTATGTGAACGTCAATAAAAAATAATAAACCTTTCTATAGGCATTATATTTAATTTCCAAATATTTTGAGATCGCCATGGTGACCGTGTAGTGATAAGCATGTGCTCTCATTGTCTCTATTGGAAATGTGATTTATTCATTTTTATAAACTGTATTTAAGAGTGATTATTAGCTCAAAAGGACAAGTTATTAGTCTAGTTTAAGAAGTTATAGTAAGTTAAAGTAATTATAAGTGTGTAACTAAAAACAAAGTGGAAAACATGTGAAGTGTGCAAGGTTAGTTTTTTTAACCATTAATTTATCTTATTAAATAAGTTTAAAACTTTAAAAACACTGTGTTTTTGTGTAAATCTTGTTTCAAAACATTGTTTTTCGTGCGATCCGGTAAGTAAATAGACGAAAAGAGCAATGGCGTCTGAAAATGTAACCAATATGGACCTACAAGAGGCAGGCTCTTCAACTATGTCAAAAGAAAATAACGAGTGGGAGGTGATTACAGGACGAAAAAGACCATCATCGTCAGCAGATCCTAGGCTATACATAAAAAAATCAAATACAATAGAAACAAGCAACAGATTTGACCCTCTTTTAAATATGACCGCAGCAGAATCCGAGAAACAATCAAATTCAATAGAAAATAACAAAGTTAACCCACCACCCATATTCCTAAAAGGAATACAGAATATAGAAGCATTGATTGCGTTTTTTAAAAAAAGAAATAGGCTCTAGTTACTTTAGTATCAAATCAACAGCGAGAAATTTAATTGTATACCCAGCTACCCCAGACTCCTACAGAACAGCTGTTCGCTGCTTAAAAAAAGTAAATGCCGACTACCACACGTATCAACTGTCGGAAGACAAAAACCCAAGAGTAGTTATTAAAGGACTTCATCCATCCACACCAACATCAATAATAAGTGAAGAACTAAAAGCTAAGGGCTATGAAGCTGTGAACATTACGAATGCTATCTCAGCCAGAACCAAACTACCTCTTCAAATGTTCTTTGTCGATATTTCTAAAAATACATTCAATGAGAAAGTATTTGAATTAAACTACATTTATTATACAAGGATAAAAGTAGAAGAAATTCGAAAAAAGAGGGAAATACCTCAGTGCTTCAGATGCCAGGGATTTGCCCATACAAAATCGTACTGTAATCACCAACCACGATGCGGAGAGGCCCATGAAAGCGCTGCTTGCATAAAAACTAGGGAGACGCCGGCCAAATGCGCTAACTGCGGAGGGGCACACCCCGCCAATTACAGAGGATGACAGGCCCTCAAGAACCTGCGAGCTCAGAGAACCCAGAGTTACACTGGTAGCTGTCCCACCTCCTCTGGATCCAGGACATTTTCCAGCCCTGCCGAACGGTCTTCAACATCAGCCTCTCGAACCTGTCGGTGTAAACCCCAAAATGGAGCGCCCAAACTGCCCTCGGCCCAACGTGGAAGCTCAGCCTCAGCCGCATCTAAGATCAGGTATGAGGGAAGACAGTAGTCAGCTGATACCACCAGCTGGACCTGAACCTTATTTACAATCAAACGTACTAAATAATTTAAATGCCCTCATTCAGCCCCTTTACAGCCTAATTAGCCAATTATCGCACTTAACACAAGCATTAGCAGCAAATTATGGACATTAGTACTCTAACTGTTGGCTCCTTGTCAATCCTCCTTTGGAATACTAACGGACTACTTCGACATAAGACTGAATTGGAAATTTATCTTCATCAAAAACGTATCGACATTGTACTTTTGACAGAAACTCATCTCACATCACGCAACAAACTTTCTATACCTAACTATAATTTGTACAGAACAGACCATCCCGACAATACTGCACACGGAGGGACAGCCATATTAATAAAATCGACACTAAAACATTACCCTATACACGTAAACTCAACGGCTCAGATACAAATAACAGGAATACAGTTACAGACTAAATACAAAAACATAACACTAGCTTCTATTTACTGTCCCCCTAAATATATCATTACCGATCAAATGTTTATTGATTTATTTAACTCGTTTGGTAGAACGTTCCTGGCAGGGAGTGACTTTAATGCAAAACACAAAACTTGGGGTTCTCGTCTGTGCACGCCAAGGGGCAGAAAACTCAAATCTGCTATTGACCACTTATCATTGAACGTATTTTCTCCTGACAAACCGACTTACTTACCAAATTCTTGTTACAAAAAACCTGACGTACTTGACATATTTGTAGCCAAAGATTTAACGACTCTACCGATTACAGTTACAACTGAAACAGACCTTGGCTCAGATCATTTACCTGTGAACCTGATGTTGGGGGTGGAGAAATTCTTTGCGGAAAGAAGACAGTCGCTTACCTACGGAATCGTGGATTGGGATCTATTCAATAAGCATATTAATGCCCAGCTCACTGTCCCTAAAGCACTAAAAACTGAAAAAGACTTAGAAGATGCAGTTGAACTCTTCACTTCAACCGTTCAAGAAGCTGCATGGTCCTCACAACAAATAAGGAGAAGACCAGGAATAACTTCGCCATCCTACCCTCAATATATCAGGGACCTAATCCGAGCCAAGAGACGATCACGCAAACAATGGCAAACTAACAGACTTCCTTCAGACAGACGAATCTTCAACAAACTTAACAATGAACTTAAAACAGAAATACGAAAATTTAAACAAACTAACTTTGACAAATATCTGGAAAACCTGACAACCGACGACAACAGCCTTTGGCGACATACCAAACGAATTCTGAAACAACGTGAAGTTTCTGCCCCATTGAGAAATGATGATGGTTCTTGGGCCGTGTCGGATAAAGACAAATCTGAAATATTCGTTGACTATCTTTCAAGTGTTTTTCAACCTCACACAGACTTAACAGACATACAACACGAAAATTATGTACAGAAATTCTTGGACTCTCCTCTTCCCATGTCTCTTCCACCAAAATCCTTTACTCCTTCCGAGGTATCTAGACAGATTATGAAAATGCCGAAAGAAAGACTCCTGGTTACGACCTTATCACTGCTGAGGTGCTTCAAAAAATCCCCAGAAAAGCTTTAGTATTTCTTACTACATTATACAATGCTATACTCAGGACGACCAAATTCCCCATTCAATGGAAATATTCTACGATTTCAATGATACATAAACCTAACAAAGACAAACACAGACCTGATTCCTACAGACCAATAGCCTTCTTCCAGTATGCTCAAAAATATTTGAAAAATTATTGTACGGACGCATTATTAACATACTGACTGACCACAACATATTACCAGACCATCAATTCGGATTTCGCTCTTTTCACTCCACAACACAACAGCTACACAGAGTAACGGACTTTATTTCCACAGCACTTGAACTAAAACAATATGCTTCTGGGGCATTTTTGGATGTTACTCAAGCTTTTGATAGGGTGTGGCACCAGGGTCTTCTTTTTAAAATAAAACCCATACTTCCAAGCACTTATTATCTAGTTTTACAATCTTTTCTCTATGACCGCTTCTTTTCTGTCCGACAGGGTTCCGAGACCTCATCAGTCAAGCCAGTCTCTGCAGGAGTTCCCCAAGGTTCTATCCTGGCCCCACTTCTGTACTTAATATACACATATGACTTACCGACAAACGAAAACATCCTAACTGCGACATATGGCGACGATACTGCAATTATTACTAAAAACACAGACCCTACACAGGCCAGTATGACTTTACAACATCACTTAGACAATGTACAAAACTGGTGTAGGAAATGGAAATTAAAGATTAACCACGACAAATCACTACATGTTACATTCACACTTAGACATGGAACCTGCCCTCCAGTTTACGTAGACAATCACCAGATACCACAATCAAACACAGTACCGTACTTAGGACTTATTTTTGACAAAAGGTTGACATGGGGCCCACACGTCAAGACTAAACGTAAAACTCTAAATTTTCGACTGAGACTATTGTATTCGATACTTCATAGACATTCTAAATTACCTATCAGACAGAAACTTAACGTATACACTTATTTACTAAAACCAATATGGACTTACGCTTGCCAAATATATGGACCTGCTAAAAAGACACACATACGAAAAATACAAACATTTCAATCGCAATTTTTAAGACTGGCAACGAACTCACCACTATATGTTTCAAACGATACCCTTCATACTGACTTACGTATTCCTACTATAACAAACCACATTCGATCGACTTACAAACGATTTCACGACAAACTAAATGGACACATAAACAAACTTGTGCAAAACATGGCTACAACCGACATACCATCCATAACTCGGCGTAGGCTGAAAAGGAGTTGGATGAGGGACCTCCTGACCTGAAAATATAGTTCTGCTTAATGTCAGGAGGATGCACCACTGGGTGCTGTCTCCCTCATGCCTCACGCCATGTTTACTCAGATTTTAGCACATTTGCTTATTGTAATTTTTCTTACAGGTGTAAATAAAATATTAAGTGAAAAAAAAAAATATATATATATATATTTTGAAATTATCTAAAATTATAAATTATTAATTAGAACAATAACTTAAGTTTATGATTTTAATCTTACCCTCCTTTAATTTATTCGACTTATTTTTTTTATTGTTAGCTTTTATAAAATCTTCATTCAAAGCACTCCAAGGCTTCTATGTTCAAAGTCGCGGGTTCAAATCTGGCAGGTGGTCCAATGATTTTTATTTATGGGAGTTACAAATACTTAGTAATGCAGGGGGAGCATAAAAAGATGATCATGAGTCTGTGCGATGTCAGGTACTCATTAAACATATCTATCCTAATTTAAAGCGATAGCAAAATATAGGACACCCACTATACACATCGTCCAATTAACCACAGCAGCATAAAGTGAGGTTAAATGAATAAAAAACAAACAATTATTCCAAGGGTAAATTATCCTTACTGATAGTATATGTTTTCATCGAGAAAATTATTTATACTGTTTTAACTATTTAGTTGATATTTAATTTATGTCATAGTATATATTTATTCATTTTTTCCAACTTCTAACAATGAGAGATGGTTAATTAGTGCAAAATAATATAATGAAAGGTATATAAGCAGAAAATAATTTATAATTCGTCGTATAAGCTCAGTCAGACTATTTCAATTTGAATAAAAAATCCTTTCAAAGAGCTTTTAATTGTACATTAATATAAATAATTTGATCAATATCGTTAAAACTATTTTCGAGAACATTTTAAAATGCATAACATAAAGTACCACTTCTGGAAAGTCTAATGTAGTCAAAACATTGCTGTAACACCTGTCATAAATATAAGCATCTAACGACTGTTTATTTTCATGCTCGAAAAACAACCCACACAAAGTTTTGCGAGACTTGCTTATTTGAATTTAGGATGCCCTAAAATGTCTATTTTCCTTAAAAACTCTAATGCAAAAAGTATCGAGATCAGAATACAGGAAGTTTTCTTATTACAGGCTTCATTTATGTGTAGTGAAGCTAAAAGGGTAGTGTATTCATAAAATAAGTAGTCCACGTAAGCCATGAATTAAATAATTTAAGAAAAAAAGATAATTATTATAATTTGGTTTGAAAATTAAGTTGAAAAATCGGGAAAAAGTATTTGCAAACGAGAAGAAATCCATAAACCGCTGATCTTATTTTGATTGTTTATAAGTTTTCTAAAACTAATTCGATATCGAGTAATACATTATTTTGAAATTGATTTATTAAAGTTCTGTACACGTCAGAAAGTTGAAAGAAAAAAAAATGTCGTAATTTATTAATGCTTACGACTCCAGAGATCCAAGTGCCTAATAAAAAGTAATATCTCATGCAAGCATCTAGTTAAACTTAATATAAAAAGAAATTTGGGTATGTGTTGTATTTTTCTTTTTAATGAACCTTACCTTGAAAATATGGATATTATGAAATGATTGCAAAAAAATGACTTGCACGCCTCTACTCATATACACTGCGGAATAGCATACAAAGACTCGGCAAATAACAGCATATTGTTAAATTTAAATAACCGATCCTCTGTAAACATAGCGCATTCAAAGCTCGCCATAGGTTTCCTTAGATCGGCAATGCAACAGACGATTTGCCACAGAAAATTGCTGGGTCACGGTTTTGATTTCTTAAGAATATTTTAATAAATCAACAATAACATTCCACAATAGTATACTACACTTTCACCTAAAATCCATACGCAATGTTATTTCAATGATCCTTTTCGTAAAGAGTGTAAAACTGTGTTCGAGATCAAAACAATCCTCAAATTTGAACATTCCGTATACATTTTCCCCATCAAACCATTAGTATATAGATCGGGGGCACCTGTGGTGTAGGTTAGAATTGCAATAGCCTTTTAAACTCAAAGGCATGTATTCGATCCCGGCTGATGGCCCAAGGATTTTTTAAATAGAGTAAAAAATCATTGGTTATCCCGTCCTTCGAAGGGGACGTAAAAAGGTGGTTCAGAACCAATGTGATGTTAATGATCGCTATCCTAATTAAACCTCGTTAGACAAAATTTAGGATCCCACTATAGCACCATCCGATTAGCCACAGTACCATGAAGTGAACCTAAATAAATAAAGGAACAAATAACCATATAGATCGTTCCAAAATTACAGTTTATTTTCATTTCATCAATAAATAAAAAAATCTTCTTGTGTGTGTGTGTTTTTTTCCTTTGAATACTATTTTAGTCCATAGAGCACATTGAGGGGAGCCCGTGGCTGAGTGGCTAGCGCGCTAGTCTCTCATGCTACAGGTTCTGAGTTCCAATCCAAGTCCCGGCGGGGCTTTTATAAGGATTTAAAAAAAAATTGGATTCACTCACAACCTCCCCCCTGGGTATGTGAGACCTGTCAGCCAAATGGTGGCCACTGACAAAAATTAGGCGTAGGGAGTGATGACCATACACTATAAATTGCATCGTGAAACGCGAGTGTAAACTCCCGGGAGATTACACCGCGAGACCCAGGGTCTACACGGCCTGTCGCGCCATTGGAAGAAGAAAAAGAAGAAGAGCACATTGTTGCAGGTGTAATGAGAAATAACGATGTTTCAACATTTTGTAATTCAAAATAACATCAGACAAATCTTTTTAAGTCGTAAAATGAAATGATAGAGAACGAGAACGAAAAATATTAATAATTTCTAAGTCTTAACAACGATCGTTTGGGAAACCAGAAAGAAAACTAGCTTAGAACTTAATTGTATCACATTGAAATTAACATAGCCAGTCGTTACTGCTTAATACTTCTTACTAATAACATTACACGTTAACGATCAGAACATATTTTCATACTATTTCAAAACATATTTAGACCATTGTACAAAATTGCTCTATCCCATATGGATATATATCCAGATCTGATTATGGTAAAATAAATGAGCTTTGTTCAATAGAAGAAAAGTTAAAAGTTAAGAAGAAATAATTAAGTGCATAATAAATTAATATTTCATCATTCCATCATGATAAGCAAGTCGGGAAGTCAATTATACAATTCAGTATAATCCTATTACATAATAGACATAAAATATTCTGAATTGTTTGTTTATTCATTAATTTATTTTTTAAAAAGGTCCTATCCAGCTTTAATAATTAATAGTAATAATAATTAATAGGGATCTTTAACAAGTATCTAACATCACACAGGACTGACCCCAACATTTTAAGTCCCCTCCGAAGTACAGCATAAACTTGGGTATAGAAAACTCTTATGCTAGCCACTACACCACAGGTGACCCCACCCCAGCTTCTTGATTTAATCTTATATCGGATTAAATGGGCAATAATAAATAGCACTGCCAAACGAAAGCTAATGAAGTTTATTAATTCGAGCTATTTAAACAATCAACTGAAATCGTCCAACACTTATCCATCGAGATTAAAATTGAAATAAAGGCCTAGTTGTGAACAAACTCCCTGCGATACAACTACCTTAGAAAACATGCACCAACGTCCTTTTTGACTCTAAGATACAGTTTAGTCGTTTCAACTTCCTTAGTCAAATAAGATACAAAAATACACAATTTTTTACAAGACACCTTATACGACAAATACAAAACAAAGCATTCACCTTGGTACTTTGGTACATTCTTTGGATAACAATATGTCATGTTAACAATATATGTTATTGTCATTATAGGATTGCGCAGACCGGGGCATTCCATAGAAGCAGATTGTGGCGTAAGTAGTTCCTGCATCCAACTGAAACAGAGGATGTTACATGAATTCCTATTGTGCAGCGAAGACCCGACTGCTACAGGTTCTTCGTCTGAATAGCTCTTATTCTTATTTCTTGCATTATTTAATCTTATTTTAACAAAGCTGTCATCAAAATGAAACCAAAATATATTAACATTGGTGTTTGTTTAAGGTATCTCTGATATCTTTTTTTGAACTGCAAATATTCAGTATACAATTATTCGTGCAGTAATCAATGTTTATCCATAGCTAAAAACCCATTACCATTAAAACCCATGAAGGGTCTTGGGCTCAGTACATATAGAGATTCGTGCTGTTGCTATGCCAACGGGAGTGCAATGAGGTCATTAGGCCTTAATCACGCTCAGCCGACAGGTTTTTCCCCAATTATTTTGGGTAGCCACTTAATAGAGGCTGGGTCTGCCCCAGGAGGGTCTCTATACCCTAGGGTCGCCCACCGACTGAATTAACAGAATAAATAATATTCTGCTTTATGCACCCCGCTCCCTTATCCGTAACTAATAATTTGAATTTAGAGGACTGAAACGACAAGAAACTGCTCAAAGATACGGATTACTTCAACACTTACAAGACAAACGTTCAAAACGTCTAGTATATTACAAAAGACTCATTTAAATCACTATTATCAGACCTATTTGGACATATGGAATTGAGCTTTGGTAATTCAGCATATTTACCCATTGTGTTGTATAATACAGTTGGAGATTACAATAAATAAAAAATAATAATTATATCAAAAAATAAATAAATAAATTAGAGGAATTCAGGGAATACAGTTTCAGAACAATTCAATACACTTCAACAAAACAAATATCTAAAATCTAAAACCTATTATCCGTATGATACTCGTCTCTGCGCTCATTTTCCCCGCTTGACTACGGTTGCCTCGTATATGGCGCGCTATCTGAAAAATTTGTTATGAGACTCAAAAGACTTATGAATTGTTTCATCAAATTCATATGTGGAATCCCTAGCAGTATTTCTAGTAGGTATGCCGAGTTGAAATGGCTCTATCCCTCTTTTCTTCGACCTCCTTGGTGTCTGTCTCTTCCGATTTTTCAAAACTAAAAAACCTTATATTCTTGATATGCTCACCATTTGTTCCTCTGTCCATTCAGTAAACACTAGATCCCAACCCATAAACTTGTATATACCTTCTCACAGATCCGTCTCCTTCAAAAAATCCTGTGTCATTCAAGCTACCCTATTTTGGAATTCCTTGCCTATATCCATTCGTAAAGCCTCGTCATTATCCACTTTTAAACATAAGATATTTCTTCATCTCCTAAAGTATCAATCTTCCCAACATATGTAATATTTAAAGTTATAGATGATAACTATTCATTGTCACAAAACCTATATTTTATTGGTTAACTGAAGTCTTATACGACTAGACAATCATCATTTATATTGTACATTTCTTGTTATTCTTAGGGGTCTACACGTCCCAGAATGAAATTACTTTTCATTTCAAAACAAATATCTAGAATAAATAAGAAATATAAGCCAAATAAGCTACCTATCATCCATGCTTTTCTGGTATGTGAGGTCGGTCTACCTACTGGAAGCAAATCACACTTCCCGGAGCTGGGAAGATAATTTGACCCTGTTAGCCTTAATTGGGGATCGTGCGGTAATTTCCCATGATATCAATAAACATCCAAAGGTTTTTTAAATTTTCGGTCTGCTCCAGCGTAAGAAAAAAACCCATCGTGTACAAAGTCACCCTTAAGTGTCTTACGCATTCTATCGAGTAAGACAAGTATCTCTAAGAGATTTCTCTACACTAGAATCCCAGTGGGTCTAAGACTTCAAGAGAAAATATTTCCGATTTCCTCCTGATAGGGCCGATAATAGAGACGCCATGGTTGCCTGTCGTAAGAGATATGTGGTTTGGTGACCCCTTTCAGTCAATTTGTGAACCTCCAATCACAACATAATAAAAAAAACATTGAGAATGTATGGTCGACTGTTGAAATTATAATTGGCGAAAATAATGAGGATTGGTTTACCAGGCTGACTCTTGATTATTTCTAACTATTATAAAAAAAAACACCTTATTTTCAACAAAAAAAATTATAAATAATTATTTTGAAATAACCCACTAACATCACTATCAATAAATGATAATTTATAAATGAAGCAGATGCCAGAGAAAAGAATAAACATTCATTTGGCGTTACTGCCATATTAGTAATGTTATTTAAGTCGCAATAAGTCTCAGTTATTTGGATTAACTACCACCTCACGGTTTCAGCCACCTGCTTAAGGAACATTAGAGACAGGAACAATTTCTGTACGTAATAAGGTAATCAACCGGAGAAGGGGGAATGAATGTTGGGAATAAAGGAAATGTGAACAATGTAGTTTTGTAGAATTCCACATTCAATACTGGACACGCGTCAGAAAATTACTCCTTTCACCGAAACTTGTAAAGGCAGCACTTCTCTAAAAATTACTGCCTGTCTGTATCCATTTCATAAATTTTGTGTTCAAGCTGAACAAACTAGGAAATTAAAATTAAATAGTGATGTTTTTGAGGCATTGATTCTTGCTAAAGATTCAAAATTGACTGGAATAGTTAGAATTAACAATATTTACAGTTAATACCACACAAGATCCTAGCGTTTTTCAATATTTCAATTAAATCCTCTCTGTGTTTATAAAATCATGTTTACTTTGGCCATAATGTTTACATATTCTAAAAAAAATATTTGTTAAGGTGCTTTTATGCATCAGTTTCAACCGAGATTCCTTATCTCTAAGTGGTATTTTGCTTGCTAAAAATGAAGAGAGAAAACTCATTTTCGCAATTTAATGATTTTTTATTTCCGAAAAGGAAAATCCGCTGCACATAAGATTAACAAATTTGCAATTTGTATGGTGATGATGTCTAAGGAGAAAGCACCGTCCATAAGTGGTTTTCTCGATTCAAAACCGGAAATTTCGACTTGGAAGTAGCAAAGCTCTCGGGTCGTCCTTCAACTGTTGATGATGAAGTAATTAAAAAAATACCTGAAAGATGGTAACATGTAATAGATCAAAATACGCTCCATATAATTGATTAAAAATATTTATAAGATTCTGAAGTTTTTATTGAAATCGCCAGTAAAAAATGCTAGGAATTTTATTTTTGATTTATCTTAACAACTAAACCTGAATACATATACATTCTTACTCAAACCCTTTCGGGCTTACGCCTCACAGATTTATGGTTCAGCAAAACAAATTCACATACAAAAACTGCAATCTTTTCAATCAAAAATTTTAAGACTTATAACGACAACTCCTTGGTACGTAAGTTACAAAACTCTACATTCGGATTTACAACAACCAAAAATTGAAGAACATATACGAACTCTATATTCGTGTTTGCTGATATTCCTGTTTGCCCTAATACCTTCCTAGCAACGTACGCTGATGACACAGCTATCCTATCCTCTCACTTAGATCCCGAAATTGCATCTATAGGCCTCCAAACGCACCTTTCTCAAATTGAAGACTGGTGTAACAACTGGAGAATCAAAGTTAATCAATCCAAAAGCAAACATGTCACCTTTACCCTTCGAAGACAATCCTGCCCTCCGGTTCTCTTTAACTCCGTTCCGCTTCCTTTCTCCGACACAGTCCGGTATCTTGGCTTCCTTCTGGACAAAAGACTAACTTGGAACCCGCATACTAGACTTAAACGACAAGAACTTAATCGACGATTTGGACAACTATACAGACTACTGAACAGAAATTCTAAATTATCTATCGAGAACAAACTGCTAATATACAAGACTGTACTGAAACCTATCTGGACCTACGGACTTGAACTGTGGGGGACAGCCAAATTTTCTAACATCAAACGCATTCAATCCTTCCAATCAAAAGTCCTCCGAACAATAGCTAATGCTCCTTATTATGTATCCAACCATACCTTACACCACGACCTAAATATTCCATTTATTTTAGACCTTATACCATTAAAATTCTCTAAATTCCATCAGAACCTTACCCATCACCCTAATCCCCTAGCTCAATCCTTATCCAGCTCCACACATCCTTACCATCCTCCTAGAAGGTTGAAACGGCAGTGGCCTCGAGACCTCTTGTAAAATGTATATTGGAGTTCTAGCATTGGCTAGATTCTCCACTCACGTGCTGTATGCTTGTGAATTGTATATAGGTATGAGTGACTTTTGTATATATTTTATTGATTTTGTTTTGTATATATGTATATTGTATGATTATTATATAAATTTATTGTTTTGTATATATTGTGTGAATGTAGTATGAATGTTGTACTTCATCACTATTAAAAATGTCCTAAATTGGACAGATTGTAATATTGCTCAATAAAGAATTATTAGAATTCAAAATATTCGTGTTTAATAGCAAATTAAACGAACACGACAATAGACTAATAAAGGATATTTCATCAACTGAAATGCCTGTTAGAAGAAGGCTGAAAAGAAGCTGGCTGAGAGACCTCTCTCCTAAATTGAAGCCTAGAAAGGGGTGCTGCCGGGCACTCAGCTTCCCCATGCCCATCATGACCGCAGCTTATGTTTCTATAGCACATTTGCTTATTGTCAATTATTGCGTTTGACAGGTGCAAATAATAAATATGAAGAAAAAAAAATTATTTTTTTTTGCTTATTTTACAACCCAATATTTTATTACAAGATCTAGCATTTCCAGAATTGAATTACTTTGCGCAGCGGTCTAATGCTAAAGTGGACTATGTGCTGAATGTTTGGTTATGTAAAGTTTGAAAGGCTTCATAATATTTAACGATACGTAAAACTCCAGATGCGGTAACAAACACAAAACGTAGAGAATAGTGAATATCAAAAATATCACTTTAATTCAGTTTCGAAATCAACTACCAAGATAAGAAAATCAAATCCAGATGAAATAGAAGTCATCTATATTTTTAATAACCAATCAAAGTCGGTAGTTATGTTTTATCGTCAGCAACATTCAATTCATACAGAAAATGCCATGATAAGAGATACAATTTACCTGATAAGGATTAAAACAGAGAGACTGAATTGAAAGTTGTTATTGTACGAGGAGCAGATCTGAGGATCAGGACACGATACAATGTGATGACTGGCCGATGGAGGAGAAGGCTAAGAGATAGGAAGAAGAAGGAAGCAAGAGGCTGCTACAGAAGACGGGCCAATACAATCGGATCCATTTAGGTATATAGATCCTGTACCCAGATACCCTCCCGTCGGTTCTGGGTATGTGGCGACCACACAGGTGGCCATCTTATCCTCTGTACAACTGTTAAAATAAAAACAATTAAATGTTTTTCAAATGGAAAAAAAAACAAAATATTTTTCGATAAATTTGAGCGTTTTGCAGTTTTATAAACTCTACTGGTGTCAAAGAATTACTCTTCTCGTAATGAAATAATTTCAAATATAATTTTTTTTAAAAACGATGATTGTTATATTTTGATTGCGGAATTTTAATCAATAGCCAGACAAATATTTCGTTCAAAGGCTATTAGAAACATGAATGGAAATCGTTATCAGTGTTATCAGACCACTCACCAGACCTGGCAGAACTTGGAGTATGTCGAATACCAGAGTTATTAATTTCTAAAATCTTAAAATCAGGCTTTAATAAATTACTCCTATAAAAATTTAACAAAGAAATCTAGCGCGAGCAACACTCTACTTTCACTTTCCTCTGTTGTTAAATCAACTTTTGGTAAATTAAAACAAAGTGAGAGTTCAAATAAGCTTAAAGAATTATATTCAGTTTCGTTGGAAACGTATGTTTTAGATTAAATAGTATCACACACAATATAAAAAAACTAGAGCGGACAACTCACAACTTTCACTTACCTCCTTTAAGAAAATCAATTCGAGAATTTTTAAATACATTTAGAGATCAAAATAAATTGTTAAAGAATAAATTAAATTGAATTTCAATAGAAACATGTGTTGTATTAAATAGTCTATTATATTTTTATCTAAAACAAACAGTTTCATCACTCTCTATTAACATTTACAATTCCGTTTTTATATAATATTTCCTCTAAAATCTTTAGCTATCCAACGGTTTATTATACATCTATATTACAAATCTAGTGTTCAAAAACACAAATATTGCATAAACATATTTTTGCAGTTTTCTCCTTGTCCTTGTTTTCTCCTAGTTGTTAATCAACTTCCATATTTAGCCGTTATTTATCGATGCTAATAAGATGATTTGCCTAATTTTTTATAAAATCTACAAAATGGAAAGTACTTTAGAAGAGGAAAATTTTAAAAATCAGGAATTAAGCCCTGTCAGACTATTTCAATAAGAATGAAAAATACGTCATATTAAAGCCCATTTAATTTTACATCCATATAGCGAGTTTAATAAAATTTGTAAAGCCATTTTTGAGAAAATCGTAAAAAGATGCAAAATGCAAAATGGCTTTTCTGGTAAGTTGATTTTGATGAAAAACTTTCTGTGACATCTCGGACGTAGAGTTGTCGTAAATATAAAATTTCAGTTTCATAGGACTTTTCGTTTTTTCCCTGGAGTTACCACACACACAGACACGCAGACCTTTATGCGAGACTTGGTCATTTGGACTCAGGGGACCCTAAAATGTGTATTTCCGGTGAAAACTGGAATTAGAAAATTTTCACGATCGCAATACTTTTCCTTACAATATGTTTCATAGATGGGTAATAATAATAATAATAATAATAATAGGCTTACCGAACCCGAAGGTTCGATGCCGATACCACCAAACTTCGCCTGCACAGACTCGTCCAATGTTCACCGGTCAAGCCCAAGCCCCCGAGATCAGCCTTAATGCAATCCTCCCATCGACGCTTCGGCCTACCTTTCGGACGCCTACCAGTCAGTTCAGCGAATACCAACTTTCTCGGAATCCGTTCCTCACTAAGCCCAACAACTTTACGCGCCCATTTGAGTCTCCGCGATGCTATCAACTCAATTATATTCACAGGGTACAAACTCCGCAATTCCGCGTTGTGCAACCTTCTAAACTTCCCAGTGGCCTCATCCCTCTTTGGACCAAATATTTTACGCAGTACCTTATTCTCGAAAACCTTAAGCAGTTGTTCATCCTTCAAAGTAAGCGGCCACGTTTCGCATCCGTAAAGAACCGTTGGAACAATAATAGTTTTATAAATTCTAACCTTTAAGTTTTTAGACAGAAGCCGCGAGCTAAGTAATTTAGCAACTGAATAATAACACGCATTTCCCACCTTTAACCGGGACTTTATTTCTTCCTGGATTTCATTTTTTCTTGTTATCATCTGTATTAATAGTAATAGAAGTAATGTAACCTGCCACAAAATTTTATGTATAATATCATTTTTTCTAAAATCATTAGATTTCCAACGTTACATCATACATCGGTATTAATGTTCTTCATATAAATACAAAAAATTGTTTGCTCATTTTTCCTTTAGTTGGTTAACAAATTTGCCCGTTTTTAATAAGTGCTAACAGGATGATATGATGTTGTTTTTTTTTAATCTACAAAATTAAAGGTATTTTAAAAATGATTTAGCGGCTTTTCATTATCGCAAACATTTTCCTTACTGTTAATTTTATATATGGGTAAGTGAAAGTAAAAATAGCAATAATGTGAATGATTCCATATTGCATGGTAAACTAATGAATCACGTCAGTAATACATGGCTTAATTAATGTGGGTCCATCTCACAGATATGGGTTTGTGTAGCAAAGTAAGTCGCTAAAAGTATTAGACTGAAGTAATTGAACATAGAAATGCAAAAAAATTGAGATCAAGAATACATCATAGATTCCTACTAAACTAAAAATTAAAATGTAGAGGTCGAACAAGGATTCTCATTTTCGTTTGTAAATGTGTGTTGACAGAATAATAATGGCTGATATAAATATGTATCCACATGATTTTTTTTTTTTTTTTGTAATCGTTTTAGGAATGCTTTCTTATCCCCACATTAAAATCTCTTGAAAACCCCGGTTTTCGATGATAAAAAAGAAAATTCAAAAGAAGTTAAAATATTCAATGAATCATAGAAGTAAAACTATTAGGTGTCAAAATAATCCTAATTTAAAAAATCTGGTGCACGCAACACACGACTTGTTGTTTAAATTAATTTAAGAATTTTAAAATAAACTTAGAGATGAAAAAAGGCCAAAGAATTAATCACATTCAGTTTCAATAGAAACATGTGTTTTATTAAATTATCTACTATATTATTATTTACGATAATCAGACAGTTTATAGTTGTCTAAAATATGAAATTCCAGTTTCATAGAACTGGGCTAGAGTTACCACACACACACACACACACGAAGACCTTTTTGCGGGACTTGATCATTTGGATTCTGGATACTCCAAAACGTATATTTCCGTTGAAAACTGAAATTCGACAATTTTCACGATCGCAATACTCTTCCTTACTATATATTTCATACATAGGTAAGTAAAAGTAAAATGAATATTTAAGAACGATTAATTAAAATCATTCTCTCATTAATAATCCTTATAAAAATTAACTACAGTAACATTTTTCATTCTAATGAGACTTATTAACTCAATGCAACCGCTAATTATCACAGTAGTAATGAACAACGTGAATTTGGATAAAAAAAAAGTTTCAGTTAGACTTGGATATAAATTTTAAAATCAAATTTGGAAGAGAGTAAAGAGGTTCGAGTATAAATATTAGTATCGTTAACATCGTATTTCTTCAGAACTACAATTTTAATTTGTGAGCTAATAGCTTAAATACTAGAATCATCTATTATAAAACATTCTTCTAACTTAATTAAACGAAAATGTATCCCGACAGTAGTCAAAGACAAAATAAAGCCATTTCGTTGTGAAGAGATGCTCATTATCATGAAAGTGATAGCCTGATTAACTGAACGCTAAATGTTTTTTAATTACCACCCCCATCCATGGGTGAGGAGTTGGGCTGTTCGTGATCATCAACTCCTCACCTGGCGCTCACATGCGGCCGTTATGTAACTGAGGTGGAGGTCCTGCTCCAATTCTCACTAGCAACATTTACATTAATTTATCAAAGCATTAAATATATATAAATATTAACTGAAACAACTTCCTTGATCCTTTCTTTCTTAAACAATACCACTATTGCAAGGTACTGAGACACAGCCCGCCGTAGGCTACTGTACGGATCATTACAGTAAATTGGTTTATTTTGTAAATAAAAGCTTCAGAAACATTTCTCTTGCTCTAATTTTTACATTATTCGCCTCAGTTTGGTATATTGGATTATTTCTTTCTGATACTGCTGAATGGTGAAAATGAATTTATTTTTTTAAAAGAAACACAACTTGAAATAATAATAAATAATATTTTAAACGTCATTTCTCCTTTCTAGTAATGTCACATGGGATGAGTCATCCAACAGATAACTGATCTATTTTAGGTAATGAGGAGCATCCTTTCCTGGTCTTGATTTAGTCCATTAATTCAGAAAAAAAGAACTCTCATCCAGCTTATTTTCAGCCTAATGGACTTGTCAGCAGCAGTTATATAGTTTAAAAGTGTTTCCTATTTTTTTTTTTTTTTTTTTTATAGGTTAGGTTTATTTATTTTTTATAGGCACAAAACATCTGAGTCTTTAGCGCCTTTTCTATCTTCATACAAATTTCACTAGATTTTTTAAAAACAAATTAAATGTTTTTTAGAAACTCAATTGTTTTTCTAATCGTTTTAGTTTTGTCACCTTGTATCCTTTTGAGGTTTCTTTGAATATTTTATGTCTGAAAATAGTTGTGGTAGAGTGGGCAGTCCTCAAAGATGTGGCAGATGGTCAGTCGCTGGTTGCAGTTCTCGGAGGTGTGCTTTTCTCTATAAGGTATCCATGGGTCAGTCGCGTGTGCCCTATTCTTAATCGAGTCATGACAACTCCTCGTCTGTTGACACTGTTAGCGCTCTTCCGTGGTTGAACATGGGTTTTGATACTTCGTGGCCTATTCGACTCTTCTGTATTTTCCCAAAGTTTGGCCCATGTCATTGTGACTTGTATTTTTAGATAAGCGCATATATCAGATTTGTTATACTTAAAACCAATCGAAAAACTAAGAACCACGCAGATATCATGTTACACATGTATTAGTTCTTTCCTTCCAATATTCCTTCATTCTCTCCGACTGTTGTATCCTCTTCTCCTCTGCCCATCTCCCATTCCCACATCTATTCTTTTTATACGCAAGACCTTTGTGGTTTGGATTCTGTTCCTAAACCTCTGTCTGTCTAGGCAGTCTTCATCAGTGAGTCCATGTTTTCTTAAGTTTCTCTTTCATCAGCTCGGCATAACCACTTCCTAATTTTTTTTTTTTTTTTTTTTTTTTTTTTTTTATGATTAGTTTTTATTCACACCTCTCATGAACTTTTGTTTGCGGGTAGATATTTGATAGTATGACGTGAAATTCATGATAGATAAAGCAGTGATCAACGATTCCTCTCCTTAATTTGAATCCCATAAGCCTGTTAAATCAGGAGATACTTCATACCGCTTTTTTTCAGCCTTATACGGGCCTACCTTGTAAAATTTTATTCTAATTAATAGTGTATTTTTACTTATATACATAATTCATATTTGAATATTGTCATATTAAAAATTTTACTGTATTAATTTTAATGATTGTGTGTATGATGTTAATTTATTTTTCATTTTGTATTTATCACAATTATATGTTGTTGTTTTTTTTTATTTGTTTTGTTTTTTATAGATATTATAATTTATGTAATTTGACTTTATCTTTATTTTCTGCATATATTGTATGAATGTGGTCTCATATCGCTATTACTACTTTCATTGTTAGAAACAAAGTGTGATATATCTCAATACATATTTAAAAAAAAAAATAATACATATGCATACCAATTTAAACCAATATGGACGTGTACACCTCACAGATTTCAGCAAAAAGGACGCGTAAAAAAACTGCAATCATTTGAATAAAAAAATTTGACTCATAACGACAGCTCCTTGGTACGTAAATAACAAAACCCTACATAAGGACTTACCACAACCAACAGTTGACCAACACAAATTAACTCTCTATTCGCGTTTTTACAGAAAACTGCAATAAACTGACACGACAATAAAGTTATAAATGACATTTCAATAACTAAAATACCTGTTAGAAGTCTGAAAAGACGCTGGATGAGAGACCTCCTCTGTTAAATTAAAGCCTAGAAAGGAGCCTAAATTAAAGCCTAGAGGCTGCTGGGCGCTTTCCCTCCTCATGCCTATCGTTTCTGCTGCTGTTTTAAAATATCACATTTGCTTATTGTCAGAAAACGAATTTTAAAATATGAGGATAAAAAATATGTTTATTCAAATTGTCAATCCTGATATTGCAATTTACTATTTAATTATATAAATAGGAATTTTTCTCAAAGATTAAACACGTAGTAGAAAAACATCACAAATGTTCTAGAGTTACATTATTATTTAAAAATATTTCTTTTCTTTATTTTATCATTAAGAAACACAAATCAGCTATAGTTTTTACACTGATAAGGAGAACAATGTATATTTTCTGGTATTGACTGCAGCCAAGCGCATCCGTAAATGAAAACAGTTTTTTGAAAAATGTTCCGATTTCATGGAAGATCGGTCCTCAGTCTTAGATTGAATAATCGAAACCAAGTTATAGTTAGTTAGGAGTATGAAATATGTCAATGAATATGAAATATGTCAATAAAAAGAGATATTTCAACTTTTTAAACGACCTTTAATTATAACTGTTTCATCAATGACTCATTCAATTAAACGTTGATATAATATAAGATCTAAGGAATGGGGTGACTGCGGACAAAATGTTAGTTCCAACATCAAAGTTCAATCCAAACCGTTATTTACATCCGCGTGCTGGGATTAAGATGTAGTTTTGACCTCAAATGTAAAAGTAAATGAAAGCGAAAATTTAATACTTAATATCAGGTATATGTACTATCTTTTTTAAATTTACGTAAGATCTTAAATGTCAGGATTAATCGAAAGGTGGGTGTAACATTTGGTGAGTATTTATAAGAATGGATTAATCATTCATCCGATCAAATTGGAATAATTGAGTTTCCTTTTAACTAAATGTACTACAATACTAATTAAAGTTTTAATTACTTTATACTATAAAGATAATATTAGATTGCACAAACCTATTTTTAATGTTGTAGTAAATTATAACTACCCCATACTCCGTCTTTGCAACCTACAAAATTTGTTGTTTAACTTAACTACTTCAAAGTTTAATTGCATTAAAATTTACAAACCATTATTGAATCTTCTTGCTTATAAAATATCACAAAACAGCGAACTTATTAAGCAACTTTTGAAAAAGGAAAAAAAATAAAAGTAAGTTAATAATAATGCCATTTATAAAAAACCACTCCTAAGAATATGACTCATTTAACAACTCAGAATATCAAGTATAAAGATGTCTTTGAAACACGTAGATCACGGTATGAAAGAGACTAGTTATCCCTTGCTAAGCTTTAAGAAATTTCTCTAGATGGGCTGAGTAAAAATCTACCAACCTCAACCTGATTCACAAGTCGTTACGGAAAAATAGTCCACCGTCCCCAAATACAAAAGGAGGATATTGGAAAAAGAAAATATTTCAAAAAGATAATTTTTATGACAGTGGAACTTAAAATTTTAACTAACAACAAATTAAGAAATATTAGACAGGAAAATTTAAATCTGCTGTGGAAGAAAGTAGGGTTTCCACAAATATAATTTATAATTATTAATCTAAAGTAAAAAATCTTGATACGTAAGCCCTCAAATTTTGAGGGGGAGGGGTTCATTTTTTTTTTTTTTTTTTTTTTTTTTTGTTCGATTACACAGGTTCACTATTTAAAATAATAAACCAAAAGCATTTATACTATACTGCGTAGCTACATCCTTTTCCTTTCTTCGATTTTCATTCAAATAAAATTTCCTGATTCCAGAGCCCCTTACATTTTTCTCTATCATCGATAATAACCGAGTTATCAGGAATTCACATCTCTTATAAGTTGTGGCTTGAACCATATAAGATGATCTTTTTTCTTGATCTTGTTTTGCTCTTTGTTCATCGCGTTGTGTTGATCTCGAAAATCTTTTCGATTTTTCTCCATCTTCAATAATAAACCGAATTTTGGTATAATTATAATAATATATGTAATTATACTAAAAATTTTTTACTTGAATATAATATATGGATTTTTTTTTTTTTATTCTAAAACTCTATACATATTTTCCTTCATCTTTAAAAATAACTGAGTTTATGTAAAAAATTTCAATTTTTGGTTTCTTTTCTTTTTTCTCTTTTATATAATTATTCGCGTTTTTTGGTTAAAAAACAATAATTTTTTTTTTTATCTTCGAAAATAACGTAGTTACAAGCGTGTATACAAGATTTCAATTTTTTTTTTTTATCGCGCTTTACTGATTCTAAAACTCCATACATACTTTTCTCCATCATCAAAAATAACCGAGTTATTTTTAGCGTATTTATGTATACGCATACAGTATTAATAATATTTTAGCGCATTTATGTGTAAAATTTAAATTTTTTTTTCTCTTTTAAATAAATATTCGCGGTTGTTTGGTTAAAAAACACTAGTAATTTTATTCTTTATCTTTGAAAATAACTGAGTTATTGAATTAAATTACTTTTAATCGGCCGCCATTTTAAAAATAACCAGCTGATATCAACGTCTAGGATTAGGATCATCGTTGCACAGATTAGTATTTTTGTAGTGAATTAAAAAAAAAAATTGGTCCATAGTTTCGAAGAAATGCCGGGAGGCTTACGGCGGACGGCGAACAAAACGGATTTTTTTCGTATATGTTACTCGGATTCTATTCATCTTCAATTATTTGTTTAAAGGGTAATTTTTTTTTGGTCGAGTACAAAGGTTCGTTATTGAAAATAATAAACCAATAATTCAGAGGTAAATATCTATAATGGCGTTACCATTTTTTTATAACATAGTATAAATGTTTGTATATAATACTGAAACATTTTAATACTAAAATATTGAGTGTCTCCCCCAAAAAAAAAAAAATAAATAATAATAATAATAATACTCTTACTGCATGAGGCATTATCAAAATATACAATACTTTATGTAACTATATTATTTTATAAATATATTTAAATTATAACTAGTCCTACTAGTAATAGAATAAATAGATTATACAAGTTATAAAATAAATTAATTAAAAATGGAACAAGTAATAGATAAATGAAAACAATTTTTAAAACATATGAAAGCCCAGTATCTTCCTTCTTGAAAAAAAAGTTATATCATGTTCTAGGATGAATTTATTTTTACAACAATCTGGTAGCTTATATAAAATACTTGTGGTTCTTAATTACAACCCTTAAGATCGCAGTATCCATGAATATAAAATATCATACGGTAAATGGAGCATGCTTGTTCAACAATGTGATACTGATTAATGTCAGGAAAAACCACAATTGAGTGTTGTCTCCCACATGCTTTCATTATATCATAATATCATCATGATATTATATTTATATACGAATGGAAGTTTTAAAAACATTGACGTAAGAAAAAAAAAGTTTTTCCAGCACTCCTCATAAAGAAAAAAAAGCAAACAACCTATTTTACTGAGGATGTTAACAAGATTTTATTTTTCATTCTAACCACCCCGGCTGGTTCTGTGTACCTGCATTGGCGATTTCTTAGCCACTTCGACCATAGATATATCCACCAGAATAGAAAGCCTTGTTGGATTAAGAGTAATAAGTGCTCCCTTGATCCAGAGATGTCTCAAAAGCGCATCGCCTCAGAGATGAGAATAAGATGCGAGCATTGACTCGTGTTACAAACAGAAGGGTAAAATCTCATTGCCAGTAAAAAAGACCACTAGTTAGTTATTGGCTAGACCTCATTCATTGCCTTGCCCTTTCAATGCATTCGTTCCTCAATCCAATAATCCATTGGACACGATAACTCATTCGTTACGACTTAGGGATGATATGGACTGAAAATTAGCACTACCTATCACCCATTCGTAAAACTAGGACATGGCCAAGGAAATTCAGGAAAATTTCGTTGAGCGATTGCCAATGCGACGAACATATGTTGAAGTTATAATAACGCAGTGAATCCATGGCAATTACAATTATAAAATTATTGGTGGTATTTATATTAAATCAAATTACAATGATTTCGACATGTTGAACTTATTTACTACTTGCTGACGATGTCCTGTCTGAACTATGTTTTAGCGAAATCGGTCAATCCGTTCGCGCCTGACGCGATTACCAAGGAAAAGGGATTGATTTTTAAATAAGTAGATGAAGAAATTACCTTAGGAAATAAAAAAAAAATTTTATTCACCCAAATAACGTTTTACTATTAATTTTTCTTTCATAATATTCTCCTACATAAACTATGACTAAACATAAAAGGCGATTATATATTATATATATATATATATATATATATATATATATATATATATATATATATATATATAGAGAGAGAGAGAGAGAGAGGAGAGAGAGAGAGAGAGAGAGAGAGAGAGAGAGAGAGAGAGAGAGAGAGAGAGAGAGAGAGAGAGAGAGAGAGAGAGAGAGAGAGAGAGAGAGAGAGAGAGAGAGAGAGTATTATTATTACCTTTAAAATATAAAAAAACAATTTACCAAAGTAACTTTTCTCTTTTTATCTTTGATAAGTTCCTTCTCCTGACTGATATAAACATAACAAAAAAAGAATTAGAGAAACCGGTTCAAGCCGTTCAAAGCGTGATGCGAATAACAGGGAAAAGACAATTAATTTATATATATACAGGGAGAGAGAGAGAGAGATTTGAGTCGTATTTATATAAAATTACTGTTTTTTTCTAAATGAAGGAACCAAAAACTTCCCGTTGGAGCATTATTCCAGGATTATAGACCTCTTTCTGAAGTTCGGTTAAATTATTATTTAGTATGTAGTACTAACCTGAAATCTGAGAGATATCAAATAGATAATTCGATGCTCCTTTTATAATTTTTAACGAGCTCTCACATTATTCATTTTATCTATTTTTTTCTGGTAAAAGGCAGCTAATTAGGTAAGGAATCAGACTTCTAGTAATAATCTTGTACAGATCAGAGCCCAGCTGTCAATAATCGACATCAGCCGTGGATCGGCATTGTGGGATCGGTGTTCACACCTCTATTGATACCTACTTGGTTTTAAAGAAAATATTAGGCGCTTAAGCATGGGTACTAACAGCTTATTCGTTAACCTTTGATGAAAGAATAGTCCTTCCTTAGTGTCAATACCTCTTATTTCTGACTTTCCATGTAAAATTCATTATCTTTTAGTACTGTTTGAACTGACGAATGAGTGAACTTGCTTCCTTAATATTTTAGAACACTAATAAAAATCATCATTGTTTACTTAATAAAAAAAACATCTAATCTCTAAGAATTTTTTTTAAAATAAATACTTTATCTTTTCTAACTGGTGTGGTACCTGAAAGCGCGGACGTTCCAGAATGAGTTGGCTGGACGATGTTGAGGCAGACCTGCACTAACATGTAGCCGGAGGATGAGCAGTAGCAACGAATATTATTATTATTGACTAGTTGATTTATTGTTTAAAACAATACTTTGAAAATTAAAATATGAATAAATAACTAAGTGTGAAAATACAACTTTCCATCTGGTCTGATTGATATTCATTCATAAATGAAACATGAATTTTGGGACTTCGATGAAAAAAATAATTTAATTGGTTCAATACACAATGGTCTATTTTTAATACTCAATCTGTAAATCATTTTATGTTGTGAGGCTTTGTTTCCAACTTCTAAACCTTCTCCTGGGCTAGAAGGTTTGTTGAATCAGGGTTAACATTCGTCCTTGACGGTGGTTTTACGTTCCTAAAACAGAAAAGAAAATAATCTTTTAATTCTGATTGACAGAATAAACGCGATATTTTTTTAATATATTTGTTTCGCTATGGGTTCAATATAATATTAATCACTAATGATGTTTCATAGTTCATTCGGCCTTCGAAAACTCTGTCAACTTATCCGATTCTTGAAATCTATATAATTGCTTATATTATTATTCCTCGTTTTTGCTCTTCTAACTACGCCTTGTATAAAGGGAAGGGAATGCTGAACTGCAAACAATGGCGTTTGCAGAACTGACGGAAGGGGAGGGTAAACAGGTTCAAAATCGTTATGTGGGTCGAGAAAATAAGATATTTTTTACAAACACAATTGTATACAATATATGTAAATTTTGAAACTAATTAGGTGGTCGGAAGTAAAAAAAGTATCTAATGCCACCTTTTGTCCTAAACCTTTTTTCATTTTTAATATTTATTATTGAGTGTGCAAGGTGGTGTCTCTCATGTATTTCATGTCAATTTACATTATCCATCACATTTACTGAGTATTTGTTACAGTTGTAATATCAATAATATGTTTAAATGAAAAAATGAAAATATTTTTTTTAATAAGTTTTATTCTCAATAAATTTTTAGTGGAGGGAGCTGCGGCCCTCCTCTCAACCTCCTCCACTTCCCTCCATTTGCCTACACCCATGGCTGCATAGATCTGGTTTATTACTAAAATTTTAAATTATTTTTAAAAAATATATAAGGTTCAAGAACAATATATGCATCTGAAGAAGTTTATTTATTTTACTCTTTTGTTTTATTGTATAGATATATTCATTTTTTTATTTTGTTACTTCTTACACCATTGTAAATAAGAATTAATCATGATCATTTGCTCTTTTGGCCAGTACACTGTATACTTTAATTGTACATATTTGTTGTTCTTAAGGGACTATGTTCCGGAATAAAATTATTTTCTAAAAAAAAGAATATTTGTTAACTTATTATCAGATTTGTAATTTCAGTTTACAAATACGCCTGAAGCTTTCTTCAGAATAACTTGTCCTTGGTTGACATCCAGTAATTAAATTATGTTATTATGCTTTTAGCTAATTGTAATATATATACATATTGTTGATTACTTCTTGACTGTTGTAATCTACAGGTCTTAAGATCATCAGTCAATAAATAAGTGATTTTAAAATAGCCTAAATAAAATTGCTAATTTATTGGACTGAACTTTAAGACCCGTAGATAACGTTATATATAATTATACATATACAGGCATACATACATATTTTTGTTTTATTATTTCACAAGAATCGTCCAAAAGGACCACGCGAATATGATTACAAAATATTCTCCATTCTCTCCTTCGTGGCTCATTCTTCCCCACGAGAACCTTAACATATTTTAGTTTTTCCACGAAAAGCTCTCTATCCAAGCAGCCATTATCCGTTATTTATCTGACCAAAACTCAACTAATATATATGATATAAATAGTTATAACTCTCATATCTTGGGAACTGTAATCAATCTTCAGCATTCACTACTTTTATTTGACATGATACACCTATTGATCGTCCTGCAATGCAAATAAAGCTAAAAAAATGTTGATGGGCTATGATAGTTATGTTAGTACAGAAATAGGAAAGTGAACACTTCCGTTAGAGCCTAAAACTACCCGTTACAACCTTCCGTTACATCGTAATCTTTTCTGTTTCTTAATATTGCCCTTCAAAGTAGTATTTCGCAACGTGTAAACAAAAAAATTGGCTTTCATTATTTTTGGTAATACTACATCATTTTTTGATATTTTGGAAATATGTTTGAATCTTACACGTGTCCACATTCTCTATCCTTAGAATACACAACAGACTTGCTTAATACAGAACACAAGTAGGCCGAACAACAGCAGTTTGTTTTAAGGAAATTCATAGCATCCCCAAAACAAAAATTGATTGGTCAACAATGGAGATAATACAATTTTATTTTAAACAAAGCAATAATTGAGACGTTGATTTCCAAAAAGTACTAAAGGACATTTTTTACAAAATTGATTTTTTTACATATTTGTATTCTCATCAATTAGTTATATCTAAACCTCCTATTTGATTTTATCTAATAAACGCCCAAGCCCTTTATAAACGCAATTTAGAAATATAACTATTTTCTAAAGGAAATAATTACACATTTAATTTCGTTCCAAATTATACCAAAACATCTCATTTCATATATTTAATATGATGTTATTAGTATACTAAAAAAAAAATTCTGGATTTTAATGCGAAAAGAATCAAATTAGCTAATTTAATAATATAATAATTAGTGATTTTCACGCCTCCTGTAAAATTTCCTAGAATGGATATAATACCTTTTGGAAATCAACGTCTCAATTATAACTCATTAGAACTGTACTTATGTATAATAATAAAACAATTTGCAATGTAGAGAAAAACAATATACAATGTTCATAACAGTTTTGCAAATAATAATGTTTCTGGTATTTGGCGTTAGGCCTAGGTTACTATAAAACTTCTAATATATAGGTTAGGTACTTAATTAATTATAAAACCACTTTCAAGTAAAATAAACAATATCGTATTTATTAAATCTTATATGAAATGGAATGCATTATTCTTCCAATTTCTCCATTAACCGTTTTACGACTAGAGAATCCAATTGCTATTTTTTTTCAAAACAGATTCTCACCGAAATTAGACATTAATAAAGTAACTAATATTCTAAGACAATAACCTCAATAATAGAGTCCCATGTGGTGTAGTAGTTAGCATAACAGCCTTTTATGTCCAAAATATAAAAAATGACCATAGGACTAAGTAAAGATATTAAACAATCATTGGTTATTCGTCTTTCAGAGAATGTGCGATGTCAGGCTCTCATTAAAGATCCCTATCCTAATTAAACTTGTACCGGCAAAATCTAGGACTTTGCCGATTAGCCAGAGTAGCGTAAAATTTACGTTAAATAAATAAAAAAATAAATCCAATTATACAATAATAATATAAGGTTAATATTATTAAGTATTAGTGAGTAGCATCTTTAAGACTAAGGTAGCAAGAGAAAATCGATGTTCTGATAATAGTCAACGGTGACCATGGATAGTGACTGGGTAGTAGGCGAGAAACATTTGAAATAATGTATTAGAAAATGAATTATAAATTAAATAATATTCAAGCTTTCTTAACACTTTTGAAATTATTTTCTCAGTTGTATAACTTTAACAAGATTACATACAGAGTGACCAGCTGTATTTATATGGGGGATTTTCCAAAATAAAAAATAAATATTATTCAAGCTGTGGCTAGTAATAATCATCATTTTACTAAGTAGCAAACATCACAACTGGACATATTGCCTAAAGATACCACCTAGGAAATCTGTTAAGTAAAGTTCATTTATCTATGAGTATAAGCTAAGTTTAATCCGCTCCTATAAATACACATACTTAATGCAAACATAAAATTTTACTTTTAATACAGTAGGATTTAGGGACTCCGTGTCATTATAACGATAGAATAGAAGGATTCTTGAAATTAGCTTGTTTTTGTTTTTTTACCATGAAAAAAAGAACCATGTATTCGATTTTGATTCGCTTAAATAAGAAATTCTATGCATCTGAGTTCTTAGTAATGAAGGTTTACCATAATTATAATAATGCATTTCAGACCAATAGAAAAAAAAAAAAAAAACGTACGGATCTGAAGCATTGATGTGGTATTTTAAAATTTTCAAGCTTTTTAATTAGCCCTTATTACATAGATAAACTTTTCCCCGGTCAATACCACTAATTATTCAATGCTATAATTTCCACATATCCCTTGTTATCCCGTTTCTTTCCTGTTATTAAAAATTAGTCGCAATTTGGCTAACGGACTATCGCCCCCATAGCCAAAGCAACTGCTTACCGTCACGTTAAGACAATTATGTCAGAGGCGGAATTACCTAACACCGATTCGGGGCGCGGCCTTGTAGTACTTTCCTGGATTCCGCTTTGAAGGACTCGAGGTGACTAGGCCCGGCATTTATATACTTTTTTTTATAATTCTTATATCTGAATAAAAAACACAAAAAGGGATCTAGGAAGTTATCTATCCATGACCGCAAAACACTTTTCTATATATCACTACATGGAAATAATTTAGTTCGACAATTACATAAGTCTTAAAGTAACCTCAAAAATAAACTCTAGGAAAAAAAAAACGGTGCGCGCAACACACGACTTTCACTTACCTCAGTTGTTAAAATCAATTTTAAAATTATTAAATACATTTTTAGATAAAAAATTAATTGTTAAAGAATTAATTACATTCAGTTTCAATAGAAACATGTGTTTTATTAAAGTATCTATTCTATAATTATCCACGACAATCAGTTAGTTTTATCGGCTTTTCATCACTCTCTGTTAATTTTTAAGATTTCTTATATAAGATAATTATACATTGTATAAGGTATATTATACATCTGTATTATTGTTTTTATGTTCAAAAACAACAAAATTGCATAAACAAATATGTTTGCTCTTTCTCCTTTAGTTGTATATCGAATTTGTTCAAATTTTATTTTTTCGACTTTTTATCAACTCAAAAAAAGATTATATGGATATTTTTTTTTTCTACAAAATAAAATGTACTTTAAAAAAAAGAAAATTTAAAATATCGGCATAGAAACCCTGCCAGACTATTTCAAACAGAATGGAGCATACATGATATTTTTTTTTTTTTTTTTTTTATTTATTGAGAAATATTACAATTTGTTACATAATGAACAGTAGTAATAGTGATGTAGTACACATTCATACAATATATACAGCCAATAATGATAAAGTCAAATTACATAAAATCGGAAATAAATAAATTCAAATATATACAAAAAAAAAAAACAACAAGAAACAAATCAAAACAACAACCTATAGTAGAGATAAATACAAGTTGGGAAATAAATAAAAATCATACAAGCAAACTTAAACTATATACAATCAGCCAAAGGAACCCTAGACTCGGCTGCTCCCTCCACAAGTGGGGGAGAAGCGGAATCCAAGAGATCCCAGCGCCTCTCACTCAGCGCTTCCCTGGTGTAAGCCAGTGGAGGCCGAGCCTGAGCGGAATAGCCACAAACATACAGTACATGAGTGGAGGATCTGACCAGTGTCAGAACTCCAGATAAATGTTTACAAAACGTCGCGGGGTCATGATATTAAAGCCCATTAAATTATACATCGATATAGGTAGTTTGATCAAAATCGTTAGTTAGAAACAAGGCCTCACAACATAAAATGATTTACAAAATAAATATTAAAAATAGACAATTGTGTATTAAACAAATTGAATTATCATTATTAAGCATCAACTGGTGCGAGGAACTCACGACTTTCACTTACCTCGACTGTTAAAATGAATTTAAAAACTATTGTATATACTTCTGTATATACTATTGTATAACCTGATTTTAATAAAACGTGTATTAATTTTCGTTGGAAACATATGATTTCGATTAAATAAAATAACTATATTAAACTGTTAATAAGTAATAATTTTATTCCATATTCGTCACTTTATATTACCTCTTCCAAATCTGTGTATCAGATAATATTTTTTCAAAAATCTTTCTCTTTCCAATGGTATATTATACGTCCATATTACTGTTCTTATTATCAAAAAACAAAATATTACATAAAAAAATAGTTTTGCTCTTTTATCCTTTAGTTGGTCATCAAATTCGTCCAACTTGTATATTTAGCCGTCATTCATCAATGTCTTAAGATGATATGGTTAATGTTTTGAAAGGTACAAAATTAGAGAAAATTTAAAATATTGCCATTTAAGTCCTTTCAAACTATTTCAATCAATATGAAACCTACATCATATTAAAGCAGTCAAATTCTACATCGGTATATAGAGTTTAATCAAAATCTTTAGAGCCGTTTTTGAGAAAATCGTAAAAAGGTCCAAAATGCATGGGATAAAGTAGCACTTTCGGTCAGTTGATTTCAGTGAAAAAGATACTGAACATTTCGGGCATATAGTTGTCTTTCAGTTTTTCAAATTTCAGTTTCGGACGACTTTTCGTTTTCGTGCTAGGGACACTCACACACACCTTTTTGCGGGACTTGGTTGTTTGGACTCAGGGAATCCTAAAACGTTTATTTCCGATGAAAACTCGAATTCAAAAATGTTTACAATTCTATAATAGGTAAGTGAAAGTAAAATAATTACTAGGTTAAAATACTACTACTTATAGTAAATACTTAGTGGTGCCGGTACCGATGAATCACTACCACGAATAAATAAATTTGCTTAAGCGTCAAGTCAACTTGTTTTGTGGTGGCCCTATAGAATGAATATCCTGGCTCTAGCTAGAGTAGGTAAAAAATACGTGAAATAACTACTAATGTTTCGCTTAGTTGGAGTTTAATCTCCACCCGCAAAATTATTTTTCTCAAAAAACCAACACCCGGATCCCTAAATGAATGATAAGAAGCAAATGTTCCTAAGCAAGGTAAGCCTTCAGTTTTCATAATTGTTAAAGAATGATGACAATTTTAAAGCTGTTGAAGAAAATGAACATAATCTGAAAATAGTTAGCTCTTAAACTTTTAATACTTATTAGCGGGTCCAATGTTCTGTTGAACCTTGTAGATAATAGGAAATGGCGAAATCGAACTTTCCATAATGCCATGTCGTTCCTATCTAAAGTAGATGTCCTTCAATATTTAATTATCCAATAAGTAATAAGTACAATAAACGATAGTATTATTCCTTTGATAGTGCTATAAAATTATTAAAATTAAAGAAAGAAACAGCATTTTAACCATTCTAGAAAACTGATAATAAAAATGTCCTGCAAGACGTCTAGCTTAAAGTTTAGAGACAAAAAAGGTTAATAAAAAAATAAAACATCAAAAATACAACAAAAAATAGTACTTGTCGGGATATCTTATATAGTAATGTCTGGCTGATGCATCATGTTTAGATTCTTGATGTGAAATGTATTTTTTAGCATTTGCAAATTTAATTAAATGGATCACTTGTAGTTGGGTGGTTAGCATAACAGCCTCATATGCCAAAGGTCACGTGTTCAAACCCGCGGTCGTCCTAGGATTTTTTAATGGGGGTAAAAAATCCTTAGTTATGCCGTCCTTCGGAGAGGACGTTAAAAGGTGGTCCCGAGCCTGTGCGATGTCAGGTACTCGTTATAGATCCCTATCCTAATAAAGCCTGGATAGGCAGAATTTAGGACTCCCACTGTAGCATCGTCCGATTAGCCATAGTAGCATGAAGTGACGTTAAATAAATAAGCAACAACAAACTAAAAATATATAGTTTTTGTTTCTTCATCTTTTTATAGAATAAATTTTGATATTTCAATCTTAGAAATCTATACTAATATTATAAAGCTGGAGAGTTTGTTTGTTTGAACGCGCTAATCTCAGAAACTACTGGTTCAAATTGAAAAATTTTTTTGTGTTGGATAGTCCATTTATCGAGAAAGGCTATAGGCTATATAAAATCACGTTGCGACCAATAGGACCGAAGAATCAGTGGAAAATATGGGAAAAACAGAGAAAATTGACCTCGAATCCCAACGATTCCAAATGATTTACCTTTTAATTTTAAAATAATTCAATTTCCCTTTAATTTATCTTTTGCCATAACAATTAATAAATCACATGGGCAAGCATTTAAACACGTAGGAATCGATTAACGTCAAGATCGGGTCGCGGAGAAAATCAGTATGTTCTTCTGCCACAAGAAAATAAAACCAAAAATATTATTTAAGCAGAAATACTTTAAAATATTGGGTCTTCTGAAAAGTTGGTAGAGGTTTTTAAAATAAAATTTACCTTCTGTTTTTTCTACTAAAATGAATCACGAGACTAATGTTTATTTATATGCCTTTAATCCTCATGGAATTAACTATATTTACACACTAAATTCGTCTTTATGAAGGATCAGTAGAGTAGTTTATTGCAATCGAACATGAGTGACGATTCAGTTCATTTTTGAAATAATATGCTGTTCTTTTTTAAAAGAGGGAAAAACGTAGCCCTAACTGCAAGAAAGATTCGTTCCGAGTATGGCAGCGATTTAATTGCTGACAGCACGGTTCAGAAGTGGTTTTCGCGGTTTATAGGGTCTTCAATTTGGAAGACCAACCCCATTTTTGTAGATTAAATAAACAAATTTCAAGCTGTCCAATTTTAATTGTTGTCCAAATTTTTCTACGAATTTTCCGGACAACCCAATATATTCTTTTAAAAACGTCTTAATAGCGATCATAATAACTGAAATTGACGCAGACGAAGTCGCGCGCAACAGCTAGTATTTTATGAAAAGGAAAAAATAAATCTAACCTGCCGATCGATCTGCTTCAATTTGAATTTACCACTGATGTCCATGAGCATCAGTAAAATTTGCATTGCGGTTTCCGGGATTTTTCAAGCAAAGCATAATTATTTGAATATTGTAATTTAAGATTTTCTATAATGAAAGCGTATTTAAAAGCTCATTAAGAATCTGATAAAAATGGCTGTGAGCATTAAGAGGACGATTCATCACTAGCGGCTACGGGACTCGGAGTATGAGGTGGGATGTATCTTTGATGGCATAGGCTTAAAAGAGTGACTCCGCTTAATAAATAGTTCTCAATGAACCATCTAATTGCCAGCCATTATTCTCTTTTGATGAGCATTACATCACCATTTCATCGCATCTCAGATATCATAGCATCCTTAGCAGGGGCATTGCTCTATGTATTAGAACAGGGGAAGAGGTAAAACGTAAAACTATTTTAAACGAATTTTCTTTTGTATCAATAACATGACGATAATTCAGCAATATCATGAGTGAATGAATAAAAAAACAAATTTATTTTAGGACAAAGTCCCTTAAGAACATAAATGTACAAGAAAAATAAGAATTATAACTAGCCAAATAACACAAAAAAACTATTTAAAAAAAACAAATAGCAATAATGATTACAGTAAATATATAAAATTATTTTAAATGATGAAAAGAGAAATAAATGAAAAATAAAATAAAAAAGAGTACAATAATATCTTAAAGTAATCTGGAATTAAAAAAAAACACAATAGAATAAATAATAAAACACACGACTTTCACTTACCTCCGTTTTTAAAATCAATTTAGGAATATTAAATACATTTAGTAATAAAAATAAGTTTTCAAAGAATTAATAAAATTGAATTTCAATAGAAAGATGTGTTTTATTAAATGATCTATTATATTTTTATCTACAAGATTCAGTTAGTTTCCTTGGCTTTTCATTACTCTCTAGCAAATTTTACAATTCCGTGTATTAGATAACATTTTTTCTAAAATCTTTAGCTATCCAACGGTATATTAGGCCTCTATATTATCTATCATCTTGTGTTCAAAAGCATAAAAATTGCATTAAAAAATATGTTCAAACTTTTCACCTTTATTTGTTTATCAAGTTCGCTCAACTTGCATATTTAGCTATTATATATCAATGCTTTATTTATAAAATTCGTCCAACTTATATATTTATCAGTTTTTTATCTAAGCTAAATAGTTATATTTTTAGAATATACAAAATCAAAGGTACTTTATAGGAAGAAAATAAAAAATCGGCATTTAATGTCAGACTATTACAATCAGAATGAAATATACCTGATATTTAAGCCCATTAAATTTTACATCGATATGGCAAGTGTTTAATCAAATTCGTCAGAGCCGTTTTTAGGAAAACCAGTGTAGTGTGTGTATTTCCGGTAAAAAACTGGGAATTCGAAAATTTTAACAATCGCAATACTCTCCCATACTATATATTTTATAAATAAGTAAATGAAAGTAATATATAACTATTCAAAAATTAAATTAAGAACGATTGACATTTCACATGGTTATCACAGCTAGATATGGCAAAAGTTACAAACTTATTGGAAAACACATTGAGCCTGTGGTGTGTGAAAAGATGGTCCCAAGACCGGCCAATATCGAAGTTTTACCGATGAGTGTCACTTTCATAAGCTGTGGTTTTATTTTATACATAGATCAAATCAAGTGATTTTCTTTTTTACAGTTATAAATTTCAATAATTAATACTTAACAATCTGGTAAAAATATCTTAAATGCCTTTCCATAACAAATACTGATTGCTAATGCCTTGGTAAATCTCAAGTAAAAATAACGATCTGAATAAAATTTAAAAAAAAAAGTGGCACAATGAAAAGTTAAGGCATTCGCTCTACTAATTAATCGAAAGAACCTTTATTCGTCCAACAATAACTGTACCGATAATGCCATCGTACTATTGGATAGTAAGGCGTAGGTTAAGGCGCAGTAAGGAGTTCAGTGGACGATTAGGCGGCGAGGTAGACACAATACCGGATCAAATCCTCCAGCAGCAATCACTCCTGCTATAATCGGTCGTCGCCGTTTCCACTCATCCTCTTTGTAGCCGCCGAACCAGGAAGTAATCTCTCACAGGCCTGGAGCTGGCGCTTAGCTTTGGCGCGTGTACTGGCGGCAACACAGTGGTCTCCGTTTACGTTCCCTCCGAAGGATAGCATAACGTTACTCCCATTAAAAAATTCTAGGACCACCTGTGGGTTTGAACCCGTGACCTTTGGCATAGAAGGCTGCTTATGCTAGCCAACATGCTACAGGTGATCCCATTTGATGAAGCAATATGAAATATTTTCCATAACTTCAGATTTTTGGTCCATAAGTCGATCAGAGAATCATCAGATGTACATTGCTTGACTTCATTAATACGATGAGAAACTATGATAAAATAATCAGTTGAAACCAAAGTATTGTATATAACAGTACGTCATAAAATAACTGTGGTTTAAATTAAGCTTTAAATTTCGATTGAGAATTAAATTTTCTAAAAAAAAAAAAAACGCTAAAAATGATTACACGATGTTTATTATTTACGAATGACTATATTAGGGTATAACTGTTTATATAGCTGTTTATAGTCAATTAACTAATGTGAAAGCCATAAACATTTGGTGGTGTTTATTTGTTTATTAATTCGGACATTCAGATTTTTTTTTATCGTTTTTCGGATTCTACGTATCTTGAAACCTAAGCTCTCAAATTTTGAGGGAGAGTAATTTATTCCCCAATTACAAATGTTCATTATTGAAAATATTTAACCTAAATAATCCTTGAAATCCATTCGGAAATAGCGGAGATAAAGCGTTTTGATCTAAGCAATGGTGATTGGCCACTTTTCTTGAATATTGAATTGACAATATTGCTGGTTCTTAAACTCTTTGATTAACTAATTGCTATACATCTAAGTCAATTGCTTATAGAGCTATAAACAAATTTTTACCATGATTTATAAACAATTGTGTCATAATTTGTAGAATTTTGGATTATTATTTTCAATAATGAACGTTTGTAATCAACCAAAAAGAAAAAAAGAAAAATTATACCTCTCAAACAAAATTTTAGGGTTATTACTAAACATAAAACAAATAATTTAAGTACTTTTTTTTATTATTTAGCTTTAAAATAGGATAATTTTTACTCCAAACTTATTTCCTTCCTTCACAAGAGCTATATGTATTCAATAAAATGTGTTATTCGCGCGCAAACTTCATGATTTTTTTAAGCGACTCCTAGGTAAGCGTTGGCTCTTAATATTTTGCAGAATTAAATTCTTTAATGAATAGTTTTCCTGCATTCAAAATTTCATCATCAAAAGACACATTAGAGATCCCTCTCCTTGTAAGTTTTAGTTAATTTTATTTTTTGCTTTTAGGGCTATTTAATAGAGAATTAAGTTTTATACAAAATGAAAAAAGAATGATTGAAATTGGTTAAGAAGAAGCAGAGATATAGGTTTTGAAATTACCAGTGGTCATATGCTATTTTCCCTTGAATTATTTATTGCTTTTCATATTACTTTATTACCTACATACAGCTTTATAAACAGTTATACCCTGATATTGTTATTTGGAAATAATAAACAATTGTGTAATAATTTTCAATTATAATTTTTTTAAATAAATTAAAGAGGAACCTTAAACTCATCTTCTTACTGTGTGCCACTAAATGACTATATTTAAACAAATATATATATATATATATATATATATATATATATGAGAGAGAGAGAGAGAGAGTACAAAATGTAAAGCTACGTTATGACGAAATTCCGTAAATAAAAAAAAAATTAGAAAAAAATCTAGGTTTAGGTAATTAAGGAGTTCTCAAAAGAAGAAAAATAAAGATCATAGTTTTTCTTTAAATTTGAATATTTGCTGTTTGAGAAGCTAAAGAATTAGTTTAAAAATCTTCCAATAATAACCTACGTGTTTATGATGACTTTATCTCAAAATTGATACATACAATATGTATTATTAGCAAAACATCATTACAAAACATAAAAAATAATATTTGATAACATTGGAATGGAATGAGAAATAACATAAAAATCCAGTTCTCGTTATGAGGTTCCTAAAAGCTCTAGAAGGGATTAAGAAAAGAATTATAATGAAGCAAATTTACTGCAGAAAAACATTGAGTGATCTGTATAATGCAATTGTTGATAGGAATAGTAATCACTTATGGTGGAAGCTGACCTCAAGTGGTTCATTGCTTTAAGGGATAATAAAGTAAGAATCAGTGAAGTGAGGAATTGAAAGATTGTCAAAGTAGTGGAACGTAAAATACTGCAACAACGCCAGGGATAAATCTAAAAATAATAACCAGCCAAGCAAAACATAAAATAGATAAACATCATAGGAAGTTATAACATGGCCGAGAAATCATTAAAAGTAATCCTTTCCGCTGATACTCCTGACTTTGGGTTGTTTTATCAGCATTTATTCTAGAGGCGAAACGATGCAACTGGGTTCATTTTAGTAGTGTAAGGAAACATAATGAACTGAAAACGATTAATGTCTTACTAATTATGCGACGCAAATTTAGTATACACTTTTTTTTTTTTTACTTTCACTTTCCTATATACGAAATATATAATAAGGGAAAGTATTGCGATCGTGAAAATTTTCGAATTCCAGTTTTCGAAGGAAATGCACGTTTTAGGGTTCCCATGAGTCCCGAAAAAAGGTCTGAGTGTGTGTGTGTGTTTGGTAAGTCTAGCACAAAAACGAAAATTTCGTACGAAAATTAAATTTCATATTTAAGCAAACTATACGCTCGAAATGTTATAGCAACTTTTTCATCAGAATCGGCTAAACAGAAGACTCACTTTATACCATGCATTTTGCACCTTTTTGCGATTTTCTCAAAAACGGCTGTAACGATTTTGATTAAACTCCCCATATTGATGTAAAATTTAATGATCTTCAATATGAGGTAGGCTTTATTCTGATTGAAATAGTTCGACAGGGCTTAAATGCCGATATTTTAAATTTTCTTCCTCTAAACTACCTTTAATTTTAAGCATTCTAAGAGATTAACCATATCATCTTAATGACATTGATGGACTCAATATACAAGTCTTTGGCGAATTTGATGACCAACGAATGAATAAAAGAGAAAAACTATTTATTGCCGTATCACTTGTAGGAATCACTTGTAGCTGAGTGGCTAGCATAACAGCCTCCCACGCCAAAGGTCACGGGTTCAAACCCGAAGGTGGCCCTAGGATTTTTAAAAGGGAGTTAAAAATCCTTGGTTACGCCGTACTTCCTTCGGAAGTGACAAGAAAAGTGGTCTCGAGCTTGTGCGATTTAGGTACTTGTTAAATACCCCCTATCTTAATTAAACCTGAGTAGACAAAATTTAGGACTCCTACTGTAACATCGTCCGATTAGTCACCATGGCGTAAATGAATAAACAACAAGAGCGTGTTTCTGTATTCACTGTAGCCCTAACTTGTAATTATAAATGTAATATAACCATTCATTCTTATGAAGTGGTTTCATACGAAATTTAGGATAATCAAACCAAATGCCGATTGGATTGTTAACGATTCCTTAGCTATACGTTATCGAAAACGGAACAGTTGTATGAATGTATAATAAATAAAAGGAAGAATCCGTTGAACGAGAGTAAATTTCTACCGATATTATATATATGTGTATATTTACAAGATTTTTTTTTTATTCATAAAAAACTTCCCGTCCCCTACTGTGTCCAGAAATACAGCCATTTTACTGAATTTTCACCTTGTGCAGATCAAACAATTGTCATTTCTGATGAATTATGATCATAAACTCTGCCTCATCACAATTTATCACCCTTCCTGCGTAATGACGGAAAACATTTCTTGGAACAGGTCTTGTTAATACCTATAAACTATGATCAAGGTGACAACTTTATTCCGATTGCTGATGCCATGACGTTTAACTTTGCCGTGAATCCAAGAAACTGGAGGAGTAATAACGACTTCATAACACTTTTAGTAAATGCCAAAGCATAAATTGTTGAATTCATCATAAGTAGTATAAAGTTTCTGGAAACTAGTGTTTATTGGACTAAAAACTGTATTGATCGGTGATGGAAAGATATAAACATTGTAAATCATTAATTATACTTAATGAAATTTGAAGTACTCCATGTATGCCGTGAGATGAATGTATCCCACATGGTCAATGTGCATATTGAATCCGTACTCCTCTGCAAATTATTCAATATGTAATAAATAAACAAATTTAGTAGTGATATTTCTTTATCCATCTTGGGATATAATTAGTTCTGTTTAATCTTCCACGTCAGGAATCCTTTGAGTATTCTTAGTTATCGGCAGTTTTGAATTCCTATCCCGCTCTCAAAAAGTATTATCCAGCAAGTGGGTCTTTTTCATTCTATTCAACCTGTTACTAGGTTATGATAACGGTTATTTAAATAATAACAAAGGTTACATCATTATTGAAAGACACATGATTTATTTACTATCTAACTTATTAACAAGAAATATTGGGGAAAAAAAGTTTATTGATCTGAAGGCCAATAGGCTTTCATTGTCTCTAAAATTTCTGTGAATAAATCCTTGCCTTCGTTGCGACGCCTCCATACGTACTCACACAAGTAGGGGTCAAGCATACTTCTTCGAGTTCCAGTTTCTTTTTTGTTGCGGCGTTTAACTGATGACCACAATGACCCAACTAGTTGAGTATGTACACTACTTACAGAGTCTATAAAATTTCTGGAATGATTAACTGTATAATGACTCTACTGCAGTTTTCGAACCATGTACCTTTACAAACAATTCTGGATTGGTTACATCCCTGTCTTCGGCATCTCCAAATCGGAACGCGCTTCTTACGGTAAATTATTTTGAATTGTCTTTTTGTGCATTTCATTTTTCCATACAGAACACCGATTCTCTGTAAAAATTTTATAGCTATTTTTTTTTTTTACTTCAAAACTGAGTATAATTCTAAGATTCATTTTTAAAATACAGAGCGCAGATGAACTTTATACCCCAACTCACACTGCGATAATAATGTTTAGAGAATTAAAAATATGATTTTATCTGATATAGATATATCACTGTTTAAATTCGTAAAATAACCGTTATCAAAACTTAGAATGAGGTTGCCTAAAATTAAAAAGACCCCAGCAAGTTTTTAAGTTTTTAATTCACACGGGATATATTATCAAGAAACTGTAAAACATAAATGGCGTTTTCACGCAGTTATACAGTCAGAGTATTGTATATAATAAATTATATTGATGCATGTGTCAAGTAAAAATCATGTAAACTAACTTTTTACTATTGAAACTTATTCTAAACGTGTGGGTTGGCAGTAATTTTAACAAAATGAGGTGTCCTTCTCTGAGATAGCCTCCTTCCTTTAAATGAGAGCTCTCTGTAATTTTTTTTCAGAATTTCACGGAAAATAAGGTGGTTTGATTGTTGTCATGGCCGTATCAGCACTTAAGAAATAGATTTTCTGAAAACATTGTTTTCGTTGAATCCTGATTCCCTTGAGTATACAATTCGATCGTATTGCACAAATTAATATTTATAATTAATAATTAAAGAGAAATGCCATCAGTTTTGAATAAAATGATCTTCCAGTACAATTGCTTACTAATTTTATTAAAAATACATTATCAAAATTTTGTTTGCATATATTTTTTCTTTCACTTTCCAATATATGAAATATATAGTAAGGGAAAGTATACGACTAAGTCCCGCAAAAATATCAGTGTGTGAGTGTGTGTGTGTGTGATAAGTTTAGCTCAAAAACAACTTTTATTGAACTGATATTTCATAGTTTTGAAGCGTATAAGCTTGAGATGTTACAGCAACTTTTTCATCAAAATCGGCGAACAAGAAGAGTTATACTATGCATTTTTCGCATGTTTTAAGATTTTCTCAAAAACGGCTCTAACGATTCTGATTGAACTCGCTAAAGCCATATAAACTTTAATGGGCTTTGATATAAAATACGTTTCATTTTGCTTGAAATAATCTGACAGGTCATAAATAATGAATTTTTAGATTCTGTTTCTCTAAAGCACATTTAATTTTGTGGATTCTAAAAAATTAATCATGTCATTTTATTAGCATTGTTAAAAAACGGCTAAATATAACTGTTGAAGGACTTTGATCAGCAACTAAAGGAAAAAAAGTTAAAAAATACTATTTTTTTTTTTTTGTAAAAAAATCCAAAAAAAAGGATAATAACAAAGATGTATTATATACCTTTGGAACCCTAAATATTTGAGAAAAAATGTTATGTGGAAGCTAGTGGAAAGTGATGAAAGTCAATAGACATTAAACTTGATTACTGTACATACTAGTTTTATATTGTTATATCATTTAATGTAAAACACATGTTTACAACGAAACTGAATATAATCCTTTAAACATTTTTCAACTTTTATTTTTCTTAAAAATTTAACTTTATTTAATAGTTCTTGAACAACAGAGGAAAGTGAAAGTCGTGTGTTGGCCGCACCAGATCTTATTTTCTCAATCATTCAACAGATTTATGCATTCTCAAAAAAAAAATTCAAAATTTTCTAAAATCAAACACTTAAATAGCTTCTAATTCTACCAAACTTGTAACAATTTCATAATACGGAGTTCATTAAATACACAATAAACAGCATGCGCATTGTTTCTTACAAAGTTCCTAAGATTAATCGCGTCCACTCTATTCCATCCAGCTGTTTCCACATATCAAATGTCCAGTTGATACGAAACGAAACAAGAGAAAACTTTTTAGAAGAGATATTAGTGATCACATAGAGACACAATGGTAGCTCTGGATTTAGGAAGCAATCTTCCTCCGTGCTGTAATAAGAACTAATTATGAATTACGAGAGGTGAACTGCAATTAAAACAGAGGAAATGATAGCAGTTTAGGAGAGGGAGATTACGCCGTCGAAAGTCAAGTGGTGTAACAACGAGCGATAAGGTCTCGGATCGCTTTCTTTGATCCAACGGATAGGGAGATTTTAGATTTAGTTTTAGCTTAGATCATGTCGTATTTGGAGTAGGTCAATCGCAGGCTTCGGTTTAAAACAATACGTTGTAAATTAAGTTCGTAGCGTTTTTCAATATCCAATTAACTTCTCTCTGGGTTTATAAAATCACGTTTATTTGGTCAATAGTGTATACATATTCTAAATAAAAATTAACTAAGGTTCTTTAATGCTTCAGTTTCAACCGAGATTCCTTATCTGTAAGTGATATTTTGCTTGCTCAAAATGGAAGTTTTTTTTTGTTTTTTTTTTTTTTTTTCTTATTCTCCAACTTTATTTACAAAATAAATACAAAAAACATTCTATGTATATACAGCAGCAATGGTATATACAGTCCATGGCACAGGCCTCGTATTGCCCGTTGGCATTCTAAGGTTCCTTTCGCACTAGGCGCGGTATACGCTTGAGGAGTGGGGTGGCTTTGTGCCTTTGTTGAAGTAAAATGGGGAGGAACCATTTTGCTGGTGGTTAAATGTATGCGGGTCAGACTGCAGAGTCCAGACCCCTTCCCAGGGCGACCACGTCGACCAGGGGGAGAGAGCCTTGCCACCTTCCAGGCGCAGGTGGTGGAACTACGTCCCTGAAGAGAGGGTTCGCACAAGCCTTTAACCCGTCAAAGAACTTGACGTGCCTCCTGCTGATGAACTCTGGCACCGAGGGAAGATGGAGTTCCTCGTGGATGGTGGCATTTCTCGCCCGCTGGAGTGTGGTTCCTCTGACTATCCTCCTTAGGATGGAGTTCTGATAACTCTGCAGCCTTTTGAGCGTGGACTGATAGAGGTGGCGGAGCAGGGGCGCACCATGGAGTAGAGTCGGTCTGATAACGGCCTTGTAGATTTGCAACTTGAGTCGCAGTGAGAGCTGCGGCGAGATGAGTAGGTGGTAGAGTCTATGGGACTTCCTGCGGGCCAGCTTGATTCTTTCCCGTACATGGCTGGAGAATGTCAGGTGTCGGTCCAAGGTCACACCTAGGTAAAGAATTGAGTTGGAGAGAGGAAGTTTTACACTGTCTATCTCAAACTCGGTGGGTATGCTCAAAATGGAAGAGAAAAACATTTATTTATTAAATACTTAACATATCTCATACAAAAATATTTACGAGAATCCGAATTTTTTATTGAAATCACTAGTAAAAAACGCTACCCTATTATTTTACAACCCAATAGATCAAATTTATTAATCAAAAAGTTATTGCAAAAACATATTTTCATCAAATGTAGATATTCTTTCGATGTCTAACAACAAGAGTTCTTACATGGACGAAAAATATTATCAGCAGCATCAGTATTAAATTTTTTACTTTCACTTACGTATATATGATATATATAGTAAGGGAAAGTATTGCGATCGTCAAAATTTTCGAATCCCAGTTTTCGGCGGCAATACGCGTTTTAGGGTCTTCTGAGTCCAAATGACCAAGTCCCGCAAAAAGGTGTGTGTGTGTTTGTATGGTAACTCCCAGGCGAAAACGAAAAGTCCTATGAAACTGAAATTTCATATTTAAGACAACTATACGTCCGAGATGCCACAGAACCTTTTTCATCAAAATCAGCTGACCGGAAGATCTACTTTATAGCATGCATTTAGCACCTTTTTACGATTTTCTCAAAAACGGCTCTAACGATTTTGATTAAACTCCCTATATCGATGTAAAATTTAATGGGCTTTAATATCATGTAGGTTTCATTCTGATTGAAATAGTACGACAGGGCTTAAATGCCGAAATTTTAATTTTTCTTCCTCTAAAGAACCTTTAATTCTGTAGATATATATATATATATATATATATATATATATATATATATATATTATCTTTTTAGCACTGATAATTACACGCTAAATATGCAAGTTGAGCGAATTTAATAAACGACCAAAGGAGAAAACTGAAAACATATTTTTTTAATGTAATTTTTTGTTATTGAACATAAGAACAGTAATATAGATGTATAATATACCGTTGGAAAGCAAAAGATTTTAGAAAAAATATTATCTTATGCATACTATTGAAAAAGTCAACGAAGAGTGATGAAAAGTCGATAAAACAAACTGATTGTCGTAGATAATAATATAATAGATTATTTAATAAAACACATGTTTCTATTGAAATCCAATTTAAATAATTCTTTGACAATTTATTTTCGTGTATAAAATTGTTGAATTGATATAAATAATGGAGGTAAGTGAAAGTCGTGTGTTGCGCGCACCAGATTTTTATTGTTTAGAAAGGAATAAAACAATAGCCATTGCATAATAACTTAGTTCGGTACGACGGGTCTTTGCGTATCGTGAATTGGGATAACAGCCAAATCTGAAAAAATATAAATATTTATATTCCAGAATCTTCATCCTGAATAGCATTCTCTTCACGTACATTATTTGAATCAGAAACTTAGGAAGATGCAGAGTAGGATGCTTCAGGATGAAGATGTTGGTTAGCAGTAAAATAGTCGCTTCTCTTGCTTGTGCTTGGATCTTAGATGAACCTAGAAGAACCTCTGATAAATATACAAATCCAGACACACACAAAGACCTTTTTTGCAGGATTTGCTTATTTGGACTTATAACGTGTATTTCCGTTGAAAACTGAAATTCGAAAATTTTCAGGATCGCAATACTTTCCTTTACTATATATTTCAATTATAGTTAAGTGAAAGCACAAATTGTGTTAGTTTTAATTAGGTCGGTAAAGCTGCCGCTTTTCCAGTGTAATTTGTTCAACTATGTTTTTTTATTTTTTGGCGTATGGATACTGTATTTAACCAAATTGTGAAAAAAGTGACCAAGACAAAAAGGTAGTTATGTATAATTTAAAGGTGTTTTTGTTCACTATTAGTTTACAAAGTTGAATAAACAAAAGATGAAAAATGGCTGATTTGACCCAGACAACTTTACTTTTGACGGTTTTAATCATTTTTTAAGACCCAGCAAGTTTCAGGCTTTAATCATATTCTCATTAAAATATTTTAAACAGTACCGGGGCTTATGGCCGATAGGTACAGAATCTAGGCTGTGTTTTTAATTAAAATTATTGTATGAATGTTGTATTTCATCACTATCATCAATTTCAACGTTCTAGTTTTCTTTCATTTAGTGACCTGCCTTCTGACATTAAGAGTAAAATAACCAATATGAACGGTGAGCATTTATAGATATACGGAGTACCTATAAATGGAATAATTTATATAGAGAAGAAATATTGAATGCTCTATCAAAATGTACCATATCTTGTGGACTATTAATGCGTCTTTTAATGGCTAAAATATATCTTCAGATATATAGTTTCCGAGCTATATAGTTTTACCTAGATTTAATTAAAACCTAAAGTTCAAAATTCTTTAAAGATTTTAGAAGAGTAGATATAAACTAGGAAATAACTATTGGGTTCTTCCAAATTTTCGGTATTCTCACACAAATCCTCCGAATTCAAATTATTAATACAGTGTTAAAATATGGTCGAAATCACTCAGTGAAAAAAAAATTGCAGAATTATTAAATTAAAATTACTCATCGTTATGGACATGTCGTCCTCATGCCAACCAACGTCATCCATTATAATTTTCTGGCTTATTTTGAATGATGGATTATTGTTTATAATTGTGTTTTTATATTATTTAATTATATTATTATCATATTATATTATTATTTAAGTGTTATATAGTTTAGGTTTGTATTTACATGTCTTTATTTTATATCGTTTATGTATTTGCATGCATTCCTTACTACTTTTTGGTTTAGTAATTTTCTATTTCGTAATGTATAGAGTTGTAAAATTACTTCGTAGCGTTTTCAATATTTTAATTTAATCCTCTCTGCGTTTATAAAATAATTTTTACTTGGTCATTAATGTTTACGGAATCTAAAGAAGGATTAGCTAAGGTGTTTTTATGCATTTTCAACTGAGATTCCTTATCTTTAAGTGGTGTTTTGCTAGCTCAAATCAAATAATAATAATAATAGGCTTAGCGAACCCGAAGGTTCGATGCCGATACCACCAAATTCCGCCTACACAGACTCGTCCAATATTCACCGTTCAAACCCAAGCCCCCGAGATCAGCCTTAACGCAATCCTCCCATCGACGCTTCGGCCTGCCTTTCGGACGCCTACCAGTTGGATCAGCGAATACCAACTTTCTCGGAATCCGTTCCTCATCGAGCCCAACAACTTTACTCGCCCATTTGAGTCCCCGCGACACTATCAACTCAATTATATTCACAGGATACAAGTTCCGCAATTCCGCGTTGTGCAACCTTCTAAACTCCCCAGTGACCTCATCTCTCTTCGGACCAAATATTTTACGCAGTACCTTATTTTCGAAAACCTTAAGGCGTTGTTCATCCTTCAAAGTAACCGGCCACGTTTCACATCCGTAAAGAACCGTCGGAAGAATAATAGTTTTATAAATTCTAACCTTTAAGTTTTTAGATAGAAGCCGCGAACCAAGCAACTTAGCAAGTGAATAATAACACGCATTTCCAACCTTTAACCGGAACTTTATTTCTTCCTGGATTTCATTTTTTCTTGTTATCACTGAGCCCAAATACTTGAATTTCTCTACGTGCTCAAAAGTATGCCCTGATACATCAATATCACCAAGATCGCCACCGTTTCTGTTACTAATCATATATTTCGTCTTATCGGTATTTAATTCGAGTCCTATTTCTTTACCGGTTTTTATTAACACACTTGTATTTAGTTGTATGGTTTCCGTGTCTTCACCTAGCTTTATTAAATCATCGGCATACCCCAAAAACGGAATCTTGTCACCCACATTTAAACCTTTAGCTCAAATCAAAGAGAACAAAAATTCACTTTCGCCATTTAATGATTTTTTTAAAAGGAAAATCCGCTGCACAGACGGTTGAAAAAATTTGTAATGTGTATAGTGATGGAACACAATCCGTAAGTGACTTGGAAGTCGCAAAATATTCGTCATTCAATTATTAGTAATGACCAAATTCAAGCATAACTGATCAAAATATTTAAATTTTGATTAAATAACCAAATCATATATTTGGTTTAAAATATTTACAAGAACCTCAAGTTTTTATTTAAGTCCTCGGTAAAAAGCGCCACCAACTTATTTTACAATCCAATTTTTTTTTTTTTTTTTTTTTTTTTTTTTTTTTTTTTTTTTTTTTTATTGAGAAATATTACAATTTGTTACATAATGAACAGTAGTAATAGTGATGTAGTACACACAATCCAATATTATTATACTTGTATTGCATGCGGCTGAATTCCTTTCCCACAAACGGTTTTGTTTTAGTGGGATAGTGACTTCTACTTGCACAGTAAGAAAGTATATTATTTGATTTGAAAATAACGCTACAAATTATTACACAATGGTTTATCATTTCCAAAAAACAATATTAGTTTTTTTTTATTTATATAGCTGTTAATAGGCAATTAAGTAATATAAAAAGCCATAATTCAAAGGATAATCACATATCAGACTGCAGATTTCATAACGCTATATCTCTGCAACTGTTAACCAATGTCGATGATTCTTTTTTTATTCTGATTTTTTGGTATTTATTTATTTATTAATTAGGAGAAACGGATTTTTTACTCGCATCTAGAACCGTAAGATACTTTTTATTTATTTATTTTATTTTTTTTGTCGATTACATAGATTCATTATTGAAAATAAACCAGAGAAAAGAATTTATCAAAAAAACACATGAAAAGTCCGATTTTTAAAATCTTAATCTTTATTGAGGATTAAAATGTTTCCTGCTGATTCCTAGAAAAATATTTGCCTACAGTAACATACATTTTATTTATTTATTTTTTTTTTTCGAAATCGAATACTTTAGATAAATGGACACGGCTAAAGACGTCTTCTGCCTCGATGTCTATTTTACATGAACTTGACCCACTGAAACCTCGTTTATTCTGTTTCACAGCCATGGAATCACGAAGTTATAAAAACCAGCCGATTTCTTATGCCGACACCATGGAAATGGTTTTCTAAAGAAATTACACGTGGATGACCTAGAAAAAGGTATGTTGTTTACGCTCTTCGTAACATCTCCAGCCCTTCTTACTATATTACATAGAATTCAATAATGTTTTTACTTTCACTTACCTATATATGAAAAATATAAAGTAAGGTAAAGTTTTGCGATCGTGAAAATTTTCGAGTTTCACTTTTCAACGGATGTCCCGCGAAAAAGTTTATGTGGTAATTTTAGCACGAAAACCCAATTTCAAATTTAAGACAATTATAATTCCGAGATGTTACTCCACATTTTTCGAAAGGGGCTGACCGGAAGTTCTTCTTTATACCATGCATTTTGTACCTTTTTACGATTTCCTCAAAAATTGCACTAACGATTTCGATATAACCATCTATATCGATGTAAAATTTAATGATCTTTAATACCATGTAGATTCCAGTCTGATTGAAATAGTCTGACAGTGCTTAAATGCCGACATTTTAAATTCTCTTCTTCTAAAGTACATTTAATTTTGTAGGTTCAAAAAAATTATCCATATCATCTTTTTTTGGTATGATGAAAACTGGATCAATATATAGATTGAACGCATTTGATAACCAACTAAACGAGAAATGAGCGAACATATTTTTTTTATGTAATTTTTGTTTTTTTTTAGCATAAGAACAGTCATATATGGATGTATAATATACCGTTGGAAAGTTAGGTATTTTAGGTAAAAATATTATCTTATATACTGAGTTGTAAAAGGTCATGTAAAGTGACCAATATGGCATAAACATTACTGATTATTATACATAACTATTTAATATTGTTATATTAATTTACCTAAATCATATACTTCTAACGAAACTGAATAAACCTTTAATTTGATTTAACTTATAACTTTTTTCAGCTATAAGTTTATTTATAGCCTGGGAATTATACACTATCACATCTAATCCTAACAGGTATAATTGGAGGGGCATGCATGTGCATCTGTGTTCAGTTATATTTTAATTTTAACAGATTATTTTAATATAAAGATATTGATTTTGGGTGCTGAGTGTTTTGGTATTGTTTTTATTGATGATAGTGTGATTTTTTAGTATGTAGTTGTTTAATGTATATATAATTTGTTGTTTTGTTTTTTTTAATTTAATCTTTTGTGTATATGTATAGATATATCTAAGTATTTGTAAGAAAATGTGAAACAGTAGAGAAGGAAAAGAGAAAAAAAAAACAGGAAAAATAAGTAGGAAAAAAAAATTTAAAAGAGTAAAAAATAAAAATAAAAAATATTGTATTTATAGTTAAATAAAATGTTAAGAATATTCCTGTAGGAAAAAAATCGGTATGCTGTGTTATAGCAACCAAATTAAGTTGGGCAGCATCATTTTGTTTGTTTATTTATGAATAAAGTGTATCTCTCCTCCTTAAATTTATTTTAACAGCTGAGGGAAGTGAAAGGCGCACCCGCACAAGATTTTTTTTTATTTCATAAAGGATTTATTTAATATAATACTTTGTTTTATTCAAAGTAACTTATGCCACCTCCTCCAGTTGTAACAGTAGAAGCTTCTTGAGACCTGAGCCTATTGTTTAAGCGGTAGTAAGTGAGAAAGTAAAGGACACAGCGGCTGTCCTTTCGCAGTGCCCGGTGATCGGTAATCGCCTGACCTTAGCGACCGTTCTATTTTTACAGTTAAACGTCTGTCACGGATGGCGGTAAGGCCTCACAGATGCCATTGTAGCCGTCATTGTCAGAGCTACAGCCTATTGTAGAGGATATCATAGTGTTCTGGATCCTTTGAAGGATGGCCACAAACTATTCCAAATCCTTTCACTAACTATACCAAAAATATTATTATCCTTGATGCTGTGAAGGAAGGGCACATGCAACCTTTCCCAAACTATTATATCTTCTTAATGCTATTTAATAATTAAACACTTAGGAACCATGCTTAATCACTCTACATTATGCTTACAATTAGAACAGCTGTTTTTATTTAACATATGTTGTATTTAATTTAATACCCCCCGTGAAAAAAATAAATAAATGGAAAAGAACAACAAGAAAAAATAAGAAAACAAACATTTACATTTCTCTTTGCAACTTTGCCATTCGGTCAGCCGTTTTGTTCATGAACACGCGCAACTTTCTATCTCTGTGACTTCGTCATGTTGCAGTGTATCCTCGTCGCCAATGTAAGATTTAAGATAATCTACATTATGTTTTAGCATAACCCACCACAACAACCTTCTTTTTTATAAAAAACTTATATTAGATTTTAATGATAACAATGGTTTTACGACATCATTGTTGTCCAATCACTGTCGTTTTTCTTTTATTTGATCAGCATCCACGAACCAAGATGACTGGACGCACAACTACCAACTATTTGATGCACATAATATTCTTGTTTAGGATGAACTCTCATTCATTTAGGATGAATTTATTCACTTAGTATAGAGCCCTGTCTCTAGTCAATGATGGGTTTTCTATTCAATAATATGCAGTGTTCATTGTAGAAGAGAGTCTTTGCTGTTGCATATTCTTGTCTTGGTAATAATTAGATCCAGATGTAGTGTAAACTAGAGTTCTTCATAACGATCCAGTTAATGATTCCTCATCCCAGTCATAGTTACGATTTTGTTTCAGTATCGATGATATAGGTCGTTTCGGAAACCCCCTGTGTCAACTGACCTTACTGATGGGTGAGGAACAAGTATTTCAAAAGATCTGCTTTGAAGGATCCCACTATCCTCTGGTTCTACATGATCACAGTGAGGGTTGTTGAGCCTCCCAGAGATCCTCTTCTGACTTACAAACTGCTCGTTTTGATTTAAATGTATCCATCGTCGCCAATATTATATATTCTTAATGATGTTTAATAATTACACACTTAGGAACCTTACTTAATCACTCTTTATTGTGATTACAATTAGAACAGCTGTTTTTATTTAACATATGTTGTATTCCATACAATTACGTACAATATAGAATACTGATGTGATAGATCTAGAATAATATGTGAAGGTAAAAGAACGAAGGAAAATCAACGAAATTGGTTCCTTGGAAGTTTGAATATCTTATTTTGATTCCCGAAATGTAGGTTGTTCGACACAGAACAGAACGATCCAAAACTATGGAGCTCTACCTCAGAATAAAATAAAATAAATAAAACACCTGTTGGATTGGATAATTATAAAATATTTCTTGCATGAAAAATTATACTGAGATGGTTTTGACCGTAAATTTTTTTTCCCCTCTAATCATATCAAAAAAACAAATAAAACATCTTTTCGGTCTAAACATTTTCAATTTATAAATTATTAAGGGATCTAGTATTATAGATTTTTGAGCCCGAATTTTTTTCGTCTTGCAGCTGAAAAGACGCTCATTATTTTATAGTATGTTTCATTAAATAATTCAATAGCTCTAACATTTAAATAATTTTAATTAGTTTGATTGTCTATTTTATTTTTTCATTTAGACCATTTGAGGATCACGTTTGGCATTATCTGGTTTACGTCCATTCTTTTGTCGTTCTTCCATTTTTACCAGATTTAGATCGCTTTTCATTTCAAGAAACCTTCTTTCATTGACCTTTTTTTTCTTTCTTTTTTTTCAATTTTTCTCTGTTCTGTGTAACAGCTTCGTAATTCTTAAGCTTTTGAGATCTTTACCACTGAACCATCTATCAACTTATCTTTGTTGTTGATATGAAAAATTTTAAAGTTTATTTTATTTCAAACTTTTAATTTAATTTAATAACTTAAAATCATATAGAGCCCTAGCGGTATATTTAAGAGAGACATTCTAATGTGCCATGCTGCCAAATTTGAGAAATTTGGCTCAACTAACGTATATGCCAACAACAATAGTTCTAAGACCGCTATGTAAATATACCGTTGGATATGGAAAAAATAAAATATGCAGCGTGCATTAGGAATGGTAAATACAAAATTCACGGATAATAAGGGAATGAAAAAAACTTGCAGTGCCTATAAGAAGACAGTTCCCACGGCGACTTCATTGTCCGGCGGTGTCATTACAATACCGCTGCAAAATCCATGATTTGTTGCGGCTCTGGGGAAGCATTGTTTCCTCACCCACCCTTGCCGGCTCCTGGTAAACAAAATAAAAAAGTCAGTTCAATGCATCTCCATGTTCTTCAGCACTCTAGCCAGGAGTGCATACAAGGAAAGAGAATGCAGAGGGGAGTGAAGCTGGTTAGGTTTACTACTTCGCTGCTCAACCAAACAGGTAATAAAATACTTCAAAGATATGGGTTAGTGAGGTAGAATGGTCAGGTTAAAATCAAGATTAATAAATCAACCCACTACTTAAAACATCTTGCAATCTTCCGACAGTTGCAGATGTAAATGACAACGGACCGAGCATATCCTACTAGCCTATCTATATCCAAAGTTGTAATTATAATTACTAGGAAACAATAACAGCTCAGGACTATGGGCCATACCTTTTGGGTATACAGACTCTGCACATTGAAGAGATGTAATCTTAACATCATCTTCTTAGCTGTAAAAACTGGAAGAGCTCCTTTCATTCTTATTGTCAAAAAATCTCGATAAAATTACGTGAACTATAGTTTTTCGAAAGCAATTTGGGCGTAAATTGGGATGCACACGTATTTAAACTGTATTATTATCATATTTTAACAAACTATATAGGACTGCTCAATAAGCAGCATAGTGTGGCTCAATATGCAAACGTATTTCAGGAGTAGAAAAATGTTAAGGAGATGTAATAGATCTCAATTTCGATTCATAAATTTTCAAGGCAAAGCCCAAAACGTGATCTATGGCCAATGAAATGAAATAATCACGCCCACACCTCTCGGATGACCGATACAGCTCTGAAGTCCTTCACCTGACAAAAATTAATTAAGTTTTGTTTTTTTGTTTTTTCGGAGGGTCACGACGTAATGCAGACCAGAAACTTTACATCTCTATAGCATCTGGGCTTAAAATGACAAAAATATGAGAAATGGAAAAAAAAATTACCTGTAGTTATGCTTTTAAATTTTATGTAGTTTAAAAAAAAAAAAAAAAAATCAAACCGGTAAAACTGTAAAGTAATGAAAATATAGCGTGCCTGTACCTTCCAAGTACAGAGATAATATTTTAAAACTTCAAATACGTCCGATTTGCACAGTTTATTTTAAAAAGGATAAAACATTGAAATATTTTGAAGAAATCCCTAATTCTGAGATCTAGACGAGATATCAACACAGATAAACAAAAAAGTAAATTTGATCCAGGGAAGGGATGCTACTGGGTACGGTCTCTCATCATGTCCATTTCTTAATAGACCATCCAATCGCTGATTGTTAGCAAGCGCCTGATATTGGAAAAAAAAAACGAAATTCTAGCCGAACGTTTACGTAAATGAAAAAATATAACCAAGCCGATTTAATTTTAATTTAAATCATGACAGATCTCTTAATCTAGAAAGAACAAAAATTCAAAACATAAGACTGAACTTAAAACAAGCTTAAACGGAGAAAAAACGAATTAAACTATGGACCTTTTATTTATTTTATTATTTATATATATTTTTTAATATTTTAGATTTAGACAAATGCCGATGACAGTTGTGTGTTATCAGTCAATAACGATCCAACTACTGCTTCTCAAACTCTCCAATCCCACATCAGAGACATTGAGGTATGATGTCAGAATTAAAATAAATTCCAACAAATCCCACCAAATAACCTTTACCCTTCGTCGTAAACCTATGACATCCGGCCCTACAGTATCCTTTAATAATATTCCGCTTGATCAGATCCGCTACCTAGGACTTCTGCTTGACAAACGTCTAACATGGAATCCCCACACTAGACTGAAACGACAAGAAACTGCTCGCCGCTTTCGGTTACTTCAACACTTACTAGACAAACAGTCAAAGCTTCCTCTTAACTACAAAAGACTCATCTACATGACCATCATAAGACCTATCTGGACTTACGGAGTAGAGCTATGGCGGTCTACTAAACCATCGCATTCCTCTCGTATCCAATCCTTAAAATCCAAAATCCTTCGTAAAATCCTCAATGCTCCATATTTTGTCACGAATAAACTTATCCATAAAGACCTTAATGTTCCATATGTTACTTACTGATTTAGCCCGAACCAGGTATCATTCATTCCATGAAAAACTCCATTCCCACTCTAATCCACTGGTTTCCATTCTGTCTTCCTCCTCAATTCCTGATAACCCTCCGAGGCGTCTGAAAAGAAGATGGCCCCGAGACTTTCTAGTTTAGGATATATTTAAAGTGCTGCCTATGGGTAGTGGCTTTACATATATTACATGTCAATTTACCATATGTCCATCACATTTACTTGATGTATTTTGTATACAGTTGTAAATATCAATAAATATGTTTAAAATGAAAAAAAAAAAAAATTAGACAAATGGAATAAGGAAGTAGTTAAACGTAGCACAGTGGGATATATTTCATTCCTTATTATATATATTTCAACAATACATATAGATGTTTTTTTTGTTACACCTTGTATATATTAAGGATATAGAAATGTGAATATTATGATTTTTTTAGAAATTCGAAGCACATCGGTGCATACATTTTCAGTTACAGACAATACTACTTATGCAGGCATTGAAGTAATAATAAAAAAAGACAAGAAATAATTCCATGGAGCTTTAATTTGGCTTTCATCACACCTCATGTATTTTAGACACCTGTGAAACGTATTTGAAAATATCGAAATATATCAACGAAAAAAAATAAAAAATTCATTAAATTTTTAATTGGGAACCTTTGGTTTTATTTTTTCTTTAATGTTGTAGGGAGTTAATTGTAATAAAATACTATGTTACAATGTGATCGATCAGTGTTCTATCGATTTAAAGATTTGACGACATAATTTTTAACATTAATTTATGCAAAATCCTAAAATATGCAACATATTTTATAATTTGTCTTTTCTTTGTTCCATCGAAATAAAAAACAAATTTATTCATTGGAGAAGTAACGAAAATATATTATTTTGTTAAGTTAAATATGACGATTTTTTGCCTCAAAACTAAAATTCCATATAAATTCTGTATACATCGTAAATTCCTGAGTAAGGCAATTATAAACGCTGAAAACTCTATAGAAGCGGATAACAGATCATTTCAGTCGATTCGAATGCTCCTATATAGAATAAATAGATCAAATATAAAAAAAATGTATAAAATCCGTAACTTTGAAAAAATATTAAAAAATGTAATGAGACTAATATTTTTACACTCACTAGTAAAGGACATTCTCTACCCATAAATGAAAAAAGAGTTTTTAATTTATCTTGATTAGATCATGAGTTATAGAACTTTGGCCACTAAATCGTGATTTTTTCCCACTGTGCGCGGTCATAAACCGGCCATACACATAATGTAATACTATAGGGATATTAATGCAGAATTGAAATGCATAGGTGAACTGGGACACGAGCAACATCTGCATTTGAGTACTGGTACAACCATATCGCCCAGCAAAAGAGTAATGAAAACAGTCCTTTTACCGGTGTGGTTTTGAATAACTACATCTGTGTGACTCTCCTGTATTTGATCGGATTTTAGTCCAGTTAAAGTTATTTTATTATTATTATTTTTTTTTTTTTTTTATCGATTTTGACTAATGACACCACTTCATGTGAGAGCTGTTAATTAAGATGGTACCGAACAAAAACGAAGATTAAGATCGTGTTTTCCTTTAAGCTTACATTTATCCATAATATTATTTCTCCAGAACAATTTAAATTTTCTTTATTTTTCCACGATATTGTAACCCTGACATTAACTCCTTACATCACTGAGCCTTGCCTCGCCTTAGAGCACTTTGAACTATTAAAATAAATTCAATGGGTGGCCTTTAGTTCTGAGAGTGCGCTAGCATTTCTGGAGTAATGTTTACTACAAGGTGAAGGTCTAAAATAGTAGATGGTATTTCCCAGATATACGTTTACCTCTGACGAAGCATTTATCAGGATAGACTAAATCCTATTGCCCACGATCTATCGACGCATTAGTCATAGCAAACGACCTCAAAAGGATCGGTTTCCTGATTATTACATTTACTTTCAATAAGGAAAAAAAGAACATGTCAATCCTTAGTAGTCAATCAGAGCAGACATTCTATCCATGAAAACATTCATTCAATTCCTTTGATTTCTGACTATTGGATTATGATTTTGTTCGAACTTTACTTCCATTCAGAAATAAACTATGAGGCTTAATAAATTTCCAGATGACAAAAAGTAATAACATATTTTAGCATAAATGTCATATTCTTAAATTTTAAACTTCAAAAAATATAATTCTCAGGTCATACTGAGGTTCTTTAAAAAAATCTATTAATTCTGACATTATAATTCTTTTTATGATCTTGGGATACAAAACTTGTCTTTTGACAGGTAAGTCAAACACAGCAGAAAGATTTTTTATTAAATAATTGAATGTATTGGGCTGATGCGAAATTAATGCAGGTTTCCTCTATTGCAATATCTTAATTCCAATTGTGTAAACAAAGCTAATCCTAACATTGATCATTATTATACCAAAACAAACCTTATCTAATACCCTCTCTTTCACCATGAATTTGTTTAGTAAAATCGTTTTGTTCAGTGTGTTCAAAGGTCTTGAATCGAAAATGTCAAAGTGCGATTTTCGTCAAATTTATTTTTACGAATTTAAATTAGGGCGCAGCGCTGCGCAAACGGCTCGTAATATTAATGAAGTGTGGGGTCAGGGGGCTATTAATGAGTGCACGGTGCAGCGTTGGTTCCAGAAGTTTCGCAGAGGAGATTTCGACCTCGAAGACAAGGAAGGTCGGGGCCGTCATCTTGCTCTGGACAACGACCAGCTGAGGTCAAAAGTGGAAGAAGACCCAACCAAAACCACACGAGAAATGGCGGCGGAACTCGGTGTGAACCAATCCACAGTTGTACGCCACTTGGAAGCAATTGGTAAGGTAAAAAAGTTGGCCAAGTGGGTGCCAGTAGTAACGCCAGACCACACGTTGCACAACCAACGCTTCGACGACTGCACGAGTTGGGCTACGAAGTTCTCCAACATCCGCCTTATTCACCTGACCTCTCTCCTACAGACTTCCACTTTTTCAGGCATCTGGACAACTTTTTGAGGGAGAAAAATTTTCAAAACCAGGACGACATTGAAAATTCTTTTCGTGATTTCATTGAGTCCAGGGATTCGGATTTTTTTTCTGGTGGAATAAGAAAGCTTGTTGAACGTTGGCAAAAGTGCATTGATTCAGATGGAAATTATTTTGATTAAATATATATGGTTAAAGTAAAGATATGGCGTATTTACAATACCTACTAAAAACCTGCATTAATTTTGCATCAACCCAATATTTGGCTAATATAGTCTTTGTTTTACTTTTTAAAAGTCATTACTTTATCTATTACAGGAAAAGTAATTTTAGCTTAATGAATAGCTATAACTATAACTTATCCTAATCATTAAAATAAAAAAAAGGAATGGTTTTGCTTGAAAATTACATACATAGCTAAACTTAATTAAAATTTGTTTTTTTTAATGAAGTGAATAAAGGAAGTTAATTCATCTTTAATTTTATTCTACGGTAATTCAGAGAAATCAGTTTATATAGTGGAGTCATTATTATAGACCTACTCAGGAAGGACTGTTGATTTACAATTATTAAATTGTTGATAGACCAATAAGAAATACGATATCTAAATAATAAAAAAAAAATTAACATATTTTTGGGTTATCATGCGGCTATCATCAAATTACCAACTTATAAGTGGCTAAATTTTGATAAGAATGAGCCTAGGTAAAGAATAATTTGCATTTTTTTTTTTTTTTATCTAAAATTCATTTTACTGTAAAGAAAGTAAATTGTTGCATGAGGTTAATTTGTATTGATAAATCTGCCCTGCATAAAATGCATAAATCTAGGAGAAATTTGAAATAACAGCAAGTGACTAGAATTAGTGATTTTGTTTAGTCTATTTCACAAAAGCCTGATTTTTCTGAAAATTATACCACTGTTTTATATAATCATTTCCATGATAAAATATTAACATAAGCTTTATATAATTACTTCCCACTCATACAATTTGGTCATTAAAAAAAACCTAATGGTTTATTACAGTCATTTCATCATATAATGCAGTCCACAGTGCATTAATGCCGAGTCGAGTTGATACGAATAATAAATAAAATAGAATAGCACCTTCATCAGTTTCTAATTCTCCTATCCTAAGAAGGACATCAGAAATCGTAGATTTTTAAGTACTGATATTGAAATTTCAAATGAAAAGCAAAAAAGCTAATCCTGCATAGAAAAACATATAATTTTTGAAAATTGTTTCTTCCAAGAACTAGTTCAAGTGCCTGATTATAGAAAATAAATCCTCCCCGAAAACTTCTTAGTTCAGTACACAGCTGAATCATACAACATATAAATGCACCTATTCGGACAATAGCTTAAACACAATGGTACCTACTCAAGCTAGAGTAGACCCAAGTTAACAGGTATAGCCAGAAGCTAGGTAGAATAAAAGAAACACATAGGATAAGCAAACTTAAATGCAGATAACAAAGGAGGGTGAGTTAAACATTTATCGAGTTATCGAGAATGCTGGAAGGATAAGAAATAATTTTGAATCATATAAAATAGAACTGTTTCCGGGCTACAAGCAGGAAGGTTTTTTAGAAGGGCTATGCAAAAAACACACCCCTCCACTCCTAGAGCAGAGATAGCCTACCTGAGGAGTCTTAGCCCGGACAGGATAGGAAGCGGAAGTCCAGCCATGGGCGGAGGAAGTCAGGGGTCAAGCTAAGGAAGAATTTTGCAGTTATATTATATTATGGGATAAATCTGAACAAACCTCAGTAATCTTGATAATGTTATTAATGCCTCACTGTGTATTTTTATGTGTAATATGTACTCTTTTATAAATAAATGTGTATTTTAAGGTAATTACTTTATTACCTTTTATGTCACCTGATCCCAATAATGAATTAATAAACATGACCTTAGGAAAAGAAATCCAAAATTTTTATAAAATAATAATTAAAAATTTAAATATTAATTAATACAGTTTCGAAGTCACCGCTGCCTTAGAAAATTAGCAGCCGATACATAGTAATACAACCAAGTAAATGTAATTAAACAAAACTTCAATAATAAAAAAATATGTATGTCTTTATTTAACCTATTTCTACGAACATTTGTATTTACTTCTAAAATCTCCTTAATTCCCATTATTCATGATATCACTAAAACACATTTCAAAGATTGGTACGCTATTTCTTATTTCTCAATTATTCAATGAAAACATATCAAAAATAATTTTGATTATGTATTTTGTGAATATTACCATTTAAGAAAAAATATTCTAATATCACAATTATTAATCACAGATGAAAAATAAAATTTAAGAAATAAGCACTTTCACAGGTTGTAACTATCAAGAAAATGCAGAAACTGGTTTCATAGCAGAGCTTTCTGGATTGCTATATCCACATTCTGGACATTCAAATGAACTGTCTAACTCTCTATTAGTCTGAAACATAAAGCATAAATAGTAATTATTTCCAAATCTCTATAGGTCCTAAGAAAAATAATAATTAAAACCTACAGCCAGACAATAGAAGCAAAAGCTATGAGAACATCCCATTTGATGAGGTAATATAGGTGGTTCTCCACAAAGTGCACATTTGGTATCAGAAGAGAAAGTACAGTTCAAAGATGATGGTTCTGTAGATATGGATCCTTTAACCATTTTCGTCACTTTCCTTTTTAGTTTGGAATAGTTTATAAATGGTATGATAATAACTAACAATTCCTGCGAACAAACAAAATTTAAAAAAAAACTTTTAAGGAAAACAAACAATCTTAATATCAGGGTACTATATCTTTTTTTTTTTTTTTTTTAATAACTTCTTTATTTAAATCAAATTACAGGCATTTTAGTGGTAGTAGCAAGTAGAAGCCACTATCCCAATGAGGCAAGTGTGAAAAAGGAAATACAATTATATATAGAAAAAGGAATCATAATATGGTACTTGAGTTACAAACAGTCAGCTTTTCGTTTATTATTTTCAATAATGAACCTTCGTAATCGAACAATAAAAAATAACCCCCTCAAGATTTGAGGGCTTACGTTTCAAGATGTGTAGAATCCGAATAACGAATTTTAAAAAAATCTGTTTGTTCGCCGTACTCAGTCAAAAAAAGAAAATCTAATTAATAAATAAATAAGTACCAAACTTTTTTTTTTTTTTTTTGTTTTTAGATGAAAAAAGTATCATTGAAATTGCTTAACAACTAGCTGAGATATAGCATTTTGAAACCAACAGTATTGATATGATATTATCCTTTGAAAAATTGCTTTTCATATTGCTCAATTGCCTATCAACAGCTATATAAACAGTTATACCCTAACATTGTTATTTGGAAACAATAAACCATCGTGTAATAATTTGCAATGTTTTTTTGTTTTTTTGGCTATCTTCAACTAAATACAAAAACTATATATTTCATTTGTTTATTTTATTACACTTGACAAAAAATTTGTCTTTTAAAAGGGGATCAGATATATCCAGAAGGATGAATAGTATTTAAGTAATCATTAGAGACAAAAGAACAAGTTAAAATGTCAAAGTGTTTGGTTTGGTTATTCACTTAACATCACTTTATGCTACTGTGGCTAATAGGATTATGATACAGAGGGATTCTGGGATTTTGCATATCCAGTTTTAATCAGCATAGGGATCTTAATGAGTCTAGATCTAACTAGATTTAATATTGTGTCCCAGAAAGGTTTCTCCACCCTTCAGAGTACCCCAAAATAGATCCATGGCTGAAATAACAGAATAAGTAATTCTTCCAGAGTCAGGGTTCAAAGCCAGGATCTGGGGAACAGTAGACTAGTGCTCTATCCACAAGACCAGTGGTTCCCAACTAGTGGTTCGCAGACCCCCGCGGGTCTGAAAACGTTATCCAGAGGGTCCGTAAGATGTCATTGGGAAATAGTTTTAAATTACTTGGGCATAAAATATTTGTGAAGCCTTGGATCAGACATGCTTCTTCATACAGCATTCAACATTCAAAGTGATATAATCACTGACGAGTGGCTGTTTCTACACAATCACCATCTTAAAATTTTCCAGCTTTTCAAAAATATCGAGCTTAAAGAACAGATGTAACTTTGCATGTGTTAATTAACAATATTTCATTTCTTTATCATTTGATTAAATATGTATCTTCTATTAGTTTTAAATTTTAGTAATTCAATGTTTGGCAGATCGAAACCTAATGATGTTAATGTTTGGTTCCGTGGATCAAGTGACAAATCTCAAAAAAATTGGCCCAATAATATTGGAGAATAGTCGCAGAGAGATAATTTTGTTGAGGAAAGGAAAACAATTTTTTCTCGATTGATAACATAGGTTCATTATTGAAAATAAAAAATGCTAATATTGTTATTACAAATCAATAGCATACAACACTTAGGTTCTACTGAAATAATAACTATTCTGATTTAAGAAAAATCAATAATCAAGCTAACATTTACAAAAAAAATCTGGTGCTCATAATACACGACTATCACTTACATCCACTGTTAAAATCAATTTAAGAAATTTTAAATACAGTTCGAGATGAAAAAGATAAAAGCATTAAATACTTTGAGTTTCAATTGAAACATGTGTTTTATTAAATACATTATTATATTTTTATCTATAACAATCAGTTAGTTTTGTTCCCTTCTAACAATCTCCATCACATTTTACAACTTAGCGTATAACATAATATTTTTCTAAAATCTTTAGCTTTCCAATGATATATTATAAATTGACCATATTATATTATTATACATACATACATATATATATATATATATATATATATATATATATATATATATATATATATATATATATATATATATATATATATATATTATACAAAGATATAACTATTCTTATGTCCAAATAACTAAAAATTGCTTATACAAATATTTTGGCTCTTTTTTCCTACAGTTGGATATCGAATTCATTCAACTTGAAATATGAAATTTCAGTTTCGTACAACTTTTTGTTTTTGTGCTAAACACACACACACACCCTAAGATGTGCCGAAGAAGGCTTCTGGCCAGTGTTTCTAGCTCCACGCTTTTATACGCAACACCAATCTGGACGGAAGCCGTGCTGAAGAAATTTTACATTCGGAAGGCCATCAGTGTGTACAGAATTAATGCTCTTTGTGTCCCTCCTATTGAACTTTTGGCTGAGGAACGCGAACGAATTTTTCGAAGAAGGCAAGATGTAAATGCTCATTGGGCGACAGTTGCAAACGAAGAGAGGCCTCAGACCATAGGAAAACGGCAAAGAAGTTGGAATGGCTCATCCAATGGAAGATGGACCCACCATTTAATTCCTGACGTAACTACTTGGATTTCTGGGAAGCACGGAGACGTAGACTTCTACCTCACCCAACTCCTTACAGGGAATGGCTGTCTAAATTCATATTTAGCACGGTTTAAAATAGAGGATGAATCATCGTGTCCAAGTTGCCTGTCTCAGGATCAAACAGTGGAGCATGCATTCTTTCATTGTCCAGTTTTCGCCAAAGAAAAGGATGAACTAGACAGCATTCTTGGAGAGAAAGCTGTTCCAGAAAACTTGGTCAACCTAATGATGACTAAAGAGGAATACTGGAATGGTGTGATAGAATATGCAGCGCTAGTCAGAAAGAAGCTCAGATCTCGAGAGCGCGAAAGGAGCGGCCAGGTAAGACTTGTAAGATAAATTATACAAATATTTCCATTACACCTTTTTTTGGGACTTGTTCATTTGGACTCAGGAAACTAAAAAGTGCATTTCCAGTGAAAACTCAAATTCAAAAATTTTCATGATCACAATACTTTCCCTTACTATATATTTCATATATATATATATATATATATATATAAGTAAGTGAAAGTAAAAAAACAAATATAAACAACAAAAAAATCAGTCCAATATTTTTGGATAGAAAAAAAAACAACGATTGACAATTTTGATGAGAGACTAAAAAATATAATTCTCAATTGATCACAAAAATTCATTATTGAAAATAAAAAAATGAAATATTTTCATTACAAACGAATAGCAGAAAATATTTAAGTTATATTAAAATAAAAACTATCCAAATTTAAGAAGAAAACATTAATTGATCACACATTTACAAGAAGATGGTGACATGTGTAAGAAAATATATGAAAAAAAATTAATTATCAAAAAAACCAAATAAATGAAAAATATAAGTACAATACATAAATCAAAGAATTCAATTTTTTAGGAGTATTCTAATATCCACAAAACTACATCCAAAAATTACAACAAGATATTGACAACATCAATACATGGGCTACAACAAATGATTTGAAGTTGAATGCTGGAAAAACCAAAGCCATTCTCATCGGTTCCAAGAACATAAAAAAAATACCACATAAAAAAATATGACAATTGATTTGCTTAATCAAGAAAAAAAAATGTGTATCAAATGTATTGAATGAAATAAATTTTTAAGTAGAAAAATTCACTTACTATATACAGTAAGGAAAAGTATTGTGATTTTGAAAATGTTCGAATTCCAGTTTTCAACAGAAATAGATGTTTTAGGGTCCCCTGAGTCCAAATAACCAAGTCTTGCAAAAAGGTCTGTGTGTGTGTCTGTGTGTCCGTGTGTGGTAACTCCCGGGTAGAAAAGAAAAGTACTATGAATCTGAAATTTCATATTTAAGACAACTATACGCCCGAGATGTTACAAAAACTTTTTCATCAAAATTGGCTAACCAGAAGAGCCACTTTATAACATGCATATTTTCCAAAAAACGGTTCCGACGATTTTGATTAAACTCCATATATCGATGTAAAATTCAATAGGCTTTAATATCATGTAGGTTTCATTCTGATTAAAATAGTCTGACAGGGCTTAAATGCCGATATTTTAAATTTTTTTCTTCTAAAGTACCTTTAATTTTATTGATTCTATAAAAATAACTATATTATCTTGTTGCCACTGATTAAAAACAGGTAAATATATAAGTTGGACGAATTTGATATCCAACTAAAGGAGAAAATTGAAAAAATATTTTATTAATGCTTTTTTTTTGCTTTTGAAAATAAGAACAGTAATATACATGTGTAATATACCGTTGGAAAGCTAACAATTTTAGAAAAAATATTATCTTATACACAAGCTTGTAAAATTTATTAAAGAGTGATGAAAAGCCAATAAAACTAACTGATTATTTTAGATGATAATATAATTGATTTTTTAATAAAACATATGTTTCTATAGGAATTCAATTTAATTAATTCTTTCATAGTTTTACTAATTTTTATCTCTAACTGTATTTGAAAAATCTTTAAACGATTTTTAAAACAAAGGTAAGTGAAAGTCGTGTGTTGCCCACACCAGATTTTTAAAATTAGGCAGTCTCAGGTCACCTAATGCTGAACCTATTATTTCAACATCACATTAGTATAAGATCTAAAAAGTTGTTACGGCCTTAGCTATCTGTTACAAAATAGTACACATTTAATCACATATTTCAGCCAAAACCTTATTTTATGTGATATTTAATTGATAAGGCAACATCTAGGTATCAAAGTAAGAGCAATAAGCTCATGATAATTTCAAATAGCTGATTATAAAGGCTGTTAGGACAGCATACATTTTAGAAAAATAAGAGAACAAAGTAATTAAATAATAAAGTTTACTTACAATAAAACCATGCCAAATCAGCTCTCTCGTCATGTATGCATAACCAACATTTCTTCTTGATGTAGGAACAGTAGAGACAGGAGTCAGATTGAGGATATATTCCAAAAAACTTGGAGCACCTCCATTTCTTAAGAAATTCACAATTGTTAAGATATTAAGGATTTTAACGAATGTTTCAATTCTATCAATTAATGAATCTGAAAACATTGGTTGTCATTAATTCTGAAGCATAAATGTGATTTTAAAAAGTAATGGCCTTCACATTTATATTTTATAACATGAGAACTATGAATACATAAATATCAAAAATACTATAACATTCTCAAAGATCACAACCCTACTAAACTTTATGTTATTGTTATTACCATCAGAACTACTGAAGCTTAATAGATTTCAATATATTGTTAATCTATCTACCTTAATATAAAATCCATTTTTAAAAAACGGTGGAAAACTACATGTGATTTCGTTGGAAAATGTTTATTTTTAATTATTTACAATTGTTTTTGCCAAAGTGCTAATTCCCATCTGCAAAAAACTATTTGTGATAAGCAAGCATGTTAACTTCCAAATAATTGGTCAATTCAAAGCATCTCTAGGCCACCGCCTCAAAAGTCATCGGGATGGGTTGTATGGATTGGTAGTGGATTTAAGGATTTGGGCCGACGGGTTCATGTTGTAACTCAGTCTTTTATGAAAATTTTTATAATATTCTGTGAAGTATCTGAAACTGAATAAGTCCCAGTCCTTGTGAAGTAATTCGTTTGTCACATAAAATGGTGCTTCCACAATGTTTCATGTTATTTTAGAATGGAAAGACTGAATTATTTGGATGTTGTACATGGAACCATAGGCCTCTGAAGTTGAAGTCTCTCTCACTGAAGCTTTTTCAGAACTTTTCTTTGAGGAAAGGGATACATTTTTCATAGATTTCTCTCTTTTCTGTTTCCACTTTACTTGCCTTTTTGGGACATTTCCTCAGCACCTGAGCTGGTGTTACTGGCTATCTGCTGCATTTTCAACAGAGGGACCCAACATCTCTAAACTGTCTGCTGGGACTGGGACTCCACACAGGGGTGCATAGTTAATATTAAGTTTCAGGGCATTAGACCATTCAGACCCTAAAATTATCTGCTTTTCATATATAAACTTATTAGCTTTCAGGGTTTCTTTAAAATGCCGTACTCTTTTTTTAGTTGGCCCATTCCTTGAACGAGTTTTCAAGTAGCGACTGCCGTAGAGCTCTCATACTCCGGTGTCCCTGCTCAACCCTTAATCTCTTCACACTCAGCAACCTCGACTGAGAAGACGAATGTGGATTGGAACAGGGCATCCGAGACATTGGACAGTCTCTCAGCAACAGACCAGTGTTTGTAGAGGAGCCGCCCATTGGCAACGGATCAATCCTAAACCTCAGTACCTCCTGGGAGCATTAACATAGCTGTGGAGGTTTTCCCAGGGAGTCCAATGATAACACTCCTGGGAATCATGGTGTCGATGCCTCCTAATATTTCTGGACATGGCTTCGTGAAACAATTTTGGAATAATCTAATGATCTCTAGCATCAAATATTTCACAGTATTATTATGTTTTTGTTACAGGATTATTAATATTTTGTTTTGTTTTTTGTTTATTTTTTATTTTTATTTTTATCAGTTATTTTATTTTTTTTTTTGTTATAACTAAAAATTGACTTTATAATGTTCCTATATTTACAGTTACCATATAATAATTTTTTTACTTTTTAATTTATTATATTTTATCTCAATACTTAATGACATTTCCCGATTTAAATGAATAAATTCATTTACTTGTTTTATACCTTTTTTAACTATTTATTTATTTTTTATGATATAAATTTTATAGATATATATATATATATATATATATATATATATATATAATATATATATATATATATATATATATATATATATATATAATGAACTATTCAACTATGATATTAGGATTAGTTTTATACATTTTGAATATTTATCTGTTACATGCATGTTTTTCTATAACTGTTATTATTTGTATTCAATGAAAGATGAGATAATAGTGCAATAAATAGAAAATATCATCTATAAATACATATGTATACAGGAGGATCTATATTTCTTTTCCCAAAACACACTATTCTAGGAGTAAAGCTATATAAAACTTTATTTACATTGCATACATAACGGTATACATACGCAGATATAAATAATTCTAGCTATAAATATGTCTTCCTATCTATCTAGAAAGAACAGAGATTATGAACGGAAAAAAAAACCATTAGAAAAGTATAACAATTAAGGCAAAGATATAATATACATACTAACTCCCCTAAGACTCTGATTACTTCCAGATAGATTTAAAATTCTTTCTTTGATATACGGGCCACCAATAGTTAATAGGCCAAGAGCTCTCAATTTCCAAATATGCGAATCATTAGCATACTTTAAATGCAACAATTGTTGACCAAATGAAGCTTTTGATCTATCGACTGAAACCTGAAAAAGGGGTTAAAAAAATAAATCAATTTGTATTTGTTACAAGGGTGAAGTATAGCGTTTAATATGAAAGGATCATAATTACAACTGCTTCAATAAATTTAAATTCTATAATTAACTTACATAGTTAACACCACAACTATTGTTTTAAAATGTCTAAGTAATTAATTAATCAAACTGATATAAGATTATTCCAATATAACTTAAATATTTGTAACACTTATATAAACATGTGATAACATACCTTCCATAAACCAAATTTCAATATTGTATTCAACTCAGGACCTAAGCAGTTCAAAAACCATGCCTGTAACAATCGATAATGGCAGAAATGTTTCCAGAAATCAAGAATAAGTAATATATATGTAAATATTGTCAGCCATATTATACATAATCAAGAAACTCACAGGTAGCCACTTAGATACATATTCAATCTGTGTTCTCATGACTTGCAAAATAACATTATCGACTTCCTTTGCATCAAGCTAAATAACAAAAAAATATAATTATTCAATATACGGAATTTCAGAAAGAATATAAAATTATCTCTATACCAATATTGGTGCAGTATTTTATAATGAATTAAAATATAAATCCGGAGTGCAAGCATTTAAAAGTTATGATAAAACAACAGGAATGGATTTTCTTGCAGAGTTAATGGTATTGGAAGATTATCTTTTATAGCTGCAATTATTAAAGCAGAATTAAGGTGCAATTTTAAAAAGCTTCACCCAAATGATTCATGAGCTTTTTAGTACCTATTACAAAAGATTTAGAGAAAAAAATTAATATAGTCACTATGACATGATCTGATCATTCCATTATTCATTCTACCTCTAATCTTAAAATTTATAAATTGTTAGATTAATTTAAAGATGAAAGAATAACATATTCTTATAGAAAAACTGATTCTGTCAGGTGAAATTGAGATGATTTAGGTATCTTGAATAGGTTTCTTTACTGTCCCTGAGCAAATATGCAAAACTTTAAATGCTACTCCTTGTTGGCTAGTAATCTTTTCATTATTAATTGTCGTTTTGCAAAATCTTTTCAATTTAAACATAAAAAAAAAATTCTATAAGAAAGCGAATATCATGAGTTCATACCACCGATATTCTAGGTGCAACCTTCTCAAATATTTTATTATTGTTTTCCATTTAAAATTTTTCTTAACAACAGCAAGCAATAAAAGCTATACTCCAGATTAAACATAAACCATGCAAAACGTCGAGGTAGGTTATTAAGCGCTTAAGTGCAAGTTATCAAACTTGGCCAACTAAGTATAAATTATAAAATCCCTGAAAACATGTTTTCATATGTCGTCATTGTTTTCTTAAGAAGTGGAAAACGAACTATTACCAGTGAAAATCTAATTTTACTTTGGTTTTACATAGTATTAATCTATTTTTCCTTTTCTTTTCGAGGCGTTCTAACGGTATAAATCTCCAAAGACCACAATAATCAGACCTTAACTGTATTTTGAAAGAGGCATTGTTTTGAAAAATACATTTTCAAGCTATGAATTATATATAATCTATAATAATAGTCTGGTAAACATTTTATTTAAGTATTTTTGAAGATGGCCATGACGGGCAATAACTAAAACGGTTCTTGAGAAAGATGGAAGGAAGACGTAAAAGGATAAGGAATTCGGAAATAAAGACCATTCTCGATAATACAAACGGTAAGCCGGTTTCGTGTAATTCCTGCAGTGCTCCTTTTGTTTCCGAAATCCCCATGGAATTAGGGCTATTGTTTTTTTTAAATTTCTATAAAAAAAAAAGTACCTTATCTCTAAACTCGTGTTTATCTTGTGGACATGATACTAGCATAAGGAGAGTGAAGCAAAAACTGCTCATAAGCAAACAATTTATGCCCGAATGTTTCTAGACCTTCGCCGTTTTTTTTTTATCCATGACAAGTCCGATAGCGATTTTGGAAATAAACTTTTTCAGGATTCCTTTTAAATATAATTTTCGCCTTTCGAGATATTTTTTAATACAATGATTCTTTCTGAACGTATTTTTTAATTAATATGCAGAGTTTGGGCTTATTGCTATGTTAGGCGATTTAAGCGCTCACATGACGTATCTACTAGCTATCTGGCTACAAAATATTACCGATACTAAAACAAATTAAATTTTTTTTTATTTTTATAAACAACCTATGAAAATATATCTGTCCACTAGAAATTCAAGATTATAGTGCTCTGGAGAAGAACTGTTAGAGGTTTTTGAGTTGATATAACCACCAAAAGAAACTTAATTTATTATAACAACAAAACCAAGTTTCATTTACAAATTTTTAAAACACCGTAAGCAAGGAGCATGAAACAGCCTGTATATACATAAGTATCACATACTTCAAACCTTTTAGGGCGTAATAATCTGCCATTTATTACCCTTAAACCCCTCTCCTACATGCCTTCAAAGCTTTTTGTTATATTTTCAACCTGAAAAGCTCTATCATTTGGTTTTTTAATACAAAATTACATTTCCCGTATGCAAAGCAAATTTAAGTACCGAAAATTGTGAATATTATACTATAATAATAAAGATATTATATGTATTATAATAAGCTGTGGTTTAGTGGATACAGCATTAGTCTACTGTAATCAGGGTCCCGTGTTCGAACCCTGACTATTGCAGAATTATCTATTATTTTATTTCAGCCGCGGAGCGATCCTGGGGTACTGAAATCTTCCTGGCCACACCCTGACACTTAAAGGTGGTTATATCCAAACATTGGGGGAAAACCCTGGTGGCTGAGGTAATCACCTTCTTGCATGCCCGTTAGCTGTGAAAAAATATGAATCTCTGAAAGTACTGAATCCAAGATTATCTCTATATATTTTACATTAAATAATACCACATTATTATTTTAATTTTAATTATAATGTTCACATCTTACATGTCACAATCATTAGAACTAATAATTTTTTTTTCCAATTTACAGCTAACTTCATATATCTACGTATGTAGAAGTCCACATTAAATAAAACTACGAACAATAGAATTTTTATATGTTTCAATTATATTATTAACTTAAAAAATTATAATTAAATGTAACGATTCATCTTAATAAAACAAAACATCAAGAGGTTAGGTTCCCTCCAAAGAAGGTTATATTCTTTCAAAACATTACTAAATAAATAACCTTTCCTGTTCATTTTTATGTCCTTTGATGTGATATGTTATTGTAAAAGTCCTCAAGCGGGCCTATTCCGTATCTAGAAAGTTTAATTTTAAAATGTCGGGGACAAATAATACCCCCAGCATTGATACAAGAGCTGAACTAGCTGAATTAGTCAAAAGAAAGGCTGAAATTGCAGTAAGATGTTTAGTAATAGCTTATGAAATGTTAAAAAATTTGGGATTAGTTCATATTGTACACCAGCTGTTAGAGAAACATTAATGGTATTGTATTTCTTCTGTGTATTTTAATTAGTCCTTATGTTTCATGTTATTTTTAGGAAACATTAGCAAACCTAGAACGTCAGATTTATGCTTTTGAAGGCAGTTACTTAGAGGACACACAGTTATATGGCAATATCATTAGGGGTTGGGACCGCTATCTTACCAGCAATAAGTTAACCAATAGTAAAGCAGATAAAAGGAATCTGAAATTTAAAGAAGCTGAAAGATTGTTTTCTAAATCATCGATCACCTCAATGGCTGTAAGTTTTTCCATATTTTTTAGAATATATTATATTTTTTACTTTACATTATGTATTATAATGTGTATACATATAATGTTACAGGCAGTAAGTGGTCTTGTTGATAACCAAGAAAAAGGTGAGACAAATAACAAATAACTGTTATTCTTTTATAGTTTGTATATAATAAAATGATTGATTTCTTAATTTATGTAGTAGTTTTTGTTTAGTTCATTTTATTAATTTATAATTATGTTTTGATTTATAATTTCCCATTTTTGTATTCTTTTTAGTTTTGTTACTTTTTTTTAATATGATTTTCATACATGTATTGTGTTATTTATTTTGAAAAATATGAACATTTTGTTAATGTTTGTATTTATTTATGTATTTATTTTTATTTGGGAAATTAAAAGAAAGGAATACTGGTTTTACATACCTTTTTATCCATTAAAAACAATTTTTTTTTGTAGCTGTTACCACTTTTATTGATGAATAGTTTTAATTTTTTATGGTTTATTATTAGTGATTTATTTAAATTGTATTTTTTTTTTTTTTTTGCTTTGTGTTTATTATATTGCATGATGTTCATATAATTTTATGCGATATATGTGTTGTATGAAAGTAGACCAATAAATTTATTTTTTATTAGTTAATGTGTTTTTTGTTATTTTTATGTAATCACTTATTAATTTACAAGACTAAGAACACTATATGACATTATAATTAATAAATATATTTGTTGGTGAGCAGAGTTTAGGTTGTTTGATCGTATTATATGTAGGAGTCACATTTTGAGAGGCCATTCTGATGTTGATATATTTCTATTTATTTAAGCAAGATATTTTTCAAGCCATTGAAATAATATAAATCACTGATGTTTTCTATATGATATCAGTGTTTTAAAAAAGCCATTATCGTGTTTTCTATTCATTGTAAAACTATTTTCATTGTCTTTGAGTATTAGATGGCTGATTCTAAAAAAAATATTATACTTATAATTTTCTAAAATTACATACAGTTTCTATTAAATTTTAGATGATAAATGAAATGTGTGCAAATTTGGAGTTAGGGAGTAACATACCTGTTGAGTTCCCAAACAGAAGCAATTCAAAACCTCTTCTAGGATTGGCATTATGTTTTCTCTTGATGGATGGTCTCCTTAGTCATAAGATATCAGTGGCTGTTGGAATTCAGTTCGCACTATATAATTTTCCAAGTGTAACACTTGTTCCTATAGGCATCCCTGCCTTGTTTGCAACTAAGTTATTTATATGAACCAAACAACACTGTCATATATAGTGCAAAAGCAGTCCAATGTAATATTTATATATACACATTATTATTTTATATTTTTTTATGAGACACTAATAATACTATTATAATTTTTATTTATAGTTTGCTTCATTCATTGGAACATTATTGCTTTAAACCCTGAGTATCAGCTTTAAAAAGTTAATTGATTGCATTAATATTCAAATAGATAGTAATGAAAATCAAAAGTTATCAGTGAGCTATCCTAATTTGTTTAATATAAATATGAGTGTAACTTTTTATTCTATATTTTTCATCCACATAAGAAATTTTAATATATACCCACATGCTATGATAATTTTCAAAATAACAATTTCGGAATGTAAATTTTTTTTTTTATAAAATCTATTCATCAAATTTAAACTGCATAATTTTGATTTTACCTATTCTTATTAATACTTAAATATTTTCCAGCAGTAGCTGTAATTCAGACTAATATTTATTTACTGAGTAATGAGTACGTACATTGATATATAAATAGATATATGAATCAACACTGTTTCAATAAATATTTTGTTTAGTGCTATGCGAAAAATGTTAAGTTTTTTAAATAATGAAAAATGGGTATTTTCTTCTTTATTTTATTATATTTAATTTGTTAAATTGAATGCAGTGTATGAAATTAGTTTAAAGCTCTTTAAAAAAATAAACGAATAATATTGAGAGAATGAAAATTCATATTGTAATGCAAAATAGTATTTCAGAAATCTGTTCAGTATTTAGTTTTAATTGTAGTGACAGTTCTCAGTTTATTCATTTAGTTTATTTGGTTGGCGGTATAATTTGTCTTGTTTTTTCTTCATGCAAAGTAAATTATTAGTTCAGATTATTTATTACCTGAACAATAATAATTTTATCCTCTGATCAAAATCTAGTTTTTGAAATCTGGCTTGATAAGCCATAGGAAGATTAGGATATTTTAATTCAACAGAAGATAAAAGCTCTCCCTAACAGTTAATAGTATAAATAGGTTCTTCTACTCAGAGCTACTATCTTTGTTATTAGCGATGACATTCAGATGGAAGAACAAAAACCTATTTAATATTTACTCTTTTAAATTTGTTTTGGTGTCTAATAATAATAATAATTAATTGCTTTAATCTTTAAAAATCTTTCTTAACTATTAACCAAAAAGTTTTTGATGTGTTGTGGGCCAAAATTATAGAAACAGTTCACTTAGCAATCCTGTATAAATAATTGTATTATTCTGTACTTTTTAAGCCAAAAAATGGTCAACAGCTTTGAAAATAATAGTAATTAAATATGAGTTTATCAGTCCTACTTGTTTGATCTGTCCATTGTTTTTTTAGGCATATTTGTGTTATAAATAAGATTATGTTCACTTTTATCAATCCTTTTCCTAAAACTAATGGTAATCAAACCTCACAATTATTTATCTCATCATGTGTAGTATTCTTTGTTATAAGGGTAATAATCAACTCATTCGATATTTTGGCATTTACACACTTCTTTGATTCTCTTTTGGGATTGTTTTTTAACTTTTTCATTCAAGGGTCTGTAGATCTATCAATACTTCGATTCGAGTTGGACATGATCTTTGAGTTTAATAAATTTATTGCTATTTTAAAAACTAACTATAGCATCAAAAGTTGAATAACAACATACAACTAGGTACTCAGAAAAACCGAAATCTTTATTCATCATAGTTTAATATGCTCCATCCTACAAAATCATGTTAGTACAATGATTCATTTAATCAATATTCCAAAACTAAATGATTATCTCAAAAGTTCTAATTTTCTAAAACCTTACTTTTTTATAAATTCTTTTCAATCTCTCTTCAGGCTTTATCAGTACAGATCGCTTTTAAAAAAATATCTTCGGGGTCACTTGAAGTATAGTGGTCAACATAACATCCTTTTATGCTAAGGTCATGGGTTCAAACCCGCAGGTGGTCATAGGATTTTTTAATGGGAGTAAAAAATCCTTAGTATGCTGCCCTTCAAAGGGGGCGTAAAAAGGTGTTCTCAAGCCTGTTTGATGTCATGTACTCGTTAAAGAACCCTATCCTAATTAAACCAGGATAGGCAAAATTTAGGACTCCCACTGTAGCATTTTAAGATTAGCCACAGCAGCATGAAGTGACGTTAAATAAATAAAAATTAAAAAAAAATAATATATATATATATATATATAATCTTCAAACCCGAGGTTTTTTCAATTACCTCTTTTGGTTTCAAAAACAGCTGCAAATTAAAAACCTTTTACCAGCTGTTTGTCAACTGTCAGTGATAACAATTCCTAAATACTTCAACTGCAGTACTCTATTGAAACAATATCCAGCCCCCTCATATGCCTGTTTTCCTCCTTCTTCTTTGCTGGTTCTCATATATTTACTTTTTCCGTATTTTTATAAGCCCTGTTCTATTATTGGTTACTTCGCACTTCTCAAATCCTCCAAGTAATGCATTGACTGTTCTTCCAGTAATCGCAATATTATCTGCAAATTGCCAAATGTTGCGTCAGTCTGTTGTAGATCATCCTCTAGGCCTTGTCCGGATTGACTTCACTAATACTTCCTATACCATATTGAATGAAACTGGGGTAATAGGATATCCCTGTTTAATGCCTTTTTTAACATCAAAATCTTTTGACTTTAATTTTTGTTCTTGAATTTTGTAAATTCCTTTGCTATCATGTAGGGTTATCTTGATAAGTATGATAATGAATATGAATATGTATTTGTTTTTAATGAATCTAAATCAGTCTCTCAATGGTTTTTTGTGATGAAGAGCCTGTGATGTCAGTTCCTCTTTAATTTGTGGAGAACACGTGATCTTTATTGCTTAATTGAACACATGAAATAATTATTTTATTCTCCTAAGTCAATAATGATTAAATCAATAATTAAACAGTTATTGTTTCAAATGATCTCTGTAAATATATTTACAAATCTTTCAAGGGTATCAGATTAACAGCTCCTATCTTGAACTTTTAATATTTGAATAGATTATTTCAGTTTGGTGTGTTTAACATTTCACTAATTCTCTGAGAATTATGGTATAAATCAAATCACATTTTATTATCTTCAGCCTCCAAATTGAAAGCAATTGGATGTAAAAAATAATTTTCATTGGAATTTTTTGTTATAGGAGAGGTAAATAGTGAAAGCGAATCACAAACTGGAAACAGCGGAAGCGAAGAAAACCTTACCTTAAAAGAATCTGGTAAGAACCATTCTTCACACAATGGTAACAGTTTCGGATCACATAATGGCACTATAGAACGATCACTTTCACCTAGCAAAGATCAGAAAAGTAATCGCTCAGCTACTTTTAAGAAAAATCTCAGCAAGAAAATAAAACATCGATAGCCAGACCTTCATGTCATCTTATCAATGATAAGATCAAAGCACAGAAAGTTATTTAAATACTATTAAATTATTAAAAAGGTTTGAAAAGATAAAGTGAAATTTTTGAAGCACAGATTTAAATAATCAAAAAAGACTTCTAGTCATAATTCTTTTATTTGTATTACGTGCAATAAATTTTTATACCCTGTATAGTAATATTGGGGTGTAAAATACCTATAAAACTTTATTGAATTTGTGTTGACATAATTCAATTGTTTGTGAATAAAAATGAACTTTTTTTAATGAATTGTTCCAAAAACTGAAAAAGATTTAATAAAATGACCATTTTCTGTAGCATTAAAAAAATTTAAATAAGAGAGAAAGATGTTTTACAAAATATTTCAAAACAGTATTTCTTTGAAAAAATTATACTTATTCTGTAAATAAATTTTTACAAAATATAATAATGTAAGGTTTTTAGCGAACTTAGGATTATAGGAAACATAATGTCAAGAAACATGATGAAAAATAATTAAGTAAATTGTAATTTATGAAAAAATGTGAGTGTGCTGTAATCTTAATCAAACAGCGCGAATTGTTTTTAATGAATACTATGTATTCGTTGATTCTTAGTCATACCTCAGTTTAAACTATCTGCACTGCAGATGTTTTTGAATACGTAGGTTATAAACTTAAAATTTACTGATAATTATTTTTATGGGGGTTAACAATATCGATGCCAAGATCATTTGATCTTTTGAATGTATATTGACTGATTACTAATTAAGAACATATAATGTAAAAATTTGAAGACAGTTTGTGATTTCATATGATTTGTAGCACGTTGTATATTGATGTTTCTATAAAAAGACCTATCAATGTGACACTGGTGTATTGTAGTTGTAGTTACTGAAAATTATATCAAGTCCATTTTACAGTTTTAACTGAAACAAAATAATGTTCTAATTCAGTATTTGTGTTTTTAAAGTAATGCTTTCAATAAATTTGTTTGATCTCTATTCAGTTTTTATTATTTATACTTATGATAGATAGAAATAATCAGAATGGACTCCTGATAATTTCTACCTGTTATTCAGTCAGATTATTTCAATCAGAATGAAACATACCTGATATTAAGGCCCATTAAATTTGATGCCAGTATAGTGATTTTAATCAAAATGGTTTCAGTCGTTTTTGAGAAAAACGAAAAAATATGCCAAGTGTATGGTATAAAGAGCCTCTTTTGTTCAAAATGCTACTGTAACATCTCAGGCGTATACACTTTTAAAATATGAAATTTCATTTTTATTCAAAATATTGTTTTTGAGCTTGACTTAACACATACACACACCCATAATTTTTAGCAAGACTTGATCATTTGGACTCAGGGGACCCTAAAATGTGTATTTCTGATGAAAACTTGAATTAGAAAATTTTCACGATCACAATACTTTTCCTTACTATATGTTTCGTTCATAGGGAAGTAAAATTAAAATGGAGAAATAAAATAGTATGTGTTTTATTATATCACAGTCATTTTAAATCACATGATACATAATCTAAGCAAAAGTAAATCTCTGACATGGAGTTTCAAATCACAGTATAATATCTTACTTAAAAAAAAAAAAAATATATAATACAATTTATAAACATATAAAAACAATATATTACTCCTAATATAATCTTAGAAATGGTAGTATAATATATACATAATGGATGGTTTTTATTTTACACCTACTAATTTTATCATAGATCATAAAAATTAATTTTGATTTCTTATATAAGCCTTTGTACATAAAACCAAAATTTTAAGCTCATTTACAATTTATATTTGCCAAATCCATTTAAGAGACAACCAGAATAATATGTATAATGTAATGTGAAAGGGTGAGATTTAACATTTTAGTAAAAGGCAAATTTTCAGAAAGTTACCATCATATTCAATTTTGACAACAAAAAAATGGGTGAAAGAATGATTATTGTATATTCCATAAAAATAAAATAAAACGGACTTAAGTACAAGGACTTTTGTAAAAACCTGGTTTACATTTTAATGTTAGTTGTATTAAAATCACTTTATTTAAACAATTCAAGTTACAACAAATGATAAAAATTTAAAAATAATAACTTTTACAAAATATATTTTATGCATATCAGCCCTAAATTTAACTATTCTAAAAGTGGCAAAACTAGTAGTTAAAAATAATTTCTTACCAACTTATTTCAAGTAGAACAGTAAGGAAAAACTATAGATAACATCAATCATATACTAATACTAATTAACAATATTTGAAAATCAGATTATTAATAAATTATAGATTACTTAATAATGAAAAGCTCAGTAAGACCTCTATGTATACACAGATGAGGCAGATACCACAGATTCTGACTGTAATAGGTCAATTAAATTCTCTTTAAAGAAAAAGGGAAGCAGTTTTATAAACGGAAAATAATGAGGCATGTTGTTTTTCTAATTTGCATAAGAAACTGTCTCTTATTTTGTTCCGAAGACTCTTGTTATAAGTCCAGAGAAACTCATTCCCATGGAAATGAAGATCCACTTCGGATGTAAAACCAAAACTCATCATTTATCAAATAATTCAATGAAAAGAGTGTATTTGTATTATGTATAAAGAGCATTTGCTTAATAAGGGTAAATTTAAAGGATGTGAAACATACAGTTAGGCGGCAAAAGATCGGATGTATTTTGTGCAAGAAAAATACTACAGTAAGGAGATACAATAGTCAGAATATTGTTAAATATTTGACAAAGCATTTGAGAAGGGCATAAGGACAAGGAAACAAATTCACTAAGATAGCCCAATTAGTGTAGACATCATAACAAGATCCCCTTCAGGCCAGGACAGAGGCTGTTCAAGCTCTAGGAGGCCAAGGGAGTAGATTTTGACTTGCAGAGAGTCCATAGCCAAGTGTATAATCACAAAAAATTGTTCTAAACAAGATGAAGCAGTAACTATCAGACCTTCCAAAGTTGATAAGTTTTTCAAAATTGTAAAACTTGAAATCTCTACTCATCAGAATTCTGTTGAGATTAGAAAGAGGACAATCAGTCAACTACATTATGTCTAAGTAAACATTTGAACAAGTTTATAATTTTTAAGTTACCCGAACTCCACCTCTATAAAAGTTAAGTGCTCTCCATGCTCTTGTTTTAGGCTACATCTTTGGCTATCAAAAACACACTTTCTATTTTTGAAGGAGAAAAGTTCTCAGCCAAATTTTGAGGAACATTTCGGATAAGAAGCAAACCTGAAACTTTAATCAGGAACTATCATTACAATGAATCTTGGGTATTTCACATATTTAGGACATATCACGATTGCGGATGGAGAAAAGCCAAAAATATTGCTGACAGCAAATACAAGGAAAAAGTAATTGATAGAGAACAATGTTCAGAGTGAGTAATATCCTAGGAGTCAAGAACTGGATGGCATCTAAAATAAACTCTTTCATACACAATTTTGATGGAGAAATGTAATTAATTGCAATTATCACAAAAAAATAAAAGGTTCAACTGATAAAATATTTTTGTCATAAACAGTTTTAAAAATACATATGTAAAACATCATGAAGACATTTATATGTATTTAGGTATGTACAGATATAAAACCTCAATAAAAAAATATATTGTGATGCTGCATTGAATATTCAGCTATTAATGGATGAGGAAACAGATGCTCGTCGTATAAAGTTCTGTTTCCATCTTTTTTCTGAAAAACAAAATATTAACATTAATATGCATAAAATCATTTTATATTAAAACATCATTATTGCAAAAGAGACAAACAAAAACTACATCAAACTAATACGTTCTGTTCCAAGACTTTGAGAAGTTAACCTGTGTGAAGTTTGAATCAAAATAAAATTAATAGTAGTAGGCAGCAGATGCAGAATAATTTATATCTCAATCTAATTTTTGATGATGGAAGAGTCAATAAATACAAAATAGAAGTTGGCTAGGAGGGTGGTCATAGAAGTTTTGGGAAAAAGCAATAGGCCATCAACAGGGCTAAGAAAAAAACAAAATAAACAAGCAGTTTGAAAACAAGGATGTAAAAGTATAGCAAGAAGGTTGCAGAATAAAAAATCAGAAATAAAAATATAACAATTAATATGAAAATGTAGGAGTTATTTTTCAATACTCCAACAGAAATATTTCAAATCGTCAATCTACTACCTTACCTCGACAATATTATTACCTTCTTCTAGCTGTCAGTCACACTTTCTCTTTCCACATGTTTCATAAAAACAAAAACAGGAACTATGGAGTCTATTGCCATATCAGACTACTTCTGTTTCTTTTACTGTATTAAACTATCACAATAAAAAGAATTAGAATTTTGGTTTTATGCTTTGTGATTCCGATATCCACAACAGTCATAAGCTTTATGGCCACAACTTTTATTTTAGGCTGAGGCTTATCATAATCAGTCGATAGGAAAAATTGTGAGAAACATAAAGATTTCATCGATGAGGTTATGAATTATTTGATTTTGATAAATGTTCCACTAGGAATGCCAATTACAATAAATGTGGCAGGAAATCAGCAAAGGGCATTCTCAAGCTCTTGGCACATCTCAGAGTGAAATTAATTAATTAAGAATTTTATGGATTGACTCATGTGATCCACATTATGAGTTAGAACAAGACACAGTTGGTTCTATTCAAGGCTCCTCAATCAACCATTTCTGTTAAAATTAATGAAAACACTACTGTTATGGAATTTGATCCCGGTGCAAGAGTAAGTAAAGAAATATTAAAGTACAAGTGCAGTGCCTATGGCCAGTAGCCAGGTTAAATTTTCCCACAATATTTATTCCTCCTTTCCAATTACTTTTCTATCTTGTTTTAATTAGATCTGATGGATGTCTTAGGCTGAAATATTGACAAAAAACAAAACAAACTGACATATTTTGTTTCAGACCACACCACTAATAACCCTAATGTTCTTGATTTTCTTCACAGTCAATCTCCATTAAATTAAAATAACATAATTATAATAATACAATGCATCATTAGAAATCAAGTATCTTCTATTGGGTTGTTTCACATGAAATGTCCGTTTTTTATAGTTTCTGAAATACATAAAGGATTTTGCAGGTCTCTGTTGTTTTCTTCCGAATGTTTACATATTTAAAGTAAACAGTTACTAATCCTCTACCTTTGTATTATAAACATTAGCTTCCCAATCAATTACCCACTTTTTGTATACCACACTTTTTTTTTTCGAGTAATATTTTTGTACGAGTTTAAACTCGGCCATTCAGCAGCTGAGGCCGCTAGAAATATTTGCAAGACGTTTGGGGAAGGGAGTGTTAATGAATGGACCATTCGCCTTTGGTTTGCTAAGTTTTCAGCTGAGGATACCGACTAGGGAAACTAGCCCCGAGGAAGACCTCCGTCCGTAATAGACAACGATGTCCTCAAACATACAGTAGAAGGAAACCCCAAACTGTTAAAGGACTCTCAGCACAACTAAATGCAAGTGCATCTACCGTTTCCAGACATTAAAAGTGTATTGGGAAAGTAAAAAAGCTCGATACATGGGTACCTCATGATCTCAATGAGCGGCAGCAAGACCCATGTTTCAAAACATACCGTGCAAAAATTGAAAGAACTGGGCTACGAAGTTCTTCCGCACCCACCATATTCTCCCGACTTGTCTTCAACAGATTACCACCTGTTCAGGAATTTAGACAACTTCGTCAAAGGAAAACTTTTTGGAAATTATGATCAAGTGAAAAGTGCATTTTCAGATTTTTTTTCACTTCAAAGCTCAGAGTTTTTCAGTTCAGGGATAAAAAAGTTGGTGTCACGTTGGGAAAAATGTGTAGAGAAAGAAAGTAAATACTTCGAATAAAATTATCTTGTTTTCATATCGTATTTTTAATAAAAATCCTTTACCTTGAAAACGGTAATTTCATGTGACACAACCCAATATTTAGGTTAATAAAATAAAACAATAATTTGAAAAATACACGTACGTGGAACTATAGGATGTTCTGTATTCCTAGTGAAAGTAAATAGCATTGCATAAAACAATATGGATGCAACTAAAACACCACTAGAAATATACAAAAAAGTTTTCTCTGGTTTCTTTCTATCATTACAGCATCCCCAAACTCCAGACCAGTTTCCTCGAGTGGTATTCATCTAAAAAATAATAATAATAATGGCATTATTTTTAAAATGAATAAAAAATGACCTTAACCCTTAAAAGGGATTGACAAAAAAATATGTAATTAAATGTAATTCAAAGCAAAATATTTTGATTTGTAATGAATTTTATTAATAAAACTACGACCTTCACTAACACTAGATCATGCACAGTATACACTTCAGAAACACCTTTCCTAAACGGATCCTAGAAATAGGGGTATAAATCACCCTAGTTGTCCAGAGGAAAACAGGACCTCTACAGCTGGGCAAATCAAACTCATTGCTGAGTACAACGGATTCAAAGCAAATAAACTTGTCTCGATCAAGGCAACTACACCCTGAAAGGTATAAAAGAAGCAGAGAAAAGAGAAGAAGAATACAACTAAATCAATAATAGGTAAAAGAAAAATAATGAGATTAAAAGTAAAATTTGCTACAGTCTCTCATGAAGGTGAAATGTGTGCATTTATATATTTATCATTATGCTCCACATTGAAAGGAAATATTACCTTTGTGTTTTTTAATTAATGCAGAATTTTTTTCTGAGGATGTGAATTGATAATAGCCATTAGAGAAGCATTCCCAAAATATTTAAAAATCCAAAGGCTGGTTAAAGGAACAAAAAAAAGAGAAAGAAAACAGTCTATTCTGTACTTTATGATCTCCACCCACTTTATGAGTTCAACTTCCTTACCCACTATGGTTTTTATATTAGAAGTACCAAGTCTTAAGTCCTTCTTTCTACCATTTGAGTCTTGTTTCAAGGCTCCTTCTTAGACTTCTATAAATCTATATTACTTCCATACCAGTGACTGGCCCATCAGAAGACCCAAGGTAGGTCAGCTGGTGAATTCACCTTCAGCTAGCAGAATGGCTCTCATTACCTCTTAAGGAAGGTGACCCAAGGGTATGCACAATTAATGTCAGTGTAAATATATAGTGTCCAGTTAAGATGTGATGTGTGCACTGGGATACACAGGGAATTGTAAATAAAACTGTTAATTTCAAACAATTAACCCTTGAGTATTTATAGTAATAACACTGCAATCATGGAAAATTAAATTAAGTTTTACTGAGTATTAGAGCACTATTAATTTTTCCACAAATAGTTCAAATAAATATTACTGAAACTTATCACTAATAAATAAATCATTTGGAAACTGACCAAATCAACAATATCCATACAGAAATTATTTTGACCAGTATCAGCTCTCATATTATCATATATTTCATTCAGTGAACGATATTGTTTTAAACAGTTTTTACAAGTATCATTAGGAGAGTCAGCAACACATTTGCTTAATTCTGATGATATATTTAGAATTTGTGACACTACTGGATTTAAATAAGGCTGCTTGTGATCCTCAAAAACAAAACAACCTAAAAACAAAAATATTTTAGAAAGAAATAGAATGTTCTAAATTATTGTTATAATGACATATATTTACTGTCACAAAATGCTCTTGACCAAAGTTTATCAGCATAATCAAAACCAGATTCAACAACTTGCAGCCTATCAAGATTAATTAGTTTGTCTCTACAAGTGTCACCTTCCATAACTTGTATCTAAACAAATTAGAAAAACAATATTCGTACAATTGAAAAGAATAAGAATTATAATAACATTTGTATTATTTTTCCCTCACATTAAGAATACTGTAGTAAATGGTTTTCACATCAATATAAATGGAAACACAATCTTGACATAACTTTATGGGCCTAGCATTTTTAATAGCGCAGAAGGTGAAATTTCCAGATAAAGTAGCAAAACTTATTAACATCTCCTCACATGTAGATGATACTTCGACCTTATTCCTATATTTATAAATAACAGAGTAAAAGTGAACAATTATGAATGAAACCAACAATTGATAAGCACAATTAATTATTATATTTACATATCAGTGTCCACTTCAAATGATAGACAAAACGAATCCCAGCAAGTGGTTAGTGCCATCACTGCGGTAAACCAACCAAAGCGAGATAACATATTAAAAATATTTGATAAAAAATAAATATTCAAACTTCTTATCAGTATCTTTAAAGGCAAAGATGTGCGAGATATCTTGGTATAGTTCAGTAATTAGCCGTTCTTCAAAAACCTCTCAGTATATTCCAAGGAGTTTGTACAACTATTACAACCTCCTTGGTATATTCGAACTCGAGGTGTTTACATATTAGAAAGGCGGGCTCGTTCCAGGAGGAGCAATATAGCGAACAATCCTAATGACGCCACTGGTCCTTAGTCCTATGTTTTGTTTATGGCTGTACTTAGTCCTTGTCGTAGGTCAGTGCGCTATTGAGGGGTTTTGGATTCGTTTTCTGTTTAATAGTTTTTTGTGTTATTTGAAGTTTTAAACTTAAAATATGTCTATAAAACCTTGTGCATTTGGTGTTTATAAAAAAGATGATCAAGATGAACATTTTACAGGGAAGGTTATAGTTGGAATATAGTGATAATTTGATTGTGCATAATGATTGAAACTATGCACTTTTCGAATTATTGAAACAATGTAATAAAATGCATGTGTAAAAAAAAAAAAATCCAGAGGACAATTTATAGTTTATTAAAGATGTATACACTCACCTCTATCTTTTTGTTTTATTTATATATTTTAGATTATATTGTTGGCATAAATAAGTGCATAATTTGTATATAATGTCCTATTAAATGCAAACATCAAATATATTCCAATAATCAACATTTTAACTGTGAAATTTATTTGGAGATCCATCCTATTTTATGCAATTATTTGTTTTTGAGGCGAAATCAGAAGTAAAATTCTGAATCATCTAGTAATTATTATTATATTAAATTCTTCTTTATTTAAAACTATTGAAAGTAAATATGAATATTAGTGTGTCCTATAAGTTTTTCCTCATTGAATAGTTGGGAAGTCTCAACAATTTTGGAAATAGAGATGGTTGATTGAAATGAGGCTTTCTGGTAGAAGTTTATTGAGCAGATGGTTTTTTTTGTAGTACAGTAAATCAACCTCAAACAAAAAAAAAAAAAAAAAAAAGAAGGAAGAACTAACAGAACACCCTAATATATTGGGTTGATGCAAAATTAATGCAGGCTTTTAGTAGGTATTGTAAATACGCCATATCTTTACTTTAACCATATATATTTAATCAAAATAATTTCCATCTGAATCAATGCACTTTTGCCAACGTTCAACAAGCTTTCTTATTCCACCAGAAAAAAAATCCTAATCCCTGGACTCAATGAAATCACGAAAAGAATTTTCAATGTCGTCCTGGTTTTGAAAATTTTTCTCCCTCAAAAAGTTGTCCAGATGCCTGAAAAAGTGGAAGTCTGTAGGAGAGAGGTCAGGTGAATAAGGCGGATGTTGGAGAACTTCGTAGCCCAACTCGTGCAGTCGTCGAAGCGTTGGTTGTGCAACGTGTGGTCTGGCGTTATCGTGGAGCAGGATCGGCCCCTTCCGATTCATCAATGCTGGGCAAAGACGTTGCAATTTTTGAGTTCCGAGTTCCGCCGCCATTTCTCGTGTGGTTTTGGTTGGGTCTTCTTCCACTTTTGACCTCAGCTGGTCGTTGTCCAGAGCAAGATGACGGCCCCGACCTTCCTTGTCTTCGAGGTCGAAATCTCCTCTGCGAAACTTCTGGAACCAACGCTGCACCGTGCACTCATTAATAGCCCCCTGACCCCACACTTCATTAATATTACGAGCCGTTTGCGCAGCGCTGCGCCCTAATTTAAATTCGTAAAAATAAATTTGACGAAAATCGCACTTTGACATTTTCGATTCAAGACCTTTGAACACACTGAACAAAACGATTTTACTAAACAAATTCATGGTGAAAGAGAGGGTATTAGATAAGGTTTGTTTTGGTATAATAATGATCAATGTTAGGATTAGCTTTGTTTACACAATTGGAATTAAGATATTGCAATAGAGGAAACCTGCATTAATTTTGCATCAACCCAATAATTAACTATGTATTATTGATGTGTATCTGAATTGAATAAGTAATATATTATAAATTGCATTAGTAATTCATTTGTATATTTTGCTTTTGGCTAATATATTTGTTATATATTTTTATCAGTTAATCTTATCAGCCCTGTTTCATAGAATATTGAAAAAGAAAAGTTGATAACCCTAAATGTTTTTTTCCCAAGAAGAGAATCGGAATTTACAATATTTTCAACAGAAATTAAGAAATAGGTCCAAGACAATTTATCATAGCTACATAGTGTAAAAACAATTTTGTATAAGGTATATTAGGAAAGATATTTTTAAAGCTGTATTAAAACTATATCCTGTCTATACCTATAAAATGAAAATTGAATTCAATAATGAAATTTATTATTTGTAACTACCAACATTTAAATTTAAAAAAAAGAAAAAAAAAGAAAAGAAGATGGACAAAGGACTACATAAATGCATTAATACAACTAAAGTAAACATTTATTTACTTAAAATTATGAATCATACCATTTTAAGATGTATGAATTAAAGTGGTTTGCAAAACAAGAAATATATAAGTAAATACAAATAATCACAAATAGCTGAATATTAATATTTCCTATTACATTTCAGAGAGAGTAAGATAATCAAGAAAATGAAATATAATTCCAGTAGCTAGTTAAAGTTTTGGAACTATAACTGCAGGATGAAGCAGAATTAACAGTGATTTTTAAAAAATGTAAAAAATAGATAATTAAATACAATTAAAAAAAAATAATCAATCCCCAAGTCTTTCCTCTTATACCCTAAAATAAAAAACCCTATTCTGTTTCACCAAATAGTTTCTTTTTCACAACTGGACTTCCATTAAAACAATATAACACATATAACAAGTAACACATATAACAAGTAACACATAGTCAGGTAAAATTATTGTGTGTACTTAATTTAACAAAACTAATATACCAAGTTTCCCTCATTTATCAAGAATAGATTAGTGATGTTACATCCAACATTTTAATGTTTAAACATGGCTGTACATGTTTCTATTTGCATAAATAATCAAAATATTTTATAATTATGAATGGTAAGGCGCAATATTGAGGTAAAAGGTGTATGTGTCTAATTTCATGTTAATTTAATTTAGTCTTAAAATGTGATTTAATTATTTCCATTTCATGAAAATAGTTACAGACCAATTAATTTATATACCTACAAAAGTAGTATTTTATAGTTTTTAAACAGTAGAAAAATACATTTACCCAATAACAACATTTCTGTATAACATTTGTTTCTTTTTTTGCTATTAATTTCCTTATTAGGTATTACAATTGTGTAAATGTAAAGTGATATTCCTATAGCCCAATGGTGTGAGTTGCCCCTAGCACTTGGAAGTATCTATTGACCTCATTGATTAGTACAAGTGTGAAAATGTATAAATTATAGAGAGGTAGCTGCCCTTGACTAACCAGAGTGGGAGTGTCAAGATTCATTTCATTGGACCGCAATGAAATAAATGTTAACTGACCCAGGTGGGAATTGAACCCACACAACTTCAAACCAGGAACTTTAGTCCATCACTTTATTACAATTGGCCTTTATATCCTCCATTAAAAATAGGCAAAGCAACAACAAATCAAGCAAATTTCAGAGGAAGAAAATGCTAGCAAATACAATTTTTCGTTGTTTACAATCCACATTTTTTAAATAAGTAGACTATCAACAGATATGTGATATATACTTAATATTTATTTAAGTAAAAGAAAAAAATAAACTATTAGCAATATCCAACACATTTTATAAGGATCACTTAATTATTAATGCTTTGAATTCTATGGAAAATAATGCAGGATTTTAGGTTTTTCTTTTAATACCTCTCTATACATTAAACTGTATAGGTTTAACTGATTATCCATTGGTATGAATGTCAATACTTATTAATCCTCCTCGGGACCAAAAATGAGGCTAAATATTCAACAGTGATCAGAAAAAATTTTAAGAAGGATACTTCAGCCTGGAAGACTAAGGTCATGGAATTACTTCTTCCCTTGATGTACTGTCGCCTTTGGCAAAAGAATATCTTAGCCCAAATGTTTGAGAGCTTAAAGAGAAACTCGATGTAAGCAAATCCACCATCGATGAATACTTCAAGGCAATAGGAAAGGAGAAAAGACTTGAAAGTTGAGTTCCCCTAACAATTTAAACGACTGCAAATAAAATCAGCATTATCAAAGTTGTGCCTCACTTCTTTGCCTAAACAAAGATCCATTTCTGTCCTGAATTGTTATTTGTGATAGAAAGTGGATCTTGTAAAACAGCAGAAGTTCTGGGCAATGCCTCAACAAAGGGGGAGTACAAAATTTTCCAATTCCCCAACTCATCAAAAAAGCATGATGGTTACTGCTCAGTGGGTGCTTCATTTGATTTTATTCAGTAAAGCTTGAATTGAAATCCCGGAATTGAATTCCAGTGCAACCATCTATTCTAAATCATATTGAAACAGAATTTAGTAATGCATCAGAAATCGGCAATAATGAAACCTTTGGTCAATCAAAATGTGCTCCTTCTGTGGCATGACAATGCTAAATCACATACCTCAAGTGTATAATCAATCAAGTGTGACAAATTAATTGATCAAAGAGCCATATTTTGGTTATCTGAAATCATAAATTCTTACAATTCCAAATTCTGTTAAGAGGATATACAATAGCTGTCAAAACATTGCCAGAAATGTATTGAAATTATACAAAGGATGGAAACTATTCTGATTAATAAACAAATTTTTATTTATTTTAAAACCATATTCTTGCATTATTTTCCAGAAAACCTAATAATAACATAATATATCTAAGAGTCAAAGGTAAAATGACACCAAAACAAATCAAATAGCAGTAACACAAACTGAATTTTGCAGCAGTTATACCAAATTTAATCTTAAAAACCAATGTGTAAGATGATTAGAGATTACTTAACACAGAAATTAAATCCCAAAGCACTTAATGCCATGAATTTACAATTTAAATATACACTAAAATTTCAAGATCACACTTAAAAAATGCCAGATATATTAATATTCAACTTAATTAAGAGTATAACAGGACTGAACAAATAAAATTATTTACATTGCCTGTAAATATCATATATTAAAAGTATAATTTCATAAGACCAAAAAGAGTTAAATATTTAAACAGCTCAAAGTATAATTTAGAACAATAGTGAACAATTTTAAAAGAAAAAGAAAACATTAAAAATTATAATACATTTTAAATTATCTTATGTCAACAAGTAAAATTATTTTAAATAATGTTTTTGCCAGATATCTATTACGTAGTTATGGAACCACAAATTCTGTTGAAAGTAGAAAAAAAAATACAAGGTGAACAGATAAAAGTACTATGTACAAAAACTTAATTTGTGATCATCAAAATAAAAATTGAATCAAAGAATCATAAATGAATTGCCATTCCATCTAACACTATCAAATGCATGAAGATTTTTAGAACAAAATGCAGCAAGCAATTTGGTATCTAAACCAGAGTCTTTGAGACTTTCCATACTGAATGCATTTGTTTGCTTTGAAGGTGAATTTTTAATTTCTTCATTGGGACCTAAAAAAAATAATTAATAATTAAAATATCACATTTTTTGTTTATTTAATTTACCAGAAGCATATTGAAAATGAAATCTTATCAACAAAAAATCTAGGATTCTTGAAAGTGAATGCACCAAGAGATATAAAAAATATTAGTGATGGATAGTAATTGTACAAAAAATTAAATGATCAAAAAAATAAAGAAAAATTAAAAGATCTTTTTTCTTCTTTCAAAATAAGTAATAATCATATTCTTAATAAATAAATAATTATAATAAATGATGACAATAGTTTTTTTTTTAACCTTATCAAGCCTTTTTTTTTTTGCAATAAAGGATTTAAAGAGCTATGTTTTAAAAGAACTTTTTTTATTAATATCAAATGCTCTTGAAGTTTGGTCAACCAGTTTGTATATTTGACAACCCTAGTATATCTTTATGTATTTTTAATTCAATGTCCTCAGAATATTAAAAAAAAAATTGAATACAATGGTATGTTACATCATAATAATTAAAACATACATGTCTCTTGAAAATATCAACCAAATCACTTATTTCACATATAAAAAGATAAATAACAGATTTACATTAAAATAAATTACAATAACATTAGTTTTAATATTTAGTCAAAAAAATTTCAAAAATAAATTACCAAACACTGTTTTGAATATTGGTGATATCAAATCTAGTGTCATGTTTTCTACATGTCATAAACAAAAGATAAATAAATATGCTTCTTTTAATTTACAGTTATGGTTGAGAGTTCAAGATGTTGACTTAAAAACCTACTAATTTCTAGCAATTATGAAATATAAGTTTCCAAAACACAATTTCACAAAACCAATAATACTTATAATTTCTACTATAATAAATTGATGTGGAAATGTAAAAAAGTATAAGTTTCCAGAACACAATGGTGATAGACACAGGATTCTAACAATAGCAATGTTAAGGAAATATTATAAAATTACATTTAAGGACAGAGGAAAGACACATTGATCCATGAAAAGTAAATTAATCAATTAAAAATAAGGATTTTTAGCTAAAAAAACAAGCTACTCCCTTACGTAATATCTAAAAGTAATAATTTAAAATTTTTACCTTTGCAAAGCGTATAAGCTTTGGTGAAATCAACATTTGCAAATGTTACTGAAAAAGTCTCAAGATTTTCTTGAAGTATATTGCACAAATTTTGTACAGTATTTGGAAGTATTGGCCCACGTACTTCAATAGTATAAAACCTCTCATTATCTTGTTTCACTGTGCTTTCTCTTACCTACAAATTTGTATTTCTACTGTTAGTTAAACATATAATAACTGTAAATTAAAATATTTGCCAAGTTACTATAAAAGACATTACAAGAAAATAGGAGAATGAGAAAAAAATACTTGATTTTTTTTTTCTTCCCAGCATTGCTTTAATCAATTGAAGCAGGTTTCATGGGGATTGAGCACCACTTCTAACCTACATAATTTTTTTTAATTTCAACTTAGAACAATTTATACAACAAAGACTGGGTTTAATTCTAGGATTTTTAAATAATGAACATTACTAAAGCTCTCTATAACTAGTTCAGAGTCATCCTAAACAAAATATATAATTCTTGAAGATATGTAATAGATGCATATATAGAATGAAGGTTCAAGATAACAAAAGCTATATCATGTGATAGTTATAGGAACTGGAATAACAAATTAAAATTGCAGTGCTCTGCTAAGCCAGAAGTGTTGCAGTCTACAATCAGTGTAACATATGTTTTGTTTGTTCTTTTAGGTATCAAGTAGCATAATTGAATTTGGTATGTAGACAATTCAAAGTGCATCGTCCAATCTCCTTATAGAGATTTCGTAACTCTGGGGGGAGAGCGTCTTGGATTCAGTACATACATGCATACATGCTCTACCACTAAGCCTGCCTCCACTTAAGAAGATAAACTTTATAAAGACTGAGAGGATGGTCTTCTGCCCCCAATGTCAATCCAGGTCTCATATGATAGAATACATAATAATTTATCACAGCCAGACACCAACTCGGACTTGAGAATAGAAGCACAACACCCTAGCCCGTTCATTTAATCAATATAAAGAAAATAAATTTAAATGATTATTGCTGTGCTTTGATTACCTTCAGAGGTAAAAGGGATCCTCCAGTAAAAGCAACAGGAGAAATGAGTGTAGGAGGTAGCCCGCCAGAGGCCAGTAGTAGCTATTGCAGATTTACAATTAATTAAAAAATTAAAAAGTGCGTGAACCTCACAACCATCCACAAGAACGAGTGAATCATCATTTTTGTCTTCATTTTTCAGCAAGGAAGCTTCCTAAAACAAAAACCTTCAAATAAACATGACTATTATTCTAAATAACTAGTGAATTTTATAAGACCATGGGGGTAAGTACAAGTTGAGAAAATGTAATTGTAAATGGCTTTAACAGCATTCATTCTCTGATTATGATACATGTTATTTAAGAGGGGGAAGAAAGGGGGAGGAATGCCTTATTTTTATTGGATATGTTTACTGGTAAGTTTTTAAGTAAAATTATTAAAAATAACTTGCCAATGAAATATGGACCTTGTAAATGCTTTAAAAAAACAAATGAATTTAATAAGGGTTAGGCTTCAGGTCTAAAATAAATAAATTGATAAAACTCTTGAGGAAGAGCATTGTCAAAAACATCATAAGAAGGTAGAATTGTGAATTTTTGACTTATGTTGAAGCAATCATAACATAAAAGTTTACTTGTTTGAATGTGAAGTGACCTCGAAAAGTTAGAGTGTTAGAAGAAAGCAATAATGTATCTTATACTATGGTAATCACAACAAACTTTCTTGGTTAGTTTAGAACTTCAGAATTATAAATGAACTATACATTATTCAAATTTTTATTTAACTACAAAATAGTTTAATATTTGACATTTATAGGCTAAAAACTCAAGAGATAACCTTTCAGTGCATCTAATGCTTGTTACTGAAACAAAAATCAACTAATGTATGCCATTATTAGGGATTAAAATTTTAGTAATTTTCCCTCAAAACCTACTTAATTACAACCAACTTTGGAATATCAAATAATAAAAAGAATGAGAAACAAAGTAGCTGTCTGGAGTTTTGGTAGAACTTTTTTTCTTTTTACACCTTAAGCTGATTTAGGCTTACCCCATTAAGTTCACTGTTGATTTATTAGAATATAACTAATTTCTTGCAATGTGTAGAAAAGCTTCCACTTTAAAGTTAGTAATTATGGAATGGATAATCAGATATTTCACAATTTGATACCTCGGCAGTTTTAATTTTTCCTATTTCTGATTCTGCAATGCCAAGACTTGCTAGCCAGTCTTTTTCCTCTCTTTCATCTTCCTCTTGTTCAACTTCTTCAGTTTCTTCTTCCTCTTCTTCTTCTTCATTTTCAGAGGTGCCATTACTTCTCCTTTTCTTATTATTATCTCTTAATGGCATAGTGAAATTGATTCCTATTTTGAAAAGAAATAATAAATATAGAAATAACGACAGGTTCAATAACTAAAACTATAATATATCAGACAAAATATCGATTAATACTTGAACTAAGTATTTGTCATACTGACGTAAATTAATATGGAAGTTCTAACGATCAACATTAAACAATCACCACGTAGTGAGACTGAAAAACAGATGTTTGAAGAAGAATATAACTAAGAAAGAATATGCCTCTTGGTAAGCCATACTTAGTGGTATTTTAAAAAAATTAAACAGAATGGACCAGTTGTTATCCTTGGCTTAAGAAAGGTATAATTCATTTCCGCCCTTTAGTTGTAATCTATGTACTTTTAAGGTAAAGATAATTATAATGCTATATTACAAATTTAAATAGTAATTGATTCTTTTAGAATAATAAAAACGTGAAAAATAAAAAAATACCATTTTTGAATCATTTTTTTGGACTAAAATTTCAAAATTATGATAGAATAGAAGAATACTGAAATGTCTGATATATATATATATATATATAAAAATAACCTGTTTTATCAATTCAAAATTTCAAAGGACTGTATATATTTTAATCCTGTTCAATACCTAATAATCCTTGAGAGCATTTTCTAAGCTTGTTTAATCTCATTTGACTTCTTAAAAAATAAAAAACCTCTGTTAAGTTATTTGTTTAAAAGTAGAAACATGACAGTTTACTACGAAATTCTCATCATTTTAGAGCATTACTGGAAAACAATTTTTACAGCCACTGAAGCAAATCATGAAATTATTGAATATGCAGGGAAATGTGTCCTTGACAAATACCATACGTGACGGTGGTTTAGGTTTAAAAAGTTAGCAACAGACGTTGGAAAGGAAGGATTCCAGATGACCATTAATGGAAATTGATGAGGTTCTGCAGGAAACTGTTGAGTCAAATCTGTCCATCCACAGTACTCATGAACTTGGCAGGTAGTGTGGCATGTCAAAAAATACTGTTAGTTGCAATATACTCTTCATGTGGAAAGAGAAAAAGAGATGTATAGATTGGTCTCTTACGAACTTATTCCACAATTAGCTAGAGGTTAGAAATTTGTGAAAATTCCTTTTGATATGTGATTTTACCAGAAGATTGTCACCTGTGATGGAAAGTGGGTTTACTGGGGAAATCCGAATAACTGTGACCAATGTTAGATCGTGGTCAAACTGCTAATCCAGTTGCTGAAAGGAGGAGATTTGAAAAAAAAAAATCCATGCTTTGCATTTCGAATGTGTTATTCATCCCAAGTTTGTTCTTAGTGTTGCTTTATGAATCTGAACTCAACTGTGAACAACTGGACAGATTGTATGGGGAGTTGTCAGAGCATTATTCTGCTTTGATCAACCAAAAAGTAGTTTTATTCTCCAAGATAATGCACGGTCCTCACACTTCCTGTAGAACCAAAGAAAAAATTAAAGAATTTCATGGGTTAGAACTCCTGCCTCATCCACCATATAGTCCAGACCTCACACATTGATTGCTATTGCTCATTTTCTTCAAGGGAAAAGTTGATAATTTTGAGGAAGCCTGAATTCCGGTCCAAGAGTTTTAAGCGTGGGATCAAGCCATTGACTAGCAGATAGCAAATAATTGACTGTAGATAAAAATGGACTATACTTTGAGTATTAGTTGTATAATAAATCAAAGAAATAATAATACAAATATTTGGTTGAAAAACCATCATTTTTTTAATACATCCCATTATCTATATATACTACAATTTTTTTTTAATCAAAATATTTATAGCTATTCCTGAGGCTGCATCTCCAATTCACAAAATTCAATGCAATAATAAAAAACATTTTCTAACAACAGAGTTCCATAGCAAAATCTAAAAATGTACAAGACTCTACATTTTTTAAAAAGTATTTACCCTCTCCTCTTAGTAGTTTTCGGAAACCTCCAGAAGTGGGACAAACATAAGCTGTTGTTTCTCCTATTCCGTTAATTCCTGCTGCTCGAAATAAACATGTGAAAGTATTTGCAACCACATAAAAATAGGGACAATGTCTTGTGCGCACAAGCTATAAAAATAAATAATTATTAGATACTTATTTAACAAAAGAGAAAGTTTAAAACTATTATTTATTATAATTTAAATAATACAATACAAATAATGTAAAATATTTCTTTAACATTTTAACATTCATTATGCTAGCTAGCTTGATTTCTAATGTGTGGTAACTAAATATACTTCCATATACAATATACATATTGAAGAACAAATAATACCAATGATATTTTGCTAATGAAATTGGTTATTTTTTTTTTCTCCCAAGGTGAAAAGGTGTTTGGTTTAAGTGTACAGTCATATCAGACCATTTTTGTCATTGTGAATACAATTTTTATCTGTGAGAATATGAATATGCCCAACATTGATGATTTAGAACTGTAACATGAAGATGAAGGAACTATAAAATAAATGCTTGAAATGTTAATAATTATTGAGCCAGTTGCGTCAGTTGTTGCTGAGCCAGGAAGTAGAACAAAACTAAGGAGGTAAGATGAAGAAAATAGATTCCTCAAGTGATTACTTTAGAGTAAATAAAAGGACTGTAGTAATTGAAATACAATCAACATAAATTAGAAATAATTTTAAAATATGTTACAGATAAGAGATAAATAAATTAAATACCTGAAAAAGAGAACGGAAACTATTTGACCAGTCCTTATATAAAGATTCTTTTACCATAGGTGAAAGAGGAAATTGTTGTTTATCAGCTTTTCTCAAAGAATGTCTCGGATACAAATCCAGCCAAGGCAACTGAGGATGCTGCCAAAAAAGGCAACTTTGGTGAAACCTAGAATTAGGACTGCTGTCAAGGCCTGCACCACTCCTCTCATTATTAAACTCCAAGCAACGGACAAACCTGTTGAAATTTTTTTATGAAAATAAAATAAATCACTCAGATAATTGATTGTACCATAATAAGATAATTCAGTTTGAAACATATCTATTAAAAATAACATGAATGAATACTGTGCTAGGCACTGAAACTCTTGTTACAACATAATAAATAATATGAAACTGATGATTGGTAAACATTATTTACTTTAATATAAATATTTACTTTAAAACAAATATATTTTCCATTTTAGTAGAAATATAAAAACACGTTAAGTTAACAAAAATATTAGCAAAGACTGAAACAGTAATACTATTTTTTATTTAGCACAAATGAAATAATCATCTAATTGATTAACTTCACAGTAAACAATTGGTCCATTGACATGTTGGAGAAAAACATCATTGGGCAACTGACAGTCATAGAAATTAGAGTGGTGAGGATTATAGCTAGGTGTATTTCTGAAAAGCATCTTTAGCACTTGATTATGTTATCAGTTGATCAGTAATGTATTTAGTAATTCAAGACTCGGTTCAGAATAAAAGAAAAAAAAAATATCATAGAATTCATAAACAGAAATTTGTTGATTCTCTTTTAATAGTGAACTTAGGCTCATAATAATTAGTAGTGCACGTATTGTAATTCTATCATGTGACGATACATTAAACAGAACAAGGCCTTAGCCTTTCATAACACAATCACTGTGTGTGACATGGTTCAACACTTGCACATAAAATTATTTCATTTTCCCCATCTATGATTTAATATGAAAACAAAATAAGATAAAAATATGAGATTAACTCTAATTGACTTTGATTATGGGAACTAATTTTTTTGTCAAATTCCAACTCCTTTTCAAGAACTTAAGGACTTACTAGCAACTTTATTCAATTATAATTTTAAAAAATGACTCAATTACCATTAAAAATTCTATAAAACCCAGAGTATCGAACAATACTTCCTTTGACTATAGAATTTTAAGACATATAAAATAAAATTTTAAAAACAAAGAAATAAGAATGTAAGAACAATTATCTTAAGAGAAATTTAATAACAAGCAAGTAAACAAAGATAAATTAAAAATACGTACCCAGTGATACCAGATGCTTCTTCACAAGTTTTGAGCATCTGTGTCCAAGGAAAAGGTTTCAATGAAATAAACCTCATTTTGGTTCTTAAAGTCCAATCAATAGGTAGTGCCTTAAATGAACTTCCATTAATTTCATTTTGTTCATTCTACTAAAAAAATAAGTTAAATAAATTAATAACAGATAATTATTGATACTGCAAAAACTAAATATAACAAAAGGGTATCCTGCCTCAACAGTATCTCTGGAAGAATTCCAAGGGTGTGAATTTAGAGTAGGTTCCAAGTCTTTGGATTCATTGAAACCAAGGATTTCTAATAATGAAGACTCTGTAGGTATTTCAGGTTCTGGTTTAACTCTTTTTAGAAACGGTTCCTTAACTTCTTGGCATCTAAAATCACATAACAAAATTTATAAAGTCAAAGTTTTCTATTTTCAGGGTATTTCTAGTAGTCTCTATTTAACCACATCTTTTAATTAGTCAGTTCCATCAGACTAATTCTAAATTAAGCTATATTAAATTTAAAAAATAGTTAGTTACTTTAAATGCTTAAAAATTGCAATGATATTGTAGCAACATAAAAATTAAAATAAGAATATGATTTTGGTCTAGTTAATGATGAACACAGATCATGAAAAAATAAATTCTTTCAACTTAAACACTCGCTAGACTGAATCATCCCATCTTATTTGTATCCAGTTCATCTGGTACAATTATATTAATCGTACACTAGTCTTTATTATAAAAAAAAACTGAGAACACTGGAAGATCAAAATTTCTGTTGGTTTTATACTAAACCTGGCTTAGTCATAATTTGCAGATTAGTGACTATGATATGGTTAAGAAAAAGTGAGCATACAACTAAAGACTTTATCCGAAAATCTGTTTTTTGGTAAACTTAATGTCAGAGGATTGAACAGAGATGCCTCATCTGCTATAGAAGTCCCATACTACAAAATAAATGTTCATATTCTGTTTATTAACTAATCCCATGATTAATAATGATAATAAACTAATTCTAATGGATATAATTAGTTAAACGTTGAGTTACATGATGACATTAGTCCGGGGTCAGTAAAAATAATCAATTAAAACTATTTAATTGTTGTGTTTTTTACTGACTGCCACCCAGACTAATTTCTTCGTATAAGATAGAATAAATAACAATAGCAAAAACATTTATTAGTAAAATAGTAATGGGCCTTAGCAGTAAATCATGGTTTAGTGGAAAAACTAATATCCATATTGCTTAAGTTTCCTCTACATAATTTTTAGACAACCAATTTACAAATAATTCACTTTGATTTAGCATATTATTTTGTAAATGCATTTTTGAAATTTATGTCTATCCTCTGTGCATGTTGAGAATTTAAAAGCTTATGTACAAATCAAAGCTTGGCAACCACAAACTACTCCTCATCATAAGATATTTATAACTTCGTTTAAAAACAATTAGATCATTCGAAATAATCTTTTTCATAGACATTCATAATACCTTACTTTGAAAATGGATTTTTCCGTTTGACGGAATGATTTGAGGCCACAGTTGTCGTAATATCATGAGAAGGACTTCTGTTAATTCTAGCTAAAAGTGCATTCTGTTTTAAACGGATTTTTCTCTCCCTCATGACATCTTGTGGTTTTTTTCCATTGTGGAGGAGTTCTGGGTGGTACAACTGGACTTCTCGGAAAACGCCTAGGTGACAGTTCATTCATTTTTCCATTCAATAAATATTCAACTTTCAACTAAATTGACATTTCAGCATTTTCATTTTAACTAGGTAAACATTTCAGATTTGGAGGGAACTACACGTCCATCACTATTCGATTCTGAATACAAAGAGCATATTTATTATAGGTGGAATAATCAGAAGTCATTTCTAAATTTTTTTAATTTTGCCAACGTTTCGGCTCAAGCTTGTGAGCCATCATCAGGGATACAAACATCAGAACAAAAGAGATACATATTAATGTGATAATGAAAATTTTTTTGAATGTAGTGACAATAACATTTGAAATAAAACCAAAAATATACCAACGTACTTAAATATTATAGATATAACTAATGATAATATTATAAACAATATGATGATGATAAGCATAAAAACAAAACTTTAGACTTTAATATGAAGTAAAAAATTATATATAAGCGTACCATTACTGAGCCATGTCAAACTATAAACAGAGGAAAACCATAAACATAGGTAGTATAGGGAGGGGTTCGTGTAAAAACCCTGAAGGTTTTTCCCTCTAAATATAAATACTACAGCTTATCTTTTTTTCATAAAAGTTTTGCAAAATTATACAATGGAAAAACAAAACAATATATTTACAATAAGGCTCAAATTTTTAACAGAAAATTTATAAACACTAGAATCTGAGGTATGTAAAAGATCCATGAGGTATATAATCAAAAAAATAAAATAAATAAAAAACAAAAACCAGAAGTGTTATAAACGAAAAGAAAAATATACAGTAAATAAAATACAAATTATACAACCAAATTGTACAATAAAGTAAGAAAGTTATGACTTAAGGAGACGGAAGATGTTGGTATACGAGGGAGAGATTATGCGTTTGTCTGTTTTATGATTGACGAGTACTTGATCTTTTTCCATATGGATGTGTATAGCTTCGGAGAGGAGTAGCTTTTTGTAATTACTTGTCGCAATTACTTATTATTCTTGATGGATTAATTTAAGCTACAATGAGTATATATTGTCCATAGTTAAAGGATTTAACAATTTAAAATGAAGTGATATGCTGTGAATAAAGATAAATAGCTGATATCATGTTATAGGAAAAGGTTTAATCAAAATTTTAGTTCTAAGAGTTCGCTTACTTGTTATATTCCCACACTTTTCAAATTTACTAACTAATCATAATTAACAAGTTTTACTTAATGATGTAGCGGTGATAATGAAGTATCTTTTGCTTCAGAAAAGAATTGGACTTTAAACAATTATTATTGTTTGTAAACCAATTCATAGAACTGAAATTTTCCGTGGAGGTTCGTATTACCACCTGAATGTGCAGTAACACTGGGTTTGGGTAAAAATGGCTTAAACAAAAAACCCGGCAGTACACATCAAAGTTTACCAGTAGACATCGCAAAGGAGGACATCATGCCTTGTTGGATCTACCATCATCTATGCATTTCACTCCAATTACTTTAACTGAGGATAATACCCCTACAGCTGGGGTATTATCCTTATGTAAAACGCCATGGGCTATTACCTGAAAGAACGGAGGACCAATGTTGTGCAACACCATGGTTGACCTAAGGATCTCCTTCTTTTGTGACGAAGGTAGGATGATTCATAGGACTTGATATCGTTTAGGATTTTGAATGGTTGTAAAAAAATTAGTACATTTGATGAATCTTTAGAATTTATTACAAACTATAAAATAAAACCCATTAACATGGTGAAAATATACAGTGATATTTAATTTATGAATAATGAACACTATACGTGGTGACACTTGATAATCTCACTGTCCTATTCAAACTCTATTGATGCACTGACTGATATAAGCCTATAGTTTTCTTTCAATGCCCATTCCTGTTCGGTAGATGTCTTGGGACAAATACTGTATTCCTTATTTTTGATCTGGGACGTGTTAAATCGAAAAAAAGTACTGCACACGTTATGTCGGATATCTAAGTCATGTGGAAAAGAACCTAAAGTTACAATCACTAGTATGATATCCAACATTAGTAAAAATTACAAATTTATTTTCCCTTTGAATAATAAAAATTGAAATTATGTTATAATAATTATATTTAAACAAATGTTTTAAAACTAAAACCGCAGATCATAACTAGTCCAATTCAGCTAATGAGAGTTTCATAATTAAAGGAGAAATTTATTTCTCTTCCTCTTTTGTGCTTTTCAGCGTGATAGTTCCTTGATATATGGATTCCAAAGCCGGCAAGGTCTCTTATGTCACAAAACATTTAAATCCGAGTAAAATTTGCTCTTAGCATGTACTAACTCAATGCTCTTTACAGGAACATCTATATTTTATAACCTTACAAGTGTACTATAACAGTTTAACTTTAACAAATAAACCTAATTTTGTATTGTTGGGTTCGTTTTTCAATAAATTTTGATGTTTTAATGAAATATTTACAAAAAGTACCTCAGATTACTTTTTTAAGCTAATGGCTGACGATAAAGTTACTTCATTAGAAGAAGAAACTAGTAATCCTGATAATAAAGATAAGGAATCTAAGACTTTTGACAAATCTTCATTACGTTATGAGGATGGGAAATGTTTTTATAGAGGTTTTAAGAAAAATAATTAATGATTAATTCATTGAAGATGCAGATTCTCAGAGTTTTCATTTTAGGATTTGATTTCAGATCCTTCATCAGGAGTGGATTATGAATGGAAAGAAAGTTCTAGAGAATGGGTGACAAATACTAATTCAGATCCTAGTGATTATGTCTTTGATGGTGAAACCTATGTTTATACTGACAAAAAAACAAGTAATTACAACTTGTGATTTAATTTTTAGTCTATTTTGTTATATGAATTCAATTTTGTGACATGTATGTATGGACACTTTTTATTAATTATGTGTATAGATTGGAGAAAAGTTGATTTAGGAAGCAGTCATCAAAACCCTGAATTAAGTAGAAATAAATAAAATAAAGTAGAAATAAATTAAGTTTTCTACTTAATTAAGTTTTTTGATGAATGCACTCGGAATCAACTTCTCCTCAATATTCTCCTTATGTTATGCTCATATCAGTTCAGTGTCTGTTTATTGGGCCTTGTAGTTTCTATAATTTATTTTTTATTTTTATGGTTCAAGTCTTTTATAGGTGTTTAGTTTTATATAGGCTTGAATACATCCATTTAGAAAGATACTAGATTTTTATAAGATAGTTTGATTTGTTCCTTCTATGATATACTCATAGAAGTTAATTTTCCCTCTCTCTGAGAATGCATATTTTTTTTCTAGATGCTAGTTATAAATGGGATAAAGAAAATAATAAGTGGGTGCCAAATGAAGGTATTACACTCACTAAATCCAAAATAAAAAGCAGTGAAAATGAGGAAGAAGTAGATACTGATGACGAAGAAAAGGAAGTCATACGGCAAGATATGTCCAAAGGTACTTATGGCACTGATGGAAGTACACTCACTTATACTGACCCCAATGATGGTTCGGTTTATGTTTGGGACAAAGAGAAAAATGCTTGGTTTCCTAAGGTAGGTTTTAAGCAATATATAATTCAAAATTTTAAATTACGCATTATAGCTCATTCACTAAGGTTGTATTTTCATTAAAACAGAAATCATCTTATATATTTTTGTAAGTTTACTCATTTGACTTCACTTGATGTTTCTGTGGCTAAACGGACAATGCAACAGCTGGAGTCTTTAGTTTTGTCAATTCCAGGGTTACTTAATATTGGGATCTTTAACGATTACTTGTCATGAGACATGCTTGGGATCACCCTTTGAAGGACAGCATAATCAAGGATTATTTACTCACTTAAAAAATTGTTGGGCCATCTGCCTTGTTTGAACCCACAACCTTGAGCATACTTTGCCAGCAACTACACCACAGTTGACTCCATCATGTACAAATAATTTTTTTTTTCTTCATTGGTATGATTAGTAATTAAGTTTGAATTAAATAGCGAATAAGTCTTCAATATTTATGATTTATTTCTTGGCTTGATAAAGTATAAAGCCTGCAAAATATGTTATATGATTGAAACTTTATTGTATAAGAAAATATATACAAATGTCCTCTTCATAAATATTATCTGTATTACCTACTTACTGTGTATTGGTCTGATTTTTTTAAATTAAGTGAAACATATCATAAACATATATTTCTTATTTTGTTATCATTTTGTTCTAAACTATTTTTAGTTTTCAAAATAATAATATAGTTATAATATTATTGCTCATAATGACCATTGACCAGTTCTATTAATCTTTTTTTGGTTGGATATTGAAGCATACCTCTCTTATTTACAATTCCACTTGGTAAAAGGGAGATTAAATGGTCATTAGATTTATATATTGTTTTGTATAATTTTTTTATATTTTAATTTTTTTTTTATTATGCTACCATAAGAAGGATCTAAATTATTAACATATATTAAATTATTTATTGATCATTTTAGGTTTTCAGCTATAAATATAGGAATTGGAGTTAGTCAATGAGTAGGAAACTACTACTAATCTCTGGTTAGTAGTCTGTTTCTCTGGTTCAAGTCTGGCTAAAGCAGGACATTTGTTTATTATGTAATATCAGCCTTGCATCAATCCTGAGTTCATGATACCCTCTTGTGGCTAACCCACCCACATTTATTATTTAGGTACCCTTAATTGGGAAAAAATGTGATCGTGCAGCGTGTTCTTGACTAAATTACCTTCTTTAACAGCTGTTGGTAAAAAACAGTTCGGATCCTTACTTTGTTCTGAACCCAAGACTTCATGGGTTGCAGTGAATTTTCATTGTTAGATAGATGGATTCTATTATTCTTTGTTTAGTAATAATGTTATCTCATTTCCATATCTCAGCATTTTAAAAATGATTACTTATACGTATGTATTTTTAAAGTTGCAATTTTATTTATAGTGTTGAATTTTGCATTCAAACCATTGTGAAGTTTCTTTACAATACATGAAGGATCTTGGATTCAGTTCATTATTCGTACTGTTTCTAGGCCAGATGATTAAGCTGAGATCAGGCTCTGAAAAACTGGGTTTATCCCCAATTTTCAGATAACCACTTTATATAGGCTGGGTGTGCCCCAGGAGGCTCTCCCTATCCTGGGTTACCCCACAGCTGAAATAACGGAATAAATCATTATTTTGCAATAGCTGGAATTCGAACCCATGGCCTAGAGAACAGTAGACTTGTTTACAATGAAGAAGGATGAGATAGTCAAGGTGGCTGTCAATGACTGATTTTGAAAAGTATTGGGTTGTTTCACATGAAATGTCCGTTTTTATAGTTTCTGAAATACATAAAGGATTTTGCAGGTCTTTGTTGTTTTCTTCTAAATGTTTACATATTTAAAGTAAACAGTTACTAATCCTCTACCTTTGTATTATAAACATTAGTTTCCTAATCAATTACCCACTTTTTAGAATACCTCCAAATATGAACATGGAAACACGCGATTTTCGAGTAATATTTTTGTACGAGTTTAAACTCGACCATTCAGCAGCTGAGGCCGCTAGAAATATTTGCAAAGCGTTTGGGAAGGGAGTGTTAATGAACGGACCGTTCGCTGTTGGTTTGCTAAGTTTTCAGTCGGGGATACCGACTTGGAAAACTTGTCCTGGAGGAAGACCTCCGTCCGTAATAGACAACGATGTCCTCAAACATACAGTAGAAGGAAACCCCGACCAAACAGTTAAAGGACTCTCAGTACAACTAAATGCAAGTGCATCTACCGTTTCCAGATATTTAAAGTTTATTTGGAAAGTAAAAAAGCTCGATACATGGATACTCATGACCTCACTGAGCGGCAGCAAGACCCTATGTTTCAAAACATACCGTGCAAAATTGAAAGAACTGGACTACGAAGTTCTTCCGCACCCACCATATTCTCCCGACTTGTCTCCAACAGATTACCACCTGTTCAGGAATTTAGATAACTTCGTCAAAGGAAAACTTTTTGAAAATGATGATCAAGTGAAAAGTGCGTTTTCAGATTTCGTTTCACTTTAAAGCTCAGAGTTTTTCAGTTCGGGAATAAAAAAGTTGGTGTCACGTTGGGAAAAAATGTGTAGAAAAAGAAGGCAAATACTTCGAATAAAATTATCTTGTTTTCATATCGTATTTTTAATAAAAATCCTTTACCTTGAAAACGGACATTTCATGTGATACAACCCAATATTATAAAATTAAAATTTTGACTCAGATTGCAGTTCTTCATGTTTTCATCTTTCTGAACTTAAGGAAACTACAGAGGCTATAAATAGTTAAAATACATACTAATATATAGGTAAAAATACTATTTTTGAAAATCGTTCATTTACTGCCACCCAAATATTCTTATGCTTTATTATTTCTAATAAAGATTTAGCCTGTCTGTACATATTGTTAGTAGGGCTCTCTTTGGTCTGGTGGCTGTATTCAGCTGATTTTATGTTGATTTTGTCATGGGATATTTTTCTGTTGTTTGCTTGTAAAAGATTGTTTTAAATTCTTCACTAAAGTATCCCTTATAGCTGAGGATTTGGATCATGCTACTTTTTTATTCTTAAATTTATGTTTTTTAAATTAATTAAGTTTAGTTATTTAATTTTTAATTATTGTTAATGATTTGGCATTCGGAAGTTTGTTGATTTATTGATGTCATTAGTTGGAGCAATTGAAATCTTCCTCTTTTGGCATCTTCTACTTTACTGTCTATAGATAATCTAACATCTTATTGGAATGTTAGAACATCCCTAAATTCCATCTTCTTCTAATAAGGTTGATAATCTCTAATCAAGACTAGATTATTATTTGTTGTATTACTTCAATATGCAAGTAATTCGTATTTGATGTTCATCTTTCATTAATTAATTATAGGTTGATGATGATTTTCTTGCACGTTACCAGTTAAGTTATGGGTTCTCAAATTCTGATGATCAAGAAAAAAATGAAACTCCAGTAAAAGAAGATTCAAAAAGCAGCAATGAAGTTAAACCTATTGAAGCAGAAGTTCTCAAAAGAAAAGCTCAAGAACCAAGTTAGTACCAGTTTGTGTTTTTATATATAACTGTTCTTAGAGATTCCTAATAAATGGAATCTTATAAGAAAATTGATTTGAAATCTGTTAAAGTGAATTTTGTTTTCTTTAAAGTTTTTACAAATAATATTTTCCAGAAAACCTAATTCAATAATCTTAACTCATCTCATTTTAGAGGCCATGATGATATGAATTTTAATATTTTTTATTTGTGCATAAAATTTATTGGACAAAATAATTTCTGCTACTTAATATTTAACATTTGTTCATGTTTATGTTTTAGGAAAATCTTATTAAAAAAATATTTTAATTTTGGTTATCCTCAGGTTAATTGTTAAGAATGAAGACATGTGGATGATAGTATTATATTATAAGTTGAATGCTTTGAGAAAGTGAATGATAAAGTTTTTTTTTTTTTATGTACTGTGTCATCAATTGAAAATAGAGCGTGTGGTTTACCTTGTTTTAATTCTTGCATTTCCTCATGGAATATTTTTTTTTAAAGTCTGAAATAAATGAGTGTCGATGTATTTTTAATTGCTTGAATTTTTTTTCTTACAGCTTGGTTTGATGTCACTGATGAAACGAACAACAAAGTTTATGTTAGCAACTTACCTTTAGACATTACTGAAACAGAGTTTGTTGATTTGATGCAAAAATGTGGTCTTGTGATGAAGGATCCAGATACTGGAAAGATGAAAGTGAAGCTGTACACAGAGAAGGGATCTGATGTTCTCAAAGGGGATGCTCTTTGTACTTACATTAAGGTAAGTGAGCTATTTATCTTGTGTATTCTTGGTCTTGAAGAATTTTACTATCCTTAAAGAAAGCTATATAATAGTAATAATACTTGAAATAAAAACGCAGTTTTCTAAAATCATGATTTTATTGTTTTGTTAAAAAAAAAGAGAAATATAGAAGAAATGTTTGGTTTGATGAAATTAATGAAAACACTTCCATCGAAGTTGTCTTGTTATTGTAGAATCTGTTATTAAATAAATTATTTTTTTCAAAAATAATTAATTGTTTATAATAAGAATTAATAATTTGATTTTAAAATTTGTTTTCTCTTACAAAATTTACAAATTTATCTTGGCTGATTCTATTTTTAAAGTTTATTTGGGAATCCTCATACAAGACTGAAACGATAATAAACCGCTAGACATTTTCGGCTACTTCTACACTTACTAGACAAACATTATATCTCCCACTAAAATAATAATGCCTCATTTACACGACTATTATAAGGTCAATCTGAACATATGGAGTTGAGATTTTGGGCTCAACTAAACCATTGAATTCCTCTCGAATCAAATCCTGAAAATTCAAAATCCTTCATAAAATCCTCAATGCTCCCTACTTTGTTACGAACAAATTCATCCATAATGACCTTAATGTTCTGTATGTTACTGATTTGACCCGAACCAGATACCTCTCCTTCCACGACAAACTCCATTACCACTCTCTCTAACCCATTAGTTTCAATCATTTTGTCCTCCCCTATGCCTAATAATCCTCCTAGGCATCTGAAAAGAAGTTGGCCTCGAGACTTTCTAGTTTAGGATATTTTTAGAGTACTGCCAATGGTAGCTTCTCTACACGTCTTGCTCATGTATATTTTCTTTTGGCCTATTTGCTAGTTATATTGTACAATACAGTGATAAATATCAATAAATAATTTAAAAAAAAAAAAGTTTATTTGACATTTACATTAATATGGATTATAATATCTTAGAGAGAAAATATGTCTATTATACTACACAATTCTTCAATATTATTCGATTGCATATTATTTTACTTCATTAAATTTTTTTTTCTGAGTGTAAACTTAATGGCAGGTTCAGTTATTTTATTAAAAAATCTGGTGCGGGCAACACACGACTTTCACTTACCTCCATTTTTAAAATCAATGAAAGAATTTTCAAATAGAGTTAGAGATAAAAATACGTGAGATTATTAAGGAATTAATCAAATTGAATTTATATAGAAACATGTGTTTTATTAAAAAATATATTATATTATTATCTTAAATAATCAGTTAGATTTATCTTCTTTTCATCACTCTCCATTAACTTCTAAAAGCTTGTGTATGAGATGATATTTTTTCTAAAATCTTTAGCTTTCCAACGGTATATCATTCATGTATATTACTGCTCTTATGTTTAAAAACGAAAAATTGCATTAAAATAATATTTTTTCTGTTTTCTCCTTTAGTTGGGTATCGAATTTATTCAATTTATATATTTACCTGTTTTTCATCAGCGCTAATAAGATAATCTAGTTATTATTATTGAATCTAAAAAATTAAAGGTACTTTAGAGGAAGAAAATTTAAAATATTGGCATTTAAACCCTGTCAGACCATTTTTATCCAAATAAAACCTACATGATATTAAAGCCCATTTAATTTTACATCGATATAGCGAGTTTAATCAAAATCGTCGGAACCGTTTTTGAGAAAATCGAAAAAAGGTGCAAAATGCATGGTATAAAGTGCCTCTTCTGGTAAGCTCATTTTGATGAAAAAAGTTTTGTCACGTCCCGGGCGTATAGTTGTCTTAAATATGAAATTTCAGTTTCATAGGACTTACCGTTTCCGCCCGGGAGTTACCACAGACACACAGACACACACACACAGACCTTTTTGCGGGACTTGGTTATTTGGACTCAGGGGACCCTAAAACGTGTATTTCCGTTGAAAACTGGAATTCGAAAATTTTCACGATCGCAATACTTTCCTTACTATATATAGTAAGTGAAAGTAAAATTATATCCAGAAAGAGATTTAATCTAAGCTAATTTAATTTAAGGTACTATGTAATATCCTTATAATTAATAATATTAGGATATTAAATAGTTTTTTTCACTATTTTTTTGTTCTTTTTTTGACTGCCACCTGAACCATCTCTTTCTTGAATGAATACATTTAATAACTCTGTATGATGTATACGGTGCATTAGGTTTTGGGGTTGAGTAGATTTTTTAGCACAAACTGCTTGTGAAGGATTTAAAGAGGAATTATATAAAATGGAGGGAATGTTTTTAAAAGTGGGAAAAATATAAGTCAAAAAGACATGGTATTTTAAAATAAACTAATCAGAAGACTTTTAGTTTCGATGAATAAAATGTAAATATCATATCTTAAAGCAGTTAAATAAAAATAAAGCATTCCCAACAAAATTAAATAGTTTTTCTTATGGTTTACTTTTATAAATGTAATCTATAATTCATGTTTTCAATTTATTTGTATGCATTGTAAATTAGTCTTAGCTTAATTAACTACATGGCTCCTTAAAATATATTTTTTTACATTATTTTTTTTTTCTTTTTCCATAAACTTATCAAGCTACAATATAATACATTTTTGTATTAAGTCGATAAATAAATTATTACAACTACTTGAAAACATATTTTTGTGTTTAGTAATTTACGTATACTTGACTACTTGACAGTTATAAAAAAATATAAATAATTATTTTGTACTTCAAAAAATTAGTCAGAAAGAAAATATTTAATTTAATTGGTTGGACAATGGTGATTGGTATTTTTTTCGATGATCAATTCTTCTGTTCCTTCTTCCTTTTAAATGTTTTTTTTTAATACTTTCGTTATCTCCTCCAATAATGTCAATCGGGATTTCACATATATATTTCTTCGATGTTAGGCAGCTCCTTGTACTCCACCTACAAAGTATCCACATGTTACTAAAAAAAAAAAGTTTAATTTTGTTTCTAGGTATAATCATTATTATAGGAGTTTTCCAAGGGAATATGAATGAGGTAATAGTGGGAAAGAAATTGAAATGCATTTTATATTTCCGTTATTAAATTACTTCTATTGTCCTTCTTCTTCTTGTTTTGTGTCACTCTGTTGTGGCTGTAAGCTTTGGGGGAGTTTCCACTGACCAAAAAGGAGGAAATAATAGATTCTTAAGGTTTTAAAAAACAAAGTGCTCCACAAAATATAAGGATAATTGTGATATATATAATTGTGTGGCATCCACTCACAAGTAATAGTTTTGTAGCAATCAGAACTGTTGTGTGAAACTAAGTAATAGATGGATTACTAAAAAGATAATTATTGCTGAACAAATAGATGAGATTTAGAAGGAAGAATCATAGTAAATATATACATAAAAAATCTGGTGCGCGCAACGCACGACTTTCACTTACCTCTGTTATTAATGTCAATTTAGGAATTTTTAAACAAATTTAGAAATGAAAATAAATTGTTAAAGAATTATTTACATTTGATTTTTATAGAAAGAAGTGTTTTATTAAATAATATGTTATAATATTATCTATGAAATTCAGTAAGTTTTTTTTCATCAGTCCTGCTATAACTAGCTACCGTCGATGACAGCACCGTCTAGTGACCAAGCGGTGGAACAATTGCATTAAACAAATATTTTTTCAGTTTTCTCCTTTAGTTGGATATCGAATTCGTTCAACTTATATATTTACCTGTTTTTTATCAAGGGTAAGACAATGATTTGGTTATTTTTATAGAATGCACAAAATTAAAGGTACTTTATAGGAAGAAAATTTAAAATATCTGCATTTAAGCCCCATCAGAATATTTCAATCAGAATGAAACCTACATGATATTAAAACATATTAAATTTTAAGTTGATATAGCGAGTTTAATCAAAATCGTTAGAACTGTTTTTGAGAAAATCTTAAAAAGGTGCTAAATGCATGGAATAAAGTAGGACTTCCGGTCAGCCGATTTGAAAAAATTGCTGTGAAATCTCGGGCTTATAGTAGTCTTAATTATGAAATTTCAATTCCGTACGTCTTTTCGTTTTTGCACTGTTACCACACACACACACACACACACAACCTATATATTTCATATATAGGTAAGTGAAAGTAAAAATATTTTTAGTGGATTTAAGTTTGGATGAAAATGGGATCATTTCCGGTGATATTGATATTAATTACTATTATTATTATTAATTTAAATGCCTCAATCCATTTCATAAGTGATTATGATATTGATTTTAGATTTATCCATATTTCTTTTAGTAATAAGATTCAGTACATAACTTCTATGTTAATTATATGGGATTCTCTTTTAAAAAGCTCCATTGATTTTTGTGCCTGATAATTGTTTTGAATGGAATATTTACCTGAAATATAGAGTTGGATTCATAATGGCACAACGCCACCTGTAGTTGTCATGTGGTCTTTTTTGAGAAAATCCTCGGTATCTCAGTGCTTCCCCTCCTTTTGCCCATATCCATTTATGGCTAATGTCATCAAAGCTGCTTCCAATCCATCTCTCATTCTGCTCTGCAATACCATTATAGGTCTAGAAATATGGGATATAAATCAAGGTTTCTTAATTTTTTGTTCATAAACTCTAATTATATTTTTATGGAATTAAATTTTCTGTTATTTTTTGTATTATTCTTTTATGAACAGTTCTTTTCATCGCTCCATCAATACTGAGGTAGAATGAGATGTAAAGATGATTTTTGTGCAATTATTCATCTTTATCTGTTTTGTCTAGTTTAATCCACCATAAAAATGTTTTCAAGAGTGTAACAGTAATTAAAAATCATTATTTTAAACTCCTCTATGTATGTTTCTATAGTATGCAGGACATTTTTAATTAACAATTAATGAATAATGGAATGAAAATCATCTTGACAACTGAGTTGTACTCCAAAACATTGATTGAGTGATCAAATGAACATCAAAGAAATGAATAGTTAATAAATAATGGAAGAATTCATTCCATAAAAACATTTTTGCTCTCTGATATTGATTATGACCATGATAACTTAGCACTAATAGGAGGAACTGTAACCACAGATAATAAATACAGTACTTACCTTTTGATCTGTTTAGATAATTTCTCAATTTTCTATCTTTCCAGTTTTTATCCAATTTCGCTAGATAGCCGTGGTTTAAGTCATTACAAGCAAACTGAGAATCACGCCAGGGAAGTTTGTCTTCACTTAAGTAATAACATCTATTGCCAATTCTTCTGTAGGGACTTTGACATTTATATCTCATTTTCATTGTGCCTGAAATTAAAATTTAGTTAGCTTCACCTTTTATGATTGTATCTCTTAATCTTACATATTTTAATAGCTTTAGCTTGTACTCTTTTGTATCTTAAAGAAGATTAAAATAGTTGTATTTTATATCATTTATTATTAAGACAACTTATTCAACATAGACTATGGGTTATTTAACAATCTAATGGATTAAAAAAATTATGTTTTCATATTTTTCAGTTTGATTAATTTTAATGATGTATCTTAAAATTACTCATAATATTATATTGATTTGGTTAAGAAGTACAACCTAACTCATAGTAAAACTCATTTAACTCATAGCAAAACTCATCTACAACCTAACTCATAGTAAAACTCATTTTTGAAATATAAGCTTGTTTAAGAAAATACTTTTTCATATCAGTTACCGAAAGTATTGAATGAAATTTGGTATATTTCATCAATTTTTACTCTAATTTTCAAATCCCTTTAAAATTGCGATCTGATCGGACTTTCCATTTCAGAAATATAGGGGTGTCAAGGAGTATATGTGTTTCTTTAATGTCAATTTAATTTTATATAATTAATATGCAACAATGTTGGAATTAACTGTATAATCTCATTCAATCAATAATAATGTCACATGGACTTGACGTTTTTACTTTCACTTGAGAATCGAATGTATACATGAAATATATATTAAGGGAAAGTATTGCGATCATGGAAATTTTCAATAGAAACACAAGTTCTTAGGGTCCTCAGAGTCCATAAGATCAAGTACCAGAATGAAGTTTGCTTTAATGTGTATATTTTGTAGTCTTAAAAACAAAAAGTCTTACTAAACTGAAATGACATATTTGTACCTGTGTAAAACATTGACCTCTACCACCATATTGGGATTCCTACTGCCCATCCAAGGATGTGATCAGGCCTTGGATCACGCTCAGCTGCCAGGTTTTCCTCCTAATTTTTAGGAACCCATTATAAAGGGACTGTGTCTGCTCCCGGAGGATATGCATGTCACAAAAAACAGAATAAATGATTCTGTCCCAGCAGGTGTTTGAACCCAGGACCAGGAGAACAGTAGCTTTTCTATTCACTAGACCATGCCACTTCCTATATTTGCAGTGATGTTACAGCAACTATATTATACCAAAATCGGTTGACCGGTTAAGTGCCACTTTATACTACGGATTTAACAATTTTCTCTAAAAAGGATTTTGACTAAACTTGCTAAATTGAGATAAAATAATAAACGGCTTTAAGGTTTTGTCCTAATCTAAATAGAATAACAGAGCTTAAATGCCAACTTTTTTTCTTCAAATAAAGTTCTTTCAATTTTGTTGATATGACATAATAACCCATTTCTCTCTTGTTATTAATGCTTAGAAAAGTTAAATATAGGACGTAAAATAATTTGAGAGTCATCTAAAGCTGAAAGAAATGATATTTCATTTTTATTTAATAAAACACACGCCCGGAAATGAGAACAGGAACATAACAAGGGAAGATATGAAACAAGAACATGTCTGGAAGAATGTTATATGTATAATATACTGTTGGAAAACATATACCGATTGTTGTTTTATTTCATATTTTTTGCTTATAGACAATTTTCAGATGTTTCCTTCGGAACTAGATAGAATGTATTCGAGAAATTTTACTTTTTTTTTTTTTAATTACAGTTAATTTGTAAAATCTAATATCTAGCAAAGTAAGAAAAAGTTGTGTGATGTACGCTTCAGAATTTTTTTTTCGGTTGAATTTTTTACATTTGTACGCCACCTCTTCCATTGGCTTCTGTATCTCATAGCAGCGCATCGGTTGCATTGGTGCTATTCAACTTTCTGTTCATCGCAGTTGTTTCGGCTTCTCTAAAACGCGCCTCATAACCATATCTTTCTTGATATAAATACTTTTAAAAACAACAATCCTGGAGTATGATTAATTTAAAAAATATACTTACGAAAATATTTTATGACAATTACTGACCCGAAAAAGTTTTGTAAGTTTTATGTATTAACTACGCTAACTGTTTTTGGCATGGGTAGAGCGGGGTTCGAAACTGATGTTCGACCATAGAATAAACTGCCCTCCGTGTATGTTACTACGGATTTTATATTTTACTAATGGTATTTAGAAAACTCATTTATACTTCTGTGCTCAAGTTTTTAGTATACAATGATGACATGATTTGGGAACGGTTTCCTTTGACCCCAAAAACAAGGCCAAAACAAATGGGTGTGGTGAAGGAATAATACTGCGGAAATACGTCTGTTTTTGTTATTGAATTGATATAATGGTGTTACTTTATTTATTTATCGTCAAGTAATTCAATACAATAATAAGTTTAACAAAATACTCATTGTAGGAGCTATTGTATGATATTGAAGCAGAATGCCTTTAATAAACTTACAATGTAATGGATCAAGATCATGTAATTGTTTTATTTTGATGGCGCCTCGTGGAATTATCAGAGCTTTCTTTATGAAAGGAAGATTACGGGGTTTCCCATATCAGCTCTAGAAGGATTTATTACAAATACAATTAATCAAAACGTAATAGGTTTTTCTGATGTGTTTAGATTAGAGGAAGGTGGCACAATTTCATGGTTAACAAAAATGAACAATAAATTATTGTTGAAATTTTAAATTAACTTTCAAATTAAAAATTTTAACCTTAAATTCAAAGGTTCTTGTTATGTATATGTACATTTTTGTAAATTTAAATGCGGATATAAGCGATGGTTTTGTGATTAAGTTGTGTCCTTTGAAGTGCTTCTGTGGTGTAGTGTCTTTTATCGGCTTTATCAAATCTATAATCAAATCGTAATTGTTTGAAAATACTTATTGTATTTTTATTATACAGTTTATATATCGATAAAATTTATTTTAAACAAAAAAGTTGTTTCCCGTTCCTTTGGCTCATGAAAAACTTGAAAGCTATCAGTTGCTCTTTTTGAATTTTAATTGATTTATTAATAATTTTTGAATAATGTAAAAAAAGGTATTTATTTATTTAGAATAATAATTTTTAAAAATGAACAGCTTGTCGCAGCGATTTTTTGAGTTGAAAATAAATTATGTACGAAAATGACAGATTTCGCACTCAGTAATAAAAAAATAAATATTCATTAATAGAGGGAATTTTACATAAAAGCAGCTTTGCAGTTTATGCTAATTTCTTGACGAATATATTCTTTCACGGATTTCCTTAGACTGAATTAAGATAAAAACAATTCATAGTTTCTGTTGCGACGATTTTTATTGTAAATTTATTCAATTTAACTAGTTGTGAACATAGGATTGGATTTTCGTTTGATGTTTTTCTCTAAGTATTTTTGAAATGAGAATTTCGATGAAAATAAGAAAATACGATTCCGATTCGGAAGAATCTAGAAAATAGATGTAAACTTGTTAAAAGCTGTTATGAGCCTTTAGGCTGGGATCATTCAAGTTAAACTCATTTCTCAAATGCATGGACAATAAAAAAGAGAGCAAATTTTTTATTTTATCTTATTTTTTTTTTTTTATAGGATAGAAATTTAGATTATCGTTTTCTACAGATAATCTAAATTTCTATCCTTATAAAAAAAAATAAGATAAAATAAAAAGCAGCAGATTATAATAAAATAAAAATTTAAAATGGCAGGTGTAGTAGAAAAAAAGTTGAGACCTCAAAAGAAATTTCTCGTACACCAATTTATTACAGTAAAATTTATCAACCATTTAACTCAATGCTGAAGGGATGTTGAGGTTTCAAAAAACCCTAAAAACCTCTTGAACTAAATCTTAGAATTATCTATCTGTTCTGTTTCTCATCCAAGGTACTTTATGTGAGCAAGTAGAAGAACTAAGTCCACCAAAACCGTTTTCTTATCTTGTTAGATATTTTATTTTGATTAATTTGTAATGAGAATTTGGATGAAAAGAATTAATTATAATTCCGATTCTGAAGGTAGATGTGATGTTGTTTAAAGCTGTTATTAGCAGTTAGGGTGGGATCATCATTCAGGTTAAACTTATTTCTCAAGTGCTTCTACAATAACAAACAGAGAAAATTGTTGAAAATAATATAACAAGACGACTAATAATTGTATCAAATTTAAATTCTTTGGATTAAAATACGGATAATACTAGATGAAAAGAAAAGCGCTTTTGTGGCTGCTTGATAAACATTTTTTATGGCCATCTGATATTTGCCGTCCATGGAATACAACTGCACTATTGAATAATTTCTAGATATGTACTTTCTTTGAACCGAAGGTGCTTGCTTAATCTATAGTGTGATGAATTGTTTTTTGTGGATTACATATTGATTCAGTAATTAGTATCGAGCTTGAAGAAATGGAGACTATTGTTTTTGTGAATTGAAGGTATCTCTTTGGTGTGTGTCCTGATCATGAATGTGTGTGATGACATTGACCGCTGAACTAATGTATGCGATACCAATGCCGACTCAATTCGCCTGCCGAGTGTCGAAACCTCGATTACAGAAGTGTTTATAATAGGCTTGGTGGCGTCATTGGTCTCTTGAAGGTATCTGCTAAATCAGTTGCTGCATTGTTCTGTCCTCACCCTACCTAATCCTAATACCCTTCTTCTACCTACAGAATCCTTACCATTCCTGTTATTGTTGATAGATCTAAGCTTCCAATATCGGATTTCGTTCCGCACACCTTTAGGTAAATATAGATATAGCTTTCATCCAAGCAGTTCTTTATTACTTTCACTTACCTATATATGAAATATATAGTAAGGGAAAGTATTGCGATCGTGAAAATTTTCGAATTCCAGTTTTCACCGGAAATACACGTTTTAGGGTCCCCTGAGTCCTAATGACCAAGTCTCACAAAAAGGTCTGAGGGCGTGTGTCAGTGTGTGTGGTAACTCCCGGGCAAGCACGACAAGTCCTATGAAACTGAAATTTCATATTTATGACAACTATACGCCCGAGATGTTACTGAAACTTTTTCATCAAAATCATCTAACCAGAAGAGCCACTTTATACCATACATTTTGCACGTTTTTACGATTTTTTCAAAAATGGTTCTAACGATTTTGATTTAACTCTATATATCGATGTAAAATGTTATGAACTTTAATATCATGTAGGTTTCATTCTGATTGAAATAGTCTGACAAGGCTTAAACGCCGATATTTTAAATTTTCTTCTACTAAAGTACCTTTAATTTAGTAGATACTAAGAAAATAACAATATAATCTGGTTATCAACGATAAAAATTTGAAAATTCTTTAATCGATTTTAACAACGGTGGTCTGAAAGTCGTGTGTTGCCCGACCAGATTTTTTGTGATTACTGTTGCAATCTTCAGTTCAGTCTAGTATATGGAATATTAACTCTCTACTTGCAAAGAAATTCCTTTTATTTATGTGATTTCCATAGTTGTTTTAACTTTTCCTTATATCGAGAATCACATTAATGACATTCGTATTACAGTTTCATCCTATTTTCTATTAAATTTTGACTTCCTTGATTCTTCCTGGGTTACCATAGCCAGTTATTCCATAATTAAAAATAAATGTATTGCTTTCATAATTCACAAATTGTTTTGGACCAAATTAATCGTTTCTTTCTATTAATTGTTCCTCATTTGATATAAAAATAAGCATGATCTGTACCACACATGTGTGTAAAGATGTGAGTAGCAGTATTCTTGAACACTATTTAAATAGACGGAAACATTGGTTGTGAAATAACCTTGCTGTCTGTCATTATACGTATTATGGTTGTCTGCTTCTTAACGAGACTTGATAAACCTTGACCATGACATTGGCCAAGAATATAAGTTGAAAGGGTGTGTGCTTGGAAGATCTGTGAAAGGCAGCTTTACAACTTGAGGATATTGCAGAATCAGTTCATTCCTGATCCAGTCACGTCCCCCGCTGATGGTCATAAAGATTTTAAGGGTCATAATCAAGTTAGCCTTAAGTACTCACTGATATTTATTGTGTAATTTATGGTTTTAGCAAGATTGCAAAAAGAATAACCATGTGGTTTAAAATGTAGGTTTCGAATTACTTCTCTTATATTCTCCACGCTCCGGGTCCATCGTATTGTCCATTTCCCCCATTTAAGCATCAAAGAACTTTAATATCGTTATCCATTTAGATTTAACTACTTTTGTCATTAGAATATATCCACTAAAACAATTTTAATACTTAATATTAGTGCTGAAATCATTTGTCACTATGTCGTGAGCTATAATTCTGTATTTTCAAGTGACGAGATTCTATTATTTTATAATTCAAGGAATAATGTTTAATAGTAACAAAAGAGGATTCTATAAAGATTTTTAGGTACTTCAGTTTGAATACTGAATTTTTTTGACTTTTCATATCTCCAATAAAACCGCATTAAAATATACATAGTATCGTCCTTAATATAGGCTTAAAATGCTATGATTTTTGAGATTGTACAATTTTGTGATACTTTTCACAACTGGATTTTTTACCAACAAATTTGGATAGAAATAAACCTATAGCAAGGTGTTGAAAAATCGCCAAATTATACACTATATTAGCATTGTTTCTCCTTATCTCTTTGGATACGGTTGAAGTTATGTTTAGACAACGAGGCGTATCGCTCCAATGACGATATAAGGTAGTAAACTGTTGGTATTGTTCTATTATCAGGAAAATATCAAAGAAATCGTCGCTTTCGATTGTCTTTATAGGCATAATATGAAAATATTATTATTGGATTTGATCTATTTTTGTTAGTTTGTTCATTAAACGCCACTTCATGCAACTGGGACTGATCGGACGATGCTACAGTGGGAGTCCTAAATTTTGCCTATCCAGGTTTGATTAGGATAGGGATCTTTTACGAGTATCTGACATCGCAGAGGCTAGAGACTACCATTTTACGTCCCCACCGAAGAACGGTATAACTGAGAATTTTTCGCTCCTTTTAAAAAAAAAGTATGGCTGTCTACTGGGTCTGAACTCGCGATCTAGGCTTAGAAGACTGTTATGCAAGCCACTACACCACGGGTGGCCCCTCATTTATTCTTTGTAACAATATTATATTTAAAAAATGCTGTAAAGTATTACACAGTAGTTTGTTATTTCCAAATATTTTTATACCACAGGCTATGGTGATCCTTCTGAGGCAGACCCAGTCTCTATAAAGTAGAAACCCAAAAATAAGGGAAAAAACTAACGGCTGAGTGTGATCTTGGCCTAATCACCTCCTAGCACGACCGTAGGCCAAGAAACAGTACGAATTTCAACATTTTCTGAGCCCAAGATACTTCATGGGTTGTGATGGTACAGGTTTTAAGTAATCATAGAACTCAATAAAGACGAACCACCTACTCTGTAAATTTATATTAAAGATTTTTTTTTTTTAATTATGCCTTCCCATTTAGGTTTCCGCTATTAGGGCGGAAAATATTAAATATTAAAGATAAAATTCGACTAATAAGTTAAAAACGCAATATCTCCGCTAAATGGTATTCATTAAATCGATGGGGTAACAGACCAAATCTTCTTTCACTATTTTTTTTTTATTGAACTTTTTCTACGTTTCTTGGAATGTGAAACCTCTAATTTAGAAGAGGATTTTTACTGTTTTTTTTTTTGTTTTTTTTACTTTCACTTACTATATACAGTAAAGGAAAGTATTGCGTTCGTGAAAATTTTCGAATTCCTGTTTTCAACGGAAATGACATTTTAGGGTCCCCTGAGTCCAAATAACCAAGTCCCACAAAATGGTCTGTGTGTGTGTGTGTGTGTGTTTTGTGTGTGGTAACTCCCGGGCGGAAACTGTAAGTCCTATGAAAATGAAATTTCATATTTCAGACAAATACGTTACTAGCCCAAGACGTTACAAAACCTTTTTCATTAAAATGAGCTTGCCAGAAGAGCCACTTTATACCATGCATTTTGCACCTTTTTTCAATTTTCTCGAAAACGGTTCCGATGATTTTGATTAAACTCGCTATATCGATGTAAAATTTAATTGGCTTTAATATCATGTAGGTTTCATTCTGATTAAAATGGCCTGACAGGGCTTAAATGCCGATATTTTAAGTACCTTTAATTTTGTTGATTCTATAAAAATAACTATATTATCTTGTTACCACTGATGAAAAACAGCTAAATATGCAAGTTGAGCGAATTTGAAAAGCAACTAAAGGAGAAAACTGAAAAAATATGTTTTTAATGCAATTTTTTGTTTTTGAACATAAGAACAGTAATATACATGTATGATATGCCGTTGGAAAGCTAAAGATTTTAGAAAAAAATATTATCTTATACTAAAGCTTTTAAAAGTTAATAGGGAGTGATGAAAAGAAGATAAAACTGACTGATTATTTTAGACTAGCTGTTGCTCGCGACTTTGTCTGCATCAATTTCTGTCATTATGATCGCTATTAAGACGTTTTATAAAAAATATTTTGGGCTGTCCGGAAAGTTCGTAGAGATATTTGTACAATTAAAACTGATGAACAGCTTAAAATTTATATATTTAATCTACAAAATAGTTACCACCATTCCCAACGGCTTGAAAGATCAATTATCCTTTTTTTTTTTCAAAAATCACTATCCTTACTCCTGAAGAAAAATAAAAGCTCCGTTTTGACGTCATCATCTGATTTCCCTTATAGAAAACTTTCGAGGGAACAGAAAAGATGGAAATTTATTTATAGTTTAGTTTTGTGAAAGGAGCTCAAAATGTATGGATCCCTTCCGATCCCGCCAAATACTGAGCATCACCTTTCTTGGATGCAAGCCGGCCTTTGGTGTTGCGGGGTCGTTCCAGGCAACCCCCAAGATTTGTTTCGGCTGGTGTTGATGTAGAGAATCCATTTTTCGTCACCAGTAACAAATCGTTTCAAAAATGGATCCTCAACATTTTTTTTTCAGTAGTAAATCACAACATGAAATCCTTTCAATAAGCTCTTGGGGAACCCAAACGTCGTAACGACAGACGTACCCGGCCTTCTTTAGATAATCAAAAACGGTCGATTTGCAGGATCTTAACTCCGCAGCTATCTCACAAACGGGGGGACGGGGTAGCCGAGTAGGTTAGCGCGCGTTACGTTGACGCGCGTTGCCTAGCAACCACAGAGAACCAAAAATTGGAAACCAAAAAACATTACGAGCTCGAGTCTCAGTACCGGGAGGACTTTTATCTCGGCATTTATACCCCGCCCTCACTCCCTGGTCTGAGAAACCCCCGTATAGCCTTCAAAGGCGAGGTAGGGGTGAACAAAAAAAAAAAAAAAAAAAAAAAAGCTATCTCACGAACAGTAATTCGTGGATTGTTTTTGATGACCGTCATAATATTCTCGATGTAAAGAGTTGAATTCTGGACAGCCCGGGGTTGGTCTTCCAAATTAAATCTTCTCATCTAAACCGCGAAAACCACTTTTGAACCTTGCTATCAGCAATTGAATCGCTACCATACACGGCACGAATCTTTCTTGCAGTTTGGGATGCGTTTTTCCCTTTTTAGAAAAAGAACAGCATAATATGCCGAAAATTAACCATCACTCATGTTCGTTTGCAATAAACTACAATACTGATCCTAATAAAGACGAATTCAGTGTGTAAACATAGTTGATTCCATGAGGATAGATAAAATCGATTCCTACGTGTTTGAATGTTTGCCCATGTGATTTATTAATTGTTCCGACAAAAGTTAGCTTAACGGGACATCGCATTATTTTAAAATTTAAAGGTAAATCATTTGGAATCGTTGGGATGCGAGGTCAATTTTCCCCGTTTTTTTACAGATTTTCCACTGATTCTTCGGTCCTATTGGTCGCAGCGTGATGTTATATAGCCTATAACCTTCCTCGATAAATGGACTATCCATAATAAATTTTTTTATTTTTCAATTTGAACCAGTAGTTTCTGAGATTAGCGCGTTCAAACAAACTAACAAACAAAAAAACTCTCCAGCTTTATAATATTAGTATATAAATATAAATTCAATTTAATTAAATCTTTAATAGTTTTACGTATTTTTTATCTCTAACTGTATTTGAAAATTCTTTCATTGATTTAAAAAAATGGAGGTAAGTGAAAGTCGTGTGTTGCCCGCACCAGATTTTTTTTGTCAATTATAGTGGTCAACTATTGAATATAATAAACCAAAATTAAGTATAAAATCTGTTTTAATGCATTGAACATAAAATCAACGTTAATCAATGTGACGATCATTGTAAATATGTGAAGTCAGTTAATCTATCAGAATTTATTTATTGTAATTTCGTTATTATTTCAGTTCGTATTGTGCTCATGAACATATGAAGCTTTATAGGAGAAGATTATATAGTATTAAAAATAACTAAAAAATATCCCAATGATCATGTAATAAATCAACATAAACTGAACGCCTTCAGTATGACGGACGCAACCTGCACTGGTTGGTCTATATGAGGGATAGGGGAATGAATGAGTTTCGCGCAGTTTTTTTTTATTATTTTTTTTTTTATTAAGGTTTAAAAAAGCTTAGAGAAGTTAATTTAATCTCTAATTCATGTAAGATTTATTTAATTTCATTGTCAAAAATAAATAAATTTTTCATCATCTTGTATGACATTAGTATTGGGTTGTGTCACATCAAATGTCCGTTTTCAAGGTAAAGGATTTTTATTAAAAATACGATATGAAAACAAGATAATTTTATTCGAAGTATTTGCCTTCTTTTTCTACACATTTTTCCCAACGTGGCACCAACTTTTTTATCCCCGAACTGAAAAACTCTGAGCTTTGAAGTGAAACAAAATCTGAAAACGCACTTTTCAGTTGATCATCATTTTCAAAAAGTTTTCCTTTGACGAAGTTGTCTAAATTCCTGAACAGGTGGTAATCTGTTGGAGACAAGTCGGGAGAATATGGTGGGTGCGGAAGAACTTCGTAGTCCAGTTCTTTCAATTTTGCACGGTATGTTTTGAAACATAGGGTCTTGCTGCCGCTCAGTGAGGTCATGAGTATCCATGTATCGAGCTTTTTTACTTTCCAAATAAACTTTAAATATCTGGAAACGGTAGATGCACTTGCATTTAGTTGTACTGAGAGTCCTTTAACTGTTTGGTCGGGGTTTCCTTCTACTGCATGTTTGAGGACATCGTTGTCTATTACGGACGGAGGTCTTCCTCCAGACAAGTTTTCCAAGTCGGTATCCCCGACTGAAAACTTAGCAAACCAACAGCGAACGGTCCGTTCATTAACACTCCCTTTCCCAAACGCTTTGCAAATATTTCTAGCGGCCTCAGCTGCTGAATGGTCGAGTTTAAACTCGTACAAAAATATTACTCGAAAATCGCGTGTTTCCATGTTCATATTTGGAGGTATTCTAAAAAGTGGGTAATTGATTAGGAAACTAATGTTTATAATACAAATGTAAAGGATTAGTAACTGTTTACTTTAAATATGTAAACATTGGGAAGAAAACAACAGAGACCTGAAAAATCCTTTATGTGTTTCAGAAACTATAAAAACGGACATTTCATATTAAACAACAATATATAGTTCTCAGTAATCGAACTGTTTACATTTTATTTAAAACAAAAAAAAACTGTACCAATACAACCCATGAAGGGTCTTGGGTTCAGTACATACAGAGATTCGTACTGTTTCTATGCCAACAGCCGTGCATTGAGGTGATTAGGCCTTGGTCCCGCTCGGCCACCAGGTGTTTTCCTCAATTTTTTGGGTACCCACTTAAGAGAGGCTGAGTCTGCCCCAGGAGGGTCTCCATACCCAACGGCCGCCTCCACCCTCTCCCCTACTGAATCAACAGAATAAATAATATACTGCCACAGCCGGGATTCGAACCCAGGATCCGGAGAACAGTAGACTAGAGCTCTCACCACTACATCACGTCCCTCTCCCCTACTTTATTTAAATGTCTACTAAATTAGAAATACGTTGAAATTTACTGGTTCTTTTTAGAATATCTTGCTGACTCTAATGTTTAATTATCTATTTTGGGTTTAAATGTATATCTAATTGTATAAATTCCATAATCCAGGAATAAACACTGAATGCGATCGAACTAGTCCGAAAACATTTTTGTGGATTGTTTGTTTGCTTAATTATTTTGGTAATATGGATTATTTATTTGTAGTATGAAAAATAAGAAGTTTTAACGACCTTCATTTATTTGTTAAAGTAAATACATAATAGAAAATAATCTGATTAAGAAAACAATCGTTGCATAAAAGTGAGAATCACTTTTATCCATGCAATAACTGACCCCTAACATTACTGATAATAAAGAATAATATCTTAATTAGTTTTGATTAAACATAAATAATAATATTTATTGATGATTTTTGTTTTTCTGCATCCGGCGCTCTCTTTCTCAACTATCTCCCTGAAGTTAATTGATTCTGATAATACATTAACGTGTATTTTATCACAATCATTTTAGAATATTGACCTAATGTAAGTTCCTATCACGTTTTCCAATTTTTCCGCGTTGCTGCAATTTTAAGAAATATTGCTATCTAATGTAAGTACAATGTTTATCGCTGTAGATAACCCAACGAATTTTTTTTTTTAATTAAAAAAAATATAATATTTACATAACTAAAATTATTATTGTGTCAGCTTTGTCTATAAATTGATAATTTTCTTTTTTTATAATTACGAATTTTCGGGGTCTAATTGAATTTTTTATTCGCTCCCCCTAATTTTATTTCTAAACATATGTATATTATAAATGGTAATAGAATTTAACTCATTTATACAAGTCAATATGATAAGTTTATATATAAGTTAAAATTTATATTAGAGATAGAGAGATGGATAGAAAAGTCTTTTTATTTTTCAAAATTACAGCAAATAGAAGATAGATAAATAAAAAATAAACTATTAACAAATTACAAAATACAATAATAAAAATTAGACACACTACATGGTTTATTGACCGTCCGTGGAGTCTGTGTTTATTGACAACATTAATCTTTAATCTTTCAATATAAATAATAATCAATAACAAAATAAGAAACAACATATCAACACTTCGGATGTTATTTATGTATTAAAATCAAATTCAAAAGTGGAGGTACGAAGTGCCCCTTAGTCATGAAACTCATTCCTTCAAAAGTCCTAACGACTAAACTCAACACACCCGTAACAGGATACATTGTTAAATTTATATTATTAGAAACTACTTACATGGTTGCTTGCTAGTTATTCTTGATTTTGACATTTCAATCGAGATCTTCAATTAACTGGTATGCGATGGTGATTTAGCTATTATCTGTATGCCACTTATCTAATTGTTCTAATCTGTTTACCACCACTTAACAGTTGGAAAATATTCTTTATTATAAATTTCATCTGGGTCAATAAGTAAAGAACAGTTCAAAACCGTCGCTACAAAAAAAGTATAATGTTGGTATAAGGTCTCAGTGGATAAAGAGCTACCGTAGTCATTGAACATTGGATTAAGATAAGTTAAAATCATTTTAAGATGAACATATTTTTTATAAAACATAAGTCAATGGAAAGTTCTGGTCGATATACTTGATCGCTCTTATATATCTTATGTTCATTTATTGAACATTTCTATTAATATATATTTCAGTAGGATGATACATTCAACTAATAGAGGGAAATATTACTGACAACGTTTCAACCCCCCGTCATGAAACCTCTTGGAACATCAGTCAGCTATTGAATGAATACCTAACTGTTTTGTATATGAACGCCTAAATAGTCAATACAATGGACAGAATACCTTACTAGTCATTATCTAACTGCTGTGCCTCGAAGTAACGATGAATGTGTAAAATGTGGGTCGAAACTTAGTAATGAACGGGATCACCTGTTGTGTAGTTTCATTATTGATGACCTGGTTCTTACCCGGGAGTTGAGTTTAGGATTTTTTTTAGTGGGAGTAAAAAATCCTTGGTTATGTTGTCCTTAGGAGGAGATGTAAAATGGTAGTCCCGAGCCTGGGAGATGTCAGGTACTCGTTAATGATCCCTATCCTAATTAAACCTGGGTAGGTTAAATTTAGGACTCCCAATGTAGCATAGTCCGATTAGTTGCAGCAGCATAAAGTGACGTTAAATTAATAATTAAACAAACTTAGTAATAAATAGTTATTACTAGAGATCGGATTTCTATGTTTTTGCTCATTCCATTTCTTGCGTGTATCAGCTTCAACCTTGAGCAACTATACCAATCATCAACATAGCAATAATATATTACAATTTAATATTGTATGAAGTAGCACGTTTTGCTCATTTTTTGGACTAAATTAAACATTTTTGATTTTCGCGGCATTAATTGCACGTTTTTCTCTATATTCAAACTATAGTTGAGTTTGACAATTTTATTTGCATTTGATTGAACGTTTCAACCTGTCTTACATCTGCAATGTTTCAACTTGCCTTACATATGTGATGGGATATCTGCATACATGTTTCAATATTTGTATCTTAAATTTTATTGATGTTACATTCATATTGCTTTAATATGTTTAATTGTATAACAATATTAAGTCAATTTTAGCCATAAGGTATTACTGATTCAGTTTTATTTTAGGTCGAGCTCCGCATCTATGTAGATTTAACTTTATTTTATTAAAATTAGCCACAGTTGTCTAAGTTATTTTACACTATCATATCCAGTATTTTTTTAAATTCTTTAGTTTATTTTATATTTGAAATGAAATTGTAGATTTAAGGTATTTTTTCCTGTCCTCCCATTCCTCCATGGAACCATTATAGCATGTTAGACATGATTTTAATAAAGACTGTTGATTGCGAATCCAACACCGTAGTGATGAAACGTATTTCTGTGATTTTAATTTTAAAAATTAAGGAAAATTTATTATTTTTGTTTTTATTAGGCTTTTTAAGCTGAATATTACTCTTTTTTGATATTTACTGTACGGTTATGAACATTTTGAGTTTTTGACACGGAAATCAGGTAGTTTTTGTTGAATTTAGTAGTTCATGTCTTACGTATGTCGAGATATCGATACCAGGTAGAGTTCTGTTCAACAAGTCTGAATTTAATTTTATTATAAGGTACTGTAGGACAAGTTCAACGAAAAGTGTTGAGATTATTGCATAGTATTCATTGTAATTTATTTCAATGCTCCTGTTTTGAATCCATTGAAGTTTTTTCTGTATATTTTTTATAAGCTCGATGTGAAATAAGTGGATAACCACTACATTATGGCTAAGATTATAATTATAGTTTGACGATTGGGATATAATGAATTAGTTATTTCGTGAAAAAAAAAAAAATATATACAGATTTATTATGCAGTCGTGTTGTTTATTTCATACTATTATCAGTTTCTGTGCATTTTTAAGAAATGCGCATTATATTATGCAATTTTTTATTTTTTATTTTATTTTTTTTTTTATCCTTCCTATCAGTAGATGACCTATTTAGCTAACATTCTTCGTTTGTCGTATTTCTCCTTCGTACGAGGAAGTCATAAAAAGGTTGGAGGCCTTCAGTTAATCACTGATATCTGTACTACATATTTATATTGTAACAATAAGCAATTACATTAACTATGAACATATTGTTAGTTAGTACGCTAATAAAGTTCTCAACATATATCAGACAAGTTTATTATATCTTTTTTTTATTTGTAAATCACACGTAAGAAAGTGAATATCCGCTTCGTTGAGCGAAACATCAATGTAGTCAAATAAATACATTAAAAAACAAAACAAAGAGGTTGAATAACTTTTTTTCTTATTATTATTCTTATTTAACAACTTTTTCCGAATAACTTTCTTTTTAATATTTGATTTTTTTTTGCTTTTATTATTAATTTATTCATAATAAATTTGTCCTTTTATTTATCCTATAGATCGTGAAATGCATACTAGTTTTCATCATTAGTAATAGTGTTGGCTGGAGCGTAGGGGAATTAAGTTTTTGAATTAGGACATCGCCAGTTGAAACCATTAGCTATAAACCATATGTTGCTAGTTTCCTGAATGGCATCTGTCATCCCTCGAACATTTTAGCCACCTGCCTATCTAGTAAATTAGCAAAGGAATGATTTTGGTATTAATAATAAGGCATTCATAGGTTTTGCAAAACTATATTTTCTATTTGTTATTTATATTAATTACTAACGTTTTTTTTCAGGTAAATATTTAGTGCATCCTTACTAAATGTATATCTTATTTGGTATTTTATATGGTAGTTTGAAATATTATTCTTACACCATAAACTTGAACTTTAAATACCTTTTTACTTATACGCGAAAGAATGGCCGTTATCCTTACTGATTAAATGTATTTAAAAATAAACCCAAAACAATTTTTGAGATGAACTTAATTGTACCGATTAGAATCAGTTTTCTAGTTCTATACACGTTCTGTAAATTACATTTCATTATTCCTACTAACTTTTTGTCGTTAGTTTCATTTCAAAATTTATTAATATCTATTTTTACACCATTGCACCACTAAGCACTGTTCCTAGTGTTAATTAAAGTTCGCTTGATAAAAAAAAAAAAAAAAAAAAAAATATATATATATATATATATATATATATATATATATTTATTTTTTTTTTTTTTTTTTTTTTTTTTTTTATCTTTTCCTCCAATGGTGACCCCAAAGAAGGAGAGTTTATTAATTTTTTTTATATATATGTTCCATGCCTATTCTTAGGCACACTACACGTAATCTATGTTATATTTCACAAATTATTAAGTTTACATTATTTTGATCTTCATTTTAAACATTAAATATATCGAAAAATAACAAAAACATATAAGATAAAACATATATATATATATATACAGTTTGGACATAAACAGAAATTTACAACACCTCTGAAATGTTATTAGATAAATTAAATAAAAACAATTAATTTATGATGTATAAGACATTTGCAATACCTCTGAATTATATAAAAAATAATATATGAGTTGGTCTTGCGTCTTTTAAAACTTTTTAATTCCAAATAATATTTGGTTTTAAATTTTCAGAATAAAAAAATAAATAATAATGACGTATGTTTCTGTTTTATTTGTTGATTTTCACTGAAATTAGTAAATCTTATTAAGTATTTTTCCAGTATTCAGTATTCAGGATGACATAGCTTGCTGGGTCAAAAAGGGAAAATAAAAAAAAATGAGTCAAAGAGTCTGTTCATCACACTTTTTCTAAAACATGACTCTTGCCCTCAGGTCTTTATAAATAATATTCCCATACCAGTTTCTGACACAGTACGATATTTAGGCCTTTACCTTGACTAACGACTGACATGGGTATACCACTTTAAACGAAAAAGAAAATAACTGAATCAACGATATGTACTTTTTTCGAAATTACTATAAAAACGTTTAAAATTATCATTTACAAACAAATTAGCTATTTATAAAGTACTGATAAAACCTATTCCGACTTATGGCATCGAGTTATAGGGAACTGCAAAAAAGTCAAACATCAAAATGATCCAATCATTTCAATCAAAACTACTTAGGAAAACTTTAAATGCCCCTTTTTATGTATCTAACGAGACACTACATACTGACCTGGTCATTATATTCGTCATTGCAACTGTCACGGATCGTTACAATAAATTTTCACGACTGACTGACCCTAAATTCAAACCCGCTGACTCAGAACCTATTCACTGACACAAACCCTTATAACCCGCCCTGAAACTAGCCAAGAGACCTGATATACTGATAGTTATTTGTTTTTTTAATTAATTAAATCTGTCTTGTACAGTTTGGCATTTACATTTCATTTGTTAGTATATTTGCTTATTGCACTGTCAAAACTTCTATAAATAAATTTAAAAAAAAAGTATTTTGGGGGCAAATGGATGGACAAGAAATAGCTAAATAGACGGAATTTAATTGTTGAGAGAGATTTTACTGCATGAGTTGTAATTATTTATCCTCTTCACGTGTATGACCCTAGTCCTAGAACTTCTTGCTAAACGGGACCATGGAGCGCAACGTTTTAACGTGGGTGTGGAATTTAAATGGGGCATAAACAGTATGCATGTGGGATTGGCGGCTTCTTTAGTATCACCTCTCCTAGCTGAAAAGCTAAATCTTTTCAACTGTAATTTGTAAGAAACATTTTATTTTATTATAAAAGCGAAAATAGAAAATGCTACTGAAAATACGGATCTAAAGGTGTACTGAAATGTAATCCCTTTTACTTGACAAAAATCCCATCGAGAGATTAATATTATATCAATTACTTGCTTCGCGCTGGTGCCATTTAAATGTGGTGTAATTTATGTTTTAAAAACTTCAGTTTGACCAATTAAAGTTTATTACTTTGGGATTATGAGTTCATCCTAACGAAAAGTTCACTTAGCAAGAAATTATTATGTTTATTATATAACTTATATTAATTTAATTATATTTAATCATCGGCAGGAATTAGAAAAATAAATTGGTAAAAAAAAAACAAAAATTGGTTCAGTTAATTTGTTTAGGGGTACTCACTACGTTTGCTATAGCATACTTTTTGTGCTATTTTGCTAAACCCGTCAAGTTTCTACAGTTATTTCCTGTAGAAACTCGATGAGTTTAGCAAAATAGATCAAAAAATATGCTACAGCAAACGTAGTGAGTACCCCTTTTGTTATGTTTAACGTTTACTATTTTATTCGGTTTATTACTATTTTTCTAAATACATTTTAATGTTAATTTAGTTTCCATTGGAGTCCCATTTAGTTTACAGTGGAACTACTATTTATGTTAAATGGTCTAAAAGTAGAAATAATTATTAACAGTTTAGTGTATAACAACTTTCCATTTATTTTAACAACTTACGTACGTTTTGGTACATAATTTTTTTTTTAAAATCTATAGTACTGTATGGAAGAATATAACCTGTTCGATCACCACGAATCTCCCTCCTCCACAACATTACTAATAACATTTGCTCCTAAGTTTACGGGACTTACAACAAATTTATATTAATCATACGATTTTTTTACTGCATATTAATTTTTCAAAATTCTTGCGCTTTCCAACGGTATATTATACGCCTATGTTCTACTTATATTTCAGGAATGTGTTTGTGACGACTTGGTTACAGAAAATATATTTTTTCCCGTTTGAAGAAAAGCTAAATTGCAGTGTATTTTACTTATAAGTCCTTCAAGAAAGAATGCCCTTAATGATGGTAAAAACCGTATCAAAATCCGTCTTGTGGTGTAGAAGGAGATAGCGGAAACCAAAATCGCATTATCATTTTATATAGAGAGATAAACATGTGTTTATGGCAAAAATCACCTTCTTAGACCAATATTGTATATATTATTATTATGCTGTGGGTCCAGAAGATCTGCACGCAGACCGATGTTTTTCGTGAGGCTCCATCAAATCGCTCCAGGCCATTATTAAAATAACACTAAAAGTTTCTTCTTTTCTTTTTTTCTCTTCGATCGGCCTTGACATTAACTCTTCTAAGATATATGTGAGAACCATTTTTATTGCCATGTGTGTAATTTGAAAAAAAAATCATAAAAGTTGACCAATATTTCTATTAAAATTATAGAGCTCATTATGTTTTTTTCCCCTCCAATATTTACTTCATTCTTTCCATTATAAAATAAATCCGCATCAATTAAATTATTGACAAAGTGTTCTCAGCCGTTTACAAAAGAAGTTGATGGATTTCTTTTATTTTCGTATTTTACAACGTTTTGGCCTCTAGGGCCATTTCAAGTCTCTTTAAAACTTCTTTTGGATAAGGACCAAAAATATATCTTTCAAAAATATTAAACCAAAAGAAAGCTTAGGACGATGATGAGAAATAAAAAAATTATGAAGTTTTAAACGTTTCCTATTTTTTCGTAACGGTTCCGAGTAGGTATATTTTTTATGAAGTCCTGATTAATGTAATAGCAATATTGAAGTGAAAAGTAGAAACTTTCACTTGTTTTTCTTATTTCTTAAGATTATATTGGATAACCTGCAAGAAACAATTTGAAAGTTCTAAATAAAAAATTAATGCGCGCAACAGACGACTTTGACTTACCTCCGTTGTTGAAAAAGAATCAAAATTAAGGAATTAAGTTGAGTTTCGATGGAAACATTTAATTCAGATCAATTGAATATCACATTCAAAATTATTATCTACAATAAGTGCTTAATTTTATTCTCTTTTCATCTTTCTCCTTCGGCTTGTACAACTTTGTGTATAAGAAAGATAACATCCATTTTAAGAGCTTTAGCTTTCCAACGGTATATTGTATTATCTTATCTATATCACTATTATTATTTGCGAAAAGAAAAAAAAATCTGGAAAATTTTCTTTTTATTCCCCATCAGTTGCTTATTGCATTCTTTAATATTTCATATTACCATGTTCATAGTTACCCATAACATAAATATTTGCTTAATAATCTCCAATTGAGAAAATTAAATATGCTTTAGAGGAAGAAATGTTGGATTTTACCCCTGTCATTATACTTGTACACAGTAATCAGAATGAAACCTACAAGGAATTAATTATAGTACATTTAATTATGCATAAATATAGTGGAGTTTTCGAGGAAAGGCTTAAATATGGGTGACAAGATTCCGGTTTTGGGATATGCCGATGATCTGGTACTGCTAGGTGAAGACACGGAAACCATACAACTAAATACAAGTGTGTTAATAAACACCGGTAAAGAAATAGGACTCGAATTAAATACCGATAAGACGAAATATTGATTAGTAGCAGAACGGTGTCGATCTGGTGATATTGATGTATCAGGGCAAACATTGACAGTAGAGAATTCAAGTATTTAGGTTCAATGATACTGAAAAATGAAATCCAGCAAGAAATAAAGTCCGGTTATAGGTGGAATGCGTGTATTATCAGTTGCTAAGTACTTAGTCGCGGCTTCTACTAAAACTTAAAGGTTAGAATTTTAACATTTTTCAGCGTTCTTTATGGATGAAAGTGGCGCTTCTTTGAGGGATGAACACGGTTAAGTTTCGAAATAAGGTATTGCGTAATATTTGGTCGAGAGGATGAGGCACTGGGAGTCAGAAGTCACAACGGGAATTGCGGAATGTATCCTGAATTAATTGATAATTGCATCGCGAGGAGCGCGTGCTAGTGGATAAGAGCACTGTCTGCTGTGTCCAGGTCCTGGTCGAATCCCGGGTGTGCAGAATATTATTTATTCTGTTAATTCAGTCGGGGGGCGTCCCTAGGAAATGAATCCTTACAAGGGGCAAGAAGCCTCTATAAGTGGGTACCCAAATTAATTGGGGAAAAACTGGCGGCTTTTGAGCGTGAATTACGGCTCTAATCCTCATTGCATGTCGTTGCCGTAAAATATTAGGGAATCTCTATAGTACTGAGCCCAAGAGACCTTCATGGGTTGCTAGTGGATTACGGTTGTTTTTTTAATTGCATCGCGGAGACTCAAATGGGCGAGTAACGTTATATTGGGCTCGATGATGAGCGGATTCCGAGAAAGTTGGTATATGCTGATCCGACTGGTAGGCGTCTGAAAGGTAGGCCGAAGCGGAGATGGGAGGATTGCGTTAAGGCTGATCTCGGGAGCTTGGGCTTGAATGTTGAACATTGGACGAGTCTGTGTAGCGGAATTTGGTGGTATCGGCATCGAACCTTCGGGTTCGCTAAGCCTTTTTATCATTATTTATTATAGTGGAGTTTAATAAAAAACCTCAGAGCCGTTTTTGAAATAATCGTTAAAGTGTAAAATATATGATTTTTTTAAAATTTTTTTTTTTGAAAAAGTTGCTGTAATATAAATACGAATTTTCTGCTTCGTAGTTTCTTTATTTTTTATTGTTCTCGGTTTTGGTCTTATGTAAACTTGTGTATTTAGTAGCTCTATTGAAGTTTGGGGTCACCAAACTATTTACCTTTCGAGGCACACTCACGTCAGTGACGGATTAGTTGTATTTCGCCCACTGGCAAGAGGGATAATGTCGCCCACTTCAGTCGTTCCTAACGCTTACGAAACAATTATTACTGTATATGTTCTTCGTTAAGCAGTTTTTTATAATTTATTATTTCCTTTTGTCTTATTAAGTATGTGAATTTAGTTTTATTGTAAAGATCTCAGTTATTGAATTTCATAAGATCTTTAATTTAAAACAAATATAGTGCGCCAACACACACTTCACTTACCTCGTTTGTTAAAATCAATTTAAGAACTTTTAAAAACATTTAGAGATGAAAATAAATTGTTAAAGATAAAATCTACCAAATTAAAGTCACTTTAGAGGAAGAAAATTCAAACTATCGGTATTTAAGCCTTGTCAGAATATTTCAATCATAATAGAACTACATCATATCAAAGCCCATTAAATTTTACATCCGTACACGAGTTTCATCAAATCGTTTGTGCCGTTTTTGAGAAAATCGTACAAAATCTGCAAAAGGCATGGTATAAAGTAGCACTTTCGGTCAACTGATTTTAATGAAAAAGTTGCTCGCTGAAATATTAAATTTCAGTTTGTACGACTTTTCGTGTCCGTTCTGACTTATCACACAGACCTTTTTGTGGGACTTGGCCATTTGGACTCAGAGCTCTAAAACGTGAATTTCTGTTGAAAACTGAAAATTCTAAAATTTTCACGATCGCAATACTTTCCCTTACTACATATTTCATATATAGGTAAGTGAAAGTAATTTATGTTTATTTTATATAATTTGTTTGTAAATTTTTCAGTTTAAGTTCGGTAAATTTTTAATTACCTGTGGAATTATATCGGTGTAGGTCACGTGGCGTAGCTTAAAGGCACTTATGTCTATTGTAACAACTGACTGAACGCTTTCTTTGATTCTATTTTGAAGGATCCCTGATAAACGCATAATTTTAAAGAAAATTATTGGAAAAGAGGTTATAATCAATTTTTCAATCCGGTGTTGATTAGTTTCTTCCTGTTTTAAACTTATCCATTTATGCTATCACGTCGAGCTCATTAACAAGATATATTTGTACAGTTGCGAAATCTAAAGAATATTAATCAACACTTTATTTAGTTTTTGGAAGTAGAGCTACTGTACATATCATCTAATGTATCGTGTTTAATGTTTTTAGCTAACTCCTCCAATATGTAGTTAAAAAAAAACTTATTTTTTTTTAAATTTTATTCGTTCACTTTTATTAAGTTTAAAGTGGACGGACGAAGATGTAGAGGAAGACCCCGACACACATTGCGTAAACGGTAAAAGAGGATGGACTATGATGATACTCTCATTATTATATTTTTATTTTGTTGAAGAAGTTGATTTCGCATCTTAAATTTTTAAGATCAAAGGATTTCACTAGTGGAATTTTTTTTAAAGCATTTTGAATATAATATCATTTATTCTTATGGCTACTTTTAATGGCTTCATATATATATATTTATATATATTTTAATGACACCATCTCCTAACTTATTTTAGAGAATATATATGATTTCAATTTTTTTCCTTTATTAAATTTGTGATGACAATAGAAACATTGGCAAGCTGAACCCAGAAGAATCCGAGTTGTTTAAGAATTGCAAACGTTTTTATGAATAAATCAATATAATTTTTTTGATTTTTCGTATAAATCACTTATAGACCAACACAAAAGCGCAGTATTCATAAAATGAAAAAGAGGGTTATGTATTGTACGTAACAGGAATATAAATACAACAAAACATATGTATTTTACTGACCAGATAGTATTTGTTATCAAGTCTTGAGGATCATTTGTAATATAAATAAATATATATATATTTTAATTTTTTTTAAATAGATAACAGCATTACTGATTATATATTTTTTTAAAACAGTTATCATTGTTTTAGTATCAAATTTACATGTAGGTTGTACTGAATTTAATAATTAACTCCATCTCTCTAACTCTACCTTGTACTGACACCAAGATTCTTCGGGATCACTTGTAGCTGGGTGGTTAGCATAACAGCTTCCTATGCCAAAGGTCACAGGATCAAACCCGCAGGTGGTCCTAGGGTTTTTTAATGGGAGTAAAAAATCCTTAGTTATGCCGTCCTTTGGATGGGACGTTAAAAGGTGGTCCCAAGTCTGTGCGATGTGTAAAGATCCCTATCCTAATAAAACCTGGATAGGCAAAATTTTGGACTCCCGCTGTAGCATCGTCCGTTTAGCCATAGTAGCATAAAGTGACGTTAAATAAATAAACAACCAAGATTCTTCATAGGTTGTAGCGGTACAGGTTAGTTTTTATTCATTTATTAATTTTATAACATTCCGTCTCCAACAGTACATTTTTTTGTTAGAGGAAACTTTTTTGTACTCGTGAAAGGAAATAAACATGTAGAAGGAATGATAAATATTTATGTACTTATTTTTTGTCTCGAAAAGTTTATTTTTTCCTTGTAAAAGAAAATCGTTTTGAGTTTTATCTACCCAGAAGAGCCTTCTCTTCATATACGTGACTGCAACTCATCTTCCATTGTTAGTGGTTTCTATGTGTTTGAGTGCTTCCAAGCCATTACTTAAAGCAAGAGACCTCCTGGTGTAGCAATTTAAAAAGACTTTGCGGTCGGAACTTACTGTGGCGAACTTCCTTAATGCACTTTTCTATGGGACATTTATTTCCTTATATTTATTCATGATCAACGCAAGATGTGGTTTCGTCTCCACTTCAATAGCCCAAATGCGTTTTTTAATGAATATTTCGGAGTCTGATTCGGATTGCGATCAAAAATAAAATATTATATTGTACACTGTTTATTCTTGTCAACGTTTTTACCCACATCTTAGGTCTTCATCTGATCACGTCGAGATAAAGTATTTTATTGTTCAAACATATCTGTAAGGATTTTACCTGAAAACCGTTAAAATTGTATAAATCTGTTTTTCAAATTAAAATTACTGATGACCCTTCGTCGTAAACCTATGAATTCCTGCCCTACTGTCTCCTTCAATAATACTCCTCTCGTCCCGGTTGAACAGATCCGATATCTAGGACGGCTCCTTGGCAAACGCCTCACTTGGAATCCTCATACAAGACTGAAACGACAAGAAGCTGCACGACGTTTTCGACTACTTCAACACTGACTAGACAAACGTTCTAATCTTCCACTTAACTACAAAAGACTCATCTACATGACTATCATAAGAGCGATATGGACTTACGGAGTTGAGCTCTGGGGCTCTACTAAACCATCGAATTCTTCTCGTATCTAATCCCTTCAGTCCAGAATCCTTCGTAAAATCCTCAATGCTCTTTACTTTGACACCAACAAACTCATCCATAAAGACCTTAATGTCCCATATGTTGCTGATTTGGCCCGTACGAGGTATCAATCCTTCCATGACAAACTCCATTCCCACCCTAATCCTTTCGTTTCAATCCTTTCTTCCTCTTCAATTCCTGACAATCCTCCGAGGCATCTGAAAAGGAGATGGCCCCGGGACCTTCTAGTTTAGAATATTTTTAGAGTTCTTCCATCGGGAAGCTTCTCTACATGTGTTTCTTGCCTTTTTATGTTTCATTCAAATTTACTTGTAAATTCCAATAAATAAATATATAAAAAAAAAAAAAAAAAAAAAAAAAAAAAAAAAACCTGTACCACTACAACCCATGAAGAGTCTTGGGCTCAGTACATATAGAGATTCGTACTGTTTCTAGGCCAACGGCAGTGCAATGAGGTGATTAGGCCTTAATCACGCTCAGCCGCCAGGTTTTTCCCCAATTAATTTGGGTACCCACTTTATAGAGGCTGGGTCTGCCCCAGGAGGGTCTCCATACCCTAGGGTCGCCCCCCGACTGAATTAACAGAATAAATAATATTTCTGCCACAGCCGGGATTCGAACCCAGGACCCGGAGCACAGCAGACTAGTGCTCTATCCACTAGACCACGCCGCTCCCTCTAAATAAATATATATAAAAAAAATTACTGATGATTAGTATAAAGTTATAAGTTACAAATTTTCAACTATACAAATAAATTCAGTTAATATGCATAATTTTATGACTAATATAACCTGTCGTATTGTTGAAAACTCTTACAAAATCTTATAGCCTTAAGCTCTCATAGTCTGGTATACGTTTCTCTTTTACATATTTTATTTATCAGATTTTGTTTATTTATTCATATATTATTTTATAGATTAATTTAATCTATTTAAGATTAATACTGACTCCGAACTAAATTGTATCAGAATTGTGTAAAATTTTATGTTTTTACAGTCACTTATACAATCTCTCTCTCTCTCTCTCACAACACACACACACTCGTGTGTTTGTGTATATATATATATATATATATATATATATATATATATATATATATTTATATATATATATATATATTTAATTTATATATTTATACAGGGTGCCTCATAAAGGCCTAGTGATATTTTGGGAGGAGATACTAGACTTCAGGTGGAACAAAAACGTTCATATCACCCATATCCCGATTGCCAACGGTTAGGGAGGAATATATTAATTTTTTTTATTCATTCTTCATGTTTATTTATTTATGATGTTATTCGTGGTTTTCATAATAATAATAATAACAGATCTACCGAACCTGAAGGTTCGATGCCGATACCACCAAACTTCGCCTGCACAGACTCGTCCTATGTTCACGGTTCAAGCCCAAGCTCCCGAGATCAGTCTTAACGCAATCCTCCCATTGACTCTTCGGCCTAACTTTGGGACGCCTACCAGTCGGATCAGCGAATAACAACTTTCCCTGAATCAGTTCCTCACCGAGCCCTACAACTTTACTCGCCCATTTGAGTCGCAGCGATGCTACCAACTCAATTATATTCACAGGGTACAAGCTCCGCAATTCCGCCTTGTGAAGTTTTCATACATATATGGTTTTCATACTTCCAGTAAATGATCTTAATTCTATGACAAAAATTTTCTGTAAATTATTTTTTCTGTCATCCATGGTTTTTGTCAAAAAAACTCAGATATTTTTATATTATAATTTTTTTTTTTATTTGAATCAGACTAAATATACCCCATCTTCGCTATTCGATAGGTCCTTTCAGAATTATTGAGCTGCGAATCATTGTTACAAATTGATCATTTTATCTTCCTGATTTTTTGTTTGATAAATATTCACGTGATCCGATGTATTTATAAATCACCGCGGTTTATATATATAGATCAATATGCTCAGATCAAAATGCTATGCATAAGATATTGTGGATTGGTTTATCCTATCCATAACCGTGTTATAATTATATGCTTCGAATGAATGATAACGCGTTAGGAAACCGTTTCGGTAATTTGGAATACATGTTCTATGCAAATATAGTTGTTCATCGCTCGACCGACACCACTTCGACAAGAATTCTTTACACCATTGAGGCCTCAATTAATTTTTTTTCTTCTTTTATTTCAAAATAAAAAATCTAGATCGGAGCAGCGATTCAGTTCACACTAGCTTTTAAATTTATAATTTAATTTTCTAAGGATGAAAAGGAAAATAAATGATGTGGATAGTCCGCCTGGAGTGAGAAGAGTTGATATAGTTATAAAGCAATGAATCGAATTCGATTACTTTTTTATTAGTTGAGGCTGGTTTATTTGATGGCTTTGTAAACTATAATGGGCAGTTATCTCCGACTCGTGTCGTCGTGTCTTTTAATTCGTAATAAATAACTTTTCATCTTATAACAGTATAATCATTTCTTGATAACATCTATTCAATGCAGGCTCTTAATTCTTACACGTCGTCTACTGGAAGGATCTTATTGTTTTTATAAGATAATATTCAACCGCATGATTGATTTCTTAATTCAATTAGGATGTATGATTCTTTTTGTACCGAAACTATAAAGAAAAATATTTTATTTTTTACTTGAATTAATAATGTATATAATAATAATAATAACATGAAGAGATGGAGTTTAAAAATCTTTATTATAAGGAAAAAATAACTTGAGCTGCTGTTTTCTTAACGTTACAGAATTTGAAATATAAATCTCTTCTCTGGATATGTAATAGTCCAGAAGCCATATATTAAATAAGGTACTACATTTAGGTCATTTTTAGGGATCATAGTAAGTTTTTTTTCTTGATATATGTTATTAAAAAGAAACGTATAGCCATTGATTGAAGAAAAATTAATACTTACGATTTTCTACTAGCAATGCTAGATTTACAATGAGTTTTGTTTATTTTTTTCTAACGAGCTAATATTTGGTAATATAGACATTTATTTTTTTTTTAAATTTTATTTATTTTATATTGATTTCGAAAAGTGAAACTGAAATAACATTAAATTTTTGGCATTTTCTCAATTTCATGACTTGGGAGTCTTCAATCAGCCTTATTATACGGTTTTGATCACATTTTTTTTCTTTTATGCTGTTGAATTTTGAAAAAAGTAATATTTTATTATTGCATTAAATATTTTCATATTTAAATTTTATATATTTCTTTACTCATAGCAGAATAATTAACAATATCCTATATATTTAATCTAAATTCTGATATAAATTAACGAAATCGTGTAATCTCACAATTAAATTGCATAATTTAATTATTATTAACTAAATATAGTCTTATTTTAAGTCAATTTGCACTGAAATTGTCACACCTGGTTTCTAAACCGCAAGAAATGTATTTTCGTTATTTTTGAGACATAACAGAGTTTTCATTCGAAGGGCTAATTAAAGTTTCTGTGATCAAGGCGTCAACAAAACCTTATTCCTGAAATATGATTAGTAATATTGACGTATAATATACCTTTTGAAAGTTCAAGATTTTAGAAAAATTAATATTAAACAAAAGAGGTCATACAAGTTAATAGAAAGTTGTTCCAGCTATAAAAAAAAACCCATAAAGTTATGAACATATGCTTTTTTTTAAATGTTTTAATGAGATTATGGTGATTCAGCGTTGCAGCCGTACATTATCCTTCAAATTGTATTCTTTGTGTATATCACCCAAGATATTAGAAAACATATTACGTTTCATATCGTTCATAAGTTGTTAATTTTTTTTTATTTTCTAAGCTCCATGGGAGTTGGTGTTGGAAATCGGAATTAGAGGAAGGAATCTGGGATTACATGCATTTTAAGAGGGGACAGAGGATACGAAAATTTTCGGGAGCGAATGGGAGTCACGTCTAGTGATGGGGCTCACTAGTCTTTCTGAGTCAGTTAATCAAGTTATGGTTGGTTTCTCTGTCTAGTCTGAGGGTCTGTCCATAAATAAGTTGTTAATATAAATGAAAAATCGTTATAAATCCTTGAATTAACTTAATTTTATGAGAACAATGACGTAATAAGAATAATAAGGTTATTAATTATCTCTGCTTTTTGATTATTTCATAAAAACATATTTAAAAAACTCCTTCTAAACCACGCGACTGATTTGTATACGGTTTTCTTAAGTTATTCTTTGGATGGAAAAATTAAATTTTCTATAATCAAGGCATCAATAGATCTTTCACCTCTTATGAACTTATGATCCCAAGGCGATATAATTCTAAGTACGTCAAACATAAATGACTACACATTAAAATTTGACCCGTGATAAGCGGGAACGGATCACTAGTAGAGTTGGTGTTGAAAAATCTTCATTATAGAAAAAATAATTAATCTAATATTTTCCTTATATTACAAAATTCGACATATAAATAAACTAGCTGTTGCGCGCATCTTCGTCTGCGTCAATTTCAGTTATTATGAAACTATTAAGACGTTTTTAAAAGATTATATTGGGTTGTCCGAAAAGTTCGTAGAGAAATTTAGACAATAATTAAAATTGAATAGCTTAAAATTTATTTATTTAATCTACAAAATAGTTACCACCGTCAGCGATTACTCTATCTCAACGCCTTGAAAGTTCCATTATCCCTTTTTTCCAAAAATCACTGTCCTTCCTCCTTAAGAACAATAAAAGGTTCGTTATGACGTCCCCCGGGGCTGGTCTTCCAAAATGAAATCTCCTGATCTAAACCGCGAAAACCACTTCTGAATCGTGCTGTCAGCAATTGAATCGCTGCCATACTCAGAACGAATCTTTCTTGCAGTTTGGGCTACGTTTTTCCCTCTTTTAAAAAAGAACAGCATATTATTTCGAAAATGAACTGAATCGTCACTCATGCTGGATTGCAATAAACTACTCTACTGATCCTTCATAAAGACGAATTCAGTGTGTAAATATAGTTAATTCCATGAGGATCAAAGGCATATAAATAAACATTAGCCTCGTGATTCATTTTAGTAGATAAAACAGAAGGTAAATTTTATTTTAAAAACCTCTACCAACTTTTCGGACGACCCAATATTTTAAAGTATTTCTGCTTAAATAATATTTTTGGTTTTATTTTCTTGTGGCAGAAGAACATACTGATTTTCTCCGAGACCCGATCTTGACGAAAATCGATTCCTACGTGTTTAAATGCTTGCCCATGTGATTTATTAATTGTTATGACAAAAGATAAATTAACGGGAAATTGAATTATTTTAAAATTAAAAGGTAAATCGTTTGGAATCGTTGGGATTCGAGGTCAATTTTTCCCTATTTTTTCTCATATTTTCCACTGATTCTTCGGTCCTGTTGGTCGCAGCGTGATGTTATATAACCTATAACCTTCCTCGATAAATGGACTATCCAACACAAAAAGAATTTTTCAGTTTGAACCAGTAGTTTCTGAGATTAGCGCGTTCAAACAAACAAACAAACAAACAAACAAACTCTCCAGCTTTATAATATTAGTATAGATAAATCAAAAAGATTTTTTTTAAATGAATAATCACTATCTAGATTTAGTACACATAAGAGTAATACCGAAGCCGAAATTGCACTGTGAAAGTGCGGCCGTTGAATTACTTCACTGCCGGAAGTTATACTACTCATCCTTGCAACTTTTCAAACATTATATAAAATAATGACTTTTGCCTCTATGATGTTTATTTTTGTTTATAATCGAAATTATGAAAATAAAGTATTTTATCAGAAAGAGTCCTTATCTTTAAGCGTCATGCTGCCTCACTTGGTTAAAGAATGCCTAGTTCACGCTTCTTTTCTTTGAAAATTATACAAGTGGAAATCCTTGTTTTTGCCTTTCCAAGACTCAATATAAACAACATTCTTCTCTATAAACTAGAAAAAACTATAAATAAGACTACGTTGTCAGCAGAACTACTTGAGTGAAGCCCGTCTGGCATCTAACTCCGTGTTCGCAAATATATGGTCCTTATTCCACTTTTCGAGAGAATATTTTTAATATTCAGAGCTGCGCCATATTACTTCAGTAACAGATTGGATAATTTTTAACATTTTAATATCCCTACTTCTTTGATTGAATCATTTTAGTTGTGAAAATTTTGTTGAGCAATAATCCTGTTAGAATCTTTAAAAAAGTTTTTGTTGAACAGGCCGGAACGAAATTCTTGAACTAATATAAATGTTTCATATTTCTCTTATTTCATTTTCATACTCCTGGAAAAAAAAAAAAAATTATGCTTTGATTTGGAATTTTTAGAAAATAAAATAAAAGACGAACCGCTAATGGAATTCTGCAATCCTCTTTCCACGTGCACTTATTATAATGATACAAAATTGTTTGACTAAAATGTTGCATTGATATCTTTAACAATAGACTCCCTAACATTCCTTTCTCTTTTTTATTTTTTGAAAATCTTTTATCTTCACGTTCTTGCTACTTATGCTTAATGTTAAAGGATCCCTGGGACTTATTCCAGAGTGTCTAGCAACAGGGAAAATCGGGAAAAGTCAGGGATTTTAAAAACATATGAAAAAGTCAGGAAATTTGTTCTTTGATCAGGGAAAATGGTCCCTAAATAACATCATTTCTTCTTCAATCAGAAAAAAGTTCCAATATGCCTACGTGTTGTGATGTTGCAAATATCATAAAGCGAGTTTAATATTTAATATCATAAAAGGACAGGAGGGCTGTGGAGAAGAGAAAAGTCAACCTTCAGGTGAAGGAATTGGAGGCGAAAAAAGCAAAACTGCTCCAAGGAGCTCTTCAGAAAGCTGAAGATTTGGCTGCAGAGATTCAAACATTCAAAGAAAAGCTATTAAAATTCATATAGATATATTGATTGTAAATAAATTTGTTGTCAGATTTGTAAATATTTGATTATTACTAACAGTAGCATTCAGGTTCATCATAATTCATTGGTAAATCAACTTGAACAACTACAATTTCAGCTTGTGTCGGGTAGATATTGTTGAATCTTATCGTAAAGTAAATTAATTCATTATTATATATATATATATATATATATATATATATATCGACAAAACAAAAAATAATTATAATTAATATGGTATACTGGATTACAGTATACCATATTAATTATAATTATTCTTTGTTTTATCGATTTTCAATGAGATTTGGCCAGGTAAAAGACTTCTTACAATATGGGAAGGTCAGGGAATCTCTTTGAGCTGATGTGCTAGACACCCTGTACACGTTCGATATCCGTTTCATGCCTCAATTATTCATTCAATGATCAAGATTAAACTTTACAAGTCTATCGACCTTTTCACGCCTAATCTTGGCACATCTTACCAATAAACCACCGACTTCTGCTCATATCTGATTTGATTATTTACGATGCAGCAACCGCACATACACCGCTTGCAATTTCTCTCGTCTTGACAACTTCTTTTGATTCATGTATTGCAGACCCTGTGACTACGCTCGGATATCTCTCAACCGAACTTTATTTGAGTTAAAAATAACTTAATTATAAAAATACGTGTATAACAAAATATAACAAGCATTATTTTCTTACTATAAATAAAATAATGTTACGGACAAATGTTTGTTCTGATTTTAGTAGAACTACTTATCCATCCTTTAATTTAATTATCTGAAAGTTTTAAGTTTCTCATCAGCTTGAAACAGTCTTCTGGTGCATAAAGAACCAGAATATTTTGTCACATTTTCTTAAACACATTATGAGCAATGCATACCAAGTTTCTTATTAAGTTTGTGAATACACAGTCGATTAAGTAAAAATCACGAATTGAGCCTCTGAGAATACGACTGTTCTGCCGAAAATCCTAGAAGCTAGAAATGTTTCTAACTAAGAAGATCATTGATCAGTTGTGGAACTCTATGCGAGCACCTTCGACTCAGACTGCATAAACTCACAGATACGCTCATTTCTTTACTGCTACCTCTATCCTTAAAGCATATAATCCTGATTTTTCTCTTGTTTTTATATAAAATGTTTTGTTTTTTCCAAGTTTTAAAATCAAATAAGAACCCATTTCACAAAAGTACTGGTTTTGTTTCACTATAATAACTAGGACAGTTAATGAAGTTTAAAGACAGATGATTTAAGTCGTACTTTCGTACGACTTAAGCAATTAATACAACCTACTAATAACAATTAATCTGTAGTATTTTATACTGTAGCTTTCGTGGTAGATTTACACCATTAAAAAAAAAAAATGACCTCTTATCAGTCAGATTTGGTATATTGAAATTTGGAATCTAAGAAATTGAAATAAGCCCTCATCAAGCTCTTATACTCTAGAACTAAGTATACTTGTTTAAAAAATAAAAATCTGGTGCGACCAACACACAAATTTCACAATGAGTGAAATTAATACAGAATTAAATTTAATTTCATGCGTTTTAATAAGAAGTCTATTATATTATTATCTAAAACAATCAGTTAGTTGTATCGAATTTTTATCACTCTTTATCACCTTTTACTAGCTTGTGTAAAAGATAATATTTTTAAAAATCTATATACATACATATACATGTATATTACTGTTCTTATTTTAAAAAACACAAAAATTGCATTAACAAATATTTCTGCTCTTTTCTTCTGTAGTTGGTTATCAAATTCGTTCAATTTGTATATTTAGCCGTTTTTTAGCAATACTTATCAGATGGTATGGTTATTTTAATAGAATATACAAAATTAAAAGTACTTTCTTCTTCTTCTTCCAGTGGCGCGACAGGCCGTGTAGGCCCTGGGCCTCGCGGTGTAAACTCCTGCGAGTTTACACTCACGTTTCACGATGCAATTTTTAGTGTAGCGTCATCACTCCCTACGACTAATTTTGTGAGTGGCCACCCTTCGGCTGACGGGTCTCACATACCCGGGGGAGAGGTTGTGTGTGAATCCACATTTTTTTACATAAAGTACGAAAGTACTTTAGTAGAAGAAAATTTAAAATATCGGCATTAAAGCTCTGTCAAACTATTTCAATCAGAATGAAACCTACATTATATTAAAGCGAATTAAATTTCAAGAGCTGTTATCGAGAAAATTGTAAAAAGGTGCAGAATGTATGGTATAAAGTATCACTTCCGGAGAGCCGATTTTAGTTTTAAAAAAAAATTGCTGTAACATCTCGAGCGTACAGTTTTTTTAAATATAAAATTTTAAGTTTTGTTCGTATTTACGTCGCGCTAAGACATGAGGGCACACGACCTTTTTGGGGGGACTTGGTATTGGGACTCCGGGGACCCTAAAACGTGTATTTCCTTCGAAAACTGTAATTCGAAAATTTCATGATCGCAATACTTTCCCTTACTATAAATTTCATTTCAGTGGAAGTAAATATAGGTACTTTCGGGTGGAGATATTTGGCTTGATATTCTTCATATATTTTCTGTATTACATTATCTAAAATACTTGACTCTTTTCGGAGATATTAAAGTTTGAATATCATCGGGTTCTTCTAAAGAGCGTGATTGGAACTTTATCTAATGGAGTCCTTAAACATTTCTTAGAATCATCTATTGACCTGAAGGGCATAGACCAAGAACTACGAAGGCGTGAACCGAGGATGACGTAAGATGGTAAAATTGGGCCTGGCCGAGGATATGAGACACAGACCTCTTTGTCGGCACATCCTCCTCAGGACATACCCCTTATCCTCTAACTAACCCCCTAACCGCACTTTCCAAGACGGTCTTATTGTGGTTCATCTTATCACAAAATCTGAACCTTGTTTTTTTTTTCTTTATTTCAAATTACATGTAGTCACAGATTACATCATATGTTACAATGATTTAATCAGTCAGTCTAACATTCATTTTGTTTTCTTTTTTTTAGCCTCAGAGATTACCCTAATAATAAGTTTACTGAGTGGAGTTAGTTGTTTACTGCCCGTAAATAGGTTTCGATTGTAGTCATTTCGAAGCCTATTTGATAAGGGGACTCGAGTTCTTTTATTTGTTATTTCTGGACTGTTATTATGTTGTAACTTTCCCTTGAAAGCTTATGAAATACTAGATATTGTTATTACTTATTTTCATAACTAAACGTTTAAACATGAAATATTTTTAGTACGTGGCGGACATGACTAAGCCGACGACAGGTTTGTAAAAAGAACACTGAAACTAAACTTCCAATGTGCCTAGAATTTAAACAAGTTATTTTTTTTTTTAACTGTCTTGCAACAAGTAAATGAGGTTAGTTCATTATTTAGAGCCTCGTTAAAATGTTTCCAAAAAAAAAAAAAAAAAAAAAAAAGAAGATAATGGAGTAAGTTTTACAGTTAATTTATCGTTCATACCTCTGGCTGTTTATTTATTATAAATTGTGTTTTATCAACTAATTTTTGTATAATAATTAATTAATTGTATAAATTTTGTATTTGTTTTCTTTTAATAAAGCTTTGAAATATTCAACTAGAAACTTTATAAAAGTTTTATTATTACTTGCAAATTAAATTACTCAGGTTCACTTAAGAATGTAGTGCTAAATAAGTTTTGTTTCTATATTTTAAGATTTAAGTGGTTATTCGTTAATATTTTCTAATATTAAGCTCATTTAACGTGGTTGGTTGTGCCTTAAGTATTTATTTGTAAAACTGTGGTTACGTCTAGACTTTCACATCGAATAAAAACAACTATTATCACTTATAAGTTTCAAGTAAAATAAAATATATTTTTTTTTTTTTAATTTTGTTATTTGTTATCCGCCTCTACCCTACAGGGTCATTGGCGTCCTCATATTAAATTATACTCTGTTGTAGTACCCTACAATCTTTAAATATTCAAACAGTTTGGATATATGTTTTTCTTCGTCGCCGAGTATTTGGTTAAGCTTGAGTGGCAATAGCTTTTCTCAAGTTTTGGTATTTTTTGCATTCTAATAACAAATGGTTCACACTCTGTATGACGTTGTCACATTTCGTACAAGTGGGTGCTTCTTACCGTTTTAGGAGGTACCCATGGGCAAATTGGCAATGACCAATTCTCAGTCTGCACAGTAGGATTTCTTCCCTCCTAGACTTTCTGGAGCTTGTTAACCATTTACTTCAATCAGATTTCACTGCTCCTAACTTTGTCTGCCCTCTTTTCCACTTTTCCGTCCAATCCGCTAGCAACCTTTTTTCGATTGGAGCATCCAATCTTCTACAATTACTTCATTAATTTGGACAATTCTACTCTCTTCTCCTATTCTGGCAGTGTTGGCTGCTTGGTCAGCTTTTTCATTGCCCGGAGTTCCTCGATGTGCTGGTACCCATAGCAACACAACATGTGTATGTCCGAGTTTTTTTTCCAACTCTCGTTAATTATTTCCCGGATTATCGCGTTGGTTGGTGTTTGGCTGTCGATGGCCAGCACACTCCAAGAGTCCGTCGCAATAATTCCAAAAATTTTTTGTTAGAGTTGTCTATACATTTCAGAGCCTTTTGTATAGCAGTGGCTTCCCCTGTGAAGACGGAGCTCCCTTTAGGCAGCTTGTACATGAGCTGTTTATCTTTATTGTAGACAGCACAGCCAACGCTATCCATTTTAGAAGCATCAGTGTATAGAACTTCATAGTTATGGTACTTTTCCAATATTTCCAAAAACGAGTTCTGTATTTACTCTGGCCATCGATCTGTCTATGTGTGGTCTTTCTTTGTATCTGCAAGGGATTTTAAGTTCAGGAACGGATTTTATATTATTTTATACGTAAAATTTAAACCTTAGGTAATCAAAAATATTTTAATAATTGGACGACATTGTAAGTTTTGTATGTTCTTAATAATTTTTGTACAATAGTTAGTTGTATTTTGCATTTTTGCGAAATAAATTAAAGAAAACCACAGTTTTTACCTAGAAACTTGTTTTCCTTGATTTAGTTTATACATGCATATGGGTCAATCCATTTGAAATCGTCCAATTTTCATTAATTTTGCCTCTCAAAATTTTGTTTTTCATAATTTTTTTTAAGGCTTATTTAGTATTATTTCCTGAATATAAACCCGTGAATAAAGTCAGCTTCCCATCTGAAACCCTATGTTAAAAAAATATCTCCAAATCTAGTAATTTTGTCAATATCAACTAACACTAAAAGCTTGATTAGGATGTGTCATCACAGAACATTACCAACATAGCGAAGAAAGTGGTTTAACAAATTCTCGAAAATTAACAAAAGCGAGACTTTTATCGAGTTTATAAATGAAAATAGACGCATTTTTTAATATATTTTCATATATATTATAGTTCTAATTGGTATCTATCTTGAAAACGGTATTTTTTCCCTTTATTTCAAAATGGCAAAAATTCATTGTTCGCGATTTTTACACGGAAATATCTTAAAGGAGACTGAATGAAAATTATGAAACTAATACAGATTACGCATCTCTCAGCTGCTTCCCGAGTTAGAAAATTCTTCTTGCTTCAAAAAATAAAAATAAAAATAATAATAAGAAGAAGGTTTCTTTAAAATTATTAATTTACCATTATAGGTGGAAGAGTCAGGAATCAGTCATTTTTTTAATTTTGCCAACGTTTCGGCTCAAGCTTGTGAGCCATCATCAGGGCTACAAACATCAGAACAAAGAGATATATTAATATGATAATGGAAATTTTCTTTTGAATGTAGTGACAATGATAACATTTGAAATAAAACAGAAAATATACCAACATACTTAAATATTATAGATACAAATAATGATAATATGATACATAATCTGATGATGATAAGCTTAACAAATTTTACAGAACTTTAGACTTTAATATAGAAGTAAAAAAATATATATAAACGTACCATTACTGAGCCATGCCCAAGCATAAACTGAGGAAAACCATTAACATAGGTAGTATGGGGAGGGGTTCATGTAAAAACCCTGAAGGTTTTCCCCTCTGAGTGTAAATACTACAGTTTATCTTTGTTTTTAAAAAGTTTTACAAAATTATATAATGGCAAAATAAAACAATATATCCGTATGTACAATAAGGCTCAACATTTTTAACAGAAAATTATAAACACTAGATTTTCTGAATTGTTTTGTTTTTCCATTATATAATTTTGTAAAACTTTTTAATATATATATATATATATATATATATATATATATATATATGTATGTATGTATATATATATATTTTTTTTAACATAAGTACAATTTATAAATATAGAAAATATATAATATTTTATTTCTTGACATATTTTTTATTTGAGTGAATTTGTTTCAGTAGATTGTTGTCATTTTTTAAAATATTGTTAAAATCTTCACAAGAATTTTAATTGTATGTTTTGATTCTTAAAGGTAAATTCAAATTTCAAATTAATTTGTGATTATCTAACTGTTCTTTAGTAAACTACAATATTATATGTCTATGAGAATTTGAAAAAATTAATAAAATGTTATGAACACATACAGTACAAATATTCGTTTCAGATAGCTTAATTTTCTATGGTAAGTAGAGTATTTGTAATATTTATTTGTTTAATTATCTTGCTAGCACGCAGTACGAACACGAAGTGTATCAACTGATAGACAAATACAATGCAGCTGGGTAGCATAAGAAATATGTTAGTCGTCGTTTACTTTAAGAATTAAATTTAACTTAATTCTGAATGTCGGGATTGTTGAAAAACGTCGCGGGACGCGGGACAATTTATGAAAAATCGTGTTCCGCCAAATAAATACGTCCCGGTCACCTTATGTATAGTCTTATGCTTCCACTGCTTGTCAAAATTTCAATCGTGTAAGCATTGTCTTTTTTATTTTACAATTTTCCAAAGAAGGGTTATTGTCTAGTCTAGCAATATTAAAAGTGGGATGTTATGAGAGGGGTTGAATAAAAAATGATGAAACTTATACAGATTATACCTCTATATCATAATTATTGTAGGACAAACTCAATGGATGAGAATTAACTGGTTTTAGTGTTGTAATTTTGTTTGACTTAAAGTAGGTTGATAAGATGAGGGCAACGCTTACAAGGCAGTAATGTTTAATGTATTATATTTCCAAAACTGAGTCTTGTTTATGGCGAAAAACAGATTTTTTTTATAACAAAGTTTATGATGATGCTTTATGTAATAGGTCATTCGGATTGTAATCTATATTACGAGAACATAAAGTTAGTTTGTTCGTAATGTTATAAATGGCAAGGAGAATAAATAAATTCTTTGAGACTGATTGTTCCCTCGGGATATAGTCTTGAATATACATTAAAGGTCCCTGAATTACTTACATTGTCATCGTTGATCCATTAAATTATTCTTGTAACATGTTGTACGTCGGCTTACTGTAAATGTCGGCAGGCGCTGCTTTGCTAATGGATAATGTCAAGAAAGACTAGTAGCAAGGCCGTCTAGGTGTGATAAAAATTCCTTCTAAAATTCTTCGCTCTTATTTTCCCGAAACCTTTTTATATTTTATTCTGATTGAATATTTATTAAATCTGTTCATATGAATAGAAAAAAAATCTTCTAATATTCCATGCGATGTAATCTTTGATTCGAAAAAATAATAGTGTAATTTCCTAATCGACGATTTGGCCAATTATATAGACTACTAAACAGAAATTCTAAACTATCTATCGAAAACAAACTGCTAATGTACATGACAGTACTGAAACCTATCTGGACCTACGGATTTGAACTGTGGGGGACAGCCAAATTTTCTAACATCAAACGCATTCAATCCTCCCAATCTAAAGTCCTCCGAACTGAAAAAAAAGCTCCTTATTGTGTCACCAACCATACCTTACACCACGATGTTCTATTTATTTTAGACCTTATTCCAAATTCTCCAGATTACATCAAAACCTTATCCATCACCCAAATTCGCTAGCTCAATTCCTATCCAGCTCCACACACCCTTACCAGCCCCCCCTAGAAGGTTGAAACGGCAGTGGCCTGGAGACCTCTTGTAAACATGTATAAAGGCGTTCTAGCATTGGCTAGATTCTCCACTCACGTGCTGTATGCTTGAGAATTGTATAGAGGTATTAGTGACTTTTGTACATATTCTTATTGATTCATTTTTTTATATATGTACGTTGGATTATTATTTTATAAATTTGTTGTTTTGTATATATTGTGTGAATGTTGTACTCAGTCACTATTAAAAACGTCCTAATTAGGACAGATTGTAATATTACTCAATAAAAATTGTTTCTTAAAAAAAACAAAAAAAAACGGTAGTTTCCTGAACCAAAAATCAGAGCAATAGTATTTTCTTGAATCACTTGTCATCAACGACTGATCTAGGAATGTGAGGGAAGGAAACGCCCTCTTCTTAAAATCACAATTGAAACAAAAATTAAAGTATTAGAACATAAAAATACACATTTGTACCGATACTCGTGGTTTACATTAAAGATATGATATACGTTAAGGACGCTAAACCCTCATCCGCTTTCTTTACCAAAATACAACTCTGTTCGGTCAATTAATTTTTTTGGACTCAACTTTTACTGCTTTAACTACGAATTATATGAATATAAATTAATAATAACTGAGCTGATAAAATTGGACCTTGTTTTCCAAATCTATGTGTTGCAAATTTGCGAACGCCGAAAAGAGCTAAATTCAAGAATTAATTACTTGTAAAAAAAAAAAAGCAAGAATATATCAACGTGAAAAAGTTTACATTTAACAAATAACGTCATTTTATTCTGATACAACATTACTTAACAAAACAAAAAAGTCTTTCTGTTTGTTAGTGCAGTAACATGATCTCGTAGCGGGCTATTGCTTCACCCATTGTTTAGTCAGCTGAAGAACATATTCCTGACCTGGTTTCAATGGCATGATTATACATGCTATCTATATATTAGCTTACTCGTAATTTCTGCAAAATATTGATAACGAACCAGAAGCGTGAACATCATGCACATCCTCTTCATATTAGTCTGTGTATAATTTTTTTTATGTTTTTTATTTTATTAAATTTGACTACTGTATATTAACATAAATACAACAAGTAAAAGTGTTCAATTATAATAAAGAGCGCTAAAAAAGGCTTGTGAAGAAACTACCCAGCGGTAGAAATTCGATTTATTTAAGGAAGCAGATCCCGAGGCCATCTTCTTTTCAATCGCCTCGGAGGGTTATAAGAAACATGTGAGGTTGATAGGTTGCGAACAAGAGGGTTTATGCGGTTGGGGGTTTGGCATTGAAAGTGGTATATCTTGTACGAGAAAGTGGGATATTAATGTCGTTATGGGTGATTTTATTTTTGACGAAGTAAGGAACATTTAGAATTTTACGAAGCATTTTTTATTGTAAGGATTGGATGCGGAAGGAATCAGATGGTTTAGTGAGGCCCCAAAACTTGATACCACATGTACAGATGGGCCTGATAATGGTAACATATATGAGCTTTTTGTAATCGAGTGGAAGTTTTGAACGTTCGTCAAGTAAGTGTTGCAGTAATCGGTATCTACAAACGGTTTCTTGTCGTTTAAGTCTTGTATGGGGATTCCAATTAAGAGGTTTGTCAAGATGGAGTCCTGGGTATCGGATTCGTTCTACAGGAGTGAGTGGGTTGTTATTAAAGGAAACAGTGGGGCAGGAGTTCATCGGTTTGCGACGAAGGGTGAAAGTAATTTGGTGGGATTTGTTAGGATTTATTTTGATTCTCCAGTTCTGGTGTATAATATGAAATCCATTTTGGACCATAGTTGAATTTGTACGTTTTACTAGAGATCTTAAAAAGAGGGTTAAACTCATAACACGATCAGATAAATTTGAGTTATAGATTAATTAGGAACTGTCTTCAAAAATATAGACATAATTATCAGAAGTGGAATCGTTAGACTATAAAGTGAAAAGCTGCTTAATTGTGTCGTTTATTAGTTTGATCATTTGCCTTTTTTTAAACCAGCAGTTTTTATAGAAGTTGCGAATCAATTAGGATTCAGTAATTAGCGGTGACTAATGAACTGGATCCTTTTCTATACCATATTTGTCAGCAAGTGACAGTATCTGCACCAATCTCACGAGCAATGGAAATAGAAACCATATGTGGAGCTAACTGACAGTAGTCTTTCATGCCACATCAATCACACTATTAACTATTACTTTTCGGTAAGATAATAAAGAAGTAAGTACCTTGATAGTTGATCAAATAAAATTACTCTGTTCCCTTCAATTATTCTAAAAATGTAAATTCCTTCCTGTGAATGATGAAAGAAAATTATAGTCTTACCATCCAACAATATTTTAACGATTACTATTGTAGAGGATTTAAAAAAAAAAAAATTATAATAAATTATTATAGAAGTTTGGTTGGAGGTGCGATCATCAAATAAATCTGTAAATCTATCACTTGATAGGAAAACTTATTATATTTGGGTACCGACGTTTTGGTCTAAATTTTAGGTCTTTATCAGGGCTTATTAAATTGAAGGATAATGTTGGAATAATATTAAAAAGTTTTAAAACAAACTGTAATATAAATTTAATTTTAGTACGAAAATAAAACAAGATTATAGTAGCAAACCGTAAATTATTAAATGTAGTGTATAATGCTCTATAGGTTGACAAATTTTAACACCATATTATAAAATAAACGTAATGTATAATTTTGTATAATAGCTGAGACCAACTGTATATGGGGAATTTCCGCAAAGAAAAATAAATAAATAAATAAAAATATCATATTAAATAAGAATAAAAATGAAATTAAGAAGTGAGGTGAATTTTTTTTTCTCGAAATATTGAAAAATTGTAATGTTGAATTGACAATAACATGTGAGACAGCTAATAGGGATATATTAAGATATGGAAAGAAACCAAAGAAGAAATAAATAAGTTGGAATAAAAGAAAAACCGAACCTCTTTCAATTCCTGTTGTCTAAAAGGTCCCTTTATTCACCTCTATCCTCACCCCTCACCCCTTGCGCAATATCGAAATAATTTTCATTCATTTAAAACGCAAAAAATATTTTTGTTTATATTTTTGGTTTATATCTGTTTTTTGGTTAAGTTTTTTAAAAATTCTTCAATGGAGGTAAGAAGACAAACGTCATCGTCGTATCGCCGTCATACCTCCGGTCCCGTTAACTGAAGAGTTCTTCATATTAAATCTTTTTTTAGAACTTTGGATCAGTATATAATTCTTGACAGTTAATTAAATAAAAATAAATTTAATTCTTGATATTATTTTTTTTACTGAACTGAATATATCAGGCGTGAAATGGTCTAACGAAATGAACAAGCCCTTTCATTTCCTATCAACTGAATCGCCCATGTCTGCTCTATTTTAACCGATTAGATATCTTTTTTTTTTTTTTTTTTTTTTTTTTTTTTTTTTTATTCGTATATATTACAATTTGTCATAATAGACAATAATAATAGTGCTACAGGATCTCATTCATACAATATTTACAATATAAACAAAAGGAAAGTCAAATTACATAAAATAAAATCAAAATAAATAAACGTATACAATAACAAAATTTATAGACAAAATAAATACAAATAAATGAAGTTAACAAATAAATAAACAAAACATGTCACATTCATACCTATGTACAATATTTACAATCAGCTCGGGAACCCCAGACGGGGCTTGTCCCCCCACTTGTGGAAGGACAAGCAGAGTCAAAAGGATCCCAGCGCCTCCCTCTCAGCCGCATCACTGGTGAGAGCCAGCGGAAGCTAAGTGAGGGCGCCACAGCCACAATCACACCGCACATGAGAGGAGAATCTGACCAGTGTCAGAACTCCAGAATAGATGTTTACAATATGTCTCGGGGCCACTGCCGTTTCAACCTTCTAGGAGGGTTGTATGGATGAGTGGAGCTGGATAGGGATTGTGCTAGAGGATTAGGATGATGAATGAGGTTCTGGTGGAATTTGGAAAATTTAGATGGAATCAGGTCTGAAATAAATGGAACATTAAGGTCGTGGTGTAAGGTATAGTTGGAGACATAATAAGGAGCATTTACTATTGTTCGGAGGACTTTGGATTGAAAGGATTGAATGCGTTTGATGTTAGAACGTTTGGCTGTCCCCCATAGTTCAAGTCCGTAGGTCCACATTGGTTTCAGTATTGTCTTGTAAAGTAATAACTTGTTGTCAACTGTAAGCTTAGATTTTCTGTTTAGTAGTCTGTATAACTGTCCGAATCGTCTGTTGAGTTCTTTTCGTTTAAGTCTTGTATGTGGGTTCCAGGTCAATCTTTTGTCTAGTAGTAAGCCAAGATACCGGACTGTGTCTGAGGAAGGAAGCGGTATGGAATTGAAATGAACCATTGGACAGGATTTGCGTCGAAGGGTGAAGGTGACGTGGGTGCATTTGCTTTCATTAACCTTAATACGCCAAGCATTACACCAGTCCTCGATAAGACAAAGGTGTCTTTGCAGGATTAAAGATGCTATTTCAGGATCGGAATTGGATGATAGGATGGCGGTGTCATCTGCAAATGTTGCCAGAAAGGTGTCAGGATGAATAGGAATATCAGCAGTGTAAAGGATGTAGAGGACGGGTCCCAAGACGCTGCCTTGAGGAACACCGGCCTCAATGGGATAAAAGTTAGAAAATTCTACACCACAGCGAACTCGGAAGGAGCGGTTTGAGAGATAGGACCGTAGAATGAGGTATATAGACTGGGGTAAATGCGTTTTAAGCTTGAAGAGTAATCCGGTGTGCCATACCCGGTCAAAAGCTTGCGCTATGTCCAGAAACGCACCAGAACAATACTCTTTGCATTCAAGGGCTGAGGAAATATGGTCTACAACTCTGAGTCCTTGTTGAACAGTAGAATGATGAGCACGGAAACCAAACTGATGGGAAGGAAGATTTTGTGATTCAAATATAGGCAGGATTCGTTTTAGAAGGAGTTTTTCAAAGACTTTTGAGAGGATGGGGAGTAGACTAATAGGTCTGTAGGATGAAGTGTTACTGGAAGGTTTACCTGGTTTTAGGAATAGAAAGATTGTGGAATGTTTCCATAAGAGAGGAAAATAGGTGGTGCGAAGGATGCAGTTGTAGATGTATGTAAGAAAAATAATGGCTTTCTGGGGAAGTTGTCGCAGGATCTGGGGGGTAAGGAGATCGTGTCCAGGAGATTTACGAAGGGTCAGTTTTTGAAGAAGATATTTCACCTCAGATGGATTAATAGCTTTAGGAGGTAGGGAAAGAGGTATTGGTGAGGAAAGGAATTCTTCAACTGTTGTGGTATGATTTCTGTTGGATTCCGGGTGAGGAGTGAATACTTTGGAGAGGTGTGTGGCGAATTCCTCGGCTTTATCTTCATCAGACGCAGCCCAGGAGTCATCACCACGCCGGAGAGGATGGGAAACTTTGTGGTATTTTAGGATCTTTTTGGTCACATTCCACAGGGAATTATCTCGAGCTGATAGAGAGGAGAGGTAGGAATTAAAGGACTGAGAACGGAAAGTCGCCAACTCCCGCTTTAATTGCCTACAATAAAAGTTATAGGAGCGGCGATCTGTTGGGTGTCGGGTTCTTTGCCATAATGATCTGGCTCGGCGTTTTGCATGGATGAGGTCAGCTAGGTGTTGAGGTAAATGGTTTTGCTGAGGAGTTCTATTGGAGTGCTTAGGAGAGGAGGCAGTCCAGACAGCTTGCTGAATGGCGGTAGTAAAGGAGTAGACGGAATCATCAAGGTCATCCGGTGTTTTGAGGGTCACACTGAGGTCAATATTATCGGTAAGGATTTGGCGGAAGAGGTTCCAGTTGACAGGGCCTCGGATAAATGAAGGTGGAATGGGTTTCGGAATAGGAGTTAGGGATACTTTAAGGATCAGTGGACTATGGTCAGAGGATAGTTCATCAAGGCGAGTTACGGAATAGTTGAGGGAGCCTAATCCGCTGTGAATGAAGAAGTCAAGGATGTCAGGATTACGGTTGGGATCGGTTGGCCAGTAGGTAGGGGAATCAGGAGGCAGGAGATTGAAATGACGGGAGTTGAGTGCAGACAGCAAATTTCGTCCACGAGAATTTGTGGTTCTCGAACCCCACTGTTGATGCTTGGCATTTAAGTCTGCACCCAGAATGAAATGATTTCCTAAGGAATTTAGAAAGGATACAAATTCGGTGTTGGAAATGGAATGTTTGGGAGGGCAATATGCTGATGTAAGGGTTACCGGAAAGGAAAAAGTTTTGATTACTATGGCTGTGGTTTGTAGGAAATCATAGGTAGGAAGTGGGAGTAAGTGATGAGAGAGGGACTGGTGCACAATGACAGCAGTACCGGCATGGGCTTTGCCGTCTGGGTGGTCCGTACGGTATGTTACGTATTGAGGTATTTTAAAGTACTGTTTAGTGGTTAGTCTAGTTTCAGTAATAAGTGCTACGTCAACGGTTTTGTCTTGCAATAAAGCTGTAAGTTCGGATTAGATATCGGTATCCTTTCCTGGTTCCTATGAGTGAAGTATGGAAAATGTTTTAAATACTGTTAAAAATGTATTTCTACTGAGGAAACGTTCATAACTTGTTAAATGTTGATAATATTGCCAATTCTCCAGCTGTTGATGTGCCACTTCTGCATACTATGGTCCATATTATGTTTAATAATATAAATTTACGTTCATAATAACAAAACAAAAGGGTTAGAGAGTTTGAATGTTCAATCATAAAACCACCAACGACCACTGGAATATCAAATAAATACATACATTTTGAACCATTTAACTCGATATTGTAAGGCTATGTATGTATCTTTGAACCATGATTTTTTTTTGAATCTTCTTTTTTTTTTTTTTTTTTTTATATCTCCCCCACCTCGCCTTTGGAACCTATACCGGATTTCTTGGGCCAGAAGGTGGGGGCGGGGGATAAATGCTGCGATAAAATCCCGCTAGCTCCGAGACTCGAACTCGTAATTATTTGGTTTCAAATTTTCGTTCCTTTGTAGTTACTAGGCAACGCGCGTTAACCAACTAAGCCACCCCGCCCCCTAAAATACATTTTAACCTTCCGGATATTTTACTAAAACATAAGATGATATTTAATGTCTAAAAAACAAACATATATACCGAATACCAAAAGTCATTGAGCTCCAAAACAATTTCAATGGATTTATATTGCAATCTCATGAGGATTCTATTTTTTAACGAGAAAATAACACTAATTATTTTCGGATAATTATATAATTTGAATGAATATGATATCTAAGTAAAGGAGAAAGGAGAAAAAATATTTGTTTAATGCATTTTGTGTTTTTGAACATAAATCTGTAATATAGATGTATAATATACCTTTGGAAAGCTGAATATTTTAGGAGAGTGATAAAAAACTCATAAAACTAACTGATTGTCGTAGATTATAATATAGTCGATTATTTAACAAAACAAAAATTCTATTGAAACTCAATTAATTTATTCTTTAACAGTATATTTTCATCTGGTAATTTATTTAAAAATTCTCAAATTGATTTTAACGACGAAATTATGTGAAAGTCGTGTGTGTGCGCCAGATTTTTTTATATTTAGTTTTAAGACGGTATAATAGTTTGTAGCGTTTTTATCTTAAGTTAGTATTTTGTCTTTATTATATTTGGAGTGGTGAAAATATAAATATATGAACCGAATTCGCTATTTAGAAGTATTGGCAAAACTTCCAGGCGTCGTAAATTATTTAAATACAGTATTATTAATTTTAATTCATTGATAAAATTTTCTTTTTTAATTAACGTGATTGTAGTTACTGCTAATTAATTGAAGCGATAATAAAGAACGTATAAATAGTAGATAATATTCATTATCGCTGCAGCAGGCAACCTTTCCATTCTATCTTATTGAAATATTTGCTGATGCTGCATTTGTATTCTGCTCGTCCTGAGTTTTATTGACAGGGTTAGTCAATAATACTTTTTTCATTAATACCGATGTTGGTGGGCGGGCGGCATAAAATGATTCATCACCACATAGTTACCTTCCCTGTTTTTTTGTTTGTTGTTCTTTTACATTGTAGTGTGCCCAATAAACTTCAAGGAATTGAAAATAATTAGTATGATGTCACTATGGTCATAAAATATATCAATGTACGGAAGTAAATATTTTTTTCATCTTTTAAAATGCACAATATAATGTTAAGCTTTATGTGTACTTCCCATTGTATAAAATTATGTTATATAATATAATGAGTACTATTTTGATTTCTCGATAAAAAAAAATTAAATCATCTTTTTAACATAAATTTCTGGAGTATTAAAATACCTGAGCGGATTAAAAATTATCTAACAATTACTGTTTTGATGTACACGTATAATGTATAAAATAATTTATATAGTATGCAATAATTTTATACAATTTAGAAATCACTTCCAAAGTAGGTATATCCCAAACGCTGGTGAGGATGGAAAATTTGAAAATAAAGTGTTTTTTAAATATAAACAATAGTGTTGATAAAATAAAAAACCACTGTTTTCTTTATTTCATAGTATGGAAGCTATCTCAGTATTTTTAATAAATTTTTGATATATTGCCAATAAACTAAAAAAATAATCAGCTATTAGAAGTTGTTTGATATTTATCACTATTTATGTATTATTTTTTAAAGCTCTTAGTTCCGGTTTGAGTAATATTAGAAAGCTTGCAAATAAAAAAATATTCCAAAACTTAAGTGATTGTGGTAGATGATAATTTCTAAAGTATAACTCAATAAATACTTTTTAAATTTTTTTTTTCAAGGCTGTTGTGTGATGCTATTAGTGAGCGGCGTGGTCTAATGGGTAGAGCGCTAGTCTACTGTGCTCCGGGTTCTGGGTTAGAATGCGGCTGTGGCGGAATGTTATTTATTCTGTTATTTTGGCCGGAGGGCGATCCTGGGGTATGGAGACTCTTCTGGGGCACATCCAGCCTCAATCAAGTGGGTACCCAAAAATGAGGAAAAACCTGGCGGCTGAGCGTGATCTCGGCTGAATCACCTCATTGCACGACCGTTGGCCTAGAAACAGTACGAATCCTCTAAATGTACTGAGTCAAAACTGCGTGCCTAGATTTTTTTCTTTAGCACTAAAAATTATACAAACATTTTATCTGGTTTAATGTGTTCACAAGTTAATGAAACATAATAATTTCGTTGAAATTATGATTATTGGTGGACTGAATCAGTTTTTTTTTTTTTTTTTTTGTGAGAAGAGAAAAATATTTTTTTCAGTTTTTATTGGTGAACTAACTTAATACATTGTTCGGAGGAATCAGTTAAGATGTTATTATCATAGGAAACCTCAAATTCATGCCGTGTCTGTTCGAATTTGGTCTGGGCGTGTTGAACTTTGTTTAATGTTTAATAGAGGGTTCCTATATAATGAATTTCGACCTTACCACACGGTTATAATGGGTTAGTTACCTGTTAGATGTCTTCTCCAATTTGGTATAGGAAGGGTTTGAAATCCCGGGGTAAAACAAAAAACCTCCCGTCATAACGTTTCCTTAAGGTAGTTGAGAGCTTATTTGCTAGGAATTATAATTATTTATTGATATAATGCTTATTCATTATATACATTTAGACGTAATTTTTTTTTTTTTTTATTCTTTATCTTCTTTTTTTTTTTAATGAGTCAGTCGATGGTGCTTAATACTCATCTAAAATTCATAGTCATTATGATAACGTAACAATTGAATCTCTGCATGCTTCCGTGTTGTAATTTATATTAATGATATTCTTCAAGAACAAGACTAATTATAAAGAATAGGTTGTACTACGTGAGGTGTGTGGTGGATGGCATGTCGAAAACAGTGGCCCACATTTAGTTAAGGTTAAGGGAAAGGTTTCTCATGAAAAATTCATCTCAAATTTTCAAAGCTGTCTTCGCTTCTGGGTTCGGACCCTGCTATTGCTTTTGTCGGTTTCCTTAAATGTACGACATTCCCATGTAAAACCGATGTTTTTAATGAAGTTTTCAACGATTTGTTGTTTTTTTCCAAGTCGACTTAAAGGTTTGGACTGAGTTAGGAATAGGGAAAAATTACTATTTCGGACCGCATCTCAAGAGGGTTATAGTTCATTTTCATAGAAGAACAATGAACAGTTGATGAACTGATGGTAATAGGTTTTTATTTATTGAAATTATGCTTAAAATGCATGTGTAAGGAATGTACTTATCTTTCTAGGAATAAAAATTTATAGATGTTTTATACTAGGATGCAGGAAAGAACATATTAATTCAGACTTGTTAACCTTATAGTGGTGTTTTATCATATAGTGGAACTGAAAATATGTTTTTACCGCTTAGAATTTCATTCTGATTTATTTAACAAAAAGAAAAGTGACGTTCTTGTTCTTTCTTCTTACCTTTCATGTAAATTTCCATATATAAACTCTATCGTAACGTTTCAGTACCTTAAGGTGATTGTGGTGTTTTTTTAAAGGAGTAAAAGGCTTTCTTTTTCTTTAAGGATAATATTCCTTTTTTACTCTAAGAATTTAAGAATCTATAGTTACTATGGTTTTACTCTGCGTTTTTTCAGTGTTTAAATATTTTAAGATCTTTATTCTAGATCTTGTAGTCGGTCCTTATAATCTCGTAATGTTATGAATAAAAACATTCGGCTAACAAGTGTTTTTCAAAATGTTTTCCCTATATAATTGGTTTAAAATTCGTAAAAGTATTCTCCCACATTGTCTTTTTTTCTTTCGCTTCAACTAAAAATTAAGGTTCCTAGGTTAAAATAACGTTTTTTTGTTAGATTTGATTTATGTGAACTTCCATTTCAGAGTTTATCCTCTCAGTCCTCCGATCATCACATAGCTCTTATTATCGGTTGTATCATCATATTTTCTGTTTTTAATGATCCTGTGCAGAGAAAGTTTTGTTTGACTGAACTAATCATCTAAATTACAAGTGTTGCACTTAGGGCTAATGAAACATTGTTGCTTTTGAAAAGATTAATTGTATCTTAGATTAAGCTTTGTGTCAATCAATCCGATGGTTTTTTTTTTAACTGCCAATCAGAGATTTTATCGATACCGTAAATTCCTATTACGGTTATATTTTTTTAAAACATCTTTATGTACTCCACCCAGGATAGGTTGCCTTATCTATGCTACTAATCTATTATAACCATAGCCTGATGTTTGAAATTTAAGCCAAGCAGTGTAGTTGTTATAGTATTTTAGGTTTCTTCATATTATTTCTTCTGGATTTTACTTACTTCCTGGACAATGAAGCTTACTAGAATTGATGTTATTATTATCCTGCAGTTGGTCGTACTTTATAATTTAGTTTTACATAAAATTAAACTAGTAATTATAGTAATAATTGAATACGAGAGAAATTGGATGGTTTAATGGAACACTAAACATGCCATAGTATGGTAACGTTGAGAGCGATTGAAAACTGCGTTGTTAATTATATACTTTTGTCTATATATTAAGTATTGAAGTAGCTAGAGTTAGACGTTAATCAAGATAGGAATTCTGTGGATTGGATCCATAGAGGTTTTAAGGAATAAATGAGAAATCCCCTCCTAAATCCTAAATGGCTAAAAAAAAAAAAATATATTATATATATATATATATATATATATATATATATATATATATATATATATATAGGCTTATTTTAATAACTACAACATTTATTAAACATACTAGCGATCCTAGTCATACTGCAGGTGCTATCTGATCGTCGGCATAGTTTCGGAAGACATTTCGTCAACGTCATTAAGTAGGTTGAACAATAAGGAGAGAATTGTACAATAGGATCCCATGGGGCCAATGCCTCCTGAATTACTCCGGTGGTCTATTGCCATGAATAAAGGCCCATAGCTGTTTGAATAATGAGTCCTATGTTGGACCCGCTCGGAGGGTGTGCCTCTACTTCCGAAACGTGTAGCCAACTAACGCTCTTCCGTAAGGAAAACGACCTTCGGAAATGATTGATGTGTCTGCAAACCAAAAGATTCATATCTGGTCATGATTTGTCGATAAAGTGTTTAGAAAGCTGGGTTATTATGTTCAATTTTAATCTTTAATTGACTAAAAAAAAATTAATGAAAAACAAACTCATTTACCAGTCCGTAACTTGAAAAAAAAAATTCATTAAAATCTCTAGCACTGTTAAAACTGTATCACGAAATATCTTGAAAGGTCTTTTGTTTAGTACGTAATAAGGATGCTATGTATTTTTAGACAACGGCATTGTAAGGAAATTATAAGCTCTAGATCACGCTCAATTTCGCTACGGATAGACTCCAGACTTATAAGTGGATAAAAGTCAAATAATTGTTTGCAATAGTAAAATATCAATAGAATATAGCTGAATTGTTGAAAGTTTTAAAGCAAAAAAATATTTGTTTTTTTTAATTAGCTCTTAGGGTAAAGAACTGAATTTTGTATAATTATTGATAATGGAATGTGTTTTTTATAATTTTACATGACCATCATTCATCAAATATTGAATTTAGCACAGAGTATGTAAATAGATTTATATTGAAACTAGGTTGTTTATTTATCTTAAAGTCAATTACAAATTTAAGTTCTCGGAACAAGTGATGGGTTTTATTTTGTTTTTCTGTTTTATAGAATTTCGTCTTATGATTTAGTAGGGATTTAAGAAAGATTTGACTTCTCGTTGCAATTTTATTTTAATTTATATGATTCATCGCTTTAGTAAGCGTCATCGCGAAACTGCAAATTCCCTTCTTCAGCTCTTCCCTGATAATTATTTTAACTTGGTTTCAATTAATACATTTTTTTATAACAAAACCATCAAGTCCGTCCGACCGTGTAGGTCGTTGAGACTCATTAACCCTTATAACCGTTCGGTGTTGCTGGTACTGTATATCCTGCCCCGAATGTCATTTCAGTTTGACAAAACATGCTTTTTTGTTTGATAAAAATATTTATTCTTTAATGTTGAGAAAAAGTGTAGATGTTACTATAGACGAGACCTTTATTTAGCTAAATATATAATCAATAATAGAATGTAAAACTTTTCCGTTTATGTTTTTTTTTAAAGCTTATAACATCCAACCATTCGGATTGCAGATCTATTTTTATTTAAGTTGGTTGGCGTTATAGCTGTAAAGTTATAAGTTGGCCATTAAAAATTAAATTTAGACACAGTCTCAGAGTCGACCCTGATGAAGGCCCACATCGTAGGCCGAAACGTCGGCACATAATTAAAATAGCACTTATTTTAAATGTGTGTTTTTAATTTATGACCGCACCCCCAACCATCTTCCTCATCTATTTCTCAACGGTCAACAAAACTCCATCATTAAAAATTAAAATGATTATCACTTTACTAGAAATTAACCAAACGGCAATGGTATGAAGGTTAGAATTTTAGTATGAGTTTTAATTAATCTAAACTTTTCGATTTGAACTATTCATTAATTTACTCTCTTATGATTTGAAATAGAGGCATTATGAATATTATATTTTTAAGATTTTTATAAAATCATTATACTATATATTTAATAGTGATGTTTTAATCTTTGACCAATCATTAGTGGAAACGTTTTTGAATATGTTTTGTCCTTATTGGGACTAAATCCCGAATCGTTGGTTGTGGTAATGTCTAAAGTTGAATCAAATGATTGACATTGGACTAAAAAGTCCTAAGAGAGGCTCTTTGCTATATAATTATGTACTCTATAATTACCTCGTATATAATGACATATTTAATAAAGTATTAAGATAGGAAATCCTAATTTACTATAAATAGCTATTGCCTTTATTTCATTGTCATTTCTCAATCCTACCAGCTATAAATTCTATAATGTAGTATAAATCCTACATTAGAAGGATTTATATTTCTACATCATAGAAAAATGATTAGCTTAGACAAGGTTGTATCTTACAAAAACTTAAAGAGATTCGTACTGCATCCATGCCAACGGTCGTGCAATGAGGTGATTAGGCCGAGATCACACTTGCCTTACTGGGTTTTTCCCATTTTCAGTACCTATTTTATAAAGACTTGACGTACCCCAGGGGGGTCTCTATACCCCAGGATCGCTCCACGGCTGAAACAAATAATATCCTGCTATGGCTGAGATTCAAAGCTGGGACTTAATTTTAATAATTACTACCTTAGCATCTTACATTTCATTTAATTTTTTTAAAGTAATCTCTAAGCTGCACATATAGAAAGAGAAGCCTGATTAGGACATGCACTACGAACGCTCCTGAACGCCTCCACAGATCCACTCCAAGAACACGGATCATTGAACTGCTAACGGGGAAAGGACGGTCGTGCCGTGAGGTAGCCGGGACACTGATGGCCGTCTCCACATTAGGTCAGTGGTGATTAAGGAAATACTTATCCCTCGAGTTCGCTTCTAAGGAAATATTTGTTCGTGTTTTTATTATTATTTATTAAGTTCTAATTTGATTATGTCGAACTGGATTTTAAAATGCTCAAAAAGTTCGGAGAAAGAGTATTTAAACTTTCGGTTTTGGTATGTTTTCTTCTTAAACTTGCTCTATTCAGTAACTATTAATTTAAGATTTTGTGCTTGGACATGGCTCAGTAATGTCCTGATGCTGGCTCACAAGCTTGAGCCGAAACGTCGACAAAATTAAAAATATTTTGAAAAAGACTGACTTCTGATTATTCCACCTATATTAATTTTATTGGGATTTTTTCGCATATTATATAGTAACATATTTTCATCATATCTTGAAAACTATAATAAAGTTTAAATATACACCAAAACTAGAATCAGTATCCTATTTACCTTTTAAGTTTGAAGTTATTATCGTTAGGTACGTATGTTATATACTAGTATATTTAGTGGATAGATAAAAATACTGCAAATTATTACGCTATGGTTTATTATTTCCTAATAATTATATACATCAATTTATACTATTTCATTTCGGTTTAACAATTTATATAGTTGTGTAGGCAATTAACTTGTATGTGTAACATTAAATTATTCAAAGAGCTTAAGAAAGACGGACTAGCAATGCTGTCAATTTATATACAAGAAAATGGCCAATTATCGCTTCAAAACGCTATATCTCCCTATTTCTTAACCGATTTCAATGATTATGTTTTTTTGTTGTATTAGGTACTAGTGGTATTTATTGGATCGTACGGTGTACAGACGGGTTTTTAAATTTTTTTTATTTGTTATTCGGGTTCTGCGTAAATTAAATCAAGGTTACTAAGCATCAATTCAAATTTAAATCTATATTAGTTATGTTTTTAACTTTTATTTATATTTAAAAAGAAATGAATGCTGATTTTGCAGGGACAACTAAAAACTTCAATATCATTGAAAAGTTAAGGTTTCTAAAAAAAAATACACTCACACACACATATATATATATATATATATGTATATAAAATAACGTTTTAACTAAATATAAATAATTGGCATTGTTTTTCAATATTTATTATATGGTTTTGAAAGACATACCGATTAGTATAACATAAATTAATGTCACATCTTTCTAACAGTTAAAAGGGGAATGTCATTGATTTATAGTTTCATTCGTGACATGTAGCGTGCCTTATCGCCGTATAATTATGCCCTAACAAGTACATACACTGATTTTCTATTCCCGACACAGACATTCCTCTGATAATGACCCCGATAGTCTAGTAATTAAATCATGAAGGCATTCCTTAGGGGATGAATGGATGGATGACTAGGAAAAAGAATTGAGTTCCCAAAACAATGGATCCAATCTTGATTCCTTGTTAAATCTACTGTTTATGTTAGAGTACAAACTTAGTTCAATAATATCGGTAGAATGTTGCTTCTGTGCCCATTGCGAACTACATTTCATCTCCATTTCATTTTTTTTTTTTAAATAGCAGTCTTATATATAGTTCCTTACTTATATATATATATATATATATATATATATATATATATATATATATATATATATATATATATATATATATATATTTTCATAGCGTTGCGGTTAAAATGATTCCTGTATAGATAGTTATTCTTGTAAGGTTTAGAGATATAAATATTTAGTTTTAAAATTGTAAATATAGATTAACAATCCAAATATAATGTTTTTTAAAGATATTTTATTTGTAAGATAATTTTATTAAGTTAAGTTCTTGTAAAGATAGTTTCTTACATAGATAGTTATTCTTGTGATTAAAGTTTTAATGATGTAAATATACTCGTACATGAACAATCCAAATATAACGTTTTTAAAAGGTAATTTATATTTAAGATAATTTTATTGCATCATATAAGTCACTCAACGCATTGTCCTGCTACTTCATTTCTGTTTGCTATTATAGCTTATCGGACGATGCTACAGTAGGAGTCCTAAATTTTGCCTATCCAGGTTTTATTAGGATAGGGATCTTTAACGAGTACCTGACATCGCACAGGCTCGGGACCACCTTTTAACGTCCCCTCCGAAGGACAGCATAACTAAAGGATTTTTTACTCCCATTAAAAAATCCTAGGACCAACTGCGGGTTTCCGATTTTGTATTTTATATCTATATAATCATGGCAAAATATTTATGTAACATATATATTTTTTTGACATATTTAACTAGTCTAAATTTGTTTTCTGAGTCGGACTTTAGAGGTGAGAAAGGTATTAGTTAGACTTAATTATGTATTGACTTCTGTTACTCGTGTTAGCATGCAGTTGCTAACCAGCCCCTAAACGACTACTGGGATGTGCAACATGAACTTATAGGTTATTGACTCTTGGTTGTCGCTATCTGTTGGTTTATAATATACTTATTTTCACATTCATTTTGAAACCAATTTGGGAATGTAACATTGTCCTTCTGTCGGTCTAACAAGATTGTTTAATTAAGTTCTTGTCAAATTTTAAGAAAAAGCTTTTGGTATTTTAAAAATTATAAGGAAAAATCAATTATTATTCTCCGATTTATTCGTATTTATAAACAGGATTTCGGATACTTTTATGGACAAAGGTTAGCGATTCGTTGCTTTGAACGACTCTTTATATATATATTTAAATTTAAAAATTCACGATTTTTTATATTTTGTGAAATATACATCTTAATATATAGAAAGCGAAAGTATTTAGTCATAAAAAGTTATGAATTCATGCTTTTATCAGAAATGACCAATTTACGCAACATTGCATTTGTTTGCGCATGTGTGTATGGTAAGTGGAGCTCACAAACGATAATAATTCAAAACTCAAATTTTATATTTAAGAAAGATATCTGCTATAGATATTGCATTAACTTACCTGAAATCCAACTTAATAGATTTTTATGATTAAATCCGGTTTTTAAACGTTCGTAATTATCAAATCAGCATAACATGCCAATTAGCTCCGGAACTTCGACAACGTGTGCATTCGATCTAGCTTAACAAAACACCTCAATCTTACACACCCGATGATTGGGGCAAACTTTGAGGAAATTGACTTTGCCCAGACAAATCCCAACGTTACTTTCAGTCTTCTTTATAAAACTTCTCCTCTAGTAGATTTTGCCAACTTTTGAGGTTCACAGACTGACACAATTAATAAAATACCTCGGCTTGACATTCTACAGAAGAACGACATGGGGCTCACACATCAAGGACCGGCAGATAACGCTAAACAAAAGGTTAAAACATATATAATACTTTCAAGAAGTTCAAAATTAAAACAAACACAAATTTAACACTTACAGATATTAAATTAAAGCCATTTTGGAATTTCGCGTAATAGATCTACGGGATAGCCGAAAAGGCATACGTAAAATTCAAATTTTCTAAACGTTAGTAATGTTACTTTACATTCATACCTTCAAATGTGAACGATTTGGACACTCTTCAAACGTTTTTTTGATAACTTGCACCGACATACGCACATATTTATTATAAAACCTAGCCAACACCCACAGAAGACAGAAAAGAATTTGGATGGGAGATCTCCTGACATAAAATGGAAATAGGAATCACGCCAGTAAGATGTACCCTTGGGCATTAGTCTATCCTACCACGCTACAAGATCAAACCCTTACCCCATCGCAATTTGCTGATTGTCAACTTCATGGTAAATGTGAACAAAAATCATTAAGATAAATAAAAAAATATCAAATATGTTTTATCTTCGTCGAAGTAGTCTGACAAGTCTTTTTATAGTCATAAAATATCTTTATATAGTCTAAATTGAAATTTAATTATTATTTTGCTCATTTCAAATAATTATCCAATGTCTTTATGAGTAGCTATGAACTTATAAATTTATACGATTTAAGATTTTGATTGTCAGGTTCAGAAGAAAAACATATTCCACTTTAAAAACAAAATTCTTAGACTAATGTGTCTTATACCTTTTCAAAATATAATATTTTAGAAATTTCATTATGTTACAAATCAAGTCTTTGAAGTTATTGGAGTGTGACCGAAACCCATAAACTTCAGTTGTTGATAATATCTACTTTTAGATTACTTCATGAAAACAGACGTCTGCCTGAAAACTAAATAGAATTTTAGTTGGAACTAATTTAAAACTTGTAATTTTAACTTCAAATTCTTATATATTAAATTTTAATCAAATGCCAGCTAAATATGTTTTAGGGTAAAGAACAGACATTTTAAAGAAATATTAATTAACCTATAAAGCCAAAAGTGTTGGAGTGGGACAAAACATCGTAAAGTTAAGTGGTTGTTGTAAACGTAATTTTCTTATTTACGCTATTTTATCAAAAATAAGTTTTTCTACAGAAACAAATTTCATTTTTTTAGGGGGGAAACACAGTTTTATTTAGAAATATAAAAATTTTTCTAAGTACGGGCACTAATAATAATAATGCTTTTATACCACAATCATACAATATTTACTGGGGAAAAAAAAGCTAAATTCAAATTCCTGAAGATAGAAATAAAACAGGAGAGAGAAATCCCTAATTGGATCGGCTGCTCAAGTTTGCTGAGTTGCTATGAATTCACAGCATACTGATCAATCTTTAACAAACAAAAAAAGGGAAATATCTTTCCAAATAAACATATATTGTCATATTAATTATGTTGAAATCAGTCTTGGAAAATTAACGAATCCTGGCTAGCCGTAATATAAATGGTGGTGCAAGGTGTCCAGTGAGTCCAGGATTATAGTCTCGGCCATGTTCTGGAGCTGATTCTTTTCAAATAATTAAATAGTGATCAAATGTCAGCTAAATAAAATCACCTTTTTTTAAAAATTAGATTTAGCCTTTTATAGTTAGTTTTTTCCTTCTTTTTGGCGTCAAACCAGCCTGATTGCAATTATTTTAACTCTTTGACCCAGAGATCTGTCACATTAATCTTTAAAGACTGAAGATAGAAGTACAGTAATAGAAGTCTGCCCTAGCTAAGAGCTCAGAAACATGCTAAGAATCGGCTTCTGGAGCAAGTGTCAGCAGTAACCCTATTTATACTAAGCCTATATATGTTATCTATAATTAATATGGCTGAAAAATTAAGTGCTCTCTAGGCACACAAATGATATGTGTTTCTAACCCAACGTATTTTTTTTGTTTTAATATGAACCATTTGTCAAAGTTTAAATAAAGGTCTAGTGTCCTTGCTGTTTGACGTTGTACACCTGGCAGAATAGGTATGGAATTTAAATTGTTTAATTTAATTAAATGCAAACTATTTCTTAACTAAATGTGAAATTAAATCTTCTGGCAAGGGGTGAATAAAAAAGTTTCTTCTCCATCATATTGTAGGAATGCATCCTACATTTTAAATCTCTTTGTTTAACTTGAACTATTGTGACAAGTACACGAGACAAGTATATAGAAAGCATTTTGTGTAAATATGTATACTAAGTAACTTTTTATTGTTTTGTCCACTTCTTCAGCTTTTTTTTTGCAAAATAGTAAACTTTACATTTACCCTAAAAATAAATTGGAATTGTATTTATTTTGTTAGTTAACAATATTCTGATGCCTCAACATCAAGAAAAAAAAATACTTCCAATAAACTCATCACCTGACACCTTTTTTTTCAGTATTTAGCTAAAATCTGTATCTTGACCAGTATTACTTGCCTTGATCTAGCCAGGATCACAACACTTCGATTATTAGAAATAAGAATTGATCGTTTGTTTGCATGTGCTGAAAAATATATGTTTTTACTTTTACTTTCCTATATATAGTAACGGGAAGTTTGCCATCGTGAAAATTTTCGAATTCCAGTTTTCAACGGAAATACAAGTTTTAGGGTCCCCCTGATTCCAAATAACCAAGTCCCGCAAAAAGGTCTGTGTATCCGTGTGTTTTGTGTAAGTCCAGTACGAAAACGAAAAGGTGTACAAAAATGAAATTAGTAAATAAAATTAGTTACAGCAACTGTTTCATCAAAATAGACTAACTAGAATGGCCACTTTATACCATGGCGATTTTCTCGAAAACGGCTCTAACGATTTTCAATAAACTCCTTATATGGATGTAAAATTTAATGAGGTTAAATATGATGTAGCTTTCATTCTGATTGAAACTGTCTGACAAGGCTTAAATGCCGATATTTTAAATATTTTTCCTATAAACTACCTTTAATTTTATACATTACAATAGATTAACCATATTATCTTAATGACATTGATGAAAGACGGCTAAATATACAAGTTGGACGAATTTGATGACCAACGAAAGAATAAAAGAGCAAAACTTTTTTTTTACGTAATTTTTATTTTCTTTGATAATAAGTACGGTAATATAGACGTATAATATACCGTTGGAAAGAGAAAGATTTTAGAAAAAATATTTCTTGATACAAACAGTTTTAAACAGTTATTTAAAGTGACGAATAGGGAATAAACATATTACTGATTAACAATTTAATATAGTTTCATTATTTAATCTAAATCATATTTTTCCAACGAAAATGAAATCACGTTTTATTAAAATCAACTTAAAATATGTTTTTAATTGAAGTATAGTTAATAGTTTTGATTACAACAGTCGTGGTAAGTGAAAGTCGTGTGTTTCTAGCACCAGATTTTTTTTTATATAGTCGAGTAGAGGAATAAATTATCGAGTTATTGATGTAAAATAAATGATCTATTCCCGTTATACACGCAACAGGCCTTCAGATTTATATACTACGGCCCATTGTTTTGCACTATTCCACAGATCGTTCCTTATCCGATCCTCAACCTTATGGAATTCTTTCCTCTTTCTATCCGTTATTCCAACTCTCTTCCTACCTTCAAATCCCGCTTATTTATACATCTAACCAACCAGTCATAACAAATTGTAAAAAAGCCTCTATTTCATTTTATATTCGTATATCTATTTTTTTTAGTTAACTTGTTTATATTACTCTAAGACCCTGAATCCCATTTATATATTTTGTAAATTTTATTCTAGAGGGACTTGTCCCAGGATTATAATGAATTTATTTATTTAAATTAGGGATGATTAGGTAATTACTAATCATGCTATTTTGTTTTCAATTTATTAACTTTAACACCCTTTACTGCTATCGAACCTTAAAAAGAACAAAAACAAGGACAACTAATTGATAGAACCGGGAAAAACCAGATTAACCTGGGTCTCTACTTGCAATAATCTTTTGCGTATATTTCTAATTGATTTCGATTAAATTGTGTGAGTTATTTTTTATTTTCAACCTGTATTTTTGCCACCTCTTGAAATGGTGGCATATTCTGAGAATTCACCTGAAATCTTAAGGCCTATAGATCTTAGTAAATTTGATGCTGTAGTTTGTTTTTTCTTTCCACTTCATTCTTAAGCATCCTGGTTTCTGCAAGGTATATCAAACATCCGGAGCTCAGATAAAATGAATCAGACACTCCATTCAATGTTGTTTATACCATTAAGAATCGATAAAGTCCACTCGAACGTTTTCCATTTACCGCTGTTATTTATAGGTTTATCAGTTTCTAATGATTGTTTCTTCCTTTTTTTAATTTCTTTTCAATGTTATTTTTTTTTTTTTTTGTATGGTTTTTAATTTATGAAATTATATTATCTTGTTTTATGACGGTGAAGGTATAAAATTATTAGTTTATTTCTGGAGCATTGGTCTATACTTATGGTATTGATTTATCTTTAAAGCATTTTAAACATTTAAGTTAATGGATACTTATTATATTTTGTTATTTTCTTTTGTATAAAACTTCTATGAAATGAGGGGACGGTCAAAATGATTACAAAATAGTGTCAAAACTATTTAATAGGTTAAAAGTTGGTTTTGACATAGACGGTCAACTGTTTAATATTCAATATAAAACTTTAGTTTCTGACCCAATATTTATATTTTATTAGTTTTATTTATGAATTTTCTATCAAGATAAAAAAGAAAGCCTTAAATACATCCACTTACTGATAACCCATCATTTACAAGTATACCTGATTGCATTAAAGACATGCTAATACGCATCAGCTGCATAACTTTGCATAAGTCAACCATTAATGAACGGTCTTTCGTATGCAACATAAGACTAAAAAAGAGTTGGATGTGGGATCTCATTTACTGACTAATATTAATCACCGATTAAATCTTCTTTTTTTTTTTACACTATTTAGCATATTTTCTCAACTAACTAATATAATAATGTAACAATAATAGTTTAAATTAGTTAGTCAGCTCAAGAAAAAAATGAAAGATTAAAAATTTTGTTTTCTATCCCCATTAATATTTATACGTTGTCAAAATAATAAAATAATTAATGTTATTATTAAAATTTTGTTTTAACACTGTTACAGTTTTTCCTCTTCTTCTTCATAAGTTTTACAATTATAATAAATCTGAGGAGATAAATTTTGTAATGGTTTATGTGATTATATGGATTTCGTTTCCTATCTAGCTTAAATCTTATCAAATCATAAAGAGTGTTTTACGTTATGGTAGTCAGTTAGTTGAGTGAGTTTGTAATGTCTAATAATAAAATGAGTTTACTAACCTTGAGTTTGTGTACGTTTTCAATATTAGTATTGTTCTTTTCTATGATTGTCTGAGTTTATTTTTAGTTCTTAAGGGTTTTAATATATTATAGATGTTAACATCGTCCTTGAAGCTGTATAACATATAGGCATTGTTTGTTTTGTGATTATGGACTTAATAATAATATAGAGTATAAAATAAGAAAAATTTCAATAGATGTACGTGAATACCGTAATTTGTTAGATAAAAAAAGTACCTCTTCCAGACAAACATAGTGGTCATATTTACTTGGAAAAAAGATTGACTTTTCATTGAAAGTTATTGGCCTAACCTTTAAAAACTGCAATAAACTATAAATTTTTCGTTTTCGAGTTATACCGTTTACATAATAGTTAAATTGTTCTACTTTTACTTTTGGCTGTAAGATTTTCAACCATCTTTAAATGTTTGGATTAAAGATTTTATATATATCCTTCCACTGTTTTTTGGTGATAAAAGACTCGTGTTGAAATAAATCTAATGGTTTAAATCTGATACTCTTTGTTAAATACCAGTGTAAATATTCTTTTATAAGTAACCTTGGAGTAATTTTTTGTATCACCCAATACGATCCTATATCACTTAAGATTAAACAAAATGATCTTTTATTTAAATAGATAAATTCATTTCAAATAAGTTTTGGGGAAGTTATATTCATTTAACTCAATATTTAAAAAAAAAAAAAAAATCAATACTTAAGAATATAATCAAGAAATTAAAGAAAATCAAATAGATCTTACTTTTAATTATATGCCGACAAATTTTAAAATAAATTATTAGTTCTTATTTTTCTTGGAAAACTTACGTGTGATAATTAAGAAATGATACATATTTATTTTTTCATTTTAAATTTAATGGTAGCTCTAATATGCCTTTATTGCCTCGAGGCTATAACCCTGACAGTATATTTTTTATAATCCTCTGCTGGAAATAGCAATTCGCTTTTACAAGTTAAGTATTGTAATAAATCAGCACTCTGGCAAAAATTATAGGTTCGGAAGGCGACTGTTTAGAGAATTATTATGAATACTCTCTATATTTTAACTTTGTTTCTTTGCTTTGAAATCGTAACACTTTACATTGTGTGCGACGTGAATTTTTTTTTTTCGGTTCTCTATTTTCAAAGCTTTTTCTTTTAGTGTCTTAAGATATAACGTGATCCAGTCTTGGATATATATATATATATATATATATTAAAATAGTAAAAATATCATTTATATTTATAATTATCACAAAAAATATGTTTAATTTAATGTTTGTAAATTTAGTTATTCTAAATTCCTTGTGAATATAATTTGTCATGTGTAGAATGTAATAATTAATTTAATTAAATCGATAATATATTTCTATCGTGAAAAAAATCATTAATTAATTTCCTCTTTCGTTGTCAGTTCATTAATGTCTATAATTCATTATTTAGTTAATATTGTTCTATTATAATCTGGAACTTTATTTTTGACACACGTGTATTAACGATAAGATCTTTAACTTAACAGGTCTTCTGTCTGTTCCACGAATTTGGCAGCTACGAGGCTTATCAATGGAATCTCTTATTAGGATTTTTTCTTAATTTACAGGTTTATCTTTTAGTATAAATAAATCGATAAGAATTCTGACCGCATTCTTCGATAATAACATAATATTTCTTTTCCAAACTAAACAATATATTTTTTTTATATGATCATATCAATTGGAACAATCTCTTCTTGTTTTTGTTTATATGCATTTATTTATCCATATATGTCAATAATTAATATTATAACGTTTCGAGGTTTCACATGCCTCATCTTCAGATGTACAATGTTATCTAAAATATAATTGTATAAATATTTCAACTAATTATATACAAATTAAGAATATATTTTCTATAAATTAGAAACAATTTGTATTTAAACTATTTACATTATTTTTAACAATATATATATACTTACATCCATTTCATATCTTTACTCAATATAGGTCACTTAACAATACATTTCATTCACATTCTCAAATTTTAACCTTTCATCATCACATATATTAATTTATCTTATGTACTTGAAACTATCCTGTGTACTAAACTAGTCTTTATCTAATGCTTTTCTTACTCCATTCAATGTTTTCAAATAATCAAAACATTATTTTATTTAGGTTAGTTATTAAAATTTATATACATTCATCTTTATACATACTCATACATACCACACACACACACACACACACACACACACACACACACCACACACAATTCACATCCATATATACAAATTCAGATACATACATACATCATATACATAAACATATGCACCCATATACACATATATATATATATATATATATATATATATATATATATATATATACACATATATACATATATATACATACATACACATACATATACATATACACACACATATATACACATACATACACATACATATACACACATACATACCTATATTGAGTACAGATATAGAAATGGATGTAAGTATATATATATTGTTAAAAATAATGTAAATAGTTTAAATACAAATTGTTTCTAATTTATAGAAAATATATTCTTAATTTGTATATAATTAGTTGAAATATTTATACAATTATATTTTAGATAACATTGTACATCTGAAGATGAGGCATGTGAAACCTCGAAACGTTATAATATTAATTATTGACATATATGGATAAATAAATGCATATAAACAAAAACAAGATGAGATTGTTCCAATTGATATGATCATATTCTAAAATACTCTTCTATAATAGTAATTGATATAAAATAATATTTTTATTTAGGGGATTAGATATATGTCATGATGTGAAAAAAAGTTTTAATGTTCAAAATCATAAATATGATTTTATTACAAAAATATTTTGTTTTGTATGAATAATAATAATAATAAAGATGTTTAAATCGTAAAAGTAGTAGATTTTTTTTTTTAACAGGTATATCTGAGGCGTCTAATAAATAGCCCAAACGAATAACACCAAAATCGAAACTTAATTATTGAACTAAATCATTAAAAAATCTGATAATTTGTCATTGACAGCATAAATTTAATACAAGACGCACTGACTTTTTGTAGCTTTAGTTTCTTGCCTTTTCAATAAATATTTATTTTAAAATTGTTTAGGCATTAAAATAAAAATATTTGGTTATTTAAGTTATTTTTAAAACCATGTACGTAGTCTAGTGTTGCGGTATAGTATTAAGCACTTACGCATTTTTACTTTCACTTACAATATATAGTAAGGGGAAGTATTGCGATCGTGAAAATTTTCGAATTCCAGTTTTCAACGGAAATACACGTTTTAGGGTCCCCTGAGTCCAAATAACCAAGTCCCGCAAAAAGGTCTGTGTGTGTGTGTGTGTGTGGTAACTCCCGGGCGGAAACGGTAAGTCCTATGAAACTGAAATTTCATATTTAAGACAACTATACGCCCGAGACGTGACAAAACTTTTTTCATCAAAATGAGCTTACCAGAAGAGGCACTTTATACTATGCATTTTGCACCTTTTTTCGATTTTCTCGAAAACGGTTCCGACGATTTTGATTAAACTCGCTATATCGATGTAAAATTTAATGGGCTTTAATATCATGTAGGTTTTATTTGGATAAAAATGGTCTGACAGGGCTTAAATACCGATATTTTAAATTTTCTTCCCCTAAAGTACCTTTAATTTTGTAGATTAAATAATAATAACTAGATTATCTTGTTAACGCTGATGAAAAACAGGTAAATATATAAATTGAATCAATTCGATACCCAACTAAAGGAGAAAACAGAAAAATATTTTTTTAATGCAATTTTTCGTTTTTGAACATAAGAGCAGTAATATACATGTATGATATACCGTTGGAAAGCTAAAGATTTTAGAAAAAATATCATCTCATACACAAGCTTTTAGAAGTTAATAGAGAGTGATGAGAAGAAGATAAAACTAACTGATTATTTTAGATAATAAAATAAAAGATTTTTTAATAAAACACATGTTTCTATATAAATTAAATTTATTTAATTCTTTAATAGTTTCACGTATTTTTAACTCTAACTCTATTTGAAAATTCTTTCATTGATTTTTCAAATTGATGTAAGTGAAAGTCGTGTGTTGCCCGCACCAGATTTTTAAGACGGGAATCCGGCTTTATACTTCAATAATTAATTCATTATAAATCGGTTTCAAATATTTAGATAATGTGACGTTCATCTTAACACTGAAAGGAATGAAAACTTTTCTGACATTTCAAAATGCAGATTAGAATCATATTTAAAAAGTGGGAAAAATTTAATGAAAAATAAATTCGTTAATTTGTCTATGAAAATTAGTGAAATTATTATTAGTACCTTTCATATCATTATTGGGCTTAAACAATATACTATAAAGTATCATCTGTTTTTTCCTAGAACTGATGAAAAACTTAATTTTTAATTTGCTTTAATAGTTACGCTACTTAGTTTCTTAATGTTCATAATTAACTTTCAAATCGTATTTTATTAAGTATAATTATCAGAAGTATCTGTTCTCCTTGAATTCCAGTGGTTCATTGACCACAATAAATTTGACCAAGTCCAAAATGATACATCTTTTAAATATTTATTAATCTTTTTCTTTTATTATTATTCATTAAAATGAATATCAAAATTTTCTTTTTCCGTTTTAATAAATTAATTTATTCAATTTATTCTCAACGAAGTTTTAATTATTATAATTATTTATATTTCCTTTTATATGTAATCAGTTGTTTTTATTTATTACACTGATTTAATTTATATCTTTCATTTAATCTTATTTACATTTTTTAATTATTAAACTCTTGTGCGGGTTTACCTTTTTCCTCCAACATACTAAATATAGATGAGTATGTATTTTAATGTTACTTTATCTATATTACTGTGCCACGTGGGGCTAAATAAATAGTATTATGAAACTGTATATGTTTATATAGCGGTATATATATATTTTTTAATAGACTATAAAGATATAGAAGGAATTATAAGCTTACTAATAAAGTCGATCCGTATTTTCTTCACCTATGTAGATATACATTTAACTTTAAATCACTTAAGTATATATTTAATTTAATTTAATTAATTTATAAAAACAATAAAGGTAATTAGAAAGATAGTAAAAAGATAAATATAAGTATATTAAAATTTCTAAAAATGAAAAGGTAATTATACTTATCTTAAAAATAAATAAATGCAGCTGAATTTTTTTATTTCATGATCTAGTTTTGTTGATGTTTGTTTGGTTTATTTTTAAAAGTGCGTTTCGAGTATTTATATTTATTAATACCAAGTGTGTTATATATCTCATTTATAATTTTAAATATTTTAATTTGAATGTTTGTGAGAAATAATAATAATAATAATAGGCTTACCGAACCCGAAGGTTCGATGCCGATACCACCAAACTTCGCCTGCACAGACTCGTCCAATGTTCACCGGTCAAGCCCAAGCCCCCGAGATCAGCCTTAATGCAATCCTCCCATCGACGCTTCGGCCTACCTTTCGGACGCCTACCAGTCGGTTCAGCGAATACCAACTTTCTCGAAATCCGTTCCTCACTAAGCCCAACAACTTTACGCGCCCATTTGAGTCTCCGCGATGCTATCAACTCAATTATATTCACAGAGTACAAACTCCGCAATTCCGCGTTGTGCAACCTTCTAAACTCCCCAGTGGCCTCATCTCTCTTCGGACCAAATATTTTACGCAGTACCTTATTCTCGAAAACCTTAAGTCGTTGTTCATCCTTCAAAGTAAGCGGCCATGTTTCGCATCCGTAAAGAACCGTTGGAAGAATAATAGTTTTATAAATTCTAACCTTTAAGTTTTTAGACAGAAGCCGCGAGCTAAGCAATTTAGCAACCGAATAATAACACGCATTTCCCACCTTTAACTGGGACTTTATTTCTTCTTGGATTTCATTTTTTCTTGTTATCATTGAACCTAAATACTTGAATTTCTCTACGTGTTCAAAAGTATGACCTGAAATATTAATATCATCAAGATCGCCACCATTTCTGCAACTAATCATATATTTCGTCTTATCGGTATTTAATTCGAGACCTATTTGTTTACCGGCTTTTATTAACACACTTGTATTTAGTTGTATAGTTTCCGTGTCTTCACCTAGCAGTACCAGATCATCGGCATACCCCAAAACCGGAATCTTGTCACCCATATTTAAGCCTTTCTCGGTACACATCACCTTTTCTATGACATACTCTAAGGCTATATTAAACAAAACAGGTGAAAGGGAGTCACCCTGTTTCAAACCCGATCGCACCTCAAATCTCTCGGAGTAATTATGACCGATTCTAACTTTATGAAATGTTTCCGACAAACACATCTCTACTAGGTTTACTAACTTTTTAGGTATCCCCTGTTCAATCATGATGTTATATAGCTTCTGACGGTCTATGGAATCATAGGCCTTTTTAAAATCTATATAAAGTTGATGGACTACACCGTTGTATTCCAGCTTCTTCTCTAATATTTGACGTAAGGAAAATATTTGATCAATAGTCGAGCGATTCCGCCTAAAACCACATTGGTAGTCTCCGATAATTTCCTCAGCGTATTCCGTGATTCGGCTAGTTAGTATTGACGAGAATATTTTATAGCATACTGGGAGAAGAGAGATCCCACGATAGTTGTTACAATCCGTCCTCGGTCCTTTTTTGTGAATCGGAATAAGTATTGATTCTTTCCATTCTTCGGGTATTTTTTCATTTTCCCAGATCTTTTTAACTAAAACATGTAATTTGGAAACGCCCGCTTCTCCACACGCTTTGATTAATTCACTCGTGATATTATCATTTCCTGCAGCTTTATACCGTTTTAATTTTCCTATAGCCATTTTAACTTCCTCTTTACTCGGTGCGTCTACCCATGGTTCAGCGCTCTGGTATTCAGAGGGAGGAGATTGATAAATATTTTCCGTATTTAGAATGCCGTCAAAGTGTTGTTTAAATTTATTTAATATCTCAGTCGGATCCGCAATTATTTTGTTATTCGCATCTTTAACCCCATTCAATAGAGGTTTAAATCTTTTACGCGATTTGTTTATACCTTTGTACATCTCTCTTACGTTATTTTCGCTTCTGTGTTTTTCTATTTCTATTATTTTGCCTTTAAGATACTCTCTTTTCTTATTTTTTAAGAATTTTGAAGTTTCGTTTTTTACTAATCGAAAGTAAGCCACATTATTATCGCTTGGATTATTTAAGGAATTCAGTTTAGCGGTTTTTCTTTTTTCACACATATTTTGACAATCCCTGTCGAACCAAGGTTTGTTCTTTTTATTTTCGATTTTCCCATTTTTGTGAGAAATAAAGTCTTCAAAAATTCAATTAGAATATCATTTTGAAATAACATTATATATTCTAATTTGCCATAATTTTTATATTATTCTAGAATTAATTTTAATCTCAGAGATTTTCTTTCTGAATGAATATTCTGATTGTATAATAAATTATCGATATGATGAATATATAAATAATATTTTCTTATAGATATAATTTTATTGATATTCAGGAATAATTAAATTATGTTTTATGTATATTTAATAGAATCAGTGTCAGATTAGCACTCTTAGTTGTTTTGTTTTTTTGTTACGAGTTAAGAGGTTTTAATTACTTTTATATTATGTTCTATTTGTCTTATGTTAACAATGTACTGTGAATTTTTTATTAGCCATAAACGCAACCATCTTACTTACAGACGGTATATCCATACCTCTATCTTTTATAAAATGTAGATAAATGAGAGGAATTTCAAAATGAAACATGCTTATCCATCTAGTTATTTGGTATGAATAGTTTTAGGTTGCTATGGAGACTGTTTTAATTTATGATGTTTAGTACATATATGCTTCCTTTTGCATCACATGTCAGCATTTCCCACTGCTTTCTCACATTTGCTGAATGCTCTTGCGTTATGGGTAGGTGCAAATGAATATTTAAAGAGAGAAAAAAAAAGTTTCTATATGGCTGATTTGAACAACTATTACCCTTCTTATAAGTTAAAATCGATCTGGCGAAAATAATTCTAATCGATCCTTTTTCGATTGATGTTTGTGATAGTATCAATCGATTTATTATTATTTTATTTTTTGTGGAGGAATATATTTTTTTGATTTTTTTTTAAATAAAAAAAAATACAAAATAAAAAAATACTTGAATATTATGCCGTTGGAGGCATTCCTACTCACTGTTATAGAGCCTATTAGGCAGAGCAGCGACCGACAAGCCGGCTAATGACGTGAGGCAGAAGAAGGTAACCAGAAGACGACAAGCCATGGTAGCAGTTTCTCATCCTGGCGGGGACTGCCCGCTCGCGGCGGCCCTGCCACATTCGATAGCTAAATATCGATACACCGTACGCCCGACTATCGAACCGCTGCTCCCCAAGACTGCCTGTCTGCCACCAGCGGTCAGTCCCTTCTGCCTTTACGGTAGCAGTTTCTGTACTTGGAGGCTGATTCAATGCACTTGTTATGTAACGCGTTGCATTTAATGTTCCTTATCTTGTTGTTGTGTTTTTTTGTGCCAAGAGCATAGACGATTTAAAATGTAATAAAATGAACAGCCCATTGTGAAAAAAATTATTTTTAATAATGATGCACTTTTTACTTTTACTTACCTATATATGGTTAGGTAAAGTATTGCGACCGTGAAAATTTTCGAATTTCAGTTTTTATGGGAAATGCACATTTTAGAGTCGGGTGAATCCAAATGACAAGTTCTTCCAAAAGTTGTGTTTGTGCGAGCCGTAAGTCTGGTACGAAAAAGAAGTACGACTTTTCCAGTTGCACAATCGTGACTAACTAGAAAATCAACTTTATACTAGGCATATTTCACCTTTTTATGATTTTCACAGCGAACGTTAAACATGTATTCCGTTAAAAAAAAAGTTTAGAAATCTTAAGTGATACTATTAAATATAAGTATGCTTTTATTTGGTATTGAAAAATTCTATTGTAAACAGAAAAAGCTGGGGAGCCCGTGACTTAGTATCATGTGCGCTAGTCTCTCACGCCAAAGGTTCTGAGTTTGAATATCAGTCCTGGAAGGAATTCTTCAAGCATTTAATTAAATAGATTCACTCACAGCCTCTTCCCCGAGTATGTGAGACCCGCCAACTAGTCACAAAATAGGCGTAAGGAGTGATGACCCTACCAAATAAAATTTTATCGAGAAACGCAAGTGTATTCTATCAGCAGATTATACTGTGTGGCTAAGGGCTTACACGGCATATCGCGCAACCGGAAAAATAGTAAAAGCTACTCGATTAAGGACCAGAATTTAAGGTTTTTTATTTTAATTATTCTCCGCATTTTCTAAATGAAATGAAAATTAATTTTTATTATATTTTTCCTTTGCATTTTCATTAAAAAGTTTACAGGAAGATAGTAGTAAAATGTATCATTCATAGAAGCTAGGAAAAAAATCTAGTATATATCATGAAAAGACATAAAATTAACTTTAAGATGGCATCTATTGCACTAATAAGGAAATATATTTTTACTGACAAATTCGAATAATGACATGTGCCTATGCCTCAAGTATTGTCTAATCTGCATGCGCTGCACTATTTTAATTCAATGCATAAGCAACAGTTTAATAAAATATAATTTTAATGAGGGAACGGCATTCATAATGCATTCATTATAAATATTGAATCTTGTTTTGTTCGTAAATATTGTCTACTTTCCTGTTGCAGGGAATAGCTAGGGCTATGTTTTTTTATTTGCCTTCCGTAAGATGTAATTCATTTTTAGTTCTTGCATGTTAAATTAAATGTTAGTATAATTTGGTGTATTTTATTTATGAATGATGAATGTATTAAGAATATGTTTAATAAATGTTATTAACTAATTTTTTTTAAAATATCATGTTCTAATTATAATATGTTCAAATAAATATGTATATACTATCATCATGTAATAGACGTAATTAATTAGTATATTATTATTAACATTCATTCATTTAAAAGAGTTTTAATTTCTTGGGGCGGTTATAACTATTCATGTTTGGGACTTCAACGGTGGTGTTGAATTTATTTTATATATTTTTTTAAAGATTTATTTTGTTTTTTATGTAAATATACTTGAAAAACGTTAATATACAGGTAATATATTTTTTTTTTTTTCTGAAACAGAATCGTTCAGAAAGAGACTATCTGGGTCATGGTTAAGAAGGGAGCCCCTGATGTCATCTGTTAAGCATTCACACTTATTAACAGATAATCTATTCCTTGGAACGTAGCTAAGGCTCTTTGAAATTTAAAGTGCTTATGTTGTTAAGATGCTTATGTAAATCAACACCATTCTTTATATCTTTATTGTTAATCACCCCTTCCGATTAGTTAGTATAAATTATATTAATTAATCCTGATGTCACGATACTTACCCTTACTTAATCAAGTGTTCTGACTATTTCCGATTCAGTCATCTGATAGATCCTAGTAGATAACAGTGTACAAGATTAGACGACTAAAGGTCTTTTTAAAATAAATCTCGTTTATCAGCTATGTAATCTATAACAACATATTAAAATAAATTTAGTGCGTGCAACACACGACTTTCACTTACCTCTGTTGTTAAAATATATTAAAGAATATTAAATAAAGTTAGAGCTGAAAAAAGGAGTAAAAAATGCGTTTCATTAAATAATCTAAATATTATATTATTATCTGCTACAATCAGTTATTTGTGTCCCCTTGTTTTTTTTGTTTATTTATTTAGCCCATCCTGGTACTGTCCTCACAACCTACGCAGATGACACTTGTGTGTTATCCGTAAATAATGACCCATCTGTTGCTTCCAAAACCCTTCAGTCTCACATTTCTTCCATTGAAGAATGGTGTCAAAAGTGGAGAATTAAAATCAACCCTACGACATCCCATCAAATTACCTTCACCCTGCGTCGAAAACCTATGTCCGCCTGTCACACTATTTCCTTTACCAATATTCCACTCACTCAGTTGAACAGATCCGGTACCTAGGACTCCATCTAGACAAACGTCTTACTTGGAATCCTCACACTAGACTGAAACGACAAGAAACAGCTCGTAGATACCGCTTACTACAACACTTACTGGACAAACGATCAAAACTTTCCACATACTACAAAAAATTAATTTATATAACCATCATTAGGCCTATTTGGACATATGGGATTGAGTTATGGGGATCCACCAAACCATCCAATTCTTCCCGCATTCAATCCTTCCAATCCAAAATCCTCCGAAAGATCCTAAACGCCCCTTACTTTGTCACCAATAAAATTATTCAAAAAGACCTAAATATCCCATTAGTCGCAGATCTAGCCTAGCGAACTAGATATTCCTCCTTTTATTCCAAATTACCCGTCCACTCCAACCCACTCGCCCGCAAACTCTCATCTCCTATTCCTGATCATCTTCTTAGGCGGCTGAAAAAATGATGGCCTCGAGACCTACTTAGCTGAATAAACTTTGAAGTGCTACCACTGGGTAGTTTCTTCACATGCCTGTATCACGCCCACTTGATCTTTTAGCACATTTAATTAATGTATTTTATTGTAATACAGTTGTAAATTTCTTTTAAATAAAAAAAATAAAAAAAAAAAAAAAAAAAAATTATTTAGCGTACCTTTATGCTGCTGTGGCTAATCGTACGATGCTACAGTGGGAGTCCTAAATTTTACCTATCCAGGTTTAATTAGGATAGGGATCTTTAACCTGACATCGTATAGGCTCGGTACCACCTTTAAAAGTCTTCTCCGAAGGACGGCTTAACTAAGAATTTTTTATTCCCATTAAAAAATCCTGGGGCCAACCGCGGGAATATTTTGAACCCGGGACCTTGGGCATAGGAGACTAAACACTATGCTACAGGTAACCCCGGTTGTGTCTGCTTTTCATCACTCTCTAATACCTTCTACAACCTTGTGTATAAGATAATATTTTTTTTAAAATAGGCTTTCCAACGATATATGTCTATATCCACTGTTCTTATTTTCAAAAACCAAAATTAATATTTAAAAAATGTTAGCTCTTTTCTCCTTTGGTTGTATGTCGAATTCGTTCAACTTACACATTTGTTCGTTTTTTATGAATGCTAAGAAAGTAATATTGTTAATTTTTTGAAATCTAAAAAATTAAAGGTTTTTTAGCATAAAATATTATAAATTTCATAAAAAATATTCTCTTCTTTTCTCCTTAGTTGGTTATTGAATTCGTTCAACGTATATATTTATTCTTTTTTTATCAATCCTTAGAAGATGGTGTGGTTATTTTTATAGAATCTACAAAACTTAAAGGTACTTAGAGGAAAAACAAATTTTAAATCTCAACTTTTAAGCCCTGTAAGACAATTTCAAACAGAATGAAAACTATATATATTGATGCCCATTAAATGTTACATCGTTTTAGTGAGTTAATTCAAAATCGTTCAAGCCGTTTTTGAGAAAAATGTGAAAAAAGTTGCAAAATGCATGTTGTAAAGTGGCTCTTCTGACTGCGATTTCGATGAAAAATTTGATTAACATCTTGAGACTTTTCAGTAGTAGACTAATTACCTGGACAGGAAAAGAAGATAAAAGCTATGAAACATTATGTATTGAGTGATAACGTAATAAATAAATAGCGTTTCATGTAATGGAATATGTGTTCCCTTTTAGAAACTTAAACCTTAGTATTCACATTATTAAAAATGTAATAATGTAAACCTTAATATTGGAGATATTAAAAGTGTTAAAATAAATAAATACTAATTCCATATTATAATAAGTCAGTTTCTTCAGAAATACATTAGGTATTAAAATAATTGTAAACATGAATAATTATATTAATCCATAAAAAAGTCAAATTTTATATGTAAAATGTTAAATGTTACTTGGCTAAGACGAAATCTTCGCAAAAATAATAAGAGAGGAAATTTTTAACTTAAAACATAAATACTTAAAAATCATATATCCCTTTCATCTTAAAAATATAGCACAAATGCATATATTTATCCATCTGAAAGGCGTGATCTAGTGTAAAGAGCTTGTCTAGTGTTCACTTGTCTTCCAGGTCACGGGTTCGAATCACAGAGACCCTAGGGTATGGAGGGAGAGTCTTCTCGGGTATGCACAGCCTATTTATAGTGGTTACCCGAAATTTGAAGAAAAAACCTGCGTCTAAGCGTGATAAATCATCCTGTTTCACGGCCAACGAATCTCTATATGCATTGAACCCATGACCTTAAATGTCTTTTAGTGGTATAAGTCATTTTATTTTTGGTTTATTATTTTCAATAATGAACCATTGTAATAAACCAAAAAAAAATTAGCCCCCCCTCCTCAAAATTTGACTAACGTTTCAAGATGTGTATATTCCGAATAACGAATACAAAAAAATACGTTTCCTAATTAATAAATAAATAAATAGTAATTTTTATTGATTCAAAAAATTAAATTTTCGACAAAATGAAAAAAGAATCATTGAAATTGCTTAACAACTAGCTGAGATATAGCATTTTGAAACCAAGAGTATTGATATGATATTATCCTTTGAATTACTGCTTTTCATATCACTTAATTGCCTATCAACAGCTATTAACATTCATAGCCTAATATTGTTATTTTGAATTAATTAACCATTGTGTAACAATTTGCAGCGTTTTTACTTTCACTTACTATATATAGTAAGGGAAGTATTGCGATCTGAAAATTTTCGAACTCCAGTTTTCAATGGAAATACACGTTTATAGGGTCCCTGAATCCAAAAAAACAAGTCCCGCAAAAATGGTCTGTGTGTGTGGTAACTCCGGGCGAAACGGTAAGTCCTATGAAACTGAAATTTCATATTTAAGAAAATATACGCCCGAGACGTGACAAAACTTTTTTCATCAAAATGAGCTTACCAGAAGAGGCACTTTATACCATGCATTTTGCTCCTTTTTTCGATTTTCTCGAAAACGGTTCCGACGATTTTAATTAAACTCGCTATATCGATGTAAAATTTAATGGCTTTAATATCATGTAGGTTTCATTCTGATTAAAATTGGCCGACAGGGCTTTAAATGCCGATATTTTACTTAAGTACCTTTAATTTTGTTGATTCTATAAAAATAACTATATTATCTTGTTACCACTGATGAAAAACAGCTTAATATGCAAGTTGAGCGAATTTGAAAAGCAACTAAAGGAGAAAACCGAACAAATATTTTTTTAATGATTTTTTGTTTTTGAACATAAGAACATAATATACATGTATGATATACCGTTTGGAAAGCTAAAGATTTTAAAAAAAATATTATCTATACTCAAGCTTTTAAAACTTTAATAGAGTGTGATCAAAATAAGATAAAACTAACTGATTATTTTAAATTATAATATAATAGATTTTTTAATAAAACACATGTTTCTATATAAATTAATTTAATTAATTCTTAATAGTTTCACGTATTTTTATCTCTAACTGTATTTAATATTCTTTCATTGATTTCAAAAATGGAGGTAAGTGAAAATCGTGTGTTGCCCGCACCAGATTTTTTTATTAGTCTTTATGCTTAATAGGTGGTGAGTATAGTATGGTCTCTCCCTTATAATTGTGGCGAAACTTCGTGGCTGTGTTATAGTACTGAGTTTTTCCGCCTTGAAAAATTTTATGTCCAATGTAATAGAATACTTATTGAGGTTTATATTCGTAAGACTTGATCACGTTTTAAAAGCTCGAGAAACCTGTTTCGATGAAATTTTACGAAGCGATTTGTCGATTGACTGCAGCCCTTTCACTTAGCTCATCATTATTCCAAGCAAATTAGCTTAGATAGGATCAATTAACACTTTTTGTTTCACCCCTACTTTGTTTCTGTCAAATCCTCATTAAATTTTTCAAAAGGATGAAACGTTTAAAAAATAAGAGATGATTGGTGATTTTGTTTTCCCTCTGACATTGAAGAAATATTATCATCGCCATGTTCAAGTCATGGTGAAAGTTGTAAATTATAAGGTCTCTTCCAATACAAGTTTAGATTATCATCGAACTCGTGTTGGAACAGCATTGTAATCTTGGGTATCTCTGTTGAAGTAACATTTTTTGGTAGTTTTTAAATTAATTTTTAAATAATTAAAACCAAAACATCTGTTACAAATTTATTTACAATTTCTCATCATATCTCATTTTTCTCGGAAAGAATTCCACTGTATCAAGAAATAAGGAATTTTCTATTCTTTTTAAAATGTTTTTTTTTTTATTAAACGACTATGGTGGTTTCCAAGATGTTTGGAACAAGTGGATTAAATGAAGTACGTACTCTGTAACTTAAAGGAAATTTAATAAACTTAAAAAATTAAAGATGGATTTATATGACAATTTCGGTTTTTTATTAAAAATAATTGTGCTTTTAAAGATTTATTGCATCTCTATAGCCCCTTCTAATTATTTTAAAACCCATCAACTCTTACACTATTATGGTGAATCGAGTATTATTTTTTTTGTTACTATGAACTCATAATCCCAAAATGATGTACTTTTAATTGGTCGAACCGGAGTTTTTAATCATAAATGACACTACATATAAATTGTACAAGTGCAAAGCAAGGGCGAGTCGTCAGTATAAAATGAAATAATAAAAACTCCGTAAAAAAAAATTTTATAGTATAAATAACATTCCATTTGTTAGTTCAAAGAAGCACCGTTGTTCAATATTCAACAGTAAAATTGAAAACTAAACGATTTATTAATAAAGAAGTGACCTTTCAAGAATCCTATGAAATAAATAAATACATTAATTTGAACCATATGTGTAGTTACCCTATGTTTGTGGTATTAGCATAAAGGTCCATGTTAATAGAGTCTTTATGCTCCCCATGAATGGTTTACTCAGTGTCCTTAATTGCTTCATCAGTAATTATTTTCACTTTCGACCTCGCTGTTCTTTTTATGGTAAAAATATAGTCAGTAAATAGAACTTGAAAGCTGTTCGATTGTTTGCTGTTAGAAATATGATAGTCTGGCTATCCGATTTCATTAACGGTTTGGAATGCAGTTGTAGAAACAGCCGTTGGATTTCATTCTGTAAGTATCCTGTACAGTCGTATTTTTCTTTTCATGATTTGGCACGTTTTAATTATATATATATATATATATATATATATATATATATATATAATTAATGTGTATGTATGTAATGTAAGGAATGTGTGTATGTATGTATATATGTGCGTAATTTTACTTAGTTAAATTAATTTGGGGTTAAACGAGGTTTTATTAATTACAGTTAGTTGGACTTGAAAATAATGAATTGAATTACAAACATGAACTATAATTAACTTGCATAAATTAAAGAATTGTCCTCTACTAACATTTAACTGAGAGTAACCTCCCTTGGTTAAATATTCCTATATGTGAACATGATTATAAAATAGAGAATAATAAAACTCTTAATTTTACACATATGTACATATGTATATTGAAGTAATTTAAATTGGCGTATTTTAATTTCGATCCCCCACAAAAAAGTGACTTACCTTTTTCCCCTTTATCCTTCTGTTATAAATAACTATGGCATATCTATTAATCAACAATAATTGAATCAGTGACAATAAAAATTAGGTAAATATCAATGTTTGAACAAATTGAGAAAAACAATGAAGTTTCAACCTATTAGAAGCTAAACTTTGGGCTGTATGAATAGCAAAATAAGTCATATAATTACAAAAACAAAATAAAAGATTGTTTTCTGTTTTTTCTTAAAGGTAGCGGCGTGGTCTAAAGCACTAGTCTACTGTTCTCCGGTCATGGGTTCGATTCCCAGCTGTGACGGAATATTATTTATTCTGTTATTTCGGCCTGGGGGCGTCCCTAGGGTATGGAGATCCTACTGGGGCAGACCCAGCAAAGTGGGTACCCAAAATTGGGGAAAAAATCTGGCGGCTGAACGTTTTTAAAAAAAAGAATGGATTTTTGTGTTCATTATTTAATATTTTTTCTTTCTGCATTTTACGGTATTTTTAACGTCTACTCCTCAATCGCAAAATGTTATAATGTTCTATTAGATGTTATAAAAACAAATATTGACATGGTCATATAAAAAACCGACAGAAAATAGCCGACTGATTTACATAAGAAAACCATTCAGTACATGACAGCATCACAGATACGTGTACGTGGAACCCGCCACTTAATACGGCCTTAGTTTTTTTTATTTGTTTGTTTTTGCAATTTTGTATTTTTAAAATCGGTTTATTTTTCGTAGTAATTTTTTAATATAAATTCTATTTATAAAATTTAAATATCTTTTTTGATTCACTCTTTTTCTTTTGTAAATTCAATGAGGAGTATTTTCTAGAAAAAAAAGAGAATGAAAAATGGCTCTCAGCGTCTATTTATGTTTATAAAAATGTTAAGAATAATTTGAAAACAAACCTTTCTCCGATCTGTTTTATTAATAACCTTAATTTTAATATGCAGGAAACATGCTCCTCTAAGACAATTTGTTGGAAAAGAACTACTTAAGTGAAACAATAATTTACCTTTTTCAGTGTCTTCTCGATGTAAACACTTTTTAAAAAATCATTTTTCTTGCTTTACCTTTTCTTTTTTTTAAATATTGTCATACTTTTTTTCCTCCATTTGTATTACAACATTTATTACTGAGCAACATATAATAATAATAAATAAATTCCTTATTATCCTGGGACATGTCCCTTTAGAATAAATCATACAGATTGTACAAAATGTGCTTTAGAGTAAATTAAATACATATAAACAAGTTAATAATTAATGGTATAAAATAGACATATTTAAAAAGAAGAAAACTACAACCACAGCAAAATAAAAATAAATCTTATTTACAATTCTGTGGAGTCTGGATATTCATTAAGTGATTAAATATGCGGTATTTGAAGGTAGAAAGAGAGTGACGGATGGAAGAAGGTTAGAATTCCATAGGATTGAAGATCGAATGAGAAAGGATCTGTCGAAATGTGCAGTACGGTAGACCGAACTGTATATTAGGTTGTGTCACATGAAATGTCCGTTTTCAAGGTAAAGGATTTTTTAAAAATACAATATGAAAACTAGATAATTTTATTCGAAGTATTTACCTTCTTTTTCCCAACGTGACACCAACTTTTTTATCCCCGAACTGAAAAACTCTGAGCTTTGAAGTGAAACAAAATCTGAAAACGCACTTTTCTCTTGATCATCATTTTCAAAAAGTTTTTCTTTGACGAAGTTGTCTAAATTCCTGATCAGGTGGTAATCTGTTGGAGACAAGTCGGGAGAATATGGTGGGTGCGGAAGAACTTCGTATCCCAGTTCTTTCAATTTTTGCACGGTATGTTTTGAAACATGGGGTCTTGCTGCCGCTCAGTGAGATCATGAGTACCCATGGATCGAGCTTTTTTACTTTCCAAATACACTTTAAATGTCTGGGAACGGTAGATGCACTTGCATTTAGTTGTCCTGAGAGTCCTTCAACTGTTTGGTAGGGGTTCCCTTCTACTGTATGTTTGAGGACATCGTTGTCTATTACGGACGGAGGTCTTCCTCGGGGCAAGTTTTCCAAGTCGGTGTCCCCAGCTGAAAACTTAGCAAACCAACGGCGAATGGTCCGTTCATTAACACTCCCTTCCCCATACGCCTTGCAAATATTCCTAGCGGCCTCAGCTGCTGAATGGCCGAGTCTAAACTCGTACAAAAACATTACTCGAAAATCGCGTGTTTCCATGTTCATATTTGGAGGTATACTAAAAAGTGGGTAATTGATTGGGAAGCTAATGTTTATAATACAAAGGTAGAGGATTAGTAACTGTTTACTTTAAATGTGTGAAACATTCGGAAGAAAACAACAGAGACCTGCAAAATCCTTTATGTATTTCAGAAACTAAAGAAGCGGACATTTCATGTGAAATAACTATAAATCTGAAGGAAGTGAAGTGCTACCACTGGGTGGTAGTTTCTTTAGTGGTAATTTCTCAAGACATTTTCAAGACTTTTTATATTCATTCTACATATTTACTCATTGTATTCTTTAGTACAGTTGTAAATTACTATAAATAAATAAATAAAAATCTGAAGGTCTGGAGCGTGTACAACGGGGATGGACAGAGGGTTTGAATTGTCGGAGGTCAAAATTGTATGTTGGACGGCGGGATTGGATAACTTGGTAAAGGAATGACGCAAGGAAATACTTGCGACGATTAGAAGGGTAAAGCCACTTCAACTCACCCTAAAATTGGTATGCGGTTGGGCATAAATAGTTGATATACAGATGATAAATTTAATATCCTGTCTTGACGAAGAAAACGTAAAAACGTTCAGTGTAAGATTTAAAAAAAAAAAAAAACTAAAGTATTATATAGTTTTACAGTAATTACTTGATCCGAACTTTTATTGTAAACTTAATTAGAGAATTTTATTTAAAGATCTTTGGAAACGACAATTTTTACGTAAAAATTCATAAATAGCAGGTATTTTTTATATGACAATTAAAATCTAATAAAAGTTTTCGATTTAACGAATTCTTAGAAAACAAATGTTACTATTGGGTTGTTTCTCATGAAATGTCCGTTTTATAGTTTCTGAAATACATAAAGGATTTTGCAGGTCTCTGTTGCTTTCTTCCGAATGTTTACATATTTAAAGTAAACAACTGTTAGATTAGTAACTACTAATCCTCTACCTTTGTATCGTAAACATTAGCTTCCAAATCAATTACCCACCTTTTAGTATACCTCCAAATATGAACATGGAAACACGCGATTTTCGAGTAATATTTTTGTGCGAGTTTAAACTCGGCCATTCAGCAGCTGAGGCCGCTAGAAATATTTGCAAGGCGTTTGGGGATGTTGATGAACGGACCATTCGCCTTTGGTTGGCTAAGTTTTCAGCTGGGGATACCGACTTGGAAAACTTGCACCGAGGAAGACCACCGTCCTTAATAGACAACGATGTCCTCAAACATACAGTAGAAGGAAAACCCTTACCAAACAGTTAAAGGACTCTCAGCACTACTAAATGCAAGTGCATCTTCCGTTTCCAGACATTTAAAGTGTATTAGGAAAGTAAAAAAGACCCCATGTTTCAAAACATACCATGCAAAAATTGAAAGAACTGCACTTCCGCACCCGCCATATTCTCCCGACTTGTCTCCAACAGATTACCACCTGTTCAGGAATTTAGACAACTTCGTCAAAAGAAAACTTTTTGAAATGATAATCAAGTGAAAAGTGCGTTTTCAGATTTTGTTTCACTTCAAAGCTAAGAGTTTTTCAGTTCGGGGATAAAAAAATTGGTGACACGTTGGGAAAAATGTGTAGAAAAATAAGGTAAATACTTCGAATAAAATTATCTTGTTTTCATATCGTATTTTTAATAAAAATCCTTTACCTTGAACACGGACATTTCATGTGACACAACCCAATACTTAAATGTGAAATTACTATTTATTAACACGTCGGTTTAGATATAGAAATCCAGCAGTTCTTGGTATTGAATATAATAACTGATTGTTAATTGAAATGCAATTTTAGTGTAATATATATTAATTTCATCAAGTCTATATATGAATTAGGAGAAGCTCTCTTTCTGAAATAACTTCAATTACTGTTAAGAATACTGGTTTATTATAGATTATCATGTCTTATGAATGGAATGCATTGTCTTGAAAATCATACGAATATTTAAATTATTATCTGTTGATAGAAACAGTTGAATTATACCGATCAATGTACGAAGAAAATAATTTTTGAGGAAAAACAAACTTTTGATATAAAGCCGAGTATTAAGCCTGTTAGGGGAGCGAGTGGCTGAGTGGTTAGCGCGCTAGTCTCTTACGCTAAAGGTTGTAAGTTCGAAACCCTATCCCAGCGGGTCTATTATAAGGATATAATTAAATGGGGCTTCATTCACAGCCTCTCCTCCGGTTACGTGGGACCCATCAGCCAAATGGTGGCCACTCACATAAATAGCCGTAGGGAGTAGATGACCTTACCATATAAAATTTCATCGAGAATCGTGAGTGTATTCTTCCAGGAGATAACACCATGCGGCCAAGGGCCTACACGGCCTGTCGAGCCAAAGAGAAGATATTAACCCTGTTAAAATATTCTTAAATATGGTAATGTTCTTCCATTTTAGTTAATTTTTTTTGCTTTAGTCTTACCTGTTGATCCATTTTCACAAGTATTTAGTAATCTGTTCTGTTAGTTTCAGATAGTTTTTACTGTTATAGCTTGAAGGCCACTGAGTTTGATATTGGAAGCGCTCTTCATTATGATAATTAATGTGTAATTAATTAATTTAACGGGTTTTTATAAGCAATCTGTGTTAATTAAGAAAACCAGTTCGTTGAGATAATTAAGTCTTTCGCTAATATAGCTCTATCCATCAATGTCTGACAAATGATTTATTTCGTTGATTTTGAATAATTTGCTCCTTTTTTATATAGAATATTTTATGGTGTATATAAAATACAGTTATTTATTGTTGAACTAAAGTACAAATATTTGTTAGCAAATAACTTTATCGAACAAATCACAAGTAATTTTTGTTGTAAATTGAATTTCCTCCGATTGTTCTAAGTTAGCAGACCATTAAATAGATGTTAAACGTGCTATTAAAAAACAAATTATTCTAACATTGTTTTGAAAATAAAGTGTTTTGCAATGTTCTTTGCGAAGTGAAACATCGTCTTATTGTTAAGGTAATACTGACCATATATTATTAAATGTTATGGATAAAATATAATATTTTTTATAGATAATAAAACATTTTTTGAGTAATAAAATCCTTAAGTTTTAGTTTTGAAATTAATTAAACTACGAGTTGGAGATTAAATTTTAATTTAATTTTTAATATAATCATCATCCGTTTAGTTAATGATTGTAACAAAAATGTTATTATTATTAGAACCTGCTTTAACTAATAGACTATTGGTATTTTTTATATGAGGAAAATGGTTGGGGGTGCGGTTATTAAATAGAATCACATTAAAACAAGTGCTATTTTAATTATGTGCCGACGTTTCAGCCTAAATTGTGGACCTTCATCAGGGCTAAAAGAAACAAGATAACAACTAATGTAATTATATACTTAATAATGCGTGAGGTATATAATAATAATATGGTGACAGTAATATAATATGAGAACAAACATAAAATCAAATGTAAAATGATAATAAGATGACAGTTATAAAGTATAGAAATAAACAAAATTAAGATGATAGTTATAAAGTATGGATGAAAGTTATAAAAATAATTGATAATATGATAGTTATACAGTATGGAAGTAAACAAAATTAAGATGTACACAATGTAGGCCGAAACGTCGGCACATAATTAAAATAGCACTTGTTTCAGGGTGTGTTTCTATCTAACGACCGCAAACCCAACCATCTTCCTCATCTAATTTCTCAACGCTCAACTAAACTCCATCATTAGTATTTTTTGTTCTTCTTTATCTCTGATATACAAATAGAAATATTACGCTTTCAGTAAGAATATATTTTTATTCATAAGACATCGAAACCAATGAAATATTTGTTTCTAATGCGTGCCACTAATATTATTCTTTAAATATCTGTTTAGTTTCACATTCCACAACCCATGACATTCATATTTTGTCCAGCCCTCCTCAAATTTGCATAGAAATAAGTTTCGTTTAACTGCCATGGCCTCTAACGCCACGCCATAATAAAAACCTAGCTTAGATAATTTAGTCACCGCCAATCCTTCTAAGGACAGCAAAAAGACTTAGATTTTACGAAAAACATGTTGTTGTCTTGCTCTAATTTAATTTGTAGATTAAAACTTTTGTTATGTGCTTGTAAATTATTGTGAGGAAAAGTTTAAGTTTTTTATTTATTTATTTATTTTTTGTTATCGCGCTTTAAAAGTTCGCGAGTTATAAGCGTATTTATGTGAAAAATTTCAATTTATTTCTTCTTTTTTTTTTTTCCCTTTTATAAAATTATTCGCGTTTTTTTGGTTAAAGAACACTAATACATTTTTTTTTATCTTAAAAAATAACTGAGTTATTAAATAAAATCTTGTTTAATCGGCCGCCATTTTAAAACTGAATTTAAAAGCTGATGTCAACGTCTAAGTGTTAGGATCATCGTTGAATGGACTAGTATTTTTGTGGCGAATTTGAAAAAAAAAATTGATCCAGTAGTTTCGGAGAAATGCCGCGGACGGCGTGCGACGGACGGCGGACAAACGGATTTTTTTTTATTCGTTATTCGGATTCTACGCATCTTGAAGCGAAAGCTCTCAAATTTTGAGGGGGATGGGGAAGGGTTATTCTTTATTTTTTGGTCTATTACAAAGGGCCATTATTGAAAATAATAAACCAATTTGCCAGAGAGTGTTAAAATGGCATCCCTGCTTCTCTACAATCCATTAAGGTCTTGAATTCAGAGATTCGTGCTGTTTCTAGACCTTGTTGATTAGGTCGAGATCACGCTCAGCTGCCAAGTTTTTTCCTTATTATTAGATACCCACTTTATATAGGCTGGGTATGCCTGAGGTGTCTGTAGCCTGTTCGTGGATCACCCCATGACTGAAATAACAATAATCTAAGATTAGTAGTGGTTCAATAATAGAAAAAATATCTCGTAATGCAATTGTCGCATACTAAATAATTAAATTATTAATATGAGGAAGATGGTTGGGGGTGCGGACATTAGAAAGAAACTCACATTAAAAATTAGTACTTCTTTTAATTGTATGCCGACGTTTCGGCCTACATTCTGGGCCTTTAGCAGGGTGACTCTGATACGGTGTCTTCTTTAGACTTAGTAGACTTTAGACCAAGTAATCTAAAGAAGTACCTACTTCTTAGACAACGTCTCAGAGTCACCCTGATGAAGGCCCACAATGTAGGCCGAAACGTCGGTTATAAGTACTAATTTTTAAATTATTAATAGGTCAGTCATTTTTTAATCTATTACAAGCTGTAGATTTATATTGAGAATATTTAAAACCACTATATTCACTCTTTTATTTGAGTTTAATATATATTTTTTAAAGGGCCTAGCCGGATAAGCATGTGAAATCTGCCCCCACGTGTATTTGAACCAAATTTATACCATTGAGTCACACCTATGAGAAACAACCTTACGCAAATTTTTAGCCCCTTGATCCTAACGGGGGGACGTCATGGAGGGGAAAAGATAAAAAAAAAAAATTGTTTTCTCCTGAACTGCTCAACCGATTTTCACGAAAAAAATATATGTTATGGATTTTATAAATAGGTTTCAAAAAATATTTTTTTAAATTTTTTTCCACGAAAATGTTGGTCCCAAAAAATTTTTTAATTTTCCAAAAAAATATTTTTTGGTTATGATGGTTTGGTACACCTTCAATTTTTCGCTACTTTATTTCATTATAGGGTCCTCCATAACATATATTTTTTTCAATTTTATCGGTGAAAATAAAAAAAATCAGTTTTTTCTCCTGAACGAATCAACCGACTTTCACGAAAAAAATATATGTTAATGGTTTTCTAATAGAGTTTCAAAAAACATTTTTTTGAATTTTTTATTTCGAAAACGTGAGTCAAAATTTTTATTTTTAATTTTTCAAAAATAAATTTTAAATTATGTTGGATTAGTACACCAACAATTTTTTACTAATTCGATTCATTGGGGGGTCCTGCACATTTTTTTTTTTTTTCAAGTTGGTCTAAAATGTACCCAATAAGGAAAAATAAAAAAAACAGCATTTTTTCAGCTCTCTGAGTAGTAGCTGGTCACGCATGAAGAGCTCTATCCATAGCTGTGGGATCGTAATGTCATTAGATATCACTTACACACTATGCACATACATACTATTTATTATACCATACCTATTATTATAAATATCTTATATTGGATCAAATATATTTATTTTTTTTTGCACTTAGTTAATTTTTATATATTTTATATATATATATATATATATATATATATATATATATATATATATATATATATATATATATTTATCTATATGCTATATTTATATAAAACGTAACTAAAAAGATTTTTTTAATATATATTTGTTCATATTATTATATGTTAATCAAAAAAGTTATGATGACAGACTTGCATGAAGTGTTCGACAAAAAGCCTGTCGACTGTTAACTTTTTTGATTATTTAACATATAATAATATGAAAAAATATATATTAAAAAAATCTTTTTAGTTACGTTTTATATAAATATAGCATATAGTGTTGTGTAGTAGTTATCCAAGTAAGAAAAATTAACTAAATACAAAAAAAAATAAATATATTCGATCCAATATAAGATATTTATAATAATAGGTATAATAAATAGTATGTATGTGCACAGTGTGTAAGTGATACCTAATGACATTACGATCCTACAGCTCTATCCTACCTACTCTTCATGCGTGACCAGCTACTACTCAGAGAGCTGAAAAAATGCTGTTTTTTTTATTTTTCCTTATTGGGTACATTTTAGACCAACTTGAAAAAAAAAATATAAATAGTAAAAAATTGTTGGTGTACTAATCCAACATAATTTAAAATTTATTTTTGAAAAAATAAAAATTATGACTCACGTTTTCGAAATAAAAAATTCAAAAAAATGTTTTTTGAAACTCTATTAGAAAACCATTAACATATATTTTTTTCATGAAAGTCGTTTGATTCGTTCAGGAGAAAATTTTTTTTTTTTTTTTTTTTCACCATGGGGTACACTTCCGATAAAATTGAAAAAATATATGTTATGGAGGACCCTATAATGAAATAAAGTAGCGAAAAATTGGAGGTGTACCAAACCATCATAACCAAAAAATATTTTTTTGAAAAATTCAAAAATTTTTTGGGACCAACATTTTCGTGGAAAAAAAATTTAAAAAAATATTTTTTGAAACCTATTTATAAAATCCATAACATATATTTTTTTCGTGAAAATCAGTTGAGCAGTTCAGGAGAAAACAATTTTTTTGGTTTTATCTTTCCCCCTCCATAACGTCCCCCCCGTTAGGATCAAGGGGCTAAAAATTTGCGTAAGGTTGTTTCTCATAGGTGTGACTCAATGTTATAAATTTGGTTCAAATACACGCAGGGGCAGATTTCACATGCTTATCCGGCTAGGCCCTTTTCTTATTTTAATTTCTTCATGGGTCGTAAATCAAATTATTTTTAGATTTATAACGCCCAGATTTTAGTGAATCTAAAAGCAATTCTCATCGATTTGCGAACTAGGCAATTTTTGACGTATTCTGTACCAATATTTTCCTTAATAACCTAAATTTCAGTTTTTATTATTTATTAACACAAATTTAAATAAAACTTCTCAGATAACGCAATTTATTTTTATATAAATGAAAATAATACACTTTCTTCTTTCTAAAGGGTTCAGAAATGTTGAAATAAGATTGACCGAAGACGAGATACGGACCTCTGAACCGAGAAAAAATAAATGTATAATGGTTATGACCTGTTGGCTGCTGAATTAAAATCTATCATCACTTTTGGAGTAAAATATCTATAGTACTTGTCTACTTACTGTGTTTTAAATTTTGATCAACAATACCTTATTTAGTATATTTTCTCTAATGTACTCAAGCAATCTTTTTTGTTGAGAAACCATTTCGACATCATTGTTCACTCACGAGTTATAAAATGCAGTAATTTCAGAATGTTTTATTTTATTTTTCTCCTTAGTCATCGGGTTGCCAATGTGCCGAAGGAGGATTATTTGGGTTGTAATATTTTTAATGAAGACAAATATTTGCTCAAAATTATCGACAATCACAACGCTATAATCACCTAAACTCTAATATCTGTTGACTTAGCCCTTCTTGCTACACAGTGACTCCCTTTAGCACCATTTGATAAGAAACTGACCTAGCAACTTTCTAGTTATCATAGTTATATTTGTCAGACAGTAAGTGATCACCTGAAGTCATTTATCAGTAAGACAAAAAATATGCCTATTATACCGATATTATTAGTAAATATACACATTAATATTCATTCACACTAGTAGATACTATGACACTAACAACTTGTAATTTCCAAAATATAATTACTTTATGGGCAGATCCTGTTTCCAAAAGAAATGTTTCATTTATTTCTAATAATTTACTTTCCTCATCATTGTGATTAAAGCACTGATTAGAGACAAAGAAATTTAAATTATAGCTCTATATTTGATTTTTAATTTATCTTGATATTGAAAATACTGAACTCAATCGCAGTTTTACTGGATTTGATGCTTTAACATTAATTACTTGTTAGGATGTTGAATTAATAGTCCAATAGAAGCTTTAGTTTAAATAGCTGTTTAGTAATTCTGAAATTTTCAGTATTGTTTTTACAATTGTATTTCAGAAAATAGGAGTTGGCAAGTTTGACGTTAAATAGATGAATGTGGAACTAATTCATCTTATTCTAATTGGTTTTCAACATAGTTTTAGGTCACAATCAATATAGTTCAATCATACTCAATTGACCAACGAGACAGAAAATTAACACGACGCGTTATTATGTTTCATTACTCTTGTGTAATCTTCGCCTATCATTTACGTCCACCCCTTTGCCGGAGGTTCGGACCTCTTTATGTTAAATCTGAGGGTGAATTGAATCAGAGAGAGTTGAAAATATATATTATTAAATTTTATTAGCAGAACTTCCTATTAAACAGCGTTATTAAAAGTAAAATATTGCGTTAAATACTTGGTCAGAAGAAGAATGAATCAATCGGATAATTAACAACGCTGAGCAACTTCCATTGCGTGAACTGCATCAAGTAAACATAGTCAAGGTAATAGTATCATGGTGAACAAATTGAGTCTATAGGTGAACAAATTGTCGTGATGAACGAATCAGTGAAATAACACTAATCGGTGTCCACTAAAACGTAAACGGGAATTTTATTAGGTTCAGGCCTCTAATATTCGAGGTGTTATGGTGTTTAATAGGGTCGGGATTGTAACTTTCAGGATTCGCGGTGTGAAATTTAATAATAACTTGGATTTGGATCATGTCTGATCTACCTTGAGCATGAACTCAGCAATGATTTATGCTGTAAATTATTATAATCATTGAATGTATGGTAAGTGCTCCCAGCATATGAATATTACGCTCAACAAAATGCTACTCCAGAAAATATCAACTACAGAATAACTTTTACTTTCACTGTCTCATTTATAAAATATATATCAAGGGAAAGTACCTATTACGATCGTGAAAATTTTTGAATTCCAGTTTTCAGCGGAAATACTCGTTTTAAGGTACCCTGAGTTTAAATAACCAAGTCCATGAAAAAGGTGTGTGTGTGTGTATGATAACGAAAAGTTGTTCGAAACTAAAATTTCATATTTAAGACAACTTTACGCCTGAAATGTTACAGCAAGTTTTTCACCAAAATCGGTTTACCAGAAGTTCTACTTTAAAACATGTATTTTGTCCCTTTTTACGATGTTCTCAAAAATGGCTCTAACGATTTTAATTAAACTCGCTTTATCGATCTAAAATTTTATGAGCTTCAATATCATATAGGTTTCATTCTGATTGAAATAGATGAAGGTACTTAAATGCCAATATTTTAAATTTTCTTCTTCTAAAGTACGTTTGATTTTGTAGATAAAATTAACCATATCATCTTGTGATAAAAAACAAAACAAAAAAAAACGGGTAAATAAACAAGTTGTTATATTATTTAATCCAAATCACATGTTTCCAACGAAACTGAATAATTTTGTATTTAAAGTAACTTTAAGTTTATTTAATAGGCCTTAAATTGACTTTAACATCCGAGGTAAGTGAAATTCGTGTGTTACCCGCACCAGGTTTTCTTAAATACGGTCTTAATCTTTGAAGTGACCCTGAAGGATTGGAAGACAGAAAAATAAAAAACAGTATCATTAAAACCCACAATCATGGAGTCATTACTTAGAAAGGGTTGAATTGGTTCTAGGCTAACGGTTGGACAAGGAGCTGGTTTGGCCATGATAAGGTTCACCGCTAGGTTTTTTACCTATTCACTATATCTACTTTATAGAGGCTGGATGAGCCACAGGAGGTTCTCCTTATCGACTTTTGATCCAGCTATAAATAAAAACTCTTATTTTGTATATTTGTTATACATGAACGGTTGATATAGCTTGCTTGTTTTACTGCTTTTTATATGTATGAAAAATCTGTAATATTATTAATCTGTTTATCTGAATTTGTTTACCTTTCAAATTATTTGTGATTATAAAATCCTTCTGTTAGGGCAATCGACTGTAAATTTTTTGTTTATCATGTAATAATATAATTACATTTTAAATTATATAAACATAATTTTATTATTTTTTACCTGTTATAGTAATTATTATAATGCTTTATTATTATTATTAAGCCTAATTTCAAAATATTTCCTCATATGAAATCCTTTCAAAATAGCTTATTTATGTGATGTCAACTAGGGATTATTCTTTATTCCCCGCGGAACTACCCTTAAACCCTTACGATAATTTTTATATATATACCTTAAGTCCTTTTATTATTGTTATAATTAAGAAGATGTTTCTTTTTAAAATTTTAGTTAGCATTTAACCAAGAGATCGTAGGGATTGATGACCCGACATAAAATTGTATCGTGATACGTGAGTGTATACTCGCAGGAGTTTACACCACGAGGCCCAGGGCCTACACGGCCTGTCGCGCCACTGAAAGAAGAAGATTTAACCAACAAAATCTGTTTTGTCTGTTGAATAACTGCGCTAAAAAACGTGTTAGAAAGTTTCTCGAAGAATTGTCCTAGAAAAGGCAGTGATTTGCGTAATATTGAAACATTACTGATTTTCAGTCCACTGCGTCAGCTTGTGTAAACGCGGTACCTTTGATTCTCTCGATCAAAACAAACTGATGTTGCCAAATGTTCGGGTTGTTACCAGAATTCGAAATGCAGGCGATTACCTGAATATTAGTGACTCATTTAAATCAAATTTTTGTAGTAATACTATTAGGATATGTAAGTCATTAAATGATGTCTCATATTGATACAACGTCACAAAATATTAGTATTTTCTGTTCGTTATAACGTGATTGCCATTACTGCATATTGTCATAATGCTCTTTGTATAGTATGCACAAAGTAAATCTATATAACCTTCTATCTAAAAGTCTAGGGAAAAAATCTTTATTGTTTGTTTGTTTATTTATTTAACGTCACTTTATGCTACTATGGCTAATCGTACGATGCTACAGTGGGAGTCCTAAATTTTGCCTATCCAGGTTTTATTGGGATAGGGATCTCTAACGAGTACCTGACATCGCACAGGCTCGGGACCACCTTTTAACGTCCCCTCTGAAGGACGGCGTAACTAAGGATTTTTTACTCCCATTAAAAAATCCTAGGACCACCTACGGGTTTAAACCCGTGACCTTTAGCATGGGAGGCTATTACGCTAGCCACTCAGCTACAAGTGATCCCTAAAAATCTTTATTATATGGATTTAAACAGTATAATTTTTTATAAAAGTTTATTTAATAAGTGTATTAAACAATAAACTTAACTGCATTGTAATAAACTATTCTGAAAATGATTATAGCGCTTTAGTGCGATAATAATGGTATTGAAAATGTGAAGGGATTTTCTTGAAGAGATATGAATATAATTTTCAGCATTTTATATACGATGAGGTAGATATGTGCGATTCCAAGCACGTCTATAATTTTTCGAGTTAAGAAAAAAATGTGTACCTCAACAAAAATCTTTGTGATGATAGTCCAAAACTTGGGCATGGCACACTAATAAATAAATTTGCATGTTTTTTTTTTCTGCTCTGACGACCGCATTTCATATCAATATCTATAAACTAGCTTACGGTCAAGTACACTTAAAACAAAAAATGCTCGGCGTATAGGTCATTCTCTTAGTTAATATTTGTTTTTTCTTTACATGCTATAAGTGTTGTGATACAATTTTGGTTTTATGAATTAAGTTAAGTTTGTAAAAACAATTCTCCTAACATTTTTTCCAAAATATTTGAGTGACATTGTTAGTTATTCTTATTGAAAAAATGTTTGAAGGATCGAATCATAGTAAATAAATGTATATAAATTATGATTAAAATCTACTAGTATTGCCATTTTTACTTTTACTTATCTGTATATGAAATATATATTAAGGGAAAGTATTGCGATCGTGAAAATTTTCGAATTTTAGTTTTCATCGGAAATACACGTTTTAGGGTCCCCTGAGTCCAAATGACCAAGCCCCGAAAAAAAGGACTGTGAGTGAGTGTGTGTGTGGTGTGGTAACTCTCGGGTGAAAACGAAAACTCATACGAAACTGAAATTTCATATTTAAGACAACAAGCCTGAGATGTTACAGAAACTTTGTTATTAAAATCAGCTTACCAGAAGAGCCACTGTACTTATACCATGCATTTTGCACCTATATCAATGTAAAATTTAATGGACTTTAATATCATGTAGATTTTATTCTTATCGAAATATTCTGATGGGGCTTCTTAAATGGCGGTATTTCAAATTTTCATCCTCTTAACTACCTTTAATTTTGTAGATTCTATAAAAATAACCATATCATCTTGTTACCATTGATAAATAACTGGTAAATATTTATTTTTTAATGGATTTTTTTTAATTTTTAACATAACAACGGTAATATACATATATAATATACCGCTGAAAAGCTAAAGATTTAAAACAAAATTATTTAATACAAAACCTCGTAAAAGTTAATAAAGAGTGATGAAAAGACGAGAAAACTAACTGATTATTTTAGATAATAATATAATAGATTTTTTAATAAAACACATGTTTCTATATATATTTAATTTAATTAATTCTTTAATAGATTACTTATTTTAATCTCTAACTTTATTTGAAAATTCTTTAATCGATTTTAAAAACGGTGGAAAGTGAAAGTCGTGTGTTTCCATTAAATACTCTTTCTATTGGCGTAGTACGATAAGGGATCTATGCCTCTCTGATTATTACGTAGTCGTATGTTATCCGCACCAGATGTTTTAATTTTTGTTCCAATTTTTTCATCTTTATTTTTATCGTAAAATGATATCCATCTTATCAGAGTACAAGTTGTCATCGCCATTAAAATCTTTCCCGAATTTCACATCCACAAATCGAGAATAGTAGCCGGTTACTCATGGTGTGCCTATTACACTGGAAGGGTCGAGCCAAACTGTGGCCTGCCCTTGTGCAGACCCCGGGTAATGTATTGAGATTAATGGAACGGCATGAGAGGAATTGCGGAACGTTAGTGAATCAGAAGACAGATGTTCATGGCCATCAGAGGACATTGGGTGGACAGCATGGGCTGATCTTGGAGCACATGAGGGATAGATGAAGCAAATCAGTGAAATTTTCTGTTGTAATTCTGAAATCGAGCGTGAGAAACAATCATTCTAGCTTATTAGTATAATATTCTGTTTAGTGTGTTTGAAAATTACGTTCGTTCTTTTTTATTATCTTTTTATTAAATTTTCAGTTGGAATTTAAGATTCCTAATTGGGACTCATTACTTCTCCATTAAATACTCTTTCTATTGGCGTAGAACGGCAAGGGATCTATTTCTCTCTAATTATTACGTAGTAAAATTATGTCACTCGTCCGTAGAATACGGTGAAATCAAAGTTCATGTTATTTTTTATTAATTAATAGTTCAAAAAGTAGGGCGGAGATCCTTAGATAGGTAATATACTTAACACAAAATAAAATAAATAAGTTTGATTTTATGATAAAAGAAAAGAATGGATATAAATTTTATTTTGAAATATTCAATAATCCACAAAGACCTAGATATCCCATTAGTTGCAGATCTAGCCCGAACATGATACACCTCCTTTAATACCAAATTACCCGTCCACTCCAACCCACTGAAGTGCTACTGAAGGTGAAACTACCACTGGGTAGTTTCTTTACATGCCTGAACCAAGTCTATATGATTAATTAACACATTTAATTAACTTATTTCACTGTATAGTACAGTTGTAAATTTCTTTAAAACAAATAATAATTTCTTTTTTTCTTTAATATTCAGATATAAAAACAAAATACTACTCTCACTTACTCCATGGCACTACAGACCGATATGGTCTTAATAAGTTGCGGTTCTATTTATAAGTCGTAGTCGTCCTCTTCCTCTTGTTCCCTAAAATCTTCTTTACAACATTTTTTTTTAATTGCTTCTTCTGAAATCCTAGCGATGTTTCCTGCCCAATGAAGTCTGCCTAATTGTAATTGTATTGTAAAAATCATATAACGTTTTTCTCTCCCCATAAAGGTCATAGAGTCACTGTTCCTTCTCCTTCTTGAAGCCCTTGCTAAGCTTAACAGGTCTAAATATTCGACGGAAAATCTTCCGTTCGAAGACCAGAGGATCTTTATCTTCAATGCTTGTGAGGGTCCAGATCTACGATGCGTTTGTGAAAACCTGGATGAGAGTTTTGTATAGGTGACAAGTACAGAGAGAAGTAGCTACGATTCCCATTTGTTCGCTATGGCTGAAATAACATCATTCAAAAATATAAAATAGGTCTATGACTGGAGGATGATGTTAGCCGGAAACTGATGATAGTTGAATTATAGGTCAACTTAAAAACACCTGGCCTGTTTGGATCGATGGAACGTGAAACGCACCCTATATACTTTCAGTAATCAAGTAGGCTTCAAAAGGTCGAGTACTCATCCCCTCTGTTAAACTCTATCCCTCAACCCCATCATCCCGATAGACAATAACCAAAAGGTTAACGGGTATTAATTTCGTTAACCTTTTTGTTCAGCTAATAAATAAGATGTTTATTAAGTTTCATAGACATCGAATTGTGCGCTGAAGTGTTGCTCAAAAGCAATGCCGAACATTAGATTGTTTATCACAGTGATGTAATAAGCATAACTACAAATGAATAGTTGTACTGACCAAATTTTTGGATTATTACAATTAAAGTGATGGATTATATATGGAATGGGAGCGGCTTGGTCTAGTGGGTAGAGCACCAGGCTGCTTTTCTCCGGGTCCTGGGTTCGAATCCTGGCTATGACAGAATATTATTTATTCTGTTTATTTAGCCGGGGGGTGACCGTAAGGTACGGAGACCCTCCTTAGGCTGACCCAGCCTCTTTAAAATGCGTAACCTAATTGGGGAAAAAACCTGGTGGTTGAACGTGTTCAAGGCCTAATCACCTCATTGCACTGCCGTTGGCCTAGAATCAGTACGAATCTCTATATGTACTGAGCCCTAGACCCTTCATGGGTTGTAGAGGTACAGGTTTTTTTTTTTTTTTTTTCATTTATATAGAACAGTGGGTTACTTATGTCTGCAGTCTCGAATTTAACGTGTATCTTATCCAAATCCGAGTGTTGTATAACAATTTAAAAAAATATTATTTGCGTTTCATATGTTATTTTAGAATTATTATTTCCATTTTAGTATATTTGTAAGTTGATGGTTTTTCAAGAATAGTTCATTACGCTGTTGATGCAGATTAGTAGTGGTACGCTTAGTTCTGAACTATAAACCCAACTCCGTGGCTTTACTAAATTATCTATCAAGGGATCACCTGTATCAGAGTGACTAGCATAACAGCCTTATATGCCAAAGGCCACGGGTTCAAACTGGCTAGTGGTCCTAGAATTTTTTAATAGTAGTAAAAAATCCTTATTTCTTCCGTTCTTCATAGAGGGCGTAAAAAGATAGCCGAGAGCCTGTACGATGGCTGGTACTCGTTAAAGATGGTAATCCTATTCTATCCTATCCTAATTAAACCTGGGTAGGCAAATCTTTTGAAAAAGAATTTATTTATTGATATTTGCAACTGTATTTGTTAATACATCAAATAAATGAGCTATGAGATAAAATATATAAAAAGACTTGAAGAGAATCTGCCCATTTAATTTAATTTAGAAAATTAGGACTTCCGCTGTTGCGCATAAATAAACAAACATTTATCCATCTGTCTATATAGATCGTTATTATATTCATCCCTTTCTTATCCGCTCTGCTAATCTCTGGAATTCCCTATATACTCATAATTGGCATGCTTCTTCTCTATCATCGTTCAAGTCCTAACTGTTCCAATACCTCCTTTATTCCCAAAGAGACGCTTAACAGCAATGAAGTTTTATATCAAATATCAAATTTTGATTACAAAAAAGAAATATTATGTATTGCTCATACCTAACTTAGTTAATTATATTAATTTAAATTTAGTTTTGTTCAGCAAATGTATGTATCTGAAGAAGTTTATTTATTATATTCTTTTGTTTTATTGTATAGATATATTTCTTCTTTTTTACTTTCACTTATATAGTAAGGGAAAGTATTGCGGTCGTGAAAATTTTCGAATTTCAGTTTTCAACGGAAATACACATTTTAGGGTCCCCTGAGTCTAAATAACCAAGTCCCGCAAAGAGGTGTGTGTGTAGTAACTCCCGGGCGGAAACGGTAAGTCCTATGAAACTAAAATTCCATGTTTAAGACAAATATACGCCCGAGACGTTACAAAACCTTTTTCATCTAAAGGAGCTCACCAGAAGAGCCACTTTATACCATGCATTTTGCACCTTTTTTCGATTATCTCGGAAACGATTCCAACGATTTTGATTAAACTCGCTATATCGATGTAAAATTTAATGAGCTTTAATATCATTTAGGTTTCATTCGGATAAAAATGGTGTGACAGGGCTTAAATGCCAATATTTTAAATTGTCTTTCTCTAAAATACCTTTTATTTTGTTGATTTTTTAAAAATAACTATATTATCTTGTTACCACTGATGAAAAACAGGTAAATATATAAATTGAATGAATTCGATACCCAACTAAAGGAGAAAAAAAGAAAACATATTTTTTTAATGCAATTTTTGGTTTTTGAACATAAAGGCAGTAATATACATGTATGATATACCGTTGGAAAGCTAAAGATTTTAGAAAAAATATTGTCTTATAAAGCTTTTAAAAGTTAATAGAGAGTGATGAAAATAAGATAAAACTAACTGATTATTTTAGATAATAATAAAATAGATTTTTTAATAAAACACATGTTTCTACAATATATAATTTAATTAATTCTTTAATAGTTTCACGCATTTTTATCTCTAACTTTTCCAGAATAAAAATTTATTTTTTATTCTATTATATTATATATATATATATATTATCGCCCTTCTGTGACCTATTTATTCTCTTTTTTAATGGTACTAATTCCTAAAGGAGAATCGCCATCTTTTTTCCTTTTGTTTAATTACTTATTTTAAAATGTCTGAAATGGATGTGTCTTCTACTTCATTCTGGCTTGGATGACTCCCGTAAACATTTTTTTCTCTTCCACAGTTCCATCTGGTTTCCTTTTTATATATTTGATTTTATGTTTATTTATTCATATAAGTTTAATTTGACGTGGCTAGATAAGGACGATCTTTTAATGCTTCACCGTTCTGCTGCTACACCACTTTCGTCCATATCATGCAAATTAGCCCCTCTCATTCGCTCGTTGATATTCCCTTTATAGTACTCTGCCATCATTCATTAACATTTAACATAACCGCCGTCGGGTGTCTGATATCATTGTTCAAGCATCTTGAATGGGCACGGTTCTTGTTTTATATGTGCAAATGAACCCTGATTTTAGTTACGAGTGGTGCCTTGGATCAGGTCTTTAAGGATGAATCATTATTGTTTTTGATCGCTTATTTATTCCATTGTTATGACAAAAAGTTATTAATCAACTTAGCAATTTTTCCTCATTAACTATGCGATTAGTGACAAAACATTGGTGATTCATTTGGCTTTAGTTATGCGAATACTACTCACTACTAGACACTCGTATTGACATATTATTCTAATGATACTAGATTAGAAGTGTATTAGTATTGGCACTGGTAAACATGAGAGGAACGAGTTAAGCCAGCATGTGGTTTCACCCTGCTCTGATCAGATTGCATTTGATAATAACTTATATAATAAATAACCACTCCACAGTTCTGCTCGATACCGAAAAAAATAATCACACTTTTATTTATTTATTTTGTAATTTTTTTTTTTTTTTTTTTTTTTACTGGAAGCAAGTATTCCAAATGGCGGTCAGTAAATTAAACAAATATTTATAATAGTTTCAACTACTTATTGTTTGGCTACGTTTCGACCCCGATTGTGACGAATGGAAACTAATTACTGTTGTTTTTTCTTTGTTTTGTTCAAGATTATTAGATAGTAAGTTAGCTAAAATGGAAAACTTATAAAAAACGTCCGACAAAATTTAATAGTTCATGAAATTATAAAAGATTTCATTAGGAACGATTTTACCATTAATTACAAGGACTCTCATTATTAGAAACCATGACTTTTATCTTTGCGCCTGTGAATAGAAAAATAAAAAGGAGTGTTGTCGGGGTAGAGTGGTGGTGAAGGATGGAATGCAAGCCCTTCAAACTTTAATTAACAGGTCTTAACAGTAGTCCAATTAAAATCCAAAAATCGTTCTAGAATGTTTGCATCTGCGTTTATATGTAAATTAAAAGGTGTAGTATTTCCACCTTTATTTCTTGTCTTACTTTAAGTTGTCTCAGATTATACAGAGAGAGATGAACTAAGTAAGAAGAAGTTGGTAAGCCACGGTTTAGGAAAAGAACCTGAATATACATTTCATTCTCTACAGCTGTTTAATTAGATCAGTGTCTAGAAGAGCCAGCTATGCGAGTTATTTTTTTTTCACATAATTTTTATAATTTTTTTTTCTCATTATTTTGCATAGTTCTCTCTGATAATCAATTAGTATGTTGATAAGTGTGCATGATTAAATGTTTTAATTTTTAACAATTGTAGTCTTGGCTCTTCAAGTATTTTAAAATGATTGTATCTAAGTACTGTTGTTGTTTAACTTGACTCATTGTGATATTTGTTATCAGTTTCTAGAAGAGCCAGCTATGCGAGTTATTTTTTTTTTCACATAATTTTTATAATTTTTTTTCTCATTATTTTGCATAGTTCCCTCTGATAATCAATTAGTATGTTGATAAGTGTGTATGATTAAATGTTTTAATTTCTAACAATAGTAGTCTTGGCTCTTCAAGTATTTTAAAATGATTGTATCTAAGTACTGTTGTTGTTTAACTTGACTCATTGTGATATTTGTTATCAGTTTCTAGAAGAGCCAGCTATGCGAGTTATATTTTTTTTTTCACATAATTTTTATAATTTTTTTTCTCATTATTTTGCATAGTTCTCTCTGATAATCAATTAGTATGTTGATAAGTGTGCATGATTAAATGTTTTAATTTTTAACAATTGTAGTCTTGGCTCTTCAAGTATTTTAAAATGATTGTATCTAAGTACTGTTGTTGTTTAACTTGACTCATTGTGATATTTGTTATCAGTTTCTAGAAGAGCCAGCTATGCGAGTTATTTTTTTTTTCACATAATTTTTATAATTTTTTTTCTCATTATTTTGCATAGTTCCCTCTGATAATCAATTAGTATGTTGATAAGTGTGTATGATTAAATGTTTTAATTTCTAACAATAGTAGTCTTGGCTCTTCAAGTATTTTAAAATGATTGTATCTAAGTACTGTTGTTGTTTAACTTGACTCATTGTGATATTTGTTATCAGTTTCTAGAAGAGCCAGCTATGCGAGTTATTTTTTTTTTCACATAATTTTTATAATTTTTTTTCTCATTATTTTGCATAGTTCCCTCTGATAATCAATTAGTATGTTGATAAGTGTGTATGATTAAATGTTTTAATTTCTAACAATAGTAGTCTTGGCTCTTCAAGTATTTTAAAATGATTGTATCTAAGTACTGTTGTTGTTTAACTTGACTCATTGTGATATTTGTTATCAGTTTCTAGAAGAGCCAGCTATGCGAGTTATTTTTTTTTTCACATAATTTTTATAATTTTTTTTCTCATTATTTTGCATAGTTCCCTCTGATAATCAATTAGTATGTTGATAAGTGTGTATGATTAAATGTTTTAATTTCTAACAATAGTAGTCTTGGCTCTTCAAGTATTTTAAAATGATTGTATCTAAGTACTGTTGTTGTTTAACTTGACTCATTGTGATATTTGTTATCAGTTTCTAGAAGAGCCAGCTATGCGAGTTATTTTTTTTTTCACATAATTTTTATAATTTTTTTTCTCATTATTTTGCATAGTTCTCTCTGATAATCAATTAGTATGTTGATAAGTGTGCATGATTAAATGTTTTAATTTTTAACAATTGTAGTCTTGGCTCTTCAAGTATTTTAAAATGATTGTATCTAAGTACTGTTGTTGTTTAACTTGACTCATTGTGATATTTGTTATCAGTTTCTAGAAGAGCCAGCTATGCGAGTTATTTTTTTTTTCACATAATTTTTATAATTTTTTTTCTCATTATTTTGCATAGTTCCCTCTGATAATCAATTAGTATGTTGATAAGTGTGTATGATTAAATGTTTTAATTTCTAACAATAGTAGTCTTGGCTCTTCAAGTATTTTAAAATGATTGTATCTAAGTACTGTTGTTGTTTAACTTGACTCATTGTGATATTTGTTATCAGTTTCTAGAAGAGCCAGCTATGCGAGTTATTTTTTTTTTCACATAATTTTTATAATTTTTTTTCTCATTATTTTGCATAGTTCCCTCTGATAATCAATTAGTATGTTGATAAGTGTGTATGATTAAATGTTTTAATTTCTAACAATAGTAGTCTTGGCTCTTCAAGTATTTTAAAATGATTGTATCTAAGTACTGTTGTTGTTTAACTTGACTCATTGTGATATTTGTTATCATTATATTCTTCATTGTCTGTCTTGAAGAATCTCTATATTGGTACAATTTTGGTTTATTATTTTCTATAATGACCCTTAGTAAACGAAAAAAAAAAAAAAAAAAAAAAAAAATTACTGCCCTCTAAATTTGAGGTCTTACGTTTCAAGATACTTAAAATCCAAATAACTAATAAAAATAAATCTGTTAGTCCACTTTCCCCATCGTTTCTTCGAAACTATTGGACCATTTTTTTTTTTTTTAAATTCGCCGCAAACCTACTAGTTCATTCAACGATGATTCTAACACGTAGATGTTGTTATCATATAGTAAAGATTTATTAGTGTTTTTAATCAGAAGACGGGAATAATTATAGAAAAGGAGAAAAATTATACATACGCTTGTAACTCCGTTATTTTCGAAGATAGAGAAAGAATGTATTAGCGTTTTTTAACTAAAAAGAACGCGAATAATTATAAAAAAGAGAAAAAAGGAAAGACAATTTTTGAAATTTTACCCATAAATACGCCCAAAACTCAGTTATTTGTGAAGATAGAGAAAAATATGCATTGAGTTTGAGAATAACTAAAGCGCGATAAACAACCAAAGAAAAATAGAAAAAAAAAATTGAAATCTTTCCTATATATACGCTTGTAACTCCGTTCTTTTTGAAGATGGAGAAACATTTTATTAGTGTTTTGTAATTTTAGAATTTAATTGTTAAAAACTTATTTCCTTATTAAAATCTTCATTTTGCGAATGTAATACTCAAGTACAGTGTATTAACATCTGTAGGTTTACAGATATTGATGTTGAATTATGTTTTCTGTGCAGTATTAATTTCCTTTTGCCTTATTTACTTTTTACTAATGTATAAATAAATACCAAATGTAAAAAGAACCATTAAAATTGGTTCAGAACTAACAGAGATATAGCGTTTTGAACTTAGCAGTGGTGGCCTGCCATTTTCTTTTAATTATTTATTGCTTTTCTTATTAGTTAATTGCCTGTGAACAGTTATACCCTAATATAGTTATTTAGAAATTATAAACCATTGTTTAATAATTTGCAGCGTTTTTATTATTACGAGAAACATTTTAAAGACGACTCAAAAATCATATTGTTTATCTTTTTTTTTCCAAGAAATTATTTACAGGGATTAAATATATTAAATGGTAAGATTAGGCTAAGCACCAGTCTACCTAAACAGATTCAGGTTTGTAATTTTCTTGACTTCTGCTATAGACAGCCTATCTACTATTTAATCCATTTCGTGTTCTAGTTCTTAGATATATATGGCAATTTAATTTGTACTGCCTGTCAAAACTTTTAATCCTTTTCTAGGATCTAGTCTTAGAACCGTGGCTTAGAAAACTAGTCTGGCGGCCCTTCTATTCTCAGGAAAAAAATTATCATTCTCTTTCTGCTTTGCAGTAATAGCAAAGATATGGCATAACAGGAAAATTTTCTACGGTTGAAGAACTGTTTTTCTACTTTTTTAAATTTCATTAGATGTTATCAGTTCGGTTAACACTTTGTCCGCTTGTTATGGTTGTTTCTTCTCTATCCAGAAAAGCTTATAAGTAATTACGAGAATTTGTACTTTTACTTTAAAGTACAAATAGTTATCTCTAGTTTTGGTTTTTACATGTAAATCATAAATATATTTAATATTCATTAAAATAATATTATATCCATTATGTAAAATATATACTCAAGATTTACGTTTTCATAAATTTAGAATTTCATTTTGAAATTATTCCGGTCACATTTGCTTAATTTAAATTCTTGACTTTTACCTTCTTCTTATTCATTTAATAAATAATCTGGATTCTTTCCTATATGAAACACATAGTTACTAAATTATTGTTTCGCCGTTCTAAGCTACTTAAACACTTACTAGACAAACGGTCAAACCTTCCTCTTACTACAAAAGGCTCATCTACATGATTATTATATGACCAATCTGGACTTACGGAATAGTGTCTTGGGGCTCTACTAAACCATCAAATTCTTCCCGCATCCAATCCTTACAATCCAAATTCCTTCGTAAAATCCTCAACGCTCCTTACTTTGTCACTTATAAACTTATCCATAAAGACCTTAATGTTCTCTATGTTACTGATTTGGCCCGTACCAAGTATCAATCCTTTCATGACAAACTCTATTCTCACTCTAACCCACTAGTTTCAATCCTTTCTTTCTGTTCAATACCTGATAATCCTCCGAGGCGCCTGCAAAGGAGATTGCCCCGGGACCTTCTAGTTTAGAATATATGGGAATCTTCTCTACATGTATCATGTCTTTGTATTATATAACTATCACATTTACTTGATGTATATTATTTTTGTTGATACAGTTGTAAATATCAATAAAAATGTTTTTTAAATATATTTTTACCGCAATATAGATCTTTGCATTTTATTTACTGTTATTATTATTAATATTTTTTGAGCTTCCGTTACTGGAGGACAACTGCATTGGATAGAGCAACCTGGCGAAGATTCCTTTAGGAGCCTGAGACCCACATATGGTTGTAATGCCATGTTTATATATAATTAATATTTTACCGATTTGTTTTCAAAATAACACAAATAATTCTATTTACGTATTATTTTAGGACCGGATTGTTTCGGATGTAGCAGAATTTCGGACAAGATGTGGTACGATGAGTTATTTAATATTTTTCTATAGAAATCATGGTTAGAAAAATTATTTCTTTAGTACAGACTTCATCTGCTCTTTCTAGGTATATTTACTTTTCACGAATCAGATGAACGTCGACAAAATTTGCTTCGTTCGGTCACTATAAAATTAAAAAGCAAAGTACATTTCTATAATTAACACACTTTAATATTTATTATCAAAGGAACCTATAATGTTTAAATAATCTATTATTTTATATTATTTTGAGAACTATGGTTTACCGGAAACTAAAAATGTTTCTAGTTCATTAGTCAATAATAGACTAAATTGATATTTGATATTTCGAATTTATTACTTTTTCTGTATTTGTTGAAAAAAAAATATCATATTTATATTCATTGTTATTTGTTAGCTGGTGGACAACGTATTTCAGACCACGCGCCAAATTATATTCTGATGGTTTCAGATACTTAAGTATTAAATGTTGTTTATTGTAAAGTGTTATTTCATGAACATTTTTTCATACCTTCTTAATTTCATGTTTTAGTTAGGAAATAGATATGCTGATAAGATTTACTTATTTTAATGAAATGAAAGAAATATTTAAATCCTTGCGTTGATGACCAAACTGTCGTACGCCCTAAAAGCAAACAAAACAACAAAAATATTCAATTCGTGTAATCTATACCAGTGAATTAAATCACCAAAATACACGTTGAAATCATCACGTTCGCTTACATGTAATTTATTTAATTTTAATTCTATTACAGCTATTAGATAGTATTCCATGAATTTAAAGCCTCATGCTTCAAGAGACCACCACCTAAGTTGCTTACAAAGGCATGAACCAATATGTTAGATTGTGAAAATACCAAACGATCTCATGTTACCTTACCACTGCAAACAGACGGGTTATAATGTACGTCTAGAGAACTGGATTTCTTCGGCAAGAAAAAAAAATAAGAAAATAATGCAAACTGCTTTCTGTCACGAAAATACACACTAAAGTCTATGAAGTATTCCATTTTAGTCCCCTTTCATTAATGTATGTGGAGAAATGGAAATTAATGTCATATCTTACTCAATATCATTCTATAGATGCGAAGGTCAAATATCCGTCGAGGCTTCAGTTGTACATTTTCACTCTATTAATTCAAATTCAGCGAAGGTTTAGCATTTTAAGTATTAAAGTTCTTTTTTTCCCTAACATTTCGGATACCATCGGATACCATTGTGATAGTTACTGGAGGTGTGTGTGTGGTAGGTCTAGCACGAAAACGAAAAGTTTTACGAAACTGAAATTTCATATTTAAAGAGCGTATGCCCGAGATGTTACTGCGACTTTTTCAAAATCGGAAAACTAGAAGAGCCACTTTACTCCATTAATTTAAATTTAATTTTATTTTTGTTGTCTTCTATTTTAACTTTCTTACCATATAAGAAAAACCCAATATTATCCTTTTACCTCTATTTTATCTATAAATGATCCTAAAAGTTGGTTCCTGGTTTATTTAGAATAGAAAAGTTCAGAGATGGGTATAAAAGTTTTTAGTGGGTCCAGCAGATGACACAGACTTAATTGTAGGTACTGGACTACTTTTACAGATTTTTACTTTCACTTACCTATGTATGAAATATATAATTAGGGAATTTATATATTTATGTATTGCGATCGTGAAAATTTTCAAATTAGGATTTTCTCTGAAAATACACGATTTAAGCCTCCCTGAGTCCAAATAACCGACAAAAAGCTGTGTGTGTTTAGTAAGTCTAAAACAAAAACGAAAAGTTTTACTGAACAGAAATTTAATATCGGCAAACCAGAAGAGCTACTTTACACCATGCATTTTGCACTCTTTTTCCATTTTCTCCTAAAGGCTCTTATAGTTTTGATTAAACTCACTATATCAATGTAAAATTTAATTGGCTTTAGTATAATGTAGGTTTTATTCTGATCGAAATAGCCTAACAGGGCTTGAATGCTGATAGTTTAAATGTTCTTCATTTAAAGTATCTTCAATTTTGTAGATTTGGACAAAGTATCCATTTCATGTTGTTAACATCCGAACCCGCTAAATTTACAAGTTAAACGAATTTGATAATCAACTGAAAGAGAAAAGTATTTTTTAATGTAATTGTTGATATTAATAAGAAATAAGAACTATTATTTATACGTAAAATATACCGTTGGAAAGCTAATAATTTTAGAAAATATATTATCTTATACACAAAGTTGTATAATGTAGTGGAGAGTGGTGAAAAGCAGATAAAATTAACTAATTGTTTTGGATAATAATATAATAGATTATTTAATACAATACAATTCTCATTGAAATAGTCTGACAGGCCCTTAAATTTCTATTTTTTGAATTTTCCTCCTCTAAAATACTTTTAATTCTGTCGTTTCCAAAAATGTAACCCTATCATTTTATTAGTATTAATAAAAATGGCTAAATATACAAGTTGAAGGGATTTAATACCCAACTAGAGCAGAAAAGAGTAAAGATTAGTTTTTAGGTATTTTTTTTTTTTTTTTTTGTGTGTGTGTATGTGGTGCTCTATAATACAAAATTCATCATAACAATTATTTTATTTTATAGCTAAGGACATTTTTGTCTTTTATGTTCTTGTTTATTTATGTTCATAAACTAAATAGTCATTGTCTTCTTGAAGAGATTAAAAACATCTCATTGTCAGTAAATCAGGAATCAAATTCGGGCTTCCAAATTCGGAGGTAGGCCGGCCATGATAGCCATTTTAAATAACAATATATAATTTTTATCAATATTTTCTGTTCTTGAATAGATTACGTAGTTTCATTTTAAGTTGAATGGTTTTTATTTTTTTGAAAATCATACTTTGAAAATGCGTTTGATCTGAAATGAATTAAGCATCAGTTTTAAATGGAATGCACGTATTATTGTCGAATATTATAATAAATGTAAAATTTCAAGTATTGTTTATGACTCACACAAATATCAGTATATATTTTATTATTATTATTTCTATCGTGTTTATTTATTGTCCTGATATGCAATGTGGGTCAAATAGTTAGTTTAGAAAATAAGCACTGTTTTGAAATCCATCTCTTTACTGGTCTCATATTACTATTACTAATGTTCATTAAGAAACAAATTGTAATATGTCTCAATAAATAAATATAAATATCGAATAAAAAAAGTACCTGATAACGCCATGAAGCTCCTCAAATTGTTCTGCATAAAATTATTTTTTAATATGCTATTTTTCATCAGTAACTATTTTTATCACTTCAAACCACAATCGTCATTCCTTCCATGGCCATTAATGTCCAAGCAGTCGAAACATATTGTTCATAAATTTCTTTTTAGCTTTGTTATTACCATCTTCTCATTTTCGAGATGTATAAAATTTCCAAGCAGCCATAAAAAAAAACTCAGTCCGTACTTTTCAACGTCTTCCTTGTTATACGTGTTCCTTGTCCGACTATGAACCTTGTTAATAAAATTATATCTTGTTTTGATGGAAGGGCCTATTACGATCTATTGCATCTGAAAGATATTCGATTAGAACGAAAATAAGTGGCTTTGATTGTCAGAGACGACTGCAGTGCTTAACATTTCCTTTAGTTTTATGCTATTCATGCATAAGTATTATATATGATGAAATAAAATATTATTTTAAAAAACTCTAATCTTTCTGGAATAGTCGTTTAGCCTACTGCTCATTAGTATGACTTAATCTATCACCATTTATGGTTCTGTATTTTTTGCATTTAAAAGTTTAGTTCCCTTAGTATGATTCAGTCAATGTTTTCAATCGGGTGATTTGGAGTTTTAGCATTATGCTTTCTCTTGAGGATGGTAAACCCAACTAAGAGGATTTAGCTCCTTACATCGCAAAAATAGAAGAAATGCTGAATCTATTTAAATAAAATATTGCCTAAGGTCCGTAGGGCTAAGTAATGAGGCATTCGTATGGGAGATTGATAGATAGCCCGGTAAGTAGTGGCAAGATAGGACAATTTGCATATCCCAACCCGGCTATTCCGATTTGAGCAAGCAAATCTGTAAGCGTACACAGCATTTTACCTAGTTAGGCCATTATCCGAGATGTATGGGGTTTTCGGTCAAGACCTTGTTATACAACCTTTGGCCAGTGGTTATCTTCCCTAATTGGACCTCTTTATCCCTTTTATGGACGGTTCAAATACCCCCAACATTTCTTTATGGTATATTGTCGGTATTATCGTTATGTTTAACAGTTATTGTATTTACATACATTCAATGAACTGTGAGAGAAGTTGTAATGTTTATCAGAGTAATAAGGTGAATATACTGGATGGCTAGCAACTGGGAAAACCGGGAAAAGTCAGGGAATTTAATAACATATGAAAAAGTCAGGAAATTTGTTCTTTGGTCAGGGAAAATGGTCCCTAAATAACATCGTTGCTTCTTCACTCAGGCAAAAGTTCCAATATGCCTTCTTGTTGTGATGTTGCAAATATCATAAGGAGAGTTAATTATTTAATATCATAAAAGGACAGGAAGGAGGGCTTTGGAGAAGAGAAAAGTCAACATTCAGGTGAAGGAATTGGAGGCAAAAAAAGCATAACTGCTCCAAGAAGCTCTTCAGAATGCTAAATATTTAGCTGCAGAGATTTAAGCATTAAATAAATGCTCTTAAAGTTTATATAGATATATTTATTGTAAGTACGTGATAAATTTGAAGTCAGATTTGTAAATATTGATTATTACTAAGTATTCAAGTTGGTCATAATTCATTGGTAAATCAATTTAAAGAACTGCAATTTCAGCTGGTGTCGCGTAAATATAGTTGAATCTTATCGTAAAGTAATTAGTCACTATATATATTTTTAATCTAGTATACCATATTAATTATAATTATTCATTGTTTTGTCGATTTTCACTAGATTTCGCCAGGTAAAAGACTTCTTACAATATGGAAAAGTCAGGGAATCTCTGATTTGAATAGAGCTGATTTGCTAGATACCCTGATATGGTATACCTTCTATACTATGTTTTATTCTGATGGATAAGGGAAGCTTTCTACCAAAACTGAGATTTCGTTATAGTCTGGTGTTATTCCAAAGCTGTACTTAATCTCCACTTCTGTTAAAGTTCTAAAATTGAATAAAATAATTGGTTTAACAAATAAGCTGAACATCTTCCAACAGTGGGGAAATTACATTATCAACACACGATATCCACTTTTTGGTCGTATTATCTTCAAACTTCCAATATTATCCTCAAAGTAAGATTTTCTCAGCTGAAAATCTTCTCTTCCTACTGCCTCAAGTAGACCAAAGATCACTGATCAGTGTAATCATTGCTGAGGCAAGTTAAGTTGCGTACTTGATATCGTTTCTTTATTGCCTCTAGGCCCTCTTTCAAACTCGCGTGCACTGGAAATACAATATTTCCTGACTATATGCCTTTTCTTAACATTTTTTCTACGTAACAATGGTTTGATCTCTTTTTAGAAAGTTCTGTTTTTACTTTGAATTGTTAAGGTGGTTATTAATTTATCTTTATATTTATATTTTTTCTCATAAAAGTAGAACCTACATTTATGTTTTTCGTTCAATGTCTCAGCTACATTATTTATACATTTTGTATTTCCTAAATAAATGGTAAAATTGCTCAAGTCGGCATATTAGAATTACTGCAGCTTGACATTATACTAATATATTGGAAAATATAAAAAATTTAAATGACCTGTCTCGTGCTGCAGTATGCCAAGTTGTTTATGATGCGATGTTAGGGCTTATTTTACAATTATCATCACCTTGAATTTTTTTTTCACGCTTACACAGGATACTTTAATGTATACAATAGTTCAAGGAATCAATTTCATCGCTTATTCTTTTTTTAAATTTTTATTGGAGATATTTAGATAATAATATTGAACTTAAATGTGTATATTTACATTATTTGCAACTACGTTTAGGTTATATATGGTTAAAACTATTAATTTTGATTAAAATTTAATTGTCGATCTTTTATGGCTAATAATTAATAATCCTCGTTTATCCCATTTAAGATTTTTTTTATTAATGTAAAATTGATTAATTAATTATATATTCACTACTTTAATTACGTTTCGGTTTTTATGATGGGCTATTTTGAAGTATTACTTATTATTTTTACTATTAGACTTCATTATTAAAAAAATAAAAATAAACTCCTTGTATTTTTTTATTTATAAGACATTATATATTCTTCTCTATTCAATCATTGCTTGTTTTTCAGTGATTCCACAACTCATTATATAAATATCATTTTAAAATAACTAATTATTAATTTACAAAATTATCACAAAATGAAAAATATATAATTTGGACAAAATTTATCATAATCTTTCTAATTTATAAATTATATGATTACCTCTCTATTCCCAATTTTCCATTCATTAGAGAAAATAGAATAATGCTCCCAGTTACCACATTCACCCATTTTTTGTTGTTGTAAAATTGTTGTTTTGTTTTTCTGTAAGATGTTTTTAAATAGTAATAGTTACTATGTAGTAATTATTGTAATTTTGCTTATTATTAATATTTAGGGAGTCCTGAAGATAGGGAAAGAACCGCTTAACGATGACTCGAAATAAATGTTTGGAAACATTAAGCACCCAATGTGTTAATAACTATATGTTTCATCCAACAAAATTAATATGAGCATAAATTGTAAATATTTATTCCTGTGCAATACATATCAGTATATATGTCTTATCATCACTGATTTATCCTTATCATGGAATTTGGGGAGCATTTCATCGTGTTTGAAGAGATTTCTATAAATGCATAACTGTTGACAAATTATTGAGACAATTGAGACGTTGACTTCCAAAAGATACTATATCCACATTAGACAATTTTAGGAAAAAAAAAAAACTGTCATTTATTTATTATAGGACCAATTCACGGTATTATTTTTTTATTAAAATATAAAGTTGATTATTAACTGTGTTGTCAACTTACTTTTTCAAATTATTGCACATTTCCCATGACTTTTTAACCATATAATATGTAAATTACTTTTTGGAATGGAACGTGGATATAGTACTTTTTGGAAAGAATTAAAAGGGATATATTACTTTTTGGAAGAATAAACGGGCGATATGTTGGTAACAGTCTCCATAACCTTCCTTATAACAACCTTACCGATAACTAAAGTCTTTACAGGATTAATTACTAAGTTATGTATATTTCCTTATTCTCACTCTGGGAAATATCTTTCCTTTTAGGTTAATTACATTCGGTTATCTATTCCTCAGAAAGAAAGTGAATATTCGAAGGACCTTTTATCTATTTATGGCCCCATAATAAGAAAGTATGTAATTATGAAGTTTGTTTTAAAGTTGTATTTAGTATTTGTGTGAATTTAGCAAGTTATCTATATTATTAACTACGTGCAGACAATATTTAATTGTATATACTGATAAATAACTTTAAAGCTTTTATTTTACTTTAAAAAAAACAAAAACATTCTACTAGGTTAGATAAGGTACGGTTTTTGTTCTCATATTTATCAAAGTCCAGGAATGGTAATTCCTACCATTTTTAGGATCAAATACCATTATTATATTAAAATGTGAGTTTCTGAAAATTTTTAAACTTAATTTATAATGCTGCAAGAAGAAATACTATTAAAAAAACTCTATTTAATTGAGAACCTATAAGAACCAAGTTGTTTAAAACAGCCCAAATACTGATTATTAGGTTAAAGCCAATTAACAAAAGATTATTGATTCTAGAAGTGTTAAATGAACCATTAAAAATGCAAAAAATGAAGAAAACAATAAATTAATGATCATATATCATGGGGCTAGGTTAGGTAGTAGGTAAATTAGCAAATATAGTACCTTTTAGAATGAAATGAATGGAAAGGGGTTGGGTTACCTGTATGTTGGTTAGTATAATAGCCTCCTATGCCCAAGATCCCGGGTTCAAACCCACAGGTGGCCCTAGGATTTTTTAATGGGAGTGAAAAATCCTTAACAATCTTAGCCACACGAAAAAAAGGGAGGCCAAGAGCGCGATGGAGAGACAAGGTCCTGGAGGATATGCGGCGCGCGGGCATCTGTATGGTGGAGGACAGAGGACTGTGGCAGGCTATGTTGAGGAAGGCCAAGGACCACTTCGGTCTGTCGTGCCAGAAGAAGAAGAAGAAAAATCCTTAGCTAAGCCGTCCTTTGGAGGGGACGTTAAGAGGTTGGACCGAGTCTGTGCGATGTCTGGTACTTGTTAAAGATCCCTATCCAAATTAAGAAGTCAAAATTTAGGAATCCCAATGTAGCATCGTTCGATCAGCCACTGTAGCATAAAGGGACGTTAAATAAATAAACAAATGAATGGAAAGGTTATTTGTTAACAGAGGGTATAAGAACTGTTTTGGAAGGAAATGTTTTTAGTACCTTTAGGAATGAAATGAAATGTGGATTTAGTACCTTTTGGAATGGAATGGAATTGTTAAATATGTTTTTAAAGAATTTTTATGTTTTTTAGATTAAATCTGATGACGGATTTAGATAAACTAAACCATTAGAATACAAATATGTCCTTCAGTACCTTTTGGAAATCAATGTCTCAATTCGACTTATTGTACAAGTGGAATAATCTGTAAACTCATCATTGATTGCTTACTATACCATTGGATTGATTAAAACAAAATTAAGAAGATATAGCAAGTGCAATATCCGCGAAAGAAAAGTGAAGATGAAGATAAAGCGAGGAAGGAAGCCAATCATTTCTTGGAAGTGCTACAAGGAGAAGAAAATGGGTCAGCCGTCAGCACGTTCCGCGGCCTGGGAACCATCTCGGCTGCCTCCCGTATCAGATATTCCTCCCAAAGCAACCTCCAGATAACTCTATGCCAACCTTCCTACCAGGACAACAAAGGGAAACAAGCTTTTACGAAACCAAAGGCCTTAGCTGGAGGCCTATCCAATTTATCTAGGAAACATCTAACTAAATAAGTTTACTGATACTTTATTTCAGAAACAATATTAATTCTCAACTACGTAAGTGTTTTTACTTTCACTTGTCTATATATGAGATATATATATTAAGGAAAATTTTTCTAATTCCAGTTTTTAACGGAAATACTCCTTTTATGGTCCCTTGAGTCCAAATAACGAAGTCGCGCAAAAAGGTCCGTGTGTGGTTAATCAAGAACGAAAAGTCGCCCGAAACTAAACATTTCATATTTTTATTTACTTTTTAATCAGAGAAACAGAAGAGCCACTTTACCCTATGTATTTCGCACATTTTCACGATTTTCTCAAAAACGGCTCTAATGATTTTGATTAAACTCCCTATACTAATGTAAACTTTAATGGGCTTTAACATCATATAGTTTTCATTCTGATTGAAATTGTGCAGGCTTAAATGCTAACATTTTAAATGTTCTTCTACAGTACCTTTAATTTTGTAGGTAAAAATTAACTACACCATATCTTGTTAGTATTGATAAAAATTGAGTAAATATAAAGTTGAATGAATTCGATATCTAACTGACGGAGAAAAGAGCAAAAATATTTTTTCATGCTATTTATGTGTTTTTGAACATAAGAATAGTAATATAGATGTATAATATATCGTTGGAATGCTAAACATTTCAGAAAAATATTGCGTTATACAGAGGATTGTGAAAGTTAATAAAGATTAAAGCCCGATAAAACTTACTTGACAATAATGTAATAGATTATTTGATATAACGCATATTTCTAATGAAACTCTTGGTAATTAATTCAATAACAATTTATCTTCATCTCGAAATATAATAAAAATTCTGTAATTGATTTTAACAACTTATAGAATATATAACTTGATTTTATAGAATATATAGTCAGGGAAATTACTGTGATCGTGAACATTTTAATTCTTTTGTAAAAGGAAATACATGTTTTTGGAGTCCCCTAGGTACAAATAACCAAGTCGCGCAAAAAGGTAGTGTGTGTGGTAAGTCTAGCTAAAATATTTTCTTCCTCCCAAGTACCTTTAATTTTGTAGATTCGAAAAGCTAACTATATCATCTTGTTAGTATTAATATAAATTTATAAAAATCTTAAGTGATTAATTTACATAAGAATTTTATATTTGTTATATTATTTAATCTACAACATACGTTTCAAACAAAACTGAATACAATTCTTTAAACTTTTTTAAACTTAATTTAGTATTTCTTAAATCAATTTTAACAACCTAGGTAAGTGGAAGTCGTGTGTTGCTCGCACCAGATGCTTTATTAATGATTTTTATTTTTATGTGATTTTCGAAGTGCCGTGGTGGAAATCCTTAATTATGCCGTCCTTCTGAGTTGACGTAAAGTGGTGGACCTGAGCCTGTGCAATGTCAGATACTCGTTAAAGATTCTTAACCTAATTAAACCTGGATAGGCAAAGTTTTAGGACTCCCACTGTAGCATCGTCCGATTAACCGTAGTAGCAGAAAGTGACATTAAATGAATAAATAAACAAACATGAAGTTTATTAAATCACCTTTGATTCTAGCCGATAAAATAACAATAGTATTATGAAAATTCTTTTTGAAGCCGAAAAAACTTGAATTTTTCTTACTTTTTTCAGTTTTTCACATATAACTCGAAAGCAATGCTTTCTACAGAAAATATCTTTCTTTCCAAAATGAAAGAACGTTAGATTTCCTTTCTAAACCTTATCTTAGTTATCGAATTTGGTTCAGTGATATTGCCGCAATCGTTCGTCTCAAATAGGCTATTTTTCCATTTTTGTGGAAAAACCCAATTTGATCCCTAAGGGACAGCTATAACTATGGAACAACTATATAAATCGAAAAAATGCATAGAGTAAAAGTTGTAAAGCATCAAATTTCAAGTTTTAAAGCCTCTCTAAATATCAAATTCGGTTATTACTAACCTAAAAAAAAAATTAAAAAAAATTGTTTGAAGGATTTTCCTCTACACGCGTCCTATGCTTGAGAGAAATATTTACTTAATACGTCCGATTTCAAACACACTGACTAATGCCGTAGTTTTACTGGGAATAACAATATTTCCAACATAAACCATATCATAACTAGCAAAATGGAAGCTTGTCTCTCTATATGGCTTTGTTATACCACTTTTAATAGTAAGTTAAAGAATTGAAATGAATATTCAAGTTAGGCCTAAAAGTACTTTTTTGATACGTTTCAATCAATATATTCTCTAATATTCTGTATTTTGATTTATAAATTTTCTTTATATTACACGCGACATAAATGTTCTTGCCAATCAATTTCCTAAGCAATCTTTATTATGTTCACTAGTTTTGATGTTAAAATTCCAACTATGAATAGTAGAAAACCTTGTTATCTCCATAAATAGTTCTTTCCTGGAAACTACTCTTATCTTTTTGTGCAGTGTCATATTTACATAATCCATTCACGACAGTATCCGAACCTCATTGCTGAATATTTTCAAAGTAAATCATCCACTGTTTCTTTAGAATTTTATCTCGTGAGACTTCTATTCAATGGATTCTCTTTTCTTGGCAAGTTGTACAATGATTGTGACGAAGGAGATTCCTCGGGAGATGAAAAAGAGAAGTTAGCTGCGATCAGAAAAAGAGAAAGTTCGAAGAATATGGTTTTACTGAATTGTTTTCAGGGATCTAAAGAAATTATCTGATTTTACGAGTATGTTGTATGGGTTTATTTAATTTATTTCAAAGGATAGAAATAAGGTTATACTCTTGTGAACTATTCCATTTTATTTATTCCTAGTATATGATTTCACATTTATATTTATTAAAATGTCAATTAATTGGAGCAAAACCTGATTTTCTTTGCTGTTACATTTTATTATGTCAAAACGTTAACCTACGTTTCCTGTAATGAAACATTTGTTGTTGTTTTTTTACGATTGTTTGTTTTATAATTACTATTATATAAATAATTATATTTTATAATTTTTTACAGAATCTGATACCAAACAATATTTCCTTATGTTTAGTCAAAGTGAAGATTAAATGTTACTAGTTATTCTGGTATCTTTATTATTCTGTTTACTGAACTCCACGATTCTAGTGTATTAGACTAGTGTAGTAAATTTTAAATATTTTAATTTCCTACTTTTGTATCAACGCTTAAGGAACTCACAAAAAAATAAAATTAATTTACTTAAGAGAGGAGGTTCTCTACTTGTGACGCGTCTGAGAGTAAGGCGTTGGGTTCTCTCGGTCTCTGCTTTTCCCTCTATTCATGGTGGTCTACTCTACCCTTAGGGCTCTCAAGGCAAGCTAAATATATTTTGCATACCCTGCGTGAATTCTAGATGTTCTTTTATTTTGATTTTATTTGCATTATGTTTTATTTTTTGATTATTTTATTTTCTCCATTACGTTTCTTTCGTTGCAAATAAATAATTTTATTTATTTTGTGTGAATAATAATTATAATAATAATAATAATAATAATAGGCTTACCGAACCCAAAGGTTCGATGCCGATACCACCAAATGCTGTCCACACAGACTCGTCCAATGTTCGCTGGTCAAGCCCAAGTTCCCGAGATCAGCCTTAACGCAATCCTCCCATCGACGCTTCGGCCTACCTTTCGGACGTCTACCAGTCGGATCAGCGAATACCAACTTTCTCGGAATCCGCTCCTCATCGAGTCCAGCAACTTTACTCGCCCATTTGAGTCTCCGCGATGTTATCAACTCAATTATATTCACAGGATACAAGTCCCGCAATTCCGCGTTGTGCAACCTTCTAAACTCCTCAGTGGCCTCATCTCTCTTCGGACCAAATATTTTACGCAGTACCTTATTGAAAACCTTAAGCCGTTGTTCATCCTTCAATGTAAGCGGCCACGTTTCACATCCGTAAAGAACCGTCGGAAGAATAATAGTTTTATAAATTCTAACCTTTAAGTTTTTTGATAGAAGCCGCGAATTAAGTAACTTAGCAACTGAATAATAACACGCATTTCCCACCTTTAACCGAGACTTTATTTCTTTCTGGATTTAATTTTTTCTTGTTATCATTGAACCTAAATACTTGAATTTCTCTACGTGTTCAAAAGTATTCCCTGATATATCAATATCACCAAGATCGCCACCATTTCTGCTACTAATCATATATTTCGTCTTATCGGTATTTAATTCGAGTTCTATTTCTTTACCGGTTTTTATTAACACCAATTAAGTTGTATGATTCCCGTGTCTTCACCTAGCAGTACCAAATCATCGGCATATCCTAAAACCGGAATCCTGTCACCCATATTTAAACCTTTCTCGGTACACACCATATCCTAATGCTATATTAAATAACACAGGTGAAAGGGAGTCACCCTGTTTCAAACTTGATCGCACATCAAATCTCTCGGAGTAATTATGACCAATTCTAACTTTATGGAATGCTTCCGACAAACACATCTCTACTAGGTTTACTAACTTTCTAGGTATTCCCTGTTCAATCATGATGTTATACAGGTTCTGACGGTCTATTAAATCATAAGCCTTATTTTTTATTTTTTTTTTATATTTTATTGATATTTACAACAGTACATACAATATATACAACAAGTAAATGAGATAATTTACACTTATGGGCGTGATAATGTCTTGTGAAGAAACTACCCAGTGGTAGTACTTCAATGTTAATTTAATTAAAGTAGGTCTCGAGGCCATCGTCTTTTCAATCGCCTCGGAGGGTTGTCAGGATAACCCTGAAGTATAAGCCTTTTTAAAATCGATATACAGTTGATGGACTACTCCGTTATACTCCAATTTTTTCTCTAATATTTGACGTAAGGAAAATATTTGATCAATAGTCGAGCGATTCCGCCAAAAACACATTTGTAGGCTCTTTATAACGTTTTAATTTTCCTATCGCCATTTCGACTCCCTCTATACTCGGTGCGTCTATCCATGGTTGATATTCAGAGAGAGGAGATTGATTATTATTTTCCGTATTTAAAATGCCGTCAAAGTGTTGTTTAAATTTATTTAATATCTCAGTCAGTTCCGCAATTATATTGTTATTTGCACCTTAACCGCATTCAATAGGGGTTCAAATTTTTTACGCAATTTGTTTATACCTTCGTACATCTCTCCTACGTTATTTTTGCTTCTGTGTTTTTCTATTTCCAATATTTTGCTTTTGAGATACTCTCTTTTCTTATTTTTTAAGAATTTATAAGTCTCTTTTTTTACTAACCGAAAGTAAGTTACGTTATTATCGCTTGGATTATTTAAGGAATTCAGTTTAGCGGTTTTTCTTTTTTCACACATATTTTGGCAATCCCAGTCGAACCAGGGTTTGTTATTTTTATTTTCGATTGTAATTTCTTTGTAATTCCGATTGTGGGACGATATACTTCTTCCCTTCCAACCTTTGCCTTCGCGTCTCCTAGTATTATCTTTATGTAATTTCGCGGTAACTTATCGTAAACCGACTCTAGTTTATCATAAAATTCGCATTTTACTTCATCATCACTGTCTTCGGTGGGAGAATGAATGTTTATAAACGCGATTTTAAACCAACGACCTTGAAATATAGCAACCTATTTTGTGTGAATGAAGTATTTTATTACTAAAATTCATTTTCATTCATTCATTGTTCCTTTGAGGACAGAATGTAATTTAACTAAATAAAAAAAAGAAAACTTAACAGAGCATGTAAACAATAAAACGTAGACATCGAATTGAAATGATTGTCCCAACAAAAGGTAGTTTGAAGTGAAGAGTGCAAATTCTTTTATATGAATCTTAAAATCACCAAACTATAAGCTTCATATTCTTTGTATACAAACATGAAAATCTACAAATCTTTAAGTTAATCTTGTAAGACATTAATTTATTATTATTATTAACCATATTTAAGAGTCAATTGGCAGTTTGGTTTTCATATTATCTCCTATATATATATATATATATATATATATATATATATATATATATATATATATATATATATATATATATATATGTATATAAAATGATAACGGGATTTTGGTTTCTCCTCACTCCTTCTAAACCAAACAAACAGATTTTGATACAGTTTTCACCATCATTTAGGGCATTGTTTCCTGAAGGTTTTTTAAGTAAAATACATTGTAATCTGGCTTCTCTTTTAACGAGAAAAATAAATTTTCTATGACCAAGCCATAAAAAAATTAATTCTGAAATATAAGTAGTAACATAGACGTATAATATGCCGTTGGAAAGCGCAAGATTTTAGAAAAGCTGATATGCAATAAAATAATTCGGGAAATTTAATATAAAGATGTTATAAGCGCATAAACTTATGCACAAATGTTATTTGTAATGTTGTGGATTAGGGAGGTTATGATGATTCTTGTGGATCGTACAGGTTATAAGTCATACAGTAATCTAGATTTTTAATAAATATTATGTACCAAACCGTACGTAAGTTGCTAAAATAAAGGAAAAGTTGTTAAAAACTAATACTGTTAATAATTATTTCTATTTTTAGATCATCTCTAAAAAATTGTAATTTCACTGTAAACTAAATGGGAATCACGTGGTAACTAAGTTACTTTTAATACATTAAAATATATTTTGGAAAAGTTCTTATGAAATTTAAGATTGCAATAAACTAGGAATTTTTAAACATAACTAATTAATAAACTAAACCAATTTTCGATCATTTGACCTATTTACGTTTCTAATTTCTTCTGATGATTAAATATAAAATAGATGTTGTATAATAAACATAATAGTTTCTTGCTAAGTTCACTTTTCGTTACGATGAACTCATAATCCCAAAGTAATAAACACTTAATTGGTCATACTGAATTTAAAAAAATAAATAAATTATACATTTAAATTGCACCCTCGCGAAGAAAAGGCGAGTCGCTAGTTTTATTATAATTTGTTTCTTATCTTTCAGTTTTTTTGTTTGTTTTTTATACACATTAATCTTTTAATGTGTGATAAAGGCACTTCAAAAAATCGTCGCAAGTTCATAGTTTCTATTTTTAATACGAGCAATTCGTGTAAAATGAAGTATCTTCAAAGTTTAAGAATCTAAAATTCAAAATCATGCCCTTTTTAATAAAAATGGATAACTTAAGCAATGTAAGTACACTTTTCAATTGTTAATAGCATAAAATTAAGTTAAAAATCTATTAAGAAAGATCTCTTTATTCAAGAAGAAAAGTGAAATAGTGGACAAAATTTATTGTACAATCTTTGCTCTCATTGAGTATTGAATCAGTTCATTCCCAGTGTCACTACGCTATACTCTATTGGTACAAATGCGGTATTTTAAAATTACAGGATGCGATGCATAGTAATTCCCTTCTTTTTTTTTCCATTGTTACAACTTCTGATAATACTACGCAACCTCATGGAATGCCTGTACGCAATGTGCAACCTAACCTACTGATGCCAACACTTCAAACGCTCCTCTGAAACATAATAAACCTTTTCCTTAGGAGAAAAATAAATTGAGATATTAGATCTTGGCTGATTCAATTTATAATGGTTGTTGGTGGTTGATAAATGAAACCAGCGATTATTTCAGGCATGATATCAGCCAATTTAATATTAATATGCTTCCAAATTGGGTGCAAACTACGTGCAAATCTCTAAGAGAGTGTGCAATTATCCCTATATGAGAGCGGATTAATTTAAGGCTAATTATTTTGATGGCATAATATCAGGCTTGGAGGAAAACGAGACAATCTAATTTGCATATCACTTAACATTATTTTCATTTCTTAAGATACCGTTTTTTTTTTTTTATTATACATATTATTACTTTCCTGTACTTTTTTATTTGTTTAACAAATAAAAAATTATTCCCTACCACTATATAACGTTAGGTAGTGTAATTTTTTTTTTTTTACATACCTAAAGCGGTTGAAAACAGAAAAAAATATCCAAGGGCCATCTACCGGGTTCGACCACATGCGACCTTGGAATAGAAGGCTGTTATGCTAGCCACTCCACAACAGGTAACTCTTAGTGGATTTAATAAGGGGTTAAGGATTTAATATTCCCAATATGATGGTTTCCAACCCGGTAGATGGCTCTATGATTTTTTATAAGTATTATAAAATCTTGGTTATTTCATCCTTTGGAGGATGTATATTTTTAACCAAATTCATAATATTTTACAAGAGTTGCCTGTGTTAAAGTGACCAACATAACAGCCTTCTTTTCTTAAGGTCGCTCGGGGTCGAACTCGGCAGACAATCTAGGGACTTTTTAAAAAAGTAAATAATTACTGGTTATTCCATCCTCTTGAGGAGACACACACACACACACACACACACACACACACACACACACACACACACACACACATATATATATATATATATACATATACACACACTTATTTCAAGAATAAAGTTTTTTTACTGTGAAAGATAATTATTGAAATTGACTTTATAATCATAATTAAACAACCTTCAACTAAGGCATACTATTTTGAATATAACAAATTAAATAATTGACCGTATAAAGGTAAATGATGTGTGAGATGGTTTGGGCGACCAATGAATGATTTGAATAATATGGTTTCACTGTTTTTTTGTTGTTGTTTTTTTTTTTAATTATTCATTGACCGTCACCCGACCATTTCATCCTTCATAATACTATTTAAATATTATTAGTTATTCTATGGCATCTACAAATAATATATCTGTGCACGATACCAGGTAATTGTATGTTTACGATTATTATATAAAATTATAAATAATACATTTTATACCAATAAAAATCGTTTTACTACTGATTTCTTTGGTCGATAGCTGCTCTTAAAAAATTATTAAATTAATATAAAAAAAAGACCGAATTCTGTTTAATTTGCCTTTCCAAACTTTATTTCATTTAGGTTTATTTGTTGAAAGTTCCAACAACCATAGATTATAACTATCTGGTGAAAAATAGTATTCTTATGGCATCTTTAAGCAATACATTACAATCAATATTAGACGGTTTCATGTTTATGACCTAATAAAATTACAAATGTTAATATTAAACTTTTTACTGCTGATTGCTTGTGGTTAGTATATATCCTCTTAAGTTAATATGATCCTAAATGATCTCCGTTCATCTGACAAAAGTTACTTCTCTTTTTATAATAAAATATTTATGAAATATCTTAAAAAAATAATACAGCTATGATGGATTGTGCAAAATATTTCTTTGTAGAAACCAAAAATTACCAGTGCAAACTTGAATTTGAAAATTTTCACGATCGTAATACATTCCCTTACTATATATTTCATATATAAGTAAGTGAAAGTAAAAATGTAAGGTATTCTTGGATCAGTAAAATTTATTAATCTTTTATTAATTTATTAATATTATTTGAATGAAAATTGAAAGAAAACAAAAGTAATTTCATTACACTTCATGTATTTTAGAAACTTGAAAGGTCTTTAAAAATATAAAAATATTGTTCATATACTACGTTAAAAAATAAAATAAAACAGATTTCAAGAATTCATTAAATTTTTTATTAGAAACATTTGGTTTTAGTTTTTCTTTAATGTTGTTGGGAGTAAATGGTACTTTTTTTTTTTTTTTTTTTTTTTTTTTTATTCATTGAGCAATATTACAATCTGTCCAATTCAGGACATAAATGGTACTAAAATACCATGATACAATATGATCGATCAAATCCGATCAATCGGTGGTATATCGATTTAAAGATTTGACGCTATATTTTTTAACATAAATATAGGCAAAATCCTAAATATGCCTCATATTTCATAATTTGTCTTTTCTTTGTTCCATTGGAATAAAAAGAAATTTTTTATTCGCAGTATAAGTATCGAAAATATATTATTTTGTTAAGTTAAATTTGTCGATTTTTAGCTTTTAAAACAATAATTTCTTATAAATTCTGTATGAGTCGTGAATTCCTGAGTAAGGCAATTATAAACGCTGAAACTCTACAGAAGCGGATAATAGATCATTTATGTCGATTCGTATGCTCCTATATAGAGTAAATTGATCAAATACAAAAGAATGTATGAAATCAGTAACTTTGAAAAATAATTTAAAATATTAAGAAATGTAACGATAGTAATTTGTTTACACTCACTAATAAAGGATATTCCCAACTCATAAATGAAAAAATAATTTTTAATTTATCTTGATTAGATCAAAAGTTACATAATTTTGGCCACTAAATCGTGATTTCTTCCCACCGTGCGCCATAGTGAATTAAATATCCTACAAAGTGAAGACAGAATCATTGAAATTGGTTCAGAACTAGCAGAGATATAGCGTTTTAAAATTAGCAGTGGTTATATACCATTTTCCTATGAATTATTTATTGCTTTTTATATTAGCTAATATCCTATAAACAACTATACAAACTGTTATATCCCAATATAGTTATTTGAAAATAATAAACAATTGTGTAATAATATGCAGTGTTTTAAACATATGAACACTGGAAGTTTCAAACATCATATAGGCTCATACTATCTATAAAATCCCTCTACCGGCATATTTTGGAGATTTTTATTAACAACTGTAATAGACATTGCTAGTAAAATTTAGGTCAGATTGTAATTTTACTCAATAAAAAAATTGTTGTTGAAAAACAAAACAAAAAAAAAACAATTTCCCTTTAAGATTAAAGAATAACATTAATGAAATTTAAAATGTTTGTAATAGAAATCACTGCCCATAATAATTATTTTTTATGCACTGTCTTCATCCCAGTCCATCTATTATTACATTAATTTAAAAAGAATTGAACCCAGAAAAATATTTCTTCTCTAATTATAAAATTAATTGATTGTATATATGCATACACGTCTTACTTCTAACAATAAGATACAGAATGTACTAGAGAGAAATGCTTTATTTATTTGGCAATGTTGCCCAAATACATCAGGTTGCTTAAATCATACATTTTCAATTTTTTTATTATTATTATTTTTTTCCTATTCTAATACAAATTTCTAATGTTTAAAATTAGTTTTCCCTTTTAGTTATTTACATTATTTTATTTTATTTGCTATCAATTTATTTATTTCTCTCTAAAACTATATTTAAAATTTATACCTCTGATGCTATACATTACACAATCGAAATATAAATAAATTTCCCATTAAATTGCCATACAGGTGATGGTGGATAATCCCCATAATACAATTTATCATACCTAAAATTGATATTGTTAATTATTTCAAGTCGACAATATTAATAAAGGAGTTGATATCGGAAAAAGTTTAAAAAAACATTGACATTTAAGCCTTTTTAGACTATTTAAATGAAGATTAAGCATACTTTATATCAGAGACTCTTAAATCTCTAGGTAATACATATAAAGTAGTACCTTTTATAAGTCAAGTTGCTTTTTCATTTTTGATATCAAGAAAATGAACAGTCTGCCTTTGTAATCCATTCTCCGTTATTTACACTTTTTGTACCAGAAAATGTAAAATTGTGTTGTCTTGAAACTCTTATTTTTAATTGATCCAGAAAAATAAACGAAAATACAATAATCAAATAGAAATTTAATTACGCTCTTTCTAGCAGAGAGAAAGCAAAAACAAAGATGAAATTAACTGCCTTGATCATCAGGAAAAAAAGTTAATTGAGACAACTATTTGGACTCTTATAAAAAATAACTTCTCCTTTTCCCCTCCAATTGGTTCTTTTCAAGATCTTTTCAGTTTCCTAGAGATTGGATACGTGGTTATAGTAACTGATTGTTATCTTTATGTTATTATTAATTTAATTTTCATAGACGCAATTAGTTTTCACCATTCCTTGCTAGATTGTAGATACACTAATTTTCCCCATGTCATAAATGAAATTTCTTGTTCTCAAGACCAATATTCTAGGCTTAAGCTTAACACGATTTTTTACTATCTTCAAACCGTTGGTGGGACTTTAGCACAGTATTGTTTTTTTTTAGCAATCGCCAAAACCAGCAGATCGCCCTAAATTTGTGCACCACAGGTGTCTCTTAAAAGATTTAAAAAGTGGATTTCGTAAAAGATCCCTATCTTAAGTAAACCTGGATAGGCAAAACTTAGGACTCCCGCTGCACCGTCGGATTAAGTACAGTAACATATAGTGACTTTAAATGGATAAACAGCAACAAGATTTAATAAAAATATTATATTCTTGGTTGCAAAACCTCATTAAATTGACTGTATAAAATGGGTACAAGAAATTATGCAATCGACTGAAAAAATTATGAATTTGATTGAAAAAATTATGAATTTGGCTGAAAAAATTATGAATTTGACTGAAAAAAGCTATAAAACTCATCTCTTAGACTATAAATTTGTCTAAATTGCAAACTTCATACTTTTCATCGGCTGTTTTCAGTATCTGTTTTATGTTCCTCTTTCACGTGAGCTCCAGTATTCCTGAACGAACATGGAACTCCACCTTCTGTACTAACATTCTTTAGATGTACTAACTTCACCTATTCCGTTTATTATAGACAAATAAAAAAAATAAAAAAATGTTGATTCACTTTCCAATTATACTTTTATACTCTTCATATATAAATTTAAATAAAATCTTTAGGAACAATCTCATAATTTAAGTTTCGAGGTTTATATTGTTTTAAACTGTTTATAATTAATTAAATTGTTATTAGTTGCTGACCAGTAATTCTGAAGATGAGGCATATAAACCTCGAAACGTGAATTGTGATATTGATGAATAAATAAACAGTATTAAAAAGACGAGATTGTTCCTGAAGATTTTATTTTAAAATGTGTTGTTTAGGATTATTTGAACTAGTGACGAATATCCTATATTATATAAAGATGATTTTTTTTATAATGAAGTATAGCAGTTTTTATCTTAATTTTTACTTTCACTTACCTTTTAATATAGTAAGGAAAAGTATTGCGATCGTGACAATTTTCGAACTCGAGTTTGGACCAAAAATACACGATTTAGGGTCCCCTGAGTCTACATTTAATGACCAAGTCCTGCAAAAAGGTCTGTGAATTCTGTCCAGCTCGAAAACAATCAGTTGTATAAAACCGAAATTTTATTTTCGTATATGCTTGAGATTTTATAGAAACTTTTTCGAAAAAAATGGCGAACCAGAACAGCCACTTTATACGAAGTATTTTGCACCTTTCTACGTTTTTCTCCAAAACGACGCTAACAATTTTGGTCAAACCCGCAGGTTCTTTAGGGGAAGATATTTGGAAAATGTGGCATCTTAACCATGCCTGGCTCTTTCAGTGAGAATATAATTTCTTGTTGATATTTAATTATACATTGATTTTTTAAAAATTTATTTATTGTAATTTACAACTGTATCAAAAAACACAATGGGTAAATATGCACTATGAAGAAAGGTCTTGAAAATGTCTTAAGAAAGAACTACCTAATGGTACCACTTCACTAACTATTTTAAGGCAGTAGGTCCCGAGGCCACCATACATTTATTTAACGAACTTAATCTAAATTGGTAGAGAAAATTATAGAAAGGTGTAATAATTATGAAGAACAGTCTATTTAGGTAAGTAAGTAACATCTGTGGTACTAACCTACAAGCTTAAATATGAAATTTCTTTGTGGAACGAATACGGGTTTTGAGCTAGAGTAACCACCGACAGACCGTTTTGCGAGACTTGGTTATTTGTTCTCAGGGGACATTAGAAATTCTAATTAGAAAATATCCACTTTTCTAAATTTCATCTTCATAATTATTTTATCTGTAGGATGGTGAAACTATAACAATATTAGCTCCTGTACTTACTTTTCAAGATTCGCCCATGTAGCATGAAGTACATTTACTGAATTTTTATTTCTTGTATTCATTATTTTAGCAACCTTTTGTTTTTTCTATGTTGCGATCCAAACGATTCTGTGTTGCATAACAAAATCTTTACATTTTTAAAAATTATCTTCTAACTAATCACGCCTGCCTCTGACCATGCTGTCAGTAGACGCGGGTGAAGGAGAAAATTCGTTTCAAGAGGTTACGTCCTTAGCTGAAGTTTCAAACAAAAAAAAAATCGAGATTCCTTACTCGGTACCGGTAGCACCGGTCGTGTTAAAAAAAAAGTTGATGCGTGTTACATTCGTGGTTCCTCAACAACGCATTAACTCCAATTAAACATTTAAATTTGATTAATTCATTTTGTTTATCCATGTTCTTTTTGTAAACGACGTTATTAAATGTCAAGAAAAAACCTGTTAGGTCTGTTGCAACACGATTTTTGAATATATTCAAACTGTAGGGCAGTATTGTTCCTTCCGAAACCTGTTCTTCACATGCACTCAACAAAATGATGGTTCAGGATTTACTGCAATAATATTTTTTTCTAAATGGCTTCTTACTTTTTCATTTTCATCAGTTGTAATAAGCATCTGCTCTATGTACCTCTTTCACTCCCGTTACTGTAGTCCTGAAGGTACACTTCTGGCCGGAACTTCTTTAAGCTTTCTCTAGATTCTGAATTTTATTGAGCCAAACTTCACATATCATAATTATTATAGACATTCGGAATTACATGTTATGTCAAGACAATTCAAGAATCACTGTTAAATTATTTAACGGTAAGATTATTTTAACCAGAGTCGGAAATGTCAATGGTTTTCTCTCACCAAAATGGGCAAAATAAACAAGTAATAATGACTAATTAAACTGACAAATTAAAAAAAACAACTACTGTATGTACTAAATAACATCTCAACCAAAGCATTAACACGAAATTATTTTATCTTCTTCAATATGATTATCTGGCTGGTAACTGGACAACGACCGGACTGTTAACCCGCTCGGCCACCCCGTCTAGTATCAATACTGTAAATCTAATTATTTAGCTAGAATGAATCGCAAATCTAAGGAAGATATATGTTTCAATAATTTGGAGTTGGAATGACTTAACCCCTCACACTCCTCCTCAAAAAAAACATCGTACTTCCTCACTCCCCATCTTCCAAAAACATCATTTCAATGGGGGTGATTTATCATTTTTTCCTAATACGTCATACTTTTGTATTTTTATTTCTATCGGAGACAAACGTATAAAATGCTATGTACAACCCAAAGGTGCGACTAGTAGCTTCACTTGGGATAGCCAGTTGTATTTATCATCCTCTTTCATTGAATCAAGGCAAATCAGCCTATTAAAACACTGTTTAGGCATCCTATCTTCAGGCATAAGTAACAATTTCGTCCTATAATTTTCTTGATCATGATAATCTTGACTGGATAGCATCCTGTTTCAAGGCGGACAATTTAGTTAGCTGTATTACTTGGCCAATGAAGATGTTTGAAGAATGCCAGTGGCACCGATTCGATTCCTTCCCAGTATCTTAGACCCAAAACTTCTGAGGCATATAAAAATGTGGATACAGCCATTGAATTAATTAAAAGGAATAAAATAAATAGGTTTAATAACAAACGGATTTTAGCGCTTCCTGTAAAACTTCCTGAAGTACCGTACTTTTTGGAAACCATCATCTCAATTGTAGGAACATCTTTTGTAAATGATCAACCGAGTTCACATCAGAGAGAGGGCTGTTTTGGAAAAGTCTTAATTATCGGATTATACTATGCTGCTTTATCCTTTTAACGCTTAGTGTCACTCTAAGCGTAGTTCTCTGTTATTATTTGTCAATATAAATATATTTTGTTTTAATAATAAAACATGTACCATATGCGTCTTATATCTCTTGATTTATTGGTGAAAGTAGTACTTATTTTACATGTTTATAAAAATCGTTTCATACCTATATCTACACATTAATAAATAAAATGGAATTGTTTTTCCGTTGAATATAAACGCTAAACGCAAATTACTTAATTTTTTTTTTCTCTCGTCAGCGGATTTGTACCTTACAATACCTTAGAGTAATAAAAGGATCAAGTATCCTGAAATATATGTATTTGTAAATAATAATAAAACCGGAGAGTGTGAAAAAAAAATAAATATTGTCAGCGGGTCTCTTGGGCCAGGACTGTATTGTTAATCAGGTACTGTACGTATTGGTACTGTCTGAATGAGACCCCATCGTAATCCTACAGAAACGGATTTATAACAGACGGATATCATGCTTTGTTCTAATTGTTGTACATATTGGGCCGGAATGAATGAGGGCTCGGAATGTAGGCTGATTCAAATGGATGGACCTATTTATTTATGGCTAGTGTAGGTGACGGGTATAGCCGTGTACCGATGTTGTGGAGTGCATGTGCCAAATTGCGCTCTCATGAGATAATCGCCAACTAGGCTTACATCTATTGCCCTTCCTCGTGCTATATTTATCTGTCTAGGCTGTTTGTTGCAGCCTGCCGTTTCCTTCATGCCCCGACCGCCAGTTTTTATCTTATATCCTCCTTTATCCCCCATCTTCCTTTGCCGCGAGATATCCATTTCAAAGGCCCGAAGATCCATTCATTAGGCGGGGCTATTGGCTGGCTGCCACATCTGGAACAGTAAATTTGCCAGGGTTTTCAAAGCAGAGGAAGTTTCATAAAATCAGGGATTGTTCACAAGTATCTTGAATTCTCATCAATAGACCAACTGGGCATGTCGACTGGTGCCATTGATATTGGGCCATCATATTAAATATATAAACTTTATATCTAATAAGAATATAATCAATAGTTTTTTCACACATTAATGTTCTTCGATGATGTTCGTCTATTTATATTTATGTATGGGCACTAGTATACAATATATCAGTGGGCATAGATTGAGAATCGGAAATGCATTTATTTAATCGGAAGATATGAAGGTATCAATCCTCTAAAACTAAAGTACTTGCCGTCTTACAAGATAAACTGATCAGAGACATATGCAGAATTTTCATCAATTGGGATGGTCATTTAAATTGAAAATTTTTAGGAAGAGTTATAATGAAAGTCCAAAAACGGTCGATATACTTATAAATTTGAAAATTCACTACATGCTTGGAAGTAAAAAACGTCTACTCCAACCATACCATTTTTTAAATTTTGATCACTCCTATCTCGCTTTTTTATGCTATCCATGGGGTTTTCTCGAGCCAAAGGGTGAGGGCGGGTATTAATAGCAGAGTTAAAAGTTTGTATGATCCTCGACGCTATCTTAGTTATAAAATAAATAAAAACCAAGAACAAATACCATTTTATTTTTGAGTAATAAATCCAAAAATTCCTGTGGTTCTCCACAGCAAAAACTGTGTCGCTTCAAGAACCAACGAATGTAAATTAAAAGAGACCTATTTAGAATTTGTTTACCTACTGTTTTTAGGAATCACCTTTAGCAGGGTGGCTAGCATAACAGCCTTCTGTGCCAAAGTTTTAAATCCGCAGGTGGTCCTAGGAGTTTAATGGAAGTAAAAAATCCTTAGTTATGCTGTCCTTCGGAGAGGACATAAAAAGGTGTTTCCAAGCCTGTACGATGTCAGGTACTATCGTTTAAACATAACCCTACTTTACAAACCATAATTTAAAAACGAGGTCAGATCAGTTTTCCTCATGCTCCATCTCATTTCTATTTTTTTATAAATTATAGCCTACTTAAAAAATGAGGCATACACCTGAACTTTGGCAAGCATATATGTTTTAGTCTGCAACTGACGGTAATAAAATATTTAATTTTCAACCCCAAAACGGCTGATCCATTTATAAATTGGTAAAACCCGTGCATTTTTTTATTTATTTTTAATGTTTTATTTCAGATGTTTCAAAATAAATAACAACAGTTACTATTCGTCCATTTTTACTCAGTCTGCTGATATTCCTTAAGGCAGTATCTTAGGACTAATATTTTACACAGTATATGCAGGTGATATCCCAAACCATCCTAACACCTTCCTTTATATCCATGCTGATGACACTTGTGTGTTATCAGTCAATAACGATCCATCTGTTGCCCCTCAAACTCTCCAATCCCGGATCAGGGACATTGAGGTATGGTGTCAGAATTGGCGAATTAAAATAAATTCCAACAAATCTCACCAAATAACATTTACCCTTCGTCGAAAACCTATGACATCCTGCCCTACAGTATCCTTTAATAATATTCCGCTTTTCCCAGTTGAACAGATCCACTGCCTTGGACTCTTACTTGACAAACGTCTAACATGTAATCCACACAGTACAATGAAACGACAAGAAACTGCGCGCCGCTTTCGGTTACTTCAACACTTACTGGACAGAGGCTCTAACCTTCCACTCAACTACAAAAGGCTCATCTACATGACCATCATAAAGCCTATCAGGACATACGGAGTTGAGCTTTGGGGCTCCACTAAACCATAAAATTCCTCCCGTATCCAATCCTTAAAATCCAAAATCCTTTGTCACGAATAAGCTCATCCATAAAGACCTTAATGTCCCATAAGTTGCTGATTTGGGCCGAGCCTGGTATCATTCCTTCCATAACAAAATCCACTCCCACTCTGACCCACTAGTTTCAATCCTTTCTCTTCCATTCCAAAATTTTCCGAGGCATCTGAAAAGAAGATGAACACGATACTTCCTAGTTTAGATTACCTATTGGAGTGCTGCCTTTTTGCAGTTTCTCTTCATGTGTTTTATCTAACAGCTAATTTACTAGATGTACTAACCAATACATCTAGAAAGTGTACCCATACCAAGAAAGAAAGTATTTCATCGTTCATAACATTACTAATACTTAAACATTTGTTTTTCTTTGCAGATAGAATCTGTGGAATTAGCTTTAAATATTCTAGATGGATACGACCTCAGAGGGAAGAAGATTCATGTTGAGAGAGCTAAGTTCACCATGAAAGGTGATTCTTATGACCCTTCATTGAAACCAAAAAAGAAAAAGAGGAAGGATAGAGAAAAAATTAAAAAAATGCAGGAAAAGTATGTTTAACAATTCTGTTATTGTTAATATTCTGTATTGGAAAATAATTATTTCATTCAGTACCTAAAGTATTTTTTACACAGATTTATAAATTAATTATCAATCTTTGTTTTCTTTGTCTTATCAGCGTTTTTTACATAGCTACAGTAATTATTCTCAAGAATTATTATTTTTTATTCATGATTTGCTTATTTCTTGTGTTGTTTATTGGTACCCTGGATTATATACTTTCTTTTTATTCATTCACGAGTAATAATAAAAACAATATGTGCACTCACAATTATAATCACTATATATATTATATATCAATATTAGGAAAGTAAGACAGTACTTCTGAATTTTAAAATTTGGTTTTCGGTAACTGTTGGGTGGTACAATAATTTCGTAGTGTTTTTAAATATTTCAATTTAATCCTCTATGTGTGAAATATCATATGGTGTTTACCAAGCTTAAAAGTTAAATTTTTCTGTATAACTTTTATTTTAGTAAAAATCGTTGGAATACGGAGCTATTTTCGATTAAATATCGTACCGAAACCAAAGGTTTTAGACTGAAGTTGGGAGAGAAAAAGTTTAACGAGGCGGAATTAGCCGCCAACATGGACGAAGCTAATCGTATGGAATTAGGTGTTACGGACAATTCTAGTGCCTGGGAAGTTGTGACAGGAAGAAAACGAAACAGCGTAGCAGACAGGGATCCTCGGAAACAACAGCGCACCGAGTCAGAGGTACCCACTAGTAATAGTTTTGCAGTACTCTCTAGTGTTAATGAAGAGCAAAGTAATTCATCATTATCTAACTCTAAACCACCTCCTATTTTTGTTTCTGATGTACAAAATTATGCAGCTTTGGTTGCTTATCTTCAAACTAACACGAGCCCAAATTCTTTTTTACTGAAAACAACTTATAAAGGAGTAACTGTATATCCTCAAACTCCAGATGACTACAGAAAACTTGTTAGTTGTCTTAAAAACAGCGGAGCTGAATTCCATACATATCAGCTCCCTGATGACAAAAATCCTAGAATAGTCATTAAAGGGCTACACCACAACACACCCGTTGAAGAGATAAAAAAAGATCTTGAAAACCACGGATACCAGACCGTAGCAATTACCAACGTAATATCACGGTTTAAGCGGCCATTACCAATGTTTTTTATTGATATCATGAAACATTCATTCAATGAAAAGATTTTTGATATAAAAACAATTTTCTATACCAAGGTAGTCATAGAAGAACCTAGAAAGAAAAGAATCCTCCCACAATGCATTAGATGCCAAAAATACGGTCACACCAAGACCTATTGCAACCACGCACCACGGTGCGTAAGGTGTGGACAAGGGCATGAAAGTTCTTCATGCACCAAAACCCGAGATACGCCAGCGAAATGCGCGAATTGCCAAGGGGAACATCCCGCAAACTACCGAGGGTGCCAAACACTGAAGGATTTGAGATCACAAAGAAATATGGGGAGCCATCAACAACAACGTATTCCACCTCCTCCTTTAAATCCAACAGAATACCCCAATCTTTCGAAATCAATCCCACCAAGAAGTTTTCCTCAGATGCAACAGCAGCAGCAACAACCATCTCAACGGCAAGCTCCCGTGCAGCAGCAGGTATCAGCTCGTCAACAGATAGCAGTGAAACAAGCTACATCCTCGGGACTACAGTCTAACCAATCTACAGAAGGTATGAGGCGGGAAAGTATTCAGCAGCCAACTTCAGCTGATATCCCACCACAATTGTACCAGCTACTAAGCGGTCTGAGTAATCTTATCCAGCCTCTTTTTAGCCTTCTACAGCAGCTCGCACAGGTAACACAAGCCATTTGCCCTCCTAATGGCCCGTAATCAGCTGACTGGGGGCTCTTTGTCCATCCTTCTTTGGAACGCGAACGGACTACTACAACATAGGACAGAATTGGACATATACTTACATGAAAAACGTATTGACATTGCACTGATCACAGAAACACACCTTACACCACGATCAAAATTTGGTATTTCAGGTTACTTGACATACAGAACAGACCATCCGGACATCACAGCACACGGCGGGACTGCTATCCTCATTAAGACGCCACTCAAACATAACCTTTTACACTTACCAACTGCACCTGACATTCAAACCACTGGCATTACACTACGCACAAAACACCACGTGATAAGTATAGCTTCGGTGTACTGTCCTCCAAGATATGTGCTGACATCTTCGGCGTTTCGCAATTATTTTCAAAACTTAGGACGTTGCTTTATAGCAGGCGGCGATTTTAACGCAAAGCACCAATTTTGGGGGTCACGTCTTTGCACCCCTAGGGGAAGAAATCTGAGGGCTGCCATCCACGAGCTTTCATTAGACACTATATCACCAGACACACCAACCTACTGGCCAACCTCGCAACGGAAAACACAGGACTTACTGGACTTTTTTATTACCAAAGGACTACGTACCATACCTTACTCAATAAAAACGATCTCTGATCTTTGCTCTGATCACTCTGCTCTACATTTAGTCGTTCTCGACGAACCATGCAATGCACAAAGGGTGCCCATGCTTATAAATAGCGGATTGGACTGGGATCTATACCGAGAATTTCTTGAAACAAATCTCTCAATACCCATGTCCATCAAAACAGAAGCAGAATTAGAAGATGCGGTGGAAACATTTACTAAATGTGTCCAAAGAGCAGCATGGTCATCATCTCAGAAGATAACATCGAGATTAGATCATCTGCCAAAATACCCTCAATATATAAGGGACTTGATCACAGCAAAGAGAAGAGCTCGTAAGGTATGGCAGACTAACAGACTTCCTTCTGACAGACAAAACTTTAACAGACTGAACAACGAACTTAAACGACAAATACAAAAATTCAATAGAACTAACTATGATTCCTTTTTAAACAACCTATCAACTGACGATGGCAGCTTGTGGAAGCATACCAAGAAATTGTTGAAACATCGACAGGTGTCAGTACCACTGCGAAAAGAAGATGGTTCATGGGCCGTGTCAGATGGAGAAAAATCTGAAATTTTTGCTGATCACCTTTCCTCTGTTTTTATACCACCTACTGACTACCCTAATACAGAACATGAAAACTTAGTTAAAAGTACTCTGGACATTCCACTACAGCTGACACTACCTCCTATATCTTTCACTCCTTCACAAGTCGCACAACAAATCAGACACTTACCTAAAAGAAAAACCCCAGGTTATGATTTAATAACTGCCGAGGCGCTCCAACTGATGCCCAAGAAAGCTCTGGTGTTCCTCACGACAATATACAATTGCATACTTAGGACAGCTAAATTCCCAATACAGTGGAAATATTCAATCATAAAAATGATACACAAAAAAGACAAAGACATGTACAAACCATCCTCTTATAGGCCTATTAGTCTCCTTCCCATATGTTCTAAACTTTTCGAAAAATTAATTTATAAAAGATTGGTTGACATACTGACTGAGCAAAAAATAATACCTGACCATCAATTCGGTTTTCGCACTTCACACTCAACGACACACCAATTACACAGAGTTACTGACTTCATTGCAGGAGCACTAGAAAAAAAGCAATACGCGACTGGAGTATTTTTGGATGTTGCCCAAGCGTTTGATAAAGTCTGGCACGAGGGGCTTCTCTTTAAACTAAAGAACGTACTACCTTACACATACTATCTTATTATACACTCTTTTCTCTCTGATAGATTTTTCTCTGTTCGGCAGGGCTCAGAAACTTCTTCAATCCGACCAGTCTTGGCAGGAGTACCGCAAGGATCGATACTTGCTCCGCTCCTATACATTGTATACACAAATGACATACCAACTCATCCCACCACATTGACTGCAACTTACGCGGACGATACTGCAATTTTAACTTCAAACGACGATCCTATACTCGCCTCACTGACTCTACAAAATCACTTGATGATACTACAAAATTGGTACAAGCTATGGAAAATTCGTTTAAATCACGACAAGTCACAACACGTAACGTTCACACTACGACAAAACAATTGTCCACCAATTTTTATCGACAACAACCAAATTCCTCAGACCAACTCTGTACATTACCTAGGACTGACACTCGATCGAAGGATGACTTGGGGCCCACATGTCAAGATGAAAAGACAGACTCTTAACCACCGACTGAAAGTACTATACTCACTTTTATCTAAATCTTCAAAATTAAAAATTAGACAGAAACTGAATACATACACATACCTTCTTAAGCCAATATGGACTTACGCTTCACAGATTTTTGGTTCAGCAAAAAAGACTCTCATACAAAAACTGCAAACATTTCAATCCAAAATTTTAAGACTGATAACGACAGCTCCTTGGTACGTAAACAACAGAACCCTACATACGGACTTACAACAACCAACAGTTGACCAACATATACGAACACTCTATACTCGTTTTCACAGTAAACTTAACGGACACGACAATAGACTGATTAACGACATGTCAATAGCTGAAATGCCAGTCAGAAGAAGGCTAAAGAGAGGCTGGATGAGGGACCTCCTCGGATAAAATAAAGCCATGGAAGGGGTGCTGCTGGGCATTTTCCTTCTTCATGCCTACCATGCCTGGATCTCAATTTATACAGCACATTTGCTGATTGTCAGATACATTCTGACAGGCGTAAATGTAGATTTAAAGAGAAAAAAAAAAATCCTCTATGTGTGGATAAAATATAATTTTTTCATGAGGGATTGGTTAAGGTGCTTTAATGCATCAGGCTCAACCGAGATTCGTTATCTTTAAGTATTTTGCTTGCTCAAAATGGAAGAGAAAAAAATTCGTTTTCGTCATTTAATGATTTTTTATTCCCGAGAAGGAAAATCCTCTACAGACGGTTAACATAATTTGCAGTGTGTATGGTGATGGTGTGATGATGCCTTAGCAGAAAGCGCCGTCCGTTACCGGCTGTCTCGGTTCAGAACCGGAAGGAAATTTTGACTTGGAAGACGCAAAGCGCTCGGGTCTTTCTGGGAGTACGCAATTGAAAAATGACCTAAAAGATGGTATTTAATAGATCAAAATGGGTCATATATAACTGATTAGACATATTTACAAGAATCTGAAGTTTTTATTAAAATCACCTTTAAAAAAAACGCTACGACCTTATTTTAAAACCGAATAATATTGAAATATAATATACTATAATATAATAAATATAATATATAAAATACAAAAGTGTCAAAACTTGTGTTAGTGTCTGAAAAATTAATATTAGTCAAAAATCTTTCTTTCTGGTATCTATAAGTAGCGGCGTGGTCTAGTGGATAGAATACTAGTCTACTGTTCTCCGGGTTCGAATACCGGCTAGACAGAATATTATTTATTCTGTTCATTCGGCCGGGAGCGATCCTGGGGTATGGAGACCCAGTCTCTTTAAAGTGGGTACCTAAATTAAGGGAAAACCTGGTGGCTGAGCGTGATCAAGGCCTAATCACCTCATTGCACGACCGTTGGCCGAGTAACAGTACGAATCTCGATGTACTGAGTCCAGGACCCTTCATGGGTTGTAGAGGTACAGGCTTTTTTTCCTGGTGTCTATTCAACGACCAGGACATACAAAACAGTAGAGTGCACCAGTGCTGGACTCCCCACTACTTTAGCCCACTTTTAGATTATGGTAATTTTTCTCTAACCCTATACTTCCTCTTAATGCTTGTTTTCTGTTTTTCATATTTTTTGTCTATTATCGTGATCTAATGATATATCCGTAATGATATATAAGTCTCATTAATTGCCCGCCTTAGGTTCTCATACGAACAATGCTGATAAAAAAGGCATAGGTTTTTTTTTTACATTAAAGACATTTAAAATATGATATATAAGACATTTTAAAAAATGGAGAATTCCATTGTTAGAAGTTAAAAATAACGTTTCATAGAGAGTTGGGAAGTAGTTGAGGAAGTTTATTTTTAAACTGTAATAATTTATCTTCATTTAAATATTTGGAGATGAAGTTATCAACATGCTTGTTGAAAGTCGGATTTAATTTTCGTTGTTTAGAAAACAAGCTAAATGTTTTCCAAAACAAAGTAAAAACATCCTTAACTATATTTCATTTGACTGGGTAAATAACATCTGAAAATATTAGAATGTTTTTGGGAAACCCAACTCTATGTGACTGGCATAATGACCCTTTGGGTTTTCCAAAACGTGCGTGTTTGAATGAGAGACGTATCCTTTTTGGAAGTTCTGCAGTTGTAACATTTGTTCAATAAACCAAAAATGATAAATACAGGAAACTGAAGTCGACAGTGCTTAATAGAAGAATTTGTAAAAGCTACTATGTAATGCTATTTATACTTATATCCATAATGAAGATCGGTTTGATCAACAATTTGGAAATAATACCTTCCTTTTCTTTTATTATGAAAAAAAAAATAGTAATTAAAGTATAATGTTTTTTGTATTAATGTTTGTATTTTCCAGATTATTCGACTGGAGACCGGAGAAGATAGTAGGTGAAAGGTCGAAACATGAAAAAGTTGTCATTATCAAGAATTTATTCGAGCCTAAAATATTTGATGAAGATGTTTCACTTATTCTAGAGTACCAGGAAGACCTTCGTGAAGAATGTAAGAAATGTGGTGATGTTCGAAAAGTTGTGCTTTATGATGTAAGTTTATAATATACAGTTTTTATTCCGCTTCTCTCAATATTTTCATCATAATACTTCATTTCTGTTTTACCGCTGCGCGATGTGGGAATGCTCTCTGTAGAGCTTGGATCACATATCCCTCTCCTGAATCTCCTTCCTTCTCTTTATATTAAGCCCATGCTTCCTGATTGCTTCTCGTAGGCCTCCCCTAGCAGTTCTCTCCTGATTCATTCTGAGAAGGTGTCCACCCATCTCCATTTATTCTTCTCTAGTATGGTTTCCAGTTATTGTACACCAAAGTTCGACCTGTTAGTTACGTTAGAGGTCGTGGTCTTCTCCTCAACTTTGATGTGAGGGTACATAACTCTGAGGAGTAATTAAGGATAGGTAGGAAACTCATCCTATTTACGGACATTCATCTTTTTCTCCACATCTCTTCTGTTTAGGAGACCTCTCTTGATTGAATGGAACATTTCAGAAAGAACTTCTGTCCTGATTCCTCTATTTTAACTTAATTAAAGAAAAAATACTAGCTTGGTTTAATGTGGTGTAAAGCTATTATTCATATCTTTGGCATTTTTGAACCCATTCTTATGATTATTTTTTAATCAAACATCTGAGGTGATCCCATTTTATTTATGAAATTTGGAACTTAATGTTGTTTTTTTTACATCATATTTGCATCTATAAATATATTTGTCTCTTTTATCTTTTTCTTTTCTGGTGCTACAACTCAGTGGTGAGTCGAAGCCTCCGGCAACATCAACCACCAGTCTTGGCTTTCTGATTCCCCCCTTACTGTTGAGCTTCTCCTCCTCAAGTCTCTTTGGGATCTCATTGTTCCTCATTCGAGCTACATGAACTGCCCAGCAAAGCCTTGCTATCTTTATAAATCTGACGACATTTATTCTATTATATAGTTATTCTGTTTCAGCATTCATTCATTGTCCATTTGTCTCTTTTATGTATGTATTTATTAATATATGTCAGTATAGTTTTTGAAAAGAAAAAAAGGTCCATCAGATAAATTATTAATAATATATATATATATATTGTAATATACCCATTTTTTATAATTATAGTGGTTATTAATTTATATATTTGTTGTTGAGTTAGGCAGGCTAACAATAAGGTAAAAGGTAAATTTTGAATAAGAACTCTTATTTGTTTGTTTGTAAACATAACCTCCATTTTGGATGCAAGGGACATTCCAGGTAAAAACCCAGGTAGAAGAAAGATACCTGGGGATAGTCAGTTTTCAGGGAGTTGGGGTGATGAGCTGAGGGAAGTATGAGCAGCTGTCTGAATATGAAGAAACATTGTTAGCCTGCCTGCATATTGTTTGTATTATGTTTGTAAGTTATTATTATAATTAAAAAGTTAAATAATAAAAATGTGCCTGATTGTCAAGAACCCATACCATACCCTGAGAGATAAATTGAGTTTTAATTAAGTAAATATTATGTGAAATGATCTTTTTTATAAAATAATAATTTTTTAAAAATAACCATATTACAGTAGTTAATAGTTACACTGAAGTAGATTAAAGCAGTATAAATTGAAGTTGGTTATTTGTGTTATTTCATAGCCAAGCCACATCAGAACACTTGTAAACTTTTAAGAACTCTATAGTTAATATGAAAGAGGTGTGAAGCGACTTGGCACAGATTTCAAACAAGAACTTTGTGTTGTTTAAGTTGATGGGATAATTAAATATGTCAATAAATCTGTCCCTTGCATAAGAATTGTTATTGCTTTATTTTTATTGGTTACTGTGAAACATTTTGAAAAAAAAATTTGTTTTCCTTCTAACACGTTTTTATTCCATCTTCAGCTCTTTATTGTTATAAATGTCTTTCAAATAAGCTACAGTTATTAAATGGTATTTATATATAAATAGACACTATGCCACTTCTAATTTTAAATTATACAGAGTTTATTGATAAACACTTCTTAATTCTGGAGAATTTGATTGAAGTAATTGAAAATAATTCAATCTATAGATGATGATCTGACCAACTTAGTAGTAATTTTTGTTAGGAAAATGATACACAAATTGTTTGATTTTTTCCACTCAGGTATTTATGAACGTAAATTATTCAAATAATATTAAACAAAGCTGCATGCTAGTTTCAACCAGAAAAACTGTATATTAGAAGACCATTTTTGTTTTTCCTTTCTATCTTTCATTATCAATATTAAATTTTTACTTTTGTCTTTTAGTTATTTGAAGGGTTATTCATTTTCTATACATCAATGCTTCATTAAAATGAATCAGCTTTATTTTTTTGTCTATGCAGTCTGTTAAATTGTGAATTATCATACATTTCTTTTTGAAGTTTAGTCAGTTCTATAATATAATATTTTACCATTAGCGCCATCCAGAGGGTGTAGCACAAGTTAACTTCAAGGAACCCGAAGCAGCCGATGCTTGTGTTCAACTTCTCAACAACAGATGGTTTGGGAAGCGACAGATAACTGCAGAAACATGGGATGGAAAAACCAAGTATAAGTATGTATAATTATTTATCTACTCTATGACAGACATTACTAAATTAGACTTTTTATCTGTCCAATTTCCTTCTTGAATCAAATCTGATAATATTTTACTGATGAATCAATGTTATATAAATGAAGTTTACTTTATTTTTTTGAATGTTTGTTATTTATTTAAAATTCTACATTCCCTATATTTATTAATTATCCTATTAAATAATTAATAGTCATTTTATGTAAAATTAATTTATATTTGATAAAAATTTTCCTTTCTCTTGTAGGATTGCTGAGACAGATTCAGAAATATCTGAAAGATTGGATAATTGGGGCAGCTTCCTAGAAGGAGAAGAAGCAAAAAAAGAAAAAGAGAAAAAAACAAAACCTGATTCAGAAGTTACAAAGTCAGCGGAAGCTGACCATGATTCCGATGGAACCAGAAGTAGTGCAGGAAGTGGTGATGAAACAGATTAGGGGCATTAGTACGTTTATACTTATTTCATTTTATGAACGCTATAATTTTAATTAAATATGGATATTTTGGACAAGTCTCAAAGGTATAAAATAATTTTATCTGTCACAAGATATCTAAAATAACGGTGTAAGATAGTTTTTATTTATTAGTTTATGGTGTATATTTTATTTGAATTAAATTTATTCCATAATTGTGTCCATAATTCAGAAAATAAAATTTCATCATCAGAATAAATTTTATATATTTTGTTTACCTTTTTCTCCACATACTACATTGAAAATTTTTATTATTAATAAGAGATGAATAAATGTGATTTGACAAATTTCTAATCTTGACCTCCTGAATTTTATTTCAATTAATGATCTTAACTTATTGGACTCTTCTGATTTACATTTGTACTCATCTTAAAATATCAGAGATTATGAGTTAAGGAGAGATCCTTGACAATGATTTTGGATAAAAATATTTGGTTTTTAATTTCATCTAAAAATTCAAGTATAGTTGTTTTGTAAAAGTGATATATATATATATATATATATATATATATATATATATATATATATATATATATATATATATATATATATATATATATATATATGATGAGGCGACAGTGGCCCTTATCAGCTCAGATGGCTGTGAAATGGTATAGCCAGTGCTGCCCGTTAGAAACTGAGTTTATTATCTTTTCAATCTTGTATGGGGATCCCAAGTCAGACGTTTGTCAAGGTGGAGTCCGAGGTATCAAGTCTGTTCAACAGGGGCTAGTGGAGTGTCATTAAAGGATACTATGGGGCAGGAAGTCATTGGTTTACGGCGAAGGGTAAAGGTTATTTGGTGGGATTTGTTAGAATTAATTTTAATCCTCCATTTCTGACACCATACTTCAAGGTCTCGGATGTGGGATTGAAGAGTGTGGGAGGCAGTAAATGGATCATTATCTACCGATAGCACACACAGTCATCAGCATAAGTAGAAAGGAAAGTGTTAGGATGGGTTGGGATATCAGCTGTATAGACTGTATAAAGGACAGGTCCTAGGATGCTGCCTTGGGGAACACCAGCAGATTGAGAAAAAAGGGAGGAATAGGAGCTGTGGTGATTTATTTGGAAAGATCCATCAGCAAGGTAGGACTGCATAATAAGAAAATAAGTAGGAGAGAGAAATAGGCAGAGCTTGTAAAGCAATCCCGGGTGCCAGACTCGGTCAAAGGCCTGTTCTATGTCGAGAAAGGCTCCCAATCCGCGCTCCAACGCAGAGGAGACAATCCACCACACAATGACATTGCTGGATAGTGGAGTGAGATGTACGGAAACCGAATTGATGATCTGGAATAATATGATGGGAATCAAGGATTGGGTAGATTCGTTTCAGAAGGAGTTTTCCAGAATTTTTCCCATAATACATAAAAGAGATATGGGACGGTAGGAAGATGGATTTTCAGGTGACTTTTTAGGCTTAGGGATCATTTTTACTATGAATAATTTCCAGGAGGCAGGAAAATAAGTAGTACGTAGTACGGCATTGTAGATGTAGGTGAGGAATAGGATGGCTTTTTGAGGGAGATGTTTCAAGATATGGGAAGTGATTTGGTCATGGCCAGGAGCTTTTCGAGCAGGTAATCTATGAATGATATTGGATATTTCTAAAGGATGGAAAGCTTTAGGTGGAAGGGTCATTTGGAGAGAAATAGGTAGGTCTTCTTCTATCCTTTCAAGGTGTTCGGGATTAAGGATATCTGGATAGGGAGTATAAGTATTGTAAAGATGTTGTCCGAATATCTGGGCTTTCTTATCGTCAGATCTTGTCCAGGTTTGGTTTTCAGTCAGGAGTGGATGGTGACAGTCTTTGAACTTAAGAAGTTTTTTTGTAGTTGTCCATAATGATTTGTCTGTTGTAGTAAGATTTTCAGTAAAGCTGAGTAAATTTTGAATTGTGTATGTTTTTATTTCTGACTTGAGTTTGTTTGTTAGTTTGGTATAGTAAGTTTTGTCAGCTGGGTATCGAGTCTTATGCCACTTCGAACTCGCTCTGCGTTTTCTTTTATTAAGAATAGAATGTGCTGTGGCAGATCAGTATGTTGAGTATCATTAATGTCAGTGGTCTTTGTGTTGTCAATTACACTGCAAGTTATGGAGTCAGTCAGTTTTTTTACAGCTATATCAATATCATTGTTTGTCTTGAGTGGAGTGTTCAAGTCCAATTTGCTTTCCAAGCCCAGTTGAAATACGTCCCAGCTTACTCGTCCTTTGATCAATGTAGGAGGAAGGGGTTTAGGAACAAAACTGGAATGCAAGGAAAGCAAAACCGGGCTATGATCTGAGGAAAGATCGTTCAGTGATCTGATTATTGTTTGGGAGGAGGAAATTTTAGAGGAGATAAATATATACAGGATATCAGGTTTTTTTTTTAGAGATGTTGGTCAATATGTGGGATTCATGGGTGAGAGAAAATTAAAAATTGAAATTGTAAAAAAGTAAAATTAAAAAAAAAAAATGTTTTCTAATTTTTTTTTATTAGGAGAAATATTGTAAATTATTTTAACAAAACTTGTTTATTTCCAGTTTAAAAATGTTTATTATAAAAAAAAAAAAGGATGTTTTTGTGAAATTCAAATATTTATAAGTGTTGCAATACTTTTGACTGGGATATATATATATCATATCTTGGATGAACCTTTCATTATATAGTTATATGTAACATCTGAGTTATGAACATTTAGGCAACACTAAAATTTAATATTTCATTCAAATACTTGAATAACTCAGAATTTTCTTTAGTGAATCATAATTAATGTTTCATTTACATTTTAAAATAATACTTCAGTTTATGACATCCTGAACTTGACCAAGTCACGTAACAATTGACCCACAAAAAATAAAATAATTTGATTCTTTAATTTAAACTTTCACTTACTATATATAGTAAGGGAAAGTATTGCGATCTTGAAAATTTTCGAATTCCAGTTTTCAACGGAAATACACATTAAAGGGTCCCCTGAGTCCAAATAACCAAGTCCTGCAAAAAGGTCTGTGTGTGTGTGTGTATTTGTGGTAACTCCCGGGCGGAAACGGTAAGTCCTATGAAACTGAAATTTCATATTTAAGACAAATATATGCCCGAGACGTTACAAAACCTTTTTCATCATAATGAGCCACTTTATTGCATGCATTTTGCATCTTTTTTCGATTTTCTCGAAAACCGTTCCGACGCTTTTGATTAAGCACACTATATCGATGTAAAATTTAATAGACTTTAATATCATGTAGTTTTCATTCTGATTAAAATGGTGTGACAGGGCTTAAATGCCGATATTTTAAATTTTCTTCCTTTAAAGTACCTTTAATTTTGTAGATCAAATAATAATAACTAGATTATCTTGTTAACGCTGATGAAAAACAGGTAAATATATAAATTGAATAAATTCGATACCCAACTAAAGGAGAAAACAGAAAAAAATTATTTTAATGCAATTTTTCTTTTAGATAAGATTTTAGAAAAAATATTATCTCATACACAAGCTTGTAAATGTTAAAAGAGAGTGATGAAAAGCCGATAAAACTAACTGATTATCATAGATAATGATATAATAGATTTTTTAATAAAACACATGTTTCTATTAAAATACTATGTAAATAATCCTTTAACAATTTATTTTGTATCTAACTTTGTTTTAAAATTCTTAAATTGATATAAATAACGGAGGTAAGTGAAAGTCGTGTGTTGCGCTCACCAGATTTTTTATAATCTGATCAGCTTGTAACATAGGATTTGTGTGCTATTTGACAATTCATTATTTACTCTGCACACAGTCATTTGAAATTAATTTTGAATGCCAACTCTTAGTTTCTGTTGAAATTATTAATATAAACTTAGATTTATTGTTTATTGTCCTTCTCTTGGAAAATGTATTTTCATTCAGAAAAATATTTCTCATTGTTTTCCTTTAGTTGATAATCAAATTGTTTCATAGTTTAATTTCATACATTTCTTATATCTAATAATAATTTGAAATTGTCAATTACTTCAAGTGATCAAAATTAAAGATAAATCTGGAAAAAAAAGTTTGAAAATTCGGCATTTAAGTCCTGTTATACTATTTTGATGAGAACAGAGTCTATCTGATATTAAAGAACATTTAATTACATACTGATAAAATGAGTTTAATGAAAATTGTTAGGGTCATTTTTAAGAATATAGAAAGGAATGAACTTTATGATGTAAAGTAGCTCTTCTGTTAAGTTAATTGTTTTGTAAAAGCTGCTGTAATGCATGCAACACATATATATCTATCTTATATATTAATTTCAGTTTTGAGTTAATTTTGGTTTTTGAACATTAACCATACATATATACGATACACAGACAATTTTTAAGATTTGATTATATAGAATCAGAGAACCTTTCAGTGTGAACTTCTGTTAAAATATAAAATGTGCTATATTTTCATATATATATATATATATATATATATATATATATATATATATATATATATATATTTTATATATATATATATATATATATTTAAAATTATAAAAATATAAAAAATATATATGTATATTTTTTTCTTTTATTTCTCCCTGTAATGCTATAAAATTCACACTCCTACCATAATTCTTATTTTAATAATGGTAATCTACATCTTAATAAATTTAGAATTAGTAGAGCTAATAGACTAGTGTTTTGTATAAAAAGGAAAAACACTAGCTTAGAAATATCAATGGAATAGGTCTGTCTACTAAGATGCAATTTAGAATTAAATAGAATGTTATTTAAAACAAAGATAAGACTAATAAGAGAACCAAAAGCCATTTATTGGTGCTCTGTTCACCTGTACTGATAAAGGGATTAAAAGCAGCAACATACACTGCAATGGATGTTTGAATCTGGAGAAACATAATGAGAGAGATAAGGAGCCAGAAAACAGATGGGCTTTAATAAAATAGTGAAATACCTCTTTAGTATCCTATGAAAACAGAAAACCAAATCTTTAAAATATATTAAATTTATATTCTTTTGTCTTGCGATTTTTAAATAAATATTACAATGCTGAAGTTAAAACCATTAAAATTACATTGTTAAAAACTAGACATCACAGTATACAGGAACATTTTATTTTAGATGGATCAGTCAATTAGTTTACAACAGGAGAGCAATTCATCAAAGAAATGAATAGTCTTAATATTTTATTTTGCAGTTACTATAAGTTTGAACAGATATAAAATATGACTGACACTTTACACTTTACTTGTATCTTCAGGAATTCAACAGAAAGGTAAGCTTACAAACAGAAGCAGGCCTCTATTTAGTTATAGAGTAAGGCAGTAAACTATAAATAAAGGGGAAAAAAAAGTTACAAATGTGAAGAAGGTAAAATGTACTTGTAAGATATTGATTTGAGTTTTGAAGAGAAGAATCAAGTTTATTCTATTTCCTGCCAGATTCACTGCTGAAGCTAATTGGCCAATGATCACTACAGGCAATAGTCATAAGGTGTTGAATCAAAATTGTTAATAGCCAGAGGTAGAAGCTTAATTCCATTCAGTTCTAAAATTTTTGTTTTGTGCAAACTAAAATATTTGGTCGAGCATAATCTTGTTGGTTTATGTTAACTAATTCTAGATAAATGTGTATCATCATATCTTCTTTTAACTGAACTCATTAAAATTTTCAATTAATGACAACATGGATTGAATTATTAAATAAAGGATCTTTAGATTAGTAAAAAAGTTATTTATGCTAGGCAGAGGTAAACTTGCTAATAATACAAAAGAGGAAGAGCTAATGATTATATACTGAATATATGCAATTCATAGAAACCCAGCAATTTCTGGAAACCAATAAAATTTCAATAAGGAACTTTGATCCCATTTCTTTGCTAGGTAATTTTTGACAACAGTTTTTGATCCTAATTAACACAAGTATTAAGATCCATAAAAAAAAAAAATTAAGTAGTTGGTTAGTTATTTTTCACTATTATAACTGTTGCAGTGGGAAACGTAATATTCTCTTATTTATTTTAATGTTACTGTTGGATATGTTCTTTTTTTGTCTTTCTTATTGAAGATAACACCAAGGTTTTTTTTATTTGTAACTCTGCCTAAAAGTTGAGTTTGAATCCCAGTCCAAGCGGTACTTTTATAAGGATGTAATTAAATGGGGATTCACTCACAGCCTCTCCCCTGGGTATGTGAGACCCGTCAGCCAAATGGTAGCCACTCACAAAATTAGGCGTAGGGAGTGATGACCCTACACTACAAAACATCGAGAAACGTGAGTGTAATCTCCCAGGAGATTACTTCCAAGGCCCAGGACCTACACAGCCTGTCGTGCCACTGGAAGAATAGAGGGGCATACCTTCAGTTGATACACACCTTGATGACAGAGAGAGAGCTTGTTCTTACTTAGATATGCCTTTAGAATTAACATTGTAACCAGTAACAACTTTGTCCTTTGTGCTCATGTTTGAGTATGCAACTTTACAAAAGTGTGTTTTATTCAGATTTTTAAAACTGTCTGTTATATTTGTTGAAGTGCCTTGAGATTATGTTTTCTAATACTTTAGTTATGAATTCATGAGATGGGAAAACAAGCACTAGTCTTTCAACAATCCTTAAGTGCCCATAAATCCTGAAATATAAAGTGTATCAAAGGAATTGCAGTTTTGGGCCTTGGTTTTGGACCTTTTAAAGAGTGTTACAATTTTTTTTATATTAAAGCAATTAGCCAACCCTGAGCTTAAAAAGCTGTCAGAAAATCAAATCCCATGATCACAATAACCCACTAAAAACACCAAGTTTATCTTCTTTATGGTTTAGTGAATATGCAGGACAGCCAAAAACTCTAATCTTCTTAAGAACAGGCTTAAAGCCATACCAGCGTTCAGCAGGTGTAATACCACTAGGCAATATTGATGAGCTAAGTGGGTTGGTTATGAATGTAGCAGTCATCAATGCTTCGCCCCACATGTTTTTTTCAAGTTTACTGTCTAATAACAGACATTTGTTTTTTCCAATTGTTGTTTCTGCTCATTCTTTCAGCTTTACCATTTTGTGAAGGATTTTGAGGCATAGAATAGCTTATAGTATTACTGTTTGATTTACAAAAATCAACAAACTTAGTGGAAACATACTCTCCTCCTTGGTCACTACCTAAGTTCTCTATTTTCAAGCCGAATTTGGCTTCAGCCATCACTACAAATTATAGGTGGAATAGTCAGGAATCAGTCATTTTTGAAAAGTTTTTAATTTTTGCCAACGTTTCGGCTCAAGCTTGTGAGCCATCATCAGGGCATTACTGAGCCATGTCCAAGCATAAACTGTTTATGCAAGCATAAATCCAATCGCATAAACAATCCAAGCATAAATCCAGTTTATGCTTGGACATGGCTCAGTAATGCCCTGATGATGGCTCACAAGCTTGAGCCGAAACGTTGGCAAAAATTAAAAACTTTTCAAAAATGACTGATTCCTGACTATTCCACCTATAATAGTTTCTACAGTCGACTATACACCCTCAATATAACGTCACTACAAATATTTTGAATTTTTCGAACACTTCTGATTTTTGGTGTAAAATATGGGTGGCACAAAAATTAGGGTAATGGTCAATAAATGTGAAAAAATAATTAAAATGATCATACATTAGAGGTGATATTTAGCCACAAACATCAATAGAGACAGCTTGGAGTACTCTGCTTGCCTTTCTAAAGACAACCACAAATTCTACTGCCTTGGCTACACTAATATTCAAGTTTGCAGGACTTGAATCCTTGAGAAAATAACTATATTCCTTCTTCAAGAGGTGACAGGTGGCTCCTGAGTCCACTACAAAACATGCTACATCTGATGAATTTTCTTCACATACACCTGCTTTATCAGGAGAAGATTCAGCACTGCCATCTAGAGATGTGAAACTAAATTCATTACCAGATTTATCACTAGAAGTAGCAGCCAAACTTTTATTTTTTAACTTCGTGCAGAATCTTTTAAAATGTCCGTGACATTTACAATAAAAACAACCGACATTATTCATGTTCTTAGGGTTAGTCTCGTTAAAATTTCTATTATTATACTTATTGAATTTACCTTTCATTTTATGAACTGCAAGTACATTCTGTGACTAATATAAAATTGTATATTGTATATTATAAAATTGTAACATAACAATAAAAAATTTTTAGATAAAATAATCACAGAAGTATATGTCCCATTTGCCATTTAATATTACCTTTCACAACTTTATAAACAATAAAACATTTTTTCTAAAATCTTCAACTTTCCAACAGTATATTATACATATTTACTACTATTCTTAGATTCAGAAAAAAAATTACCTACAAATATATTTTTCCTCTTTTCTCCTCTAGTTGGCTATTAAATTCGTTCAACATGTATCTTTAGCTATTTTTATTAATACTAATAAAATAATATGGTTAATTTTTTAGAAACTACAGAATTAAAAGTACTTTAGAGGAAGAAAATTTGAACATTTGAATTTAAGTCCTGTTAGACTATATCAATCAGAACGAAAGCTACATGAAAGAGCCGTTTAGGAGGAGATTTTAAAAAAGTGCAAAATTCATGGTGTTAAGTGGCTCTCCTGGTTTGCCGATTTTGATGAAAAAGTTGCTGTAACATTTCAGGCATATACGCTCTTTAAATATGAAATTCCAGTTTTGTACAACTTATGGTTTTTGTGCTAGACTTGGTTATTTGTACTCAGGGGGCTCTTAAATGCATATTTCCCTTGAAAACTGGAATTTGAAAATTTTCACGATTGCAATACTTTCCCTTACTATATATTTCATATATTATGTGAGTAAAAGTAAAAAATTAGAATATAATTCCATTAGTCACTTGAATATTAAAATAATTTAAAATTACAGATGTTATTTTCGTAAAGATCAATACTTAAACAAGATAGAATATATTGTATAATCATAACACATACTTAATATAATGCTTAAGTTCAGTCAAAACACAATGATTAAATTAAAAATATAGCTTTATTCACAGAATAACAATTATTTTAAGTAAAAACATTTTAAATATTTTTAACCATAGATCTTTATACATATTTACATGAAAAAAAAGTATTTCCCACTTATGTTTAAATATTGTTTTCTAAACAATATTTCTTGAATTCTTTTTCCCACTTTCCAGTAAAAAGTAAATAACACCGTTTAAATAAACTCTTAAATTCTTCATCAGTTTCGGGGAAAAGAATTTGTAAATAACTAACTGTTTCTTTGAAATCTTCTTCAGAGCTAAATTTCTTAATCAATCCCATGAGTTGTGAATAACTACTGGGTTCCAGTGTCGATTTCAATTCAATAAGAAAATTCTTTGTATCATTTAATCTCTTTTCTTTTTCTCTTGAAAGCTGGTCAGAACCAGGTAGATGAATGTCATCAATCTTAATGAATTCTAGCTTGATTTTCCGGCGCTTAGCTGGTGCATTCAAACTTTCCTCTGCTAAACTAATGTCGCCAAGCAGTAGGTTGCTAGAGGATGACTTATAATCCTTTCCTATTGCTCCTTCCATCTTTATACTTAACTGATGCAATCTTTTGATTAGTGATTCAACCTCCTTAGATTTATTCCCATCCAATTCAAAATTTTGATAAGTCTTGGGTGCAAAATCAGCCAAAGGTTCTGGTACATCAAAAATAAAGGATGGGGTAGATTCTATTTTAAATTTTTCTGTGTATAACAAACATTTTTTTTCAAAATCTTCTATTACCCTATCTAATACATTCAACAAATTATCATTCTTCAACATATGATTAAAAAACTGAAAAGAGCTACCAGACTCCACTGGGTTTGAATATAATTCATCTTTGTCTAAATTTTCAAGACATGATTTAGATTGCTTAGTTGAATTGAACTGTGATATATTTTCATAATGATTAAGGAGATTAGATACAATATTTAATCTACTTTCCAATGAAGTTTTTGCTTTGATTTTAGATAGAAATACAGAACTTTTACTACTATTATCTATAGATTGGAGGTTAGCACCTTCAATCGTAGATAGTTGGGAAAACTGATTCTGTGAATGGTGTATTTCAGATCTCCTCAATCCTCTAGATGAAGAATGGTCAAAAGAAGGAGTACATACCATCTTATTTTGAGCTATAGTGAATTTTGCTGCAGCTGAACTTTGGTTTTTCCTGAAGAAATTTCTTAAAACACCAATTGATTCTCCAAATGTCCGCGGCTTTGTAATTCTTTGCTGTACCCATTTGGATAAATTTTGAACTATATTTTGATTATTAAATTGTGCATCACATAATATTATAGCTCCATAATCCTCTGAGTGTCTAATAACTCTACCTATAGCTTGATTGACCGCCCTAGTGGCTTCAAGAACATACCACACATCTCCAGTTAAATCTGTGTTATTCTTTCTGTTTTGATCAATATATTGTTTCTTCAATTTTACTTTGGGGTCATATAGTGGAGGATAAGGAAGGCCAGCAATGATCACAGCACGTCCATATTGATCACTAAAATCAAGTCCTTCTGAAATCTTTCCTCTACATACACCTATGAACACAGCTCCTCTCCCCCTTCCAGTTTCAATAGCCTTATAATATTCTTGACTTACTTGTTGTAGTTCAGACTTTGATTTTGGTTCTATAAAAATGGGTTTTAGATGTCCTAATTTTTCCCATAAACCACTTTCTCTCCACATCTTCACAGCAATATTTAGCGTTGCATAACCAGGAAAAAACAGTAAAACGCCATCTGGTATAATTCGAAAGAAATTTTGCAATGTCAAACCCAATTCCTGCCAATAATCAGTATTTTGTCTGTTTGCATAATTGCATTTAAGTTGTATATTCCGAGGACCAACTTCAACTTGGCAAACAAAAACTTGATCTTTGCTGACAATGTGTGTACATTCTGCAGTGACTGGAGTATTTAAAGACATTTCTTTAACAAAACTAGAAATAGGGGCTAGAGTGCCACTAGTTAAAATCAGACTGCGGATTGAATCTATCATAACATTGTTCAAGCTAAATCCTGGATTAAAGCACCAGTAATTAACAATCTTACCTCCTTTGCTATCTTTTGCATTGAATCCTCCAAATGAATTCCTTACTACTTCCTCTTCTATAAATACCCTAAAGTCTTTCTCAGGCATTTGTAGATTACTACCTTCAACAGTTGAATTAATAATAGTTAAATCATCGGCTAATTTTTTAAGAGAGCCACCTCTGCGACTATTTGAATCTGAAATTATAGAAAGAAATTCATAAATTTGAGTACATACTCTGATTAATTCTTGAGAGGTTTCAGCGTCAATTCCTGCTCTCTGCAGAAGTTCAAATATGTAAGAACCATTTTGGGTAATTGTCACATCTTTTGAAACTTTCAGCTGATCAATTACTGTTTCAAGAGAAGCTAGTTTTTCTTTTACAAAGCATAAATTTTCACTTGTATAATCTCTTTCCACCATTAAAAATCCACTTTCAATATCATTATACATCACTTGCATTTCTTTGGTAACATCACTAATGGCTAATGCAATATCAGAACTTTTAATAGAAACAGAACAAGCTTCTTCACACACTTTGTCTATATTGTGAGCTTCATCTAAAATAATAACACTATTGACTAAAGAAATTTTCAATGCTTTACGAATGTGGTAATCAAATAAGTAATTGTAAGGCATAAATATTACATCAGCTTTTTCTTGTAATTCTCGAGCCATATAATATGGGCAACATCCCTTTTTTGTAGACTTAGAAATCAAATCTTCAATATCAGTAATCCCTTCAGTAAATGTAATATCATCTTTGACTCTCTCAACATTATTGCCAAAATGACAAGTTTTGTTCCTCATGTGCAAGCTGCATAAAGCATTTTTTAAAGACAAATTGGGTTCATTCTTAACCTGAGGGTGAATACACATTTGATCTCTTGAGCCCAAAATAGTAACTTTAAAATTTTTAAAAGCAGTTTTCTGTAATTCTAACATGGCTTTACTTAATTGAGAATGAGTTCGAGAAGAATATATTACTCTAGGAAATAAATATTTTGGAATCACATTAGAAAAGAGATCAGCATCATCAGTATTAACTTCAACAGGCAAATCTGTTGGATTTGGAAGAGGAAGATTTTTTTGAGTTCGTAGCCAACTAAGAGTGGAACAAAGTAGACTTAATGTTTTACCTGTTCCAGTTGGACTTTCAAGAACACCAAATTTTCTATCTTGTAAACATTCAATAACTTTAGTCATGTACTTAACTTGTTCTTCATAGGGTTCAAAGGGAAAATCCACTTCAATTCCTTCAATGTCAACTTTAGACATTTCTAAAATTGAATTATATGATCATTAAAATAAAGAATTGAAATTAATTTTAATGACTTGAAATTATTGCAGTTCGGATGACAGTTGTATTTCCTTGGTGACCACCCAGTAATACTAAAAATAATAAGTTATTTCAAGAGAAACACAACAACTTCAAAGTAAAATTCTAAAGTAATTGCCATAAGCATAAAGTACCAAGGTTATAAATTATAAATACGTAACTGTCCAACTCATCATTTTTCAATAACACGAAATTAAAATTACACTCTGCACCTTAACTAAAGTGTAAAACATATTTTAAATTGATAACACAGATTTTGCGCGAAATTCAATCCAGCGAGGTTGTGAACAAGGAGGATCGCTAAAAGAGTATCTATTGATGACAACATTGCTAATTTAAAATAATTGAATTCCTATACAAGTATTACCTTTTGGGAATTTATATTTTATAGATAAGATCCAAGGATACATTATATTTGCATTAAGGGATTTAGCCAACCTTACGCTCTAGAAAGGTAGGTCACCCTAGAACGCCCTGAAGTATCTCTTCAGACTTCATAAATGCCCTTGAGTATAGTCTGAAGACTACAGGATACAACGCAGCCGTAGTTAAAGAGGAGGAAAAGAAGCCAACATACTATGAATATACATTGAGGAAGAGGATGGTGGGAAGGATGAAATAGCTTAAAGGCTTAATGGAGTATCGAGAAATTAGAACTATGGGTTTTCCACAAGAGAAATTCGCCAATTGCCCAGATGCATGATTGTAAATATACTAAATTTTAATAATCTATCAATCAACGACGCAAAAACAAATGGCTGGGTAAAGTTAAGCCTCCTGAATTTACCAACACATTCTGTTCGGGTCCTGTAGAGCAGCGAACCAGTTACGCATTCCAAGCGGTGTTTCAGCAACCTATAATATTGCACCTCACTAATGCTTCCTTTTCGACTTTACTCGTAAATTACTTACTTAAGAATCTTCTTTGTTTTTAATTGTTTAGGTTTCATATCCACCTTAACCTTTGAAGATGAATTAATTTCAATAGATAGTGTTCTCTGGGGAAGGTACTGTTTTTTGTAGATCCTTCAACGCGATTATAAATCTACCTAGGATCGATAAAGATAATAAATTATTTGTATGTGTATATACATTAATCACTTGTTTTTAAGTTTACGAACTAATCTAAAATTTGATAAATGTACATCTTGACTAAGAGCTGAATCCCGGACAGTATTACGTTTACAGATAATAACTAACTAGTCTCAAATAAAAGAAAATTTGGTGTAGTTTAAAGCATTTCCATTTACTTTTATCTTTAGACATGTTGTTTATTGCCCGATTCGAAATGTATTCTTTTAAGATAATTTTATCAATTGGACTGCTAAACCGAAAAATTTTGAAACCTAAAGATAAATATTGTACATTTCTACCCTTTATCCTTCTGCAATTTAAATCCTCAGTCCACTCACTTGAAACAAGATCGCGCCATTCCGACCTTTACTTTCCTACTCATAGAATTAAAACTTTTGATTGTTCCTTTCTTGCCTGCTCCTCTACTCTCTAGGATTCTTTAGCTACTTATGTCTGCCGTGCAGCATCTCTGTCTTCATTCTAACCCATACATTTTCAATACCTTCTGTCATCCCAAAAAGACGCTTAACAATTGTGATATTTATATTCTAGATAACATACTTTGAAAGAGGACAGATATTTGTTCATTGTCTAAATTTAAACTCTGATGTCAATTCATTTCAATTTGTTCAACACAATTATCTTATGAATTTTTTTTTTTTTTTTTGTATATAATTTTAAATATTGATTAATTTAAAATTTTGTCCTTTCTCATCTAAAAAATCACCTTTCCCATTAAATTGATTCTTTCTCTCAGGAAAAAAACAACACTTTTTGGGTATTTCAAATAATCTAGAGTACTGCAAAGGTCAGAAATATGGATTTATAATGGCTATTAACCACAAAATATACTAAAATATAAGAACTATCCTATTTGATCCTTTTATTTATTATTTTTTTTTATAAAGATTTTATTGATATATTAAAAATCTGGTGAGCGCATCGCACGACTTTCATTTGTTACCGTTATTTATATCAATTTAAGAATTTTGAAACACATATAGAAACGAAATCTTCAGCTTTAGTAATTAACTAATATTTTTAGGTTTGGAAAAAAATTAACTAAGAAAATATTTTTTTCTCATTTCTCCTCTAGTTGCCTGTTAAATTCGTTCAACTTGTATATTTCGCCATTTTTTATTAATAGTAATAAAATGATATTGTTATTTTTTTTGGAAATTACAGAATTAGAAGTACTTTAGAGAAAGAAAATTCAAAAATTCGAAATTTAAGCCCTGTCAGACTATTCATAGGGGAGCCCATGACTGAGTGACTAGCGCTAGACTCTCATGCTAAAGGTTGTGAGTTCGAATACCAGTCCCGGTGGGACTTTTATAAGGATGTAATTAAATGGGGATTCACTCACAGCCCCTCCCCCGGGTATGTGAGACCGTCAGCCTAGTGGTGGCCACTCACAAGAGTAGGCGTAGGGAGTGATGACCCTACACTACGAAATGCATCGAGAAACGTGAGTGTAATCTCCCCAGAAAATTACACGCCCAGGGCCTAAACGGCCTGTCGCGCCACTGGAAGACTATTTCAATCAGAATGAAACCTACATTATATTAAAGTCAATTAAATTTTACATTGATATTCGAGTTTATCAAAACTGTAAGAGCCCTTTAGGAAAAAATTATAAAAAAAGTGCAAAATGCATGGTGTAAAGTAGCTCTTCTGGTTTGCCAATTTTGATGAAAAAGATTGGGACTCAGGGGGGCCTAAATTGTGTATTTTCGGAGAAAACTCAAATTCGAAAATTTTCACGATCACAATACTTTCTCTTACTATATACAGTAGCACACAGTGAAAATGATACACCATACAAATTTCACAAAATGTTCATTTATTATGTACAATAATATATTTTTTTAAAAAAGGTTCTCTCTAAAATATTACACATTTTATCTAGAAAAAAATAAATATCTCTCTTGAACAATAATTAATAATGCCTGAGCATAAAAATAACAAAATGAAATTCCAGACCTCACAGTGAAAATGATACACAATAATAAAATTTAATTTAAAAGTAATTTTATATAACTTTAATATCTTGTTGGAAGTCCTTTGTTGTTGATTTCTTCTCTTAAGCGGTTTGGGATGTATTCCACGAGTTTTTGGGTAAAATCTGGGGTAATTTTCTCCCATTCTTCTAAGACTGCCTTTTTTACATTTTTTTGTTTGTAATATTATGTTTTCAAATTTATGTCTCCAATTTTGCCCACAAATGTTCAATGACATTTAAATCTGGTGACTGCGCAGGTGTCTTTATAAGTTTGGGACAGTTAAATGTAAGCCATTCTTTCACTATCAACGAAGAATGCTTGGGGTCATTAACTTGGTAAAAAGTAAAAATATCTTTTAATCCAAGTTTTTCAGCACTTACCTTCAGATGTTGCCTTAATATGTCCACATATTAATGTTTATCCATTATACCTTCTATGAAATACAGATTTCTCACACCAGAGGCTGCCATGCATCCCTACACCATCACACTCCCACCTCCATGTTTCACAGTCGGTAAGAGATTTTGCTTGGAAAATGCTTCTCCAGGTTTTCTCCAAACGTATCCACGTCCATCCGACCCAAAAATGTTAAATTTGCTTTCATCAGGAAAAATAAACTTTTTCCAAAAGTCAAAATCTTTGGAAATGTGCTCATTTGCAAATTTTAGCCGGTCTTTTTGATTCTTTTACTAATGAACACCTTTTTCCTAGTAACTCTACCATGAAAATTGTGTTTCCTTAGGACGCGACGCAAGTTTCCGCACTAACAATCTTCTTAAAATAATTTTCCACTTCTTTGCAATTTTTGGTGCACTCATTCTTGTTTTGTTTTTTTACATATCTCAGAATCCACCTTTCGTCAGCATCGAAAAGTATCTTTTTGGGACTTTTCCTCTTCTTATTAAAAAGCATATTTTCCCTTTTATATCTTTCTACAATGTGTTGTATTGTTGCATGACTTTTCTGAAAAAGTTCGCCAATTTCTCGCAATAAGTTATTTTTGACATATTTATAGAAATATAATAGGTGTATCCTTTTCACTGTGAGCTACTGTATTTTGTATGTATATAGGTAAGTGAAAGTAAAAATCTGTAAAAGTAGTCCGGTACCTACAATTGATTGACGTTGATTTCCAAAAGGTACTAAAGGACATTTTTTTCAAAGTTGATATTTTCACATATCTGTATGCTAATGGTTTAGTTTTATCTAAATCCTTCTTCAAATTTTATCAAAAAACATAAAATCCTTTAAAAAGTTTTAAAAATTGCATTTCATCCCTAAGGTACTAAGTCCACATTTTATTTCATTCCAAAAGGTACTATATCCATGTTTCTTCCAAAACGTACTATATCCTATGTAAACAGATACAACCTTCTTTTATTTCCTTCCATAAGGTACTGTATTTCCTACTATACGGCGAAGCACCTATCCTTTAATATATCACTATTAATTTATTGTTTTCATCATTTTATGCATTTTTTATTGTTCATTTAGCACGACTTGAATCACGCTATTATTTAATCAATGGTTTTAACGTAATAATCAGTTTTTAGTCCTTTTGAACAACTTAATTGCGTCGCTAGGTTCTCGTAGTTGTCAATTAATTAAGTTTTTTTTATAGTATTTCTTCTTGCAGCAACATAAATTTGGTTTAAAATTTTTCAGAAACTCACATTTTAGTAGAATAATGGTATTTGATGGAGCAAATACTTGGAATTAGCATTCCACGAACTTGCCAAATATGTGAAGAAAATCCGTACCAGATCTAACTTAGTAGTCGATTTTTTTATGTAAAATAAAAGTTATTATTTGTCAGTATCTTCGGTTAAATATTGTTTACACGTCTTTAATAACATAGTTAAATTTGCTAAATCCACACAAATAGTAAATACAAGTTCAAAACAAACTTCATATAGTGCCATAAATAGATATTTATCTACAGTGAGTGTCAAAAGTATTTGGAATTCGTATTTCTTTTCATTTAATAAGTATATTTCACGGCTATGAATTTATATAATTCTTTTTCACTCACAAATCTTTAAAAGAGACTCCCATTAAGGAAAATCACAGACGAGTAACCGAAAAGTTTATTGTTTTTAAAAATATCCGATTAATATTGTAAAATTAAAAGATCGTTCAGTGTCAAAAGTATTCGGAAATCGTAATATCCTGTTGTTTAATGGTTTCAAATTTCAATATTCTCACTAATCTTGGACATAATTTTATGTTCTAAACAAGTTTCCTCTCTCATGTAATATATACCCAACCATTGAAAGATTTTTTTTTTTTTAAATAAGGCCCTAAAATAAAAACGCAACGATCGTACAGCGCCCTAGAATAATTCTTAACACGTTCACACGTTAAAACTAACGAGAATTAGTTGAGATGTTGAAAAAAATTTAAGAGAATATATGGATGGCTATGTACAGTGTAGATAATATAATAATAAAATATAAAAGCAAAAAATTGAGCGTGCAAAAAATATTAAATGTTAAAACTGACAGACTGATTTTTCATCTAATAAGAAAACAACACCTCAAATGAGTAAACCTTAGCTTATTTTTGAATTTTTCAGAACTTCTGGATACACAATAAATGTTTCAATTGTTCTCCGCGTTCTAAAAAAATATGACGAAAAGAAAAACATGGTACAAGAAGCACTGAAAACGTCTTTCAGCAGGCAAGGCAATAAGAGAATAGGCTGAATGTTAGTAACATTTTTTTAAGAGAGGGTTGATGAATTAAAATGTTTACAGATGACTCCCATACTAAAATACATGGTTCTTATGAAAAAATTATGGTTTGAAGGAAACCAAATAAAGAATTTAGTATGCCACAGTAAAACACCTTGAGCGGTCAGTGGTAGTTAAGTATATTTTTCTTTGAAAAAGTTTAATAGTATTGGATTCATGGACAGGATTATTAATAGGTTTGTGTATTTTATAAGTATGAAATGCCAAAGTTAAAAGTAGAAGAATAATTACGTATAAATTAAATTTTTTACAAACGCGCGTCCATGACTCTGGACATATATACGTTATCTATTCAGATTTAGTTCCTGCAAAATTACTAAAAAGTTCTCGAAATCTCTCTTCGATTATTTCTTTCAAGTTTAATTAAGTATTTATGGGTCCTACTAAAAAGGAAAATCAAGAGATACTATATTGAAAATGAAAATGCCTCAAGATACAATAAGTGCTTGAGTGGAATATTATTCCACACCAAACAATCAATTAATTACTAATATAAATTCCCAGTAGGCTAAGATGTATAATTATACAAAAAGTTTTACCAACTGGATGTTTATTTATGATCACTGCATAAATATAATTAGGAAACCACGTAATTCCGAAAACTTTTGACACCATTAACATACACTATTTTTAATATTTTCGTAAATGAACATTCAAAACGTTAAAAATAAAAAGATTTTTGTCGTAATTTTTGGTTTGGGCTATTGTGTACCTTCCTTCTAACATTATAAAGTGGATAAGAACTCTTTAAAAACGAATAAAATAAGTTAAAAGCAAGCAAATTACGGACTGGTAGTGAATTCCGAATACTTTTGACACTCACTGTATATATTCTTATAGTGCCATAAATAGATAAATTGTCCTTTGAATATTAACTTTCTTTATGAATAATAGATAATCAATGTAATTAACCAAAAAAGAAAGATATTTCTCAGAGAGAGAATAAGGAAATATATATAATTTAGTAATTAATAATATAAAGACGTTATCGGTAATGTTGTATCAGGAAAGTTATCGTGACTGTTACCAACTTATCTCGTGTTATATTCTTCCAAAAAGTACTATATCCCTTTTAATTATTTCCAAAAAGTACTACATCCATGTTTCGTTCCAAAAAGCACTCTATCCATATTATATTGTTTAAAATAATCGGAAAAGTGCAATAATTTGGAAAAATGAGTGGGCAACACACTTAAAAATCATCTTTTGATTTTAATAAAAAAAGAATCCCTTAAATTGGTCCAATAATAAATAAATGATAGATTTTTGCGTTTCCTGTAAAATTTTCTAAAGTGGATATAGTACCTTTTGGAAATCAACACCTCAATTAAGCTTGCCTCATCTGCTGGACCCATTAAAAACTTTTATATTCATCTCTGAACTTTCCTATTCAAAATAAACCAGGAACAACTTTTAGGATCATTCGTATATAGGATAGCGGTAAAAGGTTAAGATTGGGTTTTTTTACATGGTAAGAAAGTTAAAAATAGAAGACAAGAAAAATAAAACCTATTTTCAAGGCTTAAAATTTGGTTACTCCGCTAAATTAAATTGTGAGTGTTTTGGTATGTTTAATAGAGATTCAGCAGCACTTTTAGTATAAGAACATCTGTAGTTTATTTAATGAATCAGGATCCAAAGAATAACAAGTTAATTTTACAAAGAATTTTATTAACAAACATTTGATTTTGATCATCAATTCTCTCAGAAGTCTGTTTACATTAATCAGTCACTTGTGTAGTATCTATGTCCGTTTTTAATTGTAAGTTCAAAGCTTTTAAAAAGAATGCTTAAAAATACTACTTAAATATTTATTAAAGAGAAGTAGGTTTACATTTTAATGCATTTTATGTTTACCTGATTATTAAGATTATTTTTAAACATAGGTAATGGTTAAAAGTTTTTTCTAAGCATTTTTATATAATTTGTAACAAATAGTTATTTTAGCTCATTGGAATGTATTATTATAATATAATTAAGTTATATTTTCAGTTGGTATATTTACATTATTTTACAAATTTGTAATTAATACAAAAATCAAGAATGATAACATAGTACTAATCTTCTCCGGCAGGGATTGCATCCTCAAGCCGTTTAATGAATTTTACCCTAAGTTCTGTACAACTGTCCCCTTTTAAGTGATCTTGAACAAATGTGGATGAAACGTCCATTTGAACCTGTAAAGAAAAATATTATATTTTATGGTTAAAGAAAAACAACCAGAAAAAATACAGTTTTTTTTATGGGCACAATCCTAGCTGTGAGGTGTCTCTACTTCTGGATGGAAAATGTCGGAGAATAACCTGTAAAACTTTCAAGGAATTTGACCATGCAGGAAATACACCAGGGTTGCAGTTTAAGCCCTATCCTCACTATATTGGTTCTGAAAGATGTGTTGTGAAAAACAAAACTAAGACCGAGATGCTTTCGAATCCGATATAGGAACCATGCAGCTTACCTACGCTAGCATTTTCTGCTGAACTTTACATAATTTAACTTACATAACAAAACATAATCCCAGTAAAAATGATAAAACTTAGCCTCCCAGCCATCCTTCCTGCCCTTCTGCTGCACATATAAAGCTTCACCCTTCAAAACTCCATTTTCTCTTCCGCTTGGAAAAAGGTCTTAGTACACCTATTGAATAAGGTACCTTCTCCTTCCTCAGGTTCTGATTTTAGAACAATATCCATCCTCTCAAATTTGTCAAAGCCCTTTGAAAGAATAGTTCATTCTCAGAGCACTTCTTTCCAAGAGGACAAAGCAGTTCTTAATCCTTACCAATCAGATTTCCGTTCTGGTTAATCCATGCACACAGCTTTATTGAAAATTATCCAAGACCTTTATTCTTCCATAGACCAACAGAAAATCACAATCCTTATCCTCTTTGATTTTTCTAAAGCCTTTGATTGTATCAATCACTCCATCTTCCTCTCCAAACTACAAGATATTTCCTTATCAAATAGTGTCTTGAACTGGTTCCAATCCTTCTTGTTGCTGCATTCCCAAAAAGTCATCATTCTAAACAAATCTGCCTCATCACCGCTTTATCTCTCTCCAGGTGTTCCTCAAGGATCATCTCTATCTCCGACCTTATTTTAAATCTTCATAAATGACCTACCTGGATCTATCCAACATTCCCAGTATCATCTGTAGTAGATGACCTATAATTTTACCTGTCTTTCCATCCTTCTGAAATACTCGAGGCTTCCCATAAAATCCAAGAAGATATCAATAGCATTAACCGCTCGCTGGGCTTCAGAAAGTAAACTGAGCCTGAATCCAGCAAAAACAAAGGCAATGCTTATTGGCTCAAAACCCTCCCTCCGTTCACTTCCTTACTACACATTACTCAAAGGATGATTTTAAAAAAAAAAAAAAAAAAAAAACCTTACCACCTTCCTACATTACCATCCCACATTCATATGAATTGCACATTGTGTAACTCATTGCATAGTACAGCAGTTTTGTTTTGTTTTTTATAGAAAATATAATTTTTTCTAGCACCATTGTTTTGTTTTTATTGGAAAAATAGAATTATTCTGGCACTTGATTTGTTTACAATAGAAAATAGAATTTTTTCTTCCATTAATCATGAGAAACACAATGTTATAAAATTTAGAGATATGTAGATATGGTATGATAGGAATCTGGGCCACAGACTAAACCAAGATATTTTGTTTATATTGACAACAGTAATACGAACAGAAGTCTTTTAACTTATTTATACCATTATTTTTTTTGAATTCCTAATTGATAAAAATAATAATTAACTAGAGGTATAGCATTTATATAGTCGCTCTAGGCTAAAAATATATATAATAATCTTAGTAAAAATGGTACGTTTTACATTTATTATGCACGATCAGAAGATCAGCATTAATCTGATTTTTTTGGCTCTTCATCATCTCCCTAATGTGCAACTTTTCTGCATTATTAGAATTAGGAAAAAAATGTTTTTCAGCTCATACTACTGAAAGACATATGTGAATTTAGCTATATGATAAATTAAAAACATTAAATTTATTTAATTATGATGCACTAAATTTTGGCTATAATGCCATCAGCTTCTGGTGCAAAGAATGATTTTTATCTGCAAGTAAAAATATAGTTTATTAAAAAATAATCAATCTCATAATTATTGCCAAAACGTAGTGAATCATAATTAAACAAAATAGTTGTAAAATTAATTAAAAAATATAAATACTTTCTACTTACCATTTCTAGGGCTCCTCTAAGAACACCTGTAAGTATATTACAATACTTAAGATTCAAACAATGATCAGGTAATTCAACAAATTCAGTCAGAGGATTCGCCTCAAATTGAAGAGAGAATTCATCACCTGAGGCACTCCAGTTGGCCAAAGTAGGGGTGATTCCAAGATATAATCGAAATCCAGCCTAATTATCAAAAAGAACATTACATAGGGGAAAATTTCAAATACCAATTTATAGTATGAAAAATGAAATACAAAATCTGGTGCAAGCAACACAGGACTTTCACTAACCTCGCCATTTAAAATCAATTTAAGAACTTTCAAATAAACTTGAAGTTGAAAAAAGTTTTTTTTTTAAGTTAATTTAAATGAAAAGTTTATTTAGTTTCATTGGAAACATATTATTTAGATTTAATAATACAGCAATATCAAATTGTTACATGTAATTATCAGTAATAATTGTATGCCCTATTTGTCACTTTACACTGCCTTTTACAACTTTGTATATAGGACAATATTTTTTTATAAAATCTTTAGCTTTCCAATGGGATATTATACATCTATAATACTATTCTCAAGTTCAGAAATCCAAAAATTTCATTAAATAAATATTTTTGCTATTTTCTCTTTTAGGTGGTAATCACATTTGTTAAACTTGTATATGTATATTTAGCAATGCTAATCGGATCATATGGTCAATTTAATAAAATCTATCAAATTAGATTTAGAGAATAATATCAAAAGTAACACAAACTTTATCATAAAATAAAGGCATAACATTTTGGGCGTATAGTTGTCTTAAATATGAAATTTCATTTTCGTATGACTTTTCGTTTTTGCGCTAGATTTACCACAAACGCACACACACAAACCTTTTTTCGGGACCTGGTTATTCAGACACAGGGGACCCAATAATGTGCATATATGTTGAAAACTGGAATTTAAAAATTTTCACTATCGCATTACTTTCCCTTACTGTATATTTCATATATCGGAAAGTGAAAGTAAAAATATGTCACTTATTTTTCATGAATGGACCCTAAGGTAAAAGACACACTTGGGAAACATCCAGCCTATATGAAGAGAGTAACCTTAAATGGAAGAAAGCCCAGTAAATTGTGCATGATGCCCATTAATACATATTTATATGTGCATAATCATCTAGGTAAAAAATGGCATGACAGAGTGGAGGAATGGCGTCCTATAAAATTGTCTTTATTCCAAATGCTTAAGTTATTCTCTTTCACATTTGTTTTTGAACTGGAGGTATTGCGAGTAACCTCCTGAATAATTTATAATAGACATTTTTCCACCAATAGAATAAATAATAAGCTCTACAACATGCCTTTAAGGTATAGGTACAATTAAAAAAATTAGTTAAATCCAACTAAAACCAAACTACAAATCAACCATTACACTATTGCTTCAGAATATTGATTTTGAATAAGTTTCCTTATCACTAGTCTGACCTATTAGACAATGATTTGATTAATTAGTTTTAAAAAATAAGGAAAAACATTTTATTAATGCCAAAGAGGTGCTTACATTTTCACTAATAGACACTTCATAAGAGATACAAATTTAAATTTTATTTAATATCCTTTGCGCTTAGATTACCTGTATTTTTTCTGCAGTGTCCCTAAAATCATAACATCTGCCAGAACCGGTCTTTGCAAGAAAATCTTCGATTAAACGAATACCAATATTGTACCCCATTCGCTCCAATTGTTTATTTATATCCTCAACATTTTCATAGTCCTTCATTAGTTGAGACACCAAAGCCCCATATGTTAAAGTAAATAATTCTGAGTTCTATAAGAAAAAAATTCCATAAACAAAAGATAATATTCTTGATAATAGATAATATTATGAGTTAAAATAAAAACTTATTGGTACTGACCACTTTTTTGGAGTCCAATCTCGTCCCAGGTCTCGACATTGTATTTCGCGATTTCACTTAAAATTGGTTATTAAAAGATGAAGTAGTTGAAATTACCAGATCAATTGTGTCACCTAAGACTGATATCTAGATTCTTAAAGTCTATTGATGATATACTAACTGGAGTACTCACATTCGCGAACGACTCACTTAATATTCGCTCCTTGATTAAAGTAAGTATGGATATTTATCTATTGGAACATTGAATCCTAACTTGGTTCTGCTTTTCTCTTTAGATTATAATTTTTGTTCCTAGAAAGATATTTGGACGATTATTGATATGTTGATTAAATATAACTTCTTTATTTTACAGAAGATATTTTAATCTAACTTAAAACTCATAAAAACTAAAATCTAACAACGATCGTCCATGGTTGAATAAATCGGTGAAACTGGAATACTTAACCGTGATAGTAGGTTTACACTTCTATCAGGCGCAGTTGAGTGAAGCATGTAGAGGGTAATCCGGCCAAGCTTGTTCCTTGGTGCTTGCTAACATCCAGATCCGATTCATCCATGTATTTGCGTAAAACGCCGCATGAATGGGAAAAAAAAAGTGTTAGCATTATATTTACCCTGTTGTGTCTAATTAGGTTCATTCCCACACCGTTATAGATCTGATAGAAGATGCTCAATACATTTACAAAGGCCAAAAATCGGACGTTGTACCGACACGACTTCCAACAGAGGGTTGCGCGTTGAGAGAAAACAAAAGACATCTTAGATTCCTACGATTTCTTAAATAACCTATCAACTGGCGTTGGAAGCTTGTGGAATCTTACCAAGACATTGTTAAAACATCGACAGATGTCAATATCACTGCGAAAAGAAGATGGTTCATAGGCTGTGTCGGATAAGGACAACTGATTTTTCAATACAATGGAAATAGATACACTCATAAAAATGATGCACACGAAGGATTAAAAACACAAGAAAAATTCCTACTTCCGAAAATTATTTAAACTTTTTTAAAAATTAAAAAATAAGACTGGTTGACATAATTACTAATCGAAAAATAATAACTGACCATCAATTTTGTTTTTGTTCATCACTCTTCACAACATAAAGTCACTGACTCCATTGCTGGAACGCTATGAACAAATAAAACATATAAACCTGAGGTATTTCTGGATATTGCTTAGTTATTTGCTCTGCTGCTGTACATAATGTATACACATGACATACCTACCTAATCCACGATTTTGACGCTGGCGATACTGCAATTTTAACAAACATGACAAACGCTTCAGTTCACAACACCACCTAATCATCAAAAGTAAAAATTAAACAGAAAATTAATACATTAAAATACTTACTCAACGTAAAAACCAAGACTAATGCCCAACAGATTTATGTTTCAGCGAAAAATTCTAATTTAAAAAAAACTTCCATTAACCATTTAAAATATGAACTTTAAGACTTATAACTGCAGCTACTTGGTATGTGAACAACAAAATTCTACATGATGACTCATAACAACCAACAATCGATCGACACATTCATAGAATTTAAGCCTATGAAGAGGTGCTGCTGAATACTATCCTTTTCCATACATAAAGTAAATTCATTTTATTTAAACATTTCTTTAGTAACTTACGGTAAGAATAAATCCGTTTAGAAGCTTACGCATTGACATTAACCAATGCCTTAAAAACCGGAAGGTTCTAAAGGAAAGGCCTACCATCTACCATAGCTTTTGAGTGAGATTACGTAGGGTATAGGACCTACATTGGATGGAAGAAGTAAACTACAAGAATAAAGGAGAAGAGGTTACGATCGGCGGGACAAGTGGCATACAAAAATATAAATCCATAGGAAATAGATCAAGAGAATCAAGAAGGATGCTACGGAGTTCCACATAGTGAACTGGAGGAACATCGCTTAAGATAAACAATGGTAAAATAATTTCATAGAGGAAGCTGAAGATCTCCAAGTTCAGTGAAATCCCGCAGGAAAAAAACAACTACAAATATTTTAGTCACAAGAGCTGAAACGGGGACTAAGTGAGGAAGGAATGGAACGTCACAGCAGGAGTATTTGAGAAACAGTTGCTTTAGTCTTAGCCGATTAAATAGTGCAAACTGTACCCTCCGAAAACCATAAAATATGATGATATATTGTTTACATGACCAGAACCGGTCCTGTTATATGACTCCAATACACAAAAGTCGAAGTACTACTAGGATCGCCTGAATTCCAAACAATTTATAAATAAGAATTATAGAATCACAGAATTGATTGAAGGTGAATATTAAGGAAGACATCACTGAGAAATAGTAGTAAAAATAAGTAACAACTCTTTTAATTTCAATTTCTTGGAGTAACTTGGTTTATTTTAGACTATCGAGTTTCCCAAATTTAACACGGAATGGAGATCGTCCATTAAAGCTACCGTTTGTAAAATATATTTTTAATAGATGTAGATCCCATACTTTCGAATTCCTACACATATGCTGCGTACAGGAGAGCACGAAATACGGGATACATTTCTTGGCCCTGGTGTTAAGTTTAGACTAGAGTCTGAAGTGGCGCATGATCGAATACGTATATATATGATTTTTACTTTCACTTACTATATATAGTAAGGGGAAGTACTGCGATCGTAAAAATTTTCGAATTCCAGTTTTCAACGGAAATACACGTTTTAGGGTCCCCTGAGTCCAAATAATCAATTCCCGCAAAAAGGTCTGTGTGTGTGTGTGCGTCTGTGTGTGTGCGTCTGTGTGTGTGTGTGTGTGTGTGTGTTTGTGTGTGTGTGTGTGTGTGTGTGTGTGTGTGTGTGTCTGTGTGTGTGTGTGTGTGTGTGTGTGTGTGGTAACTCCCGGGCGGAAACGGTAAGTCCTATGAAACTGAAATTTCATATTTAAGACAACTATACGCCCGAGACGTGACAAAACGTTTTTCATTAAAATGAGCTTACCAGAAGAGGCACTATACCATGCATTTTGCACCTTTTTTCGATTTTCTCGAAAACGGTTCCGACGATTTTGATTAAACTCTCTATATCGATGTAAAATTTAATGGGCTTTAATATCGTGTAGGCTTTTGGATTTGGATAAAAATGGTGTGACAGGGCTTAAATGCCGATATTTTAAATTTTCTTTCCCTAAAGTACCTTTAATTTTGTAGATTCAATAATAATAACTAGATTATCTTGTTAAAGCTGATGAAAAACAGGTAAATATATAAATTGAATAAATTCGATACCCAACTAAAGGAGAAAACAGAAAAAAATATTTTAATGCAATTTTTCTTTTAGATAAGATTTTAGAAAAAATATTATCTCATACACAAGCTTGTAAATGTTAAAAGAGAGTGATGAAATGAACATAAAACTAACTGATTATTTTAGATAATAATCTAATAGATTTTTTAATGAAACACATGTTTCTCTATAAATTCAATTTAATTAATTCCTTAATAGTTTCATGTATTTTTATCTCTAACTGTTTTTGAAAATTCTTTCATTGATTTTAAAAATGGATACAAGTGAAAGTCGTGTGTTGCGCGCACCAGTTTTTTTTTTAAGATTATAAAACTTCGTAAAGGCGGAATACTCATTCAACTGTTTCAAAGTTCTTTATAGATAAATTCATCCGTTTATGCATTAATGGTCTTGTTTGGAAATTTTCTGATAATAAACTGCACTAATGTCCGAATATTTTGTAAATCATTCATTTAATTCTTATTTAATTTATATTTAAACTCTACACTTATCCTTATTTACAAACATCTCCTTAGCGTAGATTAGTGATTCTTAACATTCTAAACTTTCATAAATCTATTCCCCATGATTACTTTTAAATTTCACTGTAGGATCAAAGGAAAAACCCCCATAAATTTAGGACTTCAACTAAGTTATCTCCGGGCCCAAGGATACTAGGTTCAAATCCTTGGAACCAATGTTTGTCAAATTTAATGACCTACAAATTTTATAGCAGAGAGGATGCCAGTTCTTGTGATGGCTCACATGATGAGTCGAAGCTTGAATGATGGGTTTTTAAGCAAATTGAATAGACCGTTAATAAAATTATAAACGATTTGATCCTGATTATTCCTTTAACATAATCTTTTCTATTAGGCGTGGAAGTTATTTGGATCCTGAAATTGGAAGTTATTTGGTCTCGAAGTAGTATAAATATGGCCTTGTATTTGTGGAAAACCTAGTAGTTGTAAGATCCTGAACGATCACCGATAACGTCTGTGAGTAAAACGGGGTACCAAACAAATAAGAAAAATATTTGCATATGTATGTTGTTGTTTTTTTTCTTCTATGTTATCTTTTTTACTTTTATTTTTTTTTTTTATATAACTATGCTATGGATGTTAAATGGTTTGTTTATTACTTAATACTCTTGAATTGACACTATAATATTTCACAAAATAACACTTCTCAATGTATTGATTTAATGCTAGGAACCGATTGATAGCAGAACGCTCTGTGGGCACCATTTAAAACTTGTTTTCCTCCCTTCCCAGAGCATATCTCTTAGTAACAGTGTTGCTAGGTGTTGGTTCAATATTGTGGTACGTTATATTTCTCATTTGGTAGTTGGAAACAGCCTGAATTGAAACAGGTGAGATCGGAATTGCTTATATGAAGAATTTCGGTTTCATTACAACTCTGAAATAAATTGATTTTTTATACAAATGTATAATTCCATTATATGTTAAACTCTTTTATATAGTAGTAGTGCATATTTATCAATTTTTTTTTAATGTTGCTCTTTAAGTGTTCTATCTAATATATAATTGTAAAGATATTGCTGATATTCGATATTGAGCATACATATCATGTCACTGTTGTTTTTGCAAAAGATTCAATTACGTTGGTGGAAATAAATAAAGAATGATCTCTAGAGCTTACTATTTGACATTATTTGGGTTTTATTTATTTATGTAGGCAAACCGATAAGTTTGATAAATAATTATTTAACTCAAATAAATATGTACTAAATATCTTATTAAATGTTAATGTTCATTGTAAAGATGTCTATTATTGTTATATACTGATGTTGAATTTTCTTTTAAAAGGCAGAATATTTTTTTCCCTAATGTATTTCGACATTCATAAAATCCAAGTTATTACAATGACGACTTGAGGCACTATAGAATAGTTTATTTAATTTGATTTAGTTAATTAATAGTTTGCCTATTTCTTCCTAAGTAGTTCATTGTTATTTTATAATATAAAGGAAATTCATGTCTCAAAAATGCAGTCCTTTTAAGATATCACACTAAAAAGACAAATTTATCATTAAAAACGTGTATTGGAAAAACGTTAGGACTAAAAGAAATAACAATATCTTAAAAAACAAAAATCTACTCATTAATGACGGAGATTAAAGATAAAATTGAACATTTGGTACAATTAATCCTGCTATTTGTGTATTGCGTCACATTTTGGGTGATTCTAGGAAAAAGCTCAAATTATTGATTTGACTTACCTCTAAAGTTCGTTTAAAATTATTGAAATGGAATTAAAGAAAGACTTTTCTATTTATGATGAGCCAGACTTTATTGAAGAAGTATTGCTAACCTAAAACTACATGCATTTTATTATATGTGGTTCCGGTTTTTTAATCCCTGCACCGCCAACTGGTCCACAACAATTTTTTTAATTGCTCATTTAAACTCAAGAATACCATTGTATAGAGAAAATCAGCCATACTACATTGGTTGGTAGTGAAAATTTTATGTTAACAATTTTGGTTAGCTTAACTTCATCTGTAAGAAATATATTTTTTTAAAAATCATTTTATTGGTATTTACAACTGTTTTTACAAAAATACATCAAGTAAATGTGATGTGTTATATAATGCAATGACATGATATACATGTAGAGAAGCTTCCCACATTGGAAGCACTCTAAACCTATTCTAAACTAGAAGGTCCCGTGGCCATTTCCTTTTCAGGCGCCTCGGAGGATTATCCGGAATTGATGAGGAAGAAAGGATTGAAACTAGTGGGTTAGAGTGCGAATGGAGTTTGTCATGAAAGGATTGATACCTGGTCCGGGCCAAATCAGTAACAAAGGGAACATTAAGGTCTTTATGGATTGTAAGGATTGGATGCGGGAAGAATTTGATGGTTTAGTAAAGCCCCAAAGCTCAACTCCGTAAGTCTAGATTGGTCTTATAATAGTCATGTAGATGAGCCTTTTGTAGCTCAGAGGAAGGTTTGACCGTTTGTCTAGTAATTGTTGAAGCAGCCTAAAGCGGCGAGCAGTTTCTTGTCGTTTTAGTCGTGTATGTGGATTCCAAGTTAGACGTTTGTCAAGATGAAGTCCTAAGTATCGGATCTGTTCAACAGGAGCTAGTTGAGTGTTGTTAAAGGATACTGTAGTGCAGGAAGTCAAAGGTTTGCGACGAAGGTTAAAGGTTATTTGATGGGATTTGTAGGAATTTATTTTTATTCTCCAGTTCTGACACCATACTTCTAGGTCTTTGATGTGGGCTTGAAGGGTATTTGAGGCAACAAATGGATCTTTATGAACTGATAACACGCAGGTGTTAAGAAATATAAAAATTTAAAACAAAGAGTCAGACATAACGATCAAGCATTATAGTATATTGTGAATGGAAGCGATTAGAATTAATCATAAACAAATAAGGTACTGGAACTCTGATATGAATTATTAGGTTGTTCGGGAAATAATTCACGATTTTAGGTTTTTCATTAAATATTCCCCTATATAATAAGCTGTTTAATTTTTTTAGATTATTCATTTGTATGAATATCAATACTTTTCCAAAATAATATGTTTTTTTTACTTCTGTAGCATTTGGAAATAATTTAGTATTTGCCTTGAAATCAAAGCTTGGTTTTCATCATCACCATTATCATAGCTTAGAGAGAGGATGCCCTCTGTAGAACTTGGACCACATGCCTCTCTCCTGAACCAACTCTCTTCTCCACTTCAAATCTAGCCCACGCTTCCTGAATGCCTCTTGTACACCTTCCTCCCAGGCGGAACGAGGTCTCCTTCGAGGCGTTCTCACCTATACTTGTGCCTTATGGGCCATCCTGGCAGTCTTACCCGGATTCATTCTAAGATTTCCCAACCAATCTCAATTTACTTTTCTACAGAATGGTTTCAAGCGGCTTTGAAAAAAAGTTGTGTCCCTATTAATTAAACTATCGACAAAAAAACAACTACAGCCGTATGACATTTTATCTCGCATTTATGCGGAACCATCAACGATTCGTTTCTGTCCAGAATTGTTACTCGTGATGAAAAGTGGATCTTCTACTATAACAGCAGACATTCTGTACAATGGATCGATAAAGGAGAAGCATCACGACATTTTTAAAAAATACTTAAATATATATATATATATTATATATATATATATATATATATATATATATATTATATATATATATATATATATATATATATATTATATATATATATATATATATATATATATATATATATATATATATATGGAGACCACCAATAGTTTTTATGAATCTGTTTAATTAACTTTTTTGCGGCACTTTGGGGCTCGGATTTCTCCTCTTTGTGTATTATTTGGTTGCACTAGGCAATCCAACTGAAAATTCATTTTTTTTAAATATTCTTTAATAAAAAAAAAAAAAAAAACGAAAATTACCAGTGCAGTGAACGTCTTATAACTTTTGCATTCGAGAAATCAAATTAAAATTTATTTTCTCAATTTCTCAATTACTAGACTTTAAATAGTGCTCCAGACAAAAAAAAATCACTTTGTTTGTTCTTATTGATTTTCATAACGTTAGAAGTCTCAGTAATATTTAGAATTCTTCAAATTATTTCTTGTTATTTACGATATTGACAATCATTTCTAACACCTAATCACCTTTCTTATAAATACAAATAATAATAAGATACTTATATTTTATTTAGGTATTAATAGGGATTATTCATGATTTATTGATGTAAAGATAAGTCCAATTACTCCGTTTTTCTCCGAAAATTAATTTCATGACAAGACGGTTTTGTAAAACTCGGTAGTTTTCATTAAAAAAAGTTTTGTTGTTGTTGTTGGCTGACGCCTCCTCAGCTCACACAACCACCCTGAAGAAGGCCTATAATTTAGGCCGAAACGTCGGCACCAATAAATTAAGTTTACGCTTAATTGTGTGTTAAATTGACTGCACCCTGAACCAACTTATCTCCTATATACACACAGTCAACCATTGTCACTTCATAAAAAAAAAAAGTTTTTATTTTATTTTTTTTTTAATTTTTATTCTAGCGAAATGTATACTTGTATAAATATATATCTCTGGTTATTTTTATTATTAACTGTTGTTGTTTTTTTCTTTCAGGAAGTATTGTATATGTTCCCGACAAACGACAAGTCACAACCCATTTTACTAAATTTTTTAGTATGTTTTATGTAAAGCATCTATCATAGTAAAGCAAAAAATACACGTCTGCCAATTTGAAAAAGGTGGATGTCATAATGACGGTCATTCAAAAAGGGAATGTCACTCTTTTTTAAAATTTATTTAACTTGTTTTTGATGAAAACAAGTTCTTCTAACGTGATGAAAATCAATAAGAACAAACAAAGTGATTTTTTTTTGGTCTGGAGCACTATTTAAAGTCTAGTAATCCCCTTAGAGAAATTGAGAAAATAAATTTTAATTTGATTTCTCGAATGCAAAAGTTATAAGACGTTCACTGCACTAGTCATTTTCGTTGTGTTTTTTTTATTAAAGAATATTTTAAAAAAATGAATTTTCAGTTGGTTTGCCTAGTGCAACCAAATAATACACAAAGAGGAGAAATCCGAGCCCCAAAGTGCCGGAAAAAAGTTAATTAAACAGATTCATAAAAACTATAGGTGGTCTCCACACACACACACACACACACATATATATATATATATATATATATATTTATATATATATATATATATATATATATATATATATATATATATATATTTATTTATTATATATATATATATATATATATATATATATATATATATATATATATATATATATATATATATATATATATATATATATATTAGTGAACCCGCCTCTGCTTCACCACGGGTGTTATGAAAATGAGTTTTAAAAATTGGTCATAAAAAAAAAAAAAGTCACGTTATAATAATAATATTATATATATATATATATATATATATATATATATATATATATATATATATATATAGAGAGAGAGAGAGAGAGAGAGAGAAAGAGAGAAAGATCCTTTTTTGTTTTGAAAATTGAGCCAGGAAGCTAAACTAATATTATCGGTGAAAAATAAAACAAAAACATTTAAAGAAATAAAAATATGTAATGTATGCGTGGCATATTTTAAGATTATTCTATGGCTGTTCTTCCGGTAGTTCAATGAACAATCGTTGTATACATACATTAGTTTATGTATTTAATCTTAATATTAAAAGATGGAATGCAAACAGATGGATTTTAAATACTTTAAAATCACGATATTTGATCCACAATATCTAATTTTTTGCAGATTCTCTATCATTTAAAACAAAATTTTACACCTCTGAATTTAATCTTGCCGAAGTATGATGTGGGGTATTTATTGGGCAGTTATTTCATACTAATCTTTATTGAAACATAACTTGAAAAACTCAGTGCGGGCACGGAAGAAAGCACATTCTTTCAGGTTCCGAAATTATTTATTAAGTGTTTTACACTATATTTTTGGAGGATATCACTCATAATTAAAATTTTGGAGACAATTCTTAAACGAGGAAAAGTTACCTTATAGTTACAATGTAACAAAACATTCAACACGATACTATATTCGTCGTTTAGATCTGCTAAACCCTCACAACCTTTCAATATTGCGGCTTCTGTATATCCTCTGCTCCTTGTCTAGCCTTAAATTTATGTGAATAAAATATTAATCAAAATTTTTTGATTTGGGTTTACCTGCAATGCAGTGGCTAGCATAATAGCCTTCAATATCCATGGTTTCAACAAACCTGGTTGATGGCCCTAAGATATATAATATATAGGAGTAAACAATTATTAATTATGCCGTCCTTCGGAATGGGCGTAAAATGGTGGTTCCGTGATTTCGTACAATGTCAGGTAGTCGTTAAAGAACCCTATCCTAATAAAACCTGGATAGGCAAATTTTAGAACTGCTACTGTAGCATCGTCCGATTAGCCACAGTAGCATAAAGTGACATGAAATGAATAAACAATAAGCATCTGTTGAATTAACAACTTCGTAGCCAAGAAATAGATAATCAAGACTAAATAAGTAAATATTAGCTATTTATTTCGCGATTATATCAGCAAAGTCTTCGATTTTTTAAAACATTTATAATTAGTATGTGTACCCTCTTAGTAAACCTTACAGTGATGTGCTTGTTGGAAACATTAAATAAAATTAGAATTTGCCACAATTACTCCGAGAGGTTTGAAACAAGAAGACTCTCTTTCACCTGTTTTATTTAATTTCGGTAGAATATGTCATAGAAAAGGTGATATTGACATATCAGAGCTTACGTTTGAGCACGTAGGGAAATTTAAGTATTTAGGTTTAGAAAAAATGAAATCCAGGTGGAAATAAAGTCCCTGTTAAGGAAGCAAATGCCTGTTATTATTCAGTTACCAAATTACTTAGTTCGAGACTTCTGTCAAGAAACTTGAAGGTGAGGATTTATTATAATTCCTACAACGGCTCTTTACGGATGTGAAACGTGACCGCTTACTTTTAAGGATAAACAACGCTTTCAGGTTTTGGAAAATAATATGCTACGTAAAACATAGGAATAAGGCCACTGGGTAATTCAGAAGGTTGCATAACGCGGAATCACGTAGCTTGTACCTGTGAGTGTAATTGAGTAGCTCGCATCGTGGAGACCCAAATGGACGTTGTTGCTGGGCTCAATGAAGAACGAATTTCGATACGAAAAATTGGTTGAAGCTGAACCGACTGGTAGGCGTCCGTCAGACTACCGAAAGGTAGGCCAAAGCTTCTTTGGGAGGATTGTGTTAAATCTGATCTCGGGGCTTGAGCTTGAACGGTGATCATTTGACGAATCTCTGTAGGCAGTGTTTAATGGCATCGGTATCGAACCTTCGGTCTCGGTTGGCCTAATATTATTATTATTATTTTCCTCTTAGTAAAGAACACTACATTATGCAACATCATTCTGAGGCGTGTTGAGACTTAAACAAAAATAGAGAAACAGCTATGATTTCTATAACTTTCCGAAACCATTCGATTCCTTCTTGATTGCACAGAATAGGTTAATACGTGTACACGTAGTATCGCTCATTCCGTTTCTAAATAAAATGAGCATAGCCATACAGATTTGTGGAAAGTACTCTTCAACTCACATGTGGGGTGCCACAAGGAACCGTGTTATCTCCGATTCTTTTCTCAATATACACTGCGGACATAGTGGGCCATAAATATCAGAAAACAACTATCGCAGATGATATTGCTATACATAGTAGCACCTACTTATACTATCGCACCTACCTGCTGCACCACTTGATACTATCTCAAACACTACATTACTGCTTAGAATAAAAATTTACGAAGTATTTTACGAACCGCGTTTCTGAATTGAGCTCCAATGTCAACGCATTTGCGGAACGGAACACGTCCATTCAGAAGTTTAAAGACACTAAAATGCAAAAAGTAGTGAGATCGATGTCTGAGAGAAGGGTGAAGCCGTATCAACCTTAATGAGTTTTTTGAACACCCAACAGCGCTGTAGTACATCAACAGAAGGCATATTATTTTTTTGATGCATAAAAACATTTTAAACCCATTGTTTCTGGTTATCACCAGAACCTGTGAGGTAGCAACTTCTGTGCTTAAGTTATCATTATGACAGGAAAATTACAAGACATTAAGGGGAAATTCAAAATTCGATGTGTCCAAGCGTCTAGAAACATCCTGTTATTAGAGAACATAAACAAAACAACTCAGCAACAACTTCTTATAATGTGCACGCTACAGATAAAGAAGAAGACTATTCAAAGTATATCGAAAAAAAAAAAAAATAATAATATGCATGGGGATTAGAAAAAAAAAAATGTTTACCTCATTCCTGTCATAACTTCGAACGAAGTGCTTGTGTCTCTATTCTGTTTATTGAAGTGCTTTCCAATACATGTTTTCTTATTTTGCCATCTCTAGCATACAGGAATTAATCTGATGATCAGAAGATTTTTGACATGTAAACCTTACTACAAAAATCTGTCAACATGAGATACTTTAGTCCATCCTCTCTGATCCAAAGGAAGTTTTTGGGAAAGGAGATAATTTGGGGGCTGAGAGGAAATGGGGTGTTTAACATCCTGATTAAAACTGAATGAAAAATGTCTGAATATCGTCTTCCTTAATTTTTTTCAGGATATTTTTTAAGCCAATTCATTTTTAGAGTTAGAAGCAAAGATCAACCTTGGGTGGTTTATACCATTTTAAGTAGATCGAGAGTGATTAGAGGTCTCACATGCCCATATTTTGATTATTTATAAAGATAGAGAAAAATTGTAATGGAATTTTTACCTAAAATATATTTATTTATTACTTATTGAAATTAACAAATGTATTTAATATTAAATCTTGTAAAGAAGCCGTAAGATAAAATACATGAAAAAGACATTTAGAAAAACTGTCCATTGGCCATCTAAACTAGAGGGTCTCAAGGCCATAGATGCCTTGGATACCTAAAATATTAAACAAAAATAAAAAATACAAGAGTAAATATTATATTTTTAAAAATAACTAATTGATTTTCAATTATTTTAAAAAGAAAATAAACCTTGGTTCTTCTTATTATTATTATTATTTGCATATTCTCCGTAGATCCGGGACAGTATTTTCAAAATATTCTGAAAAAGCCTCATTTTTAAATAACTTAACTAAGTCTAAGTTAACATGTCAATTATCGTTTTTCATAATTTAATCTGACTTGGATAATTAGATTGTAAAATGTTAATAAACAGTCTACTTGTGTTTACAGTAGGTGTATTCGGAAAAATAATATTGAATAAAAGCACAATGGTAGCTATATATGAATGATGATCTAATTCCAAATTCGGATAAATATTGTACTTTAATTGAGACATCTGATGTTGCTTTGAGTTAATTGAAACATTGTTGGATATTTATTATAACAATGAAAGAGGTTATTATAATTTTATTTTGATAACACATAACAAGATCTGTTAATAATAAATTAATAATTAATACTGTTGTATTAACAATATGCACAGATATAACAATATTATAGATTATATACATCTTTTAAGGTCAAACTTTATAAATTTAAATTAAACTCTTTAAATATTTAAACTCTTGAATATTTGTAGGCTTAAAAATATTTTTCTCATGAAATTGCAAGCTGAAATAAATAAGCCTAATTCATAATGTTTTGCAATCTGCAGAAATTATTTGCTACAAAAATTTAACAAGAAATTGCTATTTGATGAATAAAGTAAGATATTAAAAAACAGAAAATATATACATATATGTATTTTTTGTTATAACAGTGTTCTGATTCTTACATCCAACCATGAGCTTGCTTCCGAGACTTAGAAAGGCCTTTTGTGGCTGTTCACTTCAAGCAGGATCCTTGATTATAGCTTGGTGGAGCTTAGTAAGTAATATAAATATATTTAAAAATACCTTAATGATATACCAAATTAATATTTTAAATACAGTATTTTTCCAGGTAAATGCCCAGCCTCATAAGTAAATATATTTGATCACACCACATTCCTTTTTGCTTTGGGTTACCAAGAGTTAAAGAAATTTTTTTTTATGTTTCTTACATAATTTTGATCAAATTACATTATTTAACTTTTTATTTCAGTTTAGATTTCCAGACAAATAACTATCTTCCAGATAAGCATCTAGAATGTTTCAGGAGATTTATAGTTCAAAAGATAGTCTGGATACAACGCTTTCCTTACCTATTAGGGAAGGGGAGTCACCTCTGGTGTAGTGGCTAGCATAACAGCAATCAATGCCTAAGATGGCGGGTTCCAACCTACATGTGGCCCTAGGATTTTTCAATGGGAGTAAAAAATCCTTAGTTATGCCATCCTTCGGAGGGGACGTAAAAAGGTGGTCCTGAGCCTGTGCGATGTCAGGTACTCGTTAAAGATCCCTATCCTAATAAAACCTGGATAGGAAAAATTTAGGACTCCCACTGTAGCATTGTCTGATTAGCCACAGTAGCAAAAATCTCTGCAGGGATTGTGTTATATTAAAGAAATTAAGAAGCTTTGTATTTTTTTTTTAGTAATTTCTGGTATACAGAAAACATTTCCTAAAAAAATTAAGAAAAGAAAAAATAAATTATAATCATGATCAAATGATGTAATTTTTCTAACCTATTCCATTAGAATCTGGATTTCCTATTTCAATTTTCTTTCTATACCTTTAATTACCACAGTGTACTAAGTCTATCATTTTATTAAAATCATTTCATTTGATTTATATTTACAGATTGGAATCACACTCCAGCTCATTGCTGAATCCTGCGTATATGCCACCTTCAAAGGAGAGATTGAGAAAAAAATAAATGAAGAATATCCTGATAACAAGGAATTCCTTAGTAATATAAAGAGAATAATTCTAATAATATAAAAATTACTACTATATTTAAATTTATTTTATTATTATAATAGAGATAGTAGTTCAATTATATTAATTTTTTATTCAATTTAATTATATTTTGAGCTATTGAGTCTTGCACTTTTTTTTTCCTATTAATTTCTGAATGTTAAAAGGAGTCTACACCCACAAACTTTTGATGAAAAAAAAAAAAAGAAAAGAAAAAAACTATGTACATATTTTAGATAATATATTTGCTTAAAAGCTAGAAATAATATACACACTTTTTCAGCTTTGTTAAATGATAAATTTGCCTCATTTAAGCAATTATCTTGTTCGGGGATAGTGTTTGTTAAAATTTTCTGGATTGTGGAATGTAGCCGTTATAACATGAAAATAGAAATTTTGTTATTTTTTATCTTGAAAGTGACCAAATTCTTTGAAAAGTTTGAAAAAAAAATTAAAAATTTTTTATGTGAAAAAGAACTTGACCATCTTTAATAATGGAAATTAAAACCTGTAAGGAAAAATAAATACTCATGTATTCAATAAAGAACAAATTAGTATCTCTTGAAACGTCTGTGGCTTCAAGAGGTATTTTAAACAAGTACAATGTAGTTTGAAAATCAAAATTTTTTATAAATTTTTAACATTAAAAGTGATTTAAACCTACATTTTATTAATTAAATATAAATATTTCTTTTTTAGTGTTGTGGATGCACATTCTCTTTTCTCTTACATTTGGAGTTTTGTCAATTGGTCTCCTTTTTGTTACCATGCTGCTAATTGGAATATATAAGGTATATTATTTAATTTCTTCATTATAATATCTAAATGTTATAATGGATATACAACACACTATACAAAATATATATTTTTCAAATTTAATGGTTTGAAAAAGATTTAAAACTCACTGTTAAAAGACCTAAAGCCTACTCAATATCTTGAATATTAGATTCCATCTTGAGTGAATGAGATACTATTCTTAAGTTCGTGAAGAAAATATCCTTTTGTTTTCCGGTGTTTCATGCAGTCTTCCATTTACTACAACAGTACCTTCACTCTTTCCTCTCAGCCTATTCAAGGTGTATAATCCACCTCCAATATTCACTGTTGTTCAACAAAGAAAAAACAATAGATACTAATCAGTTTTAATTAATTTGTTTATGGTAATAGGTAAATAGTTCGCACACCCAAATGCTTTAGTATACAGTATTAGCACATTGCATGGGTTTTGCAGAGGATTTTGCTCTGGAGATTGCTGATTTTATCCTTACTCTTCTCTATTCTTCATTTATTCAATATGCCACCAAATATTGCAAGCTAGGTGCTTTAGAAGGTATTGTTTCTATTTATTGGTCTTTTCTCAATTTACCTTTAGCCACCATCTTGGAAGATTATACCTCCAGTTTCTTCATAAACAAGGCAATGATGTATTCCTTATTAATGAAACAGTATATGTAACAATTTTATTTAGGATTATTAGAAATAGTTACTCTTACATGAAATACAGGGATACATATAACTGGAAACTATTGTTTTATAGTGTTAATATTTTATTTAAAAATACCATAATACTTTTAATCTTATTGGAACCTAACTCATTGTATTTATCTTCAGATTAAAAACTTTTAATCACTTCCTTTTTGATTTTTAATATTTTTGACTATTATTTTTACAGAGAAATCACCGCCTCATTCTACCTTGGCTTATTGTGTCAGGAATTGGAATTTTTATTAGTTTGATTTTGGGAGCTCTTTCTATCATTTCATCTATGGCTTATTTGGAATGGTTCCTCTTTTCCATTTTCACCAACATGTTAACAGGTTAGAGCTAAAACCATCTTATGTACTAATTTATCAGTTTTTATAGGAACCTTGCACTAAACCTATAACCTATTTTTTTATTTCTCATTGCAATGTGTCAGAGATGTTTAAAGCTTTAGGTCTATTTTAGAATTTAAATTTACCAGACATTGATTAGATTTCATCATTGTTGATGAATAAAATTGAAATTACACTAAGTAACGTGGCTTCAATCGTTTTAAAATTGATTCAGTTCAAGATACATATTCATATTTATTTTAGGGCTGTCAGTCTGTCAGTTGATATATTATCTCTGTCTAGAAACAATACCTCCTAAATCTTATGGCACTGGTTGACATTACAAGGTTACGTTGCCCAGGAAATTGTTATTTCTCACTGTCTTCATTTTTATATACTTAAGGCAATTATTTTATAATTTATCAACATTACAAAGCAGTCATTTTCACAACATATTTAGATTTCATTCCAGACCTTAAACCCTAGGGAACGTTTTCTGGGATCCGATAAATCAATGCTGTACCTCTTTGGTTTATAATATATAATTCTGTCCACTATTATAGAAAAATTAGTTAACTCATAACACACAGAACATATCTATCTTTAAAAATAATTTATGAATATTGCATTTTGGACATTGTAAAATGCTACTAAATTCGGCAACAGTCTGCTAACATCTTAGTGTACCAACAAACATCTCTTTACAACCGACACCGCTCCTTACACATGATTTTCAAATGTCCTGGACCTAACTATATAAGAATTTCACCCCTTTTCCACAGATACCTCTATAACAGACAGAGATCGATAATTTTTTGCCACCAATTATAAATAAAAATTGTCCCTCTGAAAAAAGAATTATGGAACATTGAACAGTAAGTTACTCATATTTTATGGTTTTATATTCTGCTTTAAATATGAATATATTGTAAAATTATTAAAACCTAAAGCCACAACAATGTTATTAGAATATATTCTTCTTCTATGTTTTATTTCTAATATATAACATTATTAATCCTGAAGAAGAATATAGAAGCATGTTTTTGGATTGGATTATGTAATTTTTCAAGAATCAAATAAAAAAAATTTCAGATTAAAAAAAATAAATAAATGAGGATCACTATTTTTAAAAAGGGAACAGAAAATACCTCAATGATTCGTCTGATTCAAGAACATTCTATGGAAGTAGCGTATGAAGTATATTATTTAACTCTGGTCAAAGTAGCCTCTATGATCTTATCAAATTTTTCAATGAAGGAATGGAGCTTGTGGGTAAGGAGCCATGAGCCACAGCATAAAAGCTTGTTGGGCAATAGATTGCTGAGACTACTATATTGTGCAAAATAAAATCATTTTTTATGCACAGTATGCCACAAGAGCCAAAACCAAAAGAACTTCTCGAAATATCAATGGCAAAGTGTATCTTCAAGAAATAGATTTGGGACATAACAGTGAAAAGATCAAAACCAAGGTGATAAAATCTACAGATGACAATTTGGAAAGAAATTGATCGAAGACCAAAACTTAAGTTGTTTTTTTTTTGTATAATTTCTTTTCAATTTCTCAAGATAACATTTTCAAACTTCTTCATTGGCAATCTTTATAAGTTTGTCCTGTGTAGCAGAGCGAGGGATTAAATCATTTCTGGTATTTCATCCTCTTCACAATACAGAGAACTATTCAGCCCCTTTGGGGAAGATGACAAAACAGAATTTTTAAATTAATTTATAAAATATTTAAAATTTAATTTTCATTAGTCCTTTTTCCTAATATTAGAATAATATTTAGAGGCTGCCATCCTTTTCTTTAATCTGTTCTATTAGTCCTTAAAAAGTTATGCTCTAGGGTATTCGAACAATGAACTAATCCATCATGGCCTAGGACAGCATTGAGCTTTATTTAATCTTGTTGCACTGATTACAACAATCGTTATAGATTACATTTAGATCATCTCAATGTTGAAATAAATGTATGTGTATTGCCTTTAGCAATCTTTTAGAATGAAATATTGAAAATTTTATTACAGTGTTTGGAGTCTATTGTTATCTCGTTGTTTACTCCTTCTACTGTGAAATCCAGGATGAGCGAGGTTTGCTGAATAATGACCACTTCAGACCATTATACTAAAACCGATGATAAACATTGGTATCTATATTTGATGTTACAGATCTACAAATATTGGTGTATAGTATTAAGATACTTATAAGGTTAGAATTTGGTGTTTTCATTTCATTAAAAAGCTGTTTAGTTAACTGACCACCTCTTAGGAGGTATATTTATTTTTGTTACAAAAACTGCTGATTGAATGCTGGTTTTAGATGAAATGTTTCGAAAGACAAATCGGATGTATGAATAACAATACACATAATTTTAATCATATTTCAATAAAATAATATAACATCAAATGGTTGGTATCTATATGTCTTAGATCACTCATATATTATACCACAAAAAAAAAAAAAAAAAAATTAAAGACACAAAACTATGAAATGATTCTTCATTATATAAACCTACCAATAATGAAAGGGATTAATCTCAGTGAGCCGTATCCTCCAATGTCCAATCAGGTTAAAAAAAAAAAAGAAAATGGAAAACTTTTTAGTGATATCTTTCTTATAACTTAATAAATACCACAATAATAGGACTTTCTTGTGTTTATTTATTTGGATTATGGAGTAAACAAACGCTCAACCACTGCACAAAAGTTATTATGTAAACGTTAATTAAACTTCGCCTCTAAGGTAATGTTGAAAAGTTATGTTTCTGTCATTTTTAAAACACGAAAGTGATTTATTTTCTATGAAAGAAATAAAATCTGTGAGGGAGCGGCCAACTTAATCCTCAGGATATAACTGAATCCCAAACACATTTAGAACATGCTAGGAAGGTGGTTTGGAGCTAAGATGATCACTCTGAACTTACCTGCTCATCTGAGAGCTGACTTCAAGAATGAGAAGAAATGGGTTAATATATATTTGGCACCTCATCATGACTTGATGTCTGCAGGCTGTCACCTGTGCTCCAGGAATCAATGCTTTATATTAATTTTGTTAAAAAAATGATAAATGATAAATTTTAATACTTCAGAAAATTGAACTTTTTCATTTGTCACCTTTTTTGTTCAGTGTTTTACATTATCCATCAAATTTTATAGAAATTTATAAACAATTACTTATTATATAACAATTTTACAAACAAAGAGGTTCCTATCACCAATCTCTCAGCAGTTTGAGGTACACAATTTTAGTCATAGGTATTATTTTCTTAGTTCAGAATAGATATATTGTACCTTATTATTTATATGTTATACCTTATTTACTGTTAAGCACAAAGAATGGCATAATAATTACAGATCCCTTCTAACAGCAGCATTCCTTGTCAGGGCTCAGCTCGTTCAATAAAATCTTGATTCTGTCCAATTATGCAGTTCTTTTTTTATATAAATGCATTAAAGCTATAGAAGGAAAATTTAAAATTCTTTTAGTTGTGCACAATTTTTTAAAAATATTTTTTTATGTTATATGTTTTAGTTTATTTTTAATTTATTTGTTTGATTTTCTTTATGAGATTTATTTTTTAGTACTTTATTTTAGAGCTAACTTTGTACAGAGGCAATATCGTAACCAATGAAGGTCTACTGAGGTGCAATTATTGTAAGTTGAAAATTTTAGAGCTACTATGTCTTTCTATTATTTAAAATAAAATTGTTAATTACCAATAGTTATCGACTTATTTTCATTATATGAAACATTTGGATGCAGCATGGTATTGACAGGAAAAATATTATTAAAAAAATGGCCAAATATTGTATATGAATGTCATAAAAATAAGATATAAGTATTATATTATATATATTGTTATTATTATTGTAAGAGATTTATCAACAAAATTGAAGTATAATTTTTATAATCCCTTCAAACTATATTTTTATGATTGTAACAATTGTTATTGTTTAATAAATAATAATAAAAAATCTATTAAAAATTAAAATCAAACTTTTTATGTATCAACCTGCTTGAAACTTATTTCACAATTCATTATTCTGTAAAGATATATAAAAAAAATGTATTGGTTAATTCATGCATATGATCACATATCACCACCGGCTAATGAGAGGAATGATTAAAATATGACATGATTAGGTACAGAGACAGTACACAGATATACAACCAGAGAGCTAGCAAAGGGCTTAGTGGAATAAGCATGTGAAATCTGCCCCCATGTATATCAAACAAAATTTAAACCATTGATTCACACTCAAGAGAAACAACTTTAGCAATTTTTAGCCTCATAATCCTTATCTGAGGGAAGTTATGGAGGGGGAAGAAAAAAAAAAAGATTTTCTCCTGAACAGCTCAACCGATTTTCACAAAAAAATGTATGTTAGGGATTTTCAAAATTAGTTTTTCACAAAAAATGCGAGTGAAATTTTTTTTTTAATTTTTCAAAAAACAGTTTTTAGGTTGTGTTTGATTGGTAAACTTCCAATTTTTTGCTATTTTATTTCATTGAAGGGTCCTAATTTTGTCAATTTTATCGCAATTGAACCCCATGGTGAAAAATTTTTTCTTCTTAAGAGATCAACCAATTTCATGAAAACATATATTTTAATTGTTTTCTAAAAGAGTTAATAAAAAAAAAAAAAATAATAATAATAATAAAATTTTTTTACAAAAACTTGAGTCGAAATTTGTTATTTTTCAAAAATACTTTTTTAGGTTATTTTTTACTACTTTATTTCATTGGAGGGTCCTGCAAATTATATATTTTATTCAAGTTGATCTCAAATGTACTCAATGGTGAAAAATAATAAAAAACATCCTTTTGTCAGCTCTCTTACCAGCCATGCTGTGAGTACTAAGTGGTAAAAATTTGCAAAAGTTTGTTTCTCATAAGTGCAAATCAATGGAATAAATTTGGTTCTGATATACGTGGGGCAGATTTCAAATGCATATTCCGCTAGGCCCTTTCATGGGTTTCAGAGAACACTTATTCAGCTCCTTCCAGTGGCCATATGCTAATCAAAAAAGTCAGAGCTTGTGACAAATGGTTAAGACTAATAAAAATAATTTAAAAAGGAGTATTAAGATTATTTAATCTTAATACAATAAATGATGTATACATATTAATATCAAGTCAATCAATAGAGGTGATTATAATCTGAAGACACCAGATTAATAAATTATCAACATCTACTAGAATATGCTGCTCAGATTTTGATTTTCCAATTAAAATGGATAGGATTTAGGTTCTCTTCTAGATTGAGGCTGTTCTTTCTCTTAGTGCTCACAAAGTTGAAATGCTATTCAAACAAGAGATATCCAAATCAGATTTACATAGTCAATTTAAGAAGAATGAAACTCTTTATGGGAAAATTGTATGGTACCAACATTAAAATTTTTATAATGTTTCCTTGAAGTTATTTCTATTGTACTATGTGAACCTTTGAAAAAAAAAAAAAAAAAAAATCTATTATCCACCAATATTAAAACCTTATTAATTAGCTTCCTACTATCTTCCTTTTACTGTACTGTAAGCAAATTTTTCTTTAGAAATCTAAACTACTAGGAACCTTCAATCAAAATAATAATATGCAGTTATGACTTACAATTAAATGATAGGTTTAAATTGAATCTTAGAAATTTCCCTATTTATAATGTAAGAAGGACACTTTGTTCATATCACCTTGTCTTTGATTATAGTAAATGTGGGTACCGATTAAAGAAATATTGAGAGATAAAATGAGTCCATCTTCTTTAAAACTAGAAGATCAAGTATTATTTATAAAATTAATTTTTTATGTGAAAAAAATCATGAATTCGAGAATTATTTTTCTGAAAAATAAAAGATCATAATATGATCAAGTCAGAATGAACTGTGGTTTCATAATAACGCATCTGTAGGTTCTATTAATGGTGGCTAGATGGCAGCAGAGAAGCCGGCTTCTAAAAAAAAAAGAGAAAAAAAAAATAGACTCCAGTTACTGTTGCAGACTAGATCAGTGTTCAGTGTTAGGAGGTACATTCCAAGGGTAGTTCCATCCAGCTTCATCTCTTTTATCTTCCAGTTTTTACTTTGGTGAGACAATATGAAATATGTGAACATTCTTTGTTGTATTTTTTTTAATGCCTTTATTTAATTATATTAAATTTAATAATATGATTTCTTCTAATCTGATATTTTTGTGTTATGATTGTGTTATAATTTTGTAAATGAGTAATTACATTCATCAATTTTTATAGTTTTTCACATTTTCATTATAATGATTTATTCCGCTTTTATGATTATATTTGTTTATATTGTATATTATTATCGGACCGAACTATTCTTAGTGTTTTACTTATCGACGGGCCAATGGGCATTTTCTCTTCATGTATTTTTCATATATATTATCTGACAGCTAATTTACTTGATGTATTAACTAATAAAGTTGTAAATCTCAATAAATAATAAATAAAAACTTTTCGACGGTGTTGCGCATAAATCTGCCGAGTATGTTTTTCACAATTTGTTAGATGTATCAGTATTTTTATCATATTTGTGTTCATTACCATTTGGATTTGTCCACTATTGTACTTATTAAATCCAAAACATCATATTTTAAAGATTGTGAAATTTTTAGGACTTGTCACATTCTTGTCGGACATTGTTTAAGATAGATCACTTTCATTCCATACATTCCGATGAAGATTATTGTTTCATCGATTCCAACCAGTAAAAAATCCAAAATTTATTTCCTGATGTCGAAGCCACTTGAAGGAAATAGAACTTATGAAACAGGAACGATCAATTGCTTTTATAACTTGTAAAAACGATAACGATCTCATAATTCTACATAAATTAATTGATTTTATCTGAGTATTCGTATGATTAATTCTCATAAATGTCTTTCGCAGGTTTTTTCGTGTACATTAAGAAATATTTACACGTGCATTTTTTTCACTCTAGAGGTTGATGTTGGTTGTTTGTAGGGTAAAACTCGCTTATTAAAATCTCTATGGGTTGTTGGGTGATTAAGAAGTATACTATCATGGATATCTGATGTGAACTTCTCATCAAGAGTACTTAGAATCTGTATATATATTGAATTAATGAAAATAATAAGTGTTTCTTATTATTTAAGGCTCATTGGCATGCCAACAGTTCATCTCAACAATATTCATATATCCCTTAGCCACAAATGCCGATTCACAGCCCTCAATCCCGTACTTTCCGTTGGGATATCTATCCTCATGGTCCTCAGAACTAATCACACTTGAAATTCAATTCTTGAAGGAAACCTAGAACTATTCTCATGTCATCCATAAGCACATAGCATAGTTTTACTTTTTTTTAATTTATAAAAAGAATTACATATTTTTCAGTGGATATTATAAATAAATTTTAAATTTTTAAATGCCTCCACTGTGGGCAATTCTTTACCTGGTTGCCACAGGTTTGGGTCTGTCGAAAGTACTCTCAGAGAAGAGGGGAGGAAGGTTAACACCTGCTGTCATGTGTCACTGCGATCTTCGGTGCTCTTTCTTCAACTCTTAGAGATCTAAACCAGCACGCGAGTTTTATCATTTAATTACGCGAGTAAATTTGATTTAATTTCTACTTTCACTTACCTATGTGTGGAATATATAGTAAGGAGAAGTATTGAGATCGTGAAAAATTTCGAATTTCAACGGAAATACACGTTTTAGGACCCCCTTAGTCCAATTGACCAAATCCCGCTAAAAGGTCTGTATGTGTGGTTAGTCCAGCGCGAAAACGAAAAGTCCTATGAATCTGAAGTTTCATTTTTAAGACAACTATACGCCCGAGAAGTTACTACAACTTTTTTATCAAAATCAGCTAACTAAAAGAGCCACTTTATATCATGCATTTTGCACCTATTTACGATTTTCTCAAAAACAGCTCTAACGATTTTGATTAAACTCGCTATTTCGATGTAAAATTAAACAGGCTTTAATGTCATGAAGGTTTCATTGTGATTGAAATAGTCTGACGGGGCTTAAAAGGCGATATTTCATAATATCTTCCTCCAAAGTACCTTTAATTTTGTAATTTTTATAAAATTGACCATATCATCTGATTAGCATTGCTACAAAACAGGTTAATATACAAGTTGAACGAATTCGATATCAAATAATTTATAAAAAACAAACAATTTAAATTACATCGTTGTAATTGAATAATACACACACACACACGTTATATATTATATTTATATATATATATATATATATATATTATATATATATATATATATATATATATATGATTCTAATGTTTAAAAAATATTATGTAATTTTTGTCGATTTCTTACTTTTTAGGCGACTGTCAATATATGATTATAAAAGTGTTAAATGAAAAGTATATTGTTTACAATAATAAATATTTGACACTATTTTTTAGTTTAAAGTACATGATATATATATATATATATATATATATATATATATATATATATATATATATATATATATATAATATTATTTTCATGATTATTTGAATTATTATTTTTATTAATAAAGCTTTTAATAAAAATAGAAATCGGACTTTGTTTTTATTTATCTCTTTATTCTTCAATGCTAATAATTTTATGATCAGTTGCAATTTTTTATAGTTTATTTTACACTAACCAATCAAAATAAAAACTTTAATATTAATATGACAAACTAAAACTTTTTGTTCCATTCTATGTTTGTCTGTATCTAATGCAAAGATATATTGATGTTCTTACAGAATGGCATTATAAAAGATAAACAGTAGGGTTTCCTAATTCAAAACAAATGAGGACTTCGAGATTATAAACATGGAAACAATTCATCTATTTTTAAAAAAAGAAAAGTATCTACCATGTTAAGCACGTATGATTTTAACCGGCTTTATTTTTATTCTAGAAATATAATTTAACAGAAAATTCTAATTAAAGATTTATGACATTGTTGAATAAGAAAATCATGTTAACATTAACAGTCGAGTCTGATTTTGAGAAGCCTTTTTTCCAATAATCCAAGTTCTGTTGAAGATTTCTTTTATACTCCATCCACACAACAGAACTATATGGTAATATTACACTTTAACACTTACAATAAATCAAATATCGCGTGATCTTTTTCAATGACTATTGATCCAGTTAAGTAATAATTCGAAAATATCAATGTGTTATTGCGCAAAGTTGAAATTTAAAATATTTTTAAAGTGAAGAATGAGAGACTAAATAACTGTTTAGTTGTTTTATATTTAATCTCTTCCCCCCCATATTTAGGGGATTTTTGACCAAAAAAAGAAAAATCATCTATATAATAATAGGTTAATAAAATAAATTTGGAGAGTAAGAGAAGCGTGTGGGAATCGTTAAAGCGGTAAAACCAGCACCCCAATAAATTGGAGGTTGCATTTAGACCTCTAGATAAATTGGGCTCCCTTGCCAATTTTCCAAGTCTGATCGTCTCATCTAAACAGCCCTTAAAGGAGATAACTGCAAACATATTTCTTTTTAATGCAATGTTTTGTTTTTGAACTTAAGAACAGTAATATACATGTATAATATACCGTTGGAATGCTAAAGATTTCAGAAAAAATATTATCTTATATATATATATATATATATATATATATATATATATATATATATATATAATATAATATATACAAGTTTATATTGTTCTCAGTTTTCAGTAAATGAATAAATAATTTTATTAATGCGACGTTTCGAGAATTTATTGTCCTCATAATAATGCAATTTTGGACAAAATAGTGTCTTAAATAGACATGTGTAGACCACAAACACACACACATATATATATATATATATATATTAAATATATAATTATATATATATGTACTATTGTAAAAGTTTACAGAGACCAACTGATTGTCGTAGATAGTAATATAATAGATTATTTTATAAAACACATGTTTCTTTTAAAATCCAATGTAAATAATTCTTTAACAAATTATTTTCATTTCTAAATTTGTTTAAAAATTCGTGAATTGATATAAATAAGGTAGGTAAGTGAAAGTCCTGTGTTGCGCACACCTAATATTGAAAATTATTATTCAAGACAATTTTTTTTTTTTTTTTTTAATTCTTAACATAAAACTACAATTAAATCAATACTTATTACATACTTTACCCTCGATTCATATTTCAGAATTTAAGTAGATTGCGGTAAGGATGAGTCTTGAGAAACTAATTCTTCGTAAAATTTTAAAGAGTGCTAATTATGTTTGTCGAACAATGTACTCACGCCCAATATAAAAATAGAAGATGGTACTTACACAATAGGTAGCGTGCGGACCGGGAGGGCTCTGACCTAAATTTTAAAATGGGAGGGGGAAGGTAATGGGTGCCCAATACAAACATTCCAATTTACTAATGTTAGGCGTTCGACCCCGTCTGGCGGAATAACGTTCACTTTATTCTGATATCTTATTGGGTATTAAGGCTTTTTTCCGTTTTGCCTTGATACCAGAAATGCGATTTAAAAATATAAGTTTTTGAATATTTTCTGAGAGGCATTTTCATTGTCTTTAAATTATATTCTAGTCAAAATAGTCACTATTCATGGACGTATGCTACTAATTTAATCTTTGATTGATATTTTTTTATCAATTTATTTTTTGTATATTGATAAAGTTATGAAAATAATTCAGGTTTATCGTTCATGACTCAATTACTTGGTATAGTTAATTGATTTAAGTAGCCCTTGTTAACGTATTTCGCATTATATATTTTTTTTTAATTACTTTTATATTGATTCAATCATTAGCCAATGCCACATTGAGAAGAGAAATTGAGAAGAGTATGAAGGTCGATATTTACAACGTGGTTCCGCTATGAAAAGAAAGTCAACGTCCACAGGCAGTCGCTGAGATGTTTTGTCCAAAATCATGTCAATGTCAAAATCATACGAGGCGTTCTTTTCTCTTTTGTTATCAACGATATAGTGGTCTTAGAAATAGTTATATTAATTAAAATAAACCTTGCAGTAGGCGTTTTAATTTGTATGTATAATTTAGACAACGACCCGTTATAATCGATCGAGAAAATAAAATTATGTTCAAGGACGTACAATACAAAAACTGAATATAAAAATCATCCGCCTCTCTCCCTGAGCTACTTGGACCTTTTTTTTTTTTTTTTTTTTTTTTTTTGTACACCAAAGCACTGATTCCTTGGTTCTCTGTACTAGAGGAAATTCATCCGTGTGGCAGTCATTGTAAGAAAAATTGTAAAATAGTTTGAAATATTTACTGTTTTGCCAACGTTTCGATCCCCATTGTGGGTCATCTTCAAGGCTAACTCACCAAATACCGATAAACCTGTTAATTCTTCGTCAGTGGTATGCAGAGAATGTTGCTAGTGCCGAGACACTTGCCACCGATCTGCAAGAATTACAGGGTGGACAAATTGCTGCAATTTATTATCATTATTATTATTTTAACATTTATTCGTTGTATTGACTGTATCAAGGTCTGAACTTTCGTTTATCTTTTTTTATTCCAAACAAGAAATTTGACATGATGAAATTTCTTTGAAATGAGGAAATTTGTGGACTGCTGAAACAGGTGATCTCTTGGCCTGTGGCCTGCGTAGTCGTCGAGGTGGGCTGTAAGGATTCGTAGGGCATTATAATGTTTCGGTTAGTTGATTGGTGTTGTATGTTAGTCTTTGGTGGAAGTTATTGTATTGCTCTGTATCAGTGGCTGAAATCCTTGGTATGTTCAAGTCATTATGCACATTATGACTTAATTTGTCACGTATAACGGTGCGTTCACTATTTTACGCAGCACTTTCGACACAAACGATTGAATTCTTTGGATGTTAGATGATATGTACGTCCAGGTTGGTTTTAACAAAAATTTATAAAGAGTTAGTTTGTTGGTTAATGATAATTTAGAACGTCTGTCAAGTTACCTAGATAAAAAACCGTATTGTCTGTGAAGTTCTTTACGTTTTAGCCGAATATGAGTTTTACAGATCAGTATTTTGTCCAAGTAAATACCTAAATATCGAATTTTCATCTGATGTAGGAATTTGAATGTTATTAAAATAAATAGGAGGAAAGGTTTGTGAATACTACATTTCAAAGTGAATACTACATGAACACTCTTGGACTCATTCATCTTTATTTTCCACCTTGTAGCCCAATCAGAAATTTCGTTGAGGTGGTTTTGGTGGGAGATAGCCGCTTGAAAAGGATCCTTATCTGAGCAAAGGACAGCTGTATCATCTGCTAACGTAGTCAACTTTCTTAAAAAAACAAAAAAACAGTAATCATAAATTGCTAGAATTCGTCCACCCTCTAAGTCATGCAGATCGGTGGTAATTGCCCCGGCACTAGCAACATTCCCTGCACACCACTGCCGAAGAATCAACAGGTTTATCGGCCTTTGATGCGTTAGTGCGCAACATAATATTGTTCAATTAGTTTTTTTTATTTCTTTAGGAACGATGCTGACGTATTAGGGGCGCTGCACACTGGGCAAAATCACCAATTTAGGTAGACAGAAGTCAGATCAAAATATTGGAATTTTCCTGTGCTTCACCTTTTTATTTTTAGTTGGCAAGACCCTTAATACTAATATTCGCCGCCGTTTACAAATAAATAATAAATGAGTGAATCATTCCTGTTCGCACAAGTGCCTAATAACCAACAGTGGGATTATTTATTCGATGTCCATTTGTTGTATTCAAGGTGTGTTTAGCGCAAAGTCCTTTTACTTTTATTTAACAATGGACATTGCTGAGACAGGTAAGACATTATATTTCCAAACTCGATATTTAAAATACATTGCTATCTACCTGTAGCAATTTGTAAATGTTTGCTCCTATCCAATAAATAAAAACTATATAACCCCCAAGGATTTGTTTTATCAATCCTTCTAGTCTTTAAATTTTTTGCGATTTTTTTGCGTTTCGGGGGATACATCATTTTTGTCTGACACAAAACTCCGAATTTATGGTTTTACAAGAGAGAAATTCCCAATTTGGGTCTGCTGCTTAACTTAGCTGAGTTGCTATGAGTACACAGCATGTATTATTTGAAAAGTTTCCTAAATGATATAAAATACATCTATTAGCAGGTTTCAGCTACTCCGAGCCATGATTAGATTTTGTGTATTATTTTTCCCGTGTTGTGGGACTTCAAATTTAAAATGTAGGGAAGTTTTAGATTTTAGCAAATAAATTTGATGTTTGACCACTGTGCGCTCGCCAATAGTGTCGAAAAATTAACTATTTTTTATATTTTTTTCTTATAATTTTTTTCATATTTGTTTCCGTAACCTGGGACCCCAAAGGTTAATTAAATATGACAAGTTTCAGAATTTTGTCCACCTAAATCGGTAATATTTTCTACTGTGCGTTGTCTTATTGGAGAACCTTGGCATTGATCTATCTATTTTTGTGCCGAAACTCATCAATTTAGGTAGCAGCCATCTTTCATATTTTTTTATGTCCAACTGGGAAATGCAAACAACATCGAATCGATAAAGAACTTACGGTAGAAAAAAAGAGATAAAGTCATCCTAAATCTTACTTTAGCTATAATATGGATATACAACAGTAATCATTAAATAAATCGAAATTCTGTTAAAATAATAAAATAATTTTTCATTTGCAGTATTCACTGCATTTATTCAAGGACCATTACATGATAGATAGATAAGTGTTTTATTGTAAATTAAAGATACATAAAACTTAAAGTTACACTTTAACATTAACCATTATAACCAAGATATGCTGGTGTTTCAAGCCGGATGGGCTTTTCTCTCTCTATTTGTCAGCAATTGTTAGAATACTAAGTTATAATTTAACAAATAAGAAAAATAATAGAGGGAATATTAACAAAAAAAAAAAAAAAAAACTCTCAAAAGAGAGTTCACAAAAGCTTTACTTGTTGTTCTAAGCCCTTATTATCTTTCCATATTCTTATTACCATATCTAGAACTTTTATTTTGTCAAAATCATCCACTCTTTATAAAAAAGAATCCCTGTTGATGACGTAAATGAAGTTTTCATTTTAATTTACTAGATTTTAAAACATCCTTAAGCTTCTACCGCCGGAAAATAATTAATTTTACGTTCCATTGAAAATCATTTAGTCTCTTCCCGAATTGTTGTTCAAAAGAGTGTAAATTTATTCTAATAACTATTCCATAAAATAAAAATACTTTTATATGCTTCTCCATTCATTCATACTTAGTTAGTTATACTTGACAATTAGCAACCCTTTAACCATTTTCAAGCCTTTTTAATTTTATTTAGAAGGATTGGCTATGATAAACTTGACATTCATTAATTTTTTTTTTAATTATTAGTAATCTTATCCCAAACACAATATATTTGTTTAGATTACAATAAATTTGACTATCTCTCTCAACCATGTCTGTAAATTTACTCAGCTTTGAGATTTTTTGTAATATTATCAACACCCCACTTTTATAATCAATACTCGGAATGGTAGAGGAAATTTATTATTTGGGTCGATAACAGCTTTCCACAATCAGCATTTTTTGCCGATAACAGCAAGGCGGAATATGATAATTCAATCTTTATACTATAAATCGTTAGTTAGAATGTTTCTGTCAAAATGACTATTCTTTCTTACTAGTTAATAAAAAAAATAGGACACATACCATCCAGTGTAATTGATCAACCTTCTATCAAAAGATTAAATTAAATTAATTCAAAACTATAATATTTTTTCTCCAAACTAGTTAGCAAAAAAAAAACAGCGTAATAATTTTAAAACAAATTTTCTTATTTTTTTTATGAATCCGTAATTGTTTTCCATTACTAACTTTACTCAATGAATCGGCTTGATTTTGGTTGAAAACTTAAAATATTTTCGAATCCAAAATATTGTGAAATGTTAAGGCTTCGTATTGAATTTCTTTCGCATATTTATCTCATCATGTTTTTATTAATAGCTATTTATTTATTCGCTTGCCTACAAGTAATTGAAAATTTATTACGATAGATATCAATCATGATAACAATTTAGCTTATAAAAAGGGATAATACATGGTAATAAATTATGAATGATATCTATATTGATAAAAAAGACTAAAATAAAATAAATTGAGTTATTTATTGATACATATTATAAGATACATAGACTAATAGTAAATAGTTAAGCTGCATGAGTGGGTTTTGAGATATTAGCTGACTAAGGTTTTCGACACTGAATCTTTTCTATGCTACCCAAGTCCTCCTTCCAGCATCTCATTATCCCAACCAGTTATTCCTAAACCAGTACTTAAAATTACAGCAAAGAGGGTCAGGCTATTTCCATTTGGGTTAACACAAAGACACCTTCTTGCCTTTTTTATGGAAAAACATTATTTCTAAGAGCTCAACAGAACAGTTTATTAACCTTTTACGAAATACTTATTAAAACCCGCTTAACTTGGGGTGAATATCTGATAACTCGGAAGCTATTTTCCTGGGACATATAAGATGTCTTTTGAAAGATTCTCATAGTCTACAATGTTACGAAAAACACACACACACACAAAAAACAAAAACAGTTCAACAGTTATGGCAACATTAACTTGCCGATTAGGCCAGCAAGTTACTGTTGCCAATTAGCTTCGTTTAATTAGATCTTCTATTTACTGGGCTCCTCCAATGCCTTCATCCTCCTGGCTGGTCTTCTTTCGATGTTAAAATGAGCTGGGCCCACAGCCAATTTCCAACCATAACAAACTCTTTGAAGAACGGGTAGTTGTTTTCCGTCATCAGAGAGGACATAGAGTCCGGGTTTCCTCAGCAGTTTGGTCCGTTCAGCTTCAGAGGGAGTGCAAGTTAACAAAACATCTTCGGCTGACTCCAGGACACCACAGCAAGCATATAGGGGCTTGGTATTATTTTAAGGGACCTAATGTTCAATGATAGTAGTCCGACAAAGACGCTCCCAAGTTTCTAATAGATATACCGAGTTGAAGTGGCTCCAGCTTTCTTCCCGTCGGCAATACCTCCTTCGTATCTGTATTTTCCGATCTTTCAAAATAAAAAGACCTTATATTTTTCATATGCTTACATATTTCTTTGTCCATTCAGTAAACACGAGATACCAACCCATAAACCTTTCCAAAAAATAGTTTGTTATTCGTACTATCCTATTTTGGAATTTATTGTCTATATCCATTCGTAAAGCCTTATCATTAACCACGTTTAAACATCAATTTTTTCTCTATCTTCTAAACTACCAATTTTCCCACATATGTAATGTTTAAAGCTATTGGCGATAACTATTCGTCATTACAAAATCCGTCTGTTATATTGTTGTACTGAAGACTGAAGAAATATAAGACCAGACAATTATCATTTGTATTGTACTTTTTAGTTATTCTTAGGGCACTACTCGTCCAAGAATAAAATTCATTTTCATTTAATTTCATTGCTATGTCAATGGACGCATTAACCTTTTTTATTGTACTTTCATCCCAGTTCAATTGGTGAGAATAGTCGTGTGAAGTGATTAAATCATAATATGATATTTAGTATATAGAATTTTAAGATTCTGCTTATATTACTAAGTAAGACGTGAAATTAATGTGGATAAGGAGTTGTTCGAATTTATTCAATTTCCCACAGATTTAAATATTAGTAATCATATGCAGAATTAATTTCTAAATATGGGGATAAAACATAAGCATAAGGAAGAAAAAATACCTCCCTTAATAAATACTTTTATTATTATGTTATTTTGAATGATATTATCAATAGGTTGTATGAAATAATATACTACAAATTATTTGAACTGAAAGCTTAAATCATTGTTTCTGCGCTATATTTCCTGATATGAAAAGTTTAGGGCTTATCATTTAAAACAGAGGGACCATCTTTTTGATTATTTCTAATGCATTTGGAATTCCGAATGGTTACATTTTAATGGAAAGCATTCAAAAATATTTTACGGATCTCAATTCGTTGTAAAATTTACCTAATAACTGAATAAAAAGGAGACTAGTATTATTCAGTTCAGCCCAGAGATGTTATAGATATGCCTGGAATTATTCATGCTTTATCACTGCGCACCATTTTTACCAAAAACATTTTAGGTTGTAGAATTTTTTCAAACGTTTTGTATAATTTATGATTTTTTACCGTTATGCATACCCTATTGTCTTTATTCGTCCGTAAATAATCCATAGTGACGTTAAAAGGTGGTCCCGAGCCTGTGCAATGTCAGGTACTCGTTAAAGATCCCTATCCTAATAAAACCTGGATAGGCAAAATTTAGGACTCCCACTGTAGCATCGTCCGATTAGCCATAGTAGCATAAAGTATCTAAATAAATAAACAAACAAATCCATAGTGACGTTAATATTGAACTTGTGATATACTTTTAACAACTATACACAAAATAGTAAATAGTTTTTAACGTTTGAAAAAAACAATGTCCTTGTTGTATATCATTGAAATTCTATTAATAACATAATGACAGTATTGTATTCAGTCAGTGTATATAAAACTAGAACTGCTCACCAATGCTAAAAGTAACCTCTTCCTCACCCTTCTCTCATTCACTCTCTCTCTCTCTTGTATAGGCTTGCTCATGCTTTATTACTGTTAGTCGAAGTTGGTCTTGAAATACCGTGAAAAGTTTGTATTCTCTGAGAACCTTTTGTTCTCATAACTGAAGTTTGTATCTAATCTTAGGTTAAAAAGATCTCGAAAAAAATAAAGGAAAAATAAAAGACAAGGAATTCTTTCCTTGTGCGCATCTACTCTCTACAAGCATGGATGTAACAATACAGATATGATTATTATATGTACTGGGTTTTACTAGGGATTTTCGAATAAAATATTTTTTCTAATTAACACATTAAATAGTTTGGCTGAAGAAGAAGGTATGAAAGTCTTCATCGGAGAGTCATTAAGGTCGAGCTGCGTGACCTGCAACCGATAAACCTAATGTAGGTGACAGGATCAAGGCCACTGGGATATATTTTCATTGTGAATAAAAAAAATGTGTTAAATATAACAGTGAGTGTAAAATCAAACGAGCGAGGTTTGTGTTGATGAAAATTGAACTGCTAAGTCAGGCCTGAGTCAGCTAAGAAAAAACATTCCATCTGTTGCATTCCTAACTTCCAGCAGAGCCAAACAAACACAAGTATTGACCACGTTAAACCAACCATGTTCTTTAAGCTCGTTATATTTTTAGTCTTGGATGTAGTTTACTTACCATTCAAAAATTTTTCTTAAAAAAAAACAAAAATACAACTCAACCCAGAAATTTGGAATTTCGTTCAGTACATAGTTAGGATCAGTGCTCTTTCAAGTCCAACGGTTGTTCATGGAGGTAATTTGACCTTAATAACGCTCAGCCGCCATGTTTTTCTTCTCCACTTGGCCCATTTACCTAATGAGATAATTATAATTAGTAGATAACCGTCTATCGTCATAGGGAGAAAAAATACTTTCTAATTTCTCACGGTAATAATTTTTTAATGGCTAGTATTTAATATTAATTAATCATGTTCCATTTTAAATACTGCATTATTGAAAGTTGGAAATCTTTAGCATCTGCCAAGTCTATCGAAAGTGATATTTTCGTTAATAATTCACTATTTATTATATATATAGTTATCTATACATTACTTATCTACTACGTTGGATAGTCGGCCATGAGCAACCTAAGCATATAGAGAGAGAGCCTCTTTGGCTGCCTTATCTGCCATTTCATTTCCCATTATCCCCATATGGCCCGGTATCCAGACATAATGAATAATTTTTCCGTCTTCAGCCATTGATTTGGTCAATTCCAGGATTCTTAAAATTCCTGGATGACTGGAATACATATTGTCAAGAGCTTTTAGAGCGCTCAATGAATCTGAGGCTATGATGACATTTTCTATTGGGAGAGTTCTAGAATAATCTAAAGCCATTGCGATCGCATTCACTTCAGCAGTATAGACAGAGCAAAATTGATGAAGCTTTGACTTGTAGGTGCAATCTGACGCAACAAAAGCTGAACCAGTGGATGAGTCCGACTTTGAGCCATCTGTGAATATTAACTTGTGGCTAGGCAATGCGCTGATGATCTTCTCAAAGCGTTTTTTGAAATCTTTTGAATTGGAATTCTCTTTAGTAAAGTTTGTCAATTGAAGATATAGATGGGGTTTTTGAAATGTCCATGGTGGGGTCCTGTTTTCTATTGAATTTATATTAATTAATTTTAACTGGGTAATGGCGGATAACATTCTTTCTGCTAGTGGCAAGGTTGGTTTAGCCTTTGGTTGAAATTTTGTGGAGTATTTAGGTTTAAAGATGTATCTGTGGGTAGGATGGGTAGATTGTGTGAATAGTTTGGTGATGTAGTTGATGGCCAGTTTATCGCGTCGGTAAGATAATGGTGGTAAGCCAGATTCTGCGCAAAGACTTTGTGAAGGGCTGGTCCTGAAAGCGCCAGTAGCAATGCGTATGCCTGCATGGTGTACTACATCTAGTTTATTCAAAATGTCCTTTCTTGCCGAGCCAAAAACAAAACTGCCATACTCCATCTTTGTACATATTACTGACAGGTATATCTTGAGTAAGGTGTTGCGATCTGCACCCCAACTTGTTCCACTCAAGACTTTTAAAATATTTAGTTTTTCTAAACATTTTTCTTTTAAAGATTTTATATGATTCTCCCAATTCAGGCGTCTATCAAATTCCAATCCTAAAAATCGACAGGTATTTACGTAGGGTAGTGGAACATTGTTAAGCATGAGATGTGGTAGGTCGGGGATATTTTTTCTTCTGCTAAAATATAAAACATTTTGTTTTATTTGCCGAAAAAGTTAGTCCTGAATTTTGAGACCACACCACACCATTAACATTAACCACACCATTAACACCATCAGAACTAGCGCGCCTTCTAATTGAAAACGTTTTTAAAAAATGGGATGAAACATGGAAAAACAGCTATCCAAGCAAGCTGAAAGCGATTAAGAGTGAGCCAAAGTCTTGGAAAACCTCAAATCGCATCAACCGCAGAGAGGAGGTGGTCCTGGCCCGCAGACTTCGTAGGCAAAGCTTGCACGTCATCCCTGATGAAGGCCCACATTGTAGGCCGAAACGTCGGCACATAATAAAAATAACTCTTATTTTTAATTGTGTGGTTTTAATTTATGACCGCACCCCCAACCATCTTCCTCATCTAATTTCTCTACGGTCAACAAAACTCCATCATTATGATACATATTTATCTTTTGCTAATGCTGTTACATTTTTTCTTACTAGTGATTATTCTTATAGTTAATTGTTTTTTTCAACTATTTGTTGTTATTTGTTTTTTAGTAAAACAATTGTTCATTATTTGACCTTAAATTAGTTTCTAAAAATGAGTGTCTGGCACTGATGACCGAGATGTTTTGTGCCAATAAAATATAACAACCAACCAACTAAGCATATAGATACTTTATTAAAATTAATTAAGCATTTTAATTATGCATTAACAACGTTTTTAATAAATATGACCCATAAATTAAAAGGTAAATTGCATTCAAATATTTAAATTGTACCTTTGCATTAAACATATATTACTTCAAATCAATTTAAGCAAAAATTGAATGTTGACTTCATTTATTTATTTAAATAAACAATATAATATAATGAAAAAACACAGAAAAATAATTGGAAAAGAAAAACGCTTGATTAATTTAAAAAAATAACATAACTGAAACTTCCTCAAGTTTAGAAAATAGATACTTTAAATTTATCTTTTGCTTTATATAATTCAAATAAATAAATCGCTAATTTTGTTTATACTAGCAATAGTTAAGAAACTAACCAGGCTTGTATCACATTTTACTAAAATTTGACTAAATTCTCTGCAAAAGTTTAATACTTTACATTGAGTTATATTTGTATTAATGGAACTATTAATATACGCTTAATCAATTGCTTCGTTTGATTTATCTTCGGGGTCCCTAGGTATGTCTCCATCTCGGAATTTTTTAGCGAGTTGAGGTGGCTTTACCCTTCTAATTGTCGCGAGTATTTTCTGGCATCATTCCTTAACCAAGTTATCCAATTTCGCCGTTCATCGTATATTTTCGACCTCATAATATTCAAATCTTCTGTCCATTCCCGTTATACCCGCTCTAGGCCTTCAGATTTATACACTACGGCCCACCGTTCTGCACGATTCGACAGATCGTTCCTTATCCGATCCTCAACCTTATGGAATTTTCTTTCTCTTTCTATCCGTCACTCCAAATCTCTTCCTACCTTCAAATCCCGCTTATTTATTCATCTCCTGACCAAACAGTCATAACAGGATTGTAAATAATGCTCTATTTCATTTTATTTTCTACTTATTAGCGTGTCTATTTACTATTAGTTTATGTGAACTTGTTTATATTCCCTTAGGACTCTGAAGACCATTTATACAATTTTATTAATTTCATTCTAAAGGGACTTGTACCAGGACAATAAAGAATTTATTTAATACTTATAATTTTAAATATTTACCAGTAGAAAAACTGCTGTGCGTGACAGAATAATTAATGTACTCTGGTATCGATTGTCTTCATACACAACCATATTTCAATAAACCAGATATCACTACCTTGGTTTATTTTTTATCCTATTTTCTACAAGTATCAATTTTCAACATGAGGCTTAGTTTTATTTAGTATTACCGCTGAATGATTTTAAAACTAAAAATGAGTTTAAATGTTCTTGTTGAGTTCATTTGCTGCTAACGATACTACAATACTAGTATACTAATACAGCTTCCTCACAAATAGTCCACTTATTTCCAATTTAGTCCATTACATTATTAGTCTTAAGGGGTTGAGCTTTGGAGATCGACGAAATCATGGAATTCCACGCCTAGTTATTATTTTATAAATTTTCCCAGAGAATTCGAAACGATCTCTTTTATTTTCACTAATCGAATTAACCATGAATACTTCAATATCCCATTTACTGAGAATTTAACCCGAAATCTAAATCTCTTAATAAAAATTCTACCACCTTTAGTTCTAAATAAACTTTTCTCCCTTCGAATCCCGAAACCAGGCTAGGTATCATAAAAATCAAACGTTATTCAGATTCAATTAACGAGACAACTTCTTGCTTTCACTTACCTATATATGAAATATATAGTAAGGAAAAGTATTGCGATCGTGAAAATTTTCGGATTCCAGTTTTCGACGGAAATGCACATTTCAATGTCCCCTGAATCCAAATAACCAAGTCCCGAAAAAAGTTCTGTGTGTGTGTGTGTGTGTGTGTGATAAGTCTCGCGCAAAATCGAAAAAGCGTACGAAACTAAAATTTCATATTTAAGACATCAATACGCCCAAGATAATACTTTTCCAACGTTTTCATCAAAATCGGCTATCCAGAAGGGCCACTTTATATCATGCATTTTGTACCTAATTACGAACAGCCATAACGATTTTGATTTAACTCTCTATATTGATGTAAAATTGAATGGGCTTTAATGTCACATAGGTTTTTTTCTAATTAAAATAGTTTGACAGGGGCAGAGCTTAAAAGCCGATATTTTAAATTCCTTTCTCCAAACTACCTTTAATTTTGTAAAAGTCCTATTTTGTGTGGAAAAGTCTAGCGCAAGAACGAAAAAGCGTACGAAACTAAAATTTCATATTTAAGACAGTTATAAGCCCGTGATGTTACAGCAACTTTGTCATTGAAATCGGCTATCCAGAAGGGCCACTTTATACTATGAATTTTTCACCTTTTTACGATTTTCTCAAAAACAGCTTAAACGATTTTGATTAAACTCTCTATATTGATGTAAAATAGAATGGGCTTTAATGTCACATAGGTTTTATTCTAATTGAAATAGTTTGACAGGGCTTAAAGCCGATATTTTAAATTTTCTTTCTCCAAACTACCTTTAATTTTGTACATTCTAAAAGATTAACCATATCATCTTAATGAAACTGATGAAGGACGACTAAGTATACATGTTGGACTAATTTGATGACCAACGAAAGGATAAAGAGCAAAAATATTTTTTTTTTTTTTTTTTATAATAAGAATAGTAATATAGACGTATAATATACCGTTTGAAAGAGTCAGATTTTAGAAAAAATATCATCTGATGCACAAGTTGTAAAAGGTAATATAATGTGACAAATAGGGAATAAACGTATTAATGATTAACAATTTAATATATTTAACCATATGTTTCCATTAACCATATCATTTGATTAGCATTGCTAAAAAACAGGTAAATATATAATTTGGATGAATTCGATACCCAACTAAACGAGAAAACTGTAAAAATATTTTTTTAATGCAATTGTTTGTTTTTGAACTTCAGAACAGTAATATACAAGTATAATAGACCGTTGGAATGCTAAAGATTTTAGAAAAAAATATTATTTTTTACATACTATTGTAAAAGTTAACAGAAAGGGATGAAAAGCCGATAAAACAAACTGATTGTCGTTGATAATAATATAATAGATTATTTAATAAAACACATGTTTCTATTATAATCCAATTAAAAAAATTCGTTGACAATTTATTTTCGTTTATAAATTTGTTTAAAAATTCTTGAATTGATATAAATAATGGAGGTAAGTGAAAGTCATGTGTTGCGCGCTCCAGATTTTTTCAAATGGAAGTATAGTTGATAGTTTATGTTTATAATTCCCTCTCCGTGTTTTTACTTTCACTTACCTATACGTGAAATTTATAACTAAGGAAAATAATTGGGATCTTGAAAATTTGTGATTTTGAGTTTTTAACGACAATACACATTTTAGGGTCGATATGACCAAGTCATAAAAGTATTTGTGCCTGTAAGTGTTTCTGTGTGTATGTGGTAAGTACTGATCTAAAAGAATAGTCGTGCGAAACTGAAATTACATATTTAAGATAGGTATAGGCCTGGCATGTTGCAACTTTTTAACTAAAAGTACCACTACATACAACGATTCTACATCTGTTTATGTTTTTCTCAAAAACGTCCCTCAACGATTTTAACTAAAATCGCTTTAGTTATGTAAAGTTAAATAGGCTTTATTATCATGCAGGTTTTACTCTCATTGACATTGTCTAACAGCGTTTAAATGCTTTTTCTTTTTTTTTTTTCTTCCTCTAATGTTCATTGCGTTTCGAAATAATTGACTATTTCCCCTTGTTAGCATTCATTAGAAAAGGATAAATACGCGGCATGAATTTGAGAATCAACTAAAGCAGAAAATAGGGTTTATATATGCCAATTTTACTATTCTAATTCATGTCAGATTTTCAAACCCAACAGATGGCCTTAGAATTTTTTAATATATCGTTGGAAAGTGCAAGATTTAAAAAAAAAAATATGTTACAAATAAAACCGTATAACCGTAAACTTATTAGGAGTAACAAAACCTATACATTAGAGTTCTTGTATATGTGGCGGTAACGCATGTGATAGCCTAAGCAATTATAACCTTCACCTGTTTTGGTGACAGATAAAAATCTGGTGCGCGCAACACACGAATTTCACTTACCTCTCTTGTTAAAATCAATTAAAGAATTTTTAAACGAAAATAGGAACAAATTAAATAAATTTTTAGAGATGAAAAAAGGCCGACGGATTAATTAAATTGATTTACGGTAGAAACGTGTGTTTTATTAAATATTGGTTTATTATTTTCAATAAGACTAAAAAAAGTTAACCCCGCTCAAAATTTGAGAGCTAACGTTAGATGTATAGAATCCGAATATCGAATAAAAAAAGATCTTTTTCTTCTAATTAATAAATAAATATAAATAGCTATATAAACAGTTATGCAATAATATTGTTATTTGGAAATAATAAATCATTGTGTAATAATTTGCAGCGTTTTTATATTTTTATATACAACATTCATGTTAGTTTTATCATCTTTTCAACCCTATCCATTAACTTTTACAATTATGTGTATAAAACATTTTTATTTTTTTAGATGAGGAAGATGGTTGGGGGTGCCGTCATAAATTAAAAACACACATTTAAAATAAGTGTTATTTTAATTATGTGCCGACGTTTCGGCCTACAATGTGGGCTTTCATCAGGGCTAAAAGAAACAAGATAACAACCAATGTAATTATAGACTTAATAATGCGTTAGGTATATAATAATAATATGACAGTAATAAATTATGGTAACTTAAATAATATTAAATGTAAAATGATAATAAGATGACAATTATAAACTATCGAAATAAGGAGACAGTTATAAAGTATGGAAATAAACAAAATTAAGATGATAGTTATAAAGTATGGAAATAAACATAATTGAGATGATAATATTGTAATGAGAATATATAAAGAGAGACTAAGTAAATGAAAAAAATGATAAAGGAAAAATATGTGAACAATTAAAATTTTAAATATTAACAATTTTGAGTTGATATATGACGGTAATATATTAAAAACATAGTTAAGAGTATAGGTAATATATAAAATTTTTTTAAAATCTTTAGCTGTGCAACATATAGTATATTATACGTCTACATTAAAGCTCTTATGTACAAAAACACAACAATTACCTAAATTAATATTTTTGCTCTTTTCTATTTTATTTGGTTTTCAAATTTGTTTAACTTATATACTTATCCGTGTTTTACCAATGCTAACATGATGATATGGTAAATGTTTTCAAATATATAAAATTATAGATACTTTAGAGAAAGATTATTTAAAATATCGGCATTTAACCCCTGCCGAACTATTTAAAACAAAATGAAACCTATATGATATAAGTAAGTGATTGTAGAATGCTGTTTTTGTGTTGCTAAGAAAATGTTAATATTCTATTGTGATAGAATAAAGAATAAACCATTTATTTATGTGTTGATTGCACCACATATTTAATAATTTCTGGTTTTGGATTTTTCCCAGACGATCTAGAAACTATAATGCATGTCTTTGAAAACTTTTAATGCTAATTTTATACAACATTTAAAATCACACTATTTATTCCGGGTTGTGTGATACATCTGGCAGATTTTTTAAATAATCATCTTGAAAAATTAGTTATATTGAACAGATCTAAACCAAATATTGATCACGTAAACCAGGGCTGAGTAACACATTAGAACTATCGATAATAAGCCCAATCATTTTTATTTGATAATTTTACATTTAAATGTTAACCCATAAGTTATTATAGAAACCTTAAGAAAATATTCCAAGATACTTTGTTAAATAGATAAAAGAAAACTGATTAACTTCAAGGTCTATGATTAAAATAGTTTCCTAACTTTGAGCGCTTGTATTAATATTTTGTCATCTTTGAATTTATCGATTCTTTTAATATTTATGTAATCTTCACCAAGAAATATTTATTTATATTTAGTCTAAATAATAAAAAAAAAGTTTTGATTTATTTATATATTTTTTTAGGCAACTGCTGTCTTATTGAATTTGTGTTTACTTTATTATATCGTGATTCAAAAAAAAAAAAAAATAATATTGCATTTCACATGTCTAGCATTATTTACTATCTGGACTTAACGATAATCAATGTTTATATCTATAAAGATAGCATATTATTTTGAAGAAGTTGGTATTTATCTGAGTCATAATTTATCTTATATACAAAATTCTTTTTATGATTATTCGATCAAGTCTTATTATTTAAACTAATAAATAAACGGACTCAATCTTCATCAAGGAGTATTTACAGAGTATGTGGAGGGACATATTACGTTTATAGTTTTCCAAATTCATTATCCTCATTTATGGATATATGGATTAAAAAATATTGTTAATCCTATTATGGCCGCCTAATCCTGCCTAAAAAAAAAATTATGGATTGCTTATCTAAAAATAAGCCAAGCTTACCTATATCTAACGTTTGATTCACTTCTAGCTCTAATAAAACTTGAGGAAAAACTTTTAAATTTATTTATGAGGATGTTATTAAATTTTTTGAAACCAATTTAAATTAGTTGCTTTTTTATATTTGTATGTGGTAAATCTAGGTCGGGAACGATGTGTAGTATATAATTCAAATTTCATATTTTAGAATCGTATATGCCTGAGATCTTACAGCAACTTTTTCATCAAAATCGGTAAACCAGAAGAGCCATTTTATACCATTCTTTTTGCACCTTTTTACTGCTTTCTCAAAAACTACTAAAAAAAATTTGATTAAACTTGCTAAATCGGTGTTAAATATAGTGGATTTTAAATGTTACATCGATATAGATATAATAGATTTCGTTCTGATTGAAATAGTTTGACTGGGCTTAAATACCGAATATTTAAATTATATTTCTCTAATGTACCTTTAATTTTTTACTTTCACTTACCTATGTATGAAATACATAGTAAGGTAATGTATTGAGATCGTGAAAATGTTTGAATCCCATTTTTCGACGGAAATACACTTTTTTAGGTTCTCCTAAGTCCATCATGACCATGTCCCGCAAAACAGGTCTGTGTGTGATAGGTCTAGTGCGAAAACGAAAAGTCGTACGAAACTGTAATTTCATATTTAAAACAACTATACGCCTGAGATGTTACAGCAACTTTTTCATCAAAATCGGCTAACAAGAGGAACCATTTTATACTATGCATTTTGCACCTTTCTACAATTTTCTCAAAAAAAAAAAAAAAGCTCAAACGATTTTTTTGAGCTCACTATATCGATGTGAAATTTAATGGGCTTTAATACCATGTTGGTTTCATTTTGATTAAAATAGTCTGACAGGGCTTAAATGCCGATCTTTTAAATTTCTTCCTCTGAGGTACTTTCAATTTTGTACATTCAAACAGATTAACCGTATCATCTTAATGACATTGGTGAAGGACGGCTAAATATAAAAGTTGGACGAATTTGATGACCAACTAATAGAAAAAGAGCAGAACTATATTTTTATGTATTTTTTTTTTTTAAAGAACAATTAATCTGGATATAAGACAATAATACAGTTGGAAAGAGACAGATTTAAGAACAAATACTGTCTGATATCAAGAAGACAAGGCGATGAAAAAAAATTGTAGAAATCATCTTATCTGGTCAAGCCACAACTTATAAGAGATGTGTATTCCCTGATAACTCTGTTATTATTGCTGATAAAGATAAAATGTAAGGTGTTCTGGAATCAGGAAATTTTATTTGTTTCTTCCAATTAATAAATAAATAGATACAAATTTTTTGCTTTTATTGCTATTTGATAGAGAATTAAATTTTGGACCAAATGAAAAAAGAATCATTGAAATTGGTTAACAACTAGCTTAGATGTGTGCGTTTTAAAATCAGTTGTAGTGGTATGATATGATACTTTGAATTAGTGCTTTTCATATTAATTAATTGGCTATCAACAGCCATATGGACAGTTATACCCTAATATTGTTATTTGGAAATAATAAACCATGGTGTAATACTTTGCAGCGTTTTTTTAAATCAACTTAAAATATTCAAATTGAAGTATATTTAATAGTTTATAAATTGATTTTAACTGTCGAGGTAAATGAAAGTCGTGTGTTTCCCGCACCAGATTTTTTAGATTCCATATTTTTTTATTAGCATGGATTAAAAACCGATAAATATACTAGTTGAATATTTATGGATTCTGTGTTGAAAAATTAAGGAAATGAGGGGCCTAACAAAGTATGGTTCCGTGGGCCTTCTCACAGGTTTTTGACCCCTGCCCATGTCGAAATCGACCTGAATTACATATTGTTTATCATATAAATCGCTTTGGAACTAGTGAAGACCCGATCCAACAGTCATAAATGACGTTTCCTGAGTTTGATATTTTATTTTTATTTTTTTATGGACCTCGCTAGTAAATTCTTTCTCTCAGCACATATTTCAGTATCAACTGTAACGACTGAAAAGTTGTATTTTCTTCTTCTATTTTTATAATTGTTTAGAATCATTTATTTTTCATGTTTAAAGCATTTTACTTTTACAAAATTATTTATTCATTTAAAATTTCTTATTTACATCTCTTTCTATTTCTCATCAACGTTTTGGGGTCTTGTCCCTATTTTCAAGACTAAAAATATTTTATACAAAATTAAATAAGTGAAATATATTATTTCAACATTCATTTTGTTATATATACTTATGAATTTAAATTGTCACATATTATAATAATCAGATATTTCACAATTATTTATGATTTACCTGTTATATTTTTTTTCTCCATTCCTATTGGCTCACTGTTTTATTTTTAATTTTTCAAATTTATACCTGGTGTGTTCTGCTACCATTCTAATCCAATCCCTATGGCCTATATTTCTTTATATTGTGATGTTATTTTTTTTTTTTTATTTGTTTTTACTTACAAACTGTTGTTTTATAAATTTACATTATTAATGATATCTGTATGATGTATTCCTAGCGTTTTTGTATCTCTTTTATAATTGATGGTTCTATTGTTATTTTTGGTAATATATATAGTATCCAATATTTCTATATTTTAAAAGTTAAATTTGTGTTGCTTTTTTATACTATGGGATGATAAAGCTGTTGATTGATATTGATATTTTTATAATTCTTGTTGAGAAATTTTTGTTTTTAGCTTTTTTGATTTCTCACCTATAATATATATAACCTTAACCTCGCCTATAATCAGTTCACAGTTTTCGCAATCGATTGTGTATTGTTAAATATGTTATTAACTATGTTTTTCCATTTTTTTTTTTCAATTTTATCTTTCATTTTACTTAAATACCTTTCTAATTTATTATTGTTGTATAAACCAAATGAAATATTTGGATGATCATATTTTTTAAAGGACACCGAAGTATATTCATCCCGAGATTAGAAAACAATTCACGATAGAAGTAAAAAATAGGTTCGAAGTTTTGGAATCTTCAGACGAGGAGCACGAAGATGTAAACAAATTATGGGAAGGGATCAGGGATAATATTAAAGAGATCGGTAATTTATGTCTTGGGAAAATCGAAAATAAAAAGAACAAACCTTGGTTCGACAGGGATTGTCAAAATATGTGTGAAAAAAGAAAAACCGCTAAACTGAATTCCTTAAATAATCCTAGCGATAATAATGTGGCTTACTTTCGGTTAGTAAAAAATGAAACTTCAAAATTCTTAAAAAATAAGAAAAGAGAGTATCTTAAAGGCAAAATAATAGAAATAGAAAAACACAGCAGCCAAAATAACGTAAGAGAGATATACAAAGGTATAAACAAATCGCGTAAAAGATTTGAACCTCTATTGAATGGGGTTAAAGATGAGAATAACAATATAATTGCGGACCTGACTGAGATATTGAATACATTTAAACAACACTTTGACGGCATTCTAAATACGGAAAATAATAATTAATCTCCTCCCTTTGAATACCAGAGCGCTGAACGATGGATAGACGCACCGAGTAAAGTAGAAGTCGAAATGGCGATAGGAAAATTAAAACGTTATAAACTCTTTAATTCTATATAATTATATATAAATTCTATGAATATTATATTATACTCTAATTATATTATAATTCTATAATTCTATATAAATACTATATTCTATTAACTGCAGGAAATGATAATATCACGAGTGAATTAATCAAAGCGTGTGGAGAAGCGGGCGTTTCCAAATTACATGTTTTAGTTATAAAGATCTGGGAAAATGAAAAAATGCTCGAAGAATGGAAAGAATCAATACTTATTCCGATTCACAAAAAAGGACCGAGGACGGATTGTAACAACTATGGTGGGATCTCTCTTCTCCCAGTATGCTATAAAATATTCTCGTCAATACTAACTAGGCGAATCACGGAATACGCCGAGGAAATTATCGGAGACTACCAATGTGGTTTTAGGCGGAATCGCTCGACTATTGATCAAATATTTTCCTTACGTCAAATATTAGAGAAGAAGCTGAAATACAACGGTGTAGTCCATCAACTCTATATTGTTTTTAAAAAGGCTTATGATTCCATAGACTGTCAGAAGCTATATAACATCATGATTGAACAGGGAATACCTAGAAAGTTAGTAAACCTAGTAGAGATGTGTTTGTCGGAAACATTTCATAAAGTGCGATCGGGTTTGAAACAGGGTGACTCCCTTTCACATGTTTTGTTTAATATAGCTTTAGAATATGTCATAGAAAAGGTGATGTGTACCGAGAAAGGCTTAAATATGGGGTATGCCGATGATTTGGTACTGCTAGGTGAAGACACGGAAACAATACAACTAAATATGAGTGTGTTAATAAAAACCGGTGAACAAATAGGTCTCGAATTAAATACCGATAAGACGAAATATATGATTAGTAGCAGAAATAGTGGTGATCTTGATGATATTAATATTTCAGGGCATACTTTTGAACACGTAGAGAAATTCAAGTATTTAGGTTCAATGATAACAAGAAAAAATGAAATCCAGGAAGAAATAAAGTCCCGGTCAAAGTTGGGAAATGCGTGTTATTATTCAGTTGCTAAATTACTTTGCTCGCGGCTTCTGTCTAAAAACTTAAAGGTTAAAATTTATAAAACTATTATTCTTCCGACGGTTCTTTACCGATGTGAAACGTGGCCGCTTACTTTGAAGGATGAACAACGGCTTAAGGTTTTCGAAAATAAGGTACTGCGTGAAATATTTGGCCCGAAGAGAGATGAGGCTACTGCAGAGTTTAGAAGGTTGCACAACGCGGAATTGCGGAGTTTGTACCCTGTGAATATAATTTAGTTGATAGCATCGCGGCGACTCAAATGGGCGCGTAAGATTGTTGGGGTCAGTGAGGAACGGATTCCAAGAACGTTGGTATTCGCTGAACCGACTAGTAGGCGTCCGAAAGGTAGGCCGAAGCGTCGATGGGAGGATTGCATTAAGGCTGTTCTCGAGGGCTTGGGCTTGACCGGCGAACGTTGGACGAGTCTGTGCAGGCGAAGTTTGGTGGTATGGGCATCGAACCTTCCGGTTCGGTAAGCCTATTATTATTATTATTACTTTTTTTCTATCTGTTAATTTTGGGATGTATGTCATTATGTGATATTTTTTATTTATGTTGTTTGCATCTTGTTTTTTAGTTTTTATTTCTGAGCTATCATTATTCTTTTTCTCTCTATGATTATTGATTTGCCTTTTTTAATTTTTTGTCTTGATTAGTTTCTTTATTTTTTCATTTCATTAATTTTGTATTAATATTTGTATTAATCCTCTTTTTTATTATTGTATCATAATTTGCTAATCAATTTTGCTCGATAGAAAATTTCTTTAAATATGTTATAAACTTGTTTTTTGACATATTTTATGAACTGCTTATCGTACTCATTTATTATAGTTATTAAATTTTTCTAATATTTCTGTATGTTGATTTTTTACTTTCACTTACCTATATATGAAATATATATTGAGGGAAAGAATTGCGATCTTGAAAATTTTCGAATTCCAGTTTTCAACGGAAATACACGTTTTAGGGTCCCCTGAGTCTAAATAACCAAGTCCCACAAAAAGGTGTGTAGCAACTCCCGGGCGAAACCTATAAGTCCTAGGAAAATGAAATTTCATATTTAAGACTACTATACGTCCTGTAAAATCGAATGGGCTTTAATATCGTGTAGGTTTCATTCTGATTGAAATAGAATGCCAGGGCTTAAATGCCGATATTTTAAATTTTCTTGCTCTATAATACCTCCTTTAATTTTTATTTAAAAAAAAACAACGGAACATCATCTTATTAGCGTTGATAAATAACGAGTAAATATGTAAGTTAGGCGAATTTGATAAATAACTAAAGGAGAAAAGAGCAAACATTTTTTTTACTGCAATTTTGGTGTTTTTGAACACAAGAATAGTAATATAGATGTATAATATACCGTTGGATAGCTGAAGATTTTAGAAAAAATATATAATAATATATATAAATACTATCCAATACACGGAATTTTAAAGGTTAATGGAGAGTGATGAAAGCCGATAAAACTGACTGCCTGTTTTGATAAAAATATAATAGATGATTAAATAAAACACATGTTTCTATTGAAATTCAAAATAATTAATTCTTTAACAATTTATTTCTATCTTTAAATGCATTTATAAATTCTTAAATTGATATTAATAATGAAGGTAATTGGAAGTCGTGTGTTGGGCGCTCCAGATTCTTTCTATTGTATTATAAAAATGTGATCTATATGCTGCTTTATCATTGTTGGTTTATCAAGATACAGATACCGAAATGTCGATGAGAAATAGGAAGAGATGTAATTTTTTTTTTTTTTTTTTTTTTTAAATTAGGCTCTAGTAAATTTACAATATAAAATCTTATAACACAAGTGATTCATTTTCCATAAAGACTTCTGTAAAGTTGATTTATCTTATTCTTAATTTTAACATGATTTTCGATTAAAAAAAATAAATAAAATAAAAGAATTCACTATTAGCTAGCAGCACAAACAAACCCATTTTTCAATTATACAGCCCTGCTAGTGAACTTACGCTTATGTAAAAAGTAGATGACGTCAGTGAGTCGTAATATCCTGCACGATTTCCGTCCATGGTGGTGACTTTTCCTTCCCTTCTAGCTTCATAGTTGTTTTCCGTCAGTGTAATTTATTTTTACTCAATATCTATTAAGAACCTTTCATTTATCAACTTCAACTTGGAGTATAATCAGCAGAAGTCATCGTTGAAAGTGTTTAGTTATGAGTTTTCGGAGCTAAAGCCGCTATATTTTAAAAGATTACCAGCTAAGACTTATCCAGCGTAAATTATGCTTATGGTGAAGGATTATAAGATAAGAATTCAATGATTATTTTTTTCTGATTCTGAGTAATACTGTTATTTGAGATCTTTCCGCCACCTCTCCCACCATTTAAATATATATTTTTAAAAAATTAATATTTATGATTCAAATGGGGTTGTGATCATTCCGAAAGGTTCGGTGCCTCACTAGTTTCATGGAAGGTGAGAAAGAATAAAATGTTTTAATTTAATCTATTTACTATAAAGATATAATATATGGTATAGTGAAATTCACCGTTGGTTTTTTACTGAAGACTTTATTAAATAAGAAATACATTGTAAACGGTCTTTTTAATTATGAAAGTATACATTAGGGAAGAAAGAGTGGAAATTATCCATGCGATACTAAAATTAAAATCATTCAGAATTGGGAGTACCTTGTATTTAATAATACATTAACAAGCTTGGTAAACAATTATTTTTCAAATGTATAACTAACAAAAATTATCTTAGTAAGAAATATTGAAAATTACACAAAAAATATTAAAAACGGTATTTACATATACGAACTAAACATAAATTATTGTAAGATAAATTTGTTGTATTTTTTTTTTTTTATCAAATTGAGGAAGTTTTTTTATTTATTTTTTCTTTCATTTATATTATGTTTATGTTGTCATATCATTGGACTAAAACTAATAGAACGTAAGTAACCTAGAAGATCTTTTATCTAGGATACTTGACAGACGTTCTAATTTATCAACAACCAACAAACTAACTCTTTATTAAGTTTTGTTAGAACCAATCTGGACATACGGAATAGAGCTCAGGGCTCCGCCAAAGTATAAAAAGTCTTTAATATTCAATCGTTTCAGTCGAAAGTGCTGCGTATAACAGTTCTACGTGATAAATGACGTTATACATAATGACTTGAGTATACCAACGATTTCAACCAAACCCACTGCTACAGAACAATAAAATAATTTCCACCAAAGACAAACATACAACACTAACCCACAAACAGAAACATTAAAATGCCCTACGAATCCTTATAGACCTTATAGATCTATCCATCGGACGCTATTCCTTTCTTTTCTCCTAAACTACTGGTCGAGTTTTTTTAGATTTAGCACTGATCTAACTCGACCTTAAAATCAGCTGTTCGAGTACACTCAATGGCGGGCCATACGTTGAACTATACGAATAAACTAAATAGTATTTTTAATTTTGTTTGTTAATTCATTTAATGTCACTTTTATGCTACTGTGGCTAATCGGAATATGCTACAGTGGGAGTCCTAACTTTTGCCTATTTATTTTTAATAGGCAGGCCTAAAATTTGCCTATTTATTTTTAATAGGCAGGCCTAAAATTTGCCTATTTATTTTTAATAGACAGGCCTAACTTTTGCCTATTTATTTTTAATAGGCCTGTTTTATGAGGAAAGATATCTTTAAAGAGTTTCTGACATCGAACAGGCTCGGGAACACCATTTTTCTTTCCCTCCGGAGGACGGATAAGTATTTTTTAAGTAATCTAAAGTATTTTTAATAGTGTTAATATTCTCCACTTATGTACCCTCATTTTTTAAAGATTTGCTGTAATTCAATACAGCAATAGACTTTTTAAATATCAATAATTGGTTTGGCCTTGCTAATTATTATAAAATAGCATGTTAATATAGATATCGATATACCGATCGATATCGGTAGAGAATTTAATAATTAGTATTTACAGTAAACCTTGTATAATACCTATACTAAATACATTTTAAATAATTGCAATCCTAAGATGATAAAACATTGACCATTCTGAGAGTGAATAGTCAATGTAGGTTACAAAACTAAAAATTCCACCCCTTTTTCCGAGAGGTAAGTCAGTAAGAAGAACTAATTTGTGCCCACTCCTTCGTAAGTAAATCCAATCTGTTTTTATGATTATATGAAAGAAAAAAAAGTTGTAAAATCTGAAAAGTATCCGGATTTCTAATTTTTAAGTGTTTTAATGGGTTGGTTCCGTTTAAATATCTCTTCTCAAAAATGAATTGAGACTTCTGTTCACTGCTATCTTCCAAAGCTATTTGTACAGAAAGAATTACATTTACAGAATTCCTTCCTTTTCAGAAGTTTTAAATTACAGAATTCCGTGCTGAATTTGCGATAAATAAGATGTTTAGGATAATTTTACTGGAAAAAAAAGGAGCACTAGTGATTATTTAATGGATTTTATATTAGAGATTGTATGCAAAAGGAAGTTGTTGGTTTCTTGAAGGTCTTAACATATCAAACTGATATAGATTATGTAAATGAGCTATTTTTAGTAAAACGGTTGTTTTGAACATTTTTTGAGTAGGCGTTTTATACAGAATCTAGAAGTAGTTTCCGATTGAAGATATCGGGAGGAACATAGCTCCGACATTTAGGGGTACTTGCACTAATGTAAAGAAAATAGTAAGTGTCGAAATGTGGAGGTTGAAGAAAAAGTCAAGGCCCACACGAGCACTTCTTTAACACCGACTCAAGGTACTACTTAAAAACTTTTTTGTCTGTCAATAACAGATGGGATCTTTAACGGATTTTAAATTAGTATTGGAATGTTGAAATTCATGTTTCTTAAAATCTGATCATTACTGCATGTTTACAAACTTTAAAATTTTGTGCTTTATTTAGACCAAAACCATGTATAACTCATGCAGCCGATCTAGAAATAAAGAGATATAGAAAAAAAAAAAAAAAAAAAAAAAAAAAGTTAGACCTCTTATTTACTCGACACTCAGAAACTGACCCTGGCAAATACAGTTTTTGACCATTTGTAAATCAAAGCCAGTGTTTGGAACGCATTTTGTAGTCCATTTTACCGTACCACTGTTTAAGTTCAATACTTTCCAAAGCAAGAGAGGCTTCGCAACTTTCCGTCGAACTTAGCTCCGGTTGGTCTAGATCTGAATGGAGCCTTTGGACAGAATATCATTGCACGAGATCTCATCTACTGAGAATGCAATGTACATAGCTGGAGTGATGTGTGTGATTCTGAAAAACTGTGTGCTTAACCCGCATAGCTCCATAATAAAAAAAACAAAACACAAATAGCAATTCCATGAAAGTTATTTGACTCCAATAGCTAACACAATTTGTTTATTTTTTCTGTCAATTTGCTATGTAGGTTCCTATACAACATTAAAAACGAAAATACAGAAAAAAAAAGAAAGAAGTTTTATAGAATCACCTATAGTAGGGTGGCTAGCATAACAGCCTTCTATGCCAAAGGTCACAGGTTCAAAACCGCAGGTGGTCCTACTCGTAAAAGAACCCTATCCTGGATAGCCAAAATTTAGCACTCCTACTGTAGCATCGTCCGATTAGCCACAATAGCATAAAGTGACGTTAAATCAACATACAAGAAGTTTTTTTATGTACAAAGCTAAGAAAAATAAATTATAGGAGTTTGGGAGTACATAATCTATAAGTGAAAAAATAAATACATCTTACTCGACTTTTTTAGTTTTTCATTTTAATTAGTACATAATATGATACAGAATTTTTAATCAGTTATATAATCGTTAAAGAAAATATACAGGGCTTTATTTGTTTAATCTTTTATGATTATGGGCTTTTAAGAGTTTTTACTAACTAGTGCAAAAATTGTGGATATTACTTGTGACAAAGTTTTTGGGACTATGTTACATGCATTTTATGTTTTATGATGAAAGTTGGTTGATGGTGCGGTCATCAAGTCACACTAATTTGACAAACTTATTTTATTTGTGTGCCGACGTTTCGGCCTACATTGTGGACCTTTATTAGGGTCGAGAAAACAAGATGAACAATTAATGCAACTACACTCCTATACACAATATCATTTCTCTTTCGTGGCTATAATCAACGAAAAATCTGGTGCGCGCAACACACGACTTTCACTTACCTTCATAGTTGAAATCAATTTAAGGATTTTCAAATACTGTTAGAGATGAAAAAAGTAGAAGCATTAATTACTTCGAGTTTTAAAAGAACATATGTTTTATTAAATAATATATTATATTATCATCTATAACAATCAGTTAGTGTTGTTCCCTTTACATCACTTTCTATTACCTTATAGAACTTTGTGTATGATATAATATTTTTTCTAAAGTCTTTAGCCTTCCAACGATATATCATAAGTCTTTATTACTAATATTATGTCCAAAACAACTAAAAATTACATAAAAAAATATGCTCCTTTCTCCTTCAGTTAGATGTCTAATTTTCCTTTTGTTTTTCTGTCAAAGATAACAAGACGATATAGTTAATTTTATCGATTCAACAAAATTAATAATAGATTAAAGAAAGAAATTTTAAAATATCAGCATTTAAGCAAGCATTGTCAAACTATTTCAATCAGAATAAAACCTACATGAGGCAATTCAATTTCCCACCGATATAGTAAGTTTAGTCGAAATCGTAAAAAATGCGAAAGATGCATGGTATAAAGTAGCACTTCCCGTTAGCCAACTTTGGTAAAAAATGTTGCTGTAACATCATATAAGCTTTGAAAATATGGAATTTCAGTTTTATACAACTTATCAATTCACCACACACAAACATTTTTTATTTTTAGGTAAACAAGATTATATGGGTGATTTTTTTCGAATCTACAAAATTAAAGGTACTTCAGAAAAAGAAAATTAAAAATATCGAAATTTAAGCCCTGTCAGACCATTTCAATCAGAATGAGACTTATATGATATTAAAGCACAGAGAATTTCACATCGATAAAGCGAACGATTTTGATTAAACTCGCTTTCACTCTGCATATTTACTCATTGGGTTATGTAATGCAGCTGTAAATTATAATAAATGAATTTTAAAAAAAGTTTAGCTCCAGAAACGTTTAATTAATAATACACACACACACACACACACACAGATATCCAATTATTTTTAAATTGCAAAATATATCAAATTTTCCTTATGGGGATGGGATTCCTAGAAGTTATCTACAGTCTTATAGTAGTTCTGTGAATTTCATTGTAAGACCCCTCCTCTCCTATCCAAGGTCGGAATATGGACGGTTATATCCCACTGCCTCAACTCATGCGCATCCCTTCTCCATAACATTCAGTTTACAAAACAGGTGTGAGGTTGTTTATACCTCTAAGGTGTTAATACAACTTGGTTTATATTGCGGTAATTTATTTCTAAACTGTTTTTTTTTTTGTGGTTATTTTTACAACCACCTAGTCTGCAGAGGGTAATATTTAAGTATCAATTTTTGCTTTCACTTACCTATACATGAAATATATAGTAAGGGAAAGTATCGCGATCGTGAAAATTTTCGAATTACAGTTTTCGACGGAAATACACGTTTTAGGTTCCCTTGAATCCAAATAACCAAGTCCCGAAAAAAGGTCTGTGTGTGTGTGTGGTAAGTCTAACGCAAAAAAGATAAGGAAATTTTGTATTTATGACATCTATACGCCCAAGATAGTTACTGCAACTTTTTCATAAAAATCGGCTAACCAGAAGAGCCACTTTATATTACGCATTTTGCACCTTTTTACGATTTTCTCAAAAGCGGCTCAAATGATTTTGATTAAACTCTCTATATTGATCTAAAATTTAATAAGCTCTAATATCGTGTAGGTTTTATTCTGAGTGAAAAAGTCTGACAGGGCTTAAATGCCGATATTTTAAATTGTCTTCCTCTAAGGTACATTTAATTTCGTAGATTTAAAAAAAATAAGCATGTCGTCTTCATAGCATTGATAAATAACGGCTAAATTTTCAAGTTGAGCGAATTTTATAAACAACTAAAGGAAAATATTGCAAAAATATGAACATAATAATAGTAATATAAATGCATAATGTACCGTTAAGTAGCTAAAGATTTTAGAAAAAATATTATCTAATACACGCAATTGTGAATGTTAATGGAGGGTGATGAAAAGCCGGTAAAACTAAATGATTGTTGTAGATAAAAATATAATAGGTTATTTAAAAATACACTTGTTTCTATTGAAATGCAAATTAATTAATTATTTCACAATTTGTTTTTATCTCCAAATTAAAAATTCTTAAATTTATTTTAATAACAGAGGTAAGTGAAAGTCGTGAGTTGGCCGTACCAGATTTTTCAAATATTAATTAGTCCTAGAAAATCCGGTAGCTCCTTGGTACGCGATAAGAGTTTTCTAAACTAATATTTTTCCTATGAAAATTTATGTTATGCTAAAAAAAGGGAATGCAAGCTATGTCAGCTCCTGTGTTGACTTGAAACTGACATTGTAATCTGCTAATATTATGAATTCTCATCAGCTCTGGGTTGGATTGCTATGTTAAATCATAACAAGTCTAAGCTACATCTTTTGGTTTTCAAAATAACTGTTTGACTCTTGCTGATCTACTGAGTTCTTCCTTCTTCTACAAATAGAACGATGGCCCTAGACATTTGAAGCAGATACCATCCCCGTGGCACATGCATGGAAGTTTGGGGTGGTTCTCGCCCGAATCTGTAATCTGACTTTCCTATTTGTCACTGTAAATTTATGTCTTTAATATAAGTCTTGTTTTTTGTTCCACATATATGTCATTAAGTTATCTGTTTATAACCGAGAAAGTTCAGAGAAAAAATACAAACTTCATAACAAATAGATTTTATGGAAAAATTATCTCTAAGACAAACGGAAATCATCCATACAATTAAAACCATGTATTCAGAATATGGGATTACCTCTTATTAAAGAATATATTACCCTTAGCTTGGTAAGCAATTCCTTTCCAAATATATTATAATTAACAAAAAAAAAATATTGGAAATTATACCAAAAATAGTAAAGGACGGTATTCCCATAAAAAAACTAAACATTTATTACTGTAAGATATATTGTTGTATATTTTTTTAACTGGGGAAATATTTGTATTTTATTTGTTATAACACATTATCTTCTTATCCTACCTTAACCACACTATAAAAGGAGAGATGGCATCAATTTTTATTTTTTAAATTTAAATCATCCATACTTACGCTGATGACACATCTGTGTTATCCGTAAATAACGATCCTATTGCTGCATCCCAAATTGAATGCCATTGAAGGCTGATGTCAAAACTGGAGAATTAAAATAAATCCCATCAAATAACCTTGAAGCAGATACCATCCCCGTGGCACATGCATGGAAGTTTGGGGTGGTTCTCGCCCGAATCTGTAATCTGACTTTCCTATTTGTCACTGTAAATTTATGTCTTTAATATAAGTCTTGTTTTTTGTTCCACATATATGTCATTAAGTTATCTGTTTATAACCGAGAAAGTTCAGAGAAAAAATACAAACTTCATAACAAATAGATTTTATGGAAAAATTATCTATAAGACAAACGGAAATCATCCATACAATCAAAACCATGTATTCAGAATATGGAATTACCTCTTATTAAAGAATATATTACCCTTAGCTTGGTAAGCAATTCCTTTCCAAATATATTATAATTAACAAAAAAAAAATATTGGAAATTATACCAAAAATAGTAAAGGACGGTATTCCCATAAAAAAACTAAACATTTATTACTGTAAGATATATTGTTGTATATTTTTTTTAACTGGGGAAATATTTGTATTTTATTTGTTATAACACATTATCTTCTTATCCTACCTTAACCACACTATAAAAGGAGAGATGGCATCAATTTTTATTTTTTAAATTTAAATCATCCATACTTACGCTGATGACACATCTGTGTTATCCGTAAATAACGATCCTATTGCTGCATCCCAAATTGAATGCCATTGAAGGATGATGTCAAAACTGGAGAATTAAAATAAATCCCATCAAATAACCTTTACTCCACGTCGTAAACCTATGACTTTTTGCCCTACTGTTTCCTTTAATAACACCCCACTCTTTCCTGTAGAACAAATACGATACCTAGTACTTCAGCTTTACTAACTGGGTAGCCTCTTCACAAGACTATTTCATGCCATATTTGTCATTCTATCCCTTTTACTTGTATATATAGCTGCAAAAATCAATAAAAATATATTTAAAAAAATCATCCACAACTATATGCAAAACATTTATTAACACTGATTAAAATAATTAATTGTGGGGCAGAGCAAAATATGACTAGAAAAATACCATCCCGTATCATAATTTAGTTACATTTCTTTTAAAACCATTCTTCGTTATCAAATATTAAATGATGATGGGATCTTTTACTATTGAACCAATTAACTAAAAGCAAATATATGAAAACGAAAATAGGGGAGGGGGGATACCAACCAGTCTTCCGGGAAATTCCTATCCTGAATAACGTTGGTGTATTCTTGAAAGTCGTAGCACGAACCAGAGATCAGGATGGCGGTAGTTGTATTTTATATATACATGTTAATATCCATATACATATCAAGCATACGTCAAAACTATCATATTAAGGTCTCAGGAGTTTACCTAATCGCTGACTAAACAAACACGGAGAGGGTATATTTTTTTTTGTTGGTTCTACTTCCCAAAATGTTGAACACGTTTCACGTTCCAAAGGACGGATAAAAAAAATAAATAATAATAATATATGCTGAAACTGCTTAATTTTATAGATCATGGAAAGATCGTGCGACGTGGTTTTTAAAAACAAAGTTTTTTTTAATAAAAACTGCTGACCAGTTAAGAGAACATGACATCTGACAGCTTAGTAAGTTACTTCCTTCATAACATGAATTTCCTAACCCACGTTATTTTTCTTTTTTTTTAGCTTTATTATTTTAATTTATAATTGGTTAGTTTCATTTGATATAATTACAACTAATTGTATTATTTTCAATAAATAATAACAATAAATAAAGAAGAAATAAATCCATAATCCTTTATTTTCAACAGGCCGAAAACCATGACAGTGGTAAACTACTCCTCACTCGTCTTTGGGACGCTAGTATTCAATTATTCTTTCAATAAAGAGTTTTATAGCGGAGTTTCATGTTTTTACAGCGTAATTGACTACTGTTCTTTAATGAGCATCATAAAATGAGAACTAAGTGGAAAGACTTAGAAGTCGATTTTAATTATGGAGAAGAGGAAAAACAAATTCAATTTCATGCTGAGATGAGGAAATGGGCAAATGCAAAGTGATACCCGCAAATGGAAGGAAACAACAAGATAGCGGTCTTTCTTGGAATTGATTCCCGACTCTGAATTCTTGTTTCATAAGGGGAGGAGGGTATATCTACGCACTTCTATTGCAATAAAAAAAAAAGATTATTACTCAATTATAGTATATTTTATGATATTTGGACAGTGTTGCATAGAAATGATAATAAATATCTAGTTTCAAAACAAAAAAGAATCTTAAAATTGGCCAAAGTAGTCATGCCTCGAGGGTTTGGGGTAACTATCGAAAAATTATAGATATCGTTTATTATTTTTCTAAATATATTTTTTTAGGTAGCCCTGTTAATAACCGAATCTCAAAATAACTAACCCCTGTTAAACATTAATTATTCCATTCCTCTCATTACAAACCTTGGCACACAAAATACTTGTTTATATATCAATCCATATATAGTACATTATGTCTACATAATATATTACCTCTGGAATTCCTACAGATCTCTTAGTAGTTGGAGATATTATTTCAGCGAAGAAACTCTCCCGACCTTGTGGTTTTCCTGTAGGAATGAAGTCGATTAACTCTAATGATTTCGGTTATTGTACAGGCAGGTTTTCCTGCTCACAACCTTTTTTTTAATGTTATTATTTGCAATTTCTCATTATCTATGAACTTGAAATTTGATTATTGTTTGTCCTTCCAGGGAATTCCACATAATTTTTGTGTGCATTATGAGGTGCATCCGTCTCACTAACGGATATTGCAGTATTTCTTCATTTACGTCACATTTTTACCTTTTACTTCTTTCTTGTCAATTTTGTTTGTTTCTTCGAACTATACAATACATTCGAAATTCAAACGATCCCGAATTCGTTCGGAGAAGAGGTGGAAAACATAATTATAAAATGTAAAATTATTTATTTTTTAAATTCAACGTGATGATAATAATTATTGCTGCATGGCCAGTCAACTATTAAAGTATAAGTATCTTAATGGGAGAAAATAGAATAATTTATTAGTAGAAAGAAAATAGGTCATAAGTCATTTGGATGTAGTGAGGTCTTAGAGAGCCGCCTACCAGAACTCACGTCACAGATGCCCTCCATTTCTTGGGAATTTTAAAAGGTTAAAGAACATGAAAAATTAGTTAATTTTAGTCTATTTATAAAGGAAATGAATTAGACTTATGTTGAGAAACACACTACAACACTTTTCAAAATATAAAGTTGTAATATTCTAACAGCTTCAGAAATTATTTATTGATTGATGAAAGTATAAACATAACTATTTGATTCAAAACAGACTGTATTATACTGTAATTAATATACTGTTCCGACACTTTTACCAACTAATTTCCGTTTACAAAACACAGTTCAAAATAATGGATCTTTCGACACTAGTGTAAAAATAAAAGACAAAGATATCCGGAATTTGCTGTGATCTGCATCTACTGTAGGAAAATTATGTTAATTAGAGCATCCGCCTAATGGTAAAATAAATTATTACTTGTAAACACACGAAGATCGGTAGGTCGAAAGGAATGTTTGTCTGTTCCTGGACTGGTGCCAAAATGCGGACTAGTGTGTTGGATCAAAATAAAGCGTACACAAAACCGTTTCTCGGTTTTCGATTCATAGCATAATATAATTGCTTCCTTATGACAGTCCCATAGACGGGTTTTAACTTCGAAGGAAGTTATTTGCTGCGAACAACACAGAGATTCCACATTTGGAACTCAAGTTCTTCAAGTTGACCTAGGATTAATAAGACAAATGGAGTGGACCTTCTTTTTAGTAAAAACCAATAAAGGTATTTTAGGAGCTGATTTCCTACACAATTTTGGTTAACTAATTGACTTAAAAAACAAAAAACTTATTGATAACAGTACCAAGCTCACTGTTACAGGTGAAGTAGTTTCAGTTGACAATTGGAATCATTAAGTTCATTCAAAGCCACTTGTAAATTCTCACACTTTTTAACTAAATTTCCTGACTTGACCAAACCATTTCCATTAAAGGTAAATAAGAATCATGATGTGAAGCACCACATTGTCACTAGTGATGGACCTTCTGTTTTCAGCAAGCCAAGAAGATTAGATCCAGAGAAGCTACAAGCTGCGAGCCAAGAATTTCAAAGCATGCTCAACAATTGAATCAATTCGACCTTCCAGTTCACAATGGGCAAGCCCTCTTCATATGGTAACAAAGAAAACTGGCCAATGGCGAGTATGTGGAGACTACAGAAGATTGAATGACAGGAAACTCCCCGATAGGTATCCCATTCCAAGGATAGATGATGTGAGTCAGATTCTCTTAAATAAAACAATTTTCTCAAAGTTTGACTCTGTCAAGCATACTATCAAATACCAATTAATGAGGAGGATAAACAAAAAACAGCCCTTATTACACCTTTTGGATTGTATGAATTTAATGTTATGCCATTCGGACAGCTAAATGCGCCTAGTACATTCCAACGGTTTATTAATGAAGTTTTAAGAGGTATGGATCTCTGTTTTCCATATTTAGATGATATACTAATTGCCTCTGCAAATGCTGAAGAACATAAACTTCACTTGTCACAAATATTTCAAAGGCTCAACCGTTACGGTCTCCGGATTAACATCAATATATCAGAACTTGGTGTGGAAAATATAACTTTTCTTGGTTATCTTATTTCTGCAAATGGTACAAAACCTGACCCTGACAGAGTGAGTGCCATTGTCAATCATAAGTTACCAATAACTATAAAACACTTAAGGTCTTACATAGGAATGCTGAACTTCTATCGCAGGCATCTACATCATGCTGCTGGTAACTTAGCAAGTCTTACTAATTTTCTTAAGGGTGCTAAGAAAAATGATAAAACTAAGACTGTATGGATACCAGAAACTATTGAAGACTGAGCAAATCAAACAAGCCTTAAGTAATGCAGCTCTATTAACATACCCAAATACTGATTGTGAACTCACACTGTTTGTTGATGCCTCTGACTTGGCAGCTGGAGCTACTTTGCAACAATGGGAAAACAATTCATGGAAACCTATTGGATTTTTCTCAAAAAAGTTTTTTGAAACACAGTGTAAATACTCTACATATGATCGAGATTTAACAGCTATTTATATATCAATCAAGTACTTCAAATATTTGTTAGAGGGAAGGTCATTTGTGGTATACACAGATCATAAGCCTTTGACTTATGCATTCAAACAAAAAAATGACAAAGCATCCCCTCGCCAACTTCGACAATTGCAATATATTTCACAGTTCACAACAACATTAGTTCATGTTTCAGGAAAAAACAATTTGGTTGCAGATTACATGTCTCGGTTAGAAGAATGTTCTGCAATTGATTTCACCCAAATAGCAGAAGCACAAATACATGATCAAGAATTACAACAACTGCGTACTTCTGCAAATACTGGATTGATTTTCAAATCCTACCCTCTTGAAAATGGAAGCCAATTATGGTGTGATGTTTCAACAAAGGAAATTAGACCATATATTCCAAAAGATTTCCGTTATAATATATTCAAACATTATCATAATATGTCACACCCTAGAATCAAAGCTACAGTTAAGCTGATATGTTCTAAGACAGTTTGGACCAACATGAAAAATAATTTGCGCTCATGGACGAAAGTCTGTATTGCCTGCCAAAAAAGTAAAGTTTCAAGACATGTGAAGACACCACTTAAGGAATACCTGATTGCAGATGAAAGATTTGCTACTGTTCATATAGATCTAATTGGACCCCTGCCACCGTCTGAAGAATACACCCATTGCTTGACGTGTATTGACAGATTTACTGGATGGACTGAAGTTATTCCCTTGAAAGAAACATCAGCCGAAAATGTTGCACAGAAATTTAAATGTGAATTATTTAAATCATTAACATCAATCTGTGGAACAAAACTAAAACATACAACTGCTTATCACCCTCAGCCAAATGGAAAGATCGAGCGTTTTCACCGAGTGTTAAAATCAGCCATCAAAGCTCATGGAAAACAACACTGGACACAAGTAATTCCAACTATTCTTTTAGGCCTAAGAACTTGTCTAAATGAAGGTGCTTCAGCTACCATAGCAGAGATGGTTTACGGAATACCTTTGAGGCTTCCAGGTGACTTCTTTGAGACTCCCAGGCCCACTTCGGATGTACCAACATTCATCAGCATGCTGCGCCAGCAAATGGACTTTCTGTGCCTAAGACCAGTGGAACACAAAAACAGGACTACTAGCTTTATCCATAAAGACTTATTAAATGCCACACATGTCTTTGTCAGAGTGGATCGGGTTAATGCAAGTTTAGAAAAGCCTTATGAAGGCCCGTTTCTTGTCATTCGACGAGCAGAGAAGTACTACTCATTAAATATCAAGGGTAAAGAAGTAAATGTGTCACTTGACCGTTTGAAGCCAGCTCATCTGTTGTGTGATGACAGTGAATCGGAACTGGGGGGAATCTATTGGACCAACTGCTGATCAACCAGAGGATCCTGGGCAGCCTAAAGCAACTTTGAAGAAGACGCGTTCCGGAAGATCAGTGCGTTTTCCCTTGCGATTTCTAACGTAACACAGTTACTGGGGGGAGAGTGATGTGGCGGCACCACCCCAAAATGATTGTTTTACAATTTCGTGATAAAATGTATAATGTCAAGTAAAGTTATTTAATAATAAATATAAATGTAATAATAATATTTGTTAAATGTTTTGAAAATAAATATAATGTTGGTGGCATTGGTTGTTTGGATGGGACCAACAGAGGGCGCCAATAATATCACTTGTGTGTAAAAGTGCGGCCATTATGGTATATTGCATTAAATCTTCAATAAATGCTATTAATGTGTTATTGTGTTTAATTAATGAGTGAACCCGCTACAAGAATAAGGAAATATGCATAATTTAGTAATTAACAATATAAAGACGTTAGTTATCGGTAATGTATCAGGAAGGTTATCCTGATACAACATTACCGATAAGTGACTATTACCAACTTATCTAATGTTATATTCTTCCAAAAAGTACTATATCTCTTTTAATTCTTTCCAAAAAGTACTATATCCATTTTATATTGTTTAAAAGACATGGGAAAAGTGCAATAATTTGGAAAAATAAGTTCCTAGACTCATTTAAAAATAACTCTTAGACTCCTTTAGACAGCGTCTCAGAGGCAACCCTGATGAAGGCCCACATTGTAGGCTGAAACGTTGGCACATAATTAAAATAGCACTAATTTTAAAGGTGTGTTTCTAATTTATGACCACACCCCCAACCATCTTCCTCATCTAATTTCTCAACAGTCAACAAAACTCCATCATTAGGAAAAATAAGTTGGCAACACACTTATAAATCAACTTTGGATTTTAGTAAAAAAAGAATCAAGTAAATTGGTCCATCAATAAATAAATGACAGATTTTTGTGTTTCCTGCAAAATTGTCTAAAGTGGATATAGTATCTTTTGAAAATCAAGGTCTAAATTATGTTCTTTTGTTGGAAGTTTCATATTTGCATTATCCTGCTTTAAAATCTATAAAATCATAACAGAAATACCTTTTTCTGCCAACATATCTATTTTAGCTTGACAGTTTTATTTATGGTAGAACTAATGGACTGAAAAGAGTCCAGTCTATTGAGATATGTATGGAGCTTATCATTAAGTAAAAAGAAAAATTTTGGTACACAGTTTTAAGAAAATCAAAACAGACTAGTATCCTTGGAATGGATGTGCACTCATTTTTAAAGATATTCTCATTGTTTTGTTATTTATATGGATATCTAAAATTCTAGAATTACTTTGTGCAGAAACCTGTAGTTTAAAATGTCACTAATTTACTAATTTCTACCTTTGGGTAAATCAAGGTGTGAATTTGCTATTAAAAAAAATATTATAGTTTTTTTAAAAACATAAAAATCAATACATTAACACCTATATATAATAATAATAACAATAGCTTTATTTCGTCCTTAATAGAGCTATAAGTCTCCCCCTTGAGAGGTACAAGTCTGGTATTAGAATTAAAATTAAAATTTTAACAAAATTTTCTCTTCTTAGTTCATGCTTCTATTTACAATATTTACATTTTTGAACTTAAATATACACACAATAAAAAATTTCTTGCCTTGTTCAAACTAGAATTTATAACCATGTATTTAATGATAGGTTTTTGTCACATTATGGGTTGTAGTGGTACAGGTTTTTTTATTTTTTTTTTTTGTCACATTATTCCACATTTGCCTATTTCTGGCCACTGTAGCTCAACAATTTCCCCACTACTTGCACTCTTCATCCCTCCAAACTTGTCAGTGGTCTTCCTCGTCATCTCTTTCGTTCCTTTGGAATCCACTCGGTAGAAATTCTAGACCATCTTCTGGGATCCAGCCTAGCCACATGACCTGCCCACCCCCATTTCAATATATGTGATTCCTTTGGTAAACTTTTGAGGATAACCCTTTTTTTATTTTTTCGTTGCTGATACGATTTTTTCCTTTTAATATTAAGTATGCTTCTAGAAATTGGGGCTGTGTCCTTGAAATTTTCTCGATGTCTTTGCTGGTCATAGACCAGATTTGCGAGCCATACAAAATAACGGGTAAACTCAGGTTTTCAGGACTCTAGCCTTCAATGTTGGAGGTAACTGACTTTTTTTAAACTCCAGTATTTTTTCCGTCCCATATTTATTCTTCTATTTATTTCTTCTTTCTTGCTTTTTAATGAGATAGATTGACCTAAATAGATGTTATGGTCAACAAAGCTGGTGACCTGATTTTTAATTTTTACTTCCCTTTCCTCTGAGTTTGTCATGATATTTGTTTTATCAGTATTGATGACCAATCCCACGGTCTCGCACTGTATCAAGAGTTCCTCAACCATATCTTCAATTTCTGATATTGAATTGGCAAATATAACTATATCATCTGCGAATCTCAGGTTTGATAAATAGTTCCCATTCATATGTATGCCTTTTCTTTCCCATTCCAACTTCTTGAAGATATCATTGAGTAGACAATTAAACAATATTGGAGATAGTGGGCATCCCTGTTTAACTCCTCTTGAAATTTTAATTGTTTTATTGTTTACTTCCGCAGCTATGAAGCCCTCACTCCTTTTGTATATATTTTTTAATATATTTTGGTATATATTATTGATTCCCTGCTTTTCTAATGCTATCCATAATTACTCATGAAAAACTGAGTCAAAGGCTTTCCTGAAATCTATGAAGGCTAGGTAAAGTGGGATATTATATTCTTTGTTTTTTTCAAGAATTTGATTTATTGTATGTAGATATTCTATTGTGGAGGATTTGAATTGAAGCCAGCTTATTCGTACAGGTGGTTTTCATAAATAGTTGATATAATTCTGTTTTTAATAATTGTTGCAAATACTTTATATACTGCGGAGGAGAGTGTTATTGGTCTATAGTTATCGATGTTTTGGGATCACCTTTTTTGTACAATAAAATAATTTTTACTTATACACCACTGTTGTGGTACACTGCCTTCCAAAAGTAGTCTATCGAATAAATTCTTCAGTGGTTTGATGAGACAGTCCTTTCCTACTATAAACTTATCGTTAGTAATTCTGTCTGGGCCAGATGCTTTGCCTTGCTTTAATTTACTTAACACCTTTTCTATCCCCCCTTCTAGGATACTGACCTCAAACTGATTCATTTCCTGATGCACTGGCTTATAGCAGTAGGTTGTGGGGTTATGGTAATACAGTGATTCATAGTATTTTTTTATTGATATTTTTATTTATTCCTGGTTTGTGGTTACTTTTCCTCTATCTACCTTTATATACCTAATGATTAATTATTTCCTATAATAAAATATTTATTTGCAAAATTTTCTGACTTTTTCAATGTTTTGAGGATACGTAACTTTATGCTTTTACTTTGCATCACATAAACATCAAGGAGAGTATTATGTGAATAGCATTTCTTCAACTTTCATGATTATTTGATTACATTTAGAAGAACTGATGATATGTTATTTGTTTCAGGTATTTTATAAAAAATAAAAATGGTGAGTATTCCCAGACTTAAACAGTCATTTTGTGGATGTACTCTTGAAACGAGCTCCTTGATAATAGCATGGCTGGGTGTAGTAAGTATTAAAATATTATTGAATCCTCTATACCTAATTTTTACTGTAACCTGTTGATTTAACTTTTTTCTTTCATTACAGCTAGGAGTAGCCTTCCAGTTACTTCTTGGAGCTTGTTTGTTTGGAGTTTTTTATGATCATATTCGTGATGAATTGACAAAACAGCATATTGAAGATGACAAAAAAGATGCTATGTGTAAGATCTATTATTTAATTTATCTAGGCTTTGTTCATTTGATGTTATGTGTTGAACGAATAGAACTTTTTGATTTGCTGCATCTTGCTAATTTAGCATTTATCTTAATACTAGTAAGGGTATTTACCGTGTAAAGTGATCATTGCCATATCTAAAATAATAAGACTTCTCATCAATCAAATCTCTCATTTGAAGGGGGCTATTTTTCTAGAATGTTATGCACAAAGATTCATATTTAGTTTATTTACAGATTCACTTATCTTACGGGTTAAAAATACTTTATCTGAATATATATATATATAAATGATTTTTACAGTATAGTCTATCCATATTACAGTTACCTCTTTATTGTCATTGGAGTAGTCTGAGTTAGGGCATAAAACCCCAAAAAAGGAAAATTTAAATTTAGAATTTTAATCATGTGACTCATCTATTAGCTCCTATTTAACAGTTGTTTATACTATTTTTGTATATCCATTTCTTCTGTGTTAAAATTGTTTTCTGTTTTAGTGTTATCAGTAAGAATTGGTGCTGCTGCTGTTTTCGTCATTTATACAGCTTCATTAGCTATCGATACCATGCTTTTGGTTGGAATTTACAAGGTATTTAGTTTGTATGACCACTATTATTTCTTTGTTTTCATTGTTTCGACTTTTGGAATCTTAAAAAAGAACCAAAACAATTATCCTTGTATGTAATAGTCAAAGATTTTACATGAGAAGGACCATAATCTTTTTGATCCAACGTGTATTTGGTTTTATAGGGATTTACAAAGTTTATAAAACAAAAACTAATTTTTTTTACTAATTAAAAGAACAGTTCCTCCCTATGGGCTTGTTTCTTTGAGGCCACAAAGTGGTTCATGGAGATTAACTATTCCATACCTTTTTTGGTAATCTCTTCTTGGCGCAAAAGAATGTAGTCTGAGTTAAGCAATATAAAATGAGCTGTTTCAGACCCAGTTGAAGATCCTCTTCAGCCCTCTATTGATTTATAGTTTTAAGATTGATGTTTCCTATTTTAATGGCCTATGGTTTTTTAGACAAACTTCTGGAGAGATGAAATTATCGAACTTATAACATAGTTCATACATAATGTATATAAAAGTAGAAGAAAAAGAAAATTGAAGTGACCAACTAGAGGATAGGGGCAGATGAGACATTGAACAGAGCAGAATGGCAAAGCTTTGGGAAGACCAAACTTCATCTTGGAGCCAGAGAAGAAGAATCATCATACTTATATTGTGTATGTTAAAAAGATTCCTTTTTCAGATCATAACCAATTAACAAGTATATTTCTATGTATGTTTCAATCTACATCAAAATATTGTTGATGAGCGGGGAGGGGTGGGGAGGGACTGAGTTATTTTACTCGGGTTAGTGCATATTGCTTTAAATGCGCATTGCCTAGCAACGCAGAAGTCCAAATAATTTGAAATCAAATAATTACAAGTTCAATACTCGGTGCTTGGGGGCTTTTATTTCAGCATTTATCTCCCGCCCTCATTCCCTGGCCCGAGAAACCCCGTATAGCCTTCAAAGGCTAATCCAATTTTGTTGGCCAGAGGTGAAGAGGGAAAAGGAAAACCCCGGAGAAACCCCAGAGGAACCAGGTAGAGAAAAAAGGTAGATCTGTTTTGACTGTTAAAGTGTGAGGACTTCCTGGAGTTAGAGCTGCTGTCAGAAGAATAAAAGTTAGTATCAACATTGTTAGTCTGCTCATTACTTCTTTATTTTGTAAGTTATAATTATAAGTTAATTATAAAAATTGTGCCTGATTGTTAATAACCAATCCCTGAGAAAATAAAATTTAGATTATTAAATATTGTGTAAATTAATTGTTTCCTTGAGAATTTTTTTTTTTTTAATAAGTATATTTAATATAATATATATATTATTATTTTTTTTTTTTTTTATTTATTTATTTTTTTTTTTTTTTGCTCTCCCCTACCTCGCCTTTGAAGGCTATACGGGGTTTCTTGGGCCAGGGAATGAGGGCGGGAGATAAATGCTGAAATAAAAGCCCCCAAGCACCGAGTATTGAATCTTGTAATTATTTGATTTCAAATTATTTGGACTTCTGTGTTGCTAGGCAACGCGCATTTAAAGCAATATGCACTAACCCGAGTAAAATAACTCAGTACCTCCCCACCCCTCCCCGCTCATCAACAATATTTTGATGTAGATTGAAACATACACAGAAATATACTTGTTTATTGGTTATGATCTGAAAAAGGAATCTTTTTAACAGACACAATATAAGTATGATGATGATTCTTCTTCTCTGGCTCTCCAAGATGAATTTGGTCTTCCCAAAGCTTTGCCATTCTGCTCTGTCCAATGTCTCATCTGCCCCTATCCTCTAGTTGGTCACTTCAATTTTCTTTTTCTTCTACTTTTATATACATTATGTATGAACTATGTTATAAGTTCGATAATTTCATCTCTCCAGAAGTTTGTCTAAAAAACCATAGGCCATTAAATTAGAAACAAAAGGGGCTAAAGAAATTTAATAAAAGATGAATAATTAGATAATAGAAAACTTCAAATTTAAAAATACAAATTTTAAAAATTGTTATAGTATGAAAAATGTGAAACATTATAAAGTTAAAAAAATAATTCTTACAGTATGAGAAAAAGTCTATGACGTACAAAATGCCTATACTTTCATAAAATGTGAAACATTATACTATAAACTATAGTGAATGTGTATGTATTCATGTCTCTCTGTGAAAAAAATTAAACGGAGAACAAAAAAAAAGATATGTTGCAAAGGTTGAGATGTCAATATGGAAGTAAGAGGTGAGAGACATTTAAATCAGATATAAATACATACCGATTGAAGGAGTGAGAGTCACGTCAATGAACTAATAGTTGTAGTAAAAATATAATATAATAGTATCAGTAAAAATAGTGATTTATTGTCAAAGATACTTTCAAATCCTATTTTATACCATTCATATATTTCTTGTTACAGAGAAATTACTGTCTTATGACACCATGGATCATCTTGAGTGGTGCTGGTTGTGCAATTGGTATGTTTGCAGTTGTGATAAACTGTACTAGTCTCAATCACAGATTTTTCATTATTACTGCTTGCTTTTGTGCAAGGTTTGGGAGTAGGTAAGTGATCATTTGGCTTAAATAATAATAGTAAGTTTTTTGTTTTTTTTTTATTATGAAGCTAATGTTTCTTACCCAAATGTTTAAAGTTCAGAGTTATATAATGAACCAAGATTTGCCTTCACTGCTATAAAGATTTAAACATATCAGTAATAATAGAAAGACTGGTGACTAGAAAAATAGAAAATCATCATTGCACCACTTCAAAAACTGAAAATTTTAATATTAGTGGAGGTATGTCAAAAGTGAACAAAAATAAATAGATTTCCTCCCCAAACTGCTTAAAGCATTAGAGTGGATTAACTATTTTGATAGATTACTAATCCAAATTAGGGGTTGAACTCATTCATTCATAATTTTTTCTAGATAAGAAAGAAGATTTCATGGAATCACTTTTTGGGGGACTAGTATAAAATGTATACAATGAGTATCTTCTGAAAAAGAGTAATCTTATCAAAAACATTTTTTTAAATAACAAATTAAATCTCTTACCATTCTGGATATTTTGCCATAGTACCTAAATTTACTGGAATACCTTGAACCATTTATATTATGTGTTCTATTTAAATTCTATTATTTTTATTCTTCTATAAAAATATACCTGTTGTTATTTAAAAAATAAAATAATATATATATTGTTTCATTTTTCATTTTGCAGCTTTTGGAGTTTACTGTTTCCTTCTTGTCTATTCGTATTATGCTCAGGTGAAGGAAGAGAGGCAAATGAATGATTCTCGCTTTAAGTCACTTGGTGCCTAATCAAATTTTTAGGCAGTCCTTTTATTTTTTACAACTTTTAAAATATACTTAGTTTATGTTTATTTTTTGTGTGTAATATTAAAAAAAAATTGTAATGTTTTTATAAATATTAAGTGTTACTAATCTAAGTAACTTACATTAGTGAGTAAGTATTTTTCAGAAAGCTTTTGCTTATGAACTGTTTCATAACTACCTGAACATTATTTTTCCATAAAATATAATTTTATCATTGTTCTAATATGGTTTACATTTAAATATAATGTGTAAACAATGAATTGTTATGTTTTTTTCTTAAATAGATCCCAGTAATTTTACTCTAAGACATTTATTGATCATCACATTGGCTGGAGCAATATATTTATGAGTTAAGTTTGAATATTTTTTATTTCTTTACCTAAAGGCCTAATAGCGGTCATTTATGTTTTCCTATAACAAAACAAGAATGCCAAGGAACTGGAATCATCATTATCATACCTTTGGAGGAAGATTATTTGATAAATTAGAAAAAAATAAATAAATTTTTAAAATAATATTTTTCCAAAAAATCGATCATAAAAATAGTACTATGTATCGGCCGCTACTTTTCTAAGGCAGTGGTGACTCGGAAACTGTATTAATTAATATATAAATTTTTGGTTCTTATTTTATAAAAATATTGGATTTATTTTCCTAAGGTATCATGTTTATCAATTCATTATTGGGATCAGGTGGTATAAAGGGGAATAAAGTAATAAACTTATAATGCACATTTATTTATAAAATATCACATATCATTACAACATAAAAATACACAGTGAGGCATTGTTCATTATTGAGAATACTGATGTTTGTTCAGATTTACCACATGATATAACGTGAAAAAGGTACCTTTGAACATAACTGTAAAATTCTTCCCTGGCTTGACTCCCGACTTCCTCTGTCCGTGGCTGGACTTCCCCTTCCTTTCCTGTCCAGTCAAAGACTACCCAGGTACAGGGCTATCCCTGCTCAAGGAATGGAGGGGTGTATTTTTTGTATAGCCCATCTAAGAAACCTTCCTGCTTGTAGCTCGGAAACTGTTCTATTTTAAATAATTCAAAATTATTTCTTTTCCTCCCAGTATTTTCGATACATAGCAATAGTTCAAAATTATATAAATCTCCTATTCTATAATATTCTACCATTTAATAAGCTTTTATTATTTCTTTTGTCTGGTTGTAAAAACCTTATCTTTCTATAGCATGTACTAAAAACGTTTTGTATTTTGCTTTACTTGTTTTAAGTGATTAATCATTCTAATCATGAACTTTAATAGTAATAGAGTTTTTCTTGTTATTTTAATTTATTTTTTCCTGTTCTTAAATTTAATTGTTAACAAATTTGCTACCTCAAAAGACTTGTGCAAGTTGTGTGGTACTAAAACATCATCTGACTACTTTTATTTTTTTATATCTTCCAAATTACAGATATTGCCATCAGAAAATACTTTTGAAACCTGAGCCAGCATGGTAGTTTTATAGTTTTTAAAATTATATTTTGCCTTTAAAGATTGATCTTTTTTCAAAAAGTGAAAAATAATTATATTTTGATCCCTAAATTATTCATTTATAGTGAAGTGCTGTAATATTTTCAAAATATTTAATTACACAAATATAATTGAAAATTTAGAATTTCAAAAAATAAATGCAATTTTTAAAAATAATTTTCATGTAACAAAAATGAAAAATCAAACTTCCAGGTTATAAACCTGGTTATGTGCAATTTTAAAGCAGTTGATCGTATGAGTGATTGGAATATGCACTTGCTTAATAAGAATATTAAGGAAGTAAAATTATCAACTAATGAAAAAATTACTCATTTGTTGGCTTTCACAAGTAAAACAAATGTGGATGATGAAATCATTCCTATTGACCTACTAATCTTGTTTTAACATATTAGCAAAACTAAGAAATCAGCATTTTAGGACATATTTTCAGAAGTGACAGTAAAGGTGAACGATGTACAAAAAGGTTTCCTACAAGCTTGATGGAGGAATGTTATTATACTATTTTAATTGTTAAGTGAATTATAATGTTGACACAATTTGTAAACACTGTGTACAATATTTAAAAAATTATTATGGACACAAAATTTAAGTAGTATTTGATGGTCACCAGAAAAAATGCACAAAATCGATGCAAAGAACTCGTCATTCCAAAAACAAGTATGTAATGACATCATATGTGAAAAGAACATGCCTTTAAAAGGACAAGTAAAATTTCTTAGCTAACTCTTCTTTCTCTTCCTGCTCGAGCCATTATTGGCGTAGAGGGGCCTCGATCCAGCGCTGCCAGTTATTCTGGTCTCCGCTGAGATGTTTCATTTCTGCAAGAGTCTTGCCCCTGTTATTTCCAATCCTCTGGACCATATCCTGATAGGAAATTCTAGGTTGGCCACATGGTGTTCTACCTGTAGATCTGGCTTCCAGTGTCCTTCTGGGTTCCTTTATTTCGTCCATACGGCAAACTTTTATTTCTGTCCCATACCTTTTCAGAAATGTTTTTCGAAGCACAAAAATATGATCCTGGGTCTGTCTTCCCGGGCGGAAGCCCGCCTGCTCGTCTTTGTGTTGACTTTTCACAATACTTCTCAATCTCCTCTCAAGGAAAGATGTGTACATTTTATAGGCTACAGACAGCAAGCTAATCGGTCCATAATTCTTGCATAAGGTTGAGGAGCCTTTCTTATGTATGGGGACTATAGAGCTATATTCCTAATCTAAAGGAATATCTTGTTATCCCATACAGTTTGGAATAGTCCTTGAAGTGCTTTTTTGAGCTCTTCACCACCAAATTTCAGGAATTCAGGTGAAATTCCATCTCTTCCCGCTGCTTTATTTATTTTTATCTTTTTGAGAGCATATTCCACCTCGTCTTCTTCTATAAGCTCTAGATTCTCCTATGTTGCAGGTTGTGCATGCATCACTGGTGTGCCTTATTCTTCAGAGAAGAGATCTTGGTAGTGGCGCCACCACTGTTCTAAGATATCATCTGGGGCAGTCTTTATATTCCGAATTGATTTTTTGTGTTTTCCTTTCAGGAACTTTATTGTCTGCCAAAACCGTTTGGTATTTTCTCGGTGGTTTCCAACAAGACTTTTGCCGAACTCCTCCCAAGTTTGCTTTTTCACTGAAAGTATTGCTCTTTTTAGCCTCATTTCTTAGACGGCGGTATTCAATTAGGTTAGCATGTTTTTCATCTCGGAGATATGCTTTCCACACTAATTTTTTTCTCTTAACTATTCCCCTAATGATATCACTCCACCATTTGGTATGCTTTTTCTCCCACCAACCTTTTGAATGCCACAGACCTCTTTAGCCACATTCAATATGCAAGTCTTTAGATTGCTCCATCGTTCCTCTACACCTCTTTAAAAGTCCAGACTTCTGATTCTTTCCTCCAGTAGAGTAGTATATACGTCCAGTTGTACTATCACAGCCCATCCTGGCATTGTGGTTTGTGGTTTATTTATTTAACGTCACTTTATGCTACTATGACTAATCGGACGATGCTACAGTGGGAGTCCTAAATTTTGTCTATCCAGGTTTTATTAGGATAGGGATCTTTAACGAGTACCTGACATGGTACAGGCTCGGAACCACCTTTTAACGTTCCCTCCGAAGGACGGCATAACTAAGGATTTTTTACTCCCATTAAATAATCCTAGGACCACTTGCGGGTTTGAACCCATGACCTTTGACATAGGAGGCTGTTATGCTAACCACCCAGCTTGAAGTGATCCCATCCTGGCATTGCAATCACCACTCACGATTCCATAACTTCCTTCGTCTCTAATTTTATTTAGAGTTCTTTGCAGATCGGCATAGAACATCTCCTTTTCTAATATTGCAGTGTCTTCAGTGGGTGCATATACTTGGATGAGGGATGTTTTCCCTTCACTCAACAGGAGATTAGCCACTATGATGCGTGAACATACTGGTTTCCAATCTTCCACTTTCATGAACACTGTGGGAGTCATGACAATACCCACTCCTTCGCAAAATTTCCTTTAGGGACACCCGAATAAATCAAAACATAATCATCTTTGAGTCTATATTCTCCGCTTTCATTCTTTTTCTCTTCACTGTTACCCAGAATGTCTACTTTGTACCTTTTCATTTTTTCCACAAGTTCGACTTCCTTTTCCGTCAATGTTTTAATGTTCCAGTTTCCAAATCTAATGTCCCATTCCGTTCCAGGTCGTTTCCTTTTTGACAGTCCAGTTCCGAGGCCTTTATTATTGCTCTGAATCGATAATTCTCCTCTGTGGGTAATTGGCCCGAAAGAAGAGGCTCCGTTACCTCGGTGCAACTGGCCTCCAGAAGTCCTCCAGAGGAAAGGTGGATATAAGGATGTTTGAAGGAAAGATTAAGGTAGGATAGAAATAAGGTTAGGGACATGATTCTCCCCCCTCTCTCCGTTTAGTGGAGGTGGGAGAAATCAAGAGCTCGCATGGGCAGGGTTGCTAGTTCTCTGAAGTAGATCTGCTCTTCACTGGGATATTGAAAAGGTATCCACCTGCTACCCAATCTTAGCTAACTCCAAAAATAAAGATATGCTACAAGACATACTTACCGTAATAAAATATTTCCATATCAAGAGGAAGCTCATGCCAGCAAAATTAATAATTGAGGCTGCAATAAATTTACAATCTGGAAACATCGTTGCAGTTTCTGAGGACAAAGATGTTCATGTTTTATTGACTGCATTTTTGCATAGGCCAAAAGAAATTTAAAAATCTTAAAAATTTTATTGTATGTATTCAATCACATATCTAAATAGTTTGAACACACACACACAAAAAAAAGAGGTTTACACCAAATAAGTCTCATTCTAGAATCAATTAATTAGATTCCCATGAAAAAATGATAACTGATTTCGAAGAAGAAGAAGAAGAAAAAAAAAAAACTTTATTCTGGGACTAAGTTTCCTAAGAATAACATGAAATTTAACAAAGTAAGATATTCACAAATATTTTGGAAACGCCCGCTTCTCCACACGCCTTGATTAATTCACCCGTGATATTATCATTTCCTGCATACTTATAACGTTTTAAGTTTCCTATCGCCTTTTCGACTTCCTCTTTACTCGGTGCGTCTATCCATGGTTCAGCGCTCTGATATTCAGAGAGAGGAGATTGATTATTATTTTCCGTATTTAAGATGCCGTCAAAGTGTTGTTTAAATTTATTTAATATCTCAGAAGGATCCGAAATTATATTGTTAAAGATGCAAATAACAATATAATTTCGGATCCTTCTGAGATATTAAATAAATTTAAACAACACTTTGACGGCATCTTAAATACGGAAAATAATAATCAATCTCCTCTCTCTGAATATCAGAGCGCTGAACCATGGATAGACGCACCGAGTAAAGAGGAAGTCGAAAAGGCGATAGGAAAATTAAAACGTTATAAGGATGCAGGAAATGATAATATCACGGGTGAATTAATCAAGGCGTGTGGAGAAGCAGGCGTTTCCAAAATACATTTTTTAGTTAAAAAGATCTGGGAAACTGAAAAAATGCCCGAAGAATGGAAGGAATCAATACTTATTCCGATTCACAACAAAGGACCAAGGTCGGATTGTAACAACTATCGTGGGATCTCTCTTCTCCCAGTATGCTATAAAATATTCTCGTAAATTCTAACTAGTCGAATCACGAAATACGCTGAGAAAATTATCGAGATTACCAATGTGGTTTTAGGCGGAATCGCTCGACTATTGACCAAATATTTTCCTTACGTCAAATATTAGAGAAAAAATTGGAATACAACGGTGTAGTCCATCAACTTTATATCGATTTTAAAAAGGCTTATGATTCAATGGACCGTCAGAAACTATATAATATCATGATTGAACAGGGAATAGCTAGAAAGTTAGTAAACCTAGTAGAGATGTGTTTGTCGGAAACATTTCATAAAGTTAGAATTGGTCATAATTACTCCGAGAGATTTGAGGTGCGATCGGGTTTGAAACAGGATGACTCCCTTTCACCTGTGTTATTTAATATAGCTTTAGAATATGTCATAGAAAAGGTGATGTGTACCGAGAAAAGCTTAAATACGGGTGACAAGATTCCGGTTTTGGGGTATGCCGATGATCTGGTACTGCTAGGTGAAGACACGGAAACCATACAACTAAATACAAGTGTGTTAATAAAAACCGGTAAAGAAATAGGACTCGAATTAAATACCGATAAGACGAAGTATATGATTAGTAGCAGAAACGGTGTCGATCTTGGTGATATTGATGTATCAGGTCATACTTTTGAACACGTAGAGAAATTCAAGTATTTAGGTTCAATGATAACAAGAAAAAATGAAATCCAGGAAGAAATAAAGTCCCGATTAAAGGTGGGAAATGCGTGTTATTATTCAGTTGCTAAGTTACTTAGTTCGCGGCTTCTATCTAAAAACTTAAAGATTAGAATTTATAAAACTATTATTCTTCCAACGGTTCTTTACGGATGTGAAACGTGGCCGCTTACTTTGAAGGATGAACAACGGCTTAAGGTTTTCGAAAATAAGGTATTGCGTAAAATATTTGGTCCGAAGAGAGATGAGGCCACTGGGGAGTTTGGGAAGGTTGCACAACGCGGAATTGCGGAACTTGCATCCTGTGAATATAATTGAGCTGATTGCATCGCGGAGACTCAAATGGGCAGGTAAAGTTGTTGGGCTCGATGACGAGCGGATTCCGAGAAAGTTGGTATTTGCTGATATCCGACTGGTAGGCGTCCGAAAGGTAGGCCGAAGCGGAGATGGGAGGATTGCGTTAAGGCTGATCTCGGGAGCTTGGGCTTGAATGGTGAACATTGGACGAGTTGTGTAGGCGGAATTTGGTGGTATCGGCATCGAACCTTCGGGTTCGCTAAGCCTATTATTATTAATTTATTTATTATTTATATATTATTAAGATATTCACATCTGGCCTAGATACAAAATTAATAAGGAAAAAAGAAAATAGATTTAACATAAATAAAAATAATATTAAAAAATAATGATAAGAAATGAATACATTTGGTGACAATATAATAACTAATATTAAACGCTTTTGCTAAAACTAAAACAGAATGAAAAAAAACACACAAAAAAGAACTACTAGTGTAGTTGATTTCATAGAAGATAGCTATATAGAATTTGTATTTAACTAAATTTATGCAAAGAATAATTATAACTAAATATCTTATTTAAGTTTGTTTGCATTGTAGACGATCTTAGCCTGATATTTGTTTATATCCAAAATCAGCTAAAAATAGCCAACAAATAATGTTGGAGTGTTAACAAGATTGTATATGTTAAACGGAACAATTATACAAATAAATAAATTCAGGTAAGATAAAATGTTTAACTGTAAGATAAGACGTTTTCGAACTTTTTCGATTCTGGGTCAGTAATTTAGGATTTCAGATTTATTCTATTCTGAACTCAGTCAATAGAGTTATTGAGGGCTTGCATACTGAATTTGCGTATGAATTTTAAAATTGGTCGCTCAAGTATAGGTTTATTTAAACTTTTTTTGTTCTTTTTTACACTGAAATTGAAATATAGAGTCCTTTTGGATAGTGACTATGAACTTCTTTGAACAATCTAGTTAGTTATTCATTAATAATAATAATAATAATAGGCTTAGCGAACCCGAAGGTTCGATGCCGATACCACCAAATTCCGCCTACACAGACTCGTCCAATGTTCACCGTTCAAGCCCAGCCCCCGAGATCAGCCTTAATCCTCAATCCTCCCATCGACGCTTCAGCCTGCCTTTCGGACGCCTACCAGTCGGTTCAGCGAATACCAACTTTCTCGGAATCCGCAATCCGCTCTTCATCGAGCACAACAACTTTACTCGCCCATTTGAGTATCCGAGATGCTATCAAATAAATTATATTCACAGGATACAAGTCCCGCAATTCCGCGTTGTGCAAGCTTCTAAACTCCCCAGTGGCCTCATCCCTCTTCGGACCAAATATTTTACGCAGTACCTTATTTTCGAACACCTTAAGCCGTTGTTCATCCTTCAAAGTAAGCGGCCACGTTTCACATCCGTAAAGAACCGTCGGAAGAATAATAGTTTTATAAATTCTAACCTTTAAGTTTTTAGATAGAAAAACTAAGTAACTTAGCAACTGAATAATAACACGCATTTCCCACCTTTAACCGGACTTTATTTCTTCCTGGATTTCATATTTTCTTGTTATCATTGAACCTGTGGCGGATGCTACACACGCTCGCTCGCAGATAGCGCTAGCGGCGTCCATGTGACTTACTGGCAAATATAAGAAGACGGTATATCCAATTATATTGTACATTGTTACTAATTAATGTCACTGTAAATATTTATATCTATATAACTGTTTTATGAGAATAAATAAAGCACTCAAGGTAATTTGACCTAGGGCCAAGACCCTAGTCTGCTAACAAAGCTCTCACTGTCAATTATCGACATGGATGAATAACATCCCCAAGAGCTGGCCCAGCTCTTCTGATCACCCTAGGTAAATCTCCCTAGATCAGTTTAACTCTGCCTTTGGATCTTAATGTGGTCTATCATTAGTTCACTTCCTTCTTGTACCTTCTCTCCTTCTAACCTTCGCTACTGTCGGGCTACTACCACGCAGGGCGAATTCTCTCCTTATCCACGCTACTGTCGTGCTACTACCACGCAGGGCGAATTCTCTCCTTATCCACGCTACTGTCGTGCTACTACCATGCAGAGCGAATTCTCTCCTAACCCACACTACTGGCGTGCTTCTACCACACAGAGTGTAATCCGTCCTAACCAGTCCTCCCTTCTAATTCATTACATGTCTTCTCCATTAAATTCTCTTCCTTGCATGAATACGCAATTGTCGAGGCTTTTTACTACCCGAAAGTAAGTTACGTTATTATCGCTTGGATTACTTAAGGAATTCAGTTTAGCGGTTTTTCTTTTTTCACACATATTTTGACAATCCCCGTCGAACCAGGGTTTGTTCTTTTTATTTTCGATTTTCCCTAGAACCAAATTACCGACCTCTTTAATATTATCCCTGAACCCATCCCATATTTTGTTTATATCTTCGTGTTCGTCATCTAATGTTTCCAAAGCTTCGAACCTATTTTTTACTTCTATTGCAATTGTTTTCTGATTCCGGGATTGTTCAATTTAACTAGATCAAAATTCTCGGGATTAATATAGGCCGGTGTTCTCTTTTTCGTATTTAGTTTTTGTCGAAGTTTCGCGATTACTAATTCATGATCAGAACCGCATTCTGCACCACGATACGATCTCACGTTAATTATGCTACTTTGCCATCTATTTTGTATTAAAACATGATCGATTTGATTCCGTGTTTGACCATCCTGCGATGTCCACGTATACTTATGAATATCCTTATGTTTAAACGTAGTACTTTTGATTACTAGGTTTTTCGAAATGGCAAAGTTTATTAGTCGGGTCCCATTATCATTACTATATTCGTGCAAACTTTCTTTACCGATTGTAGGACGATATGCTTCTTCCCTTCCAACCTTTGCGTTCGCGTCTCCTAGTATTATCTTAATGTAATTTCGCGGTAACCTATCGTAAACCGACTCTAGTTTATCATAAAATTCGCATTTTGCTTCATCATCACTGTCTTCGGTGGGAGAATGAATGTTTATAAACGCGATTTTAAACCAACGACCTTGAAATATAGCAACCGATATTCTTTCACTAAAGAACTGTACGTCCCGTAATGCGGAAAGAAATCTATTCCTAATCAGAAACCCGGTACCTAAACAATAATTAACGCTCCCCCCGTACCAAATAGTATACTTTCCTTCTGTTAACGAACCCTCCCCTGGCCAGCGAACCTCTTGTAATGCAACGATATCTAAATGGTACCCCTTAACTTCATTCGCGACCGACTTTAACCCACCTGCCGTATTTAAACTTCTAACGTTCCACGTCCCTATTATTAGATCTCTAATTTTCATCTTGCGCCATGATTCCCCTGAAGCAGTCCCCACCCAGAGACCCGAACGAGGGACTAGTTTACCACCGGATAATGAGCGTTTTACCTCAGAGGAATCCATGACTGTTGGTGGTATTTTTGTGAACTAAAATATAATTCATTAATATATATTCATAAATAAATATAATTCATATTTATTCAATATTATCATATCATATCATATTTATAGATATAAATATATTCATTAATATAGTTTGAAAAGTATATGCCCACAAATATATCATACTAAGAAAATTGGGATATTAGAAATAATAGGTTTAACATAATGTGATGTTTCACATTAAATGATTATATAACTATTAAACCATTTTTATTAGTTTAAAATCATTAGTGTGACATTAAATCTTGTTTTGCTAGAATTTTACCTCAAAGAAATAATGTTTAATCAGTTTAGATGTAATGATTACTCATTTTTGCATACTAAAATTAAATTAGTAGATATAGAATCTTTAAATTGTTAATGTAAATAACCATTTAGGTATTTATAAGGTACTTTGGAATGTTTATCAAACTTGGGGAAAATCTTGTTTAGTCAGATATCTTATCTTTGAGAGTTGAATCATTCACCATTCACCTGCAGAAGGTTGTATTTTGTTACATATTAGTTGTTGTATTTAAAGAAAAAATCTTCTGAGCTGAGGTAAATAAATCATATCTAATTTTATGCCATATATGATGATAATATTCTAACTTTAGATTTGCTTTACATATATTTAGGTTACAATGTTTTTTTATAATTGGGTGAATTTTTTTCTGTTAGTGCATTAAAGCCATTTAAAGAAGTTTTGAATTTAGGAACTTGATTGATATTGAAAAAAAAATATCATAATTTGTATTAAGTTAGCAACAATAGTGAATTTCTGTATGAGTATATAAGTATCATTGAAGTTTATGATATTTTACTCTTTGAGTACTGATGGGTAAGCTGACTTTGTCCAATTTTGGTCTGTACTCTTTTTTTTATTTTTTAAGGACAAGAGTATATTCTAAGTTCTTTATCTCTCTTTATCCTGAGTCTTTCAGATGTATGGCTGAATGTAATCTGTTAATATTAATAGACATATTATGTAGCATTACTTGTAGCTCTTGTTTTCACATTAAATGTCATATTCATTTATACATTTCTTATAAAATGTTCTTCATAATTTCTCCTGATATGTTCATCCATTTCTTATAATATGTTCCACAAAATTGAAAATTTTTGAAGTGATTACTTAGAATTGTTTGTTAGTATAATACTCATTCAGAATGTGGTTTCCCACAGTTTTGTTATCTGGCTGAGATCTTTTACTCAGGTACTTATGGGTAAGGTGAATTCGCCCATTCCTGGTCTTTTGCTGAATGTGTGGCTCCTATGACAACCTACATATAACTCATTTTCTCTTATGGCAGTCTAAATTATTTGCTTAACTTGCTAAAAAAACTTTATCAGGTTATACAAAGCCTTCTCTCTTATCTATACTATCTGTCATATTTTGCCTATAAGACTGGCTTGGATTCTAATGATAAAATAATGAATCATTCTACAAGTCCATTGACTGGTTTAAATGAAAATACAAAATATAAACAATTGTATTAGTCTTGGTAACAAGTAGCTCTAATAAAAGGGATTGTGATCAATGATCTAAGAGAGAATTTGAGTCTAAAATATTTTCATTGCAACTAATTTATTATAATGTTTATGAGTGTCACAGAGGGATAATACTAAATTATTTGGGGTTAATAATTTAGTATTATTATAATAAAGGTGGTAAGGAAAATATTTGATATTTAACATCTCTCACTATAGCATACTTTTTCTCTCTTAGACACATCAACATAAATATTACTAAAAATAAAATAAAATAAACTTTATTCACATATTTACATTTTGACAAAATGTTAACAATGATTTTGGATGAGTCATCCTTACAATCAGAAAATATTTTTTTTTTTTTTTTTGTGATTATAGTACATTAGCCTAAATGGCAAACATATGGTGAAAAATTGAGGTTACATTGCGATTGTAGGAAAAATTATACAAAAAACCTACGCATGCAACATAAATTAATTTCCACTCTTTATGAGTACTTTGGAAGCATATTTGTTGGTTTAAAAAGATTTTTATTGGATACAAATTGTAGATGTTATTATATTTGGGTTATTATATATCAAATCTACATGGGATCAAAACTTCACTATCTAAAGTTTTCTTGAAATTTGTAACAGGTGTACTTCTGGAATACGTTCGAAAAAGTATGATATTTTACTTAGATAAGTCAGCTAGTTTTTTACTAAGAGATCCCTAACCTTCTGATTTTTAACAGTTATTGGAATTGATACAGAAGCTGTTCTAGTTCATCCAGAGACCTAGTAATAATGGGGTCCATATCCATTCGTTAAATACTAGAACCCAATCAATAAATTTTTATACCCCATTACATAAAACTGCATCCTTTCACAAATCGTTTCTCGATCGTTCTGGAATTCGCTGCCCATCTCCATTCGTAAAGCCACCTCTCTTCCTTCAAGCATCAATTCTTCCACTACCTACTCACATCTCAATCTTCCGTTGCAATGTAAAACATAGATATATATATAGTATAAATTTGCAAAGATTTACAGATATAATGAATATTTGATCCTTTACATGTATTATAATATACTTATTTTTTTTAAATATATTCTTTTAAGAAAAAATTAATTTAAACACTTATTTACTTCATTATAACTCATTTTCCTCTCAGGGTATGGTATGGGTTCTTGACAATCAGGCACATAATCTTTTATATAACCTTTTTAATTATAATTATAACTTACTAAATAATACAAACAATATGCAGGCTAACTATAATTATTCTCCATGTTCAGACAGCAACTCCTACCTCCCCAAGTCCCCACTCAAAACTGACTAACTCTTTTCCTGGTAGGTACCTGACAGTGACCTTTTTTCTTAGCATCCAAAATGGATGCTATGTTTGTAAACAAACAGCCAAATAGGAGCTGTTTTTTAAATTTCACTTTTTATTCTATTGTTATCCTGACTAACACAATAATCAAATTATAAATAAATAAATACTATGATTATAAAAATGGGTTTATTACAGTATACATATTTTTTTCTTTTATATTCATATTTTCTTATATATATATTTTTTTTTATACATATTTTCTTCAAGTTACCAGACCATAAGGATTTCTTTATGTTTATTGTTCATTATCCTAAGGGGACTTGATCCCAGAATAAAAAAAAATTGTCATTCATTCATTCATAATGCAATTTTATATAATATTTCATGTTAATAGCAATGATATACAACACTTTTATATGTTAAACAAAAAAAATTAGCTAACTAGCTTAATAATTTTAATTAACTTCCTTTTAAAATTTATGTTTTGAATATCTGCTTATATATATATTCAATACTACATCACAATACCAATACTAAATCTATATCGCTTCATTAGATCTAAATCTCCATAAATTTCTAGAGGGTGGTAATTAATGGATCCAGAGTTATGAAAATTAAATTCTTCTGCAAGGATAGGTCAATTTTAGTTGTAATGTTTGAAATCGTATTGTTGCAGTATATTTTCTGTTATTCATTTTTCCAATTATAAGTCTTTTTACTTTTTTTGGGTTCTATATGTAATTAATTATTTATTTATCTTTGTATATATTTTATTATTATTATTTTTTTTTTCTAGATACATTATGGCTTTTGAGTGCTTAAAACTGAAATCTTTTCTTCATTGTTTCTCACTTGAAACTGGTTCATTGATAATTGCCTGGTTATATGTGGTAAGTTGCATCATATGGATTTACGGTGTTCATTTCAATATAATATTTTTTTCTAAAGTATTACACTTTAGCCAACCAATGAAATAAATAGAAACACTTTTCATAATAAATATATATCATTCATCATTTTTATAATCCAATACTCAATTTATTTTATTTATGTTATTCATTCCACTATATCATGGAAATATATGTACTTACTTACAAAATATAAATTTGATTAATAATATTATAATTGTAAATATGTAATATATTTTATACATGATATATAATATTAAAAACTATTTAACTGATACTATGTATTTTAATAATTATATATAATTTTAATTATAAGGTGATAAACAACCAATTTATTCTTAGATTTCTTCATCACTTGAATTGGTGACAGTGAGTATTCTTTACACAAATGCACTTCAATATGTGGAGCATCAACTGAACCAAACTGGTCCTTTACCTGATAAACAAGATATTGAAATGAAAGGTATAACTTATTTATTTAATTAGAATTTAAAATGATCATACAAAGAATTATCGGGATTCTGTCAACTATTTTTGTTGTTACAGTCAACTCCTCGTATTTTATCTATTAATTGACTAAGTCCTGATTCTTATCCAACGATAAACTATACATTCAGCCATTAAAGATTAAATGAATTCATTAATGAAAACTTATTTTTACATATTTTGTTCATGAACTTTGGTATGTATTAATTTATTGAAATTCCTCAATTATTTACATTATGTAAATTCATCTTTTATACAGAATAGCCATATTATTTAATCTTTCTTCCTTAGTGCTCATTAAATAATTTTTAGATGCTTTAAGCAAAAAATGATCTTTAATGCATTGTATTAGGGTATTCATTTACTGTAATACATAGTTTTAGCTTAGTGCAATTTTTTTTTTGTTTTCATTTGTGAGCAAGACTTCAGTAATGCACACACAGGTGTGAACAATCATACATACACCGTTTAAAATAATAAATGATAAAAAGTTTTAATAAAATTTATAGTTTATCACTTATTTATTTGTTTACACAATTGATCCTCAAGGTTTGAAACCAAATCTTATATGGTCAATACATTTGTCTATCATATTTTTTAAAAGATCGCTCTGAAATTTTCACCAGTGGTATAAATAAGAAAAAGTTGCCTTAATTTGTATGTTACCATAAAATTTAGTAGAATGAGATGGATAATTTGGGAAGTGGATTTCCCAAATATACTCTAATTGGATTAGTTGCTGATTTTATTTTTTTATGCTTGCTCAACTCTAGCTTGATCTCTGATAAAATTAAGCTGTCAAATTATTTCCAAAGGAGGGTTTGGACCTCATCAGAGCCTTCATTGAGCTTTTGTAGGCCTATAGCAGTTTAAGCTGAAGGGGGCTCTACAGTTTAGAAAATATATTCTTTGAACAATTTTATATCGTTAAGTTAAGGTATTTTTATAACATAAAAATGATTAGCATTTAAGTTAGTTTGCTCTCTAATGTCCCTGATTGAAGGAGGCACTGGGTCATGTGGGTGATCCCCTACTATGGGTCCTAGGCAACTGCTTTGTCCGCTTAATGCCTTATCTACACCTGTGAGTCTGGTAATTGAATTCTACAATATTAATAATGACTTCTAGCAAAGTTAACTTTATTGCTTACTATATAACATAAAAAATTATGACTTAAATTGAAAAAAAAAAATCATAAAAGTACCAAGTTTTATTTTTTATGCCAAAGTTTATTTTTAAAATATTTACTTAATTAAAATTTATTTTTGGTTTACTTTTTTTTATGAAGTTTTTATTTAATTCATGACTTTCATTGTCTATGTATATGTATTTTCTATCTTTAACACATATTTCTGACACCTCCACATTGCAAACATTATTTGTAAAATATATAAATATTTTGTTTTTGCATTTGAATATTTTAATTTTGGTGTGGTCTATTAAAGTAACGATTCAAATTAAAGCCTTTGAAATTCTTAAAGGATGGGTCTTTTTTAAGATTTCTCTAGTCGAGTTTTTGAGATTTTGGGATTTAAAAATATATAGTAGGAGTCATTAAAAAAAAAAAAAAATTATAATTCTAAAAATAAAAAATCTGAAACATAATTTTATTCTTTCTGTAAATATGTTTGAAAAATCACTGATTAAAATGTCATATAAGTTGTTGATTTTATATATTAAGATCCAAAATATAGTATATTTATTTTATAAATAAAAATCAAGAGGTTCCAAAATTGAACCATCTTTATTTAGGGTATTACACTTTGTTAGCTTTAAGACTAATAATAATAAATAAATAAAAATACTATAGTAATAAGTTAATATTAATATTATTTAATTGTATAATAATAAGTTAATGGTCTATTGTTGCAGTGTTTATTGCAAAAGTCATAGTTGATTTGTTGATAGCTGCGCTGTGTTTTACTGTTGTTATTAATGTATTACTACTTCTTGGTGTGTATAAGGTAAGTTTAAGACTATGTTTACTTTTTTAATATTAAGGTAGTCAATAGTTTAAGTTCGGTTTACCTGAAATAGATTGCTATGGTAAAGTAGATAGTTGTACTGTAGTGGAAGATTGTTGTTAGCTCTTAAGTGTTTCCTTGTGTTATTAATAGATATACTTATCAGTTAATTTACTTAAATAAGAAAAATATTTGTTGCATTTTGTAATGTTAATGAAGCTTTTTAAATTTAAGCAACTGCCTAACAGTTCCTACATTCTTCTAAAAAAATTATTATCAGTTAATTTTGTCATAACTGTCATGAAAAGGCATATCCAAAAACAAAATAAATCTTTCTCTTTAAATTTAAATTTAATTAAAATTGGTTTAATTTAATTGCTGCTACTTCAAAACACCAGTTACTTACTTCATAATCAATGTACTGCAGTTATTTAAATCATAAAATAGAAATAATTGTTAAAAGTAAATTTATTTAACAACATAAATTATCACCTCTCTGTCATAAATTATAGTTTATAATATAATTTAAACATCCATACTTTTTACTAAAATTTTTGTTGTAATTACAATTATTCGTTCCAGAAAAATACCTGTCTTTTGTTACCTTGGATTTTATTGGTTGGCTTCTCTTGTGGGCTAAGCATTTTATCTGGAATTGCTACTATATTAATGTCAATCCTCCATTTTATTACTATATCATCATTCTTCTTTACTGTTTCAGTAATAATCTTATCCAATGGTAAGTTTCAATATTAAATTTATTTCTCTCCCTTTATATATAAATGTTTAGAATACTTATGCTTTGTTAAAGTTATGGTGTATTAAAATGTGCCAGAAAGGACCTAGAGCAATAGCCTTCTTGCGGTGAACAAGAGGGGTTCAAATCCTGACTACTTACTCAATTTCCTAGTACAAAATTAGTATGCCTTTTAAAGCGTGGCAGCAACAGTTGGTGCCTCTTTCATAAACAACCAATTCTCCTATTTTTATATATTTTTTTCAGTTTGCGTGATAGGCTATGTAGGCCCTAGCTCACGTTGATTTAGTTTCTTAGGATACCAAACCATGATTTTCAATATGAGATATGGTATTAATACTCCCTACTCTTATTTTTGTGAGTGACCACCAGTTGGTTGTGAGTGGATCTACATTGAATTATATCTCTGGAAAAGTACATCTGGTTCTGGAATTATAACTCAAAAGCTTTGGCATGGTAGACTAGCATGCTAGCCACACAGTTCCTTCTCCTCCTTACTCCTATCTTTAAATAATAAAATGTGTGTTTCTTAAGATGCTTTATATTATTTCGGACTTGTATTAGCCAAAGTTAGTTCTTTTCATTGGCTCTTCTATAGGTTATAATTTTATTATGATTCTATAAGTGGTACCGCTCTTGGTTGGGACCTTCAGTATAAATTCTAGTGGCTTTACTCTAAGGATTATTTGCTGGTTATTATTATACTGGTCATTGTTATTATATTAGCAGCTCATTATTGGTTTACATCACTTGTCAGAATGGTTTTGGTGGTTAGTAACATTTAATTTAATATTATGTTTATTAAAGTTTGTCGTTGAGTTATATAACTAATATCTGATTTGATGTCTACTAAAAAAAGTTTTTATTAAGTCAAAACCATTGATGTTCAATTTTTAATATGTTATAATATATTATTAGGGATCGGAGTGGTCTAGTGAATAGAGCACTAGTAGACTTTTCTCCAGGTCCTGGGTTCGAATCAATCTATGACAAAATGTTATTTATTCTGTTAATTCAGCCGATGGGCGACTCTAGCTTATGGACACCCTCCTGGGGGTAGACTCAGCCTCTTTAAAGTGGGTACCCAAATTAGGTAAAAACCCAGCGGCTGAGCGTGATCAAGGACTAATCACCTCATTGCATGGCCGTTAGCCTAGAAATAGTACGAATCTCTATATGTACTGAGCCCAAGGTTCTTCATGGGTTGTTGAGGTACATTTGTTTTTTAAATTTTATAATATTATCAGAAATGACATGAAATTTTATGTCACACTTTTCTTGTGATTTAGTAATACTGTTGCTGCGATTAGACCAGACTTTATTTTTTTTTTACTTTATTTGTTTTCCTAACTAAGAGTATAATGATTTGAAATTTAGAGAGTGACAAATTTGAGTTAAAATCATGAACGCTTGGTAACCATGTCTAATATATTAGCATAATGTTAATATATTGCTAAAAATGTTTGTAGACATTTGAAATTTCAAAAGTATAAATCACACAAACGAAATCTATTCTCATATTTTCCAATTACAATTACAGTCAATAGAAAAACAAATATACCAAGGCTTCTAAAATTTAATAATGCTTAGCAATATTTTAGAGAAAAAAATAATCTATTGCAATTTCCATCTATGCTATTTTATTGCGTTTAGCTGATATAAAAGTGTTCTTGCTTTTTTCAAAATTATTTTTAATGCCAAGTGTAGTATAAGTCAATCATGGAGTTGAAATTGGATAAGTTGGTGTTTTTTTTTTTGTTTTTTTTTTCTGTATAATTTTCATTGTTTTTTATTGAAGTATTATATTATTAAAACAAAAAATACAGAGTACTGTCAGCATATTAAAATATGAATAAGTATTCAATGCTAAATACATTAAAAAAACACATTAATCAATCAGATTATAAATATCCATTAATTTCCAATAAATTTCCTAATTCTTCATTCCCTTGTGTTTATATTATAGGTGAAAAGGATATTTTATTTATTTATTTTTAAATCTATCTGCCTGAATAATTCTTTTTTTATGTGTATGTATGTGTGTTAGGTTTTTGTATGGAATTAATTATATTTGTATTGTAACAAAAAAATTCATTGTTACAGCTGTTCAAGTTTATATCTTCCTAGTTATCTATTCCTTCTATTGTGAATTGAAAACACAAAGATATTTAAATGAAAACACACCATTAACAACCAACGGTTCATCTTATCATCATTACCATGTAATATCCTAGATGAATCAAATCCATTGATTTGAGAGGTAAACATTAGTACCTCTCGTAAATGATGTCATATATAACAATGTATTTCATGAATTTTACAGTATTTGTTAATTTTTTTAAGTTTTATGTTTTATGTATGTATTTAAGTGATTAATGTATTCCAATTAAAATGTTAATTAACCATACTTGTTAATTAGTAGAAATATATCTTTATTAATAAAAGTATGTTATTAAGTAAAACCACTAACATTTAATTTTATCTAAATGAGAAAACAATATTATTGTCCCTTTTTATTGCTTGTATTCATTGAAAGAATATCTTTACTTTATGAGAAGTGAAGGCTGATTTAACTTTGTAAGTCAATTTTATTTTTTATGTTACTAATGCCCACTTTTTTATATTTAATAAAGCTAAATTATGGATTACTAAAAACAAACTTCTGGAAAAGATATCTTTGAAATGTAATTTGCAGTGCTTAAACATAAATTTTTCAATTTTGCAACAGTTTTTAATCTCATTTCATATATAAAAAAATAATAATAAAAGATATTCTTTAATGCTATTCTTATTTTTTATGGCATAATGTTATCATTTTTGAAAATGTTTGTTGTGTATTTGTGATTTACTGTGATTACTTATGTAATACTGACTGTAAATATGTGTTACTTTTAGATCAATGAAAGTGTATTTTGTTTATGTTTATTTTTTTCCCAGTCGTTTGGATGACATATTTGATAACATTTTTGTTTTTAATCAGCAAACATTTTTATTATTTAGTGAATGATATATTATAAAAACTGAGACTTGGTAATTTCATAACTGAATGAATGCAATTAGTTTTAAAGTAGATTTGTATATAAAATAAAAAATTATAGTCTTCGATAAAGTAGATTATAATTTTGATTTTAAATATAAAAAAAAACACCAGATTAAAATGATGAATTTATACTACTTTATATTCTATATCTAAAATTGTATAAATTCTTAGAATATAGAATATACTTTTATATTTCTTGGATGATTTTATCAATTGTTGCAGCCTATCAAGTTTACACTTTTCTTACTATTTATTCCTACTATCATGAGTTAAAAGAAGAAATGACTGTTAATGTATATAATCTATTTTCCAAGTGCTAAATGTTTTTCAAGGTGTAAATGTTTATTCTATCTTTAATATATTGATATGTAATCATTTAAGACTTTTAAAATTGTTTCTTTTTAAAACAACCACTTCAAAAATTTCTGAAAGGAATATTTCCCTATGATTACACTGGTCTGCAAAAAAAAAAAAAAATTGTTTTTCCCTCCTTTCTATCAAGCATAACGAATGATAAAATAGATAATTCTGAAAAGAAATATATTATTAAATCTTCCGTATCACATATCATTTTTTTTCAATGGTGGTTGTTAATCAAATTAACTTTTTTGCTAAAAAAATATATTATAATTGTTCAAACTGATAGAAATGTTGAATAAATGTGTTAAAAAACCTACAAATCATTAGATACTTTCATTGCTGACTGTTAATAGTTCTTTTCTATAGGTGTTTCGCGACAGAGCGACCAACAGGAATTGGCAAGTATCGTTTCTGACTATTTTCAATCATAACGTTTTTCTATGTGCAATATTTCTTGATGAAATCTTTCGCTGTGTTCATCTGATACTGCTCCAAGATTAGTGGGAAAAAAGTCCAAATGAGAATCCAAGAAATGAATTTTTAGTGTCATATTGGATTTTAAGTTTTTTTATGAAGAAAGAAGTTCAAGGATGATTTCACGGTGGTTCTCTTTTTTTTTTTTGTTTCCAAGAAAAATATGACATACTTCTACAAAAGCAATACATGCTCTCTTTTCAGCTTTATTCTATGTACTTTCAAAATTTGAGTCCTTCTTGAGCTCTTGTATTGGGGGACCCACAAGGATTCTTTCTTTCAATTTTGCGTCTCTGATTCGAGGAAATTTAGTTTTGAGTTATTGAGAACCTCCACCGTCCTTGTTCATGGCTTTAACAAAAATTTTCATCAGTCCCAACTTTATATGGAGAGGTGGTAGGTAGGTGTCACTTGAAACTAAAGGTTCTTCTTTTACATTCTGGACTCCAGGGATCAAATTCATTCTTTGTGGCCAATTTTTTACTATGTAATGCTTTTCTCTAGCACGACTGTCCCATTCGCATAAATAGCAACTAAATTTAGTATATCCTCCTTGCATTCCAGTTAACATTGCAACAACTTTTAGATCATCACAAATGTTCTATGTATACTTCGAATATTTAATTTTTTCCAATAACAAATTCACCTCTGCAAAATTTTCTTTCATGTTTGTTGCGTGTGCAAGAGGAGTAGAAGGATATTTATTGCCGTCAGACAAAAAACACGTAATTATGAGAAATAAAAAAAATACTTTAAAAAATTTCTATATGTGATTGAAAAAAATGAAAAGCAAATATCGATTTAGCTTATTAAGCTCTTCATATTTATCATATTTTTATTTAAAGGAGGGTTTCGTTACAGAAAACTGTTATTGGGAGCTGCAACAAAAAAAAAAAAAAAAAAAAAAAAAAAAAAAAAGGATGTATTCTTTTAATTTATTAGATATATCAAAAAATGAATGGTTCTTATATATAATTATCCTGTAAAAGGAATAAAAAATAAAATAAAAAAAAGGAATTTATATACATTTATATATATGAAATTTGAAATTCTGACTGTAACTGTTAAAATTATAATTTAATTACATAAATAACATCAATTAAACATAAATAATTTGAAAGAAAAACTCCAAAAAACTGAAAACAATATTTTTTACCCCACATATATAAGTAGAATAATGAGATAAATATACAAGCCTCTTTTCAACAATAACCTCTAATAATAAAAGTTGGCACAATTTACAAAAATAAAACAATTTTTTCTCTATTATAGTCCATTACCATACAAAACATTGAAGCTAATATTACAGCATGTTTATTATTTTATTTAATTATATAATACAAAAGGTTGAAGGGAAAGATATCCTTTCAAGTGAGGAGCTCTATGAAATCACTCCTTAATCTTTGAGCTAAAGATTCAGTTGTTTAATTAATCTCTCAATAATTAATTATTTAGTTAAACTGGTTTGAATAGCTAGCAGGGCACAGTTCTCCAAGGATTGCAGAGATTTGCCTTCTTATCATATCTGGTTCCTATGGGGCAAAGGAAAGATTCTTTCTTGCCGTCAGCATGACATAAGTGGAAAACCTGTAAAGGAATAATAAATGAAGGATCAATGAAAAACTTATTAAATTATTTAGGTACAATTATAAATCATAGAATTAATAGTTTGAACTGTCATAAAAAATAAAAATAAAAAAAGTATTGTCTTTGTCAACGTTTGTGCAGAATCTTGAGAGCCATTATCTGGGAAGGTCTTATTGAGTTTGTAGAGATGAAACTTTGAGATATGGTTATGACCAAGGTCATAATAACCAACCATCATTTTGGATTTTGTACAAAACATACCATTTCTCTATTTCATGATGATGGCCTATATTGAAACAATGCTGGTTTGCCACCAATGGCTTTTCTGAAAACTTAAAACTAACCACCCTTCTTTCTATTTTCTTATGTTTCATAATTATTTTCTGACAGATTTGATAACGGCTTAATATAATATAAACACATGATATAACAGGCTATGAAGTATGAAAATTATAAAAGAAAAAAAAAATTAGAATTGCTTATATATCTCATTATTTCCACTGTTTGACAAGAAACCTTCCTTTCAATTTTACTCAACAATGTCCTAACTCTGAAAAAAGACACTCGATTCCTTGGCTTGGCTTTTTCTGAGGAATGACATAAGGAAGATGGATCAAGAAACAATGAAAAATATTAAACATAAGATTAAGAATATTTTACTCAACTGTTTCAAAAATTCTTAAATTTTAAATCAAAGCTTAAACAGACGTTGACTTAAGCTTAGACAGACATTGACTTAAGTTTCAACAGACATGGACTGAAGCTTGAACAGACATTGATTCAATAAAGACATAAAATTCAGAAAGGGGTGTCTCTATACTAAACTTAGAAACAGAAAAACTTAGTGTATAAAGTAAGGATTTGAGAACTAATGAGTTCCAGAATTCCATTAAATCATCATGGTATGTTGACAAGAAAAAAATACACCATAAAAATGTTATTTTAATTATGTGCTGACGTTTCGGGCTACATTAGTGGGCCTTCGTCAGGGTTAATAAAATAGCACTTGTTTTAATGTGTGTTTCTATCTAATGACCACAACCCCAACCATCTTCCTCATCTAATTTCTCAATGGTCAACAAAACTCCATCATCATCAAAATGCTAGGGTGACAGATAGAGAATTGGTTCTATCGACTCTGATGGCTTTACAGAATAAGTCAAGTAAATAAAAAAAAAAAAAGTTGTGATGGAAAAAACTGAAGTATCTGACTTAGGCTGGGATTATGATGATCCGAGCCAGTAAAACGAGCCTGGTTTCATTTTTTCAGCAAAATGGCTGAAAGATGTTTCATCAGGATTGCTGACTTACAAGAGATCTATCAATGGATGCAGTCAGTGATGAAAAAAGAAGAGGGGAGATGGAGCTGGAGGAATTTCGTGCCTCAAGTGTTGCTTTAAAAGAGATGGTTGGGATAAATTTGTATAATATTTATGTAATCATTGAGGGTACCTCGGGGAATGGAGAGAGACCTACAGAAAAGAGGAAGTCCATCCACCCAAGAAAAGCCTCTGGATTCGTCACTGTAGTGTATTCATTTGTAAGGAGTAACATATCTGGTAGAAAAATGGGATCCAGTCAACATCCTGTTTGTAATTACTCGACAGGAAAACCCCGAAAAAGAGAAAAGAAAAAGTGAGAACCAATCTTCTTTAAGATAAAAATTGCATATATCCAGGAAACTATAGACAGGATTAATACTCTGAAGGAATATGGCTACAACTGGCGTTGAGATATTTGACTATACATTTTACTAATTTGATCTGCTGGATGTGGTTGATAGAGGTATAAGACAGTAATTCCCTAAGGAAATATAAATACTAATAGTAGACAGAGTTATAGAACCTCATGTGTTTCAATGAAACCTGAGCGAGGTAAAACACATGAGAATTAAAAGCAGCCAGTGAATGACCTATGACCTATGATGGAAAGCAGGATTCAATAAATTGGGAGAGAAAAGATGCCAGGGATTACAGGAGATGAGAAGGGGACAGTAAAAGGCGTACTAAACAAAAGGTTCACCAAGATGTCTACTTTGGAATTCAAAAATAGCGCTAAATGAATAACATTAAAACAACTATTGTTGTTTATTGGAAAGTGGGGATGGAGGACAAGTTCCACATTAACAAACCAGTGTACCTCTCTCAAATTATTTACTGAAGCTAGAAATGAATTACGATCTACAAGTCGTTATGAGATCGCTTAAATATCTAATTTTAGGGGAGGCCCAGTAGGTTAAAAATAATTAGTGAGGGGGGAAAGTAAGTTTATATTTCCTATGTAGGTAACTTTGACAATTGAGTAAGTGCTTGGGAGCAAAAATCTGGTGCGCACAACACACGACTGTCACTTATCTCAGATGTTAAAAGCAATTTAAGAATTTTTAAAAACAATCATAGATGAAAATAAATTGTTAAAGAATCAATTACATTGAGTTCAAAAAGAAACATGTGTTTTATTAAATATTCTATTATCATATTATCTTAGGACAATCAATAATTTTTATCGGGTTTTCATCACTCGCAGTTAACTTTTACAATTTTGTGTATAATATTTTTTCTAAAATCTTTAGCTTTCCAACGGTATATTATACATCTATATTACGGTTTTTATGTTCAAAAACACATAAATTGCATACAATATATTTTTTTTGTTGCTCATTTCTACTTTTGTTTTAGATCGAATTTGTTCAGCTTAAATATTTATCTGTTTTTTATCAATGTAAAAATTATGATATGGCTATTTTTATAAAATCTACAAAATTTAAAGTACTTCAAAGAAAGAACATTTAAACTATCGGCATTTAAATCCTGTCAGATTGTTTCAATCAGAATGAAACCTACCTCATACTAAAACCATTAACTTTTACATCGATATAGCGAGTTTAATCAAAATCCTTACAGCAGTTTTTGTGAAAATCGTAAAAAGGTCAAAAATGCAAGGTATAAAGTGGCTCTTCCGCTTGTCTGATTATCACAGGATTATCACATTTGGTACTTATCACACACACACACACACACACACACCAACACATAGAGAAGAAGAAGATTTATTTATTTACAATGTACACTCAATACAAACATGTTTGGTTTCATGCTTTCAGTGGACCTTTTTTCATGATAAGAGAGTTTCAATCATCCTTTGAATTTACTAATGATTATACAATATTTTGTTTAAGACAGTAGGAAAAGTAACACGAAAAAAAAAAACCTACACAATATAAAATACAATATTAGTTTAAAAGTACATGTTTGGTTCGTTTGTGCTTTGTAGCGCTTTAGTGATGTTTTGTTGTAATTACAAATTTCTAGTTTTAATGGATTTTCAGAAGCTGTGGTTTTATCAAAATAGTTTTTGGTTACTGTGTAGATATACTTTTTTAATGTTGGGAGATTTAGCTCAAAGAGCATTTTTGAAATTAGAAAAAGAGATCTTATTACGTGCGGGTGGCTTGGAAAATCGGATATATATACATTGAATAAAGTTGGCGAAAGTCAGGATCCTTGAGGAAGGCCGGCCGTTACAGGGAGTATACTGGATGTCGAATTATTTACAAAAACATAAAATCGTCTATTGTCAAGATATGAATATGAAATGAAATATGAACTAGGTAAGGAGGGAAGTTGTATTTAATTAATTTGTGAATAAGTCCTGTATGCCAAACGGTGTCAAAGGCCTTTTCTAAATCTATTAAAAGCATACCGGTATGTTTTTTTTCGTTAAAAGCTTTGGTTACGTAATCAGTAAGCCTTGCTAGTTGGTCAACAGTAGAGTGGTGTTTTCTGAAGCCGAATTGGTCGTCTATTATGATTTTGTTTTGTCTAATATGCCGATTTATTCTGGTTAATATTAGTCTTTCTAAGATTTTAGATAAAATATTTAATAGGCTAATCGGTCTGTAATTCGAAATTTCTCTCTGGTCTTTATTAGGTTTGGCAATAGCGATAGTTTTGTGGGTTTTCCAGATAGTAGGAAAATATCTGTGTCTCAAGATGGAATTATAGATTTTTGTTAAGTATAATATTGATTTTTTGCTAATATTTTTTATTACCAAAGAGGGAATACCATCATCACCTGATGCTTTCTTTGTGGCGAGTTCTTTGATTACTTTGCTAGTTTCTTTTGGTGAAATAGAGGAAAAGTTACTACTTACAGGTATTTTAAAATGATCACGAACTGATTTTGAAATTTCATTATTTTGGTTTTTTGTACCCAAATTTGAAGTGATACCGTGAGACTCTTGGAAGTGTTTGGCTAGTAGTTCAGCCTTATCTTTATCAACATGAGCGAAACTGTTTGTGTGTTTAAGTGGAGGAATTTTCGATGGCTGTTTACAAACACATACGGGAACACGGACACAGACCTTTTTGTGGGACTTTATGACGAGGTCAATAAATTTTGAAAAAATGAAAAGATAAAACTTCGATCATCTAATCATCTAAATTTGCCATATTATGTAACTACAATAGTTATTGACTATAATGTTCGAAACAGTAGGAGGTTCATATGTTTTTAAATTACCATTCGTATCAATAGAAAGTTCGTGCTAGAGAAAGTAAAGGAGAATCTGGAGTTATGGAATAGGTCGTGTACGATACTTAAATTACATTTCTTTGGAAGAAAAAAGATCTGAAGATTCTCACTCATCATTTTTAGTGGTAAATGAAAGATAATAAATAAAAAAGCGTAGTGAAATGAGGGGAATGTTTGTAAGGTAAAACAATAGTGTAGTTACAAGGCTATTGTTAAGTTTTTTGTTTTATTTGTTTTTAAGGTTGTTGTGTACTACTAGAGCAGGACGCGAGTTACCAATTTATTTTGAGCAGTATCGAAATCAATATTTGCGGCATGTCTCCTCCTTGAAATGGAACTCAACCCTATTCTAAATAACCGGTACCATCGCTGTCTAGAGTACTGTTAATTAGGTTCTTTAATGCCTGGTTAAATGCCCCCTCTCCCTTCCCCTCCCCGGAACTGAGACGCGTGATCTGGTTGCTGGACAACGCGCGCTAACCCGCTCAGCCACCCCATCCTCTCTTCCATTAGGGGTGTTTTTACTAAACGCGTTTTGGCGTTAGAGGAGGTAACCGGGTTCCTAGAATTCAGTCTGGGCAGGCTTATTAGAAACCCGTCTACCGCTTAAGGCCCGGTTGCACCAACAGCCTGTGTTAAAGTTAACTTTTGCTGTTAACTAACCCGGGTTAAAAGCTAATCATGATTAAAGTTTTTGTCCAGATGCACCAACAAATTTTTAATTCGAGTTAGTTAACATGGGTTAGCGCGGGACGTCATCATATTCGTGACGTATTTAACAACTCCAAACCCTCTAGACAGAGACAGTTAGGTTATATTGAAATAATTGTTTTACTCTGCCGATTAATATATATTAATACAATAATGGATATAATTAGTTGACCGTTGAGAATTAATAATAAAACATTTTAAGATCTATTGAATATCAAGAAAGCTGGATAGCATTGTGAAACCAGACAGACAATGAGTATCTAAATGGAATAAAAACTATAGTATATAAAATGTTATTAGATGAATTCGAAAAAAATAATAAATTAAATCAAGTACAATGAAATTAAAAATGAACCCAGGACAAAAAACCTTAACGTTAATAACAATAAATTGATCAATAATAAACCAAAAATTGATGACAATATGAACAATAAATAGTAAAACCTAAACAAAAAACTATAACAGATCTTTACCAGAATGAAAATAATAAAAAAACAATTATAGGTAATATCAATAATGCGATAAATATAGACATGATAAGTGGAAGAAATAGAAATATATACCATTATCAAAAAATGCAATTTATACCTCATCTATCCAAAGAAATTAAGAGAACACTTGTTGAATTTAATTCACCACAGACAAAATTAGGACTATATAACCATAATAAACTAAGTAATTATTTATCAAACATTAAAGATTTTACCACACGAAAAACTGAATGTTATTTATAAAATAAATTGTATAGATTGTGATAAGATATACATAGAAGAAACCTCTAAAAAGATCACAACTAGAGTCAAACAACACAGCAATAATTGTAAAAATATAAAAACTACAGCATTTGCACAACACAGTCTTCAGCTTAATCACAATTTTGATTTTGAAAAACGTACAATATTGGATATAGAAAAACAATCGAATCTATATATAAACAAAAATATAAAAGATAACATAAATTATAAAACAGATTGAAAACACCTCTCACAAGCAGTTCTTGCTACAATTGGGAAATTAAAATTTGTAAACCTTACCTTAGTGACCTATATTTAATAATAAATCAGTGTATACTTACTACAGTAAATAGTATGACCCTAATTCATCAGGGGCCAAAGAATATGTCAGTTAAATGGGTATTTTTTCCTTAGTGTTAATTTAAAAAACAAACCAATTTTATGACATCAATTTTTGACAAAATTTTAATCAAATATGGATAATTTTTTAAATGAATTTCGGGTAAATATAATTTTTTTGTAACATTGTTATGCATATTTTTGGTAATGTTTTTAGTTAATATTTAAAAAGTTATTTTATAATGTTAATTGATAATTTTTTGATGTATTTTAGTGAGTCCTGATGATGGGGAAGGCCCTCGAAATGTTGGCTCGTTTTAAAGTTAATTGTAATAAACTGTTTTTGGAAGATTTAGAAACCTACAAATTATTTATTATCATTTTTCATTCTTCCAATAAACCTATTTTTATTATTAATCAATTTACTGAATTAGAGGGAATAAAATATGTAAATAAAATACAAAAATCAGACTTTATTGATAAATGTAAACAAATAAATTACCACTTGACAACAAAAGAGGGAAAGGTTAATTGATTTAATAACACAGATTGCAATTTATACAAAATTATGTCATTTCCTTTCATCTTGAAAAATTTGTGTCGACAAGTGCTCTGTGAAAAGCTATATCACTTTCACATATAATTTCTGATGGTGAAACAACATCAGGAAAGTAATCTTCTGGTTCTGGTACGTTGTAGATGTCCTGGGTTTCTATTGAAATGTTGTGGAGGACAGCTACAGCTACAATAATATTTAGGGCTTTTTTTGGATCCATTCGAATTCCATTGGCAAGGCAAGGAAATCTTCTTTCCATAAAACTGAACACTCTCTCAATGATTGTTTGATTTTTGTGTGACAATTGATTTTTCTTCAGCAGCATTTGTTGGGTTTAAAATTGGTGTCAGTAAATATGTTTTGCAGCCATAACTACTATCTCCTAGAAGCCAAAAATCTCCAAATTCTCTTGACTCAAATCTCACTCGTAATGCACTTTAATTGAAAATCCAACTGTCATGCACAGAGTCAGGATTTTCAAGTTCCCATCGCACACTACTTGTATATTTAATGAAAACCACCCTTTTCTATTTCAAAATAGTTTTGTATTAGCTCCACTTAGAGACTGGATTTTAATATGAGTGCAGTCAAACGCACCAATTACTCAAAGAAAACATTTTATCCTGTAGAAATCTGACACTGTTTTGTTTTTATCAACTTCTGTTACGGACATTTTAATTAAATCGCTTGACTTCCTGGCTATTAATGCTGTTATGCGTGGAATAATTCTATAAACTGTAGATTTATCAATATTAATGATGTCGCTAAGAACCTGCTGGTAACTACTAGTAGCATAATACCTCTTGAGGTTAAGTAGAATATGATGCAAAATCATTAATATTAAAAATGTCAATCATATTTAGCACTGTTTCTTTTTGAAATCTATACCTTCTTATGAATTCCACATCATCCTAAATTTCAAAGGGATTCCTCCTCACTTTGTAAAGCTTGTTCCTAGAAAGTATATATATATCAGTTGCATTATATCTTCATCTGATGTTGAATATTTATCTGAAGAGATTGTGATCATTTTTCCTCGGTGTATTGGGATAAATGTAACGAAAATATTCAGAAAAAAACAAACTAAAACTGACACAAACAATATTTCAAAGAGTAACTGGTTTGAAGGTGTTATGGATGTTCCTTTTTGTAGGATATGATTCAAAATCATTAATATTAAAATTGTCAATCATATTTAGCACTGTTTCTTTTCGAAATCTGTACCTTCTTATGAATTCCACATCATCGTAAATTTCAAATGGATTCCTCCTTACTTTGTACAGCTTGTTCCTAGAAAGTATATTTACCAATTGTATTATATCTTTATCTGATGTTGAGTATTCATCTGAAGAGATTGTGTTAATTTTTCTTCGGTGTATTAGGATAAATATCACGAAAATATTCAGAAAAAAACAAACTGAAACTGACACAAACCAAGTTTGAAAGCTAAAGTAACAGTAGAAAGGTAACATTGACATCGGATAATCGAGGTAGGAAGGTTGTTGTTGTTGTTGTTGTTGATTAGGGCTTAATGGCACAAAACCCTAAGGTCATCAGTGCCCTGGGTAGGAAGGTGAATTAACTTAACACCATCACTTAACATAGAGTTAGGGCTAATTATGATTGGTGCATTGGAATTTCTGCTAACCCGTGATTTACTTATCCAGATTAGTAAAGTTAAAGTTAAACACGGTCAGTGCAACCGGGCCTAAGACGCCCAAAACGCCTGCAGTATAAACGCGCCCTTACACCTCTTATACCCACCCACCTTCCTGTCTTCTGATCTTCACTTACATTCTTTTATTTGTAAATATCTTATATATATATATATATATATATATATATATATATATATATATATATATATATATATAATATATATATATATATATATATATACTCGCATAAGGTATTACATTTACATTTTATGCACTTCTTTTAAAACTTTTGTTATATATTAATTATTAAATTAAATATAAGATATAATTATTAAAATATTCTATTTTGGTCCTTCTTAATCTATTTACGTCCACAAAAATAATAAATAATAAAATGAAATCCATTAGTATTGATTTCTGCTCATTCGTTTTCTTCTGTCAAACACAAAAGGGATGGAACAATATTAGTGCATACATATTTAATCGCTGATGTCATTGTTCTTGTGTGTGACGATTAAGAAAAACTGAAGCCATCTCTGATTGATTGGAATAAAGAACGTTTGAGAAAAATAATGGATATTAACTCCACTAACGGAAATTTTTGACTAGGGATCAACTGTAGCAGAGTGGCTGGCATAGCAGCCTCCTAAGCCAAAGGTCACGGATTCAATCCCGCATGTGGTTCTACGATTTTTTAATGGGTGTAAAAAATCCTTAGTTATGTCGCCCTTCGGAGAGAACGTTAAAAGGTGGTCCCAAGCCTGTGCGATGTCAGGTACTCGTTAAAGGTACTCGTTTTATCCTAATAAAACCTGGATAGGCAAAATTTAGGACTCCCATTGTAGCATTAGCCACAGTAGCATAAAGTGACGTTAAAGAAATAAACAAACAGTAAAGTTCTGTCAATCTTAAGGAAAGAAGAAAATGTAAACCTCTTTTGTAAAGGAGAGCTTGAGATTGTTGATGACTTTACAAATCTAAGAGAAGTAGTAAGCAACACTGCCACATAAAAAAAAAGTTCAGCGGAATTGGAAAATAATCTACTTTAATCGTACAAAAATATATGTAATGAGTAATAAATACTATTTGGTTTAGTAATAATACATTGTCGCAATAGTGCTGTAGACCGTAAGTCGCAAGACCTTCGGCGGAATGAGTTTCAAGACTAAGGGGCGCTTCGTACCTTCACCGGGTGCCGAGGACGCCCTATGTAAACCTGGGAGGTGCGTTTGCAGCCAGAAATCTGAATTGGAGAAGAAGAGAGCTGGTACAGGACCAAGCACATTGGATCAGACTCCACAGAAAGGACCTTCACACTGCACCAGAAGGTAATACGAGGAGCGGACTAAGAAGAAGAAGAAGAATACTTTAGCAAGTTTAAATTATTTTCAAAAATGTTACTATTATTTATATAAAGTACTGTTGGATTTCACAAACAGTTTGTGCTCTTGTAGTTCGTTTAGAGATTTGGTGGAACGGAGGGCGAAGTCACAGAAACAGCGTGAAGTTGCCATCGCTGCGTCAAGAATACGAGATGGAGTAGAAAGTACGTGCATAGTATCGGGACAATAGGATTGCTGCAAGTCCCGCCATGACGAGGTGCAGCAAGCAGCGTTCCCACGTAGCCAAGGCAGATCCCCAAAGCATTGTACTTTCTCAGCCTTTATTATTCATTCAAGAATAAATGATTCTTCATCCTCGCGGTATAGAAATGAATATGATTTTTACTTACTTCTGTCTAATGATAAGCTGCTGAATATAAAACGTTTTTAAATATTTCAAAAATTGAATAACGTTAGTCATCGTTATGGTTACTTAAAGGAAGTTCCCGATCTTTGTAGCAGTTTCTACTAGTGAAGAGAGCCTTTATTTTATTGCTTCAACTACTACAGAAAGTATAAACCGACTTCAGATTTATAAAAAGGCAAAACGGGCATTTGCCGAGGGCTTTAATAAAAACTAAAAATGCTCCTTACTTTATCACAATAAATTATATAGAAGAGATTTTATATCCCATTCATTATAAATCTAGCCCGATACGGAATAAAATTATCTCCTACCCTGTCATCCCTACTTGTTCTTAATAATGTTCTATATTTTTTTACATTTATAGGTGCCCCACGATCCTTAGAACTGTACATTAATATCTATCATCTAGTTTTAAAATGGTGGCCAAGAAAATATATACGCTCATTACTTTGATATTAAGAAAAAAAAAAACCCTTTATTTTTTCAATGTTTCCACATCTGGAGCCTGAGTATTAAATAAGACACTTTGAGCAACTGTTGAACTTTTTTTTTTAAAAGAACGTTGCACCAAAACGGTTCATCTTTCTTGAGACTTCAATCATCTACTTAACGCCTTTTATTATTTATATGTAAAGTAAAAATCTCGATCAAAATTTGGTAGAAATGGTTATGACGAAAAGAAACAATTTCTGGGTAATTTATTTAATTGTACGTATAGCTCAACATTTATTTAAACATAGGATCCCACTGCCGCACAGTTGTGTGTTTGGCGCAAAAACTTTCCATTTCCCTGTATCTTAGTATATTCTTATCTGTTAATTAATTTTAACTTTCACTTACCTATATATGATATATATATAGTAAGGGAAAGTATTGCGATAGTGAAAATTTTCGAATTCCAGTTTTCACCGGAAATACACGTTTTAGGGTTCCCTGAGTCCAAATAACCAAGTCCTGCAAAAAGGTCCTGTGTGTCCGTGTGTGGTAAGTCTAGCGCAAAAACGGTATGTCGTACGAAACTGAAATTTCATATTTAAGGCTACTATAAGCCCGAGATGTTACAGCAACTTTTTCACTAAAATCGGCTGACCGGAAGTCCTACTTTATCCCATGAATTTAGCATCTTTTTTACGATTTCCTCAAAAACAATTTTGATTATACTCTCTATATCGATGTAAAATTTGATGGGCTTTAATATCATGTAGGTTTCATTCTGATTGAAATAGTCTGATCGGGCTTAAATGCAGATACTTTAAAGTACCTTTGATTTTGTATATTATATAAAAATAACCCTATTATCTTATTACCATTTATAAAAAACAGGTAAATATATAAGTTGAACGAAGTCGATATCCAAATAAAGGAGAAAACTAATTATATGTTTTTAATGCAATTGTTTTATCGTTTGGCCATGGATGGCGCTGTCATCGCCGGACGTTACAGTGGGTTTATCCTGATTGAAATAATCTGACAGGGCTTAAATGGCGATATTTCAAATTTCTTCCTCTAAAGTACCTTTAGTTTAGTAGTTTTTATGAAATTCACCATATCATCTGATTATTAAATCTAAAAAACAGGTAAATATATAAGTTGATCAAATTCGATAACCAACTAAAGGAGATAACTGCAAAAATATTTTTTTAATGCAATTTTTTTAACTTATGTACAGTAATATACATGTATAATATACCGTTGGAATGCTAAAGATTTAAGAAAAAAATATTATCGTATACATACTATTGTAAAATTTAACGGAGAGTAATGAAAAGCTGATAAAACAAACTGGTTGTCGTAGATAATAATATATTGGTTATTTAATAAAAACACTTTTAAAATCTAATGTTAATAATTCTTTGATAATTTATTTTCGATTCTAAATTTTTTTTTATAATTCTCAAATTGATATTAATAACGAAGGTAAATGGAAGTCATGTGTTTCGCGTACCAGATTTTTATTTGTGGTTCAGGGGTTTGACGGCTATCTATAAAATAAATTCTTAAGTCGTCCGGAATAATAAATCTTATTTTATAATTCCTCAAAGCCCACGTTTAAGAATCTGAAGAACCTAAAATATCAGTGTCAACTACTCTCAAGTTGGATTTTTCTCAACTAAATGAAAACTAACCAACGAAAATACGCCTTGACGGAAGTCCATCATTTCTTAAATATATCCTATAATTATAGAACTTAAATTAAGTATCTCAGCACACCAATTCAAAAACCTTTAACTAATACTATACTTTGTTTTCGACTATAATATAGGCCCCTTTTGAATTAATTAAATATTTTCTGTTGGGATAGTTAATTTAGCTATCTCAATTATTGGTCCGTTTAGATAGATTGATGGATCCTGCCTTTAACTGTCTGCAGTAATTGAATAATGGATAAAGATTATTCTTTAACTATACTAGTGGATAATCTGATGATTGGTGCGCTCCATCTATGTCAACTTAATAAGGATTACAACGTTTGCTAGGGTTTATTATTATAATAAGATGAGGAACCTTGGAAAATAGTCACGGATAGGATCATCACCGTGAAATTGTAAAATTAACCGATGCAACAATTCTTTGCACAAGGGTTCACTATTTTCCCTTGTTGCAAGAGGGATGTGATTACTGTGTTGTAAAACGACATAAGTTTATTAATGTTTGGAAATGGGTCTTATTAGAAGTGATGATTTCCATTTCTAAACATATTTCAACTCTTTAATTTTTTTTTTTTTTTTATAAAGCAATATTTTTCGACACTATGACATAAATGAGAAAACAGCAATAAAAATCTGGTGCTGCAAAACACGACTTTCACTTACCTCCGTTTTTAAAATCGATTAAAGAATTTTCAAATACAGTTAGAGAGAAAAAATAAGTGAAACTATTAAAGAATTAATTAAATTGAATTTATATAGATTTATTATAGAAACATGTGTTTTATTAAAAAATGATTGATTATATTATTATCTAAAATAATCAGTTAGCTTTATCGGATTTTAATCACTCTAAATTTTAAAAGCTTGTGTAATGATACTTTTTATAAAATTTTTAGCTTTCTAGCAGTATATTATACATGTATATTACTGTTCTTATGTTCAAAAAAAACAAAAACATTACTTTTAAAAAAATATGTTTTCAGTGTTCTCCGGTTTCATAGGACTTTTAGTTTACGCGCTGGAGTTACCACACACGGACACACAATAGACAGTTTTGCGGGAGTTGGTTATTTGGTTATTACTATATATTTAATATATAGGTAAGTGAAAGTAAAAATGCCTACGCTTTTGTTCGAATCGTTCGAACTCAATTTATAAAAATAAAAAAAAAATAAAATCTGATGCACTCTGTCGAAATCAGTGTTAAACTTTTTAAATAAGATTAAAGTTAAAAAGCAAAAACAATGTATTTCGATTGAATGATTTATGTTATATTAGAGAAGAAATCAATGCTCACTTAAATGGTCTTTGTCTCTCTCTATGAATATGAGAACAATAATTCTCAAAACGTAGCCTAAACACAATTGCTTATTTTTTTACTGAACCTCAAGACCCATTGATAACTATATATATATATATATATATATATATATATATATATATATATATATATATATATATATATATTATATATATATATATATATATATGTATATATATATATATATTGGGTTGATGCAAAATTAATGCAGGTTTCCTCTATTGCAATATCTTAATTCCAATTGTGTAAACAAAGCTAATCCTAACATTGATCATTATTATACCAAAACAAACCTTATCTAATACCCTCTCTTTCACCATGAATTTGTTTAGTAAAATCGTTTTGTTCAGTGTGTTCAAAGGTCTTGAATCGAAAATGTCAAAGTGCGATTTTCGTCAAATTTATTTTTACGAATTTAAATTAGGGCGCAGCGCTGCGCAAACGGCTCGTAATATTAATGAAGTGTGGGGTCAGGGGGCTATTAATGAGTGCACGGTGCAGCGTTGGTTCCAGAAGTTTCGCAGAGGAGATTTCGACCTCGAAGACAAGGAAGGTCGGGGCCGTCATCTTGCTCTGGACAACGACCAGCTGAGGTCAAAAGTGGAAGAAGACCCAACCAAAACCACACGAGAAATGGCGGCGGAACTCGGAACTCAAAAATTGCAACGTCTTTGCCCAGCATTGATGAATCGGAAGGGCCGATCCTGCTCCACGATAACGCCAGACCACACGTTGCACAACCAACGCTTCGACGACTGCACGAGTTGGGCTACGAAGTTCTCCAACATCCGCCTTATTCACCTGACCTCTCTCCTACAGACTTCCACTTTTTCAGGCATCTGGACAACTTTTTGAGGGAGAAAAATTTTCAAAACCAGGAAGACATTGAAAATTCTTTTCGTGATTTCATTGAGTCCAGGGATTCGGATTTTTTTTTCTGGTGGAATAAGAAAGCTTGTTGAACGTTGGCAAAAGTGCATTGATTCAGATGGAAATTATTTTGATTAAATATATATGGTTAAAGTAAAGATATGGCGTATTTACAATACCTACTAAAAACCTGCATTAATTTTGCATCAACCCATATATATATATATACATATATATATATATATATATATATATATATATATATATATATATATATATATATATATATATATATATATATATAGTTATCAATGGGTCTTGAGGTTCAGTAAAAAAATAAGCAATTGTGTTTAGGCTACGTTTTGAGAATTATTGTTCTCATATTCATAGAGAGAGACAAAGACCATTTAAGTGAGCATTGATTTCTTCTCTAATATAACAGAATTATTATTTCTAATAACACAATACAATGTGTGTGTATACAGTTATATATATGTATACACACACACACACACATATATAATGGAAAATAAAATAAAAGGATAAGTAAATAAGATACCACAGAACTACATGCAGGAATTTATAAAACAATCCAATTGAAGCGGATTGGGAAGAGGCTGGTTGGCTAAGGTTAAGGTCAAGGAGGAAAAACGATTTGCAAGATCTTTAAAGTCAACAGGAAAAGAGGCTTCTGGGTGTTTTTATATCTTCTAATGAATGCCATAAGCATTGATGATGAACACCAGTTTTAAACTATCAATTTTATAGAGATACCAATCATTAAATAAATAATCTATATAACTAATACTAGTCATAATAACTAATTAGGAATGATTTATTCAGTGCATTTTGGTTTATTATTTTCAATAATGAACCTTTATAATCGACAAAAAAAAAAAAAAAAAAATTACCTCCCTCCCCCTGAAAATTTGAGGGCTTATGTTTCGAGATGCATAATAATCTGAATAACGAATAAAAAAAATCCGTTTTTCTGCCGTCCGCGGCATTTCTCCAAAACTACAGGACCAATTTTTTTGGAATTCGCCACAAAAATACTAGTCCATGCAACGACGATCTCAACACCTAGACGTTGATATCAGCTTGTTATTTTTAAAATAGCCGTCGATTAAACGTGATTTAATTCAATAACTCAGTTATTTTTGAAGATAGCGAAAAAATTTATCAGTTTTTTTTTAAACTAAAAAACCGTGAATAATTATATAAAATCGAAATTTTACACGTAAATACGCTCAGAACTCAGTTATTTACGACATAGAGAAAAGTGTGTATAAAGTTTTAGAATCAGTAAAGCGCGATAAACAAAAAAAAAAAAAAGATTACAGGGAAAATGAGTTAAATTAAGCTAGAGAAAAAATCATTAGTGTTTTTTAACCAAAAAACCGCAAATAATTATTAAAAAAGAGAGAAAAGAACAGAAAAAAATCTGGTGCAGGCAACACACGACTGAAAAGAATTTTCAAATACAGTTAGAGATAAAAATACGTTAAATTATTAAGGTATTAATCAAATTGAATTTATATAGAAACATGTGTTTTATTAAAAAATCAATTATATTATTATCTTAAATAATCAGTAAGTTTTATCTTCTTTTCATCACTCTCCAATAACTTTTAAAAGCTTGTGTATGAGATGATAATTTTTCTAAAATCTTTAGCTTTCCAACGGTATATCATACATGTATATTACTGCTCTTATGTTCAAAAACGAAAAATTGCATTAAAAAAATATTTTTCTGTTTTCTCCTTTAGTTGGGTATCGAATTTATTCAATTTATATATTTACCTGTTTTTCATCAGCGTTAACAAGATAATTTAGTTATTATTATTAAATCTATAAAATTAAAGGTACTTTAGAGGAAGAAAATTTAAAATATCGGCATTTAAGCCCTGTCAGACCATTTTTATCCAAATAAAACCTACATGATATTAAAGCCCATTAAATTTTACATCGATATAGCGAGTTTAATCAAAATCGTCGGAACCGTTTTCGAGAAAATCGAAAAAAGGTGCAAAATGCATGGCATAAAGTGCCTCTTCTGGTAGGCTCATTTTGATGAAAAAAGTTTTGTCACGTCTCGGGCGTATAGTTGTCTTAAATATGAAATTTCAGTTTCATAGGACTTACCGTTTCCGCCCGGGAGTTACCACACACACACACACACACACACACAGACCTTTTTGCGGGACTTGGTTATTTGGACTCAGGGGACCCTAAAACGTGTATTTCCGTTGAAAACTGGAATTCGAAAATTTTCACGATCGCAATACTTCCCCTTACTATATATAGTAAGTGAAAGTAAAAAATTGTAATTTCATCCATAAATATGATTCGGCCAAAATAAAAATAAAACCTCGAAACTACAGATAACCCAATTAAATCAATATAAATGCCAATCTACAAAGGTTAATCTTTGACATGAATCCTTCCCTCAAATTTCTATCAGTTAACTGAGGTATGTATAATGGATTACACACATTTTGATCCGTAATTTTATTAGAGATGAAGTGGGCACTAATTATTAATGAATTAATGGAAGACAATCAGGCAGTGGTTGAAATTCCAACGCTTTCCTTCTCTGACATTTAAAAATTAAAAAATAGACCCTCCAGAAATAAAAACAGGATTACGTTTTTAAAATACAAATAAATGATTTGGAAATGTAATGCAAATACATAAACATAAAAGTAGTTCCATTGGTTGGCAATGGGTTTTTTTTTAGTGTCTGGAAATGTGACATTTCGTCATCTATCAATGGTAAAAAATAAAATGTATACAAATATATATATATATATGTATATATATATATATATAATATATTATATATATAAATATATTCATTGTTTAATAGAAAGGTAAAGGTCTGTTATGGCAACACCTTAATTTTCCTGTATGGCGTTCATAAATATACAATATGTCAATACAATTTATTAAGTATGTCCATAAAACATCAGTGCATTCCCAAAACTGTAATTAGGTATATAACAATTTATACAAAATAAGACAATACTGTATTGCTAGTTGTAGTGACTAATTCACCGTTCCGATAAGCTCTATAATGACGCCTATAATCTATTTTATCTAAATTACTTCATGCTATGAATGCTTGTTAAGTAAACGGTAGATATACTCGTCTGAAAATGTACAATAGTTAAGATCAATGAAAACAGCATTTTTGCAAAGGTGATAAAGAAAATGAATGCTCTGATAGTAAGAACCAGATTCTGGTTATTTCTACGTCTTGAGGTTGTCTGTATTTTTCGCACCTGAATTGTTCGGTCGTCAGTCGATGGAAAACCCATTCTTTTGAAATGAGCTTTCAAACGTTCATTAATTACATCTTGAACAAACAAGAATCAGAAAATTATTGTTCCGTCTGATACGTATTCTCCTTTTGTTATAAATCAAACTAAAACAGGACATACTGAAAAATAAAACGGAGCTTGCATAGCTTTGATTTGCTGGTTACAAGCCCAAAGGTTAATGTATTTTTATTTAAATGGCAGTACAATAATTAATTAACAATACTTAATAGAAATGGCTCATAACAGCTTATGGATTTTGAAGAAAATATATGAGCTTCATAAACATGATTAGAGCCGTTTTAGTGCACTTAATTGCAATTGCAAATAAGTGTAAAATTACCACAAAAACTTTATGTGGCACCTATAAGTAGATTTGGAAATAGTTGAAGTAACACCTCAAGTCTTACATTCTAAGTCTAACATAATTTAATTTAATTTTTTAGTAAGCCTGTTTAAACAGCACACACAGCAAGCACACACCCACGTACAGACGAAGATCACAAGACTTTCCCTTACTAAATATGACCTTACTATGTATTATAAACAACATATGAATAACCTCTTTTAGTGAAAGTAAAAAGCAATTCCTAGAGGAAGGTGAAGATTCAAAATAGAAAAACACCTATTCGTCACAAAAAATTCACCTTAAGTCTGTTCACGCCATATGTTATAGCCCGAAAAAGTTTTATGGTTGTTTAATTGAAAATAAAAACTCCACACTTTTCATGATATTTATCATAAGATCATTTTTGTATTAATCTTTATTTTATATTTGTTTTAAAAAAATAGTTATTTTAAACATAATTGAAAGTTTTCGCCACGATTGAGAAAAAGGTAGAAGAGAAATACAGTAGAAGACGATCGTACCTCAATTGTTTTATGATTGACTCAAGGAGAGTCGAGAATCAAGGCAGGGTTTTAGTTGGGAGAGGGCCAAAGTAAATTGAAAACACTTCAGAGAAGATAGACAAATAGTTGCAAACGAAAGTATATCTATATGTGAAATATGCCCCTACGTCTATCAGCAAAGTGATAAATGCTGAGATAAAAAAGCCTCCCAAAACACAGTCTCGAACAGCTAGGCAACGCGCGTTTAAAGCACTGCGCGCTAACCCGCTCAGCTACCCTACCCCTCTGTTCCAATTTTATTTTGCTTGGAGTTCTTTTTTTATCCATTTTTTCGCATCCACTACGTACGAATATTTTTCGCATGTTTATATAGATAAGTAGATAATATTTAATGAATAAGTAATTTTTAATACTCATAAAAAATGGTATTTTTCCAGTGGTGAGACGAATATAATGATGGGGACTAAATGGGAACATGAGTGTTAGGTCTATCTAAATATGTTAAGAGTATCAAAAAAAAAAAAAAAAGAAAGTATTTTACTTTACTAAAATTATACACGTATTTACTTATAGCGCGGTCTATAAGGCTGTTTGGCGCCAAAAAAAAAAAAAAAAAAAAAAAAAAAAATCAGTAAATAATAATTATTTCCTAGGTTTATCTATAAATTTAATAAATTTATATATAAAATTATTTATAATTATTCCTAAGGTTATGTTCAAGAAGAGCACCTAAAATTTGTTGCTATTTTTTTTTTTTTTATTAGAGGGTCCTGCACAATACTTTTTTTTATATTTCAACGCAAATGTAATGGCATTTTTTTTATTTTTCACCCCGTGGTGAAAAAAGAAAAGCCTTTTGTCAGCTCTTTCTTCCAAGTCATACTGTGGAGAGTTGGGATAGAGCAGAAGGAACGAACTCATTAGATATAACTCACTCATTATTTATCGAGATACCTATTATTATAAGATTAGATATAATATTATTTTTTATTAACATGACACTATATGCTATACTTATATAAAACGTAACTGCATTGAATTTTTGATATTATTAAAATAAAAGAGTAAAACCAGTTACAAATTTAATCTAAAAAGCTAGACTTGCATGAAATTCTCGAGACAAAACAATTTTTTTTTTTAGTACCTATCATTATATGCGTCTCACCACTGGAACAATTCCATTTTTATGAACATTAAAAATTACTAATTTCTTAAATGTTATCTATCTAAACATGCGAAAAATATTCGTATGTAGTGGATGCGAAAAAATGGATAAAAAAAGAACTACAAGCAAAACAAAATTGGATACAAATGTTGTGGAATACGAGGGGCGGGGTAGCTGAGCGGGTTAGCGCGCAGTACTTTATACTCTCGATGCCTTGCAACACAGAGGACCAAATAATTTGAAGCCCTCACGCCCTGGCCCGAGTAACCCCGTATAGCCTTCAAACGCGAGGTAGGGGTGAATAAATAAAATGTTAAAAATAATAAATAAAAAAATATTGTGGAACATGGAAAATGTGTTGTTGTTTTTTGTTTTGTTTTGTGTGTGTGTGAAAATCGGGTAATCCGTTTAGAAGAATACTTTTTTTTTTCTCTTTCCAATACCTCCTCTCCCATAGCGAATAAGGGGTTAAAAATTTGCAAAATGTAGCTTCTGGTAGGTGTAAATTAATATTATAAATTTAGTGCTAATGTGCATAAGGGAAAATTTTACATGCTTATTCCGCTAGACTCTTTGAAAATATTGTGTGTGCTTGGAAGTAAAAACATTCTCAAAACAATTCTTTTTTTTTCTTACAGTTAATTTGCTTATCTCTATTTTCATATGTTAAAATAAATTTTTGGGTTAGGGAACAATGACTGCTCACTTTGGTACATAATAAAATAGAAACAAATACTAATGAACTACTTCTATATCAATCAAAAGCAATGCAAATATATCTTTACAAAGTAGATATTGGTTTAAAAATTTCTTTAAATAGCTTGATTTTGATGAATAAAATACTGATATGTATTTATCAATATGTAACGGAGAGATGGGACATTTTTCTAAAACTACCGACGCATTACAGAGTAAAAAAAAATGAAATGGAAGGCAACTGACATCAAAAACTGCTAAGCAGACATTGGTCCGAATTACAGGAGATGTTAAGAAAGATGAGGGCAAGTAGCCATCAGGGATGGATAGCCACTATTACTATCCCCTTCACCGTCATCACATTCCTCACAGTTATTATTGTTAAATTAGGCAAACTTATCCACCAATCCAACCTTTCTGGTCAGCACTCGTTGCGTCAAATTGACTGTGCCAATACACACGAAAGGAACCACTATTTGGAAATCAATCTGAAGACACTTGCCTGCGGTTTACCTCCCGTCTTGCAACCTTATTACCTTCCAGAATCTTCACCATCTGCTGGATCAAAGATGCCCTTAACGGAAATATAAGGAAGTTTTGATACTTTGTTCATTTTATGAGGTACCTTAAATTAAATTGACTACCTAAATTAAAAAAGCGATTTCATTTATAAGTACCTGCTAAAATTGAAGTTCAAAGAGGCTTATATATTTGAAATTTGATGCTCAACAATTTTTATTCTATGACTTTTTTGATTTGGATAATTGTTTCGTTGTTACAGCGGTCTGTCATTGAACAAATAGGGTTTTTCCACGATAGCCTTTTTCTGACGAACAATTGCGGCAATATCACTAAACCGAGTTCAATAACCAAGATAACTTTTTGAAAGTAAATTTAACGTTCTTTCATTTTGGAAAAAAATTATATTTTCTGTAGGAATTACTGATTTCGAGTAATATGTGAAAAACTGAAAAAAGTTGGAAAAATCCGATGTTTTTTGGCTGCAAAAAGTTAAGCCCACCACCTGCGATGGTGGAAACTCAGATTATTTTTATTTAGGACCATTGAGAGGTAATAAAACGATTTTTAGGTTTGTCCGAATTGATTTCTGCAAATATCCTTATGTTACTGGGATAGTTATACGTATTTTGAAACGTATGTCGTCAAATTTCGAGGTGGGTAATTTTTTTTTGGTCGATTACAAAGGTTTATTATTTTTAATAATAAACCAAAACACGAAATAACAATTTCTTAGTTATCATACGTATAATTTAACGATTTATAGAAAACAGGAGTTTCCTATAGAGAGGAATGGAAAGGCCTTTATGTTTTAGGGGATGGCTGTTTTTACAGGGGACTTTTCAACCTCAGAAATGGAGAAAATATATAATATAACATACATGCTGAATAAAATATAAATTTTATATTCGTACTTTTCAAAAGAAGTTAAAAAAAAAAGTTAATTGAAGTTGGAAACATCTGAAAAGGATACAGAGCAAGAGCAATGGGTCGTCGATTTTGAATTTGTTATTTGTGATGGTTCTACATTCTAAATTTAAACAATAATTACGAATTGAATACGTGACCGGAAATTGACACCAAACGACCAATGTTAAGGATAGGAAGGTAATGACTCTAGCTGAAGAATGTCATATAGACAATACGTTAGTTGGTTGAAAATGCGCTGAATTAGCTTGCAGGTAACAAGAAATATCTCTGTATGGATAGGTACTTAACATTGAATTTAGAGGGCAAATAAAATCCAGAAATCTTTAGATTAAAAGTGCAGAAAAAAATAAATAGGATAGGACAATCTAAAAGAATTTCCATTATAGTGAATTTTCCATTCTCCATGGTTGGAGAAGTCGCGCAAACGGGACCATGGAAACTTCATATGTAAATAAATCTAATGTTTTTGGAGGGAAAGCCAGCTACATTTATAAGTGTATATTATATATATATTATATATATATATATATATATATATATATATATATATATATTTATTTTTTTTTTTTTTACATATAATTTTTTCAACCAAAATGGCTCTACCTTAAGAATCTCTTTACTTCAGCTTAATGTACAGTTATTATGGTAACTCAGTACATAATACTTATTTTATATCGAAATGTATATTTAGAAGAACATATTGTTTTCGGTGATTTTATTGTAAGTTTTATTGTAATAACATCGAATCAAACTTATATCTACATCAGTTAAAATGCTTCACATATCTGAGAGGTGATGCACAAAATTGTTTGAAGAATTCAGGTCATTTATCAAAATGGTGCATCTTCCACTTGCAGTAATTACACACTTTCTACCTTAACCTTTCTCTTTCCAGTTTTCCTAGCCCAGCGTAATAAGACAGTTAGCTTTAAACGATTTACGGTTATTGGTATACTGATAATAGTTTACTAAACGATCCTTAGATCGGTATAGTTTGTATATATACACATTTGATAGGATCGTCGTGCTATTGTTTAGCGTGTTTACAAACATTATTTTCTTCTTATAAGTAGATAATATTAAAGATTCAAGTTTGTCCTCCGATGCTTTGACGTAACTTTCAATAATAGTTTAATATATATATATATATATATATATATATATATATATATCGTCTGTGTCATCATTGGGTTTTCTCAGGTAACTAAATATGTCATGAACTGTTTTTTTTTTAACTTGTCTTTGCCACCTCGGGGTGGTCTCACATGCCCCATCTTCATGGCAACTCAAAGTGGATTTTCCCCCAAACCCGAAGACTCGGAACATTTTTATTAGAAACCATCATCACTCAGCATCCTCCCTATATACTCGATCTTCTGCAGTTCAAACCAATTCACAAGAAACTAGATCACGACATTCCGACCTTTATGACCCTTCCCAAAGGACCAAAACATAAGAACTTTCCTTTTTAGCTCGTTCCAAAAAGTTTTGGAATTCTCTCCCATCAAACATCCCTCGTGCAACCCCTCTTACCACTTTCAAATACCTTCTGTTTTAGAATATCCTCACTTCCCATAATGACGCTATCTAACTATAAAATTTTTACTGTTATATAGTAGTAAATAAACTTTTCAATTTTTGTGAATTTTCTTTTAGTTTAATCACAAGCGTTAAATTCTATTTAATTATATTGTCATCAAATATATTTATTTCTTCTTATTATTATTCTTTTTACTTTCACTAATCTATATATGAAATATATATTAAGGGAAAGTATTGCGATCGTGAAAATTTTCGAATTCCAGTTTTCAACGGAAATACACGTTTTAGGGTCCCCTGAGTCCATTTAACCAAGTCCCGTGTGTGTGTGTGTGTGTATATGGTAAGTCCAGCGCAAAACCGGAAAGTCCTATGAAAATGAAATTTCATATTTAAGACAATTTCATAAGCACCCGAGACGTTAATATAATGCAGGTTTCATTCTGATCGAAATAGTCTGACTGGGCATAAATGCCGATATTTTACATTTTCGACTTCTAAAGTACCTTTGATTTTGTAGATTTAAAAAAATTAGGCACATCATCTTATAATAATAATAATAATAATAGGCTTAGCGAACCCGAAGGTTCGATGCCGCTACCACCAAATTCCGCCTACACAGACTCGCGCCAATGTTCACCATTCAAGCCCAAGCTCCCGCGATCAGCCTTAACGCAATCCTCCCATCTACGCTTCGGCCTACCTTTCGGACGCCTACCAGTCGGATCAGCGAAAACCAACTTTCTCGGAATCCGCTCGTCATCGAGCCCAACAACTTTACTCGCCCATTTGAGTCTCCGCGATGCAATCAACTCAATTATATTCACAGGATACAAGTTTCGCAATTCCGCGTTGTGCAACCTTCTAAACTCCCCAGTGGCCTCATCTCTCTTCAGACCAAATATTTTACGCAATACCTTATTTTCGAAAAGCTTAAACCGTTGTTCATCCTTCAAAGTAAGCGGCCACGTTTCACATCCGTAAAGAACCGCTGGAAGAATAATAGTTTTATAAATTCTAACCTTTAAGTTTTTAGATAGAAGCCGCGAACTAAGTAACTTAGCAACTGAATAATAACACGCATTTCCCACCTTTAACCGGGACTTTATTTCTTCCTGGCATTTTTTCTAGTTATAATTGAACCTAAATACTTGAATTTCTCTACGTGTTCAAAAGTATGCCCTGATACATCAATATCACCAAGATCGACACCGTTTCTGCTACTAATCATATATTTCGTCTTATCGGTATTTAATTCGAGTCCTATTTCTTTAACGGTTTTTATTAACACACTTGTATTTAGTTGTATGGTTTCCTTGTCTTCACCTAGCAGTACCATATCATCGGCATACCCCAAAACCGGAATCTTGTCACCCATATTTAAGCCCTTCTCGGTACACATCACCTTTTCTATGGCATATTCTAAAGCTATATTAAATAACACAGGTGAAAGGGAGTCACCCGGTTTCAAACCCGATCGCACCTCAAATCTCTCGGAGTAATTATGACCGATTCTAACTTTATGGAATGTTTCCGACAAACACATCTCTACTAGGTTTACTAACTTTCTAGCTATTCCCTGTTCAATCATGATGTTATATAGCTTCTGACGGTCTATTGAATCATAAGCCTTTTTAAAATTTATATAAAGTTGAAGGACTACAGCGTTGTATTCCAGCCTCTTCTCTAATGTTTGACGTTAGGAAAATATTTGGTCAATAGTCGAGCGATTCCGCCTAAAACCACATTGGTAATCTCCGATAATTTCCTCAGCGTATTCCGTGATTCGACTAGTTAGAATTGACGAGAATATTTTATAGCATACTGGGAGAAGAGAGATCCCATTATAGTTGTTACAATCCGACCTCGGTCCTTTTTTGTGAATCGGAATAAGTATTGATTATTTCCATTCTTCGGGCATTTTTTAATTTTCCCAGATCTTTTTAACTAAACAATGTATTTTGGAAACGCCCGCTTCTCCACACGCCTTGATTAATTCACTCGTGATATTATCATTTCCTGCAGCCTTATAACGTTTTAATTATCCTATCGCCATTTCGACTTCCTCTTTAGTCGGTGCGTCTATCCATGGTTCAGCGCTCTGATATTCAGAGAGAGGAGATTGATTATTATTTTCCGTATTTAATATGCCGTCAAAGTGTTGTTTAAATTTATTTAATATCTCAGAAGGATCCGCAATTATATTGTTATTTGCATCTTTAACCGCATTCAATAGCGGTTCAAATCTTTTACGCGATTTGTTTATACCTTTGTACATCTCTCTTACGTTATTTTCGTTTCTGTGTTTTTCTATTTCTATTTTTTTGCATTTAAGATACTCTCTTTTCTTATTTTTTAAGAATTTTTAAGTTTCATTCTTTACTAACCGAAAGTAAGCCACATTATTATCGCTCGGATTATTTAAGAAATTCAGTTTAGCGGTTCATCATCTTATTAGCATTCATAAATAACGGCTAAATATGCAAGTTCAGCGAATTTGATAAACAACTAAAGGAGAAAAGTGCAAACTTTTTTTTTATGTAATTTTTGTTTTTTTGATAATAAGAACAGTAATATAGACGTATAATATACCGTTAGCTAAGAGAAATATTTTAGAAAAAATATTATCTGATACACAAAGTTGTAAAAGGTAATGAATAGTGACGAATAGGGAATAAACTTCTTACCGATTAACATTTTAATATAGTTATATTAATTAATCTAAATCATATGTTTCCAACGAAAATGAACACACGTTTTATTAAAATAAACTTAAATATTCTTCAAATATAAAATAAAAATAAAATAAAAATAAACTTTATTCACATATTTACATTTGGACAAAATGTTAACAATGATTTTGGATGAGTCATCCTTACAATCAGAAAATATTTTTGTTTTTTGTGATTATAGTACATTAGCCTAATGGCAAACATATGGTGAAAAATTGAGGTTACTTTGCGATTGTAGGAAAAATTATACAAAAAACCTACGCATAAAAACTACACATAAAATAATTGAGAATACATAAAATATTTAAAGATACATGAAATAATTGAAAATACATAAAATAATTGAAAATACATGAAATAATTGAAAATACATAAATTAACAGAAAATACATAATATGATTGAAGATTATAAAATTTATAACATAAGAAAGTAAGTTAATTTAATAATACATGTTTGTTCTCTCATGAGTATATCGTTTTAGTGAAAATTTATTGTAATTACCGATTTCTTTTATTAATGGGTTTTTAGAGACTGGAGTTTTACTGAAGTAAGAAGCTGTTTGTGAATGGACAAGTTGTTTGATTGTAGGAAGCTGCAAGTCTTGGAGCATTGATGATATTTTCGTGTATCGGGGGAAATTATTAATTATCCGCATTGACAAGTTTTGAATTCTCTCGAGTTTATGGAAGTTAGTCGAGCAGGATGAGCTCCAGACTGGAGAGGCATATGTGATTAACGGGCGAATGACTGATTTATATATTGTTAATTTGTTTTGTTCTTCAAATTGTATTGGGTTGTTTCACATGAAATGTCCGTTTTTATAGTTTCTGAAATACATATAGGATTTTGCAGGTCTCTGTTGTTTTCTCCCGAATGTTTACATATTTAAAGTAAACAGTTACTAATCCTCTACCTTTGTATTATAAACATTAGCTTCCCAATGAATTACCCACTTTTTAAGATACCACCAAATATGAACATGGAAACACGCGATTTTCGAGTAATATATTTTTACGAGTTTAAACTCGGCCATTCAGCAGCTGAGGCCGCTAGAAATATTTGAAAGGCGTTTGTGGAATGGAGTGTTAATGAACGGACCATTCGCCGTTGGTTTGGAAAGTTTTCAGCTGGGGATACCGACTTGGAAAACTTGCCCGAGGAAGACCTCCGTCCGTGATAGACAACGATGTCTTCAAACATACAGTAGAAGGAAACCCCTACCAAACAGTTAAAGGACTCTCAGCACAACTAAATGCAAGTGCATCTATTGTTTCCAGACATTGGGTAATGGGAAAGTAAATTGTATTGGAAAAGTAAAAAAGCTCGATACATGGGTACCTCATGATCTCACTGAGCGGCAGCAAGACCCAATGTTTCAAAACATACCGTGCAAAAATTGAAAGAAATGGGCTACGAAGTTCTTCCGCACACACAATATTCTCCCGACTTGTCTCCAACAGATTACCACCTGTTCAGGAATTTAGACAACTTTGTCAAAGGAAAACTGTTTGAAAATGATGATCAAGTGAAAAGTGCCTTTTCAGATTTTGTTTCACTTCAAAGCTTGAGTTTTTCAGTTCGGGGATAAAAAAAAGTTGGTGTCACGTTGGGGAAAATGTGTAGAAAAAGAAGGTAAATACTTCGAATTAAATTTTCTTGTTTTCATATCGTATTTTTAATAAAATATTTTTTATTTTAATCTTTAACTTTGTATCTTGGCCAGATGTAGATATTATATTATATTAAATTTTATGTTATTCTAAGGGAACTTAGTCCCAAAATTTTTTTTTTTTTTGTTTTTCATATTCTTCTTAAATCAGATGAAATACTTTTTTTTCAGCTAGCTAATAAATTGAATCGACCCCTTGATGATCCTGTCAGCATCTAGACTTAATTACAACCGGAATAATTTTTAACTGATGTACTTAAAAATTGTATTAAAGAAATTTGTTGTATACGTATTTTTTTCGAAGTCGACCGAAAAATTACCTGTGGGCTAATTTCCTCACACGGCTTGGAAGGAGTCACGGTAAAACGTGAACGGTATTGTTGCACATTGCACAGAGGGTGATTAGATTAGGGAGAACACGACTTTTACAAGAATATTTATCGTGATCCCTGTCTTAAGTTAGTGTTGCACTAATTTCTTCAGATGCAGTAGGAATTAGAAAGGCATTGAAATAGATTCTAAATAGAATAGCTAATTTTTGAAAAAAAAAAATATATATAGATATACATTCTTTCAATTAATAATTTAGTCGTACTATAAAGTTGGAGTTTTCGGTCTTCAATACAGTTTCTAAAAGTGAGAGAAAACTTTTCTCAAATGGTCCAAAACACCCATTTGCTTCTGATTTTCTGAATTGTAAGCAGCAAAATATATTAGTGGTGTCCGTAATGAAAACAGTGTTTTCTATGTATTTCTTGAAGTTTTTTTTTTTTTTTTTTTTTTCATTTTAGAATATTTATTGAATCATACCGTGTATATAGAACTGATAAGTAATTTAAGATTCCAACAGATCCACGCCAATTGGTCTCCTTACCCACAACCTTGCGTCAACACTAGACAAATCCCATGAAGTAGTGCTTCAATACGACTCTCAAAATCATTAAATTTATTTATTTTCAATTAAAATGAACGGTTTAAATATCATCAGCAGGCTTGAAGCTTGAATGAAGGACAACCAAAGTGACGATTCTCATCAAAATCCTCTGACGTTAGAAATACTGTTATGTAATGTATTGAGGATACTGAGGGGAGTAACTTAGGATTGGATAATTATTTTATTGATTAAATAAATATTAATAAGCTTTGTCGGCAAAAGCCAAAAGGCATTTCACAAAGCCATTGGATTGTCCGTGGGCTTGGGCTGTCTGTGGGCTGCTCCCGCGGTACACCTGGTACATTCTAGAACCCAGCTACTAGGCTGGACTTCCCATATCAGCCCCTCCCGAGCTGACGAGAATGAGGAAGAAGATTCGAAGAGACAAGTCTTATTCCAGCCAGTCGGGTTCCATCCTCAAGAAGAAGCGAGGCCCGCCTGAGGATCAGAGAGAGAGCAGCTGGAGATCTAAGAGCCGGGAAGGGGCGCTTAAGACTGATTCCACCTTCGCCAGCCGGCTAAGTGTTTTAAAGGCATTTTATTTAGTTGTAATATTGTATGGCAAGTTTAACTATAATTTCCCTCAGTAATCTCAAGCATAGTTTAAATTAATTGTATATGTTAAGTTAATAATAATAATGTTTAATGAAAGTTGTTTAATTTAATCTCGCCCTGTATGCCACCTACTGGGATCGGTAAACACGGTACCTTTGGAAAGGAAATTAAATGACTTCATTAAATATAGTCTATATATCGATTATAGATATCAAGTAAGCTAGTTTTTGAAGCTACCGCTGCCTTAGAAAAGCAGCTGGTCAAAAACTAGCAGTTTTACCCACTCCACAAGAATGAGAATTCATTCATTACTAAAGTATTTATAATGGTGGAATTTCAGTTGGCCATGGAGACTTTATCATGGGGAAGATGCTTGGGAGTGCGTTCGTCAAGAAATAACACACCAATGCAGACGTTTCAGCCTACATTGTGGGCCTTCATCAGGAAGACACTCCGAGAAGATATCTCAAGAAGTCAACACCTCCTTAAGACACCTTCTCGGATTCTCCCTGATGTGTAGGCCGAAACGTCAACCCACATAAGTGCTATTTATCAGTGTGTTTATATGTGACCACATCAGCAATAATCTTCTCCATCATAAAGTATTTTTATTTGGCCTATGAAGGCATAATATTTATAAATGGATTGAATACGCCATAATATTTTCTTTTGTGATAAGTTGCACAAAATACCTCATCAACATAAAAACCTTAACTACTGTAATTAATGATAACAACTACTAACAACTGTAGTTTTATGAATTGATTCAGAGGTAATGGTGTAATTTAGATGCTGAAGTACGCTCCAAAATTAAAAATTATAAAGGATTCAAGAAAAAATATAATCTTTGGTTGTTTTTAGCCCATAGGTGTATTAATCAAATAATAAAAGGACATAAATAAGATTAAAATTAATTCAAAAAATGTTTTATGTGTGCTGGTTTAATACTTAACAAATACTATGTTTACATCTAAAATCCTAAATACATTTGGTTTTCATACAAATGTCTTAATATTTAATCATCATCCTATAAAACCAATTTGTCTTTTATAGCCAAGGGAGGATTGCATCAGACGTTGTTAGAAAATGTTTCTCATCAGATATCACAAGAACCTTGCAAATCCTAACCTTCAAAAGATAACTTACCAGATTATAAGGCCGTATATTGTCGACTTTCACTGATGGTTGCATAAATATTTGCAATAAACCACATTCATTTCTTTTTGGCCATGGCCAAATGCCTAATAGGAGATTACTGAAAGGTCTAGGAGGAAAAATGGTTCCATTCGAAACCGACTCATCGCTATGTGGCTATGTATGATAACAGTTCTTCACATTAATATGCCTCTAAACCGTTTTTTAATTACCGACAAATTTATTCATTCAGCGAATCATGTTTATAAAATAATGTCACGATTGATTATTTTGTTTGTACATGGTTTAAATTGAATCGCGAGAGAAATTTTGAGGCAAATAATTATATCTGAGAAAGAAAGAAAGTGTTCTGTTTCCCAATAAACTGTCCATAAATAATTCCAGTATTAGAGGTTAAATCTATAGAAACACTGATATCCTGGATGTACAATAACTTATGTTCAATATTGTTAGATTACAGGTCTGACATTTTTATTTTAGAAGTACATCCTATTTTGTGTGCGATTCATGTCACCGATACTATTATTAGAAGTTTCAATGTTATCAAAACAAATTAAATCGAATATTAAATAATAGACCGTGTTATATGCAATAATTCAATTATAATATATATTTGTTTTTATCTCCATCTGAATCATATCATCCTTCGTATTAAAACATGAATCTTTCAAGCCATAATGTGTTTTTTTTTCATGAATGGGTGAGATCGGATATATATTTTTTATTAACATATGAGATTTAAGTTCTATCCTAAAAAAAACTTTATGATATTTTCTTCAACAGAGCTGATCTATGAAAGGAGGGTAAAGGGAAATGTATCCATATCTTAATATAACAACTTGAGGAATAAATAATCCCTAATTTAAAATACTCTCAGATTATTACTCACAGAAAATGTAATCCAAGCAAATAGTTTTAAGGTCACCAAATGATCAAGACTTCCAAAGAGTTGTGTGTGTATAAGGCAAGTCTAGCCCGAAAACCAAAAAACTGTACGGATTTGAAATTACATAGTTAAAACAATTATATATCTCGAACTTACATTTACTTGATGTATTATTATATAGTTCTAAATTACAATAAATATATATTTTAAAAAAAAATGCATTCTGAATGAAATTATGTGACAGGCCTTAGTTGCCAATTTTTCTAAACTACTTTCTCTAAATTATTGTTAATTTTGTGCATTAAAAATAAGTTATCATTGATAAAAAATGGATGAATATAAAAAAAAAGATAATCAGTGAACCAATAGGCATATTTTTCCTATATAAAAGGATAGTAATATAGTAATATTTTAATATTATTTTTTTTTAATTTAAATTTAATAAACAATTCAAAATTCAAAACCTGCAGATCTTTACTGGAAACCTGAATACCTCTGACAGATCATTATGGACAACCACTGCAAAGTTACTAAAATTCAAAACCTTCAATCATCCTATTTTAACTGAATCCCAGACATGGACAAGATCCGACGAAGAAAAATCCCAGGTGTTCGCAAAACACCTTTCCAAAATGTTTAATCCGCATCCTGATATCCAAAACCCAATCCATATCGAACATGTCGAAGCAGAACTAACCGTTCCTCTCCAAATGTCTCTTCCTCCTAAAGCATTCCACCCATCAGAAATTATCAGCATCATTCAAAAATTACCGTCCAAAAAAGCACCTGGTCACGACCTCATCACTTCCCGTATCCTAAAACAGCTCCCTAGAAAAGCCATACTCCTTCTTACCTATGTATACAATGCCACACTCCGTTCCACCTACTTTCCCGTTACATGGAAACTGTCCATTATCAAAATGATACCAAAACCCAAAAAGCCTCTAGAAAACTCATCTTCCTACCGTCCTATCTCTCTTTTGCCCATTATGGGCAAAATTCTAGAAAAACTCCTCCTAAAACGTTTATATCCAATCCTAGATCTCAACCACGTGATTCCTGACCACCAGTTTGGATTTCGGACATCCCATTCTACTATACAACAGTGTCACCGTGTGGTGGATGTCATTTCTTCCACATTGGAGCGCGGAATGTATTGCACTGGAGCCTTTCTTGACGTTGAACAGGCTTTTGATCGAGTTTGGCACCCAGGACTGCTATATAAACTCCGGAAATTCCTCTCTCCTACATACTTCCTAATTATTCATTCTTACCTCTCAGATAGAACTTTCAAAGTCAACCATAACCTTTCATACTCATCCATATTTTCTCAGTCCGCAGGTGTACCTCTGGGTAGCATCTTAGGCCCAATCCTTTATTCCGTTTATACAGCTGACATTCCTATTCATCCTAGCACTGTTCTCACTACTTACGCTGATGACACATGTGTGTTATCCGTAAGTGGTGACCCAACGGTTGCATCACAATTCCTACAGTCTCACATCCAATCCATTGAAGAATGGTGTCATAATTGGAGAATTAAAATCAATCCAAATAAATCCCATCAAATTACCTTTACCCTTCGCCGCTAGCCTATGAATACCTGTCCTACTGTATCCTTTGGCAACATTCCATTAATCCCCGTTGAACAGATCCGCTACCTTGGACTCCATCTAGACAAGCGCCTTACTTGGAATCCTCACACTAGACTGAAACGACAAGAAACTGCCTGCAGATACCGCATACTACAACACTTACTAGACAAACTTTCAAAACTCTCTATTCACTACAAAAGACTCATTTACATCACGATTATCCGACCTATTTGGACCTATGGAATTGAGCTATGGGGGTCCACTAAACTATCAAACTCCTCCCGCATCCAATCCTTGCAATCCAAAATCCTACGAAAAATCCTCAATGCTCCTTACTTTGTAACTAATAAACTCATCCATAGAGACCTAAATATCCCACTGGTTGCAGACTTGGCCCGCGATAGATACACCTCCTTTAATTCCAAACTACCTGCCCACTCAAACCCGCTTGTCCGTAACCTCTCATCTACATCTATTCCCGGTAATCCTCCGAGGCGCCTGAAAAGACGGTGGCCTCGAGACCTGCTCATGAAATAAACTTTGAAGTACTACCACTGGGTAGATTCTTTACATGTCTATTCATGCCTGTTATTGTAATTCAGCCATTTTACTTATTGTATTTGTATATACAGTTGTAAAAAACAATAAAATATATTATAAAAAAAAAAAAAAAAATTTAATAAAATATTTCTAGTTGGGCGACAGCCCATGTAGGCCCTTGGCTTCGCGGTGTAATTTCCTGGGAGATTACAACTCGCGTTTCTCGATGCATATTGTAGTGAAGGGTCATCACTCCCTACGCCTAATTTTATGAGTGGCCACCATTTGGCTGATGGGTCTCACATACCCGGGGGAGAGGCTGTGAGTGATTCTCCAATTAATTACATCCTTATAAAAGCTCCGGCGGGACTGGGATTCGAACTCACAACCTGTAGCATGAGAGACTAGCGCTAGCCACTCAGCCACGGGCTCACCTGTTTAAATTTAAATGAAATTAGTGCGTTAGAATAAAATTTCAAATAAATTTTCCTAAGGATTTATTTTTATGATAAAAACAATCCATTGTTTGAAAAAAAATTGCAAACATTCAGAACCATATCAGGTTTGAAGTAGGACTGCTGTTGTATACCTCATGTTTAACATCTTTGTTATGAATGTTTCGAATTCTGAAAAATACTTCTTCCATTGTCTTTTGTTTCTATTTAATTGCATTTCTGTCCTCACCATTTACGGTTATGATTTCTCTCAGATATTTAAACTTATTTGCTCAGTTTATATACTTATTTGTTTTCTGAAATTTTGATTTAGTTTTTAAATTTAGAATTAAATAACTTTTTGTTTTTTTGTTCACCCCCAACTCGCCTTTGTAGGCTATACTAGAATTAGAGAACCAATATGTTTTTTAAACAAGATTTACAGTATAATCTTTTCAGCGCATTTTTCTAATTGTGGTATTTTGGTTTATATTTCTTCCCCATCTTTTACTAATTCTACACAAATCATCTGCGAATCCAACAAACTTTTTATTAAATATGTCATTTATAATACCTATTCTAATATTTAGATCTATTCCTAATAAATTTAAGTTTTAATTTTCCGTTCTCTAATAACTTTTGCTAGTGCACTAGGTTTAGCAAAATATTTTTTATCAAATACTTATTTATTATAAAGAGTCTGGATCATCCCTATAACCTCGGTCAGTCGAAAGAACTATATTACCACATACTGAATCCAAGACCTTTCATGTACATCATTAGGACATATTTTGTATTTACACTTACTAAGGTGATTCGCAATAGTATAATGTACTGTACAATGAGAACCTTGATATTTTGTTTTCCTTTTGATTGATTCCCCTGAGAAGTGATTGACATTTGTTGTATTCATTAGCCGTAATGAGGGGAAGGGCAGACGCCGATAGGCCCCCGATTGAAGATCCTCCTGGTGGACGTGACTTGGAGATTGTTTTGACACTGCTTTCACTGAGGACGCCACGTCCCTAGCTTCTATTACTACAGAGCACTTGCACTAACAGGCGCCTTTCTCTTATCTTCTTCACTTCACTATCTTCGCCTCTTGTTTTTTGTAGGGTCCGTCTGGAGATCTATAACAGCAACCTTAGTTGCTTTCTATTCTAAAAAAAAAAAAAAAAGTAGAAAATTGATATCGTGGATCCGTAATAGGCAATTTTGCCACGTAAAGCTAAAAACGATACCGATATTACTTTGAAAATTCATTTCAATTTGAACATTTTATAATTTTTGAAGTGTAAACTTCTTTTGGCGCACAACACACAGATTTTTGTAATGAGTCTGCTCCGTCACGCTCGATCGGGCGATCTCGGGACTGCCGAGTTTAACCAAGCGAGAAAGATAACAGTCATCTGCTCTTCACCATTTTGTTCCTGTGTTTAAGTTGATGTTTGAATTAACATCAACGGTTTTTAATATTTATTATTGATACGTCATAATAATTATTATTTTAATAATCATTTGTTTTACATTTTTGCTTCATATTGTGAGGTTAGTGTATGTAGTTAGTGGTGTATTATATAGTGGAAAAACATTAAACATAACTATTGTTATAGTTACTATAAAGAGTGATTCGATAGTATAGGTAAGTTATTTCATGTTCATACTGTATGCGCAACAGAAATGGAATATCAATATGGTCGTTAAATGGTCAAAGTCTTCCCGCACATGTTCTGGATCTTGACGACGGTATTGCTCAAAATTCAACGATATTGCTTTTATCTGAAACATGATTGAACAACAAAGATAAAATCGATACCCCAAATTTCGATTGTATAACTAAATTTAAGCGACCTCAGTGCCGAGCTGTAGGAGTAACTATGTATACAAGTAATAGAGACACGCAAACATTATAGCATCAGAGATAGATGTAGCATTTAGGAATTCTCAATCATACAGTTTTAATGAATCATCTATTATAGAAATTTGTGTTGCAAAATGCGAAGCAGAAAATAGACTAATCATCATAAAAGTTGCCATTTACCTATGACATACCTATTGATTACCACCTAATCAAATTGTAAAGAAAATAATTGAATTCATCAATGAAAATTAACACATATATACATATATATATATATATATATATATATATATATATATATATATATATATATATATATATGTGTGTGTGTGTGTGTTAACCGAGTTTATGCTTGGACATGGCTCAGTAATGCCCTGATGATGGCTCACAAGCTTGAGCCGAAACGTTGGCAAAATTAAGAAATTTCAATAAAATGACTGATTCCTGACTATTCTACCTATAATAGTTTCTACAGTCGACTATACATCCTCAATATATTATATAATTAGTAAATGATATTATTTACTATGTATATATATGAATTACGATTCGCAATGAAACTTAATATATACATACACTTTTTTTTTTGTTCTTAATCATTAGAGAAGCATACCATTGAAAGAAACCATCAAATGAGAGAATCATGATAGTTAATTTTATTTATTTAAAAAAAAAAACCATTGAAACCCTCTGCGGCAGGATAATTATTTATTTTTTTATTTCAGCCGCTGGAAGTCCCTGATATGAAGATTCTCCTGAGACCCAAACACTCTTTTTAAAGAGGATACTCAAATATTGAAGCTAAAACCTAATGATTGAGCGTGATGTGGAACAAATCACTTCCTATAACTGCCTAGAAACTACACTATAATGAACAAAAGACGATTCATAGGTTATAGGATGATTTCATTTTCGTTAATTGAGTTGAGACATAGTACCTGAAATATGAAAATCTAGTAAGCGCATCCTTCTTCCCCATTTACTTAATTTTATTATTGAAATACATTTTGTATATTTTTAAATACAAAAAAATAAAATAAATTGTGCATGTTGTAAAATATTAGAAGAATGGAAAGAAAAGAGTCAGACTAAATGGTCAACGCTCTTGAAGGTCAAGGAGGGAAGAAGTTATGAAGTTAAGAGTTGAGATTGGGTACTAATTTACACAAGGCTCTTCTCTAAGAGGTCCCGTACCGACATGCTAAGGTGCGACAATACCTTACAAAGGGCAAAACCTTTGCTGTAAGAATGTGACATATCTGAATAAATTAAAAGTGAAGATCTAGAATATCTATAATTATAAGACGAATACTACTACATATTACGTATTAAGTACAGGTTTCAACTGTTTCAAATAATGCAGATTGCAGGTTTAACTATGCATTATTATAATATCAGTTTTACACACGATTTTGATATACCGCTGTGCGCAAAAAAAACAAAAACATAACAACTATAAATACCTGACAATTCGTGTTTGGATCAGGTTCCATCGACCTTCCCGAATTCCGACAGACGAAGGATGTCTTCGGGATCCTGTTAAGGGCAGGGTACTCCAGGTAAGCACCAGAGGCCCGGTCCGGCTGCCTGTAGCCTATGGCCAACCGCTGGAGGGGCCTGGAGGTGCTGGAGAGCAGAGGCTGGACGGCGCTCCTCAGGATCTGGTTGGTCAGCTGGCTGGGTGTCCTCAGGGCCTGGCCGCTGATGATCACTGGCGGCTGCTGCTTGCTGTTCGCTGTCGTCTGTTTCCCAGGGGCTCCTTGGCTGTACAGCCCACTCGTCCGGGTAAATGGAATGCCCGTGGACTTAGCGCTGTCGGTATTGCTCCCGGCTACCAACTGGTTGGCAACAGGAGTTCGCTGGTCCTTCTTCCCCTTACCAGAGTGTCTGAGAATGCGATTGGCGGTTTCGTGGAACAGAGGTCCAAATCCAGCCCACAACTAAAAACAAAAAGAAATCGATCATGTTAAGAGCAATGTTCAGTATTTTTTAAATTGTTTTTATAAAGTTACCTAGAGGTACGTAGAATTATTGGTGGAGGGTTATAGTTTTTTTTCACCCGCGAAAATTTAACTGTATATGAAAATGCATTCATATACACTCCGGTGTAGCTCGGATCGAAAAAACGACGATAATATCAGGACAGAATTTTTATGAAAAATATTTTCTGTTATATAACATTAGTCGCTAGGACTTACCGCTGAGGAGCTTTAAAACCTACTATTCACTCTCAAATACTATACATAAATAATGCACAAGATCAAAAAGTTCTGGTTGGGAGATGGAAAAACCAAGTGACAATTCACATAGAAATCTTCTGTTCAAAATGATGTCATATCTACTCCAGAAAATTGGGAATTGATTTAGTTAATCCACAAAGAACTAAAGAAATAGAGTTACAGCAACCTGACTTTTATGTCCATAATCTACATAGGTTGCATGCGCTGTATTATTGTATTATTGAAAGTTGTTTAAAAAAAAATAATCATCAATTGAACAATCGTAATTGACTTAATATTTTAATGCGGACTCATTTTATGATAATGAATATTAAGAATGTACACAACATAAATCTCCTTCACATTTGGTTTTATGAAATGTCATAAAATTTTATTATCATCCAATAAAATCGCCAAAATTATCTTTTATAACCATGGGAAGATTGCATCAGACGTTGTTACTTTTCGCCTATATTTCTATTTATTTATTTGATATTCTATTTTTGAATTCAACAGAAATTGATATTTTTTCTCTGGCTCTACAGGCCGTTTAGGCCCTTGGCCGCGTGGTGTAATCTCCTGGGAGAATATACTCACGTTTCTCGATGAAATTTTATAGTGTAGTGTCATCACTCCTTACGCCTAATTTTATGAGTGACCACCATTTGGCTGATGGGTCTCACATACCCGGAGGGGAAGAGGCTGTGAATAAATCCCCATTTAATTGTATACTTATGAAAGTCCCGCCGGGACTGGGACTCGAACTCACAACCTTAGGCGTGCGAGACTAGCACTCTAGCCACTCTACCACGGACTCCTGCAGAAATTGCTTTGAATTTAACAAAATTACCTGCAGTATTTGAAAAGGGTTGATTCGAAAAGATAACATTTCTAAAAATATTATAGTAAATATTAAATGAACATGTAATCCTTGGTTATGCTGACCTACGGAGGGGACGTAAAATGGTAGTCACGATACTGTGCGATTTTAAAGACCCCTATCCTTATTAAACTTGGCCAGGAAGAAGGGATTACACCGTGGTATAGCCTAACAGTAGCACAACGGAAATTAATTGGATCAACAAAAAAAATTCAAAGATGAAATCAATATTTATTTTTATCAAAATTATTAAAATGTGTTAAAACAATATAGTTTTGTTTTAGAAACAGGAATTTTGGTAGCGTTGGATGTTTTAATTATATCCAAGATCACATAAAATATATTTTAAGGAATCAGGTACATTCATTTGGTGTAGTAGGAAGCCGTGAACTATCCATGTCAGCTTTGAATTCCTTTTCTCTTTTTATCAATTGAAATGTTTTTTTGGTAATATTAATGTGTATTTTTAATAATACTTATAGAAATACATCGTTTATTTTTATATCTTATTTTTTCAATATCGGCTTCTACGATAAGAAGGAAATTTGTAAGTTATTTTTCTTTGAGAAACTTTCACTCGCCAAAAATGATGTGGAACTGACAAAAAGTGAATAATTTGGTTCATATCATAGAGAAACACTGAACAGTCTGGTATGCAGGGAAATAATCCCCAATATGAATCTGAAAGATAGGAAGTATCTTCTGGTTTAAACAAATTTCTCGATGTAGATGCTAAAAGATGCTGAACAGAAACAAGTCGTTTTAATATATAACTGGTAGGGTGAAAGTTTATCATTAGCATTTATAAAGGAGGCGTAAAGGGATTAAAAGAAGCAAATGTTTTAGAAGTAAAAACCAGAAAATATTCTTGAGAACGGTCAGGGATGCTCCATCTTATGTAATAGAATGGCCAGAGGCTGCTAAAGGAGACGGGTTTCACCTTTATATATTCTGGTCATCTGCATCCATCCGGTTCTATGTAAGTGGTTAGGCAACGCTGCTCCAAAAATCATATATATATTCCATTGAGTATATAAGACCCCTGGCCCCAATAATAAAGAGGATATTAAAAAATTAAAACATAAATATGGTTTATAAATATAATAATAATTTTTAAAAATTGCTCGTTCTCTAGACTTTAAGATGAAACTAATAAAGAAAAATTAGCTTAAATTATATACAAAATAGATTGCCAAAATTGTGAAGGCACATATGTCGGCCAAACTTCGCAATATTTAAATAAAAGAATTAACGCGAATAAATATAGCGTAGTATGTAAAAAAGAAGAAAGGTCCTTAGCGAGTCACGCTATAAAAAATAACCATAATTTTGGTTTTAAAAATGTTACGGTTCTAGATGTAGAAAAAACAAAGATAAGAGACTGATTCTCGAAATGATGCGCATCGTTAGGACCGAGCACACTGTAGATGCGCGTAATGATTACACAAAACTGAGCAATGTGTATAAAAATATTTTAAACAAGTTAGGAAAAATTAGTTGACAAAACATTTGTGGTTGGGTTGTTTACTGTTAATAGTTTTTATTGTCATTGTTTATATACAATATTTTGGATTGTTTTGTTGTTATTGTTTTATATGATAGTTTGGGTAGTTTTGTTGTTTTTATGATATACGTTTTAAGCTTTGTTGAATTTTTATTTTTTAATAAACAAAGTTGTTATGCCGCTTATATCACTCCTTACAAATCTAGTATCGAATCTAATCCCTGCCTTGAAAAATCCTTAAATGACTTCACCTAACTCCTTATCCATTCTCCTTTGGAATGCGAATGGTGTTAGGAATCATACTGACGAACTGACAGCGTTGTTGCAAGACAAAACAATCGATGTTGCACTTATAAATGAAACAAGACTAACGACTAAACAGTACTTCAAAATACCGCAATACATGACATACCGTACTGACCACCCAGATGGTAAAGCCCATGCCGGTTCTGCTATCATTGTCCACCAATCCCTCTCTCATCATTTACTCCCACTTCCCTCCTATGATTTCCTACAAGCCACAGCCATAGTAATCAAGACTTTTTCCTTTCCGGTAACCCTCACATCTGCATATTGCCCTCCTAAACATTCCATTTCCAATTCTGAATTTGTATCCTTCCTGGATTCCTTAGGAAATCGTTTCATTCTGGGTGCAGACTTGAACGCCAAGCATCAGCAGTGGGGTTCCAGAACCACGAATTCTCGGGGACGAAATTTGCTGTCTGCACTCAACTCCCGAAATTTTAATATCCTGCCGCCTGACTCCTCTACCTACTGGCCAACCGATCCTAACCGCAATCCTGACATCCTCGACTTCTTTATCCACAGCGGATTAGGCTCTCTCAACTTGTCTTTAACTCGCCTTGATGAACTATCCTCAGACCATAGTCCACTGATCCTAAAAGTATCTCTCACTCCAATTCCAAAACCCATTCCATCATCATTCATCCGAGGCCCTGTCAACTGGAACCTTTTCCGCCAAATCCTGACCGATAATATTGACCTCAGAGTAACCCTCAAAACCCAAGATGACCTAGATAATTCCGTCTATTCCTTTACCACCGCCATCCAACAAGCTGTCTGGACTGCTTCCTCTCCTAAACACTCCAATATAAATCCAGACCAAAATCATTTTCCACAACCTATTATAGACCTTATCCACACCAAACGCCGAGCAAGATCATATGGCAGCGCACCCGACACCCAACAGATCGCCGCTCCTATAACTTCTATTGTAGACAATTGAAGAGGGAGTTGGCGACCTTCCGTTCCCAGTCCTTTAATTCCTACCTCTCCTCTCTATCAGCTCGTGATAATTCCCTGTGGAATGTCACGAAAAAGATCCTAAAATACCATATGTTTCCCATCCTCTCCGACGTGGTGATGACTCCTGGGCTGCGTCGATGATAAAGCCGAGGAATTCGCCACACACCTCTCCAAAGTATTCACTCCTCACCCGGAATCCCACATCAATCACACCGCAAAAGTGCAAGACTTTCTTATGTCACCGATTCCACTTTCCCTACCTCCTAAAGCTATTAATCCCTCTGAGGTCAAATATCTTCTCCAAAAACTGACTATCCGTAAATCTCCTGGACACGATCTCCTTACTCCCCAGATCCTCCGACAACTTCCGCAGAAAGCTATTATATTCCTTACTTATATTTACAACTGCATCCTCCGCACCACCTATTTTTCCTCTGTTATGGAAACATTCACACCATCATCCTTTTTTTAAAACCAGGTAAACCTTCCAACAACACTTCATCCTACAGGCCTATTAGTCTACTCCCCATCCTCTCAAAAATCTTCGAAAGGCTTCTTCTTAAACGTATCCTACCCATATTAGAATCTCAAAATCTTCCTTCCCATCAGTTTGGATTCCGTCCTCAGCATTCCACAGTTCAACAGGGGCTCCGAGTTGTAGACCATATTTCCTCAGCTCTTGAATGCAAAGAGTATTGTTCTGGTGCGTTTCTGGACATTGCGCAAGCTTTTGACCGGGTATGGCACACTGGATTACTCTTCAAGCTGAAAACCCATTTACCCCAGTCCCTATACCTCATTCTCCGATCCTATCATTCGAACCGTTCCTTCCGAGTTCGCTGTGGTGAAGAATTTTCTAACCTTTATCCCGTTGAGGCCGGTGTTCCTCAAGGCAGCGTCTTGGGACCCATCCTCTACATCCTTTACACTGCTGATATTCCTACACATCTGATACCTTTCTGGCAACTTTTGCAGACGACACCGCCATCCTATCATCCAGTTCCAACCTGAAACAGCATCCTTAAACCTTCAGAGACACCTTTTCCTTATCGAACACTGGTGTAATAACTGGCGTGTAAAGGTGAACGAAGCCAAATGTAAACACGTAACCTTTACTTTAGACGAAAATCCTGTCCGCCAGTTTATTTCAACTCATTACCGATTCCTCTCTCAGATACAGTCCGGTATCTTGGCTTACTGTTAGACAAAAGATTGACTTGGAACCCACATACAAGACTTAAAAGACAAGAACTCAACCGACGATTCGGACAGTTATACCGACTACTCAACAGAAAATCTGAACTTACAGTTGACAACAAATTATTAATCTACAAGACAATACTGAAGCCCATCTGGACCTACGGACTTGAACTGTGGGGGACAGCTAAACGTTCTAACATCAAACGCATTCAATCCTTTCAATCCAAAGTCCTCCGTACAATAGTAAATGCTCCTTATTATGTCTCCAATTATACCTTGCACCACGACCTTAATGTTCCATTTATTTCAGACCTAATTCCATCCAAATTTTCCAAATTCCACCAGAACCTCATTCATCATCCTAATCCTTTAGCTCAATCCCTATCCAGCTCCACTCATCCATACAACCCACCTAGAAGGTTGAAACGGCAGTGGCCCCGCGACCTTTTGTAAATATATTGGAGTTCTAGCACTGGTTAGATTCTCCACTCAATGTGATGTATGTATGAGTGTGTGTATGTGTATATAGGTATAAGTGAAGTATTGACTTTTGTATTGATTCATTATTGTGTATATATTTTATTGTAATTTATGTTGTGTAAATATTGTATGAATGTAGTATGTATGATATCTTTCAGCACTACTATTAATGTCCAAATTGGGACAGATTGTAAAATTTTCTCAATAAAAATTGTTGTTGTTGAAAAAAAAAAAAAAATAAATAAACAAAGTATAAATTACTGTATTCACTGGAAATTTGATTATAGACTATTATATTTATAAGTTATGTCATTTTAAATTTAGCACGTATTAATAAGTTGGGTTCGGCCGCCAGGGCTGGGGAGGGAAGGGCTTGGAGATCACAGTGCCCTGTAGTTAGCCTGATTGGTATGCCAGTCATCAATAATTCTTTGGTGAGATGTGTTTATTGTGTTTGGCTGTAGAAAGCTGTTTCAAGAGAAGTATAAAAAAATTAACCAATATTTATGTATACCTGCAGTTTTAAAAAGTATTGTATGTTTCAGACGGAGGATCGAAACGTCATTTAAACCAAATTAAGAAGGAGAAATAATGTTAAAGACCTAAACTATAATATAAAAAAGGTCGATAATTTAGATTGTTGTATATATATGAGAGATGTATATGGAAGTTATACAGATATTTTATAACAGTGAGGTAAAGTAAAGAACCATCCCTTCATTATTAATTAATTATAATTCATTCAATTAATTATTTAAAAAAAGGCTAGTGGATCACCAGAAACGAAGAAAATGCTAGAGCCTGAACGACTCCTTTAAAGAGTTTATCTTTATTATATTTTATTGAAATTTACAACTGTATACTACAATACATCAAATAAATATGCTGATAAAAGATATGTACATGAAAAACTGCCAATGGGCAGCACTCTAGTGAGTTTATTTAATGTGAAAATTGTAAACAAAAAATAATAAAAGATAAAAAACAGAAATGAAGACCTCCCAATCAGCCACTGCTCACTAAAACAAATAAAAAAGGTAAGACCCGTCGTATATGATTAGATGATGAAGAAAACCTATTACTTATTGCTAACATGAATCTCTTGTCTTGAATTTTTGAAATACTTAAACCAGAAAGTTTTTTGTTTAATCATTTAACGTCACTTTATGCTGCTATTGCTAATCGGACGATGATGCTACATTGGGATTCCTAAAACTTGCCTATCTAGGTATCATTAGAAAAGGGATCTTTGACAAATCCGAAGGACGGATTTTTAATACCAGGATTATATACTGGTATTAAAAAATCCTAATTCATCTGCCATCTAACCACTACATTACGCGTGCCCCCATCTATCCCGAGCATCTTTGAATCAACGACTTAGGGCAGAAATAAATTCAAGGTAGGAAAAAGGTGAAGATGTAAGAAAAACCATCCTTCTTACCCAAATCAGGACGCAATATCATATTCTACCTCCATTGCATGAAAGAATGCTACGGAAAGGCTTAATGTACTCACAAGAAATCATTGTCCAAATGTTAAAACAAATTTGCATCCCTCTTCTTATTTGAGTGTGTTATTTCTTCAATGAAAGCGACCCTAAACCTATTAATTAATAAGCGTGGATCATTAGTATTCAATATTTACGATTTTACATAATGAAATGATTAAAAAATATTTATTTACGAAAGCATAATTTAATAAGAATTTAATTTAAGAATTATAAAAAACAATTTAACGATAATCAGTGCACAATCAAGAAAAAGTGCTTTATCAATGAAAATTAAACACAGAGAAAATCCGTAATAAACATGGTAAAAACTCAAACAAATTAGCATTTAAATAGCTTTGGCTGGTAATTAATAATCTATAATAGAAATTAGATGAGGAAGATGGTTGGGGGTGCGGTCATAAATTAAAAACACACAATTAAAAATAAGCGTTATTTTAATTATGTGCCGACGTTTCGGCCTACAATGTGGGCCTTCATCAGGGATGACGTATAATAATATTAGAAATAATAGAAATTCATTATTCAAAATACAACAGAGATGTGCCTTAGATTAAGAAGGAGATTATTTTTCGAATGCCAAAGTGGAAAGTATGAGGGAGGTCAGTTACCTGGCGACCTAAGGCACCCGACACCACAGTAATTGATCTTTTAGGGTCTTCTCGATCCAAGCTCTGCAACCAACCTGTATTTAGCTGCATTCATGCAACTCAGCCAATGCATAACCATGTGAGCATTTGTCTTCATGAGTGGCATTTCCAACTTAAGAGGTTAGGGTTTATGACCTATGGGTCTTTCCTTATCGCCATTGCGTGTTTTATTATTATTTTTTTTTTTTTGGTCTCGGAGGAAAATTATTCAAAAATTAGTCATTGATGTTTTAACACCGATTCCAAGATTACATAGAATGGAAAAATATTTTTCAATCAACTTGTCATCGAGTATCAAGGCCATTTTTATTTATTTGTCTTGATAAATTTATATTAAGCTTCCATTAGATTTCAAATGAAGATATATTTAAAATATTTTATATCCCATCGACATTTAAATTATGCTGAAACAAAAATATTTTAAAATGATGGAGTTTAGTTGACAGTTGAGAATATTAGATGAGGAAGATGGTTGGGGGTGCGGTCATCAGAAATAAACACACATTAAAAAGCAGTACTTATTTTAATTGAGTGCCGACGTTTCGGCCTACATCGTCGTGGGCCTTCATCAGGTCTAAGAGAAACAAGATAACAACCAATGTAATTATCAACTTAATAATACGTTAGGTATATAAGAATAATATGGTGACAGTAATATAATACGGAAACAAACATGAAATTAAATTTAAAATAATAATTAGATGACAGTTCTAAAGTATGGAAGTAAAAAAATTAAGATGATAATATTCCAATAACAATATTCAAAGAGAAACTAAACGAAGGATTAAATGTTAAAGAACAATATGCGAACAATTAAAATTTGTTTAAATATGAACAATTTTGAAGTGATATTTGACAGTAATATATAACAAAAATAGTAAACAACATAGGTAGTATATAAAAATAACATAATCATTAGAAAAGAAAAAAAAAAGAATTATAATATAAAATATATATATATATATATATATATATATATATATATATATATATATATATATATAATAATATATATATTTTTTTTTAAACGTCGGCACACAATTAAAATAAGTACTACTTTTTAATGTGTTTCTTTCTGATGACCGCACCCCAAGCATCTTTCTCATCCAAAAGTATTTTTTCGATTTATAGGGAAAGAAATCATTTATTATGTTTATAGGACGTTAGTTCTGAAATTAATATCTTTCCATCATGTAACCTATTGCAGAAGTTATACTAACCTATTAAGTAGACGTTTTTTAGAGTAGTTCAATTAAAAGTTATAATAAATTCATTTATTAAAGGTAATTAGCTTAATTGAATAAGCAGTATAATATTTTAAAACTTTTCCCCAGTAAGCCGGTAAGGTTTGTGAAGCCATACGCGTTTGCATAAACCATAGTGGTGGAAGATTTTCATAAAATATTCGTAATCAATGGTAGTATTGTAGATAGGAAACTATTTTCAGAGTGTCATAAACAGTAAAAAATCAGTATAAATTTTCTTTTATAAAGGATTAAATATTTTTATTTCCTTCATGAATAAATATCATTTAATCATTGTAAAGGGGAAACAAATATATGTAGTTCAATAACAATATAACACAAAGTACAGTCGAGTATTTATATATATACCTAATTCAAACTACTAAAATACCGATTAGGTTCGAAGATATTTTTGTATAAAAATATGAATTCTCTAACTTAGTATTTTTATTAATGATTACTTTATGATGATTGAAAAATAATGCTTGAAACTATCGATGAACAAGAAGTTTATTTCCTTCAAATTACGTAGCGATCCAAAAGCTTTCAACTGTTGTTTACAGCTTTCCACCCATGATATTTAACCTGTTCCAACTTTCTAATAATGTTCTAATAAAATCAGCATTTTGTATGCTACAGTAATGCTCAATGAACGTTAACTCATTTAACATTAAAAGTTACAATTCATATACTAAAAGAGTATATTTTTTTTTCTCGTACATTTATCCCAACATATCCTTATATAAAAACTAAAAAAAAACTCATTTTTTTATACTACATTAAATCATACATTACTCTGAACAATTATACATTTTTGATTACAGTAAACATAGAAATCTGAAGCATATTTATCAATTAGCTGTGTATTTTTCGGCTGAACTGATCACCACCTTCGATTATAAACTAGGGATAAGTAATTTACCCTTCCTTTCTTTCCCTTAACACCATATATAAGTAAATGACAATATTTTATAAGTCGACATTAAAATATCCATTTCCATTTTACCATTAGCTCAATTAATTAAGGTTTTGTTTATTTAACGTCACTTAATGCTACTGTGGCTAATCGGACGATGCTACAGTGGAGTCCTAAATTTTGCCTATTCAGGTTTAATTAGGATAGGGATCTTTAACGAGTACCTGTCACGCGCAGGCTCGGGACCACCTTTTACGTCCCCTCCGAAGGACGGATATCTAAGGATTTTTTACTCCCATTAAAAAATCCTAGGACCACCTATGGTTAGCTAAGGTTTAAACATAACCTAAAAATTATGTCAATATTTACCGCCCTTCTAATTCTTTCGCTCTAGATTGGTTACCCCAGGCCTAGTTTTATTTGTATGGTGTGTTGATACATTCATTTTTGAAAGCGTTAATTTTATTTTATTACACCTAATAAATTTCACAATGAAGAGTCATTTTTTAACTTAATATGATAATTATTCCTTAATAGGAATTATTACTTAAGTTTACGTACTTATTAATGTTTGCAACATTGACTTCACAACCCAATCATTTCACAATCTAATATCAAGTGAAGAATGCGACCCTTTCAATAATTAATTGCACTATTTATATAATATTAATAAATTTCCAACTATAATAAATGAACGTTTACTTGATACAAGCACTATCTACATAATTGAATAATACTACTTGGATCTGCATATCATGGGGAATGTGTGGAGCAATCACTAGAACTGATATATAGATACTAGGTATTATAAATACAATGTAATTTATGCTTTACTTACTTAATATCACGTTTTGCTGTTTTAATACTACATGGGGAAAAAGCTTTCGTATCATATTTCCATTAAGGGAACTAGTTACCGAACAAAAGCTTTGCGAATTATACAAGGAGGGCTGGAATCGATGCTGAAGACTTAGATAATATTGTATTCTAATGAACGGCCAGTACTTACCCTAGTTCCTGGGAACTCGTGGTTGAGAGTGTCCAGTAAATCCGAGCTATCCAAGTTGTTGATGTTGAGCAACTCCTCGCCTTGGGAGAAGAACGGGCGGGCTGGAAGCTGGAGCGTTGACTGGATCGGTTTCCTGGGGGGCAGCCCGACGTATCCATGGATGTTGATAGGAGGTCTGATCACGTACGTCGATTCAACCAGGTTATTGAATGGATATCTGAAAGCAACAATTGGATTCTATAGCTTTGATTTTTTCTTACAATCAGATAGGGTCGAAATATTGGGTATTAACTAAAGTTTTTTGCACTGTTTATAGTCCTCTTTTTTTAATATTTACAATTGTTTTGGCCGCATTACTATTTTCTATCTGAGAAAAAAAAAATTACATAAAGCAAATATGTTAACTTCGCCGTCTCAAAAGTGGTCGTGGTGGTAGGGTGGTTGCACGGATTGGCGGTGGATTTAAGAGTTTGGGCCGATGGGTTCATGTTGTAAGTCAGTCTGTCATGAAACGCATTGAAATAAGGCACACGAAAGATAGATAATATTTAATTAAAAATTTTCGGCGTAACATGAGACTACGATTGATTGCTTTTCGGGAAGAAAAATATCTTTTAAAATATAATTAAAAAGGCTTAAAAAATATCGTAGACGTAAATTTTTACTTAAAGTCACCGAGTCACCCCTCCTCTTTCTTCCACCTCAAAAATTTATTTTTAATGATTATTAGTTTCGTTATTATTCACTGATTGCAGTCCACCCTTTTTTTGTAATATTATTTTATTTTATTTATTTTTTTTGTCGTGCAACTAAATACACCAGAAACTTTTTTTCTTGGAATCAAAATGGCGAGCTATAAATATCTAGAAAGTTGTATAAATTATCGATACTAAAACCAATAAAAAATTGAAAAAAAATTCATAACAAAACATTGTTATCCGATCAATAATTATTAGAGATTAAATTATGGCTGCATTTGGCTTTACATCCAAAGAGCCATGTTTTGTGGACACATTAGATGCTTAATTGTATACATTTTTAACGAAACCCCTCCAACGCTGAAAGGCGCCGAGTATTTACTATACCGCATGACATTCAATCGGCGCTAAAACTAAACCGCTATCCTAAACCAACTATAGATAGCTAATTGCTTGTATATTTTATTTACGTCAATAAATCTTTTTTATCTATCTCTGCTATAACTAATATTTATGCGATAATGAAAATCGTTAGTTATGTATTTAAAGAATTTCTGAGTATAACATTTATTAAAAACCGTGTGAATAATAATGATAATAAGCCTCATAAACATAAATTTTTTAGAATAATATATAAAAATATTTTTGTGTTTGGTCAATATTTCTGCTTGAACATTCTCAAAGATCTTTTATCATAGAAACTTTTACTTACTTCATTTAATAATAAAATAATTTAAAATGAGAAAAATAATAAATATATCTTGATAATAACACCTAAAATCATAGTATACATGCAATAACTGAACCTGTACCACTACAACCCATGAAGGGTCTTGGGCTCAGTACATATAGAGATTCGTACTGTTTCTAGGCCAACGGTAGTGCAATGAGGTGATTAGGCCTTAATCGTGCTCAGCCGCCAGGTTTTTCCCCAATTAATTGGGGTACCCACTTTATAGAGGCTGGGTCTACCCCAGGAGGGTCTCCGTACCCTAGGGTCGCCCCCGACTGAATTAACAGAATAAATAATATTTTGCCACAGCCGGGATTCGAACCCAGGACCCGGAACACAGCAGACTAGTGCTCTATCCACTAGACCACGCCGCTCCCTCGCAATAACTGAACACCCTTTGCTTCTCACAAAAATGGCTTGACTACTCTTTTGCCTCAAAAGAATCCCTGTTCTTTTTGTCGAGGTATTTATAAATTGTTTAGAGAGGTAGATATATTTAAGGAGGCTCTTCCCTATTTTAAATTAGCAGAAACGTTTCAAGGTAGGAAGTAGAATAGTCTTGTTTTCCCTTGTTTAGGCTGAACTAAATATATAGGAACAGTCATACAGCATGTATTTTCCACATTTCGTTTTTTATTTTATCTTAATACCTTAGTTATTAAGTAATGTATAGCTCCAAGAAATGAAGAATCTATCCCTCGCTTGATTGAACCATCGATAACCAAACCTATTTAATTACCTATAAGTCCCTATTTAAAATTGGCGTTTATATGTTTCTAAACATCTGGTCACACAAGATACGCAGAATATAAATATTAAAAATCAATCCGCTGTTCCAAGGTCCGAGGTTTGTTTTCCGAAATTGCTGGGCAGATTTTCGGTAGGTGAAAGATTTGGCACCAATCTCAAAGGTCCCTTCGCGGTGATCTTCGGAACTCGACAATATTATCAGAGGGGTTTTTGTTTTTGGTAAAGCGGCCGATAACAGACGTTATAACACTATTACTCAGCTATTTATTATGAGAAAGAAAACAATATTATGTGTTTTGAGCTTTTAAATTTGTTTGCTTGTTTATTTAACGTCACTTTATGCTACTGCGGCTAATCGACGATGCTTGGTTGGGAGTCCTAAATTTCGCCTATCCAGATTTAATTAGGATAGGGCTCTTTAACGAGTGATATCGCACAGGTTCGGGACCACCTTTTTACGTCCGAAGGACGGCATAACTAAGGATTTTTTAATAGGAATAAAAAATCCTATGATCACCTGCCGGTGTGAACCTGTGACCTTAGGCATAGAAGGCTGTTATGCTGACCATCCTGCTACAGGTAATCCCGTGCTTTTAACTTTATAGTCATAGTCAATGGTTTGCCTTATATGATTATTCAGCACTGTAAAGCTTTTTTAATATAAAAAATGCTCATAACCATTATTCTATTCTCTATATAGCTAAGTACATATAGACACTTACTAAATTATATAACATATTTCGAATAAGACAAAGCTATAAGAAAAGTAGATAGAAGCACCTGATTTTTATTTTTGTATTTGTCTCTATAATTTTTTCTAATAGAAATCGAAAATACTTTTCATCTGTGACTAGGCGCCTTAAAAATTACGGATATGTACAATTGATTAGGTAGGATTCATAGACAAAAATCATAATTAATTATTAATTTTTATTATAATTGAAAACTGTTTGAGCGAATAAATCTATTTCTAAGTTCCTTTAAAATAAAACGATCCATTTTACACTCAACATTTAGGAAAAAAAAATAAAGGAGTGTTGCGTGTAAAATGGATCGTTTTATTTTAAAGGAACCTAAAAATACTTAATTATTGGGAGTAATTAATTTTTGTGATCTCCCTCCTTCAATCGCCATGAAAACGTTGAAATTGTTCGAAACGTAGGAACAAATAAATTTAGTTTTCTACTTAATTAAATTATTTGACTGCACCTGTAATAAACTTCTCCCCTATAATTAATTATTATTTAAAATAGTCACAAATGAGAGAACAAGAAGAAATATACAAACAAAAAAGTAAGAAATAGATAATTAGAAAAGATAAAATAAATATAAAATTAAAAGAGATGATTGTGTTGAAAAATAATTGAAATTATTAACAAAGTTTAAATTTGGGCAAAAAACAATTAGTCTCTTTCATTCAATATTTGATATCTATTGGAAAACATAGAATTAGAATAAGGATAGATAAAGAGCATGGCGGATATGGGTGGGTGAGAATTCCAGAGGGTGGTATAGCGGATCTATGGACCTATTCTATGGATAGGAAGGTAGATTTTATTTTGAAAAAAAAGTATTATGTAATAATTTGCTTTGTTTCCATCTCCCTAATCGTTAAAATTGATGATATAAATATTTATTTCAGGTTACTATATTTTTCTTTTTCGGTGTATATTAAGCAAGATACTTTTTTATTTACCTTCCTTCGGGAGGTGCATATCTGCCGTCAGGTCGCTGGACGATCCGGATAATAGAGGCGTTGATGTCCGGGTCTTGCCGGTGGGACGGGAAATGGGACTCCCTGTGCCGGGTCTCTAGCAAGACTCCGTCAGGGATGGCGATGCCTTCCTTGTTGAGCCTGTTCAAGGCCAATCGGTCCGTCCTGAACGCCTCCTCCGGGATCTTCCCTCCGGAGTGTGGCAGTACCTGCTCCCGGAATATCTGTCTCTTTTGCTGAAACACGAATTTCATTCTTAATTATGAGCGATGAATATAGTTTTAATAAACAGTAAGAAATATCGTTGAGCACATAATATATACAAAATTTATATATTATATAGTATGTATAAGCTTTCAAGAAAAGGAATCTTAAAAAGTTTAGTGAAATTAAAAATAAAGCTGTAGTTAAAAACTTTAACAAAAGTAATGATGAATTAACTCATGTTATATATGCTAGGGATGGGCATAATCGATGATTGCATAATCGAATGATCACTCGATATTCAAATCGAATGATTCATATCGAATGATCGAATGATTCATATGCGTTCTGAAGACAATTGGTCAATTCCCCCCTCTATTATTGCTGAGCTTCGATGCAAATATGGTAACCCCTTATATTTTTATATTTGTCAATATGTATCGTTAAAAAATTGAGTTTGAATGATCATTCGTTTCTCCAGACCTATAAATACGATAATCGATGAATTCTAATGATTAATGAATGATTGAAATAATCGAATGATCTGATAATCGTCATTCTATTATGCCCACCCCTAATATATGCTATAAATAAACCTCAAATTTATAATAATATAAACATATAAAATATGTATAAATATAACCAAAGCAGATTTTTACAAAAATGAAAATAACAAATATTCACAGATTACATTCATTAAATAGATACAGAGATACTAGGATTAAAAACAATAACAATATTATAAAATGCAATATATTTTTTGACTCACATATGAAACTGCCGACATATTAAATTAGGTCTATATAGCCATAATAAACTCAGTAATGATCAATCAATCATCAAGCAAACACGAAAGACATGAATGTTATAAATTGTCAACAAGATCTATGTAGAAAAGAGCTCAAAAAAAAAAAAAAAATAGATAAATAACCAGAACAAGACAACATAACAATAATTGTGAAAATAATAAAAGTAAATAAACACCACTGCATTTGCACAACATAGTGTTTAAACAAACCAAAGATTTTATATTGAGTATGTATAGTCGGCTGTGGAAATTATCGTAGGTAAAAAATAATCGGGAGTCAGTCTTTTTTTTAATTTTAATTTTAAGATGTTTTTGGTCAAACTTGTGAAAACCCAGTTTATGATCAGTTTATGATTTAAAATTCATCGATACTTAGTCATAAAATCGTGAGCAATTTTATGTAAAAGGGCTCCTGGGAATAGTTAGTCAAGCCACCTTAGTTAAAAACATAATAGTTAATTATTGAAATGCTATAGAACATTTATAATTGATCTCAATTATAATAACAGTATGTGTGCTCATTAAAGTAGTTAAAGTTAAATCCAGCAGAGGCCAAAGAATATGTGGTTGGTCCCTTTCCACCTTTCTGAAGTATTTATTTTATTAAATTTTAAATTAACAAAATGAAAAAATGTATAATAAGACAAAGTATGAATTTTAACCTAAAGTAACAGGTGAAAAACCTTTTATTTATTAAATGTGTTTTAAAATAGTGTTAGATTTGTAACTAACAATAATTGTTATTAATATTTTTATTATATTGTAGTGAGTATTGAGGATGAAGAAAGGACCCCGAAACGTTTACTTAGTATACAAAAATAATGTTTTGGAAGACCAATTGACCTCTCCTTAATTAGTTTAGTTCCGTTTTCGACATGTTTCGGACACTCCGAATCCTTGCAGGACACTAATTATATTTCATCCCTAGAATGAAACCATGGTATCATGAAAATAAACTCAGGTAAGTCGAACATATTGCATAATTCTGCCGTAAAAATATTTGAACAAAGCAGAGCTTCAACACGATTGTTGATCCAAAGTGTGAAAGCAATGATGAATCGTATCTTTTCTTTTCAATTTACTTGCAATATCGGGTGCCAACTGTTCGAGTGTATTCAGTACTCAGCATTACGTTATTCACTCCGGCTGAAGAACCAGATGATGACCTGGATTAAGAACTAACTGGTTCGGAACTTGGGTGGAGGTTCAATCTCACACCTTCTACGGAGATATGATATACACTACTTCTACGTGTATGAAGTTATGAGAGAAAGGAATAGTACATGGGTCATCGAACATGACGTCATGATTTTTGGTGATTTTACATTATTACGTCAATATCAACCTTCTTTTTTCTAAGGACATGCTCATGTATGGTTGTAAAGTATGGGGCGCAGTTTCCTCAACGAAGAGAAAAAAATTACGAACATTACAAAACAAAATATTAAGAATAGCCGTAGATGCTCCGTGGTTTGTAAAACATAATCAACTACACCGCGAGCTAAAAATCGAATACATCAAAGAATTTATTGAACACCGCATCAAAAAATATCACTCCCGGCTGCCCAGCAGTGAGAGGTGCTGAAGCATATCACGCAGACCTAAACCCAGACTTCTGCAAGACATTCTATTGTAAATATTGTTATTTAGCTTCATAAACCCCATATTATTATTATTATTTTGTGTTATCTTAAATTTTTTTTCATTATTATTATTTAATTTTTTATATATATTTCTTTTAGACTAAAATCGATTTCCTTTTATACTTTCTATTCTTGCCTCAAACTTATTATTATTTTATACATTCATTACTTTTCTTTCTTTCTTTAATTTTTATTTTTTTTCGTTATGCTGACAATTTAATTTCGTTATGGGTCAACCCATTCGAAATGGTCCAGACCTTGCCGCTCGACATTTTTTATTTTCCTGATTTTTAGACCAGTTATTCTCTATCCTTTCGTGAACATAAAGCTATAAATAAATTTTTTTTCTAGCAAATACATTCTATAAAATAGCATGGGAAAATCTTTCTAATTCCTCTAATTTTTAAATATCAAATCAAAACAAAATTAACAATAAGATAAAGACATGCTTGTATTTTTGTCCTCATGACTCTTTCCCTAAATGGTGAAGAAAGTTCTTAAAAAAATCGCTAAAATGACTAAAAAACGAGACCTTTAGAGAGATAAAAGTATGTAAAGGAAAAGAGACTCATGTTTGATTATTTTTCTTTTATAGCTTAGTCATATTTCTACTTGCTTAAAATTTTCGATCTTGAGAACATAGTCCATTTTTGTATATCAATTTTCAAAATCGCAAAAAATTCATTTTTCGCGATGTTTACACGGAAACATCTCAAAATGGACAGAGTGAAAAATTATGAAACTAATACAGATTACCTATATATACGATTTGTTTAAGTGATATAAATTTTGTCTTTGAGACTAAGCTGGTTCCGGAGTTATAAAACTCTCTTAACTGTTAAAATAACTTTTTCTTTAAAAAATTTAACTCCGGTAATTCTGCATATTTAAGAACCAAACAAAAACTAGAATGGTGATGAGAGTATTTTAAATAATTTTGGTCCTTACAATATATTACCTAAGTAGCCAAGAATATAGTTTAAAAAATCACGAAAAATTATATCAACTGAAACCTTATGTGCACAATGACGAGGGAGGTTATCATTGCACTACTTGTTTTAAAAATTTTGATCGTGTAATGCTATATCCTTTTTTTAATATAAATTTTCAAAAAAGTATTATTTTTCAGCTCAGTGCCATTTATAGTAATTATCTCTAAAAGGACTGAGTGAAAAATAATGAAACTCAAATAGATTATACCTCTATATGATAAGTACGATAAAATAAAATTTAGTGGCTGATTTTGAAAATTCATATACAAAAAAGAACTATATTCTCAAGATCGAAATTTTTACAGCAAGTAGGACTATGACTAAGCTATAAAGGAAAAATTAATCAAACATGAGTCTTTTCCTTTACGTACTTCTATCTCGCTAAAAGTCTCGATTTTTAGTCATTTTAGCGAATTTTTTTAAACAACTTTCTTCACTATTTAGGCAATAAGTTGTGAGGACTAAAAATACAAAGCATGTCTTTATCTTATTGTTAATTTTGTTTTGATTTGATATTTAAAAATTACATTAATTAGAAAGATTTTCCCACGAAATATTTTTGGCCGTGAAGCTGACTTAAAACGGCTGCAACACTAAAAGTATTGGCTAGAAAAAATATTTATGGTTTTATATTCACGAACTGGTAAAAAATTCACCAAAATCAAAAATGTCGAGCGGTAAAATTAATGAAAATTGGACGATTTCAAACTGATTGACCCCTTATTAAATTCTTAGGAATAAGTATGAATCTATGATGCTTATGAGTGTCTTTTGTATGAGACTATACCTCCACTTTTTTAATTGTTACCCGTTGTAATGATAATTCTTTTATTTAAAAAACCCATGCATTGCTCAGGCAGCCGATCTGGAACTAAATAAATAAAACTTAAAAGTATAAAGAGTTAAGAGTGCGTGGTCTTATTGTATGTTGTTTTTTTTCAAATATTTTAATCAAAATTTACAACTGTATAAAATACAAGTAAATATGCTAAAATGATAAAACACGGAGAGAAACTGCCCATTAGCAGCACTCTTTAGTAGCGAATCTAAACAAGAAGGTTTCTAGGCCATCTTATTTTCAGACGCCTCGGAGGATTATCAGGAATTGAAGAGGAAGCAATGCTTGTAACTAATGGACTAGAGTAGAAGCGGAGTTTTTCATGGAAGGAGTGATACCTGGAATGGGCTAAATCAGCAACATATGCAATTTAAGGTCATTGTGGATTATTTTATTTGTGACAAAGTTAGGAGCGCTAAGGATTTTGCGAGGGATTTTGGATTGTAAGGATTGGATACGGGAAGAGTTTGATGGTTTAGTAGAGCCCCAAAGCTCAACTCCGTAGGTTCAGATAGGCCTTATGATGGTCATGTAAATGAGTCTTTTGTAGTTAAGTGAGAGGTTAGAGCGTTTGTCTAGTATTGGAGTACCCGAAAACGTCGAGCAGTTTCTTGTCTTGTAAGTCTTGTTTTAGGATTCCATATAAGGCGTTAGTCAAGCAGGAGTCCTAAATAGCGGATCTGTTCAACCGGGACAAGCGGAATATCATTAAATTACACTGTAGGGCAAGATGCCATACATTTTCAACAAAGGGTAAAGGTAATTTGTTGCGATTTATTGGAATTGATTTTAATTCTCCAATTCTGACACCATACCTCAAGGTCTCTGATGTGGGATTGGAGAGTTTCAGGGGCAATTGTAGGATCGTTATTAACTAATAGCACGTAAGTGTCATCGGCATAGGTAGAAAGGAATGTGTTAGGATGGGTTGGGATATCAGCTGTATAGACTGATTGTAAGTAATAATTTTAATTTGAAATAAAAAATGTTTATATTTATTGATATTTACAACTGTATAATAAAATATATTTAGTAAATGTGATACAAGATATACTGTCATGATTCATATGTAGGGATACTACCCATTGGCAGCTCTCCAATTTGAAAATTTAAAGCATATTTTAATGAAACGATCCTCTGTGGCAGGTTTCCTAGACCCACTCTCAGTGACCTTAGGTCAGCTTTTACGCTGTCCATTTATCATGTGAAGTGGCAGCTCTAGCAAGGCATGGCTACTAGTGAAAAGAAAGTACATGATATCATCCAGGAAATACTCAGTAAGTGGATATCTTGAGCTATGAGGGTTCTGCTCTAAGGATTTGAAGCAATTAATGTTTTTAAATCGAGTCTCAAACGGAAATACACGTTTTAGGTTACCCTGAGTCCAAATAACCAATCCCCGCTAAACAGTGTATGTGTCTGAGCATGTGATAAGTCAAGCTCAAAAACAAAAAGTTATTGGAACTGAAATGCATTTAAAAAATTGTCTGAGATGTTGAAAGAAGGAAATTTTGATAAAATCTGTAAACCAGAAGACACTTTATATCATGCATTTTTAAAAAAATGGCCTTGAAAATAAAATTGCATTCTGACTGAAATAGTTGGATAGTGGTTTAATGCTTATGTGTCGAAATTTCTTCCTCAAAAGTAGCTTCACTTTCATTGATCAGAAATAATATTCCATTTATACTTGTTAGCATTGCTAAAAATGGAGGAATAAAGAATATGAAAAATTGTTGTTTTGTTAATTAACGTCAGGTTATATTACTGTGGCTAATCGGACGATGCTTAGGATTAGGACAGTGGGGGCCCTACATTTTGCATATCCAGGTTTAATTAAGAACGAAATAAAAATGAAAAATATTGACAACAAACTGATACTTAAAAAAAAAATATTTATTGAGATTTACAACTGAAATAAGGAATACATATAGCAAATGTGAGGGAAGATTGTACGAAGTCATGATACACATGTAGGGATACTACCCATTGCCAGCTCTCCAAGAATTATGCTAAACCAGGACCTTAAGGTCCCACAATATTTTTTTTTTTTTTATATGCCTAGGCAGACTATCAGGGATTGTAGAGAAAGCAGAGACTGAAACAAGTAGGTTAGGGTGAAGATGGGTTTTGTCATAAAAGGAATGGTACCATGTTCGAGCCAAATCAGCAACACATGGCACATCATGGTTTTAATGGTTGACCTTATTCCTGAAAAAAAAAAAAGAACCATTGACAATTTTACGAAGAATTGTAGATTGTAAGGATTGGATACATTTAAAGGTTTAGTAGAGCACCAAAGCTCTACTCCGTAAGTCCAATTTGTAGTTATGTGGAAGGTTCAAGCGTTTGTCCGGTGAATGTTGATGTAATCGAAATCAGTTTCTTGCCGTCCTTATCTTATACGAGTATGTTAGATCCCAAGTAACACGTGTGTCAAGGTGAAGTCCTCGATATCGGATCTATTCAACAGCGATAAGTGGAGTGTTAATGAATGATACTGTAGGGCAGGGTACGCCGTATGACGAAGGGTAAAGATTAATTGCTGGAATTCATCATAATTTTATATTTATTCTCCAATTCCGACTCCATACTTTGAGGTCTCTGATCTGTGATTAAAGTGATTGAGAGGCAAAAGATGGGTCGTTGTTGACTGGTAAGACACAACTGTCACGGTATAGGTAGAAAGGAAAGTGGTAGAATGGGTTCGGATTTCAGCTGTATAGACGGTATAAAGAATGGGACTAAAAAACTGCCTTAAAGAAGGTTTTTATGGAGACCTTATTCTTGACAAGTATTTACAATTCACAAAGGGATTGTGGATTGTAAGGATTGATACCAGAAGAATCTATGGTTCGTAGAGCATCAATGCTCTACTCCGTAAGTCATTTGTAGTTAAGTGGAAGGTTTAAGCGTTTGAAGTAATCGAAAACGTGGAGCAGTTTCTTGTCGTCTCAATCTTATATAGTAGACTCGAACACGTTTGTCAAGGTGAAGTCCAAGACATGGGGTCTGTTAAACATGGATAAGTGGATGTGTTAATGAAAGATACTGTAGGGCAGGATGTCATAGGTTTATGACGAATGGTAAAGATCATTTCCTGGAATTTATCACGATTTTTATTCTCCAATCCTGACTTCATACTTTAATTCACTGATCTGGGAGATGTAGACTGATAAGACACCAGGGTCATCCGTATGGGTAGGAAAGTGGTAGAATGGGTTCGGATTTCAGCTGTATAGACGGTATAAATAATAGAATCAACAATTCTGCCTTAAAGAATACCAGCAGATTGATTAAAAAGGTATGAATAGCAATTATTGTTATCTACTTTGAAGGGTCTATGAGAGAGGTAGGACGGAATGGTAAGGAAGTAAACTGAAACTGAAGCAGAAAGCAGCAAAAATAATGGTTTAGGTTGGGTTTTTTTTCACGGCAAATAGCTCTTTTCACCAAAATCGTAAATGATTATGAATGTGATGAATAGTGCACACTCCTAAGGGATTCTTGCACATAGCACTATTGTATGCTAATTTAACCACAGAAGTGTTAGGTGTTTCTCATGCTAAAGCCAAGCACTGCATAGGCTCTATATAACTGTAGGTGAATAATCCACAAAACAAATTAAAAGGCGATATTTAAAAACAGTTGGGGAAGGAAGGTTGTGTAAAGAACATTACGAAAAAAATAAACTCGTGTCATGTTATTTTTTGCCTAAAGGAAATCACAATGTATTGAGGATTAGACACGGATAAAACTAATGACAAGGAGCTTACACGAGAAAACTCGCAGACAACTGGCGCCTTGCCTGAGGATGGGCAGGGCGGGTATTAGGATCATAGAACGGCTTTCTCCGCCTTAGCCGGTATTGCACGTCTTTCTTAGGAAGATCATGATGGGCTCTGCAATGAATGTCCTCTCCATCAACGCTTACCGTAACATAAGTTACGCACCAATCACGCGAGGCGACGCTTTCTTATTAAGCAGCCTTACAAAACCCTAATTAAACCTTTATGGACGTAAAAAGAACATGGAAATTATGTTCTATCTAAAAAGGAGACTCAATAGATAAAAAACGCCTAAAGGAGTGTAATAATAATGTTTGTTAAAAAAAAGATTTATAGATGCCATATTCAACAGCCACCACAAAAGCTGGTAAAAATAAGTAAGGAAATCAAACATGTTTCGGAAATTATTCTAACATTAACATCTCACAGTAAAGATGTTCCCTTATTTACAAAACTAATTTAGTCATCGCATCGCCAATAATTAAAATATTTCTATTAAATTAAACAATAACAGGTAGCTTATTTTAGTATAAATTTGAGCACACTGAGAAATTGAATTAGAATTAGAATTATAATGTTTTATATTTTATATATATTTTGTAGATTTTCTTCTTCCTTTGATTATTATTGTTATTCTCTTTTTAAATTATATTTTGTGAATTAATAAACATGAATTAATTTTCTATTTTTCTGTTTATTTGTTTCTTCATTTTACGTCCCTTGTGCTACTGTTACTAATCGGACGATGCTACAGTGGGAGTCATAAATTTTGCCTATCTAGGTTTAATTAGGACAGAGATATTTAATGAGTATATGACACTTCACAGGCTCGGGACCACCTTTTTTTACGTCCTCTCTGAAGGACGGCATAAGTAAATATTTTTTCTCATTAAAAAATCCTAGGGCCATCTGCTAGTTTGAACAGTTTGAGCGCGATCTTGGGTAAAGAAGGCTGTTAAGCTAGCCACTATATTACAGGTGACCCATTTTATTTTTCGTTAGTCAGTTAATTTGTTTCATTCTATTTTGTTTTTATTTATATATGAAGTGATTGTATTGTTTGTTTTTTTATTCAGTTACTGTATTTTATCATATTTTGTTTTTGTTTATGTATGAAGTAATGATTTTATTTTTCTTTATTCAGTTATTGTATTTTATTATGTTTTGTTTTTGTTAACGTATATCAGTATGTTCATGATGTTACAAGTTAAACGCTATGTCAATTATATGACCACCTGTTTTGGGCAATTCGCCTGTTTGTAAAAAAATAAAGAAACAAACAAAAGAAATTATTCATTATATTAAAGGAAATATTGTAAATAAGATAAACCATTTCAAGTTATAATAATGATACAGTAATTGGTTAAAGGCCATAGCTTGTTCCTCTGAAGACCATGATAACTTGTATCCCTGAGAGGCATAAAACGAGTCAAATATATCGCAAAATAGAAAATTAGTTCGAGGTGATTTTTTATGTCGTCTTATCCCGTATAAGGAAGGTCTGACAAGATATTCACTAACTAATAACCTATTATTCACTACCGGCACATTATTAAAACCAATTTTAACATATTTGGATCTTGATTAGAAATTCATTAATAGAAGACGATGGACCATAAAATATCATGTTTTAACTTATTTTAAGGCTTATAAAAATAAAATTATAACTGACACGTATATAATTATATTTGATCATAAATTTCCTATTTATCTAATGTTGATAATTTATCACAGTGATCACAAGTATTAGTTCTAATAGAAATGAATTATTAAATTAGCGACGTTTGATTTTTTAAATTTGTTTTCAGTAACTATTTCAGTAGAGGATATTTCACAGTAGCTCTCTCCCTCTGGATCCGCTACTATTCCTGACTCATTGAAAGAAGTTTGCAAAATAATAATTAATATCCATCAGGGTAATACCATAAGTGTGATACTTTATGCAGGTAAAATATATATTTGAAATTGAAATGTTTATAGAGGCGTGAAAGTATCGAATCTTTTTTTTTTTCATTACACTACTTATTACCTAACTATTTTAAAAAGCATGCATTACATTCCATGCTAATCGTAAAATAATATATTAAAAAAATGATACCCATTACTCATCCATAATTTCACCAATGGACTTTTACTTATACTACCTCTTTGTGTCCTTTAAAATCATATTTTATTTTATTTGTTCGGCGTCAAAAAAATAAATGAATGTGAGGCTTTTAAAATGCAACAGATTATAAACTTTACGTTTTACTTTATTTTGACATGACTCTCGAATCTACCCATCGATCATAGAATCAATCAGTCATTAAAATCTACAACTGTTTTTTTAAGAGAAACAAAATATTGGGATGATCTACGATAATAATTTAATTAACACCCAGTGTAAAATCTAAAAACAGGCAACCGAATTTATTTTACTTTTTAATATATTATTTATTTTTTTCTTTCTTTTGAGTCTCCTTCCTCTTTCATTTCCATCATTTTATTTTATTCTCTATTTACTTAATTTATTTACTTTTTATAAAAAATTATTTTGGATCCATAACCTAACTTTTTATTAAATTTTGCCAAACATGATGACCATATACGTTTTAATTTCAAATCTTAAAGGTCACTTGTTTAAATAAATATATATATTTTTAAGTGAAAATGGGCTCAATATTATAGAATTTTATGCAATTAAGAGAATTAAAAGTAATAATTCATAATAATGCTATATAATTAGGTTAACAAAAAATTGCCTGGTTGTAATTTAATACTTTGCCAATATATATGTCTTGTTTTATGCCTCTCAGAGAAACAAGTTATGGTCTTCGATTACTTAGCTATTTATAATTATAGCTATAAATGTTATGTCGGCCATTAGCTTTCTAATCATAAAATACTAATCTAATAGCTGTCCCTTAGTATAGATTTTTTTAATAATTTTCTTGGTGATGGCTGTTTAGTATGTTATCTCTCAAACTCGGTATCAAGAGAAACATAATTACATTTTACACATTCAGATGGTTAAGAAGCCTGGACAGTTTTTTTATTGAAAAGAAGAACATTTCGCTGTTCAGTGTTGTACAGTAAGTGTTGTCACGTTAGACTAATACTAAGTTTTATGTATCGATTATCACTGACCAAAGTCCGAACAGTTTTAACTTGGTTGTAAAGTATAATTTGTTTAATCAACCTTCCCAGATTCCTTTGGATGTGAATGAAAAAAAAAAAGAGTATAAACAAGTATTCAAATAATAATATTTAATAATAGGCTTACCGAACCCGAAGATTCGATGCCGATACCACCAAACTTCGCCTGCATAGACTCGTCCAATGTTCACCGGTCAAGCCCAAGCCCCCGAGATCAGCCTTAATGCAATCCTCCCATCGACGCTTTGGCCTACCTTTCGGACGCCTACCAGTCGGTTCAGCGAATACCAACTTTCTCGGAATCCGTTCCTCACTAAGCCCAACAACTTTACGCGCCCATTTGAGTCTCCGCGATGCTATCAACTCAATTATATTCACAGAGTACAAACTCCGCAATTCCGCGTTGTGCAACCTTCTAAACTCACCAGTGGCCTCATCTCTCTTCGGACCAAATATTTTACGCAGTACCTTATTCTCGAAAACCTTAAGCCGTTGTTCATCCTTCAAAGTAAGCGGCCACGTTTCGCATCCGTAAAGAACCGTTGGAAGAATAATAGTTTTATAAATTCTAACCTTTAAGTTTTTAGACAGAAGCCGCGAGCTAAGTAATTTAGCAACTGAATAATAACACTCATTTCCCACCTTTAACGGGACTTTATTTCTTCCTGGATTTCATTGTATTTCATTCATAGATCTTGTTATCATTGAACCTAAATACTTGAATTTCTCTACGTGTTCAAAAGTATGGCCTGAAATATTAATATCATCAAGATCGCCACCATTTCTGCAACTAATCATATATTTCGTCTTATCGGTATTTAATTCGAGACCTATTTGTTTACCGGTTTTTATTAACACACTTGTATTTAGTTGTATAGTTTCCGTGTCTTCACCTAGTAGTACCAAATCATCGGCATACCCCAAAACCGGAATCTTGTCACCCATATTTAAGCCTTTCTCGGTAAGGCTTCTTGTTCTTCGAGGAAACAAGTATTAAAAACTTTATAAAAATTGTATTGCATAACCTACAACCTGCTCTGCGTTTAAACCAAATTTGAGGTGCCTCGAACGAAGTCAAACAGAAAATCATTCATCAGGATAGAGGAATTAAAGAAGACGCGGAGAAATTGAATTGTCTTTCCCCCGTCGAAATCCCGGTCTGGGCACTGTCCTGATAGATAGATAAGCGTGTTTTTTTAATACATTTTACATGTTTCTTTACAGTTTCTAGTGAAAACAAAATACTGGCGTTGATTTCCGTCTGCCAGGAAGTTGGTTTATTTATATATATTATTAAAAAACAGAAAAAAACATACAATCAACAAAACAAAAAAAAAAAAAAAAATTATACACTATTGTCAAGAGATATTTGGATAATCTACTTGTTTCCCATATAGAATAAACAAAATGTAAATATAATTATATGTGACAATTTATTCTCTGTTTATTTATTTATTATAACTGGATTCCTTTATTAAAAAATCTCTATAGTTTACAGCACATTTCATAAATTTATATAATGAGTTCCAATTATTTCCATTGTTTTGTTTTCGGTTAAAATACTCTCTCCAAAATACTTTTTCCTAAAATAATTAAATGCCGTACGCTTATCTAAAAGATGAGTTAGATTTTTATCATCCTTACTGTTACAAATATTACCCTATCCTAATAGTATCTCCCCACTGAAGCTACCTCTGGATCTACTGGTTGATAGAACCGTATCTTTGAACCTAGCTAATTCGCATTATCCCTTTAGACTTACTGGGTAGTAAGGAAGCTTCATAGAAAAGATGGTCAGAAATTAGCACAAAACCCAGCATGTGGTATCCGATGCAAGAGCCGCAGTTAGTGATGGAAGTTTCTTCAGAAATTTATAATGCTCTTTATTTTTGACAGCATCATAACTTGAAATTTACATTTTTGTATATGCTGAATTAATTTATGTTTTTGTACAATGAGAAGTGATAAAATAATAGCGCGACTGGTCTTAGAAGCTCGCTTTTTTTTTTAAATCATTACTGTAGAATCAACATTACTAACACAAAATCATGATTTTAGTGAGAATTAAAATTTTATCATCGTAATTAGAAGTTTACCATCGTAAGAGGTTATGGCTTCGTTCTATCAAATGAGAACAAGTATACAAACTCTTCTTAAATGACCTATCATAGAATAATAGTGATTAAAATTAACAACAAACGATAAGTAGACGAAAAAATTGCTGCATGTTAAATTCTAACCCGTCTAAGCTTCAGGATTCAAAGATAGGATAGGAAGATAGAAACTGCGAATTGTTCTGCGAAGAATATTCAACTCTATTGACGATAATGGTACGTATGAACTATTTAGTAATGTCCTATTACTACAATGATATAATTAAAAGGACTCCTGTGGATATGTCAAGTAGCCAGTACCCCATAAGATGCAAGTGATTAAACACCAGTAAAGGCGTCGAGAAAGATTAAGATAAAGATGGCAGGATTGCGTGACGAATGTAAAGTAGGTGAAAACTACAGCATCAGTAACACATTGCGACTGATATCAAAGGAAGCCTCCCCATAACTCTCTTCTGTTCCGATTTGCAGTGCTTCTATTATAATAATTTCAATAAGAAACAAGTTTATTTTGATACATAGCAAGGATTTTTTTTTATTTCTGCACCAATGGCCTATGAAAGGTCTTAGGGTCAGTGCTTATTGAGAGAACTGTACCTAAGCCAACTACCGTGCAAGGAGATGACTAGGTCGAGATCACGCTCAGCCGCTTGGTTACTTTTCACTTTAAAAAAGCTGGTTGTGCCCTAGGAGGGTCTCCCTGTTTCAGGGTCACCCCACAGCTAAAATTTAAGAATAACTCATTCTTTCAGGGGTTCGATCAGTAGACCAGTGCTATATTTATAAGACCCAAAAAGCAGATCTACCAATCAATAAAAATAAAGTTAAACTTCATTTTAATTGTAATTTTAGAAACGTTTTCTTAAAAAACACATTGGTATATTAACCATACATGTTATGAAAAATCAGCTTGCATGTGACCATAGGATGCCCTTTGTCTCTGAAGAAAAATCAATTTACAATCTAACATTTTTGAAATATATCTTATTTATAGAAATATTTTAAAAATCCAATTGTATGTCTTATTTAATAATATGTTTTATTGGTCCAAATAATCAATTTTTTTTTAAGAGTACAGCACAGTAACCAAAATATAATTTTGGATGAATTAATGATCATAAAAAATTATTTATTAGTATTCATTTTATTTACGGAAGCCGTCTGGCACGCCATAGGTTGTGATTTTGAATCCGTCCTGGTGGAACTTTTGTAAGCGAATGATTAAATGGGGATTCGCTCACAGCCTCTCCCCTGGATATGTGAGACCCGTCAGTCTACTGGTGGCCACTAACTAAAATAGGCGTAGGGAGTGATGACCCCACCCAATAATACTTCATCGAGAAACGTGGTAAGGGTATTTTCATCTACACGACGCAGCCAAGGACCTGCACGGCCTGTCGTACCACAAGAAAAAAATTTATTATTTCAGGGAGCAGTTTGGTATAGTGGATAGAGCTCAAATTCCGGCTGAGGCAAAATTATATATTAGTTTTAATTTCATTTGGGAGGGATGCTGAGCTAAGCACACCCAGCATCAATAAAGTGGGTTCCCAAAAATCAAGGAAAACCTGGCTCTTGGACGTGACCAGGACTAATCATCCCCTTAGAAGGCTGTTGGCCGTGAAATACTACGAATCTCTAAAGTTTCTGAGCCAAATACTATTCATGCGTTAAAAAGGTATAGGTTGTTAATTATTTAATTTTTATCATTTCCTAGTTCTATCTACGAAGTGTAGAATCTTTGCAATCACTCTTTATTAAGTGATTGACAAGCACGCTTCAACAAAGGGTTTTGTTTGTTTTACCTAGTCACGACGCAGGCAGGAAAAGAAGATTTTTTCTTATTCCAAAGAGAACTAACAACGCCAGTTCTCAGACACCGTCAGATAAAGCCACAAAAAATTGAGAACAATAGAATGTTACATTGAATGAGACAAGGTGTATTCGATTATTATTAAAAACGACATGCTTCAGAATTAAAACACAGACAAGTTAACAATTATTATCTACTGCGATTCTCAACGTAACGGCTTACTCGGATCTTATACTCATGTTATATTAAACTTATATATCTTTTAACTCTAATGTTTATTTTGGCATCTTAAAGTAATTTAAAAGAAATCTACCCAAATACACAAGATTGATTTACTTGACAGTAAATAAATCGCACAAGTTTTATTTCTGACAGATACCTCCTTTATTTTTTAACTCTTTTCGAATATAATAATAATATAAATGAATAAATAAATAATATAAAGCAATAATATGTCAGAGACATAGGGATAGTACGAAGTAGCATGTTTTTGTTCAATTAATTTACAAACTCTTGATTACTTCGTCTATTTTAATTCATTTAAAAATATATTTATTACAGAAATAAATTCTTTATACCTGACATAAAAAGTTTTTAATGTCAGTACTTTTGAAAGTTCCGCTTAGGGGCATGACAGACCCATCTCTTCCCCTGAATTAAAGTATCTGACAAGTAAAACATTTCCGTCAGACCGAATGAAAGCTATTTCAGCGAAGGCTCATTGGAAAGAAGAGTTATAAAACTCCCCGTCCCAAGTTGTTCCGTGATGTTCTCAATACCAACTGAACTTTCATGATTGAAGAAACCATGAAAACAGATAGTAGCCTTCTGTTAAAATGAGTACAAAACTGGTTCCAATTACTTAAAGAAGAAAATGGAGAGGCTCTTCCAATATTTAGGGAAAAACAAAATTTTTAAAAATTGTAAATTAAAGCACTGTAATTTTTATTATACCCTCTTCATTCATACTCTTTTTTTCAGGCTTTGTTATTCTACACAATATACAATACAAATAGGATATGTACACATGTCACAGATATTTGTCCTTCTATTACCCGAAGGTATTCTAAGGAAGATTTCTAGGTGCGCTGCATGCACTATTAACATTTCAAGGGCTTCTATGCCTTCAGTATACAATTACAAAATGGGATTGATCATTCTTTAGGGTTTTGGCAATAAATTGAGTTCAGACATAGCCAGAACTCCTTCCCTCGGCGACAACGTCAACAAGAGGTAGTGATCCTTGCCACCTCCCAGGCTTGGGTGGTGGGGTGATATCAGCAAACAACACACAGGCATAGGCACAGGCCTTCAGCCCATCGAAAAATTTGATGTGCCTCCGGCTGATGTATTCAGGCACTGTTGGAAATACTAACTCCTGATGTAGGGTACGGTTTTTGGCCCTCTATAGGTTGGTACCTCTGACTATCCGCAGGATGGAGTTCTGGAACGTCTGTAATTGTTTGAGGATGGACTTGAACAGGCACTGTAATTTACAAGTGTGTTATGAAAAATATATGTTTCTGGAGGCAGATTTTAAGAGAAGAAACATTCGCTTTTTGGGAGGAGAACTTTCATTCAACAAACAGACTTATTATAAATAATGCAGAAATATGTTTTCAGTAGATACACATTTTCGTAATTGCATGGCACTAATTTAGGTGTCTGTTTACTAACACAAAATAAACAAAAAAGTTCATATGAACATATATCTGAAACTCATTTATTTAACAGATATCAAAGATTAAAATTTCTTATTTATTGAATGTAGATTAAGACTTACTGTACGAATTCTAACGTGTTTTATACTAAATAACTGGTTTTAATCACCTGATAAACAAATGAACTATATGCAATGGCAGTAGTTGCTCATATGTTTGTCTAGTTCTTTGTGTATCATCGCTGTACTCATCATCATTTATATAGTTCTGTGTGTTTTAGTATAGAGCGAATACTGTGACACAGTTCACTTTATGATTATCATGGGGCTGGATGAAGCCAATGGTTTATTCTGCGCAGTTGGTACGCAAGAAGATCTAACAAATCGGCTCGTGGAAGCTGCAGTAACTTCTATAAGAAGAGCCAGAGAAACATGGGTTCGTCGTGCTGAATGTTGCATTCGTCAAAAGGGAGACCCCTTTGAATAGTTACTCTGAAGTTGTAATAATAATAAATTAGTAGTAATAATAAATATAAGCCTTTAACCTTTGATATCTTTTTAATAAATGAGTTGAGATATACGCTAATATAAACTTTTTCGTTTATTTTGTGTTTGTTAACACATGCTTAAAATAGTTCCATGCAATTACGAAACATCCTGTATATGCGGTTGTCCGGAAAATAATGACACCAAGATGTCTAAGTGTGATTTTAATAATATATATACTTTTTACGGCGCCTTACCTGGAATCCTCACACTTGACTGAAACTTTAAGAAACTGCCTGCAAATACCGCTTACTACAACACTTACTCGACAAACGATCGAAACTCCCTATTTACTACAAAAAACTCATTTACATCACTAATATCAGACCTATTTGGACCTATGGCATTGAGCTATGGAGGTCCACTAAACTATCAAACTCCTCCCGCATCGAATCCTTGCTATCCAAAATCCTACGAAAAATCCTCAATGCTCCTTACTTTGCAACTAATAAACTCATCCATAGAGACCTAAATATCCCACTGGTTGCCGACTTGGCCCGCGATAAATACTCCTCCTTTAATTCCAAACTACCGGCTCACTCAAACCCGCTTGTTCGTAACCTCTCATCTACAACTTTTCCCGATAATCCTAGGAGGCGAATGAAAAGACGGTGGCCTCCAGTTCTACAACTGGGTAGATTCATTACTTTTCTATTCATGCCTGTTATTGTAATTCAGCCATTTTACTTATTGTATTTTTATATACAGTTGTTAAAAACAATAAATAATATATAATATATATATATATATATATATTTTTTTTTTTTTTTTTTAAATATCAATATTTTATTACGAGTTGAAATTCGGCGAGAACGATGACAATGAAGATCGTTCTTCTCTAGGGACTTATTCTCTTTTGTGGAGATGTTCCACTAGCTTTGGTGGAAGAAAATCTCAGAACTGTTGGAGATCTTGCTGGGGAACTCGATGTAAGCAAATCGAACTCAAGGCGAATGGAAAGGCAAAAACACTGGAAAGCTCTGGTTTCCTTAGTTATTCAACGACCGCCAAAAAAAATCAGCGTTTTCAAATTTAGGCTTCAATTATTTCCCTAAACAACAACGATCCATTACTTTCCGAACCTCTCGCCAACTTATTACCATTTTTTTATACTCCTAGACTACACTTTAAGTAATACAAAATAAATTGGTCAAAGAGCCTTAGAAAATGGGTTTGGCCATGGAAATTTCTGTAGTCCATATAAATATTCCAAATTCTGAGTGCAAGGAAAAACCGTCGAAACGTTGACGTTAACACGGTTATTGGAAGATTAAGGAACCATCTAATTATTTATTATCGAATCGCATCTTCCGATTAACCTATTTTTATTATGTATTTATATATGGAGGATGGTTACAACCACATGAAGAATATTAGAAGAAATTTTATTGACAAATTATCAAAAATATTAAAATATAATGTGATAGAGAGTTAAGTGAGTCCTGATGAAGGCCACCAAAACGTTGACTCGATTTGATGTTTACGTTTAATAAAAAAATTTGATAAGATTAAGGAACCATCTGATTAATTATTATAAAATTGCATTCTTCCGATTGACCTATTTTTATTATGTTGACAATAATTTATTGAATGTAATGAAGACTATTTTTTACCGATAAGACGAAATATATGATAGTTGCAGAAATGGTGGTGTTCTTGATGATATTATTATTTCAGGTCATACTTTTGAACACGTAGAGAAATTCAAGTATTTAGGTTCAATGATAACAAGAAAAAATGAAATCCAGGAAGAAATAAAGTCCCGGTTAAAGGTGGGAAAATGCGTGTTATTATTCAGTTGCTAAATTACATAGCACGCGGCTTCTGTCTAAAAACTTAAAGGTTAGAATTTATAAAACTATTATTCTTCCAACGGTTCTTTACGGATGCGAAACGTGGCCGCTTACTTTGAAGGATGAACAACGGCTTAAGGTTTTCGAGAATAAGGTACTGCGTAAAATATTTGGTCCGAAGAGAGATGAGGCCACTGGGGAGTTTAGAAGGTTGCACAACGCGGAATTGCGGAGTTTGTACCCTGTGAATATAATTGAGTTGATAGCATCGCGGAGACTCAAATGGGCGCGTAAAGTTGTTGGGCTTAGTGAGGAACGGATTCCGAGAAAGTTGGTATTCGCTGAACCGACTGGTAGGCGTCCAAAAGGTAGGCCGAAGCGTCGATGGGAGGGTTGCATTAAGGCTGATCTCAGGGGCTTGGGCTTGACCGGTGAACATTGGACGAGTCTGTGCAGGCGAAGTTTGGTGGTATCGGCATTGAACCTTCGGGTTCGGTAAGCCTATTATTATTATTATTATTATTAATGAAGACTATTTTTATTTATAAAAACAGCTAATTAATTTAGTCGGATGAATCCTTCTTTCTGTACATTAACATGGAGCTATAACCATCCAAGGAGCAGGGACATGTACATTTCTGTTAATTTTGGAAACGTGTTTATTTTAAATAAAAAAATCTTTGTGAATGTGGAAGAGACGAACCTTAACTTAACGAATCTGCCAAGACATCAACTCAACTTTCATACAAATATATAATCCTCTTTTTAATATAATAATATCTTCATAAATATATAATTCCTAATTTTTCACGATAGCAAACTTTTTCTGTTTTGTTTTTCATATTCAGGTTATTGAAATTGAAAATACTTTGTAGAATACGTAGTATCAATCTTGTATATTGCAGTATTGACAAAAAAAAAAAAAAACGATAAGAATAAAATATGAGGTAGAACATGTAAACACCCTATTCAAGCATATGAAGTCGTTAGGCTGTCAATCTCGTGGGGCTTGAAATTGATTCGCTGCAGTAACTGCCGATATTACTGACAAACATCTATTCAAACTGTATAACAGCCCGATTTCAGATTCCGTTACATATTTTCTGCTATTTTTCAGTTATCATTATTATTTTTCAATATATCTCCAGTAAAGAAAAAAAGTCAGGCAATGGTGCTTTCCATACAGACATGAGTATTAAACGAATTTAATAGTTTTAAAAATTACTTATTTTTTGTTAAATTAGAACCTATATATTTGTGAATAGTGTGTGACGGAGATTAATTAATATATTTAAATTATATTATCTTTATTTATATATAAACAATATTTTCTATGATGAACTTTGTAATCGACCAAAAACATTAACCCTCTCAAAATTTGAGGGCTTACGATTTACCTACGTGGAACCTGAATAAAAGAATTTAAAAAAAAAACGTTTGTCCGCCATTCGCTGTGCGCCGTCACGGCAATTCATCGAAACTACTTTATCATTTTTTTCTAAATTCGCCACCAAAATACTAAGGCATCTAACAATGATCGTAACACTTCGACGTTGATTTCAGCTAGTATATTTCTTAAATGGCGGCCGATTAAATGTGATTTAATTCAATAACTCAGTTATTTTTGAAGATAGAGAACAAATTTAATAGTGTTTTTTAACCAAAATATCGCGAATAATTTTAAAAAATAAAGTTGAAATTTTACCCTTATTTATCCCCATAACTAAAAATACGTAGAACCCGAATCGACAATAAAAAAAAAATCTGTTTTTCCTAATAAATAAATAAATACCTATAGTCGTAGAGAATTAAATTTCCCATGAAATGAAAAAAGAATCATTGAAATTGGTTCAAAACTAGCAGAGATATAACGTTTTTAAAGTGATATACCATTTTAATTTGGATTATTTATTGCTTTTCGTATTATTTAATTGCCTATTAACAGCTATACGAGTATAAACGGTTATAACCTAATATAATATTAATAATTTGTTTAAAAACTCGGTGCAAAATCTAAGATAAGCTCTGAAAAATCTGAAGAATTAATTTAATTTGTATCTTTTCTCTCTTATTTTCTATTTATTTATTAATTCTTTTTTTATCCAGTAACCTCCAGAATTAAATCTAATTTTTAAATAAAACATACAAAAATGTATTGACCAAATTAGAATTTGGTTTCAAATCTTAAAGATCATTTGTGCAGATTAGATGAATATATATATATATAAAAAATAAAAAAAATTGTATATATATTGCTAAGGGCTCTAACTGACAAATTTTAAGAATATATTTATGAAAAAGGAAATGGTTCTGAAGTTTTGTCACTATTTTATATCATTTGGAATACCACCAGATCCATCTTGTCCTTCATATTAATCACAAGTTCAATTATTTAATATTTAAAAATTATTATTAGTGTTGATTCTGCGTCAAGGGATTTATAACTGAAACTTGGATCCATGCTTTTATGTGACAAGATATCACAAAAAAGATAAGCAATTATATAATAAATTCCCAAATAAAATCTTGGATTGAATACTCTCAAAAAGGTTCAAAATTAAAACTTAAAAATAAACTAAACACTTACACTTACCTACTGAAGTCCATTTGGACCTACGCCTCACAGATATACGGGACTGCAGACACATAAAATTCAAATTTTTCGATCCAAAACTTTTAGAACTATTACCAACTCACCATGGTATGTTAGCAACACTACTTCACATACCAACAGTCAACGAACAGATTCGGACCCTCTTCAAACGTTTTCACAACTTACACGGACATATCAACTCACTAATACAAAACATGGCCACTACTAACATGCTGCACAACACGAAAAGAAGTTGGATGAGGGACCTAACTTAAATGTCAATTAAGAAACACGCCTGGAATAGGTCACCTTTATTGAACAATGCCATTCACTGGTCGTCAACTACATGACAGGTGTGATATATGAAGATAAAATAAAAAAATCGTTGACTATAGAACTAGATGTTCCGAAATATGGTTAAATTCGTTAAAAAATATTATTTGGCTGTAGCCATGATAGGAAACTGATTTTGCAGGGTACGCACTATTAACATTGGTTTAGCATTTTTATATTTAATGCTATTTAATTCAAACTTTTTCATTAATTTAGTAAAAAAAATTAAAGGAGAGAATTAATCTATTATTGGATGACTGACATGGTGGGGTCGTTTTCTTCCGGTCTGATCCAATTAGTAAGATCATAAATGTATTTATAAGATGAATATGGCAGTAAAGTCCCCGAATAATAGAACTAATAATCTAATCTTTACGTTTGAAAGACATAGCATGATCTTAACAAAAATACATTTCGAAGAATCTACCTAAATAAAAAGAAAAAATCAACACTGTTCCTAACTATCCTAAGCTGAAAGAAATTTCGATGAACCTGTTCTTGACAAACAAACAGTCCATCAGCCGAAGTCATAAATGAACAATGTGAAATCTAAACTGATGGACGATCGAGAGGATGATGACAGTCGATCGGGTGATTCAAGAAGAGAGCCATCTGCGGTACCCGTTGGTTCAATCAGATAGATGAGGAGAAAGGTGAAGTCTTGCGGCTGAAGGAGGGAGTGAATGCCAGAAATTTACGCTGCACTTTTCTCGATATTCCCTCTAACGGCAGCTTCATAAGAACGTCAGGAATTCGTAAACAGAAGAAATATAAATTTATAAACTGGATAGAGGAATGCAGCGTAGGCATGTTATAGCATGACTAGAAATCCAGGAAATACGGCGAAAATAATAATTAAATCAATGCTGTAAACGACTTTTACAAGACTTTTTATAAGTATCTAGGAATAAATATAGTTTCATTTCAAAATATTATTTGATTTTGATTAAAATTCTAAAGTAATAGTATGCGGATTAATGGTACACTGATTGATTGCCTGAGTATTTCGAGCCATTAAAATAAAATCAAAAATTTTACTGTCACCTACCTATTTATGAAATATACATAGTTAGTAAGGGAAAGCATTGCGATCGTGGAAATATTCGAATTATAGTTATAAACGTAAATACACCTTTTAGGGTCACTAGAGTGCAAATAACCAATTCCCCAAAAAGGGGTGTGTGTATGTTTGTAGTAATTCTAGCACGAAACCGGAAAAAAAAAAAAAAGCAGTACGATACTTAAGTTTGACTAGAAATCTATACGCCTGAGATGTTCCAGCAATTTGTTTCATCGAAAACGACACTTTTGTTATGAAAAACTCATTGATTGAATTGCATTTTACATTGTCTGCATATACACTAGCGGTCAAAAGCTTAAGACCATCTATGGTTTACCTCAATTAGTCTGTTTGATTAATTTTTTTGGTGCGGCACTTTGGAGCTTGGATTTTTTCTCATTGTGTATTATGTGGATTGCATTTCGCGATTCAACTAAAAATTCATTCTTTTTAACCGTTCTTTGAATTAAAAAAATGAAAATTACCAGTTCAGTAAATTTCTTAAAACTATGGCAGTCGAGAAAGGAGGATAACTCGACTTTAAATAGAGCTCCAGACACAAAAATGAAGCTATTTATTATTTTTAGTTTTTTTATCACGTTAGAAGTCTTAGCAAGAATTATATTTAATCAAATTATTTCCAGTGATTTACGATAGTCACAAATATCTCTCACACCTAATTAGCAAATTTGTTTATAAATAAAAATAATAATAAGATAGCTATATTTCATTTAGGTATTCATAGAGGTTATCGATGATATATTGATGGTGGTCTCAAACATTTGACCGGCAGCGTATACTAAATAAATAAAAAATAATAATTATAGGTTATTTTTATATAATTTTTTAAATAATTGTGATCCATATTTTCATTCAACAACTTTTTATTTTTCTATTTCCAACGTTTCAATAGACAATTTTCAAGAAAACTAATAACATTTATTAAAAGATAATCAACAATTATACAATGTTATCAATAATTTTTACATACTATTTATCTGTCATATTCCTACTAGAAATAAATATATATATATATATATATATATATATATATATATATATATATATATATATATATATATATATAGATGTTGTGTGTGTGTGTGTAGTCCACATATAAAATATCTTAGGCTGAACCATGAAGAAATGTATAAATGTTGATTATCTCTTAATTAAAAAAAAAAACTGATGTTATTAGGATTGTTGAAAATGGTCTATGGTCGAAACTTCGGAAACGGGAAAAAAAAAAGTTGTTGACTGAATGTGTGGACCACAATTATTTAAAAAAAGCAACAAATAATTAAAATGCACATACACTCACACACGTAGTAATAATATTAAATCTGATGCACTCATCTCAGAAATCTGTATTTACATCATCTGCCATGTCAAGGTTGATGAGTTTAAAATAAATTTTGAGGATACAATGTAGTATTTTAGTATTTCTATATTATCCAATTATTTTCTATAAGATCCCTCTATTTTTCTTTAATTATAGTGCAATTAGCTAAGACAGATAAGATGAGACTGAAGGTTAGTAAGTTGAGAAAGCAGGGAGCTAACAAATTAGACGCTAGGGCAATTAGGCGCTCCTAGAGGTCACTACCGCTACATTTCTAATTCTTCCCTTTCTTTGCCAATCCAACCCCACGGCTGGCTTCCGCTCAAGGAACCAAAAAAAAAAAAAAAAATTAAACCCCGGAAAAAAATTGAGATTAATCGTTTCAAGTAAGATACGTAGTTAAGATAAAATTTATTCTTAGTTTGGTTTATTGATTTCTTGACTGCCAAAGGTGTACGAAATTCACTGACCTGGTAATTTTCATTTTTTTCAGTACGGTTGAAAAGAATGAATTTTTAGTTGAATTGGGAAGTGCAACCCACATAATACACAAAGAGAAAACATCCAAGCGCCAAAGTGCCGGACAAAAAACAAATCAATCAGACTGATTGAGGTGAACCATAGATGGTCCTAAGCTTTTGACCACTCGTGTATATGCAATTCAATGTAAATTGATGAAATTCAATCAACGAGTTTTTCATAAGAAATGTGAAGCCAAAAAAAGTGTCGTGTTCGATAAAACAAATTGCTGTAACATTTCAGGCGCTTTTGACCGCTAGAGACCATCTATGATTTACCTCAATCAATCTGTTTGTATCTTCAATGAATGGACTTAATGCTTTAGTATTCTTGTGTGCGGCAGATTGGATCATTTTTAAATAAAAAATCTGGTGCGGGCAACACACGACTTTTACTTACCTCCGTTTTATAAATTGATTAAACATTTTTCAAATACAGTTAGAGATAAAAAAATTTAAAACTATTAAGGAATTAATGAAATGGAATTTCTATAGAAACATGTGTTTTATTAAAAAAATCTATCATATTATTATCTAAAATAATCAGTTAGTTTTATCGGCTTTTCATCACTCTTTATTAACTTTTAAAAGCTTGTGTATTAGATAATATTTTTTTAATTTTAAATCTTTAGCTTTCCAACAGTCTATCTTTCATGTAAATTACTGTTCTTATGTTCAAAAACAAAAAAAATCATTAAAAATTTGGTTTTTCAGTTTTCTCCTTTAGTTGTTTTTAATTCGCACAACTTTCATACTAGCTGTTATTTATCAATGCTAGCAAGATAATTTGGTTATTTTTATAGAATCTACAAAATTAAAGGTACTTTTGAAGAAGAAAATTTAAAACATCGGCATTTAAGCCCTATCACACCATTTTAACCAGAATAAAAACTAAATGATATTAAAGCCTATTAAATTTTACATCGATATAGCGAGTTTCATCAAAATCGTCGGAACCCCTTACTATATATAGTAAGTGAAAGTAAAAAGGTTGGAAATATAAGAAACTTAATGTTCTATAAAACTAAAACTAATCCCCTTAATATAAAATTGGAATCTTACCGCCATGCGTCAGTTATTAGAAATCAGTAAGTAAGAAATGCTCTTTAAATTGTTTTTTATGATATTTTCACGAGCCTAGTGAGATTGTTTAGCAGATCTGGAAAAAAATGTCAATTTTCGATATTTTGAGAAGTATTGCTGACACACATGCTCGGAACCAGTGTTTCACGTTCCCTTTGAAGGATGGCATCACCAATATTTTTTTACACCCTTAAAAAATCATATGGCCATCTGCCGGGTTTGAATTCACGACCTCGGGCATAAAAGGCTGTTATGCTATCCACTATAGGTGACCTCAGAGATTGTCGTGGTGTAACATTGTATTCACAAGAAAACGATATAAATCAACTTTGCCTCCTGTTGAACTTAATAGTTCTAAAAACTATTTTTTTAAAAATCAGACTATGATTTGAAAAACATACCATAATTGAAAAATCCTGGTTTCCAGCCCTACCCATCAGAACCTTCTTAAAGTGCATAAGTTGCAGGAGAAGAGAAAACAGAAGATGAATTGGAAGATCAGACAATCAAATTCAACAAAAAGCCTTTTTATTGGAATAAACAAAAAAATTTTGGGCGTTCAATAAATGACATAATGACGGAGTTTTAGTTGACTGTTGAGAATATTAGATGAAGAGAATGGTTGGGATGCGGTCATCAGAAATAAACACCCTTAACAAGTAGTACTTATTTTAATTGTGTGCCGACGTTTTGGCCTACATCGTGGGCCTTTATCAGGGCTAAAAGAAACAAGATAACAACCAGTTTACATATTATATTATGTATTATTAAGTCTATAATTACATTGGTTGTTATCTTGTTTCTTGTAGCCCTGATGAAGGCCCACAATGTAGGCCGAAATGTTGGCACACAATTAAAATAAGCACTACTTGTTATGTATGTTTATTTCTGGTGACCGCACCCCCAACCATCTTCCTCATCTAATAAATGACATATTATGCAAGGGCAGGATTTCATATTTGATCCAAAGATTTATTTCCTCATAAAACTATCCAAGTAAGAGGAGACCTGAGATGAAAATTATAGACATTCCTTTCTTCCGCTTAGTTGTTGACAAGCCTTCCTGACAAACATCTTTTCATATTTCAATTGCAAGCGCAATACTTATTCTATTACGTATCCATCGCAAGATCATGGCTACACAGGGGCTTCCCCTATAATCGAGTAATCCAAAGTAATTATCTGATCCTTACGTCATATATTTAGTACATAATGTTGAGTCCAGAATACGAAAGAGTTGGAGATTACCACACCGCTAGAGGCGGCTTGTTCGCTTAATATCGATAATTATCAATATGATTTATAATGGTATTAAGTTGATATCAGTTTCGACCCTGCGTGTACGCTAAGCATTGCAATTATTATTTTCGAGCAAATCTCGTCGCGAATGGTACCCGCGGTCAGAGGTTAGACATGATGAGGTAATCAGCTTAAGGAAAATCTGAATTGTGAGCAGCACTGCTCTTTGCAGTTTTTGCGAAGAAATACTCGGTAAAAATAACGCAATGAGTTTTCATCGGCTATATTCTTACCATTTTTAGCTTCCAAAGGCCCTAAACGAGAATTTAGTTCTTCACAATGTACCTGAGGTTTCCGAATTTTCTATTCAACGATTATGTTCGTAATAATAACAAGTAAATCTAACAGGTTTACTTGCTTGTGTCGTGATTCAAGTGTTTTTTTTTTGTTTTGTTTTTTAAATGTCTTCTATCTGCTTTTGGTTTATTATTATCAATAATCAACCTTTGTAATCGACCAAAAAAAAAAATTACCCCTGCTCAAAATTTGAAATTTTACGTTTCAAGATACGTAGAATCCGACTAACAAATGAAAAAAAAATTCGTTTGTCCGCCGTCCCCGGCATATCTCCGAAACTACTCCACCATTTTTTTTTAAAATTCGCCACAAAAATACTAATCCATTCAACGATGATCCTAACACCTAGACGTTGATATCATCTGGTTAGTTTTAAAATGACGGCCGATTAAAAGGATTTTATTCAATAACTCAGTTATTTTTGAAGATAGAAACAAATTTATTAGTGTATTTTAACCACAAAACGCGAATAATTACATAAAAGAGAAAAAAGAACAGAAAAAAAATTGATATTTTTTACATAAAAACACTCATAACTCAGTTGTTTTTGACGATAGAGAAAAGTGTGTATTGAGTTTTAGAATCAGTAAAGCGCGATAAACAAAAAAAAAAAAAAAAAAAGGAAAAATGAAAATAATTGAAATCTGGCTTATATATACGCTTGTAACTACATTATTTTCGAAGATAGAAAAAAAAGTCATTATTGTTTTTTAATAATTATATAAAAGAGAAAAAAGAAAAGAAAAAAATTGATATTTTTTAAAAACGCTTATAACTCAGTTATTTTTGAAGATAGAGAAAAGTGTGAATAGAGTTTTAGAATCAGTAAAGCGCGATAAATAAAGAAAAAAATTCATATGTATAATCAATTAACAGATTATAATAGATGTAATTAACCTAAAATTAGTTATTATTGAAGATTGAGAAAAAAAAATCGTGATGAAGACAACGCAATGAACAAAGTGCAAACAAAAAATTAAAACTAAAAAAATCATCTTATATGGTCAAGCCACAACTTATGAGTGATGTGATTCCCTGATAACTCGGTTATTATTGATGATAAAGATAAAATGTAATGTTTTCTGGAATCAGGGAATTTTATTTGAATTATTTGAATGAAAATCGAAAAAAAAGAAAAGGAAATAGTAATGCAGTCCTGTATAAATGCTTTTGGTTTATTATTTTCAATAATCAACCTTTGTAATTGAGAAAAAAAAAAAAATTACTCCTGCTCAAAATTTGAGAGCTTACGTTTCAAGAAGCGAATAATCCGAATAAGGAATAAAAAAAAAATCGTTTCTTCTAATAAATAAATGAATAAATATCAAAAATACTTAATTGCCTATCAACAGCCTTATAAACAGTTATACCCTAATATTGTTATTTGGAAATAATAAACCATTGTGTAATCATTTGCAGAGTTTTTTTTTATTTTTACCTATCACTAAGTCCTCTCAAGATCATTAACTTGACGTACTGTATATAAACGCCAACGATCACGTCCGTACAGAGGTTTAATCGTCTTTTTTTTCGATATTACTATATTACTAACTAAGGAAATAAACTTTTCCAACCAGGACTTAACAATGCTTCATCCAACATATTGAACACATTACATTATGAATGGACACAAATATACTTCAAGAATCGATATAATTAGGTCTTTTTACTATCTAATTTAGTAACTTTTTGTGTCTGCTTTATGATAAGTATATTTGGGGATTAAAGTAATTATTTAGGCAATTCACCCAAAAAAAAAAAAATTTTCTTAAAGGCGAAACTTACACAATATATTTATGCACAAATAAAATTTCCAAATCCGATTCTATTCTATTCTATATATATATATATATATATATATATATATATATATATATATATATATATATATATATATATATAGTATTTTATCATAATCATTGTTTCATATATTTGTGGTATGTTTGTTCGAAATAATAAAGCGTTCAATAAATTATGGGTGGAATAGTCAGGAATCAGTCATTTTTTGAATTTTTTTTAATTTTGCCAACGTTTCGGCCCAAGCTTGTGAGCCATCATCAGGTCTCAGTTCTAGTGTTATTTTCTGATGTCGCTGTGATGGTTGCTGGAGATGAAGTAACAGTAAGTGATGAATCGGCGTCCGGATGTTGTGAAGGTGACACTGGTGATGAACATGTAGTGGTAGGTTTATAAGATGAGGAGTACATATCTCAGATGTGATAGTTTCTGAAGTTTGCGATGATGAAGTTGAGGTCCCAAGTAGAGTGAATTTAGGATGTATAGTCGACTGTAGAAACTATTATAGGTGGAATAATCAGGAATCAGTCATTTTTTGAAAAGTTTTTAATTTTGCCAACGTTTCGGCCCAAGCTTGTGAGCCATCATCAGGGCTCAGTTCTAGAGTTATTTTCTGATGTCGCTGTGATCTGTGCTGTGAACCTATAATAGTTTCTACAGTAGACTATAAATCCTCAATATAATTCGTTCTATAAATTTTTAGTAGGGTTCCATCGATTAGAATACTGGGCTTTCAGATAGAACTAAATTTTTAAAAAATATGGCATTTATTAGAAGGAAAAAATATTCTGGTACTCTAACAATAATAGGTAGTTTATATTATAATATAATATGGACAAATTTATAAATTATAATATTATCGATTTTATTTCCATTTGAATGAATTTTATCTGTATGTTTATAACATAAAAAATTGTTTTGGTCAATTACCTAGACGGTTGACTAAAGAAATACAAAATTTGCTAATAATTCTTGGATTTCGGGGGATATCTGTCATTCTTTAGAAATGGTTTTTGATTGACTTCAGAGTGACATGGATTATAAACTTTTTATGCTCCAGATACCGTTTTCAACAGAACACAACGTATATTAAACCTTTTCTAATCGGTAAGATCCGGTCGGAAATGGCCAAATACGTTTCAGGATATAGTTTTTTTTTTGTTTTTAATTATTAATATTTAGTCTCGGAGATGAGAGGAATAATTATATCTGCAATTAATAATATAATCATACGATGATATTTAATATTATTCAAATATTTTGTTAAAAGAGTTTAAAAAAACAAAATAATTAAATAAAATTAAAAACCCATACCAATACTTTGAAGTACTTATAATTAAAGAAATTATAATTTTATCGACAATATGTTATATTTTATCTTTTCCGAGCTCATCTATATTATAAGGTGGTAAACGTTAAAGATTTCCCAATCCTTCAAAAATGTTAAGAAAGATACTTCGACAAGGCTTAACATCCAGATAATTGCTAATGCTCTATCCACACGTTTACATTACTTATGTATATTAAATTAAAGTATGTATATTTACACGTTATGTTTCTCCATAAAGCAAAACTTGGCCTAGAAACAGTGTCGTTCTTACCAAACAAAGTGCTCAAAATCCTTAATGGAGTTTAGTGTTACTTTTTTTTTTCAAATTATAGAACGTAATACATATTATATAAGAAGTATAATCATGTTTTTTTTATTATATAGCATGATAATAACAGCAAGTGTTATGTGTTTTAATATGGTCGAGCAATTAATACAGGAACTTTCATCAGGCAGCGAGTTAATACTGTCTTGTTTTTTCCTTAAGTAACTTGAATTTTATATTTATAACGCTTATTTGTTTCTAACCTTTACTTATTTAAAATATATTTATTGATTTTAAAGATTATAATACAATCGTAAAATTACTTAGAAAACTTTTTTTTTCAATATTTTACAAAAACATTTTTCGGAGTCCTTTGTTTCCAGAGTTTTTATTTTTTCTTAAAACTGATAAAAAATAGTTCCAAGTCAAAAAGATATCTATATCCAGAAGGTTTTGTTTCGTCATAAAATATAAGTATCATCACAAGAACTTTTCTAAAACTAAATGATTTAGCATATAACTATTTAAAATAATACTATAAGTTGTGATAACTTTACTGTTTTTTCTATTTAATAACAAAGACTCAAATAAAAAACACCATACAAAATATTTATTACCAAAGGGTTGACCGAATATACAAGGTGAGACAGTTCCAATAGGGTTCATAAAATTATTTTCATTTTTTTTTAATTCTTTTATTTTAGCAACATAACACAACCTGTCCAGTTTTCAGCAATAAGTATTCGGGCTCTAAGATTCCATTAATGTCTTTTATAACAAACGAAAAAATGAAATAAACAGAGAAAATAAACATTGCTTCACTATTCAAACTTGTGTTACCGACAAAAATGCGGGTTGAAACGTTGATTTATCAATCAATGGCTCATGATGTGTTTGATTTTCAATTAGGACCGTTACTGTAAAATGTGGTGAAAAGGAACACTCTATGATATCTTGAGCAATATAACGAAATTTATTTTTCATCTCAATTAATTGAACAATACATAAAATCTTAGGTCAATATCCCCTTTATAACATATTTACTGAGTATGTGTTTTTCAATTTTAGTTTTTGAAAAAAAAAATATTAATTTCCCCATTACCCCTAGGGGTGAATAGGAACGACATTGAAAATGTTATTGTGTTTCTAATTACAACAAGTGGGGTGAAAAAGAACAGTTTAAAATGATTATTGAATTACTTTTTTCTATTTGAAGTATTTTATAAATAGAAATTAGGCCACTTATATTTTAAAAAAGGTCACTTTATACACTTATATTTTAGAAATTAGCTGTCTTATATTCCAAAAAGGTTCTAAAGCATCTCGCTTCTCTAGGAAGAAGAAATGTCAGTAAATGGTGTATGCACTTGGATCATTGATAAATGAAACAGACCCCAAGAATCAGATAGATTTAGAAAATCCGGTTTGCTCTTCCAACATCAGGGTTAAAATAAGCGTCCTCTTGAGTTGGGACAAACCTATAAATTACTTGATTCCGTTATAGCTGTGTTCCCATTTACCCACACCAAATGTGGATGCCATGATATGAAAACACTGTTGCTAAGAATCTGTTGCTAATAATATATTGAACTGGGAATTTTATGCAAGAAGACAGCTTGAAGAACCGTAAACACATACTATATATAGAACAGTTTCATACTTACAAGTAAAGTTTATGGAAAAGAAAAATTTTATGGAAACCGGTACAATTTTTTACAGGTTGACCTAATAAGTCAAAAGTACTACCAACAGAACAAAACCATATAATCGTATTATTTACAGGGTGGCCAACCAATAACACCAAGATTAATTCCTATGCGGTAAAGTAAGTGGCTTTCACGCAACTTTGAAATAATATTTAAGTTTTGTTCCCTTTCACACCACTGTTCCTTTTTACCCTATTTTACGGTACTGAAACTATAACATCCTTTATTTATCTCAAAAACATATTAACATCAAATCATAAGAAACAGGAATATTTAAGAGCGTTATACGAAGTAACGCTATGGTCAACGCCACAGGTAGTGAGGATACCACATTGGGGTGCATTCAACTGCATGGAGAAAGTAAACTAATTTCAAAGAAGGTCGCGAATCAATTTGCATTATCTAGTTCTAAAATAACCATTAATTTTAGAAAAAAATATGTTATCTTTCTATATTATTATATTATCTTTATGGTAAGTTTGCTCTGAAGAAAAATAACATCTAAAGGCCTAGTTCCATTAATTTTATTTTTAGCCTTTCACCTTTCAAAGCAACTAGAGTTAAAGAAATGTTGCATTTAATGAAATTAAAAGAGGAGAAAAAATATTAAAAACAACTCTGTACATTATTAAATAATATTTTCTTTTTACCCAAAATATGTAGTTTCTTTCTTTATCGTTTTGAGTTTAAGAATAAAAAAATTTAAAAAATGGATTTCCGGCAATACAAGTATTATTCAGACATTTTATTCCTTTATTTGTATTCTAAACCTGCATAAAACTGCATGACCTTTTAAATGAACATTTCAAACATTCTGGGAGATGGGAAGTTTTCGAATCATAAAATTGAACACAGATGAACCTATTTTCGAAATTCCCTTGTCTCTATATACTTTTTTGTATTTTTATGTTTTGAAAAGAGTAATATCAAGATTATGACCATCCTTCCACTGTTCCGTGACTAAATATGAATAAAAAAAAATTAGAAATGGCTCATTATAAAATCTACAGGTTCTCTTATTTACAATCTTACACATTTTTTTTTAATAGCGAACCTTTGTAATAAAATAAAAAATAAAAATAAATATAAATAAATAAAATACCCTTCCCATCTTAATAATTACAAATCAAAAAAAGAATTATCGAAATCGGTTAAGAAATAGCAGAGAATTAGCGTTTTGTAATTAGCAGTGGTTATAGGCCATTTTCCTTTGATTAATTTATTGTTTTCATATTACTTAATTGCCTGTAAACAGCTACATAAATAGTTGTACCCTCATATTGTTATTTGGAAATAATAAGCAATTGTGTAATAATTTGCAGCGTTTATTAGTTTCATTGTTGTTGGATAAACAATAAATAAATTCTTCATTAAAATCTAAGAGAAGCTCTGAAAAATCCACAGAATTGATTTAAGCGTTTTTTCCTATTTTATTTCATTTTTTATATAAGTAAAATACCTGTTTCCTGAACACATGCTTATTAATGGCTAAGATACCCAATATTCCAATTATTTTATAATATAAATTAGAATAGAATAGAATAGAATAGAAAATAAATTTTATTCTGGGACAGTGTCCCTTGAGAATAATAAATTTGCACAGTTTAAAATATACATGTCTGGCCAACAGACAAATAAACATAATTAACTAATATTTAAAATTATAGATAAATATATGCATAATACAAAATAAAATAAACAAATAAAATTAAAATTAAAACAATTAAAATAAAAACAATCCTCAGAAAATAATTGTGTTGAACAAAATGGAAATAAATGAGTTTAAATATAAAACAAAAAGAAGAAAAAAATAAATGAATATTTACATTATTCTGATATTTAGTCTTTTAAGAATAACATAAGCTTTACAGTAATAAAGGATCTTTAATCGGCTAAGAATTAATAAAAGATAAACTAATTAAAACATAAATGAAAATAATATACTACAAAAACAAGAAACAAAGTCTTCTAATTACAATATAAAAAATACTATGACGATTGAAACAAAAGAAAATTTCAAGAATAAAAACAAATCAAAAAAAAAAAAACAACTGAAAAATCATAAATAAATACTTCTAGAAATAAAAATAATAAGAAAATTGAATACAATTTTATTAAAAATGATTACATTGTCAGGTAGCGTCATTTTGGGATGCTAAAAGGTAATGAAAGAGATGGTATTTGAATTTAGAAAGGGAGGAAGCATGACGAATATTTGATGGGAGGGAATTCCAGAAACTGGTCGAGCGGGCCAGAAAGGAACATTCATATTTTTTTGTTCTGTGGGAAGGGATATAAAGGTTGGACATACGGGACCTCGTTTCTAGTGGGTGAATTGAGGGTTTAAACTGCAGGAGATTATAGATATAGGAAGGATGTTGGGAGTTGATAGTTTGGTATAGGAAAGATCCAAGGAAGTATAGTCTACGGGTGTGGGGAAAAAGCCAATTTGATTCGGTATAAAGATGGGATACATGAGACCGCCTCGACGTGCCATAAACGAATCTTAAAAAACAATTCATAATCTGCTTCAATCTCTTCTCCAGCATCATTGAGAGGCCACCATATACCGCACATCCATAATCGAATTGAGGAAAAATTAAAGAGGATACGAGGAGCTTACGAGTGGACTGTGGGAGAACATGACGGGAGCGATGTAGCTTTAGTGTGCTTATTGACTTTCGGGAAATTTGGGCCACATGAGGTTTCCAAGATAAGGTTTGGTCAATATGGATGCCTAAATTTTTTACAGAGGAGCTGAAAGTGATGGGGTGGTTGTTTAGTAGTAGTGTAGGAAGAGATGGAATAGAAGTGAGGTGGGAATCGGATCCAATAATGATTGCCTGGGTTTTCGCAGCGTTTAAACTTAGTTTGTTCTGATTTGCCCAATTACAAATCCTGTTTAGGTCTTCTTGAATATTAGTAAACGCTGCTAATAACTCAGTGGGAGGAAATGTCAGGTAGATTTGAAAGTCATCGGCATATAGGTGGTAAGAGCAGTGGTGTACTGAATTGGGAAGATCGTTTATAAAGGCATTGAAAAGGATAGGAGAAACACTTGAACCCTGGGCCACCCCAGAGGGAAGGGTAAGAAAAGAAGATAGAGGCTGGTTGGGAATGTGAACTGCTTGGGTACGGTCTGATAGAAAAGACTGGAACCAGAGAATAGAGCTGTAGGAAAAGGAAAGAGATTTCAGCTTGGAGTAAAGGATAGAATGGTTCAGGGAATCAAACGCTTTGGAAAAGTCGAGGAGTATTAGTACTGTTAGCTGTTTGTTGTCTATTGCAGTGTATATGTCATTGGTAATTTTGGTAAGAGCTGATTGGGTGGAGAAACCAGATCGGAAACCGGATTGAAGAGGATTGATTGATTTGGAATCTTCAAGGAATTTTGACATTTGAGATTGCACTAATCTTTCTAAAGGTTTAGAAAGATTAGATAAGATGGAGATCGGGCGGAAGTCTTTAGGAGTTGTAGGATTGGAATTTTTGTTAATGGGATGGACTATGGCTTTTTTCCAAGAGGTAGGGAATACTGAATTTTGGAGGGAAAAATTATAGATGAATAGAAGTACTGGTAAAATTTCTGGGAGACATAGTTTCAGTAATTTAACAGGGATTCCGTCAAAGCCTATGGAGTTTGTGCGGGATTTCATAACTGAGTCTATTATGTCAGTTGGTGAGATGTCAGAGAAATAGAAGTTATCGGAGTTAAAGGATGGAACTAGGATATGCTGGGAATATGGTGAAGAATTGCTCGAGGATGAAGATATAAAGTAGGAGTTTAATTCTTCAGGTGATACTGGAATCTCTGAAGAGGTAGTGGATTTACAGAGGGAGAGTTTTCGAAGGAGTTGCCATTTAGACTTAAGATCAGGGACTGAGGAGAGGGCTTCATAAAAATAATTAGATTTCGCTTGTCTTACTCGGGTTTGTGTCAAGTTACGGAGTACCCTGAACGCTTGATAGTCATCGTCTTGCCTTGTCCGTCTGTAGCGTCTTCGGGCAGCCTCACGTCTCCTTTGAAGATCTTTTATTTCTTGACACAACCATGGAGCAGGACGGCGACGGAAGGTACAGGTTTTAAGAGGAGCATGGATATCAAGGATCCTGAGTAGGTTAGAAGTGAGGATATCTACCATAGAGTCAATGGAAGAGGAAGTGTAAATTTCTTCCCATTTTAGGGATTCAAGGTCTGCTAGAATGGTTTCACGAGAGAGGGTTTCAAGGTTACGGAATGTTATAGTTTTAGGAAGGATTGCTGGAGTTTTAATATTGTAAGATATTTGGATTAAATCGTGGGATGACAAGAATGGAACCGGTAATTGGGAGGAGGAAAGAAGGTTATCAGCTGTATCTATAACATAAACGTCCAACCAGGTATCAGTACAGCGGGTATGATGGGTAGGGGCAAAGGGAACGATGAATAGATGGAGGGAGAAGAAGAGATTGTCTAAGTAAAGTCTGTCATTGGAATGCGAAAGGAGGTTGGTATTAAGGTCACCGGAAATAATTATGTTAGTGTAAAGAGGAACATATTTGTAAAGGATTGATTCAAAGGATTCATCGAAAGGTACTAAAGGAGGGCGGTAGGCAACAACATATAGGAGAGGATTTTCTTTGAAAGGGATTTCAATAAGGAGGAATTCGATATGCGGGTGCTCAGTTTGGGATGAAAATTCAAGGATTCGAAATCTAAGGCTATTGTGGACATAAAGCCCGACTCCTCCACCAGTACGGCAGATACGGTCGTGACGAATAAAGGAATAGTCTGGAAGGGAAACAGAAGAGGAAGGTATGTGGGGTTTTAACCATGTCTCGGAAACGGCAACAATATGGTAGAAATTTTGGGTGAAATATTGAAGGAATTCGTCATAATGAGCAGGTAAGGACTGCGCGTTAACGTGGCAGGTAGTTAGGATACTAGACATGATGGAGATGAGATGGAAGGTGAAAAAGGAAGGAGGTAGGCCAAACCAATAACACCAAGATTAATTCCTCTATGCGGTTAAAAGTAAGTGGCTTTCTCGCAACTTTGAAATAATATTTAAGTTTTGTTCCCTTGCACACCACTGTTCCTTTTTACCCTATTTTACGGTACTGAAACCTATACATCTTTATTTATCTCAAAAAAAATTGATTAACATCAAATTCCTAAGAAATAAACAGGAATATTTAAGAGCGTTATACGGAAGTAACGCTATGGTCACGCACAGGTAGTGTGGAGGATAAACCAATTGGGGTGCATTTCAACTGCTTGGAGAAAGTAAACTAATTTCAAAGAAGGTCGCGACGAAATCAATTTGCATTATTAGTTCTAAAAATATCCATTAACTGTTAGAAAAAAATATGTTTATCTTTCTATATTATTATATTATCTTTTTGGTATAGTTGCTCTGAAGAAAAATTAACATCTATAAGGCCTAGTTCCATTTTTATTTTATTTTTTAGCCTTTCACCTTTTCAATGCAACTAGAGTTTAAAGAAAGGTTGCATTTATGAAATTAAAAGAGGAAGGAAAAAAATATTAAAAACAACTCTGGTACATTTTAAATAATATTTTTCTTTTTACCAAATATGTAGTATCTTTCTTTATCGTTTTGAGTTTTCAAAGAATTAAAATAAATTAAAAAAATGGATTTCGGCAATACAAGTATTATTCAGACAATTTTTATCTACTTTTTTTGTATTCTAAACATGCATATAAAACTGCCATGACCTTTTAAATGAACATTTCAAACATTCTGGGGGATGGGAAGTTTTTCGAATCATAAAATTGAACACAGATGAACCTATTTCGAAATTCCCTTGTCTCCTATATATACTTTTTTGTATTTTTATGTTTGAAAGAGTAATATCAGATTATGACCATCCTTCCACTGTTCCGTGACTATAATATGAATAAAAAAAATTAGAAATGGCTCATTATAAAATCTACAGGTTCTCTTATTTACAATCTTAACATTTTTTTTTTCAATAGCGAACTTTGTAATAAAATAAAAAATTAAAAATAAATATAAATAAATAAAATACCTTCCCATCTTAATAATTACAAATCAAAAAAAGGATTATCGAATTCGGTTAAGAAAATAGCAGAGAATTAGCGTTTTGTATTAGCAGTGGTTAGAGGCCATTTTCCTTGATTAATTTATTGTTTTCATATTACTTAATTGCCTGTAAACAGCTACATAAATAGTTTACCCTCATATTGTAATTTGGAAATAATAAGCAATTGTGAATAATTTGCAGCGTTTATTAGTTTCATTGTTGTTGGATAAACAATATAATAAATTCTTCATTAAAATCTAAGAGAAGCTCTGAAAAATCACACAGATTGATTTTAAGCGTCTTTTTTCCTATTTTTATTTCATTTTGTTATTATAAGTAAAATACCTGTTTCCTGGAACACTGCTTATTAATGGCTAAGATACCCAATATTCCAATTATTTTATATATAAAATTAGAAGTAGAATAGAATAGAATAGAAAATAAATTTTTATTCTGGGACAGTGTCCTTGTGAATAATAAATTTGCACAGTTTAAAAAATATACATGTTGGCCAACAGACAAATAAACATAAATTAACTAATATTTAAAATTATAGATAAATATATGGCATAATACAAAATAAATAAACAAATAAAATTAAAATTATAAACAATAAAAATAAAACAAATCCTCAGAAATATAATTGTGTTTGACAAAATGGGAAAAAATGAGTTTAAATATAAAACAAAAAAGAAGAAAAAAAATAAATGAATATTTACATTATTCTGATATTTAGTCTTTTTCAAGAATAACATTAGCGCTGCTTACAGTAATAAAGGATCTTTATAATCGGCTAAGAATTTAATAAGATAAACTAATTAAAACAGAAATGAAAATAATATACTACAAAAACAAGAAACAAAGTTTCTAATTACAATATAAAAAATACTATGACGATTGAAACTAAAAGAAAAATTTCATGAATCAAAAACAATCAAAAAAAAAAAAAAACAACTGAAAAATCATAAATAAATACTTCTAGAAAATAACAATAATAAGAAATTGATTACAATTTTAATTAAAAATGATTACATGTCAGGTAGCGTCATTTTTGGGATGCTAAAAGGTAATGAAGAGATGGTATTTGATTTAGAAAAGGGAGGAAGCATGACGGAATATTGATGGGAGGGGAATTCCAGAAACTTGTTCGAGCGGGCCAGAAGGAACATTAATTTTTTTTTGATCTGTGCGGAAGGGATTTATAAATGTTGGGGACATAACGGGAACTCGTTTCTAGGGGTGAAATTGAGGAGTTTTAACACTGCAGGAGTTTATAGATATAGGAAGGATGTTTGGGAGTTGATAGTTTGGTATAGGAAAGATCCATGGAAGTATATAGTCTACGGTGGTTGTGGGGAAAAAAAGCCAATTAATTTGATTCCGGTTATTTTTTTAAAGATGGGATACATGAGACCGCCTCGAACGTGCCATCAAACGAATCTTAAAAAACAATTCATTAATCTGCTTTCAATCTCTTTCTCCAGCATCATTGAGAGGCCACATATACCGCACATCCATAATCGAATTGAGGAAAAAAATTTAAAGAGGATACGGGAGCTTACGAGTGGACTGTGGGAGAACATGACGGGAGCGATGTAGCTTGAGTGTGCTTATTGACTTTCGGGGGAATTTGGGCCACATGAGGTTTCCAAGATAAGGTGTGTCATTATGGAGGTGCCTAAATTTTTTTACAGAGGAGCTGAAAGTGATGGGGGTGGTTGTTTAGTAGTAGTGTTAGGAAGAGATGGAATAGAAGTTGAGGTGGTGAATCGATCAATAATGATTGCCTGGGTTTCGCAGCGTTTATTAAACTTAGTTTGTTCTGATTTGCCCAATTACAAATCCTATGTTTTAGGTCTTCTTGAATATTAGTAAACGCTGCTAATAACTCTGTGGGAGAAATGTCAGGTAGATTTGAAGTCATCGGCATATAGTGGTTAAGGCAGGGTGAACTGAATTGGGAAGATCGTTTATAAAGGGCATTGAAAAGGATAGGAGAAATCACTTGAACCCTGGGCCACCCCAGGGGGAAGGGTAAGAAAAGAAGATAGGAGGCTGGTTGGGATGTGAATGCTTGGGTACGGTCTGATAGGAAAAAGACTGGAACCAGAGAATAGTAGAGAGGGTGAGGCCAAGCAGAGGGAGAAGCTGGGGCTAGGCTGCTTGAGTGGCTTGAGAGCGAGAGCAGAAGGGAGGTGCGAGTAGAGCGGCAAAGAGCTAGTAGGAGGTCAGAGCGATGGTGCTAGAGAGGAGCTGTAGCTGTAGGGAAGCCCAGAGACGACGCTAGGCCTAGGCGCTGGAGCGGCCAGGGGGCTAGCTTGTAGAGCAGGGAGGCTGTAGCAGGAGCTAGGACGCTAGGGGCCGCGGAGGGCTAGAGATGGTGAGGGGAAGAAGAGTAGAGAGGAACCGCTGTAGGAAAAGGAAAATGAGATTTCAGCTTGGAGTAAAGGATAGAATGGTTCAGGGGAATCAAACGACTTGAAAAGTCGAGGAGTAGTGTACTGTTTAGGCCTGTTTTGTTTATGTTGTCTTTTGCAGTGTATATGTCATTGGTAATTTTGGGTGTTATTTAGGGGCTGATTGGGTGGAGAAGAGAAAACCAGAGATCGGAAACCGGATTGAAGAGGATTGAATTGATTTGGAATTTCAAGGAATTTTTGACATTTGAGATTGCACTAATCTTTCTAAAGGTTAGAAAGATTAGATAAGATGGAGATCGGGCGGAAGTTCTTTTAGGAGTGGTAGGATTGGAATTTTTTGTTTAATGGGATGGACTATGGCTTTTTTCCAAGAGGGAGGGAAATATCTGAATTTTGGAGGGGAAAAAATTTATAGATGAATAGAAGTACTGGTAAAATTTCTGGGAGACATAGTTTCAGGTATTTTTAACAGGGATTCCGTCCAAAAGCTATGGAGTTTGTGCGGGGATTTCATTAACTGAGTTATTATGTCAGTTGGGTGAGATATCAGAGAAATAGAAGTTATCGCGTTAAAAGGATGGAACTAGGATATGCTGGGAATATGGTTGAAGAATTTCTCGAGGATGAAGATATAAAGTAGGAGTTTAATTCTTCAGAGGTGATACTGGAATCTCTGAAGAGGGTAGTGGAATTTACAGAGGGAGAGGTTTTCGAAGGAGTTGCCATTTAGACCTTAAGTCAGGGCCTTGAGGGAGGGCCTTTATAAAAATAATTAGATTTCGCTTGTCTTCCTCGGGTTTGTGTCAAGTTACGGGTACCCTGAACGCTTGATAGTTCATCGTTGCCTTGTCCGTCTGTAGCGTCTTCGGGCCAGCCCTCAGTCTCCTTTTGAATGATCTATTTATTCTTGACACAACCATGGAGAGGACGGGACGGAAGGTACAGGTTTTAAGAGGAGCATGGATTTCAAGGATCCTCGAGTAGGTTAGAAGTTGAGGATATCTACCATAGTGTCAATGGAAGAGGAAGTGTATAATTTCTTCCCATTTTAGGGATTCAAAGGTCTGCTAGAATGGTTTCACGTGAGAGGGTTTCAAGGTGTACGGATGTTATTGTTTTAGGAAAGGATTGCTGGAGTTTAATATTGTAAGATATTTGGATTATTAATCGTGGGTTGACAAGAATGGAACGGGTAATTGGGAAGGAGGAAAGAAGGTTATCGCTGTATCTATAACTTAAACGTCCAACCAGGTATCAGTACAGGGGTATGATGGGTAGGGGCAAATGGGAACGATGGAATAGATGAGGGAGAAGAAGAGATTGTTAAGTAAGTCTGTACATTTGGAATGGCGGAAAGGATGTTGGTATTAAGGTCACGGAAATAATTATGTTAGTGTAAAGAGGAACATATTTTGTAACGGATTGATTCAAAGATTCTCGAAAAGGTATTAAGGAGGGCGGTAGGGCAGACAACATATAGGAGAGGATTTTCTTTGAATGGGATTTCAAGAAGGAGGAATTCGATATATGCGGTGGTGCTCAGTTTGGGATGAATATGAAATTCAAGGATTCGAAAATGAAATCTAAGGATATTGTGGACATAAAGCCCGGACTCCTCACAGTTACGGCAGTTCGAGTCGTGGACGAATAAAGGAATAGTCTGGAAGGGAAACAGAGAGAGGTAGTATGTGCGGGTTATAACCATGTCTCGGGAAAACTGCGGCAACAATATGGTAGAAATTTTTGGGTGAAATATTGAAGGAATTCGTCATAATGAGCAGGTAAGGACCCCTGCGCGTTAAACGTTGGCAGGTAGTTAGGATACTAGACATGATGGAGATGAGATGGAAGGTGAAAAAGGAAGGAGGTAATAAAATATGAAACGGAAATTTTAAAAAGGGGTTTTAAAAATACGAAGAAACGCTATGGCAACGCCACGGGTGGAGGATCCCCACTTTGGGGGTGCTTTTAAACTGCATGGAGAAAGAAAAACAAATTTTCCCAAAAAAAAAGGTCGCGAATCAATTTGCATTATCTATTTCAAAAATTTCCCAAAAATTTTTTTTAAAGAAAAAATATTTTTTATTTTTTCTTTTTTAATTATATTTTTCCTTTTTGGTAATTTTCTCTGAAAAAATAACTTTAAAGGAAAGTTCCTTTAAATTTTTAATTTTTAGCCTTTTCACCTTTCAAAGAAAACTAGATTTAAAAGAAATGTTGCATTTAATGAAATTAAAAGAGGAAAAAAAAAATTTTAAAAAACAACTCTGTAAAACTTTTTAAATAATATTTTTTTTTTTCCCAAAATATGTAGTTTTTTTCTTTATCTTTTTGATTTTTAAGAAAAAAAAAATTTTAAAAAAAAGGGAAATTTCCCGGAAAAATACAAGTATTATTCAAAACATTTTTTTTCCCTTTTTTTGTATTTTTAAAACCTGCTAAAACTGCATGATTTTTTTAAAATTGAACTTTTTAAACATTCGGGAGAGGGGAATTTTTTCGAATCATAAAATTAAACACAGATAAAACCTATTTTCAAAATTTTCCCTTGTCTCAAATATTTTTTTTTGTTTTTTTTTGTTTTGAAAAGAGTAATACCGATTATGACCACCTTCCACTTTCCCGTGATAAATTTTGGAAAAAAAAAAAATTAGAAATGGCTCATTAAAAAATTTTACGGGTTTCCCTCTTATTTACAATCTTACACAATTTTTTTTTTAATAGCGAACCTTTGAAATTTAAAATAAAAAATAAAAAAAAATTTTAAAAAAAATTAAAAAAAAAACCCCCTTAAAAATTTTTAAAAATTTAAACAAATCAAAAAAAGAATTATCAAAAATGGGTTTAAAGAAATAGCAGAGAATTAGGGGTTTTGTAATTAGCATGGTTAAAAGGCCATTTTCCTTTGATTAATTTATTTTTTTCATATTATTTAAATTTCCCTGTAAACAGCTACAAAAATGTTTTTACCCTCATATTGTTTTGGGAAAAATTAAATGAAAATTGTGAAATTTTTTTGCAGCGTTTTTTTGTTTATTGTTTTTGGGGAAAAACAAAAAATAAATTTTTCTTTAAAAAATCTAAGAGAAGCTCTAAAAAATCCACAAAATTTTGGATTTAAGCTTTTTTTCCCTATTTTAATTTTCCCCTTTTTTATATAAGTAAAATACCTGTTTCCTAACCATCTTATTAAAGGCTAAGATCCCCCAAAATTCCAATTATTTTATAATATAAATTAGAATTTGAATAGAATAGAATTTGAAAATTTAAAATTTTTTTCTGGGACAGTGGGCCCCTTTAGAATAATAAATTTGCCCCAGTTTAAAAAAACATGTCTGGGCCCCAAAAGACAAATAAAAAATAATTTAATAAAAATTTAAAAAATTTTAGATAAAATATGCAAAAACAAAATAAAATAAAACCCAAAAAAAATTAAAATTTTAAAAAAAATTTAAAAAAAAAACAATCCTTTAGAAAATAATTTTGTTGAACAAAAAGGGAAAAAAATGGGGTTTAAATATAAAAAAAAAGAAGAAAAAAATAAATGAATATTTACATTATTCTGATATTTAGTTCTTTTAAGAATAACATAAGCTTTACAGTAATAAAGGATCTTTAATCGGCTAAGAATTAATAAAAGATAAACAATTAAACATAAATGAAAATAATATACTACAAAAACAAGAAACAAAGTCTTCTAATTACAATATAAAAAATACTATGACGATTGAAACAAAAGAAAATTTCAAGAAAAAAACAAATCAAAAAAAAAAAAAACACTGAAAAATCATAAATAAATACTTCTAGAAATAAAAATAATAAGAAAATTGAATACAATTTTATTAAAAATGATTACATTGTCAGGTAGCGTCATTTTGGGATGCTAAAAGGTAATGAAAGAGATGGTATTGAATTTAGAAAGGGAGGAAGCATGACGAATATTTGATGGGAGGGAATTCCAGAAACTGGTCGAGCGGGCCAGAAAGGAACATTCAATATTTTTTGTTCTGTGGGAAGGGATATAAAGGTTGGACATACGGACCTCGTTTCTAGTGGGTGAATTGAGGGTTTAAACTGCAGGAGATTATAGATATAGGAAGGATGTTGGGAGTTGATAGTTTGGTATAGGAAAGATCCAAGGAAGTATAGTCTACGGGTTGTGGGGAAAAAGCCAATTTGATTCGGTATAAAGATGGATACATGAGACCGCCTCGACGTGCCATAAACGAATCTTAAAAAACAATTCATAATCTGCTTCAATCTTTTCTCAGCATCATGAGAGGCCACCATATACCGCACATCCATAATCGAATTGAGGAAAAATTAAAGAGGATACGAGGAGCTTACGAGTGGACTGTGGGAGAACATGACGGGAGCGATGTAAGCTTTAGTGTGCTTATTGACTTTCGGGAAATTTGGGCCACATGAGGTTTCCAAGATAAGGTTTGGTCAATAATGGATGCCTAAAATTTTTTACAGAGGAGCTGAAAGTGATGGGGTGGTTGTTTAGTAGTAGTGTAGGAAGAGATGGAATAGAAGTGAGGTGGGAATCGGATCCAATAATGATTGCCTGGGTTTTCGCAGCGTTTAAACTTAGTTTGTTCTGATTTGCCCAATTACAAATCCTTTTTAAAGGTCTTCTTGAATATTAGTAAACGCTGCTAATAACTCAGTGGGAGGAAATGTCAGGTAGATTTGAAAGTCATCGGCATATAGGTGGTAGAGCAGGGGTGTACTGAATTGGGAAGATCGTTTATAAAGGCATTGAAAAGGATAGGAGAAACACTTGAACCCTGGGCCACCCCAGAGGGAAGGGTAAGAAAAGAAGAAATAGAGGCTGTGTTAGGAATGTGAACTGCTTGGGTACGGTCTGATAGAAAAGACTGGAACCAGAGAATAGAGCTGTAGAAAAGGAAAGAGATTTCAGCTTGGAGTAAAGGATAGAATGGTTCAGGGAATCAAACGCTTTGGAAAAGTCGAGGAGTATTAGTACTGTTAGCTGTTTGTTGTCTATGCAGTGTATATGTCATTGGTAATTTTGGTAAGAGCTGAATGGGTGGAGAAACCAGATCGGAAACCGGATTGAAGAGGATTGATTGATTTGGAATCTTCAAGGAATTTTGACATTGAGATTGCACTAATCTTTCTAAAGGTTTAGAAAGATTAGATAAGATGGAGATCGGGCGGAAGTCTTTAGGAGTTGTAGGATTGGAATTTTTGTTAATGGGTATGGATATGGCTTTTTTCCAAGAGGTAGGGAATACTGAATTTTGGAGGGAAAAATTATAGATGAATAGAAGTACTGGTAAAATTTCTGGGAGACATAGTTTCAGTAATTTAACAGGGATTCCGTCAAAGCCTATGGAGTTTGTGCGGGATTTCATAACTGAGTCTATTATGTCAGTTGGTGAGATGTCAAGAAATAGAAGTTATCGGAGTTAAAGGATGGAACTAGGATATGCTGGGAATATGGTGAAGAATTGCTCGAGGATGAAGATATAAAGTAGGGGTTTAATTCTTCAGGGGATACTGGAATCTCTGAAGAGTAGTGGATTTACAGAGGAGAGTTTTCGAAGGAGTTGCCATTTAGACTTAGGATCAGGGACTGAGGAGAGGGCTTCATAAAAATAATTAGATTTCGCTTGTCTTACTCGGGTTTTGTGTCAAGTTTACGGAGTACCCTGAACGCTTGATAGTCATCGTCTTGCCTTGTCCGTCTGTAGCGCTTCGGGCAGCCTCACGTCTCCTTTGAAGATCTTTTATTTCTTGACACAACCATGGAGCATGGACGGCGACGGAAGGTACAGGTTTTAAGAGGAGCATGGATATCAAGGATCCTGAGTAGGTTAGAAGTGAGGATATCTACATAGATCAATGGAAGAGGAAGTGTAAATTTCTTCCCATTTTAGGGATTCAAGGTCTGCTAGAATGGTTTCACGAGAGAGGGTTTCAAGGTTACGGAATGTTATAGTTTTAGGAAGGATTGCTGGAGTTTTAATATTGTAAGATATTTGGATTAAATCGTGGGATGACAAGAATGGAACCGGTAATTGGGAGGAGGAAAGAAGGTTATCAGCTGTATCTATAACATAAACGTCCAACCAGGTATCAGTACAGCGGGTATGATGGGTAGGGGCAAAGGGAACGATGAATAGATGGAGGGAGAAGAAGAGATTGTCTAAGTAAAGTCTGTCATTGGAATGCGAAAGGAGGTTGGTATTAAGGTCACCGGAAATAATTATGTTAGTGTAAAGAGGAACATATTTGTAAAGGATTGATTCAAAGGATTCATCGAAAGGTACTAAAGGAGGGCGGTAGGCAACAACATATAGGAGAGGATTTTCTTTGAAAGGGATTTCAATAAGGAGGAATTCGATATGCGGGTGCTCAGTTTGGGATGAAAATTCAAGGATTCGAAATCTAAGGCTATTGTGGACATAAAGCCCGACTCCTCCACCAGTACGGCAGATACGGTCGTGACGAATAAAGGAATAGTCTGGAAGGGAAACAGAAGAGGAAGGTATGTGGGGTTTTAACCATGTCTCGGAAACGGCAACAATATGGTAGAAATTTTGGGTGAAATATTGAAGGAATTCGTCATAATGAGCAGGTAAGGACTGCGCGTTAACGTGGCAGGTAGTTAGGATACTAGACATGATGGAGATGAGATGGAAGGTGAAAAAGGAAGGAGGTAGGAGAGGAAAGACGCTGTAAGTATAAAACTATATTGAAAAACATTTGAAGAGAAAGAAAGACAGAAAAAATAAAATAAATACTAGTATATAAGAGAAAATAATATAGATATATACATGTATGCATACACACCCACACACAAATATACATATAAACACAACATACATATATATGCATACAGATATCTTTGGGGCTAAGAATTAAATTTAAATTTGACGAACTAATATTAAAAAAAATCACTGAACAATATGATAAATGAAAAAATAATATAGCATAGATTGTAACCGTAAAACTGTTAACCGATGGTAAATTCCGACTGAAGCAATGAAGAAAACGGGAATCCGGATGTCAAACAAAAACTTCGAGATCTTGTGCCTGTTCGATGTAGATAACTGGGTGCCCGTCGTCTCTTCTGCACCGAACTCTTCCGCCAGCAAACCACACGTATTTTAATTTTCCCGCCGTCTTCCTTTGCCGGGCGAGCCAATAGAGATGCCGGTTGGCAGGGGTCATCTCCTCGCTTAGATATATCCGGTGGCAGTCATTTTCCTGCCAGCCGATATCCATCGTAGTGAAGTTTCTTTTAATCTTTCTACTTCTAATTAGCTCGTCCCGGATGGTCCGCTTGACAAAGCGAGCGATGACAGGGGGTGGTCTTGGGTCATCCTTCCTCTGCCTACGACGCTCCACTACGTCTAAGTCCTCCATTTTAATTTTAATTCCAAGACCTGCCGCTATGTTGTTCACCAGAGCAGCGGGGGTTTCCCCCGGACGGACCGGTATGCCCCTAATTTCTAATGAATTAGATAATAATCCCTGCTCGGCTCTGTTCAGCCGGACTTCCAGTTCGCCTACTCGGCACTTTAGGGCTTTATTTTCAGAAGATAGCTGTTCTATATATTTCGTCTGTCCCTCAAGATGATTTTCTATCTTACTGAGTCTCTCGTTTAGCTCGAAACTTAGTTCCCCGTATTTATCAAGTGATGATTTTAAATCTTTTATCTCTTGATTTACGTGAGCGCCGAGCTTATTTACTGCTGAGAGGATATCAGACGGAGATGGCTCTTTACTTTGCGATTGAATATTCTTTAGACTAGAGGGTGATAGAGGATTTTCGGCGACTGCTACAGACTTCTTACCTAGAATACACTTAGGACATAGCCATGATTTTTTATTGGTCTTGAGCGCTTCAATTTCTTTTTCCAGTAAATTACAGCACTTGCCGTGAAAAATGACACGACACTCGCTGCAGCTCACATTTTTCTTTTCCTCCCTGGTGATAGCACCATCGCAAATCGAACACTGAACCATTTTTATATTATAAGTAAATATGACTTACAGGTAGAAGTGTTTAACAACAAAGGCCTCGGGTTGACGTCCTATAATACTCTCAAGGCTTAGGGATTACCACTCTGACTGCCAGCTACTTCTCAATAAAACCGAACTTTATAACTTAATATGTCTTTGTTACAACAGTTTAATTAACTTAGTAATCGGAATATTGGTGAGTTCAACTATACACTTTAACTACACTATTAAAATATTTTAAAAGAAAAGAAGAAAGAAATTATAAAAGTAATAATCAAAGAGAATAATACAGAGCGATGTTGATACGTTGCCGTCTCTGGCCAGACTGAATATAAATTACACGTTATAAATTATATGTTATAATTACAATATATATTTTTTTAGGATAGTCCCCCATCAAAATATATCCAGCTGGCAACCGGAAATTATTATGTAATAATGTGTATCATTCCTCAACCTTGAACTACTTTTAAAACATTATTTCAACAATATTAGCTATTTATTTATACTTAAATGAAGATATAGAGATAATTACTGCTACTTTTAATTTTTAAGAACACGAAATAGAGATTTATAAAAAAAAAAAATACCTAAGAAGAATTTTTTTTACGAACTTTGGATTCTACCTGTCTTGAAACCTAAAATTTGAGAGGGTGTTAGTTTTGTTTTACTTGATCAATTGCAAGGGATCATCAGAAAAAAAATTATTAAGTAATTGGTTTAAATCTTTTCACCTCACCATGGTACGTTAGCAACACTACTTTACATACAGACCTTCACATGCCAACAGTCAACGAACAGATTCGGACCCTCTACAAACGTTTTCACAACTTACACGAACATACTAACAAGTAATACGAAGCATGACCACTAGTAACATGCCGGAAAATACACGCAGAAGACTGAAAAGAAGTTGGATGAGGGACCTTCTAAGCTAAATCCGTAATAGGAAGCACGCCAAGAAGAGGTGCTGCTGGGCATCTTCTCTCCATCATGCCTACCACGCCAACTATCATTCCTTGAATAAAAATGTGAAGACAACAAAAAAAAAAAAAATCTTTTCATGATGCTGAATTTTAAACTGGAATCAAGTGACGTAGTTCAATAAAATAGGAAATTTCTCTTTTCCTCGCGATAAAGAAAAATATCTGTAAATCCTCCTAGGACACGCTTCTAATTCGCCAAGGTGACCCCGTTCCTCGCCGTCACATCCAGATCTCTACTGCAATTGTCCTCATGGGGACACTTTCGGGTAGCCAACATCTCTCCTTTATTTCGCTCAGGAACGCAATGATGTCTCTCCTTCCTTTCTCACGTAAAACATTCAGCTTTCAATTTAGATTACTTTGATGTTGATTGGAGCTATAAATAATAATAAATTGAGTTTATCTCGACAGGGAAGAAAATAAAATAAACGACGTAAACAAGAATCTAAAAATCAATATTGATTCAAATATCCAAATGACTCAACGCATTTCGACTGTTGGAAGCTAATTAATTGAACGATTGATATGAAATTTGCTACAACGGAGATTCCGTAGACAAAAATATGATGTATGTTTAAATTAGATTAATTTTTTTACATATTTATTGATAAGTATTACTGTACTAGAAATACATCTAGTAAATGTGCTATAAATGTAATACAATAATATATCTAGAGACACTGTAGATACCCACGTTTCATCTCATTGTTCTATTCCTTAAGCTAATGCTTATTTATATCTTCAAATTCATGTCCCATTTATATTCATAAAAACATTTTTTTTTTGTCTTCGATCAAAGGCTCTTCGATCCTTGACCTGCTCAATAATTAAACAACCTTCAAATTCAAAGCCCAATATGCTTACATATATTTGTTACTAATTTAGTATTTACGGTAATACTGACCAGATTAACCTTCTTGACTACTTATCAGAAACCCTTTATGCTCTAAGACTTGTAGCTTCCCACACTTAAACAATTTGTCTCTACTCAAACCGTTTCTTATATCAGTAAAACTCCAGAATCCGAAAACTCATTAATGTAAGACATAGGTAATTATAATAAATTTTCTTCGAAACACTACACTCATAAAAGAACGAAACATAAGTTGTTAAATTAAGATAATTTATTTTAATTTATAAATTTTATATTTTCAATAACTTGATTCGTTTTTGTATGCAGCTTTTTATGTATAATTTTTCCTACAACTTTACTATAATTTCTGTTTCAATTAATAACATTTAAGTCATTTAGGCTAAAGAATTATAATTATAAAAAAAAAAAAATGACTGATTGTAAGGATGTCTTATCCGATATCATTTGTAAATATCTTGTCATTTTGTAAATAAAGTTTATTTTTTCTAGTTTTTGAGTTATTAGACAATTGTTTTAAGGTTTTAAAAATATATATTTTTCAAGCCCTCAAAGGAAGAAGTTTCCTAAACTCAGCCTTATTGCACATTTAGATAGTAAATAGAATATCCAGGAAAAATTCACAAGCCTGATCATTTTTAAGATACTGCGATAACCAGAAAAGTAACTAGAATGGTTCTTTCTTTTATAAATAATGATTAACAATTATTTAGATCTGACTCTTGATCAATGATACAATTATTGACGACTAAGCTGTTACCTTTGATAAATGTACAGCCAGACAAAAGTACATATTTTAAAAGCCATTCCCTGCAACATTAAACAATTGCTTATTCATCAATTCCTACAGTCACCGTCTTCAGTATCAGGAACTGATTTGCAATGTATTTCAAATGCAGTGAAGAAACAATCTTGGTTGTATGCCAGAAACAGTGTTCCCGCTGGGTTCACAAGTGTAAGTGAAAATAATTCATTTAAATATTTCCCTTTCGAAAGTTCTAGAAGGTTCGATGACAATTTCACCTAGTGAAGGTTGAACAGATATATAATGAAATGTGACGCCCAAAAACCGCCATCCTAGGAAAAATTAGCAAACTCTAATAGCTTTTTTCTATAAAAGGCTCTTTTGGGATTCGCCTATTCCATTCTGGGAGTGAGTTATCCTCCTACTGTTCATTAGGTACAAGGATCTTGTTTACTTTTTTGATAACGACATGTGATACAACGAATGATAGTCTTAAAGCCAACTTACTAATCATGTATAATATATTTTTTAAATTTATTTTATTGAAATTTACAACTGTATATTTTAATGCAACAAGTAAATATGCTGCTTAGTAATAAAATACATTAAAAAAAAAACTGGAAGAGAAACTGCCTATTGGCAGCACTCCAGTAGTGAATCTAAAAAAAAGTCTCGAGACGATCTTTTCAGACGCCTAGGTGGATTGTCAGGAATTTAAGAGGAAGCAAGGATTGAAACAAGTTGATTAGAGAGGGAGTGGAGTTTTTCATAGAGTGATACCTGGTACAGACCTAATCAGGCAACATATGGAACATTAAGGTCTATATAATAATTAAGTCTCGAAGATTGTAATAAACAAATCAAGGAAAATTAGAAACCAATCAGATAAGAAGAACCTGAACTTGGGAATATTGCTGATTTGATTCAATTAATCAAACGATAACAAATTAACTTATAAGTATATTATATACCTGAGTATGTTTGTGCAAATGTTGGACAAGGAAAACGAAATGTAAACATACGTTCTAACATTTCATATTGACATTTAAGGATCATTACAATATAAGTATTTGGGAAAACAAAGTAGGTATTAAAAAAATGTATGAAATGTCTGTGCTTACAAACATTACTGAAGGTCAGTGATTACAATTGTGAGGACAGGCCAACCAAGATCATAATTATTTTTAATTTTCATTCTATTTTTGAATAAAATTAGCTAATGTCTTCATAATTGTAAGGAGGGTCAGGATGTTTTGAATAAAAGTATTAGAACTAATATAACCTGAATATAGCGAAAGTGTTAATCGCTCTGAAAGAAACATTAAAAATAAAATTATTTATTATCGTTTCTGCTTTTTATGGAATCTAAAACTGGATTAATAAAATATTCAAGGATCAAACATGTATGTATGTATTTCGCAGAAAGAAAGAAAAAAAAAAAAAAAAAAAAAAAAAAAACTGTAATAGAAATGATGTCCTGAATAGGAAATTTCACTGTATTTTCTGAAATTCAAAATACTTACCAAAATTCAGGTATTTGGAATATGACATTTAGAGTCCTACTTATCTTGGAGTGTGAAATCTAAAATTCTGGGGTAAACGATTTATGTTTAGAAATGGGTTAACGATTTATTTTCCGCTGGGGTTTAAAGGTTAAATATTGGTAATGAGCTCCAAAAAGTAAAGTTAACATGTTATTTAGAGAATTAAAACTGTAAAAAAGTAATCAAAGAAAAAAATCTTACAAAAATCGGGTACAAACTCTGAATTAACATCAGGAAAGCGAAATCTGAAATGTTTACTAGAATGATTCAACAAATCCTAACCATTAGCAAAATGGATACAGTAATATACAAGTAAGGTATATCAAGTTTCTTATTGATAGAAGATTCGCTCCTTTGAGTTGGAATACCTGATGAGAAACTAACCTTCCCCAATTATATGGCCCAGGTGCGTAACGCGCTCTTTTAAAGTGAAACTATTTCGCGTAACTTCATAGCCCACTTACTCCAGGTCAGACCTGGATTTTTCTTGAGGCTTTAGAGAGAGACATTTTACAGCGTTCCTTATCAGCAATTGCCTTTTTATCAACTAGTCACGATTTTTAATGTTACTAAGTTCAAGATAAAACGGGCACTATTTTGAACAGGTGTTTAGAAAACCAGAAAAAATACGGATATGCTGTGTGATTGTTATTAATAAATCGATAGGGCCTTTGCCGTTGAAGTCCAAGGATAAACCCAGACTTTATAAAGTGGGTACCCAAAAAAATGGCGAAAAACCTGGTGGCTGAGTGTGATCTCTTGGCCATCTTTAACTTAATCTTGAACGCCAGCAAGTGGGGACTTGAAACAATACGAACCCCTGTGTACTGTTAGGATGTATTGAACCCAAGACCCATAATGGATTGTAGAGTGGAACAGGTTATTATAAAAATAATTACAATGCATATAATATTCGAATTTCTTAACAAGCATTACACTTTATACCATAATATGTTAATTATTAATTTTTTTATACGATTTCAAATAAAGAATAGTGATACAATGATTATTACAGATTCGAACTAAATATAACTATTTATAACGATCATGTACACTCAATTATTTTGTGATGTGATCCCAAACCGACTATGAAGCTTTATTTATTAATTATTGTTTTTCACCCCCTACCCTTCGCACTTGTCGGCTGTATGGGCTCATGGGGACTCATCGTCGGATCATGGGGAGAGGGCTAGGAATTAATGCCGAGTTCAATTCCCCCTGACACTGAGACGTGAACTCGTAATTATTTTATTCAATGTCATCTGGTTGCTGACATTGAGCTTATCCACTCGACCACCCAGCACCTCTCAAAATCCCTATGAAACTTAAATTATGCGCCATGCTGCATTAATTTGAAATTCAATAGCAATTTTCCATGTAACATTTATTTAGGCTTCTAAAGATTCTTCTAAACACGCTAAATTAAATTTATTATGATGATTATATCTTATATTTTCTTGTAATCTGCGTGAAATATTTCTGAGGTATCTTAAGTAAGCAACTTTGACTGACCTAGCAATTTATTAACCTATAATACCTACGATAAACTATAATAATAATAATAAAAGCCTTTATTTATATGTAAATACAAAGTTATTAATAATCTCCATTATGTATAAAAAAAACAAAACAAAACAACGAATATTTACATATAGACCTTCCCAAAGAATGGGAGATTAGAGTCTTTTGGGCGGAGACTAGCCGAACCTAAAACTTGAGTTGCTGGCACTTAGTTTTCCATAACACTCTGTCTTGTGCGTGTCTCATCCACAAAGAACCTTCCTTTTTTTTCAATTCGTCGACCCAGCGCTTGCGTTGTCGGCCTCTGCGTCTTTTTTTATTGATAGGGATCCATTCGGCAGCTCGCTTTGCCCAACTGTCTTCTGTTTTCCGCATGAGATGTCCTGCCCATGCCCACTTCATTTTTCTAGCATAAGCAATAGCGTCTGCGACATTTGTTAGTTTTCTTATTTTATTTGCGTTAATTTTGTCCCGCAGGAAGATTCCTAACATAATCCGCTCCATTCTTCGTTGACATACGTTTATTTTCTGTTCTAAATTTTTTGTGAGCGACCATGTCTGGCATCCATATGTAAGCACTGGGATGATGCAGCTGTTAAAAGCTAGTGCTTTATATTTTATTTCCAGTTGGCTTTTGAATATAATCTTGAGGCTCCAAAATTTTTTCCACGCCTTACCTATTCTGGACTCTATTTCTTTTGCGTCTCTATTTACAAATGATATTTTTTGTCCAAGATAGTAGGCTTCTTTGGAAATCTTCATGTCTGGGAGTTGGTGCTTAATTATTTCCGAAGACCCGTTGGTCATTATTAGAGACTTTTCAGGGTTCAATATCAGACCATGGAGAGAGCTCTTTTCTTTTAGTTCATTAACCATTATGACGAGTTCATCCTCCGAACTTGCTATTAGCACTACGTCATCCGCGAATTTCAATGAATTTAGCTTCGTTCCATTGATAGAGATTCCCATATCTTCCCAATCTAGGGCTTCGAAGATTCGTTCTAATTCTGAAAGGAAAATGGTTGGTGATAGTGGGTCTCCCTGCCTAACTCCTTTCCTAATCGGAAATGTATTGCCTTTCCTTTCCATTTCTATGTATCCTTTGTTATCAGTGTATATCTCTTCTATTAGTTGGACATACCCTTTGTCTATTCCTCTACGTTCCAATGCTGTCCCTATATTATTGTGATATATACTATCAAATGCTTTCTTGAAATCTAGGAATCCCAGATATATTGTGAAATTATATTCGTTCGCTTTCTCTATCAACTGGTTTATTGTAAACAAATGGTCTATTACAGACATGTTCTTTCTAAATCCTGCTTGATCTTTTGGAAGGCTTTCGTCTATTGTTTTAAGTATTCTAGTATTTATTATTTTAGAAAAGAGCTTGCAAAGGTTGGAGCAAATTGAAATGGGGCGGTAGTTATTGATATTTTTTCTGTCACCCTCCTCATGAATTAGAATTATCTTTGACATTTTCCATTCATGTGGTATTTCTTTTTTCTTAAGAATTTCGTTAAAGACAAAACAGATTATCCTATTTAAGTTATCACCTCCGGATTTCAGAACTTCGTTCGTTATTCCGTCTTCTCCAGGGCATTTGTTATTTTTTAAATTTTTCGTAGCTGCTTCTACTTCATTTTCCATTATTGGTAATATCGTATAATTTGTTTCATCGTTCTTCTTTTTTATTTTGGTTAGGTATTTATCTGAAGAGTACAATTCCTTAAAGAAATCTGAAATCGAATCTATGATCTCTTGCCTATTGCTTTCCATGACTCCTTTCTTATTTTCTAAATTTGTAATCCAGAATTTATCCTCGTTTAGTTCGTTTCTAATCCTTTTTATTGATCTACTATTGCTAAGTATATCAACCATTCGTTGTTCTTTAAATGATCTTAAGTCCTGTTTGGTATGGTGCCTGATTAGTTTATTATTAGCTATTTCTATAATTAACACAGCTATTCTTGAATTGACCTCTTGGAAATCTATTATTTTTTTACAAAGTTTTTTGTTTACTAAAAATCCCACTCCAGCTAAACCTTTGTCCGAATGAGTATGGATGAGTAGCATACCATCTTTCATTTCTGTGATTGTTTTAATTTTTCGCCTCGTTTCCGCGAGACCGATTACATCCCATTTTAATTTCTCAATCGCCAACTTAAGTTCTGCCACTCTATCTTCTTCCAAAAGAGTTCTTACGTTAAATGTACATACTCGTATCTCATTATTATTTTTTACCTTATCCTTAGCCGATTTATTACCTAGTGAAATTTCTTTTTGCCTTGTTTTTTGCTATGTTTTATTATTTTCGTACTGTTTTGTTTCTGTATTTTTCGATATGTGGTCGAATTCTAAACGAGATGTACCAGCTTGATTTTCATTATTAAAGTAACGATCAAGACTACTTACCCTAGGTTTAATGCTAAAAGGAGTTTTGTTACTTTTTTTGCTCGGTTTTTTAGAGCCAGGTGAGTTTTCTTCTTGGCTTCTTACTCTTTTCAGGCTGGCATCTTGTTTAGTCTGAATAAGTTCTTCCAAAGAATATAATTTTCCTTCAAACAGAAGTTTATCATATCTAATGCTTGCTTTATACCCTTGTTCTTTCTTTTCTAATAGATATGGAAATAGCTCTGCTCGAATTTTTCGCACTTCTACTGGTAGATCTTCTTTAATAACGATGTGATTGTATTCTTCTCTTAATTTTTTCTTGGCTTTTAAAATATCATTTCTGAGAAGCACGGATGTTAGGCTAACAAGGGAGAGAGATCTAAAGTTTTTCGTTTTTATAGTTCTGATATTGGTTATATCATATAACCGTATATCGCTCACTAGAACTTTCAAAATCTGAAATATTTCACGTTCTTTATCTCTCCAATTCTCGGATTTTAAGCCTGAAATTATCACGTTCATTTTTCTCTCTTGATCAATTATTCTTTCAATTTTGGATATTCTAGAATTATTTTCTTCCCGATCACGGTCGCTGTTTTCTATTATTTGATTTATTTTCTGGTTTAAGACGTCCAGAGTTAAAAGTTTTTTGAGAATTTCGTCTAGTTTTTCCCCAGAACTCATTTTTGTTTATTTGTTTATAACCTTAGTAGTAAATAGTACGTACCTGGTTACAAAAAGCCAGCTGACCGGGAGGCTTGTGGTGGGGGTCGGCCGGTCTTCGCTTGCACACTGATAACAAGGCCAATTCACCAGTAATAGTATAATCAATTTATTCTTATTACTGCCAAAGTATTGATCCAATTCAGATAAAATTTCACCGACTTGTTCACTAATACACAATCTACAACTACGACAAATTTCACTTAAAACGGTGTAGAATTTCGAAATAGATACACGAACGATATAGAGGTGTTGTTCTGTCCACGGCTGCCGAGCAACTCCGATAAACTATTCTCCCCCAATTATTTGTACATCTATTTATATTTTACAATAGTCTGATATCATGCTGTTTCTAAGCTTAAAAGATCAATTTTTAAAATTTCGATTCGTAATGATGTTATCAGTATTTATCTTCGCGAAAAAATGGATAAAGTGAAAATTTACTAGATATACATATTAAAGAAAATGATAAGGTAAAGAGATAATAGCCAAGCTACTCGTGCATAGCATCAATTTTCCATTAATCGCAATAATCTCCTAAGAAGCGTGAAAAGCCATCACGAAGCCAATTCGATTTCGAATTTGGTTTTGAACGCTTGGTTAGTTAGAAAATCGATGAGGAGCTAGCAAAACCATTTTCAAGGAAGTAATTACATACGCATAGTCAATTAGCTTTCGTGTATAAGAGTTATTGTTTACAAATATTAAATTTTGACACAAGTAGATTACTGTGATAATTGCTATTTAATTAAGTAAGGCAATGGTTTGACCAGTGTGGAGATGTAGGACCCTTTATCGAGGATGAACAGCTGGTCTCCCTTTTCTTTGCTGATGACCAGGTTGTGTTTGCTCGGAGGAAGGTGTACCTGGAGATGATAATGGGCTCTCTATGGGATTGCTTCGAGTCCATGGGACTCAAAATAAACTTCGAAAAGACCGAATACATGGCTATAGGCGCTGAAAATGACGGTGATCTAAATGTTGACTCGGAGACATGTACAAAGTTGAATGTCTTTAAATATCTAGGATCGTACCTGGACTCCTCTGGGTAATCAGAAACTGATGTTAGGAAAAAAGCAGAGCAAGCTCGAAAAGCCACACGCATGCTGCATCCGGTTCTGTGGAATAGGACGATTTTAAAGGGAAATAAACGAAGAATCTTCCACACCATCGTCGAGCCCATCTTAACGTATGCAGCCGAAACATGGACCATGTCATCCATGCTATATTCCAAGCTTCAAGCAGTGGAAATGGACTTTTGGCGAAGATGTATACGTGACAGATAAGGGACAGACTTCGGAATGATATTGTTCGGGAGAGAATGGAGGTTCGCCAGTCTGTTAACAGCAGAATTGGACAGCGAAGACTAAGGTGGTATGGCCATGTAAGGCGAATGCCTACAGAGCGTTGGCCGAATCGAGTTTTGGACTGGCAGCCGCCAGGAAGACGGAGATGAGGACGACCCAGAGGTAGATGGATTGGTGGAGTTGAAGAAGAAATGGCAGGCCGAGGTCTTCAGAATGGAAATTGGCTGGACCGCGACCTCTGGTGCTCTGCCCTGATGTAAAAGGCAACCCACGTTGGAACGCCTATAAAAGTAAAAGTAAAAAGTAATTAAGTTGCACTTATCATTTTGTCCCGACTTTAAGTTTAATCCAATTTCTATACAATCCGGGCTGCCAAAAAATAAAACGGAATAGTGTTAGTTAAATTGCCATAATTTCGGCTCACATTGCAGGTCTTTATCATGGCCCCTCAAGGTATAGCATAAAAGCAAGTAATCCGAATCAACGAACGGATTAGTGTCATAGACTTGAAATATTTTTGGCCTCTCCCTTATTTTTATTATTATTTATTTTTATTTGTTGGCCCGAATTTTCTTCTTCACGCATTCCTTCCTTCAACTTCAATACTTATTCATCCTCCCGGACTATTCTTCCCACTCTTTCTTAATCCATTCTCTCCCTCTTTATTTTCCACAAGATACCTAATCTCTTTTAATATTTCCCCAAAGCTCTCTATCTATATAGTCTTTATCCGTGATTGCTGCCCAGTTCCTATTTATTTGTATTACATATCTCCCTATACTTTCAAAGCTGTAGACTTCGTCGAAAATTTTCTTGTTTAGTCTCTCTTTGTTCATTCTGATTGTATGTCTCCAGGTCTCGTGACTGTTTTCAGATCCTCCAAATCTCTATATATTTCATCACTAAATTTTGGTCTGTATCCCTTTCCCTTAATTATTAATATTTCGTCTGTTTATTTCCTCATTTAATACAATTCATTGTGTACTAATAAAAATATGAAAATCATTAACATCTTTCCATCATTCTAAACAATAAGAACCTTTTCCAAAGTGGAGCGTGGAAATCCTGCCTCATTTAATGATAGCTGGAGCCAAACAAAGTAGATCTTGTCCGATATTTTTTCAATTTTGTTGTTTCAGCAAGGAAATGAACCTGGAATTTAGTTTCGTATTTTTTTGTTTTCTTGAATAAGTAAAATTTAGGCGCTATTTATAGTTGTGAAAACGTTTAAGGAGAAAGGTGGGATAGCCGAATCGGAAAGACACGGCATAAGGTAGGTAATTCGTTCTTCCACTGGACCAGTTGATGCGGTGTCAGGGCTGGGCCATTGTGTCGGCGTTTCACATCTTCTGGGGACGATTTTACGGTCGTTTTGATATGGGAAGGAAAGCTGAATTAGACTATATGGCTGCGGAAATGAGACCTTATTCCTGTTATATTCGAAAAAGAAAATAAATTTTGAATCTGAAAAAAAATGACCAGAAAAAAAATTGATATTCTCATAGTAAGTTTTCATAACAACACAGAAATATAATCTCGTGTCACAATGTTTGTTTGCGATAAACTCTGAAATTACTGAACCGACTTTGATCAAACTTCGTAAGTATCTGTTATGTGGTCCAACTTAAAAGATAGGATAGTTTTTATTACTACTCTGAATGGATGAAAAATATATTTTTCTAAAACGTAAAACAAAATTTGTTTAACTGTGGCAACACTGGTTCCCAAGTAAGCTTCCCATGTCTTCACATATGTGATTATTAATTAAAATATAAGTGTGTGTTTCTATGCGTTCTTATTTATAAAATATTCATTCACATTATAGTTTCCAGTTATAATAAATACATTATAAATTATAAATACATATTACTATACGATTCCAGAAAAAATATAAGTACTTATTTGAATGACTTGCTATGAGTTATGAGTTGCAAAAAAGTTATGATGATATACAACTGTTATGTTTAAAAGATAAAACGGTGTTATTGAATAATTTGGATGTGGCTACTTAGTACTGGTATGTTACTGTAACATTGAGTAAATAAAATTGATATCTGACATGAAATAATAATATTTTATTTATCATAAACAAGAGTAGCTCATTGCTATTCACCTATATTTCTTTTATATAACCTCATTCAATATAGCCACTATCAATCTCTTTCGTAATTTGTAGAAATTTTAATTTAAATTATTTTATTTATCAAATTGAATTCACCAAACTGCAAACAAAGATAAACAAGAGTAGTTTTTGTTCTATTTTTTTCAATGTGTCTCGATATTAGAAACAAGATATTTATACTTAGATTAATTATAGTCATAGGTTAAGTCGTTTTTTAATCACATTCCTCATCAAACCTAATTCTAACTTTAGCCTAATAAGTTGCCATTTTATTCTGTTAAATATACAATAGCGATCCAGTAGAAGTAGGCATACCCAAAATTAATCGATATATTTTAGCTGTAACGTAATCGTGGTATATAGTCTCGTTTACAACATAAATGTGAATGATATACATTGATACAACCAATGGGAATATTTTCACTTGAAAACAACTTTGATAAATTTAATTGTTAAAAATATAATATTTATATTTATTTATTATTTGAAAATGTATACGTCTTATAATAATGGAGTAGTTGTTGACCTTTTTGACTATATGGTAAAGAAGTTGGTTGAAGGTGAAGCCATCAAGAAAACACACCAGTAAGAATATAATAAAACAAGTTTGTTTTATTGGTAGTTTCTTTGTGACCACATCCTCAAACAACTGCTCCATCATATTTGTTTTATAGTTACTACTTATAAACGCATTTATGCAAATTTAAATGAAGACAAAATGAAAAATTCGCGAGCAAAGCCGCGAGTTACAGCTAGTTAAGAATAATAATAACGCATCAAAGTTATCCAGGAATTAAACGGAAAAAAATTGTATCTCTTGATAGGTGGAATCATCGAGTTATATTTAAAAATAATAAAATCTAGATCAAAATAAGGGAAAAGCAATAAATGATAAAGACACCACCCGCGTTTTTCCTACAAGCCTATTGAAACTAAATGTAGCTAAACGCCAAAATACAATAGGTCTTTTATCTTAAACTTGACAGGTAATCGACATCTAGCCGATATCAACATATTTGACTCACCATTATTATATAATGATAATAATATATGTTCCAGCATATCTCCGATCCTTTAAATTAATTCCTATATCAATGATCTTCCCAATTGCATCCATCACTGCTCCTATCACGTATACGCTGATGACTTCCAGATCTATTTATCCTTCTCTCCCTCCGAGTCTCATGTAGCATTTGCCAATATTCAGGTAGACCTGGATAGAATCTGTGCCTGGGCAACCCTGAATAAACTAAGGCTAAATGCTATGAAGACTCAGTCGATTGTTATAGGTTTCAATTCCCTCCTCAGATCCCATACTACATTTCCGAGTCTAACCCTAAATGATCAGCCAATCACCTTCACTTCCTCTGTCAAAAACCTCGGTATTACCATTGACCAAACCCTTTCCTGGAAACCCCATATTGCCCAAATCTCCCGAAGAACTATAAGTACCCTCAAATTTTTCCATCGCTCCCGCCATTTTCTTCCACTATCCACCCGTAAGCTCCTCGTATCCTCACTTATTTTCCCCCACTTTGACTACTGCTGCGGGGTATATGGTGGCCTCTCGACTGTGCTCGAGGACAGGCTAAAGCGAATTATGAATACATTTTTAAGATTTGTCCTTGGCACACCGAAGAGGTCTCATGGACCCATTTATACAGTGAGTTAAAGTGGCTCCTTCCCTCAAACCGCAGACAATATTTCCTTGGATCATTCCTTTACCAAACTATCAACTCCCAGCTACCTCCCTATATCCACAAACTTCTGCAATTCAAATCGTCCGTCCGCTCGCTCCAAACAAGATCGCGCCATTCTGACCTTTATATTCCTGCCCACAGAACAACAAGTTTTGAACATTCCTTTCTTGTCTACTACTCTCTGGAATTCCATACCTACTCAAATCCGCCACGCTTCTTCCCTACCATCATTCAAGTCCCAGCTGTTCGAGTACCTATTGTCATCTCAAACAGACGCTCCACAAGCCTGAGTTTTCAAATCAAATATCTATTCAAAAAGAAAATTTATTAATTATTTTTCATGATTCTGTATCGATCAATTATTATGAATCAGTTTCAATGTTAAGTTTTGTTCAACATATCAGAAGTTAGTCATTTATTTTACTCTTTTAGTTATTTTACTCTTTTGTTTTTATTCTATCCTACTTTTCTTCTTAAGCTTTGTAAATAAAAATTAATTATAATCCTTTGGTCTTGTGGCCAGACACATTGTATATATTAATTGTACATATCATATTGTTCTTTAAGGGAACCCAGTCCCAGAATAAAATTATTTTTCTATTCTATTCTATTCTATAAGTACAATTATCAGACGTTCGCATTGAACACTTGACTAAAAAATTCTAGAAGTGAAAAAAAAAGGGTTGTACCAGTATAAACCATGGTTTATCCGATCAATCAAACAAGATCCAAGGTTGGAAATTCTTCTTATTTTACAGACATTTGTGAAATGAGCGATACAAGAGAAGGAATCTAATTACATTGAAAATTCAAGCAGAAGATGTGGAGCCGCAGAGTAGATTTCCCCAGCATCATCATAAGTAGGCATATTGTTGATTGGTAACATGTGGTTGTTGGTACGGATTTAGATGTAAAAGTGAATACAACAAAAAAAAGAAGTATTTAAGCTGATAATTTTTTGATAATATATACGCAAAAGTATATATTCAGTGACTGCATATTCATAAGAATCACATATTTCATCTTTCAGAGAATGTATAAACTCTATCGGATCCAGAAATAAAAAAAGTGAAGTAAGAATAAAAATACTGCGTAAGTGGGAGAAGTTAGTTCAGGGTGCAGTCAAAATAACACACAATTGAGATATAAAATTAATAAACTGGTGCCGACGTTTAGGCCTAAATTATAGGCCTTCATCAGGGCGTTTAAAGGAGAGCGTCACAACAATGAAGCAATACTATAAAAAAATGTAGTATTTTATTTTCAATGCAATATCCAAAAATGTTTCTTTACGAAAATATGAACAATTAAAGTACAAAAAATTATAAAAGGGCACAAAAATATCATTTCATTTGATTAATACTTCAGATTTAAAACTAATTGAACCAAATAAAAAAACCGACTGTGATTTTAAGTATCTGAATCTCAGGGCTTTTTTTTATTTTATTTTATTTTATTTTTTTATTTTTTTTTTTTTTTTGTGAACCTATAGATTAAGGTTTTAAGATTCAGTTTGTCTCATTCTCATTCTTAATAAATAAATAGTCTTTGCAGATAAACATAATTATGTTATTCGAAGATTTTTAAATTATTCTCGGTAATATTTATAAGCTCACTGTGGCCCATTTACACTCGCAGTAAATCAGGACCTAGTGTTGCAGTTTTCTTAAAATACTGATAGCACTTCAAGATTCATCCAATAGTTCTTTGATAGGGTGATACAAAATAGGCTAGAATATAAACTCTTCTATTCTTTAGCTAGATAGTTGTTTGGTGTTGTCACCTTATTGATCACCAATGATTTTCATTTTTCGATATTAAAAAAAAATCAGATGCTTCCAACACAACGACTATCACTGTCAGATTATTTCAATCAGAATGAAACTTAAGTGATATTAAAGCCGATTAAATTTTACATCGATATAGCAAGTTTATTCAAAATTATCGGAGTCGTTTTTGAGAAAATCTTAAAAAGATGAAAAATGCATGAGTATAAAGTGGGTCTATTGATTAACCGATTTTGATGAAAAAGTTACTGTAACATCTCAGGATTTTTTCTCAGGATAAAATATGAAATTTCTTTGTTATACAATTTATTGTTTTTAAGCTAGACTTACCACACACACAAACACAGACCTTTTTTTGGACTTGGTCATTTGGACTCAGGGGACCCTAAAACGTGTATTTAAGCTCGGATTCGAAAATTGTCACGATTGCAATACTTTACTATATATTACATATATATGGTAAATGAAAGTAAACAAATAATTAGTAATAATCAAAGAAAAAAATATTAAAACTAATTTAAAAATTTTGGAAGTGGACAGGACCGCTACTGACTCTAACTAAAGCTTCGTATCGTTTACACGACCACGACGTATGTCCGTTTAACTTTAACACGTCTATCGTGCAGCTTTTACCAAACTCATGTCGGAATAAAGCTAGAAGAACATTTCTGAAATATGTAGCAGTATTCTTCCCATTGTAATGCACATGGCTTCGTTTAAACAGTCGAATAGGTTGCTTAAATGGCCCTTTCTCTCTTTACGAATGACAGCAGGCACTTTTCTGGAAACTTAATGAAACCATCATAACATAAACACTTGATGACATAGTCGTTCAAGAAGCTATCGTTCAAAGTAATCACGAAAGTAATTGTCTCACCCCGTTTTCTAACTAATAGTGATTCCACAAAATCAACTTAATCGTTCTCATTCGTTGCTAGAGTTTCAGAATACACCTTTTTATTCATTACAAATATACAGTTTATTATGATTAATACAAATTGGAAATGTTTCTACTTAGTTATTAACTTAAGTGGGCATATTTTTCTAATAATACATTTACAAATCCAATGTTTAACTAAAAAAGAAAAGTGAAGAGACAGAGAAGTAATGAACATACCGACCAGCTATGACCATTACGTAAAGATGTTTGATCCTTGATCAAGAACGTAGATTCGTGTATTTACTATCATCAATTCAATCCAAGTCGCCACACTACTCCGACACATCGAGTGAAATTCCACCCAGAGTACGTTTTTCATGACCGCTAAAACTTTCACTCTAAAGATGAGAAAGCCAAATGACATGCAAATTCAGATGTAAATGCCTGTAAAGATATTGCGATTTGTTAGCTTCGAGATATACCCAACTAAATAATAAAGTATCAGTAAATATCTCTCCTCCACAGCAATAAATAATGGATCCTAGAATTGAGGAGCTGAAGGGATAAGAATTTGATTTACAGCTCTTTCACGTTTCTTAGCTTTCACTGAAATGTTACGCTATTACAACGGACGTAATATAAAATAATTTTGTAAATGATACAGGTTTATGCTACGATATCAATTCTTTCAGTTGGTGATTTTGTGATAATGTGTAAAAAATAATATATCATCGTATATTATAATATTCTTGATAATATAATGTGACCCATTCCTCACAATGAGGTCAGTGTCTTAAGATTTCTTATTTTGTTGGCGGGAAGATGAATGACTGAATGAATGAAAAATAAATTTTAACTCTGGGACAGCAAGTCCCCTAAGAATAATATAAATTACATTTTTTAAATTACTCTTCTAGCTATACAATGTTTATAATACTATATACATCATTTAAATACTTAATGAATAGCAAATAATGATAAATTTATATATATTTTATTACTTAAGTATATGGTTTTGTTTATTTAAAGTACTTTAAGGTAGCAATATTACCTATATATATATATATATATATATATATATATATATATATATATATATATATATATATAAATGTAAAATATGTATCCTTACCAAAGTCCATTCTTACATATCAATCCTTAACTGCCTTTAAACATCAACTATTCTCCCATCTCCTAGAATATCAATCTACCGTGCCTTTGTTAAGTTGAACTGTATGTTCTGTAGCCTATATATTCTCTATTAAATTTTTATTTCCTTCAATTTCTATCTTAATTTTTTATTACTTAAGTATATGGTTTTGTTGATTTAAAGAACTTTAAGGTAGCAATATTACCTTTTGTATATTATATATATATATATATATAATATAATAATAATATAATATTATATATACAAAGGTAATATTGCTACCTTAAAGTTCTTTAAATCAACAAAACCATATACTTAAGTAATAAAAAATTAAGATAGAAATTGAAGGAAATAAAAATTTAATAGAGAATATATAGGCTACAGAACATACAGTTCAACTTAACAAAGGCACGGTAGATTGATATTCTAGGAGATGGGAGAATAGTTGATGTTTAAAGGCAGTTAAGGATTGATATGTAAGAATGGACTTTGGTAAGGATACATATTTTACATTTTTAATGCATTTTATTTTTTACTGGAAGGAATTAGTCCGGGTGGCGGTCATTAAATGAAACTACTAAATAGTTTAAACTATTTATTGTTTGCCAACGTTTCGACCCCCTTTGTGGGTCATCATCAGGGCGCATGGTGGGAGAATGGAAACTAGGTACTCTTTAGAATTTTTTAGAATGTGCAATGCTTAAGTTACTACTATTCGAAAAAATAATTTCCTTTAACATAATGTGCTACTAAATTCCAACGTATACTACGGTCATCAAATATTTGCAAATAAGGCAATTATACGAGTTCCATTCAGATTGATACCTATTTTACAAAATAATTCTCATTTATAAAATATTTGTAATTACTAGGGCAATAAAATGTTAGTTTCAACTAGGGCCGTCTAATATCAATAGGCAAGTAAAACAGTTGATAAAATGAAATTGTTTTAAAAGTATATTTAAAATGATGTATATATTTTGAATCAAAGTGACCAGAAACAACTTTTAAAAAAATAGTTCTTAGACTTTTGCCAAAACTTATATGACAACTATATACGCTATGTTTTAAAAATATTATTAAATTATTTTTTTATACACTTATTTAACCTGGTAATCCCCGGCCACAGGGCAGTCAGCTTCACAACTTCAATCTAGAAGCCGTGATGAAGGACCCGCAACTTGAGTCCAAAACGTTGGTTAAACAAATAGTTTTTAAACTATTTTCAAATAATATTTTACTCAGACCCGAACTCATCCAACCATCTCGTTCTTCACATGAAAATGTTTATAGTTATTTTAAAGCTGGGTTTTAGTTTTTAGCATTATTTAATTTTTCTCTTTAGGCATTCTAATGAAATAAGTTATTTAAAATTAATAACGCTTATATCCAATATATGCATTAATATTATTTAGACATTAATTATTCATTTCGCCTATTCCCCCACAGAAGAGCGTGTGAACTGAATTCTACCCCAGCCTCACTTCTTTTTCTTCTCCTCGTTTCTTCCCAACACCTCTTCATCAATTCACTATGTTTTTTCTTCCTTTCCTCTTTCCCCCTCTTCCCTATTGTTTCTTTTCTTGACTCTTGCACTATTTTTTTAACTCGGATTTTATTTCTGGACTGTTCCCCACCTTAATTTCTTCTTCCGTGATTACTAACGTGGGGTCTTACTATCCTGCATAAGTTTCCGTAGAATTGTAGGCGTCTTTTACGAAATTTATCTATGATGCTGTCATATTATGTATGCCTACAATAAATTTCTTTATTATACTTATCTTTACGGGGTAGAGCTTTGGGGCTCTACTAAACCATCGAATTCTTCCCGTATCCAATCTCTACAATCCAAAATCCTCAATGCTCCTTACTTTGTCACGAATAAACTCACCCACAAAGACATTAATGTTCCCTATGTTGCTGATTTGGCTCGATCCATATACCATTCCTTTCATGACAAACCCCATTCCCACCCTGATCCTCTAGTTTCAACACTTTCTTCCTCTTCAATTCCTGACAATCTTCCGAGGCGTCTGAAAAGGAGATGGGCCCGAAACATCCTAGTTTAGAATATTTTTACAGTGCTTCTATTGAGAAGCTTCTCTACATGTGTTTCATGCCTTTTTATATGTTACTAAAATTTACTTATTGTATTCCATTATACAGTTGTAAATTTCAATACAAAAATAAAAAATACTTATCAAACTAAAAAAATGGATGAAATAATTTAGCATATCTAGGAATATAGCTAAATTAAATATCTTGGTTCAAACATGCTAAAGCTAATCTCTGTTTCCTTCCTAACTTGACCTGCTTGACAAGGTGACGACACACAAAGTTAAATCTGTAAAGAAGCCCTTAAATAGTAATGATTACTATTCAAGGCATCTCAGGATGTCAGCATCATACACACAGGATAATTTTGTTATGACTGAATGTGATAATAAATGTGTATATTTGTTTTCCAATAAATAAATTAACGAGGAATAGTCGTAATTTTTCATCAACATACGCAAATACTTTCCAGCACTTGCATGATGAGGCGATAAAAATCATCTCCAAGGAGTTCTAGAATTCTTTTGGTTCAAGGATTTAGCGCTCACTAAAATTATGCTAATACAGGTGACAGTGGGTCAATACTGTTGTGGATATTAGAATAAAGCAAGGATTTGAAACAGCCAATAATGGCCATTCTGTTCGAATTATTTTGTTGCACAGATATAGTATTTCACGTCTTCAGTCCATTGCAGTTCGTGTTGAGGCTACATCCCTGTTAGGAAAATCCATTAATGACGGGCCATTGGGGAAGAGGAGGAAGCAGTTAAAGCCTCGGAGGCAAGCTAAGCCAGCAGTCACGGAGCCTATCAATAGCAATTACAGGTTTTGCCAACATTCCATCATGAGAGCACCCCCAACCGCCCAAAGGCGTTCTTTGTTATATAAAGGTGGCAAAAATGGAGCATCGGCACGATCTGGCGAACAGAGCTGCACTTACGAGAAATTATTGAGTCAAATTTGGGATTGGAATCGACAAGAGATCTTATATAAGGGTTGTTAAATAAGTGTCTTGCTCTGAAACATAAATTTCACACTGCACTAATTCAATAGCAGAACAATTAAGCTTAAAACAATCGGTTGGTCTAGGTTGCAAATGATTTCTGAAACAGAAGGTAATCGATACTATTGGCAATACTGTTATCAATTTCATACTTTAATTGAACTCTCACTGGTCCCCTAAATGAATTTTGGAATATTTACCAACACTAGTGTACTCGCCCCTGTTCGCACGGGTACAATTTCACCGAGGTATCATTTATGTTTATAAAAATCTGTCGGACCGATTTAGAGTTTATCGCTTTGGGAGTTTTAGAGTATCTTAACGAAAAGTGCAATTAGCAAGAATATATGTTTACTTTATAACGTATATTCATTATTATATTTAAACGGCAGCAGGAATGGAAAATATCAATCTATTTTTTTAATATTTATTATAGAGATATTTACAACTGTTTTAACAAAAAAATACGTCAAGTAAATGTGAACATTGAGATATGGACATGAGAAGAATCTACCCAGTGGTAACACTTCAATGGTCATTCAAATAAGTAGGTCTCGAGACCATCGTCTTTATAGCCGCCTTGGAGGATGATCAGGAATAGAAGGAGATGACAGATTGCGGACAAGTGGGTTTGGGTGGACTGGTAATTTGGAGTGAAAGGAATTATGTCTAATTCGGGCTAATTCTGCAACTAATGGGATATTCAGGTCTTTATGGATTATTTTATTGGTAACAAAGTAATGGGCATCAAGGATCTTTCGGAGGATTTTGGATTGCAAGGATTAGATGCGAGAGGATTTTGGTGGCTTGGTGGATCCCCATAGTTCAATTCCATATGTCCAAATAGGCCTAAGTATGGTAATATAAATTAGTTTTTTGTAGTAGGTGGGAAGTTTTGAACGTTTTCGAGTAAATGTTGTAACATACGACATCTGCGAGCTGTTTCTTGTCGTTCCAGTCTAGTGTGAAGATTCCAAGTAAGTCGTCTGTCAAGATCCAGTACAAGGTACCGGATCTGTTCAACTGAGGTGAGTGGAATATTGCCAAAGGATACAGTGGGACAGGTAGACATAGGTTTGCGGCGAAGGGTAAAGGTAATTTGGTGGGATTTAGTAGGATTTATTTTGATCCTCCACTTTTGACATCATTCTTCAATGGAAGCAATGTGAGACAAGGGTTTGGGAAGCAATAGATAGGTCATTGTTTATAGATAACTCACATGTATCATAGGCGTATGTGGTGAGGACAGTGTAACAAAATTATTAAAGCTTATTTGTTTGTTATTTTAAAGTGAAGCACAGATACCAAAAAATTTAATCTTCACATATTAAGAAAACTTGATAACTATATATGTGTTTTAAAGCTACTGAAATAACATCGCTTCCTATTTTATTCGGTTTATTACTATTTTTTATTTAAAATGAACTATTTTTATTATGTATTTCTGTATTTCCAGATCCGCTGCGTGAGCCATACTAATAACATACACCCCTTGGAAACTTAACAGTTTGTCATCTTTCTAAAGTATTCCATAGCCTATTTCCATAGCGCCTAAAAAAATGCTCTCCAGACCTTCAATTATATCATGTTTAAAGTGCAACCCAATCCAAGCTGTTTTTAAAAAAATTCTTTAGAGCAATGCTTAGCAGACGTCATATTTACTTGTTCTATTATTAATTCAGGAACTAAATCCCTAAAAGTTACCAGATAAGGGTGAAAATGTTTGTAACGTTAACATTTTATATTTTACTGTTTACTATTAAATTGATACATGTATGTTGGATCAATTACATATAATGGCAAAACTAAAGCCTTAGTAATAGTTATCTGGTAACTTCTATATACTAGTTTATGAGTAAGGAATCTTATGTAAATTTTAAGAAACAGCTATTTTTTTTTTTTTTGTAATTAATGATTTTTTTTGCACCTGTAAAATATATACAATAAACAAATGGAATTTTATAAACAAGGAAACGTGGCATGGGCAGGCATGAGGGATACAGCACCCAGTGGTGCACCTCCTAACATTCAAACAGAAACTATTATTTTAGGCCACCAGGTCCCCTATCTAACTCCTTTTCAGTCTACGCCGAGTTATGTCAGGGATGTCTATTGTAGCCATATTTTGAACAAATTTGTTAATGTGTCCATGTAGTTTGTTATGAAATCTTTTGTACGATATTAGAATGTGGTTTGTTGTAGTCGGAATGCGTAAGACGGTATGAAGAGAATCATTTGAAACATAAGGTGGTGAGTTCGTTGTCAATCTTAAAAATTTGATTGAAAGGTTTATATGTTTTGAATGTGTCTTTTAAACAGGTCCGTAAATTTAGCAGCGTAAGTCCATATAGGTTTTAGTAAATATGTATATGTGTTAAGCTTTTGTCTAATGTGTAATTTAGAGTGTCTATGTAGTATCGAATATAATAACTGAGTCGAAAGTTTAAATTTTTACGTTTGTCTTCATGTGTGGGCCCCCTGTCAATCTTTTGTCAATGTACGTTACTGTATTTGATTGTGGTAATTATGGTTATAGATCGGGAATAGTAACTACACTGAAAATTTGTTATAAAAAAAAAAAAAAATCTCTATGTAACTGAAACATTGAAATATACAGTGACTTAACTCAAGAAAGAAAAAAAGAATATAGTGGATATAATTCGCTTCTTTTTATGGAGAGAAGGGCTGATTGTAACTAGGGAATGTGCAACTGCAGCGGAAAAGAAATGCTTCTGCTGTTATGCGAAAATAAAAGATATACCTAGCAAAAAATGAGAAATGTACAATAGGTATATCCAAGCAGTTTTTATCTAATTCGGGAAACTGCTGGAAGGAGATAGTGAAGGTAGAAATGCAATAGTTGCACGACCAGTCGCCGAGCTTCATTGTTAGTGCCCCAGAACGTGAATAACAGGAGCCGCTGAAGTAGTTCTCGATCACTAAAGAAACTCTTGAGATTGACAGCAGCATTTCAAGAATGGAGTATTGAAATAAAGCAATTTTCATTTTCTCCTCATTAGTGGAAAAAAAAGAGTGTAGAATTCAGAATAGAGATTAAAAGCAAAATATGTGTCATAAAGTTTTTAAAGACGCTAATTATGAACTTTATTACCTTAAAATTCCTAATGTAATGGATACACGCTCACTAAAATTTAATATCTACCTGTGCCGAAATAAATTCAATGTAAAGGAAATTGGTGGTAAACCAATGTTTCTTGGAGTAAAAATAATAAATACGAATTATTGTCGTAAATATATATCAACACAAACTAATGATATCTATCAACTTAAAACAATTAAATTGAACACTAAAAAATCTGGTGCGGGCAACACACGACTTTCACTTAACTCCGTTTTTAGATTCCATTAAAAAATTTTCAAATACAGTAAGAGATAAAAATGAGTGAAACCATTAAAGAATCAGTTGAAAGGAATTTCTATAGAAACATGTGTTTTATTAAAAAATCTATTATATTATTATCTAAAATAATGACTCAAGTTTTATCGGCTTTTCTTCACTCTTTATTAACTTTTAAAAGCTTGTGTATGAGATAATATTTTTTCTAAAATCTTTAGTTTTCCAGCGGTATATCATACATGTATATTACTGCTCTTATGTCAAAAAACGAAAAATTGCATTAAAAAAATATTTTTTCTGTTTTCTTCTTTAGTTGGGTATCGAATTTATTCAATTTATATATTTACCTGTTTTTCATCAGCGTTAACAAGGTAATATAGTTATTTTTATTGAATCTACAAAATTAAAGGTACTTTAGAAGAAGAAAATTTAAAATATCGGCATTAAAGCCAGCCCTGTCAGACTATTTTAATCAGAATGAAACCTACATCATATTAAAGCTTATTGAATTTTACATACATATAGCGAGTTTAATCAAAATCGTCGGAACCGTTTTTGAGATAATTATAAAAAGGTGCAATATGCATGGTATAAAGTTGCTCTTCTGGTTAGCCGATTTTATGAACATCTCGGAAGTATAGTTGTCTTAGATATGAAATTTCAGTTTCATAGGACTTTTCGTTTCCGCCCGGGTGTTACCACACACACGTGTATTTCCGTTGAAAACTGGAATTCGAAAATTTTCAAGATCGCAATATTTTTCCTTACTATATGTAGTAAGTGAAAGTAAAAATATTCATTAGGAGTTATAGTAAAACCTTATCTTGTATTTTTGATTTGGTTTAACGGCACAAAACTATTGAGTCATCAGAGCCCGTTGGTTAGTGGATTCGTAAGTCCAGTTTTGGTTAACCAGTTGTCCAAGGTCGAAAGAGATTGATATCTTAGTCGGCACACCTTTATTTCATTAAGTTTAATTTTTACTTTCACTTGAATGAAATATATAATAAGGGAAAATTTTCGAATTCCAGTTGTCAGTTTAGGGTCCCTGAGTCCAAATGACCAAGTCCCAAAAAAAATATCAAAGTGTGTGTGTATGTGGTGATTCTAACGCAAAAACGAAAAGTCTACGAAAATTAAATTTCATATTTAAGATTATACGCCCAGATGTTAACCAACTACTAACCAACGGGCGCTGATGACTCAATATTTTTGCGCCCTTAAACCAAATCAAACATACAAGATAAGATTTTACCATAACTCCTAATCAATATTTTTACTTTCACTAACTATATATAGTAAGGGAAAATATTGCGATCGTGAAAATTTCGAATTCCAGTTTTCAACGAAAATACACTGTTGTGTGGTAGCTCCCGGGCGGAAACAGAAAGTCCTATGAAACTGAATTTCATATCTAAGACAACTATACTTCCGAGATGTTCATAAAAATCAGCTAACCAGAAGAGCCACTTTATACCATGCATTTTGCCCTTTTTACGATTTTATCAAAAACGAGTCTTGATTAAATTCCCTATATTGATGTAAAATTTAATGGGTTTTAATATTATGTAAGTTTATTCTGATTGAAATAGTCTTACAGGGCTTAAACGCCGATATTTTAAATTTTCTTCGTCTAAACTACTTTTAATTTTTGCACATTCCAAAAGATTGACCATATCATCTTAATGACATTGATGAAGGAGTGCTAAACATACAAGTTGAACGAAGAAAGGATAGAAGATAAAAACTTTTTGTTTTTTTGATATTAAGAACAGTAATATAGATATACGAGTATATAATATACCGTTGGAAAGAAAAAGATTTTACAAAAAATATTATCTAATACATAAAGTTGTAAAAGCTAATATTAAGTGACGAATAGGGAATAAACTTATTACTTATGGGATCACCGGTAGCAGGGTGGCTAGTATAACAGCCTCCTATGCCAAAGGTCACGGGTTCAAACCCCGGTTAGTCCTAGGATTTTTTAATAGGAGTAAAAAATCCTTAGTTATGGCGTCCTTCGGAGGGGACGTTAAAAGGTGGTCCCGAGCCTGTGCGATGTCAGGTACTCGTTAAAGATTCCTATCCTAATAAAACCTGGAAAGGCAAAATTTAGGACTCCCACAGTAGCATCGTCCTATTAGCCATAGTAGCATAAAGTTACGTTGAATAAACAAACAAACTTATTACTTATTTAACAATTTAATATAGTAATATTATTTAATTTAAATCACATGTTTCCAACGAAAATGAATACGCGTTTTATTAAAATCAACTTAGAATTTTTTTCAAATTGAAGTATATTTAATAGTTTTTAAATTGATTTTAACAATCCAGGTAAGTGAATGTTGTGTGTTGCCAGCACCATATTTTTATTATTTTATTTATAGGGTAGTGATATAAGCGGATATAAGCAGGATGCCTCATTGTTTAAAACTATCAGGTTTTTGTCAAAACAACGGTTTCATAAAAAATGTAATACTGAGTTGGTACACAGTATTCTATCAATGAACACTATACAGGCAATAGTGTGTTAGTAGGTAAAAAACAAACATTTTAACCTTAGCGTAACCTTTTTGCTGTACCTTGAGTAACCATGTCCAAAGCAATCTCTTCGCCGACGATTGCAACTTCTTCAGTTCTTTTCTCGCTTCAATGAACTACAGTAAGCAACTTAATTTTAGGGGTTTCAGAATGCATGCAGATTTACAAGGTCCCTTTTCACTTTGGACAATGTTGTTTTCCAAAGAAATATTCTTTGTTTGCTTTGGGTGTAGTTTTTAAAAAAACGTCAAAAATTTAGACTGTTGGTTTGACGACATGGAAATCAAGAAAGATTTTTGTTGTGATTGGAATCCGAAGTTTTAAAGAATTGTTGACGTTCGATTTTTAAGGTTCACGGTACATTTTCAAGAAGCCGAAAGAAATTATTGTCTTTTCGAAATCGTATAGCCAAACGTGGAAATTGTTCATGTTACCTCCATTCGTTGAGGCGGAAAGAATTCACGAGCTCCAATAAAAAACTCTTTTATAATATCAAGCGTATTACAAAAAATAAGTACATAAATAAAGTAGAGACTTAAACCATAAGGAAATATGGTTAGATTTATTTATGTTCAATCGAATAAAAACTTCGTAAAACCTTATAGACCTGAACTAACTAGGCCTTAGAGTAGAATCATCACCTATCTGGTGTTAACATTATTTCAAAATAATAACGTATCTCTTCCACCAACAATCCACACTTTATTTTAAAACGAATTAATTTTCGGGTGGAGCTATTTTTATCATTCCTGCTTTAAGTTTAATGTTCACATTAAAAACTTCCTCCATACACCTAGGTGTGGCACGCATAAGACGGCTAGCTACATAAGTGTGTCAGACATAAATACGTTCAAAATAGGATAAAGACATCAACCAACATCTGGATCAACTTTTTTCTTTTTCTTTACAAAGGTTAAGATCTGAGAAAAATATTTCTCGACAACTAGAATATCGTTTAGACTTGGTAGTGAGAGTTAAATGTTTATGGAAATATCAAATGGTGTTACATCCTTAGACTAATAACCGAGAGACTTATAAAATAAGCCGTGGTAGCTGAAAGACTTAGAGCTAATGGGTTGCACTACACCCCTTCACTGACCCCTGATCTTTCGGAGAGAGTGCATCTTTTAATACCTAAGGAGCTACGCATAACATAGTCCCAGTGTTCCATACATCCTTCTTGCCTCTTGTTATCTCTAGTAGTTGCTCATTTAAAATTGTTGTAATTAAAGTCCAGGAAGAAAAGGTATTCCGCATAACCACTCCCTTAGAATAGAATGAATGAGTTATAGGAACATGATTAGTTTTATAGTTAATTAATAATAATAATAGGTATAGCGAACCTGAAGGTTTTATAGCGATACCACGAAATGCTTTCCTCACAGATTCGTCCAATGATAACCGCCCCAACCCAAGTCCCAGAGATCAGACCTAACACAATCCTTCCACCAACGCCTACCAGCCTGTTTAGCGCATACCCACTTTTTATAAATTCGTTCTTCACTGAGCTTAATAGCGCAACATGACCATGTTATTGGTCACAATATTACAACCTCAATTATACTAATCTTCTCAATTCCCTAGGGGCCTCATCTCTCTTTGATCCAAATATCTTACGTCGTACCTTATTCTCTAAAATCTTAAGGCGCTGCTCATCATTCAAAGTAAACGACTACAAATCGCACCTGTATAATTAATCGCGATGTCCTGATACTTACAATTTTTTTCTCTATCTTTAAAAATAACCGAGTTAATGCATTATAACATTTTTAAACGGACCCCATTTTGAAAGTAACTGGCTGATATTAATGATGAAGGGTTAGGATCATCGTTGGGGGCCCTGTAACTTTTGCTAAAATTCATAAACATCGGTCAAGTAGTTCGGGGAAAAGCAGCGGACAGCGAACGGATGGATTTTTTCCTATTCCTTATATGGGTTCTATGTGTCTTGGAACATTTTGAGTAGAAGAAAGCACAAGGTTAATTTTTTTTTGTTCGATTTCGAAGGTTCATTATTGGAAACTATTTAAAATAGACTTCATAACTATTTTCTTTTCATCTAATTATCGTTGAACTAATTAAGATTAAAATTCCTGATTCCAGAGCACTTTTCATTTTTTCTCCATCTTAAAAATAAATCGAGTAAAGAGACTATTACATCTTAATGGGGCATTACAAGCACCTTCGAGATAGTGACAGTTTTATAAATTCTAACCTTTAAGTTTCAGACAGAAACCGGGAGATAAGTAATTTCACAACTGAATAATAAAACGCATTTCTGCCTTTTATCGCGATTTTTTTATTTTAATCCCTCCTGAATTTCGATTTTTCTAGTTATCATAGATCCTAAATCCTAAATCATAGATCCTAATTTCTCGATGAGATCCTTATACTTTATGAGATCCTTATATTACTATCAATTTATTCAATTTAGAAATAAAAAAATATGTTTTATAAAATTGACTTGTCCTACAAAATAATGAAATTATCGAGCCCACACAAAGGTTGCATACGACGTACAAGGTTAACTCACTCCGAGTAAGATGAATGTATGCAAATCTTTTATTCAAAATTTAATAGTAATCACCAAACAGTTTTGTTGAAGATATATAGTAATGGAAAACTGCAGGGAGAAGAAACCGCTATGAAGAAGTCGTCCTAGCTAGATAACGCTGTGGGACTCTGCCCAACGACCTGCCAGACACCGCTGACCGAAGAGCTCGTCATACTGGACTGCGAGGCCTTTAGGAACGCAAGAAGAAACTGAAACATCGGTAACAGGCTGGGAGTCGTTCTAGGTGACAGTGAGGGCAGTGTTCACAGTCTATTAAAGTTTTTAAAACAATGTGGAATGTATAACCAGATATAATTCAATAACAACGTATAAAAAAAAAATCTCATCGACAAAAATGCATGTAATTTGTTAATGACCCTCAGTGGGTAGATGCATGCACACAATAAATACATAGATATATAATAATGTATCACTATTTAAAATAATAACAAATTATTATAATTTATTACTGTACCATGTTTAATAAATTGATGTTTTGATCTTATTAGTAACTAGCTGTTGCGCGCGACTTCGTCTGCGTCAATTTCAGTTATTATGATCGCTATTAAGACGTTTTTAAAATAATATATTGGGCTGTCCGGAAAGTTCGTAGAAAATATTGGACAACAATTAAAATTGAACAGCTGAAAATTTATTTATTTAATTTACAAAATAGTTACCACCGTTAGCGATTACTCTTTCCCAACGGCTTGAAAGGTCCATTATCCCTTTTTTCCAAAAATCACTGTCCTTCCTCCTGAAGAACAATAAAAGGTCCGTTCTGACGTCATCTTCTAAAGAATAGGATTTCCCTTGTAGATAATTATCGAGGAAACGGAAAAGATGGAAATCCGAAGGAGCAATGTCAGAAAAGTACGGCGGGTAAAACCTCCCATCTGAAGCTTAATAACTTTTGCCGAGTCGTTAAAGACACATAGAGCCTAGCTATGGCTGTTTCTCTTTAATTGCTGCCATCAATCGATCTAACTGGGTCCGTATTTATAGTTTGGTTTTGTGGAAGAATCTCAAAATGTATGGGTCCCTTCCAATCCCACCAAAAACTGAATATCACCTTTCTTGGATGCAAGCCGGCCTTTGGTGTTGCAAGCGGCGTCGTTCCAGGCAACCCCTAAGATTTTTTTCGGCTGGTGTTGATGTAAGAATCCATTTTTCGTCCCCAGTAACAATTCGTTTTAAAAATGGATCCTCCGCATTTGTTTTCAGCAGCAAATCACAACATGAAAACCTTTCAAAAAGATTCCTTTCACTGAGCTCATGGGGAATCCAAACGTCGTAACGACGTACCCGGCCTTCTTTAGATTATCAAAAACGGTAGATTTGCATGATCTTAACTCCAAACCTATCTCACGGACAGTAATTCGTGAATTGTTTTTGATGACTGTCATAATATCCCCGACGTCAAGAGTTGAACTCCGGCCAGGCCGGGGTTGGTCTTCCAAATTGAAGACCCTCTAAACCGCGAAAACCACTTCTGAACCGTGCTATCAGCAAATGAATCGCTGCCATACACGGAACGAATCTTTCTTGCAGTTTAGGCTACGTTTTTCCCTTTTTTAAAAAAGAACACCATATTATGCCGAAAATGAACTGAATCGTCACTCATGTTGGTTTGCAATAAACTACACTACTGATCCTTAATAAAGAAGAATTCAGTGTGTAAATATAGTTAATTCCATGAGGATTAAAGGCATATAAATAAACATTAGCCTCGTGATTCATTTTCAGTAGAAAAACAGAAGGTAAATTTTATTTTTAAAACCTCTACCAACTTTTCGGACGACCCAATATTTTAAAGTATTTCTGCTTAAATGATATTTTTGTTTTATTTTCTTGTGGCAGAAGAATATACTGATTTTCTCCGCAACCCCAACTTGACGTAAATCGATTCTTACGTGTTTAAATGCTTGTCCATGTGATTTATTAATTGTTACGGCAAAAGATAACTTAACGGGAAATTGAATTATTTTAAAATTAAAGGGTAAATCATTTGGAATCGTTGGGATTCGAGGTCAATTTTCCCTGTTGTTTCCCAGATTTCCCACTGGTTCTTCACTCCTATTGGTCGCAGCGTGATGCTATATAGCCTATAGCCTTCCTCGATAAATTGACTATCCAACATAAAAAGGATTTTTCAATTTGAACCAGTATTTTCTGAGATTAGCGCGTTCAAACAAACAAACTCTTCAGCTTTATAATATTAGTATAGATGATCAAACATCATAAATAGTACAAAACAATTGTTCACCAGGTGTAAATACACGTGCGTAAAATACCGGTAAACTGAATAAAACTTGATTACTTTTTCATCGTTCACGAAAGGCTAAAATTAGAAAATAGTAGTTAACTGACTAGTTTTGCTTTCCTCGATTTCATCCGTAAAAACCGGAACGTTTATATTTTTACATAAAAAAACATTAGCTATTAGGATTGATATAAATATTTTTTTGTATTTAATTTGGAATACTTAGCGCATTCCAAAGCCAATAGTCTTTTCCCTGCCATTAAACAATTTGAAGAGGAGGATTCTCTTAGTGACTTTCAACTACTTTATATTAACGTGCTGGTACGTCATTTAAAAAAAAAAAATTATGTGAATTATTATTTTCACTTTAAAGGTTTGCTTAAGTTTATGGAGTTGATTTGATATTCCTAATGCGAAGAGAATTGCTATAGCTCATCACTATCAAAATATTACTAAACTTTCTTCAGAATGTTCATCCGGTGCGGGCATCTTCTGTTGCCTTTCTCTTATGTTTAATATAATAAAATAAAGTGATATTATTTTTTGTAAGTTCTATATCATGTAGTGTTGATATTAAAGCAGAGCATTAGGCCTGCAGGGATCTATTCAACTGTATATAATGTATTTTAGAAATAGCACGAGGGGAAGGACTTCATTGGAGTGGGTAACGAATAGGAGGAATCCATTTAATGGATTTCTTGTGATTCTTTATAAAAGACGCTTCCCATTTAAATTTAAAATATTTCTTCAACAAACATCAGAAACTATAAAATTTTTAACTCGACGTTTATTTAAGTCCTCCGGAATCCCGCCTTATCGCTTCCCCCACGATGAGTCTCAAAAATCGTATTAATTTATATTTTTTCGAAATACAAACGACTATAATAGTTAAACTGTTGTATGTGTATAATAGGATCGCTTTTTTGTTTTTCATTATCCTAAAAAGTATACAATATTTAATAGCAGTTTGAAATCTGCTTTAAAATATAATATAGACACTTCTATATTGGGTAATACCCTTCGGCTTTTATAAATGAAAAACAATCTTTACTTTATTTAACAACATTGATGTTCGCTCCAGATGAAACAATGGGACCTTATCCTTGTTATCAATGCTGAGAGAAGCTGAAACATCCCTAGTTTACGAAGCTAATTACAAACCAAGGAATTAATTAACATTAACTTTTTTTGGTTTATTATTTTCAATAATGAACCTTTGTAATAGAACAAAAAATCGTCTTCCCTCAAAATTTGAGTTCATACGGTTCAAGATACGTAGAACCCACATAACGAATAAAAAAAAAACATGTACGGCGTCCGCGGTTTTTTCTCTGTAACTACATGACCGATTTTTTCGAAATTTGGACTTGAATATCCGTGGATTCGACGATGGTTCTAACACCTCGACGTTGATATTAAACGTTTAGTTTTAGAATGTTTATAAAGTTTTCAGTCAGGTCATCACGATTAATTATAAAAATAAATTTTACCCAGATATACGTCCATAACTCAGTTATTTTTCAAGATAGCGAAGAATATGCATAGAATTTTAGGATCAGGACCCCGCGACAATAAAAAAAGGAAAAAATTTAAATCTTGCCTATATGAATAAATATATAAATTAAAATCCCTTGTTAGAGCTAATCGAAAGATAATTCAATTCTTAGCAAAACAAATAAGGATCATTGAAATCGGTTGAAAAATATACATAGAATGATGATCAATAGAAAAGAAAAGGAAATACTAACGAAGTCTAATGTAAATGATTTTGGCTTATTATTTTCAATAATGAACCTTTGTAATTGTATGACATAATTTTAGGTCTTACGTTTCAAGGTAAGTAGAACGCGAATAAGAAACTTGAAAAAAAAAAATCTGTTTTTACTAATTAATAAATGAATACCAAAAATGGAGATTTTCCTCCAAAATGAAAAAATAATCATTGGAATTGGTGCAGAACTTGCAGAGATATAGCGTTTTGTAATTATCAGTGGTGATCGGAAATTCTTCTCAATTTTCATTTAGCTAATTGCCTATAAACAGTTATACTCTAGTTTAACTAGGGTTGTACTAGTTATTTAAAAATAATAAAACATTGTGTAATAATTTGCAGCGTTTTTTTAATTTTTCGGTTCACCAGAGTCTTCAATGCATGTATTTAAAACTACCTAGCACCTTACAAGTTCGTAGCTATTTTTAAATTTTGTATTTCTGGGATACCTAAAACTTTTATGCCTTGCTATCTGAATAAAATAAGGATAGCAAACTACTAATTTAACAAAAACATTTTAACAGAAAATAAATTGAAAGAAAATAATCGGCTTGTAAGAAATCGTGCATTTCATTGTAATTTCTTAATTATTGAATTTTTTTTATGTTTAAAAGTTAATAAATAAGTTGTGATCTCAATGATTTTAACATACAATGTTTGTTTTTTAACATCATTTATTGAAATTTACAACTGTACTTCAAGGTACAACAAGTAAATGTGACAAAAGATAAATGGTGTGAAACAGACTTGAAGAAGAACTACCCAATGGCAGCGCTCCTGTAACTTTTCTAAACTAGAAGGTCTCGAGGCCATATTCTTTTCAGACGCCTCGGAGGATTGTCAGGAATTGAAGGGGGGGGGAGAAAGTATTGAAACAAGAGGATTAGGGTGGGAATGGAGTTTGTCATGAAAGGAATGGTATCTAGATCGGGCCAAATCAGCAACATACGGAACATTAAGGTCTTTATGGATAAGTTTGTTCGTGACAAAGTAAGGAGCATTGAGGATTTTACGAAGGATTTTGGATTGTAGGGATTGGATACGGAAAGAATTCGATGGTTTAGTAGAGCCCTAAAGCTCTACTCCGAATATACAATGTTAAAATTCTATATTAATGATTCATTCATTACTTATTTCCTCATATAAAGTATGAGTTATGGAGGTTATGGTAATCATATAGGGATAAAATTTGTGAATTTATCAGTAAAAACATTATTATATAGCGATGTGGTTAAATTTGAAAAATTGATATACTAACAATAACTTCTGTTAATTTTCCTTGATATCACATTATTTCTGCATGCATTTTCTCACATATATTGGTTTAATAATAGCAATAATAGATTGTTATAATTGACAATTGACAAATCAAAACTCACTCAAAATTAAGTTTTATTTATCATCTTCATTATTTATAAATAATCATTTGAATCGTTTTTAGGTATTTATTTTATCGATAACAAAACACGTACACAAAACGTTGCCCAGTTTGGAAGGTCGGATTTTTTAGGATATTGTGTTAAATCTAGACATATTTCATTGAGGCTTATCTATCGGTGAAGTAGAAAAGTGTGTCAATATTCTGTGCATTAACAGGCTGTGGTATTTGGCATTAAGCTGTGTTAAAGATCGGTTAGCAGCTTAAGTTGTGCATACCTATCATCTAAATAGGAATGTTCCATCTGATCTCTCTTGTTATATACATAATCTATTTTAAAGTAAAATAAACTAATCACCATGTCAATTAAATATACTTTATAAGGATTGTAAATTATGACAATGTAAAGAAGCACATTTAACTTTTTAATCGGTTATGTTCATTCCTGTCTAACAAATCCGATACATAGGACTCCATCTTGACAAACGTCTTACTTGGAATTCTCAACAAGCAATACACAAACGACAAGAAATTACTCGTTGATACCGATTACTACAGCACTTACTTTATAATTTTTTTTTTTTTTTTTCGTAGCCCCTTTTGTTAGCTCTTCTTAAAACCTTAGTTTTTGAATTTTCTCCTTTTTCTGCATTTATGCATTTTAAGAATGTCATATATCTCTATAATTCCTTTAATATATAATTATCTTCTAATAATCTATAATGAGGTGATGGGGCTCACCTTTTGGTTTAAGTAGAACCTTAACCTAATCCTAAAATCTAAACCTCAATATTCTGCCATCTTTGAGGTAATCCAGAAGGTGTTAGCTTTCTGTATATCGGATTGTTAATATGTTTGACCGTTTCAAAGAACTTTTTATTCCTCTCAGTAACGAATTCGGAAAGTTTGTCAACTTTTAATTCCTCGTGAATTCTTGAGGTTTTAGATCTTTGTAATGACGTTCCTTTCACAATTTTCCGCAGTACGCCATTTTGGAACGATTGTAAACGTTCAATAAATAATAGTAAACGATAATAAACGTTTTTTTTTTTTTTTTTTTTTTTTTTTTTTTTTTTTTTTTTTTTTTTTTTTTTTTTTCTTACCCTCTGGTTTTATTTTCGAACAAAATACAAATACAAATATAATATGTATAGCTGTCAGATTTGTCCTTCTGTTACCCGGAGGTATTCTAAAGAGGATTGCTATATGCGCTGGATGCACTAGTAATCTTTCAAGGGCTTCTTCTAAGCCTTTATTTATCCATTGCAAAATGGGAGGGACCATTCTTCAGGGTTTTGGCAATAAATTGAGTTCAGACATAGTCCGAACTCCTTCCCTCGGCGACAACGTCAACGAGAGGTAGTGATCCTTGCCACCTCCCAGGCTTGGGTGGTGGGGTGATATCAGAAAATAATGGATTAGCACAGGCCTTCAGCCCATCAAAAAATTTAATGTGCCTCCGGCTGATATATTCAGGCACTGTTGGCAATACTAATTCCTGATGAAGGATATGGTTTCTGGCCCTCTGTAAGTTGGTACCTCTGACAATCCGCCGAAGGATGGAGTTCTGGAACGTCTGTAATTGTTTGAGAGTGGACTTAAACAGATGCCGCATCAAGGGTGCACCATAGAGCATAGTCGGACGTATTATAGCCTTGTAGATCTGTAGTTTCAGCCTCAGTGAGAGCTGAGGTGACGTGAGTAGATGATTAAGTCTATAGCTCTTTCTCCTGGCCAGTTTGAGTCGTTCCCGTACGTGACTAGATAAGGTGAGGTGCCTATCTAGAGTGACGCCCAGGTAGAGGATTGAATTAGAGACTGGCAGTGTTTCTCCGTTCACTTTAAAATCAGTGGGCAAAGCGCTCTTCCCCTTCTGGAACGACATGACAATAGCATCTGTCTTCTTCGGGTTCACCCTAATGCCAATCTCCTTCAGCTCATCTACAATAGTGGTCGATGCTCCTTGTGCCAGGGTGAGAGCCCTTTTCGGTCTCATACTAGAAGCATAGATGCCAATGTCATCGGCGTAGGCTGCTACCAGTGCCATTGGGTGCTTCATTGAGATCACTTTTGCTGTAAAGATCACAAACAATAGTGGTCCCAATACAGAACCTTGAGGAACCCCACAAATGGTGTCCTTTGAAGTTGACAATTTATCGCCTACCCTTACGACGAAGGATCTCCCGCTTAAGTAGCTTCTGATCAATCGGCATAATGAAGCTGGAAAACGATAGTCTTCCAACTGGCGAAGCAGTAACTCGTGGGATACACAATCAAACGCCTGTGTGCAGTCCAGCGAGATGAACGCCGTGGCTTCATTGTTCTTCGTCATACGCTCTATGGTGTGCCTTTGAAGTTTCACTAAATGATGATCGCAGGCTACGCCTCGTGAGAACCCGGTCTGTTCTGGTGGAATGATGGACTCCTCACTGCAGTGCTCTAGCAGATGGTGATGGATCAGCCTCTCGAACACCTTGCTCATATGCGAAAGGAGACTGATAGGCCGATAATGCTCTGGTGAGTCTCCATTCTTCCCAGGCTTAAGTAGCGGCACTATGATCGCTTGCTTCCAGTCATCGGGGAAGTATGAGATCCGCATACTGGAGTTAAAAATGTTTAATAAGAAGGCTTTACCCCTCCGAGGTAGCATCTTCAATAGTACATACGGAATATCATCCAGTCCCGAAGCCTTGTTATATAATAAACGTTCAAAATTTACTCTATTATAAAATGCTCATTTATGTTACCATTATCGGGATCCTAGGTATCTCAAATATGTGTTATCTCAAATCTTAAGTAAATTTTGATTTTTATTTTCTTTATCAATTACAAAGATCTATTATTGCTATTATTTAACCTAGAAAATGCATTCAGAAATAATTCTTGATATTAATTATATTCGACAATAGGGAAAATTAACAGAAGTTATTGTTAGTAGGTATATCAAATTTTCAAATCTAGTCATTTCTTCACTTTCCAAGAATATGGGCAACAAGTTTCCGGGAATAGTAAGAACGTTAACAATAGTAGATAACAGATTTTATTGTTTTCTCACAAATGCTTATTAAATTTATTTCTTATAATTGTGTTTATATTTATATATACTTCAGTTTCTAGACACCATCCATATATCAATGGCGGTCGACCACCCGAATAATTTTTCTATAAAGTAAATTTTTAGAGTAAACCAATATGCCAACACATTAGTTTAAAACTTTACAGTTTAATATTTAAAATTTTAAAGTTGGGCCATGTTTCGAAATGAATATGATAAATTGTAAAAAACATAAGTCAAAAATAAATTCAGAAATGCTCTTTTTTATACGTGCTCGTCATCATTCATAGACTGTAATATTTTTTTCTTCAAGTTTTTCGATACGTTGCCTAACCTTTTTCATCTGTATAGTGCACAATCAGCAGATCCCGTTTGGGTAGCGATATATCTTTTACAACTCGACATTATAATACGTTCATACGTAAGACCTCCTACGCCAATATATTTTAAATAAATCACAATCAAGAAATGATTTTGAGAAAAAATAATTTATCTGAGTCCTGTCATGTTCTAAAACAAGTACAAGAGAATGTACGTCCACATCGCTACACACGAATCATGACCAAGCAGAAATATATAAACGAACTCACAACCATGTGTTCCAAAAGATACCCTCCATAACAACTTATGTATTCCGACAACAACAAACTATACTCAAGTAACTCATAATTACTAACAAACTTCTTTAAACTAAGGCCACACCTGACATCTCTCCCTGAAATAACACGGCGTAAGCAGGAAAGGGATCGGATAAGGTCCTTCCTAGCTTGAAAATTTAGTTCTGCTGAATATAAGGTGTTATCGCCTTCATGCGAGACCATGCCTTGTTTATTATAGGATACTTCATTTACTTACAGTAATTTTTACAATAACGAATTAAATTATTGAATCAAATAATATCAATATATTCCAATAATTCCAAGATTTTCCGCATGCGACCTCATAATTCTCAACCATACCCTGAATCAATGCGACCATAGTTAAATACTTTTTTACCTGCTAACGCTGATCCAGACGACCGTACTTGAGCAACGTTTATGGTGATTGAAAGTACAATAAAATTTGAATACACGAGTGAGAATTCACCCTTATCTTTGTTTTCAAAGTTGCCTTTTTTTTTTCTTTTTTTTTTTTCTTTTTTTTTTTTTTTTTTTTTTTTTTTGAGCCCTTCTAAAAGAAATCACTTCTTTTTTGTAATTCAGAAGTTATTCTGTAGTCTGGAAAAATATCTGGGATGTTTTTTGTTTAGGGAGCTTAAGGATTTTCGGAGATTACTGAGGAGCTAGATTTTTAAATGAATATGATGAGATAGATTATCTGAACGTAATAATCGATAATGTTCTTAATTATCGACCAATTCATCGAAACTGAGTTGGTAATTGAACTAAAGTTGGAAAACCTAAAATAATTAGTTCAGTTGTATTTTTTCTTATGATTTTAAAGAATATCGTTAATTTACCATGTATTAACCCTACATGTGAAGTTTAAAAGAAGAAAAATCGATCTACTCAAAGGAATTATCTATTCGCGTTTTATTTGCCTATTAAAAGAAGGCTGAAAAAGAGCAAGTTGAGAGACATCCATTGATAAATTAATGCCCAGGAAGAGGTGCTCCTGGGCTCTTTTCTAACCTAAATCAATGAAATGAAGATTTAGAAAAAAAAATTTAAATACAAATAAACCTTTAATTCTAAAATTATCATTTGTATAAATATACGTAACATATATACATTGGATCTATAATGCGTCGTTTAAATTGTATGAATGTTATCTTTCACTACTATTATTGATGTCCAAATTGGGACAGATTGTATGTAATACAACTCAATAAAAAATTTTTTATAATAAGTTGTACCGGAATTCTGTACAACAATTTCGTAGGTCTGTTATAGTGTGTGTTTGTATTTGTAATGTATTTAGTGTATCTATAGGAAGGGATTTTTAAGCCAGTATATAAATTAATAATAAATATACTTCATTATTAATTACGAAATTCACCTTAAAAAAATTCTGGATGAATTAATGAATGCTTTTATTTACAATAATATAATAAATAAAAAATTACAATATATACGTTCTAAAATCAAAGCTCGCAAAACAATGGCAATGTGTAGTCTGTCGAGTTGCCCGTTTTTACAATTTTGTATGTATTTCCATTATGTGTTCCATTACCTTGTGATAATAATTATGATTGAATATCTATCTTTGAGACATTATTATCTACTGTTATTGATTGTATTAATGATTTAATAATTAAAGTGCTGGACCAGAAAATGTCAATATTTTATTGATCTATTTAGGTATATTGCTAGTTTCACCCAATAATTATTTTATTTTATTTCATTTATTTTATTATTTCATGTTATTTTTATTTTCATTTTTTATTCAGGTTAATTTTTTTTTGTTTTACTTGTACATATGGAATGAATAACTTCTTTTATCTCTAATACTTATTGCCCAAGATAGGGGCAGATTGTATTATTTCTCGATAAAGCAATATAATTAAAGTTTTCACCCAATCAGTTCCATTTAGCCTATTTATTACTTCACCCAGAGTTAGCTTTCCTTTTCCTAAATATTTCATCCTCAACTCCTTTTAGTCAGGACATATTGCCAAAAAGTGGTAGCTATCCTCTGGTACATTTAGGTATATTATTGTGCATGTGACAGACAGGTATCCTATCCCTCCTCCATGGCTGGCAGTTAAAGTCCATCAGGTCTCCTCTTGCTCAAAATATTAAAGAGGCTGGAGAGACCAAGTGTGTTTTGATGAATGTAATGTATTGTCTGTTTTAGATCTAGTTTTGTATATAATGTATGGAATTGACTATTATTGGCTCCGGACATCATTTTGGTTTGGATTTCTGTGTCTATTTTATTAATTAAGTTATTCAGATTCAGTTTTTAAAGGACTTTTTTATTAATTCCTATTTTTCTATTATAACATTTTCCAAGTAATTCGTCAATCTACCTGGGAGTGGCTTACTAAAACTTATTGAATATGTTTTAAATGTAATTTCAAGGTATAATTATATAGGGGAGAGATTGTAGTTGCTAAACATAAAATGTAATCAGGTGTGTTCAGTGGGAGATGGAAGAGCCTTTTTATGAAGTATTTTTGTATCATTTCCACTTCTGATTTATTCAAGTATACCCATACCTGAGCTCCATAACAAACCACTGATCTTAAGGCACTATTAAAAACTTGCATTTTTTTGTTAACTGAAATATGTTTTGTTGGTCATTACTTTATTCCAAATACTATTGATTGTCAAATTTATCTTTGATAACTTTTTCTCTACGGTATTTTTAAAGTCGAATGCCGGATTGATGTGATGCCTAGATATTTATAATTATCAACACAACTCACTTTAAAAAAAAAAAAAAATTTCTAGGCTTCTATAGAATTTATGTATCTATTCAGCAAGAAATTCTGACATATTAAGAAAGCAACAACAAAAAAACACACAAAACTCGAATACATGAACATACGATTTTCTGGAACCAATCCACACCTGAATCTCTTTGAAGTTACTGTGGCAATCGTGGAAGCGATCCACTTCCTACAAAACGCCATAACCGCATAACCTCCGCTACTGGAAACGTGACTGATGGGCCTGCTCGAGGGACCATCCCCTGGAGGCGGCATAAGGAAATGAGCAAAGGTCGTCCCGATTATGAAACCTCACGGCTCCCTGTCATCCTCAACGAGCAAACGCAGAGCAGCTTACGAAAAAATCATTGCAAATGTTATATTTATAATTGTATGTAATTGTATAATATATGTACCATAAATTCAAATGGAAAAAGTTAAGGCATCACCTTAAAAGGTTTTTTATTTAAGACCTCCAGAGAACTATCCGATTAGAATGAAAAGCAAATTCTTTAAAAAATTCCTAGTAGGGAATTTTGTCATTTTACCTACCCGCCATGCCGAAACTTTGAAAGATCATGTATATTTAAAACAATTTTATTGGATTTCTAAAGGATATCAGAATTTTGATAGTTATCAATGTAAAATAAGTATCTTAATTTTTATTATATATGTATATATTTAAGGGAATAATTTCATTTTTAGGTACTTTTTAAAAAACTAGTGATCCATATTTTTCACTCAACAACAACAACCTTTTTATTTCTTTTCTCTCTCTAACGTTTCAGTCTTTGGCCATTTTCAAGGATCCTACTTTAATCTGCCCTATCTTTATGGCATACATAAATATATTATATATATATATATATATATATATATATATATATATATATATATATATATTTATGAATGTCATAAAGAAGGACAAATTAAGGTAGGATCAAAAAGTACCTACAAATGAAATAGTCTTAAATATAAATAAATTAAGATACTTTTTACATTGATAACTATGGATTTACTTGTTTTTTTTAAATAGAACCTAAAATAAAATAAGTTATTAATGTAAACATTATCAATGAATTTATTTATTAGGGCTTTTCAACACAAAAGTCATTCGCACCCTATTTTACAATATCCATCGTAACTAAAGTAGTATTTAAATTTTTTGAAAAATGTTCGTAGATTTTAAAAACAGCTTTAAGTTCTTTATCTGTTCTTCTTCTTGGAATAATTCTTTGTATTCATTTTCAGACAATGTTTCAGTTGTTCACTTTGTGAGCATAACAATCATTAATAATGTGAATGACTGTAAGTGGTACAGTACATGTGATGCACTGAGCATTATTTATATAAAATAATATTTTAATCTCATATTGGATATTTTACTGATGGTTAAAAGTTTTGAGTCTAAATTAATACTAAACAGAATATTAATAGAAAGCAAATTCTGATCTCAATTTGGGCACTTCTATTTGAAGCTAAAATATAAGGAATAAATTATGATTGTCACATAATTTATTAATTAATATATATTATTATATATATAATATATATATTATTGTTTTTTAATATAAATAAAAACACGAATTCACAAACATCAGTTCATTTTTCGTTGACATAAAGAAATCTTTCAAGGCTCTTTTAGGTTCTGAAAACCTGATAATAAAATATCAATTACATAAATTAGCATTATTAACTGGAATCTTGATGGTATACAAATTTTTTTATTTTATTTTTAGTGACCTGCGGATGTAGTTGGTACTTTTCTTTCGCATTATGCTCAAGCTCTTACAAACGATAATCGAATAGAGCCATTAAAGTGATGGGAGGTGAAGTACCCTTGAAGAAGCTGTTTCCCAAAGTGCTTTATTGAGCTGTCAATGGCGGAGCGTCTTAACTCCATTATGTCTTTCAGCCGGGTTACATCACTGTTTCCGTTATCAAATGATTAAGTGCTGTAAACTTCAACTTGTAAACCGTAACATGAATGATTCCCTATCAACTTTGAGACGTCGATTTTTCTATGTTTTAAATACTAATATTAATTTAAATCAGAAATAAAACAACACTAAAAAATAAATAAAGAATAAGAGTATAATATTAATATGTTGGTGTTAATATAGACTTTTAAAAACAGGAATGTAACCGATATTTATTAAAATCAAGGCCGAATATAGAGAGGTTTCATATTTACTTACCCAGGTCAGTAAAATTACGAAATTTTAAGGATTCGATGATTTAAAATTTTTGCAGCCGACAAGGAAATAGACGTTAATGATTCGTGTAAATTAATATTTATATAAATACAAGAAAATTTCAAGGTAAAAACAAAAACTGGTCACATTTTATAAGGACTTATTTAATTATATTCTCCAAATTAAAAAATAAATCCTGGTTCTCATAAACAAATAAAAAAATCCGTATTTTATTTTCATACTTCTTTTCATAAAAGCAGAATTGTCAGCTTGCCAATCTATTTCTACCAGACTGTATTATCTATCTCATTTCCTGTATAATAGATATATTTATTTTTAATAATTATTATTTTTTAAATTAAAGTCTGTAAATAATATTGACAAGGTTCACTTCCATATCGACAATATTTCGTTATCATTGAGGAGGAGGCCGATTGAAAAAGTAATGGAGGGCGATTAAATTATGGATTTGCCATATATTTAGATTAATGACAAAACTGTATATTTTTTTATCTGTGCAAAATCAGTCTACTGGTACATTCAATGAGTCATTACGTTGTTCTCATTTATTTTCATTAATATATATTATATATATATATATATATATATATAATATATATATATATATATATATATATATATATATATATATAATTATAAATTATCCGGTGGCCATAGATCACAGCTGAGACATACTACGTCGTCGCTTCCTTGACGACCAATCCAAGGGTTCGGTAGAGTTTTATTAGAAATTCACGCACTTGATGACTCCAGTGAGAGGGTGTCCTTCTTGTGTCTTATTGAAAAATTAAGTTGTATTTGTGCAGCCTCGGAAACAACCAGTTTTGTAACACAGCGAGATACTGCTGATCGTTAACCATGTTTCCATCAAAAAGAACTCGGAAAATTTAAACATATGACGGCTACCAAGCAAAACATAAGACAACTAACATCTAGCGGCTAGGGGAGCCCGTGGCTGAGTGGCTAGCGCGCCAGCCTCTCATGCTACAGGTTCTGAGTTCGAATCCCAGTCCCGACGGGGCTTTTATAAGGATGTAAAAAATGGGGATTCACTCACAGCCTCTCCCCCGGGTATGTGAGACCCGTCAGCCAAAAGATGGCCACTCATAAAATTAGTCGTAGAGAGTGATAAAAATAAAATAAAAATTGCATCGTGAAACGTGAGTGTAAACTCGCAGCAATGTACACCACGTGGCTCAGAGTCTACACGGCCTGTCGCGCCACTGGAAGAAGAAGAACATCTAGCGGCTATTAATATACACTAGATAGATGGGGTTACCTGTAGCATGGTGGTTAACATTATAGCCTCCTATGCCCAAGGTCCTGAGTTCAAACCTCAGATGGCCCTAGGATTTTTTAATGGGAGTAAAAAATCCTTAGTTATGCCGACCTTCGGAGGGGACGTTAAAAGGTGGTCCAGAGCCTGTGTGATATCAGATACTCTTTGAAGATCCCTATCCTAGAACAAACCTAGATAGGCAAAATTTAGGACTCCCGCTATAACATCGTCGGATCAAGCATAGCAGCATAAAGGGACGTTAAATAAATAAACAAACAAACAAACAATGTACACTAGACTACGTATTCGTTTCTCCAATAACCGAGGTACAGCAATCGCTGGTTTGGACAAAATAATCATTCTAATACGTATATTCTTCTTGAAACAATCTGTATATTGTTACAATAGAAAAATGGCATTTTTATTAATAACTTATACTAATCAGGAACTAATTATGAAAATCGAAATTCTGCTTAATTTAACCAATAACTGTAAGTAAGGATTATGACCAGGTATTTATTTAAAGGGACATCATTCCCATAATGCACAGTTATTTTTTAATTTAAAGAAAGTATTAACATCACCATGTCATTTTCGTCAGAAAACTATAATTTCTTTATTAAATTATAAGCCAGCTCACACGGTGGGTTGGAGTGGGAAACGAAGTGAAGTTCATGATGAATTAACATTGAAGGAATGGTTCCTGTTTCGATCTAAATCGGCAACATATAGCGCAATGATTTTGACTTGATTAACTGGCTATGGAACATGGAAGTTTCTGCCAATAATTTTGTATTGTAAGGGTTTGATACGATTTAAACTCCATGAGTGTTATTATAGTCCTATCATCATTTCGAAGAAATTAAAACTCGGAAGCAGCTTTTATAATTAACTCATAAATGAAATACTTCAATTGTGCATAAAACACGGTAGTATTTTTATTCAGAAAAAAATTAAACGTGTTCCTTAAAAATTAGGTGATCAAAATTTAGAAGATCTCTATGGATTCTCCACGGTTTGGCCATTCTTTAAGAACTACCAACTTAAAAAGAAGTTAGATAAAAAATTGTTAGAAGCCGACTTATGTTAAGAAGAGTTAACATCGTTCTGTTATCTTCTCGTAGATGGAAGATGATAAAGAGAAAACATTCCCCGTAGCCTGGGATGAAAGTACGGAAGCTGGACAAAGATTGTAAGATGACCATTACACTTCAAAGTTAATAATCCAAAACGGATGTTAGTTTGCTAACTACTGTTATATAAATTATATGTTAACTGAAGTTTCTTCCTTCAACTATATTCAACGAGAATATATCGTGTGGTTATTATTATACCTGGAATATATCCGTTTAGGTACATTGCGTTTTTACGCGCCATAAAAACGTTTTTAAGCACATTCATTACGGTAAGCCATTAATAATTGGAAATGAAAAAATCCATTTTGGTTTTCATCTCGTAATGGATTATGTACTCAACGAATAAAAGACGGTTGGTTTACGGTGAGGGAGATAAAACAAGAAACTGTTCTCACGATTGGTATTATGTTTACTTTCACTTAACTCTATATGGAATACATATTAAAGGAAAGATCGTAAACATTTTCATTTTAGGATTCCCTTAGACAAATGACCTGCCCCGCAAAACCCGGTGTGTGTGGTCAGTCAAGTATGAAAATAATAATAATAATAATAGGCTTAGCGAACCCCGAGCTCCCGAGATCAGCCTTAACGCAATCCTCCATCTACGCTTCGGCCTACTTTCGGACGCCTACCAGTCGGATCAGCAAATACCAACTTTCTCGGAATCAGCTCGTCATCGAGCCCAACAACTTTACTCGCCCATTTGAGTCTCGCGATGCAATCATCTCCATTGCATTCACAGGATACAACGAGAATTATCGTGTGGTTATTATTATGAAAATAATAAGTTGAATAAAACTGAAATTTTATTATAAAGGAGCATCTATGCCTTAGATGTTGCAGCAACTTTTTCAACAAAATCGGCAAACCAGATGAGCCAATCTATACCATACATTATGTACCTTTTTGCAAGTTTCTCAAAAACGGCTAAAACGAATTTCATTAAACTCGCTAAATCGATGTAAAATTTAATTGGTTTTTATATCATAGAGGTTTCATTCCGATTGAAATAGTCTATCAGACCGATATATTAAAATTTCTTCGTCTAAAGTACCATTAATTTTGTAGATTCGAAAAAATTAACCATATAATCTTTTTAGCATTGATGAAAGAACGGGTAAATGTATTTGTTGAACGAGTTTGATATCCAACTAAAGAAGAAAAGATCAGAAATATTTTTTATGTATTTTTTGATTTTTTTGTATATAAGAACAGTAATATATTTATAATACCTTCTGCTATGTTTTTGACCGGCTGCTTTTCTAAGGCAGCGGTAGCTTCAAAAAACTAGCTTACTTACTATATTTAGTCAATATATAAACTATATTTAATGATACCATGGATCCCCTTTCCAAAGGTATCGTGTTTACCAATCCAATAGGTGGCATGCAGGGTAAGCTTAAAGTAAACAAGATTCAATTAATACATTATTATAATTATTAATTTACACATATCCATTATATTAACACATTGCCTAGAACTTTGATCGAGAATACTGAGGGACATTTTCTCTACTACCTTTGCCATACAATATTACAAATAACGATATACCTTTGAAACACTTAACCGGCTGGCGAAGGTGAAATCAGTCTTAGGTCCTCTTTCTCGGCATCTTCCTCCAGCTGCTCTCAGAACCCCGACGGCCACCTCCTCTTCTTGTAGATGGAATCCGACTCCCTCTTCCTGAGGATAAAACTCGACTAACTCTTCGGTTCTTCTCTCTCATTCTCGTCACCTCGGATGGGCCGAGATGGGAAGTGCCCCGGCTGGCGGTATAGCCTTTGTGCTATTATTCTTATCTTTTCACCACTCTTAATATTCTTGTTGCCCGCCGCTGGGGGAAAACTACCAGAGGTTTCTGGTACCGCTGGGAAATCTAGGGGGCTAAGTAAACACTTTTTGATGTTTTGCCGACAAAGGTTCGTTATCTTTAATTGTTAAATATTAAAATTATTTAATAATGAACTCCCCTCAGTATCCTCAATAGATTACACTACAATGTATTTATAATATATCTTTGGAAAGCCTAATATTTTAGAAGAAATATTGTCTTATACATTTAGTTGTAAAATGTAATAAAGAGTGATGAAAAAAGGAAGAAGCTAACTGATTGTTAAAGAAAATAATATAATAGAGTATTTAAAGAAACACGTGTTTCTATCGAAACTCTGATTCGTTAACTTTTTCATCTCTAACTTTATTTAAAAGTTCTTAAATTGATTTTAACAACGAAGGTAAGTGAAAATCTTATGTTACGCTCACCAGATTTTAACCTTTGTAAACGAACTTTAAAATCCACAAAACGTCTTTACAATATATATGAAAAAAAAAAGAAAATCTTAAATTTCCAAACAGTTTTCAAAAAGTTCTGTATTGGAGAATAATATAACGATAATTGGATGTCTACATAACAATACATTTATTTTTTTAGATTCCCCAATATAAATACATAACATTTTCACCATACTGGGGAGCTCGACTTAACTTTAAGTAACTTTCCTCTGTAAAGATAAACGATGAAAAATATTCTAAACATTTTAAACAATCCGAAATATAGAAAAACTTTTAGGAGAGAGTTCACATCCTGAAAAACCAACGAAGATAAGAAACGCTGAATTCGGTGCCATAAATCCAATATTATATTTTTATTTTTCTATACATAGGTAGCTATCGAATGTAAAAGGAATGATTTATGTATTCTAGAGTTGTTGTTATTGAAAGAGTAATCTGAATTAAATAAGATCATCATTTATTTCAAATATTAGCAATAAGAAAAACATACTTGTGACTGCTACGTTTTTTTTCGCATACAGTAATATTCGATCACAATAAAAGGATTTCGAAATGGACACGGATCACTTGTAGCTGGGTGGCTAGCATAACAGCCTCCTATGTCAAAGTTCAAACCCGCTGGTGGTCCTAGGATTTTTTAATGGGAGTGAAAAATCCTTAGTTATGCCGTTCTTCGGAGGGGACGTTAAAAGGTGGTATCGAGCCTGTGCGATGTCAGGTACTCGTTAAAGATCCTTATCCAAAAAAAAAAAAATTAGGACTCCCACTGTAGCATCATCCGATTAGCCATAGTAGCATTAATTGGCGTAAAATAAATAAGCAAACAAAACAAACAATCGAAATTGACATAGTTTAAGAGTCACGACTATACAGTTTTTCAACTTAAATGAAGTACTGATTTTGAATACTTACGAAACCATGAAGTTTAGTTTAGTACTATCAATGAGTTAATAGTAAACATGTTCTAATATTGATTCTGAAACTGTCAAGACTTCATGATATGTTTTTTAATCTTGCTAAAGACTACAAAGTACACCCACTTCAATGGAGCTAGTTCGACTGAATGAATCTTATGCTGTTCACGGTTCCAGTGGATGATCAAGCTTTAACAACCAAGGGTAACGACATACCATTAATAAAATAACTATATAAAGTTACATAAGATGCAAATACCATTAGTTCCCACAGCATGTATGTTATATACGTTTCTAAATAATACAATAATTTTAATAATTGAAAAGATTGTTTAATACCAATACTGCGATAGTCTAGAATGAAAAATAAACATTTAGAGAAATTTCGATAGGGTCTTCGTAAGATAGATTTTAAACTAAAAAAAAAAATATGGAGCTCTACCAAAACCTCCAACATCCAATGAATTTATTCCTACCTTTCCTTACTGTAACACAAGCTTAGGTAAAATAACTATTTTACCTAAGCTTGTGTTGCAGTAAAATAAAACGTTTTACAAAAAATCGTGGATGCAACATTCTACGTGACAAATGACAAAGCACAAATATCCGGATTTCCTCACATTCAGGAAACAATAACTAATATCTACATTTAAGTCTGTTTGCGAAAAAAAAGTTCAGAATGTGGACTACTTAAAAACATAGAAATGTGGATTTTCTGGACTGATAAAAATATCTTGCTGAATAGTTCAAATACGGACGGTAAATTAATAAATATAACTATAAGGACGGTAAAGTTTCGGATATTGTAATGTAATCACGGTTTATTGGAGGAGACCGCTATATGTATGAGCGATTTTAGCTTGCTTAATAAATATTTGTGACTTTAGTTACTCTGATTGGTTTATCGCGTTACATAATAGCATTTATTAGTTTCAAATCGGCAATGCATGAAATTGCGATTAGATGATAGAGCGAATATAATGGCCTTAATTGTTTATTTGAAACTTTAAAATGTCATGCATGCAACTTCAGAATGAAGGCTCCCATGCTCGGACCAAACAAGTGTCGGACATTTAAATGTATTCTGTGAATGGAAGAAGCGAGACTTTACTAATACGGTGTTTGACACCAGTATACACTCGAGTTGAGAAGTGAGGAGGATAAAGGCACTAGAATTAATTTATTTTTCTGTCATATATAAGTTTTTAGGAGTGAATAGGTTGTGAAATATTTAAGGTTGGGGGTCACCCATAGCGTAGTTGCTAGCATAAAAGCTTTCTATGCCAAAGGTCGCGGATTCAAACCTGCGGGTGGCCCTAGGATTTTTTAATGGGAGTAAAAAATCCTTAGTTATGCCTTCCTTCGGAGGGGACGTTAAAAGGTGGTCCCGAGCCTGTGCGATGTCAGGTACTCGTTAAAGATCCCTATCCTAATAAAACCTGGATAGGCAAAATTTAGGGCTCCCACTGTAGCATCGTCCGATTAGGCATAGTAGCATAAAGTGACGTTAAATAAACAAACAAACAAACAAACTTATTACTAATTTAACAATTTAATATAGTAATATTATTTAATTTAAATCACATGTTTCCAGCGAAAATGAGTACGCGTTTTATTAAAATCTACTTAAAATTTTTTAAAAATTGAACTATATTTAATAGTTTTTAAAATGATTTAAACAGTCCAGGTAAGTGAAAGTTGTGTGTTGCCAGCACCATATTTTTATTATTTTATTTATAGGGTAGTGATATAAGCGGATGCCACATTGTTTAAAACTATCAGGTGTTTGTCAAAACAACGCTTTCATATAAAATGTAATACTGAGTTGGTGATACAGTATTCTATCAATGAACACTATAGAGGCAATAGTGTGTTAGTAGGTAAAAAACAAACATTTTATCCCTGTCCTAATAAAACCTGGATAGGCAAAATTTAGGACTCCCACTGTAGCATCGTCCGATTAGCCATAGTAGTATAAAGTGACGTTAAACGAATAAACAAACAACTATTTAAGGTTGTAATAAGACATCTTTTGAAATAATCAAAATGGTTGTCTAATTTATACGAAATCATAAATTTCTCTACTCTTGGAAACGACTGAATACAAAAAGCAAAAGAAAAAAAAATCTGTAGTTTGTCGCAGTGTAAAAAGGCTGTAGGTTGTTTAAAACATGAATGGGATCTGCTTCCAAGAATACTGGCGATGACGCACCGAATGTAACTGATCTCATTCGACACGAAATGGAAAATGTAGAGCAGCATTACTTACCAGGTGGCATCTTCGCAACTACATACTCCAATCCAGTTACGTCATTACTAGCGCAACTACCTCATTTCTTGCCATCATGTCGGAGCTCACAGGAATGTTGTCATCTATGGGAAAAGTCACTATTCTCAAAGTGGATTTTCATCGAGAATAATAGGAGTCGTAAGTATATATATACACATATGTAGAAGGAATGTGTGTATTTCAAATTATATGTTTGTAGATAAAATCAGAAGTCGGGTAAAATTCTATCACATTAATTTAACTAGAGAGAGATACAGTTCATTAAACAACAAGCGATGCTTCCAACTTAATTGGGTTGCTATTTACACAGATTACTTTTTTCTTTAATGGACAAAAAAATAAAAAATAAACCTCCTCATAATTTGAGTTCTTAAGTTTCAAGATAAGTAGAACCCAAAAAATGAATAAATTCATGTCTGCCCGCCGTACAATCTTCCTCGAATATAAATCGACAGATGGTTCGTCTTTCTTATGCTCTTTGACTAATCGATTGTTATACATATAAGTAAACTTTCCTCATAGCCATACAAATTTAAATACGCGAATGTAAATATTCGGAAATAATAAACCGTTTTGTAATTGTTTGCAGTGGTTTTTAATTTCACTTACCTATGTAAGTAAATATATACCGCAATACTTTAAGCAATTTTCGAATTCGAATACACGTTTAAGTGTCCCCTGAGTCAAAATGAGCAAGTCCCACAAAAAAGGTCTGTGTTTAATAAGCCTGGTTCGAAAACAAAAAGTGATATAAAACTTAAATTTCATATTTAAGCAGCGTATATGCCTGAGATGTTACAGTAACTTTTTCATCGGAATCAGCTCAGCGAGATAAGTCCCTTTATGGCATACATTTTGCCCCTTTTTACGATTTTCTCAGATACGTCCCTTAACGGTTAAACTCGCAATATGGATGTAAAATGTAATAGGCATTAAATGCATATTTATGTTTCATCCTGTTTGAAATAGTCTGACAGGGCTTAAATGCCGAATTTTTTAATTTTCTTCCTCTAAAGTAGCCTTTAATTAATTTTGTATATTCGAAAAAATTAACCAAATAATTTGATTACCATTGATTAAAATTGGCTAAATATACAAGTTGAATGAATTTAATTACCAACTAAAGGAGAGAAGAGCTACGTATTTTTTTTGGTTATTTTTTCCGAACATAAGGATGGTAATCTAGATGTATTATATACGATTGTAAAACTAAATATTTAACAAAAAGTGTTATCTTATATACAAATGTGTGGAAGGTGGTGTAAAATGATACATAGAGCGTAAACATAAATGATTATTGCACATAAAAAAAATCTGGTGCGGGCAACACACGACTTTCACTTAACTCCGTTTTTAGAATCGATTAAAGAATTTTTCAAATACAGTAAGCGATAAAAATGAGTGAAACCATTAAAGAATTAATTAAAATGAATTTATATAGAAACAAGTGTTTTATTGAAAAATCTATTATATTATTATCTAAAATAATCAGTTAGTTTTATGCTCATTTCATCACTCTCTATTGACTTTTAAAATCTTGTGTACGAGATAATATTTTTTCTAAAATCTTTAGCTTTCCAACGGTATATCATACATGTATATTACTGCTCTTATGTTCAAAAACGAAAAATTGCATTAAAAAAATATTTTTTTGTTTTCTCCTTTATTTGGGTATCGAATTTATTCAATTTATATATTTACCTGTTTTTCATCAGCGTTAACAAGATAATCTAGTTATTTTTATTGAATCTACAAAATTAAAGGTACTTTAGAGGAAGAAAATTTAAAATATCAGCATTTAAGCCCTGTCAGACCATTTTTATCCAAATAAAACCTACATGATATTAAAGCCCATTAAATTTTACATCGATATAGCGAGTTTAATTAAAATCGTCGCAACCTTTTTCGAGAAAATCGAAAAAAGGTGCAAAATGCATAGTATAAAGTGCCTCTTCTGGTAAGCTCATTTTGATGAAAAAAGTTTTGTCACGTCTCGGGCGTATAGTTGTCTTAAATATGAAATTTCAGTTTCATAGGACTTACCGTTTCCACCCGGGAGTTACCACACACACACACACACACAAACACACACACACACACACAGACACAGACCTTTTTGCGGGACTTGGTTATTTGGACTCAGGGGATCCTAAAACGTGTATTTCCGTTGAAAACTGGAATTCGAAAATTTTCACAATCGCAATACTTCCCCTTACTATATATAGTAAGTGAAAGTAAAATTATATTGTTATATTATTTAAAATACAACAAATGTTTCCGACAAAACTGAAAACGCTTCTTTAATTTTTTTTCAATTCTATTTTTATTTTATAGTTCTTGAATTGATTTTATCGACCGCTGTGGGTGAAATTAGTGCGTTGCATACGCCAGATTTTTTTCTTGATTTAATTCATGTTGACATTTACTATGTGCTAAATATGCAAATTGAATGTTTTATTAATTGACCAAATACCTCTAATATGATAGTAGACGTATCTTCAAGTCAACATGCTTTTATTTTTCTTTCAAGTAGTTCTCTGTTTATCTTAATTATTATCAATTTTAATGGTAATGTATTTTTGAGACAATTTTAACGATATTAATTTTCTTCCAGTGGAGACTCGTTAGCGGTGCGAGAATTCCCAAGTAATTCGTCACGTCACTCTTACAATCCCAGAGGCCATCGACCATGAACTTGGCGTCGCTATATTATCTTCATTATTATGCGCGTTAAGGTCTCAACTTCAACATCAGATTATATTATTTGTACGTCTTTAGACATTATTAGAAATAAGCGGAAGATTAATTGATGATGAAATAAGGTATGTTTAAATGAAATTCAGAAAGATGGTTCACGAATGTATGGGTGAAGAATCTCTTAACGGTATCGCCTGTATAATGAAGGATTTTTCTATTTAAGGGAAGAAAGAGTAAAATAACTGGTCGGTTTAGGAATAGATGTAAGCAGGGTAAAAAAGTAAAAAATCTGGAGCGTTCAACACACGACTTTCACTTACTTCCGTTGTTAAAACCAATTTAAAAAATATTAAGTAAGTTAGAGATAAAAATAAATCGTTAAATAATTAAATAAAATGCAGTTCAATTGAAACACGTGTTTTATTATATAATCTATTATATTTTTATCTACGACAATCAAATAGTTTTATGGGCTTTTCATCACTCTCCATTAATCTTTACAATTTTGTATATTAGATAATATTTTTTCTAAAATCTTCAGCTATCCAACGGTATATTATACGTCTATATTACTATTCTTGTGTTCAAAAACACAAAAATTGCATAAAGGAATATGTTTGCACTTTTCTCCTTTATTTGTTTATCAAATTCTCTCAACATACACGATGTTAAAGCCCATTAAATTTTACATCAATAAAGGGAGTTTATTTTATTGGTTGAGCCGGTTTTGAGGAATTCGTAAAAAGGTGCAAATGCATGGTATATAAGTCTCTTCTGGTCAACTGATTTTGACAAAAAAAAATTTATAATCTCGGGCGTATAGTTGTCTTAAATATGAAATTTCAGTTTCATAGCACTTTTCGTTTACGCGCGGGAGTTACCACACACAGGCCTTTTTGCGGGGCTTGGTCATTTGGACTCCGGGGACCCTAAAACGTGTATTTCCGGTGAAAACTCAAATTCGAAATTTTCGCGATCGCAATACTTTCCCTTACTATATATTTCATATATAGGTAAGTAAAAGTAAAAAATAGGAACTTTTATTGGTCCACACGGATTGGTTGTTGGTTTATGGATTTAACATCACTTTTATGCTACTGATGCTAATCAGACGACGGGAGTCCTCAATCTTCAATGAGTATTTTTAAGTACCTATTTTCATACATAAGAGGTATCACCGGAGAGGCGCTACACTTAAAAATAGCAAGGTAGGTGTGGGCAATAGGCCTTAATCAGGAAGTAACACGTGAAGATGATGGTGTTCTTAGATTTTTATTATTTTTCAGAAATCTGTCGGAATCTATAGGAAAAGAAGATAGATATTTTTAAAGAGATGGGATACCTGATATTGTATCTATCCAGTTTACAACTAAAATGTCCCTAAATATAGAGCGGTGTCTATTTGGAAAAATACAACATGGTTTCCGAATTTCCGTTCTGTTTCAGGATATGCTGAAGTACGTAACTGTAAACCGTAACATATACGTCACATCTAAAAGCCCAGCAATACACAAATAGGAAGATACAAAAATTCGAAAGTAAAAAATCATGTCTATTCAAGCTAATGAAACAGCGTACAAGATTACTTAGAACATGCAAGGGAGAGGAGACAAGACATATTAATTAATGAATGAATCGTTTAATTTCACTCGCCGATTTTCAAGAAATGCAAATCGAACTGAATGGATACAAGATTTACTAGACAAGGAGGAGAGAGTGACGGAAGTTTGTCGAGATTTCTCAGGGAGCTGGGAACCTCAGCTTGAGTGTTCTTCAAACTGTGAGGCAACAGTCCCTCTTCGTCTCGTTCACTTGGGAAACGGTTACCAATCTCTCCACCATACTTAATAGCTCATTCGTGAACGGTAGTATGGCTACGTCCTGAAAATATAACATTCATAATAATAATTATAATAATACATTACATTAACGCAACATATTCGACATTTGCCCTTTCAGTAGAAACTCCTTACTCTTACCAACAGCCGATATAATACAATAGTATGTTCAGATATAAAAAACTTTTTTATGAATATTAATATTAATAAAGAGTGTATTAGGGAAAATAAAGATGTAGAAAAAATAATATAGCAATTTCTAAATACTAATAAAGGATCATGAATATTTTTTTAATTTATTTTTTTTTTTTTAAGATTTCTTTGGAAGGCAACTAAATGAATGAATAATAAGTGAGTCACGATCTTCATTTGGTTCCGACAAAGTACTGTTTAAAAGCAGCATAGCATTAGGTAACTGATCAGTACAATTGGTAGCTAAAATCTAGAATTTATAGAACACGAAGCTAATGAAAGAAATGAGGTTTCGCTTGCAAAAAAAAATACCCATCAAACAGCAGATTTCAAACGATTTAAATTCAAATAAGTCTTATCAAAGTTAAAGTTACATTTAAATTATTTTTTCTCCCATAGCTGTATACTGAATACCTACACTTTATATATATATATATATATATATATATATTATATATATATATATATATATAATATTATTTATTTTTCTGTAATTACTTATTTAAAAGTCAGCTATATTACAGCCTTAATTTTATAATGTTTTTACACTGTTCCACAAAAAAAAGTGGCCCACTTTTAAAAATCTTTTTATTTTTTTCCTGTGAAATTAATGTGCATTACACCAACATTTGTATAAAATAGTGTTCTTTTGGGATCATTTAAAAGTAAAATTAAGTTTGAGAACCAAAAAATTAAGATTTATTTGGAAAAAAATGGAAACAAGAAGAAATTAACGAAAATTTATGTTACAAAAAATCAGGTGCGCGCAACATACGACTTTCACTCACCTTCGTTATTTATATCAATTTGAGAATTTTTAAACACATTTAAAAACCAAAATAAATCGTTAAAGAATTATTTACATTGGATTTTAAAAGAAACATGTGTTTTACGACAATTAGTTTGTTTTATCGGCTTTTCATCAATCTCCGTTAACTTATACAATAGTATGTATAACATTATTTTTTTGTTTTCAAATATATTCCATATAAAGCCAAGTGAAAGTAAAAAAATTGTGTTCTTTGTTGAATTAAACTTTCAATAACGGGTACTGCTTCCTCTTGCTTGAATTACTAATAAACAAGAACGCGCAGGTGGTCCTAGGTTTTTAATGGGAGTAAAAAATCCTTAGTAATGCCGTTCTTCGGAGGGGACGTTAAAAGGTGGTCCAGAGCCTGTGCGATGTCAGGTACGCGTTAAAGATCTCTATCCTAATAAAACCTGAATAGGCAAAATTTAGGACTCCCACAGTAGCATCGTCCGATTAGCCACAATAGCATTAAGTGACCTTAAATAAAGAAACAACGAACAACTAATAAACAAGTGGCCAGTGCCGTTTCTATAGTAAAAAATGGCTATAGTCAGAGAAACGCTGCTCTTGCATTAGGATTACCTGAAACCAATGTGCGTGGAGCGATCCAACGTTACTGTGACACTGAATTCAACACACACAGGCCAGGTTCAGGTCGCACAAGAACGACACAGCCAAGAGATGATCGGTTTATTTTAATTCATACTCTTCGAAATCACTGAACGTAACATTGCTGGGAGAGTGCAATCGAAGTGGTTCAGTGATGGTGTGGTGAGGAATATCTCTGGAAGCGAAAATTGATCTAAAAGTCTTCAACAGACCTTCTCTTAATGCAGATTTGTGCATCACAGAGATCCTTGAACAATATGTTATACCTTTCGCGCTATTTATTAGAGAAAATTTTATTTTTATGCATAACAATGCTCGATCACCAATATCTTAATGATAATTCAGACTTTATGGTGGCCAGCTCGTAGTCCTGACTTGAATCCTGTTGAACATATCTGGGATGAACTTAGCTGACATGTAAGAACAAGAATAATCCTCCTGAAAACTTACAGGAGCTAAGACTTCTTTAGTGGAAGCATGGGACGAAATCCTGCAAGATAATGTAGCAAACATTATTAGAAGAATGCCTACAAGGCTCCAGGTTGTAATTCAAGCAAGAGGAAGCAATACCCGTCATTGAAAGTTGAATTCAACAGTTTTTCAAATAAATCGTTATTTTATGTTTCTTGATTAATTAATTTTACCTGTATATCATCCCAAAAGAATACTATTTTATAATAATGTTGATGTAATGCACATTTATTTCACGGGGGAAAAAATAAAACGATTTTTCAAAGTGAGCCACTTTTTTGTGGACCAGTTTATTTGTTTATTTAAAGATCATTACGCAAAAGATTTATTCGAACAAAAAATATGGAAAGAAGTCTCAAATTTAAAAGTTCTTACAGAAACTTGGAGACTCCCTTCATGACCTAACCTCAATGGACTGACCCAAGGTTTATTGAAAGTGTGAATCAATTGAAGCGAGCTACACCGATTTAGTTTAGTTTAGTACCGCTCTTCATACTCAATCTTCCATTAGCGGTTCGGTGTTGTAGTGGTTTGTGACTTTCAGAAAAGGAGCTTTTTATTTAATATTAAATTAATTTTGTTATTGCTAAATACATTCAATATACTTTAGAGGCACAAAGAATTAAAGTGTAAAATAAATATCTAACCTATTATAGAGTATATCATGCTGATCCTGTTCATTCCGATAAAGTTTCTATAATAATAAATCAAATTTAGTTAGTATGTTTGATGGTGACCACTAATTTTGTATATAACATTTCTGATTTATGTCATATATCAAACTAAAAGTATTTTAAACATGTAATAGTATGAAACACCCAATAAAAAAGAGAAAACAGTGCTTGCAAAAGGAATCGTTGTAACTGTCACAGTTTTATATATTTCAAGAATATCCAGTTACAGTAATTATATATATATATATATTGTATATATAGATTAATATTTAAATAAAAAATATTTATCAGCCTTGCATAGTTTCCAGTTAGTTGCCGGTTTCTGGTATCTGGGAGTGGCTGTTTCTATCTTCTCTCCATCCTTCCAGAGTAGGCTCGTATTCGCTACTCCATAGTAATAGTATATTAGCGTATTTTGTTAAATTTATTTACTTCTTTCGCCTTGTCTTGTCTTATGGAAACAGAGTTATTGGTGGCATTGATATCTCATCACAAAAATGTAGAATAACAAATTTTAAATGATTAATTCAATCAAACTTCATCTCGCCTAACCTTGGTCACCTCCACTTCGGACTATGTCTTCTCCTCTCAGAGGTCTTCCGAGAATAGTATCAATCCTTCCTAAGTTGAAAATTACTAGGCCCTTTGAAGTTTCCCACTATTGTATTATGTTAAATTATTATGAATAATCGTAAATTTTTTAAGTTGTTTATAGTAAGCTTAATCTATTTCAACTTTCATTACTCAATAACTACGAAAATCTAAGGAAGCGCGGATCTAATATGCGGTTCCCTACTTTGCGAGAATTTATAATCCGTCATTGCTTATCGATAGCCGTCATATTTGATTTATTTGAGATTCAATGCCCTTCGGTTCTCGAGGCTAGGGCAGACTATCCTACTAACCTATATAGCCTGAATCTAAAAGTCAAGATTCATTCCGAGGATCCGTGCTCGCAATACTTACGCAAATTTTCCATCAATGATCCGCCTGAATGACGACACGACTCGGATTCGATAGTAGCAATGGAGGAGGAAGCGAGAGCTCATCAAGAAGGGCAGTTAGGTAAGGCTACACCTTTCACCTTGTGGGGTCCGCGGTGACATACTTCGCTCCCGTCCGTGGACCGTATTGTTACATATGCGAAACCTCCAACCTCATGCATCTTTATATAATGTTTTATGTCGTGCCGATAATCCTCTTATAAGATTATGTCATTTATGGTCTTCAATAGCGGTGGCAAGCACGAAACCTGGAGGAGGATACTTGTCGATCAGGCTTATATTAATCAAATGACAAGAATTAAAAAAATATTATTTCAGTTTTTTCCTTTAGTTGGATATCGAATTCATTCAGTTTATATATTTACTTGTTTTTCATCAGTGGTAACAAGATAATATATTTATTTTTATAGAATAAACGAAATTCAAGGCACCCCAACAGTTACTGCTCCTGTTTTGTCCTTGAGACTCCTCGCCCTGGCGACAATTCTTCTCTTGCGCTATAATCCTTGTTTGAAGTACTGTTAAATCCAAATACCAGGCACGAATTCAATTTACTTTGTTTTAAACAGTTGATAATTTCAAGAAATAAATTTTAATGGAATTAAATTTCGTTTTAAATTGCTAACTAAACTAGAACAAGAAACCCGGTTCAGTTTAAAAAAAAAAAAAAGCCTGTTTTCTGGATTTATATTAACGACAACAAACTCTGCTTGACATTGACTAGAGAAGACTAAGAAGGCGAATGAAAAAAAAACCTTTGGAAGTAACTGATAATGAGACAGGGCTTAAGAAATGTCCTTAAGAGCTTAGGATCATTTTTTTTAAATCTCATATAACTTCAAATTATTACTAAATAAATAAATATGCGTTTTGCTACAATATGATGTTAAGAAAAATAATCGTTTCGAAATTATTACTAGCATCAAAAACTACAAAGTAATATAGGAAATTTAAGGATAAGGAAAAAGGATATGGAGGTTATATTTACTTTCAACCTCTTACTTAAATTTCAAAGTATAAATATAGAGTATTTGAAAAAATAAATAAATATGTTCAATCTATATTGGTTGGCCCATTGGCCCCCTTACGAACGTACCCTGATTAAGCCTTGGCCAAGAAATATTTGGGACGATTTTTATTTGTTAAACTAATTTCTTTCCTGCGCAGATGGATGCTGACATACAATTATTGCGACAGTAAAACATTAAAAGAATAAAAAATTACTTCCGAAAAATTAAGATGCTCACATAAGCTCAGATATTTTTATCTACCTCACTTTCTTCCCCGCTGAGTTATTAATTTATCTTCAGAAGCCCACAGAGGATGACCAGGAGTTTTCAATGATATAACAAAATAATTATTAAAATATGAAGCTCCAAGATAAGATTAAAATGGTATGGAACAGAACTATGCTCGACCAGAGACGTCTGGAGGAAGTTGGTTGAGTTGGCCAAGACTTCTCACCGAGTTGTAGTACCAAGACAATACGAAAAATTATAATTAAAATGTGAAAGAATTGTTTGAAAATTATTCTTTATATATCATTAAATATTTATTAATACCCCCTTCTTTTTAATATGATGAAATTTTTTATTTGTTAAATTATATTTTTCAGATTATAGTTTTGTTCCTTATCTTATTTTTCCCTCTCTATTCCCTACATGTAATTAAAGGCAACCATCCCTTAGGTAAAAAACGCACTGAGTGTATTTTGGATGAAATTTTAGACCTTAAAAAGGCTTCAAAGAAGAAAAGATATTGTAATTGTCAAATAGGTAAAACGTTGTAATATCGATGTAGGGAAGGACATTTTTTTTAAATTATTGCATGAAGAAATAGACCTATTTTTGACTAAATGTGGTGCGTGCACGACTATACTTTCACTTACCTCGGCTGTTAAAATCAATTTAAGAACTATTAAATAAACTTAAAGTTGATGAAAGTTTTAGGCTAATTGAAATAAAAAGTTTATTGTTTCGTTGAAAACATATGACAGATTAAATAATAGAACAATATTAAATTGTTACGTATAATAAGCAGTAATAAGTTTGTGTCGTTTGTCACCTTACCTTACCTTTTACAACTTTCTATGTAAGATAATAATACACTTATGTTACTGTTCTCATGTACAAAAATCTGGTGCGAGCAACACATGACTTTCACTTACCTCCTATGTTAAAATAATTTTAAGAATTTTTAAATACATTGAAAGATACAAATAAATTGTTAACGAATTAATTATTTTTGATTTCAATAGAAACATATGTTTTATTAAATAATCTATTTTATTTTTATCAACAAAAATCAGTTAGTTTTATCGGTTTTTCATCACTCTCCGTTAACCTTTAAAATTCTGTATAAAAGATAATATTTTTCTAAAATCTTAAGCTACCCAACGGTATATTATACATCTATATTACTATTCTTGAGTTTAAAAACACAAAAATTGCATAAAAAAATATGTTTGCCGTTTTCTCATTTGGTTGGATATCGAATTCGTTCGACTTATATATTTACCTGTTTTTAGCAATGCTATGTATGGTCGATTTTATAAAATCTACAAAATTAAAGGTACTTTAGAAGAAGAAATTTTGAAATATTGATATTTAAACCCTGTCAGACTATTTCAATTAGAATAAAACCTACATGATGTTAAAGCCCATCAAATTTTACATCGATAGATGGAGTTTAATCAAAATCGTTACAGCCGTTTTTGAGTAAATCGTAAAAAGGTGCCAATTGCATGGTATAAAATGGCTCGTCTGGTTAGTTGATTTTGATGAAAAAGATTCTGTAACATCGCGGGCGTATAGTTGTCTAAAATATAAAATTTCAGATTCGTATGACTTTTAGTTATTGCGCTAGACTCACCACATACGGACACACACTTTGGACTCCGAGGATCCTAAAACTTGTTATTTCCGTTGAAAACTGGAATTCGAAAATTTTCACAATCGTAATAATTTCATATATAGGTAAGTGAAAGTAAAAAACCAAAAATTACATTTTAAAAATATTTGCTTTTTCTCCTTTAGTTATTTGTCAAATTCGTTCAAATTTATATTTAGTCACTTTTTACGAATCCTTAAAATATCAAATGGTGAATTATTTTTTTAATCTACAAAATTAAAAGTACTTTAGAGGATCAAAATTTAAAATATCGGCATTCAAGCCCTGTCAAACTATTTTAATCAGGATGAAACTTATTAATGTCCATTAAATTGTACATCGATGTAGCGAATTTAATCAAAATCGTTAGAGCCGTTTTTGAGAAAATCATAAAAAGGTCAAAATTCCAGGGAATAAAGTCAGTCGATTTTGGTGAAAAATTTGGAGTTGTATCCAAATGGAGTTGTATGGTTAGCTTAAATATGAAATTTCAGTTTTATACGAGTTTTCGTGCTAGACTTACCACACATTCACAGATACACACATACACACCTTTTTACGGGACTATTTTGGACAAAAAAAAACAAAAAACCTCCACCTCTACAATCCATGAAGAGTCTTTGGTTAAGTACTTATAGGGAGTCGTACTGTTTCACGGCCAACGGCTGTACAAGGAGGTGATTAGTCCTGAGCAATCTCTGCAGCCAGGTTTTTACCCCAATCATTAGCCCACTTTATAGAACCTGGGTATGCCCAAGGAGGGTTTCCATACAACAAGGTCGCTCTACGGCTGATATAACAAAATAAATAATTCTGTTTAGCCAAGGATCTTACCCGGGACCTGGAGAACACCAGACTAGTACTCTACCCGCTCCTCCACGCAGCTATTTGGACTCAGGGGACCCTAAAACGTGTATTACCGTTGAAAACTAGAATTCGAAAATTTTCACGATCGCAATAGTTTCCCTTTCTACATATTTCATATATAGTTAAGGGAAAGTAATAAATGTTGCCAACTTTTAACCGGACAAATATATAGAAAAACGTAAAAGATATTTCGTATGTAAAATCAGAAAAATAAATAATCTTTAACATTAAGAGTAAAACAAATTTAAAATTTGTCTATTTTTAAACCCGACTTTTTTTAAAGAAATATCTTTAGCTTAATGGTTCTTTCGAAGTAGGAGGAGAACCAAATATTTGATACAGCAGCGAAAACGTAATGAGCCTGTCAAAACAGATCTTGTAACTATACTGATAAAGCAACCGGAAGATGACTAAGTTCCATGTATCATCTTTAATATATATCCCGTCCTCTCAGGCTCAAAATGATACTACTTCAACCATTTTTCCTCATTCTCCTACAATTTTCTCTATTAGCGGCTCCAGTATAACTTATTCAGTCCTTCTTTTCTGGAATACTACGAAATAGCCTAACATTTATCATAATCTAACCGCTATTATGCCTTCCCTACTATGGTGCGCACAGTTAGAAATAAACATATAATACGTTTATATATAGTACAAAAAAGTAAATAATCCAATTTCTTTTTTATCTCTGCTCAGATCCTCTTCCTTCTTTGTTTTCTAGTGGTCAATCACTTATATCCATTCAAGTCTGTAGTTCACTAAGGGTCATTTAGGAAGAAATGTATTCCCGACCTCATGTTTGCTACATGGCATTTTGTGATTCATAAAAAATATGTTTCTTATTGTTAAAATACTGCCGGCGTGAAATGCCTTCCGAAAATCCGGTTGGAAAGTTAGAGGAAGCTCAACTTTCCCAAGGTACGGATGATTCTCGCCTTGGGGAAGGATTGGCGGCAATGCAGCAATACACCACCCGCTCCACTAACCGCAACCCATTTCGTCTCTTCAAGTACTTTTTTACCCTCTGGTAAATCACGTATTTCCATAAACCTTATATCTTCCTTCAATAAGTAACTTTTGATCAATTAAATCAAATGGATGTATTTAAACATATATGGGTATATCTAATGAATGCAGGATGAGTCACCGAAAGATCATTCAACTTTGATGTCATTTAATCGACCAGTAGTAGTAAAAAAAAGAGTTGTTAGAAAAAAAAATTTCCATCATTTTGAATACAAATTATTTTTACTTCCTACAATGTTAGTAATGTTACCTGATTAAAAAATTGTGCCTATTCGAAGAAAAATAAAATTCCGAAAGCGCGAGGTCAGGTGATGGTGTAAGCGCGATAGAACTTCGATGATATCCATTTCACTAAGTTTTTGCTTTACTTGCTAGGAAGTGTGCAGTCTGCTTAGTACATCCGTTGCAGTTTTTAGGGTTTTTTCTCTACACAAAAAATATACTTAGGGAACCAGCTTTCAGTACATTCATTATACCTTCGAAATATTTAAAAAAGATAACACTGCTTTTCAAATCAAATTGAAATTCCCTTGAGCTAAATGGACAGGCTAACAAAATTCAACGCAACTCCCTTCTGATTATGCGAACATTGCAATAGACTTCCTCGATTTGTCGATGTGTGTGAACCGCTTTTCACCTTCGTTCATTTCTCCTCATAAAAAGTTCTGAATGTGCTGAGCTGTAACTTCTATTGTATAATGCAAACTAAGCGACTAGAACAGTGGCTGTCCTATTTAAAAATTTTAAAAATCAATTCACATACTCCTACCCTCAGTTCCCATTGCTAATAATAAGCAAATCATTGTCGCAAAATTATTTAGAGTTCCCCGAGCTATAGAAAGTTTAAATGAATGACTTACACCAAACAGATACGTTATCAGGTTGAAAAACATGAAATGACAGTTTTAGGAATAAGGAAGAAGGTAAAAAATTTAGATTAAATCAAACATATTTTTAATTCAAAGTATTTACCATCATTTTCAATAAACTTCTGCAAACGGCTTACCAAGTTTTCTTTTAAAGATTTTTAAAATCAAAAGAATTCCAGATGCGGCTGTTGTTTGTTCAAATTTTGGTGCATTAGTCCAATTTATTGGTATTTTGTTGTTGAATGAATCGTTTGTCCGTTTAGTACAAAAGAAAATGCGGCCATAGACGACCATACAGTAAACATTAACTTTTTCGGATGGAGATTCTGTTTTGGCAAGTGCCCAGGAGGCTGATATCTAACCATTGACCTGATTGGCATCACAAGCTGTTACACGCCCGAGAAATGGTTCGTTTCTTTGACCGGCGAAGAAATACACATCTCTTGAAGTTCATTGAGCTCGTGTGGGACACAGGAATGGAGCTTTTTTTTCTTTGATGCGAGTTGTTTGTTTAATGAGGGTGTTTTCTTATAGCTTTTATAAAGTCCTCTATTGATGTTTGAGCCGTCAACGAGGCATATTTTTTAGTATCGTATTTCCATAAGAAAATGTGTAAAGCCAATGACGGTAGATTCTTTCATTAAAACTTCCTTCGCCAAAATTATAATTAATATTCCCAGCTGCCTATACATATTTAATCATAAAAAAGTACAAAAATAGTCTGCTTCCGCGATATAAAATATACTAAAATCCGTATGCCTACTTGGGAAAAACGCTGCTAATTATTACGCAATGGTTTATCATTTCCAGATAACTATATTGACCGAGTTGAAGTGGCTCCTACCTGTTACACGGATGAAATATTTTCTTGGATCATACTTTTACCAAATCATAAACTCCCAGCACCCTCCATACATTCACAGCATCCTTAAATTTAATTCCTCAGTCCACTCTCTCGAAACTAGATCCCGCCATTCCGATCTTTACATTCCCACCCATAGAACTAAATCTTTTGATCACTCCTTTTATATCCGTTCTGCAACCCTGTGGAATTCCCTACCTTCTCATATTCGCCATGCTTCTTCCTTTCTCTCATTCAAATCTAACCTTTTCCAACATCTTTTGGCATCCCAAATAGATGCGCAACAAATGTCATTCTGCAACTGACTTATTTTAATTTTAATACAAGTTATAATTATCTATTTTACCCTAAAGCTAGTGTGGAATAATTAGTTTGTTTTGTTTTTTTATAATTCCCTCAACCCTATCAGTAGCCTTTAGGAGATTTCTCTTCTTTCTTTCTTTTTTTTTTTTTTTTTTTTTTAATCTTGTGTGTTTATTATCCATACTTTTTGTACATGAATGTATATAAGTCTAGTGTTTAGTTTTTCCTTTTTGCTCATTGGTAAATAAAAATTAATTTTATTGTTTTCTTGACCAGACATGTATGAATATCTACTGTTCATTTCTGTTATTCTTAAGGGACATAGTCCCAGAATAAAGTTTTTTTTTAATTATTATAATTATTTATTTTACAGCACTTCTTATAAAGGAATATTCCTGGAGAGGGGGAGATTAACTCCAACCACTTCAGGTGCTTTTAGTGAAATGATACTATTGTATGTTCAGTAAACTCCTGACAATTCTAGCTGTGTTCAGCTTTCTGGGCTTCATTCATGACAGCTGTAGATAGGCCTAACCGCTCAGTGACTTCTACTGTGGGCTTTGGTATCAGACCATTGGTGGATATCACAATCGCCCTCACAATGACACTATCCAGCCTGTTCAGTTCCTTTAGCTCAGCTGCTAGTTATTATTATTATTATTATTATAACAGTTTATGTAGTTGTTTACAGGCAATTACCTAGTATGAAAAGCAATAATTTAATCAAAGAAAAATGGCCTATCCTGTTACCACTACTAATTTCAAAACGCTATATCTCTGATATTTATTGACCGATTTATTTTTTTTTGTCGATTACATAGGTTCATTATTGAAAATAATAAACCAAAAGGAAACATGGTTTGCAAATAGAGAATTGAAAATTGTTTATTACAGAAGATGGACTATTCATGAGTTACAAACCAATGTCAGATCATATCGAAGATTGCTGGCAAGACAGATACACCAGAGAAAACATAGTTTAGATATTTTATATTAAATAAGAAAACTGAACTGAATGAAAAATACTAACACTAAAACAATGGTATTTAGAAATATCCGGCCCATTTTGAACAATTCCTTTGAATACTCTGAAGTTCATAGAAGAGGGAACTGACCTATTGTTAACATTAAATGCGTTTGAAGCGAATACTTATCATGAGTCATTAGAAAAGAGTAGAAAGGTGTGGGAAAAAAGGAAATGAGTGAAAGTATACAAATATTTGTTTACAGTTAGTTTATGTCTATGAAGTTTTTTTTTGTTAATTATTGATTTAGTTAATCCAAACAGACCCAAAAAACGTATTTTTCTCTTTGTTTTAGCTTTAATATGGCTGCACAAATAGCCATTAAGAGGATCGTTTAATTTAGCACAAACTTTAAAAGCAAAATAATAATAAAAAAATTGTTTTGTATATCACGCACTTAACACCGTATTTTAAAATTATAGTAATATCATTTTAATAGAGGAAATTATCATACAAGAGTTTATTCTGCTTCATTCTTCTTAAAACAATTCACATTAAATATTCTATATTAATTCTGACAATTAATATGAATAGTAAATTAAGATAATAAATTTTAATAAAGATACATGATGAGAAAGGCATCCTTAAATTTTTTTTTTTTTTTTTTTTTTATTGAGATATATTACAATTTGTTTCTACATGAACATTAGTAATATTGATATAAGATCCCATTCACACAAAATATACAGTATACAATGATAAAGTCAAATAAATAAAATATAATATATATACAAAATAAGAAAACAAACAACCTATAACTGAGATAAATACAAATAAATGATATATATATATATATATATATATATATATATATATATATATATATATATATATATATATATATATGTATATATATAATTAAATAATAATAAATATAAAAACAAAACAAATCAAAACATTAACCTATAATTGAGATAAATAAAAGTTTGCAAATAAATAAACATCATTCAAACAAACATAACTATATACAAAATATACAAGTGCTACAGGGACCCCAGACTGGGCTTTTCCCTCTACTTGTGGAGGAAAAAGCGGAACCCAAGAGATCCTAGACTCTTGCTCTCAGCCGCGTCACTGGTGTGACTCAGTGGAGGCCGAACTAGAGCGCAATAGCCACAAACATACATTACATGAGTGGAGGATCTGACCAGTGTCAGAACTCCAATCCTTAAAAATTAGTTATTCAAAATGAAAAAAGTAAAATGGAGATCCAAAGTTAATAAATCAAAATCTATTTTAAATAATCCAACGTTGCCGTACTAAAGATAATGAAATATTTGTTTGTATTAACATTAGGGATTAAATTAATTTCACCCAAAGATAAAAGGTACTTAGATCTTAATAATTTAGCATGTGGCCGTGGGTGCTGAGGGTGCCAACTCTGCCGGTTCAGTACAAAAGGTTATTTTGAGTCTCAAATAATCACAGCCAAACTACATCTTTAAATGTGTAATGTATTTAATGGGATTGTACTTCTTATGATTTACAGGAAGCTCTTGTCATAGAAATCTCCTTCCTAGAATGAATTAAGCATAAAGAGACAAAATTCATGTCTTTAATTAAATCATGAAATATGTCTCGAACCATAATTCCTTCTTAAATCATATCCGGGTAAAATTTTTATATCTAATCTTCCTATTTGGAGTTCCTCCATAAAAATGAGTATACAATGACATCCATATAAAAACGCTGCACGTTATTACAGAGTGGTTTATTATTTCCAAATAATTATATTATGGTATTACAATTTATATAGCTCTGTATGAAATTAATTTATATTTGCAGCTATGATTTAATGAGAGAGGTTAGGAAAGACGAATCCGCATCACTGTCAATTTATATTCAAGGGAAATAGACAATCACCATTGCAATGTTCAAATGCTATATCACCTCGATTTCCTAACCGATATCTATGATTCTTTTTTTTTTTCTTTTTTTTGTAGTATATAATTGATTTCGTATAATTTAATTCTCTATCGATTTAACTAAAAAAGAATTTAAAAAATGTATGTCTTATATGTCTATATCTCTATATCTATATGTCTTCTCTACATGTGTTTCATTCCGATTTACTTGTATTCCATTATACAGATGTAAATTCCAATTAAAAATGTAAAAAAAAAAACAATGTATTCATATATTCGGCGGATAGAGACATTTTTTATTCTTTTATTTGTTGTTAGTGTTTTACATTTTTGTTGTAGTACTCTGTTAAAACGTAAGAGGTTTTTTTTTCTCTGTTTTGTTCGATTACAAAGGTCCATTATTTGAAATAATAAACGAAAAGCATTTATATTAGATTTTTTTTTTACAATATCCTTTTCTTTTAATTATCTTTGACAAAGTCAAATAAATACTCCTGATTCCAGAACACATTCAATTTTTCCATTCTCTTACCTGTATATGAAATTTTTCAATTCGAGTTTTCACGAGAAATGCACGTTTTAGGATTCCCTGAGTCCAAATGACCTAGCCCCGCAAAAAGGTCTGTATGTGTGTGTGGTGGGTGTGAAATACCAGGACATAAAGAGCCACTTTATATCCAGGTATTTCGCACCTTTTTACCAATTTCTTAAAAACGGCTCTAACGATTTTGATTAAACTTGCTATATCGATGTGAGATTGGATGTGTTTTAATATGATGTAGGTTTCATTCAGATTGAAACAGTCTGAAAGGTCTTCATTGCTGATATTTTAAAATTTCTTCCTCTAAAGTACCTTTAATTTTGTAGATTTTATAAACTTGACCATTGACCTCTGATTATCAATATTAACAAACAACTTTATGTTTTTTTTATTCGTATATATTACAATTTGTCATAATAGACAATAATAATAGTGCTACAGGATCTCATTCATACAATATTTACAATATAAACAAAAGGAAAGTCAAATTACATAAAATAAAATCAAAATAAGTAAACGTATACAATAACAAAATTAACTAGACAGAATAAATACAAATAAATGAAGTTAACAAATAAATAAACAAAACATGTCACATTCATACCTTGGGAACCCCGGACGGGGCATGTCCCCCCACTTGTGGAAGAACAAGCAGAGTCCAAAGGATCCCAGCGCCTCCCTCTCAGCCGCATCACTGGTGAGAGCCAGCGGAAGCTAAGTGAGGGCGCCATAGCCACAATCACACCGCACTTGAGAGGAGAATCTGACCAGTGTCAGAACTCCAGCATATGTATTTACAATATATCTCGGGGCCACTGCCGTTTCAACCTTCTAGGTGGGTTGTATGGATGAGTGGAGCTGGATAGGGATCGTGCTAAAGGATTAGGATGATGAATGAGGTTCTGATGGAATTTGGAAAATTTGGATGGAATTAGGTCTGAAATAAATGGAACATTAAGGTCGTGGTGCAAGGAATAGTTGGATACATAATAAGGAGCATTTACTATTATTCGGAGGACTTTGGATTGAAAGGATTGAATGCGTTTGATGTTAGAACGTTTAGCTGTCCCCCACAGTTCAAGTCCGTAGGTCCAGATGGGCTTCAGTATTGTCTTATAAATTAATAATTTGTTCTCAACTGTAAGTTCAGATTTTCTGTTTAATAGTCTGTATAACTGTCCGAATCGTCGATTGAGTTCTTTTCTTTTAAGTCTTGTATGTGGGTTCCACGTCAGTCTTTTGTCTAGTAGTAAGCCAAGATAGCGGACTGTATCTGAAGGAGGAATAGGAATGGAATTGAAGTAAACTGGCGGACAGGAGTTTCGTCGAAGAGTGAAGGTTACGTGTTTGCATTTGGCCTCGTTCACCTTTATGCGCCAAGCACCACACCAGTCTTCGATAAGACAAAGGTGTCTTTGCAGGATTAAGGATGCTGTTTCGGGATCGGAACTGGATGATAGGATGGCGGTGTCGTCGGCAAATGTTGCTAGGAAAGTGTCAGGATGATTAGGAATATCAGCGGTGTAAAGGATGTAGAGAACGGGTCCCAGGACGCTGCCCTGAGGAACACCGGCCTCAACGGGATAAAAGTTGGAAAATTCTACACCACAGCGTACTTGAAAGGAGCGGTTTGAGAGATAGGATCTTAGAATTAGGTAGAGAGACTGGGGTAAATGCGTTTTAAGCTTGAAGAGTAATCCAGCGTGCCATACCCGGTCAAAAGCTTGCGCTATGTCCAGAAACGCACCAGAACAATACTCTTTGCATTCGAGGGCTGAGGAAATATGGTCTACAACTCGGAGTCCTTGTTGAACAGTGGAATGATGAGAACGGAAACCAAACTGGTGGGAAGGAAGGTTGTGAGATTCTAATATAGGCAGGATTCGTTTTAGAAGGAGCTTTTCGAAGATTTTTGAGAGGATGGGGAGTAGACTAATAGGTCTGTAGGATGAAGTGTTACTGGAAGGTTTACCTGGTTTTAGGAATAGAATGATTGTGGAATGTTTCCATAAGAGAGGAAAATAGGTGGTGCGAAGGATGCAGTTGTAGATGTATGTAAGGAAAATAATGGCTTTCTGGGGAAGTTGTCGCAGGATCTGGGGGGTAAGGAGATCGTGTCCAGGAGATTTACGAAGGGTCAGTTTTTGAAGAAGATATTTCACCTCAGATGGATTAATAGCTTTAGGAGGTAGGGAAAGAGGTATTGGTGAGAAAAGGAATTCTTGAACTGTTGTGGTATGATTTCTGTTGGATTCCGGGTGAGGAGTGAATACTTTGGAGAGGTGTGTGGCGAATTCCTCGGCTTTATCTTCATCAGACGCAGCCCAGGAGTCATCACCACGCCGGAGAGGATGGAAAACGTTGTGGTATTTTAGGATCTTTTTGGTCACATTCCACAGGGAATTATCTCGAGCTGATAGAGAGGAGAGGTAGGAATTAAAGGACTGGGAACGTAAGGTCGCCAACTCCCGCTTTAATTGCCTACAATAAAAGTTATAGGAGCGGCGATCTGTTGGGTGTCGGGTTCTTTGCCATAATGATCTGGCTCGGCGTTTTGCATGGATGAGGTAAGCTAGGTGTTGAGGTAAATGGTTTTGCTGAGGAGTTCTATTGGAGTGCTTAGGAGAGGAGGCAGTCCAGGCAGCTTGCTGAATGGCGGTAGTAAAGGAGTAGACGGAATCATCAAGGTCATCCGGTGTTTTGAGGGTCACACTGAGGTCAATATTATCGGTGAGGATTTGGCGGAAGAGGTTCCAGTTGACAGGGCCTCGGATAAATGAAGGTGGAATAGGTTTCGGAATAGGAGTTAGGGATACTTTAAGGATCAGTGGACTATGGTCAGAGGATAGTTCATCAAGGCGAGTTACGGAATAGTTCAGGGAGCCTAATCCGCTGTGGATGAAGAAGTCGAGGATATCTGGATTACGGTTAGGATCTGTTGGCCAGTAGGTAGGGGAGTCAGGAGGTAGGAGGTTAAAATTTCGGGAATTCAGAGCAGTCAGCAAATTTCTTCCACGAGAATTCGTGGTTCTAGAACCCCACTGCTGGTGCTTGGCGTTTAGATCTCCACCCAGAATAAAATGATTTCCTAGGGAATCCAGGAAGGATGCAAATTCGGTGTTGGAAATGGAGTGTTTGGGAGGGCAATATGCTGATGTAATAGTTACCGGATAGGAAAAAGTCTTGATTACTATTGCTGTGGCTTGCAGGAAATCATAGGTAGGAAGTGGAAGTAAATGATGAGAGAGGGATTGGTGGACAATGATAGCAGAACCGGCATGAGCTTTGCCGTCTGGGTGGTCTGTACGGTATGTTATGTACTGCGGTATTTTGAAAAGCTGTTTAGTGGTTAGTCTAGTTTCAGTAATAAGTGCAACGTCAATTGTTTTGTCTTGCAACAACGCTGTCAGTTCGTCAGTGTGATTTCTAACACTATTCGCATACCAAAGGAGAATGGATAAGGAATTAGGTGAGGTCATTTATGGTTTTTGTAAGGCAGGAATGAGATTTGATACAAGGTTCGTAAGGAGTGATATTAGAGGCATAACGAGGGATTTGATTTCGGAGATGAAGGATGTCATGAGACTGGTAAGGTCTGTGACATTTGATGGAGAAGGGATATGAGAAATTTGATGTTGAGGAGTGTTTTGAAGAATAGGAAAATTTTGCAGAATAGTTTGTTGTGGAATAGGTGGATTATGCTGAGGTAAACGTTGTTTCGGCAGGGCCTCGGCTTCATTACTCTGGTCCCCACCTCCAAGTAAGTGGGCAAATGAGACATTGGAATCTACAAATTTAGATGGTTCTCTTCTAGATCTTGTTATTCTTGCTGTTTCTGGTTCTTGAGGTTTTTGAAATCTGGTCTTTAGATTTTTATATATTTGGCATCCCTTGTAGTTGGCTGGATGGTCCTTGAGGCAATGAGCACATACTGCGGGTGATGACTTCGGTTTAGTGCATTCTCCTGTCCTATGCTCTTCTCCGCATTTCACACAGCGTGGTATATGGTGGCAATAAGATTTAGTATGGCCATATGCCTGACAATTATGGCATTGGACTATATCCTTCTTCATATAGGGCTTCTCAACTCTTTCACAGCTGTAGTATAGTCGTTTAAGATCGTAGATTTTTTCGACTCCTGTCGATGGTTCTAGATCAACAAAAAACATTGGAAGTTGAACTTTATCTTTCAAAACGTTGGTGACTTGGCGCACCTTATATCCCATCTCCATCAGTTCTTCTTCAGTTGGTGTAGAGGGATGCAAGTTTCTTATTACAACCCTCAGTGCTCTCTCCTGGCGTAGCTGATAAGTATGTAACTCGGCCTTGGTGTCTGTCAGATATTTTACTACTTTCCTGTAGGTTTCAGCACTATCCGGAGATATTTTAGTGTCATTTGTTCTATTCTGACATGAGTAGCTACCAGGGTTGGTTAATTTATTAAGTTGTGCACAAAGAAGTTGAAAATTTTTAATATTTTTGACAAATATTGGGGGAGGTGGTGGTTCCCTTGGTGTAGGGGCAGATTCAATGTCTTCTTTTTCACTATGGAGGATTTGAAATGGATTCGGTGTGAAAAAAGGAGATTCATCTGTCATCTCCTGTGATGATGGGCCAGGCTGGGGTTCAGATTTCAAAGTGTTACTTGAAGAGTTCGCTTGTGTAGGTAATTTCTTATTGTTATCACGACGGGGTCTTTGTTTAGTGGGAGACGAATTTGAACCTGCTGATCTTGATCTTTTACTTGACGTTTTAGAAGACATCACTTGATGAAAATATCGCATTTCATATATAAAAAAAAGATAGTAATATAAGAATGTTAATGAGAAACAAGTAATAAGTATATATTCCCAATACCAGCAATCAGCTGATATGAGGAAATATGGCTACCCTTTGTGTCAAGCCTATTGACTCTGCATTCACTGTTTGCGGTAAAAAAAAAATTACTCTGCTTACCGAAATAATACTCCAAACCTTACTACTGTTGATGTCCAAAAGGCTGGCAGCTTTTTCGAGACTGGAATCGATGAAAATCCTTTTGAAAAATCAAAAATCTCAGAGAGGAAGTTAAGTGCGACTGTTACCATCTGGCGCATCAGCTGATCTCTCAACAAACAACTAAATGTACAATTTGAACGAATTTGGTAATCAACTAAGATAGAAGGGGCCACCCATAGCGTAGTGGTTAGCATAACAGCTTTCTATGCCAAAGCTCGCGGGGTTACTCCCATTAAAAAATCCTTAGTTATGCCGTCCTTCGGAGGGGACGTTAAAAGGTGGTCCCGAGCCTATGCGATGTCAGGTACTCGTTAAAGATCCCTATCCTAATAAAACCTGGATAGGCAAAATTTAGGGCTCCCACTGTAGCATCGTCCGATTAGCCATAGCAGCATAAAAGTGATGCTAAACGAATAAAAAAAAAAAAAATAAAAAAAAACTAAGATAGAAAAGAGAAAACATATTTTTTATTGAATTTTTGAGTTTTTAAACATGAAAACAGTTTATATAAAGTATAGATCAGTCTTTAAATGGTTGGTACACTTAATTTGGTGGGAAAACTGGTGCTTGAACATATGTCGACCAAATCAACTCTTTACCAACAAGATTACGATGTACCAAGAGCTAAACCTTAAATGGATCTTAGGGGTATATATATTTGTTTAAAAACACTTTGATTGGGATTCCAGGCTAAATTAATACAGAGAACGACAATGAAACCAACTACGGGATATAGTTGGAGAAAGATCGATGAGATTTTACACGTATATTCTTGAATAAATGGACAGTCTTGTTGCAATAATTCAATTTCTATTGTACACAAGATACACAGATTCATTGCGCAAGCGTAACCACTGTCTACCGTGGAAAATCCAGTCTGCTGGGCAATAAAACGTTTGCATAATTTGTATTCCATTAGTTCTATTCTAAAACCAATTATTAACTCGAATTAATTAATTTATCTCAAAGTTTTATGACGTCGCTAAATCTTATTAACAATCATTCCCAACACAGACTTTCTAGGTCACAAACATCTACGTTGGTAAAATTAATGACAGAAGAAGGGCGAAACTTAAAATTTCACAACTATTTTGACCGGATTTACTAAAAATTATTTTCTTTTCTATTAAAACACGATAAGAAAATAAATATAAAAACGCTGCAAATCAGTACCCAATGGAATATTATTTCCAAATAACAATATTAGGGTATAATTGTTTATATAGCTCTTGATAGACAGTTAAGTAATATGAAAAGCAATAATTCAAAGGATAATATAATATCACTACCATTGATTTCAAAACGCAATATCTCAGCTAGTTGTTAACCAATTTCAATGATTCTTTTTTCATTTCGTCTAAAAATTTTGGGTATTTATTTATTACGAAAAACGGGTTTTTTTTATTAATCGCTATTCGGATTCTACGCATCTTGAAACGTATAACTTTTTTTTTGTTTAACTCCCTTTATTGATTCTAAAACTCTGTACATATTTTTCTCCATCTTCGAAAATAATTGATTTATGAGCATATTCATGGATAAAATTTCAATTTTTTTTTATTAATTATTCGCGGTTTTTTGGTTAAAAATAATAATGATTTTTTTCTCTGTCTTAAAAAATAACGTAGTTAGAAACATATAATATATAAGCGAGATTTCAATTTTTTCTTTTTTTTTTCGTCAGGAATTTCTTCAATTGAAGGTTTCCTTAACCAAACTCCTGTCCCAGCAGGGTTTTTTTTTTTTTTTTTCACTTTTAATCGGACGCCATTTTAAAACTAATCACCAGATATCAACGTCTACGTGTTAAGATCACCGTTGCATGGACTAGTATTTTTGTGGTGAATTAAAAAAAAAATTTAACCTGTAGTTTCGGAGAAATGTCGTGGATGGCGGACAAACGGATTCTATTATTCGGATTCTACGCATCTTGAAACGTAAGCTCTCAATTTTTTTAAGCAGGGGTAATTTTTTTTTTTCGTCTCTTACAAAGGTTCGTTATTGAAAATAATAAACCAATAAGAACTTTTTCTGAGATTTGAGAATTTCTAGCCCCGAGAGAACCTTTTATGAACACCATTACCACGTTCCTGATAATGACCACTCTAAAACAAACCTATTCTGAATCTTTAGCAATAACCAATGAATGCTTTTTTGGAAACATTTAAATCAAGTATTTTGACTAAATTCCTTACTAATTTTCTGATTGGATTTCCAATCATTAAAATCAGCGATAATAAAAAGTGATGTTCGGATAATCAAATATAATCGTCTACAAGGCAAGTTGGCAATTTACATGGCATATTGCAAGAGAATGGCTATCAAATGATTATCGGACACCCCTTCTACAAACCGCTATGGGATTCCTTTCTCTTTTATTTCAGGCGTAATTAAATATCATTCTCCTAATAAGGTCGATGCTGCGAGGAGGGATCAATCCACGATTCTTTATACTTTAATTAAATTCCAACCTATGTTTTATAATCATTATAAAATAAATCATTGAACGTATGTGTACATTCCTACTTAAACCATAAAACTTAGGCCCGTACTTACAGATATACGGTTCAGAAAATGAATCCAACAACACCAGCAACAAAAGCCTCTTAAAAGGTTTACGTCAAACAGACTTTCACTAATAACAGATCAAAATTTCAAAACTATTTTATGTCCGTTGCTTTCATAAACTAGACGGAGATTCAAATTGATTATTAAGAGATGTGAGCCAATATTAAACCAGAAGAGATCTCCTTTCTCAAGGAATCAGCCGGGGAATAAATAAATTTTGCTGGACAAAGCAACATCATAACCATGTATGCTAATTGAAAAGTTGATTTCCCAAAAGGCAGTAAAGAACATTTTTTACTTTTGATATTTTAACATATTTGTATTCTCATAATTTAGTTTTATCTTAATCTTCTGTTTATGTAATGAACTCTCAAGTTCTTTAAAAACGTGATTTAGAAATGCTATTAATTTCTAAAGGTACTAATTACGCACTTAGTTTTGTTCTAAATCATACTAATTCATTTCATTCTATGACTTTAATGTATTTGAAAAACAAAACAAAAAAAAACTATAGATTTTAATACGAAAATAATCAAATAAGTTGATTTAATAATATAGTAATGAGAGATTTTTCGCTTCTTGTAGAATATCCTAGAATGGAAAGTACCTTTTGGAAATCAATTTCTTAATTTCAACTGTTTTTTGTTTAAAAAAAAAAAAAAATTAATTTTAATAACATGTACAATTAATGAAAAAATAATAGCTTTAGGCTACATAAATTAAAAATTTAATTATAATCAATACCAATGATACCACCTCTATTATATGTAGAAAATGAATCATGAGTTTTTGTTTAAATATAATATCGGCCGCGAGACCACACGCAATTATGGTAAAATCGTAATAAGAAGGAAATAGAGAAACATGTACCTAAATAAAACTGTACCTCTTTAATTGTCAGCAGTAATTTCTTTACTGTAATAGTTTCAAGGTAGATATAAATTGTCGTTATTTAATATTGCCAACAAACCTAGGCTTTGATAAAATCAGCAAAACAATGTACTATAATGCAAAGTAATAATCTGAATAAAGGAATTTTGAGATCCAATTTAATTTGTAGTAAATTGTAGCAAGTTGTAAATATATATTAAAATCAAATCAAATAAATAACAGTAAGGGAAAATACAAATGTGTAAATAGCGTTCACCTGTTGCCGCAAAGCAGCTCACAGGTCACGGCCTAATTGCCAGGTTCAAAGATATCTCACTGAAAGTAAGGGACCTTTGAGAATGTCATTCCTCCGTCGTCATCACCCACGCACCCTTCACTGCCTTATTAGCCATGATGCAGCAAAGTAATCGTTTTGTCTTTATGTACAGAAATTTCAGTTTTAAACATCTAATAAGAATTCAAGTCACGCATAAGATGATGTGACAACTACCTTTCGGATTCGGTCTGTATAAACGCAAGGAGCACTTAATTGTTATAGACAAAATGGACAATATCATTTATAACCTAATGTATTTTGCTACTATGACATATCCAGGTTTACAAGGCACATTCATAATAACAAGGTTCCCGTTATTAACATTTCGAAGATTTTTTAAATGTTTAGATCCAACCTCAAATTATATTTATTTTTTCAATTTATATTTTTATTACTTGTTCGGCCTCTTTTTTTTATTTTGATTATGTTACTACTTATTAGAATTGTTTTCATATATCATGTAACATTTTTCATTACTAATATTCTTAGTTTTCTATTTAATAGTAGACATAAATTTAAAAAACAAAACAAAACAAACACTGTACATGGAATGAGGAAATACCCAAACGGCATGATACATAAAAACTAAGAAACAATGGAACTCACGTTGAACAATACAAAAAAAAAACAAAAAAAAAAACTGTAACACTACAACCCATGAAGAGTTTTGGGCTCAGTACATGTAGAGATTCGTACTGTTTCTAGGCCAACGGCCGTGCAATGAGGTGATTCGGCCGAGATCGCTCTCAGCCGCCAGGTTTTTCTACATTTTTGGGTACCCACTTTAAAGAGGCTGGGTCTGTCCTAGGAAAGGTCTCCATACCCAGTGTCGCTCCCGGCCGAATTAACAGAATAAATAATATTCCGCCACAGCCGGGATTCGAACCCAGGACCCGGATCACAGTAGACTTGTGCTCTACCCACTAGACCACGCCGCGCCTGTTAAATAATACAACTAAAATTAAAATAAAAAAGCTGTATATAAACGAAAAATAAATTTCGTTAGACTTTAATTTTACAACATTATTTATGTAAAACCCTTTTGTATTAAAACTTCCTTAAAACATAACGGATAACCATTAAAACGAAAGATTACCACTTATTAAACTCACAGGTAAAAACATACATGACTCTCAAAGAAAATTTATATATAATTTTTTTCAAATTTAAACTTCATTATAGTTTAAATAATTTCATAAATATTCAATTATCAGGAGGTATATATTGCAATTTTTAGACTAAACAGACAATTTTTTTTCTGATGAATGATAGCGATAAATAAAGAATAAAAATAGAAATATATTACAAATCGTTATAAAAAATATATGATCACGTTCCAAAAAAATGATCTTATAATTTAACTAGCTGTAACCCCCGACTTTGTTCGCGTAAATTTCTTTTTCATCAATGCATGCTGATAGTAAAATATAATACATATATCTTAGCTATCAGTTAATCATTTACTATTTTAGAGAGCAACAAATAAACTGCTGTCATTTAATGCCAGATCTTAATTTGGTGCCGTCAAATTTTTCATTAACTTACCACTAAAAGTTGGCACCCCTATGTATAATTAATTACTTTCCTACGTTATTTAACTTATTTGTTTCAGCTTAAAGACTGAACCATTAGCAAAATAAAAAGAAACACAAATCGTTAACAAAATAAGTGTAACTTAATCCCATTCGTGAATTTGTCAACCTAAAAACGAGTTTATAGCTTTTAGAAATAAGTTCTTATATTTTCTGATTGCGAATTTTGTTTTCAATTCCTTAAAACCATATTAAAAATCCAATAACTGAGTATGGGCGTCACCTGTGATATAGTGGGCTAGCATAACAGCCTTATATGCCCAAGGTCACGGGTTCAAACCTGCCAGTTGTCCTAGGATTCTTTAATAGGAGTAAAAAACCGTTGGTCATACCGTTCTTCGGAGGGGACGTAAAAGGGAGGTCCCGAACCTTTGCTATGTCAGGTACTCATTAAATATCCCTATCCTAATCAAACCAGGATAGGCAAAATTTAGGACTTCCACTGTAGCATCGTCCGATTACCCTCGTAGAATAAAGTGATAAACAACAATAAATAAATAAGCAAACAACTGAATATATTTCCATAGGAACCTACACAAAACGCAATATGATTAAATATATTTGTTAAATTCAAAAGTTATTATTTTTGCTAACACATGTCGGATTAAGACGATTTTGGTTTCACGAGGTTTAGAAATTTGATTATGTTTCAAATGACTTTCCGAAAAACGAATACAACAAAAAAAAAACATTTATCCGCCGTCCTCCGTCCGCGGCATTTCTCCGAAACTACTGGACTTTTTTTTTTTTTAATATCCCACAAAAATACTAGGGCATGATAGCAACGATTATCCCAACAGCTAGACGCTGATAGCTAATTAGTATAATAATTTTATAATTTTTTCAAATAATTTTGAAGATAAAGAAAAAAAGTATTATTGTTTTTAACCAAAAAAACAAAACAAAAACAACCGCGAATAATTATAAAAAAGAGAAAAAAAGAAAAGAAATAAAATTGTAATCATACACATAAATACGTCATTATCTTAGTTATTATTGAAAATAGAGAAAAATATGAATAGAGTTTTAGAATCAGTAAAGAGCGATAAAAAAAAAGAGAAAAAAAGTTGATCTATATATTCAAGTCACAAATTGTAATAGATGTAATTCCATCAAAACACGGTTATTATTGAAGGTAGAGAAAAATTTAAAAGATTAGCATCTATAAAAAGCTTTATAAACAGTTATACCCTAATATAGTTATTTGGAAATAATAAACCATTGTGTAATAATTGCTTTTTTTTTTAACTTAAAAAACGAATTTTTGCAAACCCAAACTTAAAAAAAGAAAAATCACAACTCTCCTACCGTTGTCATTTTTGAGATACTGCTATGACCAAAAAAATGTAGCGAAATGGTACTTTCATATATAATGATATTCATATATATAGATTAATGAAAAACATCACTTACGTATGATCTTCTAAATGTCCTGTAAAAAAAGTTAACACAATAAAACTGAAGATGGAGGCACTATGATTTTACCATGGCATGTTGTTGGATGGGAGATGCGGTAGCCAGGCAAAGTGACAGGAGAAGGTAGCGCGCCATCGGAGCGGTGGAGTGCGACTGGGGGTCCTCTGCGGTGGGGCACCCCTCCCTGGGGGTGGGTCGGGGTCATACCCGTCTTATCCTTACTTACCTTCCCATTAGAGGCTTCATCCACAGTTTTAATTTAATTTTAATCTACTATACGGGCTGACTCATAAATGTCTCGTCGTATTGTGCAGATACCAGATCTCAAGGAAAATAAAAAAGTGTCAATTGTTAGGGAGGAAAATAAAATATTAATATTTATCCTCCCTAACCGCTGAAAATCAGACTATGAGTCATACGAATTCTTTTCATCGTTTTTCTACTTGGTGTGCAAACAGAAAAACAAGTGCTACCAAATGAAAAAAGAGAAAATTTCTCAGAAGGCTAAAAAGTCAAACCCTCAAAATAAGAAAGTAAGTGTAGTACAACTTAATGCTGAAAAAAAAAAACTCTACCTCTACAACCCATGAAGGGTCTTGGGTTCAGTACATAAATATATATTCGTACTGTTTCTAGGCCTTGATCACGCTCAGCCGCCAGGGTTTTTCCCCAATTTAGGTACCCACTTTAAAGAGGCTGGGTCTGCCCCAGGAGGGTCTCCATAACCTTGGGTCGCTCCACAGCTGGATGAAAGAATAAATAATATTCTGTTATAGCCGGGATTCGACTTTAATTTCGTGGATTTTATAAAAATGACCATAACGTCTGACTAGCATTGCTAAAAAACAGCTAAATATTCATTTGAACGAATTTGAATATTGGTAAACATATTAATGGAGTAAAATATAATGGGTTTTAATGTCATGTAGTTTTCATTCTTATTAAAATAGTTGAACGAATTTAATAACTATATAAAGAAGAGAACGAAAATATTTTGTTATACATTTTCTGCGGTTTTGAACATAAAAGATAATAGTAATATAGATGTATAATATACCGTTGGAAAGCTAAAGATTTTACAAAAAATATTATCTTATATGGATTTGATAACCAACTAAAGGAGGAAAGAGCAAAAATATTTTTGTATGCAATTTTCGTGTTTTTGAATATAAAACCAGTGATGTACCTTTGGAAAGCTAAAGATTTTAGAACAAATATTATCTTAAACACGAAATTGTAGAAGTTAACGTAGAGTGATGAAAAGCCGATAAAATTAACTGATTGTCGTAGGTAAAAATATAATAGATTATTTAATAAGACACATGTTTCTATTGAAATTGAATGTGATTAATTCTTTAAAAATTTATTTTTATCTCTAACTATATTTACAATTTTTTAAGAACAATTTAAATTGATTTTAACAACGGAGATTAGTGATAGTCGTGTGTTGGGCGCACCACATTTTTACCAAAGCGGAAAACGATTCAATTAAACGACATTGCCATGGAAACAGTTATTTTAACTTTCAAACCTTACGAATAAAAAATCTAGAGAGTAAAATTTTGTGTGTTTCGGTGAGCCTGTGTTCCGATAATAATATACACCATTTTGTGCGAATCATTCTAATCCAGCTATCTAGTTTACTTCGTCTTAAAAAAAAAAAAAAAAAAAAAAAATATATATATATATATATATATATATATATATATAAAATAATCGAAAAAGTACAATATTTAATGTGTGGTCCAAGAGCTAATAAACTTGGCGGAACGAATGCAAAAATTGTTAACACCAATTGAAACGTTGATTTTCAAAAGGTACTAAAAAACATTTTTCACATATTTATATACTCATCAATTAGTTTTATTATAATATTCTATTTGATTTTATCTAATGAATACCCAATTTCATAAAAAAATGTAATGCAATTATCTTCTAAAGGTACTAATTACACATTTAGTTTCGTTCCAAATCATACTAAAACATTTTATTTCATAACTGTAATATGAATATACTTCTATATTAAAGTATATTATAATTTTTAATATTAATATACTTTAAAAACAAACTACTAGATTTTAATGGGAAAAGAATCAAATTAGCTGGTTTAATAATATAGTAATGTCAGATTTTCGCGCTTCCAGTAAAATTTCCTAGGATGAATACCTTTTGGAACTCAACGTTTCAATTTGTTTAAGGTTCGTGACTAAATGGCAATTGTGGGGGAGATGGCAGAAATTAATAGAACTACAACAATACATCGCACATTTCAGTAACTACTATCGTAATGGGATAAATATCCCATTCTATTGTATGTGGATAAGCATGGCCGTAGGATCAGTACTATTCCAAGACTGGGTGGGTTTTAGTCAAAATCACGCACAACTGACAGATTTTCCTCCCTCATTTTCTTCCTGACTGTGAATAATCCTATTTCAGAGTGACTAAACGGCTACAAAAACAGAATAAATAAATGTTCTGCTGAAGCCAAGTTCGAAACCAGATCCCAAAAATTAGTACTCCAGTGACCATCCCACTGAGTTACACCGCTGATTAGTGGAAATGCTAGCAAATTAGAAACGGTATATATTCTGTACAAATCTAATTCAAAAAGGTTTTCACAATTGTTATTAAATTGTGAACATAACCAAGTCGATGATATGTTGCTTGGTTAATTGCTGTTTTGTTTTTACTAGGGAGAGGGAGGTGGTAGGGGAGGAGGGAAACTTCACCATCATCTTTCAAGAGATTTTTGGTTCACCTCATTGCTAATGCACTAGCATACGAAACTTGCACTCCTTAGCGCACCTTGATCCGCCCCTGCACAAATTATTTTTGTAAGGGAAAGTAGAAAAGTAAAAGAGAGAGGTCCAGTATAGCCTAGTCTGAACTTCTCAACTGACCCAACTTGCCACTATAGAACTTTCAGAGAAAGTTCATAGGGGCAAACTTATGCTTCAATTTCTTTTTTATTCAATTTTAATTTTAGAAATCATAAAAATTAATAATCAGAAAATTAGATAAACAAACATAGGTGATGACGAACGTTTAATTACAGTACCCAAGCAATAGGCCTTCAACAGCCTTTCTTAGCCTAAGTCTTTATATCCTACAATTTTTAATCGATTATATTTGTGTTTTTTTTTACTTTTACTTACCTATGTATGAAATATATAGTAAGAGAAATTTTCAATAGTAATCATGAGAATGTTCAAAGGGCCTAGCGGAATAAGCACGTGAAATCAGCCCATGGGGCACACTTGCGATAAAATTGATAAAAATATATATTACGAAAGACCCCCAATGACTTGAACTAGCGAAAAATTGGAAGGGTACCAACCATCATAACATGAAAAAATCTTTTTGGAAAATTCAAAAATTTTATATGACTAAATTTTCGTGAAAAAAAAAAAATTTTTTGTTGAAACCCTTTTGTAAAATCCATAACATATATTTGTTTCGTGAAAATCAGTTGATTTGTTGAGGAAAAAATAATTTTGTTTTTTCTTCCCCCCCCATAACACTCTGATAAGGATAAAGGGCTACAAATTTGCATATATATTTCGTTACATTTAAAATAATGTATAAATTGGTTCTAATATACCGGGGGCAGGATTTACATTTAATTCCGTAGATCTTTCAGTCGTCAATGAAGTAAAGTTTAGGGTCCCATGACAAAGGTCTGTGTCGTAAAACTGAAATTTCGTTTTTAAGACAACGATACGCCTGAGATGTTACAGAAACTTTTTAATTAAAATCAGCTAACCAGAAGATAACTTTATACCATCATTTTAACCTTTTTAAGGTTTTTTCAAAAAGCCTCTATTTCGATTAAACGTGCTTTGGCATCATGTACGGGTTTCATTCTGATTAAATCGTCTACAAGGTTAAATGTCGAATTTTAATTTTGTTCCTCAAAAGTAGCTTTATTTTGTAGATTCCGAAAATGAAACGTATCATATTGTGAGAATTGATAAAAAAACTTACTGAATATAAGTTAAACGATTCGATATCAAATTGAATGGAAATAGCAGAAAATATTTTTAATGGCAATTGTTCGTGTTTTGCTAATAATAACATTAATAAAGATATAATTACCGTGTGAAGCTAGGATTTTATTAAAATATTATTTATACAAAAATTGTAGAAGTTTATTTAAGAGAGTGATGAAAAGCGATAAACTAATTTCTGACATAAAAATAGAAGATTTTTTAAGTAATACATAGATTCTATACCAAATCAATTATAAATAATTACTTTTTACTTTTTTTACCTATACATTATCTTGTATTAAAAATTTAAATTAATTTTAATCACGTGGTAGTGAAATTCTGTGTGAAATTTTTGAATATTTTATTCACCAAACTTTTATGTCTGATTGCCTCTGTTCGTCTTCGATTCTTTTAATCCTTCTAAAGGATCAACAATAAGAAGTACTAGTCCTTGGTCTAGAACTGGTTTATGTTATTAAACCGAAGATTTTTCGTGCGTGAGAAGTTGATCATCTTTGAGGTTTCTGTGGTAATCCTTCAACATAATTAAATTACTTCTTCGAAATTACACAATCCTGATCTTGTCATGGTTTATTCTTTTGCTATGTTACTTATTAATTTCGCTTAGAATGATTGCCTCAGTGAATATTTTTTACAATTTAAATATTCTATTTGATAAATCGTCAAGAAAAATACTTAATTCCCCATCAAAAATTGAGGTTTTTACGTTTCAAGATACATGATTCTAAAAATACAATAACGGTGCAAATTATTAACAATGTTTATATTTCCAAATAACATTAGGGTATAATGTTTGTGGCAATTAGAATTCAGGGAAAATGGCTAAAACACTGCAATCGCTATTTTTCCACATGTTCTTACCATTCAATTATTCTTTTTTCATTTTGTAGACATATTTAATTCTTATGAATTTTTTTTTTTTTTTTTTTTTTTTCGTTTTCGGTTTGCATTCTCATGAATAGAGTCATTACAATTAAATTAAAATGCGACAGGCTGTGTAGGCCCTGGGCTCGCGTGTGTGTAATCTCCTGGGAGGTTACACTCAGGTTTCATGATGTATTTTCTAGTGTAGGGTCATCACTCCCTACACCTAATTTTGTGAGTGGCCACCATTTGGCTGACGGGTCTCACACATACCCAGGGGAGAGTCTGTGAGTGAATCCCCATTTAATTACATTCTTATAAAAGCCCCTTTGGGACTAGGGATTCGAACTCACAACTTTAGCATGAGAGACTATGCAACTAGCCACTCAAGCCACTTTCCCATATATATATATATATATACTAATATATATATATATATATATATATATATATTATCTGCAAATTATTACACAACATTTCCATACAGTTTATTTATATCATATATCAATATTATTAGCTTCTAATAACTTTATTCTATTTTACTTAGCTCTGTAGGCAATTAGCTTACCTAACAGATGAGTATCAGAGAAGTAAATGATGTATAGCTTTCAAATAAAATAAAAACTAAGGAAATATTTATTTATTTTATTATTACTTTTTTTTATTATTATTTTTGTTGGTTTAGGGCATTGAATTAATTACCCATAGAGTGGGATAACCAAAGGAATAATATGGCAATTTTCCCAATCGCTTCATCTTCATAAATAAAAGAGCATATAATTTCACAAAATTCCTAAAATGATTTTAACTTTTCATAAGTGTCCATTGCTAAGAAAAATAAAAAAATATTCTCAAGCCTTTGCTTTTATGTATACGACATTTAAGTGGAACACTTTCAGATCATACCCTATAGCAAAGGGGTTTCGGTAAAATAGCAGATGTCATTTTGATTATGAAAACCAACTCCAAATTCCCAGACATGGAAACAGAAAACATTACCTTACATTGTGTAGTGTTTGCATATTTAACCCAAAATTATTATATTCAATCATTATTGTTCTTTAAAAATCGCTTTAAAAAAGCTATTCTATAAAAAGATCGATGTGTTGGTTTTTGAATCCAGAATCGTTTTTGAATCACAGAAACCTCCAATTGGTCAAAATGCTCTTTGCCTAATGGTGTGACTAAAAAGTACAAAGTGGTATAACTCTGCTTCCACTTGAGCAAGTTTATACCACTTGTAACCATTAGCAAAATTTCAAGAAAATCTGAGATGGTGGAGATTAGACCCTTTCTTGATTCAACATAGAATTACCTCTATATGGATTTATTGGTGACAAATGAGGAGTCATTTTTGGAATGGATGAACTAAAATAATAAGTTACATTTAAAAGTTACAAGACTCAACAACTTTGTCCATCTATAGAATCGTTTATGTCTATTATTACAGGAACTAAAAAAACAACCTATCAATTCAAAATGTTCATTTCCAGAACATACTTTTATTCAAGGTAGTTCAATAAAATCTTAGACATCAATAATACAATGCTTCTACTGCACTCCTCGGTCAGTGCTTCTTGATTTCATCTTTCAGAAGTCATTTTTACACAATCCACATCCTATTTAAAATCAAATAAATTAGTGTTAAGAATGACAAAAATTATTCATTGTTTGATATTACATAATTAATGTCAATGAGAAAACAATATGATAAACAGTGATCACATTACATTATGCTAACTCCTATATACTATGTAGTAAATATAGTAACTACTATATACTATATGCTACATACTAGGATCAATAACAGTACTCACCTAGAGCCTACTTTTCCAGATAGGAGAGCAACTCAGGGAGCTCTGAGGAGGCAGTCCCTCCATCTCAGCTCAGAAGCAGTTAGCTAATATCCAGCTCACTTTAAATCACCTTATTAAGAAACTTAAAGCTACCTCGGAATGAACCAAACTCTCAATGAAACAATGCGGTGACCCCCATTGTAAAAACTTTGACAAAGGATATTTATATTGAGATTCCATCCATTAAGAAAGGATTAGTGTAACTGCTGCAGCCATAACTCCTATGAAGCCTGTTAGAATTAAAAATAGTTGGACTACCAATAAACTTACTAAGTAACCAAATCCTGTAGGCATTTGTAAGGTGTTCTGAAAAACTTATTTCATTACTTATTTATTAATGTATAATACTGCTATTTGATCATAATACTCCCTATCTATGGGAGATGTTATCACTATTTGATTAACTAATATTACATAATCATGTTTTTTATAAGATCACTGAAGGATGAATATTTAGTAGTCTATATAAAAAGATAAAATTAAAAAGGTGAGAGGAAAGTAATAAACTCTGGATGAGGGGAACTAAGCAAAGTACATACCTTTTAGTTGACTGAATGTCATATTAAATTAATTGTGATGTCAAACTCAGAAATTTCTAACTATAGAGATATGGTATTTGATGCCGCTGCCCCATATCAGAAGAAGGTAAATTTGGCTGATAAGGAGGAATGACTTGAGGCATTGGAGGAGGCCACCTTTGGGCAAAATTTGGATCTTGCATGTAAGGTTGAGGCGGATATACATCAGGAGGAAAAGCTGCAGCTGAATCCATGTCAAGGAATGGTATCTGCCCAGCCCTTGCTTGTGCTTCCAAGTGCTGACTAGAATTAGTCAGTGTAAACAATTGTTGAGCGGCTGCCAGCTCTGCTTGGACTGATACCATCTAAAACAATTATAAATATTTGTTTATAAATGAATCTTAAAACTTTTGTATTAAATGATTAATATATTTATAACATAATATATTAATATACATCTAATTTTCTAGAAAGATACATCCAAATCATCAAAGAAAACATTATCCAACCATTCAAAAATGTCATCAAGAAGTAGATTACATTTCGAATATTTTAGAGTCCAGATATTTTCCTTGATATTAACCAAGCATTCAATTAGGTGTGCTCTCTAAGCTCATAATTCTGCTTCCTCTGTCTAACTATTTAACATTAAATAGACACTTTAATATAAAACTAGGAGACATATTTTCTGGTATAAAATGTGTTCAAGCAGGAGTTCAAAAAGGCAGTGTACTATGATTATTACTATTCAATATCTACAGATTAGACCTACCTGAGAATGATCACACTTTACAACCTAGTTATGGCATCTTTTATATTGCAAAACCACCTTGATAATAATAAATATGAATGAAACCAAGATTATGATCATTGTTTTCATGCACAATCATGGTGAATGTCCAGCCATGCATTTCAACAAAATAACTATTCCTACTTCAGAAGAAGTACAATATTTGGGACGATATATATAGACAAAAGACTTACTATGGAGGACCCACATTAGACTCAAAAGGAAACAGCTGAGCAAACGAATTGGACTATTATCCAGGTTACTTGGCAAATGATCAAAATTATCCTTAAACACCAAAATTACTATCAACAAAGTACTTATCAAAAACTTACAGACCTACGGAATAGAGCAATGGAGCTCTGCCAAAACGTCCAACATCCAAATAATTCAGCTTTTCCAATCTTAAATTTTATGAAAAATCATGGATACACCATTCTATGTGATAAACAAATTACTTCACAAGGACTCAAACTTAAGCACAGTTTTGGATACTGCTACAAAATATTATAAAAATTTCTAAAATAGACTGACTTACAACTGAACCTATCAGCCCAAACACTTAAATCGACCACCATTACAACATCCATAGTATTCCATATAAATCCATACAACCAACCCCAACGAATTTTGAGGCGATAGCCTAGAGATTCTCTAGATTAACCATTCAGAAGATAACAAGTTTGTTTATTGCCAATAGTTTTTTTGAAGATGGCAAATAACAATTTCGTCAAAACATTTATTGAAAATAAATTTAAAAAATTAAATATTTCATCTATATGTTGATTTTAAATGGAATAGGAGAATTGAGAAATAAATAAGGTATACTGTAAAGAGTTTTATAAGGATTTTAAGAGATGAAAAGAAGATTTAGAAAGATCTATTCCTAACTTTTGATAAAACCACATCAATTAAAAGTGAGCACAATAAGATAATATTAGGGAGAAAATATTTTTACCTTCCTTCTAATGTTTTGATATATCATTTAGAACCCTCAAAGCCTCTATTTATAAGTTTTACACATCCTTCATACTCCCTATATAACTATGATTTCAAATTCCTCATACTTGAGTTTTGTTCTACAGTGTGGTTTTTTAGTTTGAATTTTTCAAATCAAGCTTCAGAAATTCCACAATATTATAACATAAATATTATTAACTTTACTCTTTCTGATATCTTTAAAATATTCTATATAAAGTATATATTAATGATTTAGTTGTGATATATATTTTAGTGGAAAAAAAATTAATCTTCAAAAATTTAAGCTTTAAACTATTCCTTTAATCTTGCATATTGATATAAGATGAGACAGAGAAATCAAGTAACCTGAGCTGAAAGTGCATCCACCCTTTGCCGGGCAGTAAACATTAGCTGATCGTGAGCAGATAGCTGAAGTTGTGCAGTGTGTGCTCGCATGGCTGCTTGTGCTGCGGCCTCCTGTGCAGCTTGTAAGTCAGAACTCAATAATCTTACTTTGTTGGTAGCTTCCTCGAGAGCCTGTTCTGCTTCTGCTGCAACTTGTTGAGTTCTAGTTACTTCACCAGTTTCCATCTTCACCTTATCAGAGAATGAACAATATCATTACTTTAATTTTCTTTTAAAAGATATCATCAAATCTATCAATCTAGTGTACAGAAAACTAATGCAGAGAATAAAGGCTAGTTTATTGCTCTCTTAAATCAGTATGCAAAGGCTATTGATATTTCGTGGAGCATAATATTACAAATTAAAATAAAAGAAGTTTCAAGAGTAAAGGATTAAAAAGAAATCAGAAACTAATCACATAAAGAAGCATTGCAATCACTTATCATATAATTAGTAGTAGTACACAAATAAAAAATTAATTTCATGAGGGCTGTAACTCCAATTTTAAATCAATTCATCTTCATCAGGTAATTAAAAAAAGTACAATGTGAAAATGAAAAATTTGGAAAGCGGTAACAAACTTATGACCATGATGGAGGTGGCTAACATAATGTAATACACCTCTAACAAAATTACTTTAACATGCGCAAATAAAGAATGTGAAATAATACAATTTTTATTTTTTCAAATTGAGTTGCGATGAATGCATTTTTCTAACATTGTCTTGCATTCCTAGCCATAGAGGGATAACTGTTTGTAAGAAGAGGTATTCAAATATTTGCTAAAATATATGTCTTACATAGAGGTTTTCAATGAGACAATATTAAAATTGCATTTATCTCACATCCTATATGTGGACATAGTACGAAAGATATGCAGCCATGACAAATGTACAAATATTAGTCATATCAATTTTAATTACTAATATATTTTTAAATGTAATATAGAACTGTATTAAACTAACTGCAGCTTCAGCTTGATAAATCTGCTGAAGTAAAGATTGTAGTTCGCTTTGTTTTGAAGCTACTTTCATTGCATCAGGATCTAAAGACTGATCTTGTGAAGCATAAGGTGCTTGTCTTTTCTGCCAGTTGTCTATAGATGATAATTCTTGTTTAGGAGAATGATTCCACCATTTGTCCATCAAATAGCCAGTCTTCAACATAGATACAAACATATAAATAAATAAAAAATTAAATTAAATTAAAATGTGGGAAATGGCTGTCAGGGACACAACCAGGTAGTACTTAAACTGCATATATAAACATTAATGGGACTTTATTTAGGGGAGAATGTCCAAGTCATTCTTAAACAATAAGAAGTTCTTAACAACCCACTTTAGTGCCTTAAATAATCTTAAAACTTCTTGCATAATTATTACTCTAATATTCTTAATATTTTAATATGAATTTCTAAAAATGCATATAAATATTCAATATCTGAAAATCATTTTTTTTTTTTTTTTAAAGTTTCAATTAATTACACAATTTTTATTATTTTCAAATATTTGTCTTTGAAAATATCTGATGTGTCCCTCACATAGATTCACCACAACTTCTGGTGACAATTACAAATAAGAATCCTGATCTATTTAAAAACTTATCTAATTAAATACCTTATCTAGAAAAGAAAAAATTATCCTAATGTAAAGTTACCACTAACCCTCTAATATACATAGAAGGAGAGAACACTAAATGTGAAAGCCATAGATCTTTACTAAGTGTCCCATACAAGATATACCCACAGATCCTGAAAATAATTTTAAAAATAAAGATTGACAGAAGCTTATACAAGGAGCAATATGGAATAAAAGAAGCACTTAGGCCCATATTTTCACTTTGAGATAGATTTCCAAAAAACTGATTGAAAAGAGAAAGTAGATGAGCTACTGTTTTGTGGGTCTGACAAAAACATTCACCTAGGTGAGAAAGCTAGGCTTAGCTAGGGTCTTGTAATTGGTGTGAAAATGGGACTAATGATAACTGTTAAGGGCTTATACTAGTGAACTAGAAATATTGTGAGGACATTCAACTGCACCACTGCAGAACATGAAACAATGATACCCATCCATCAAGGATGTTTTCTCAGCCCTCTTTTGCTTCATGTTCTCCTGGTCTCAGCTTTGAAGAAAGGCAAATTGGGAATGGGAGGATTTCAATAAATATCAATTAACTATAAGTTACACAGATGATCTAGTAACTTTTTGGAAAAGATGGCTAGTAACTCAGTGCAGAATAATCATAAATATATGTTTATAAATTTCAATACTCTATACCTTGGAAAACACAAGTTGAGAAGCTTAGCGAATGCTATGAATATAAGGGAATCGAACATGTTTTTGCCCTCAGAATGAATAAGTTCCCCGTGACTTCACATTTTAGACATCAAGAAACAAATTTAGTCTCTTGTTTACCTTAAGTTACATGATATACATTACCATCCTAATTCAGTATTTTAAATCCTGTCACTATTAGTAGGGTGATTGACATTAAAAAAATCAAAGAAAATACAAAATTTCAACTATTGTAATATTTAAACATACTTTTTTAATATTTATAACAGTGTGTGCAACAGAGTACAAAACACAACTATAAGGAATAATCTTGGCCTAAAATTTCTACAAGAGACCCTGGAGGAGAATCCTCTGCGGTGGTTTGGACATGTCTCACGGATGCCAGATAGAAGCATTGCCAGGCTGACGTATGACTAGAAGGTGGATAAGAGGAGACAAGGACACCCTAGGAAAACCTAGGAGGAAGGTATTTGGAAGGCGTTTACAGCCAGAAATCTGGATTGGAGAAGAAGAGAGCTGGCACCAGACCGAGCACATTGGATCAGGCTCTACAGAAAGGACCCTCACCACTGCACCAGGCAGTAGGGGAGGACTGGATTAAGAAGAAGTGTGCAGTAATTATCCAATCAAATATAGAGCTAGCTAAAAAATTATAGAATATAGTATATTAAAGTAAAACAATATTCAGATTTTTTCTTAAAGGAATAGTCTTTGTAGTGGTCAAGAATAACTTTAAATAAGAATAAAAATTTATTCAATGGAAACTTATAACAAATGCTAACAAGTAGAAAGAAACTAAAGTTTAGGCCTGATAAAGACCTATAATATGGATGTAAGCATTGGTTGATAAACTCTTACCATTCTTATATTATTCTTGTCTATTACCCGGCACATCTGCATGATTTAACATGAAGCCAACTGTTAATACTTCCATTTTGTTGTGTGTGTTTTTTTTATTATAACTTGATCACTTCCTCACATAATAAATCTAGTTAAGCTTCTAGCTACACATACTAAATTTTCTCTTAACAATAAATTACTATGTCTGTTAGGGTGAAAGATGATTTGATAAATCTTATCAAGGACTATTCCTCCTAAAACAAGTCATTATGAAGCCACTGGTGATTGTAACAGGTCAGCTCCCTTAACTCATAATGGGCTAATCTGGTTGTGATTCATTTAATTAAAATTATAATATAACATTGGTATAAATACTGCAACATAAATTGAAAATTGCATGAATCAAATTTTCGAATCATCTTCATCATCCATGAAGAGTCAAAGCCTGGAGGAGCTTTGTCATTCTTCTCTGCTGGCTGCCACAGCTTTCCAATGTGGTTCTTCAAGATGACCTTAGCATCCACTGCCACTCCATCAATTTATCGGAGCCAAATTCCTACACTCCTAATCCCATAAATCTTTTCATCTAAGACCATACTCAGAATTTGGTTCTACTTACATGACCTGCCCAACAAAGCTTGCCAAAACTTTGATGACCCTTACGATGTCTGAGTTCTTTTAGTCTTGTTAACTCAGTATTCCTCCTACAGATTCTATTGGTGCAAACTTAATATTTTCCTCTTGAACCTCAGGAGAAGGGCTCAAATCATTATCACAACCTCATGACTCAAATCATAAGATTCTATTTGAGTCATTTTGCAAAATAAATTAAAAAAAATAACCCACAATTGCTTCCTGTTTGGTTTCTTGAAATTTTAATTAAATTAAAGAAAAATGGCTAGTTGGGCCATCAGACTTCTTAAAATCATATTTACTTATGTTTACAAAGCTGTCATTCATTGAAAAATATTAATACAAATATTCCACAAAAATGTCTAATAGGAATTTTTTTGGTTTCTGATATAAAAATCCAATAAATTTTCTTCATAATTATGGGATGTAAAAATATTTTTGACAATTGTCATTTCTGCTTTGAAACTGACTTTAACCAGTAGGTATGTAGGTGCTTCTTGAGACATTATTTATCACTTTTGAATCCATGACATTTTTAATTATCTCTTTATTGAGTTTTATTAGATAATTAAACACAATGACATGATGAATAACTTTTACTTTTTTTTTTTATAAGCTACAGGTTAAGTTGGCAATGTATTCCTATTTTTAGTTCTTAGGCTAACTTATAGAATAATATTTACATACTACTTCAAAATCTAATGCTGTGAGTTCCAATAAAAGTTTTTTCATTATATGAATTTTTTAATTTATTAAGAATGAGTAATAAATTTATCAGTGATAACTACACAGAACAATAAAAAAAAAACATTACAGAGGAAATAGATTTTGGAAACAAACTTTTACCATACTTACTTTTGATAATGTATTTGTTTTGTCTGGCTTTAAAAACTGTTGACCGAATATTCCTCCTGCAACTAATAAATAATTGTTATTTTTATTTAAAATTTTCCTTTCTAGTGAAAATAATTTACTCACTAAGTAACAGAACATTGATAGTTAATTGCATTTCATTTCTCAGGCTTAGGATTAAAACTTCTTAGGACAATAGCTATTCATTTTCTTATAATCAACTAAATAAATATTGAGGAACAAAATATTGCAAATTTGAAGTAACTCAGACCATAACATATGTTTAATTTGAATGATGAAAATATTTTGAATACCTTTCTTGCCAAAAAGGGGGAAATTATTTCCAAAAAAAAACAACTAATTATGATTACAAATCCCTAAAATATAAAATAAAACAAAGTTAGTAAATATTTTTTAAAACTTATACCAGATGTTCTATAAAAAACTGAAACACAAAATAAACTTTTTTAAAACAAGAAACATCAACAACGAAAATAAATTGAAAACAAGTAATTAACTTAAATTAAATTAGTTCAAAACATATTCCAAATTATTTAATCCTTTTAAAACTCAAAATCCAAACAAAAATGACGAATAAATGTGAACAAAACCAATTGTAATGTACCTACGATTACGTTTTTATAGCTATAAATTAATGCATTAAATGTAACGAAAAAAAAAACAAAACATTAAATATTTCCATTCTTAAAGTGATATAAATTTTACTTTATTTTTTTTTCAAGTATACCATTTTCTGAAATTATAACACTGCTATTTTACCTAGGTACCTTAGGTAGTAATCGACGGTCACAATGTGAAACCTTGCAATGATATCTTGGTATTTTTCAGGTATTGCCCCACCATTAAAAAAAAGAAAAATATTTAGTTAAATATATGCCATAAAAATCATGACATGATTACATAAAAAACAAATATATACAGTGAGTTTCAAAAGTATTCGGAATTTACTACCATTCCGTAATTTACTTGCATTCAACTTATTTTTTATGTTTTTAAGGAGTTGTTAACCACTTTATAATGCTAGAAGGAAGGTAAACAATAGGTCAAACCAAAAACTACGGCGATAATCATGTTATTTTCAACGTTTTGAACGTTCATTTACGAAAATATTAAAAAATAGTGTATGTCAATGGTGTCAAAAGTATTAGGAATTACGTGGTTTGCTAATTGTATTAATGCAGTGATCATAAATAAACATCGATTTGGTAAAACTTTTTGTATAATTATACATTTTAGCCTACTAGAAATTGATCTTACTAATTAATTGATTGTTTTGTGTGAAATAATATCCCACTCAAGCACTAATTGTTTCTTAAGGCCATTTTCATTTTGAATATAGTATTTCTTGATTTTTCTTTTTAGTAGGACTAACAAATAGTTAATTAAATTTGAAAGAAATGATGGAAGAGAGATTTCGAGAACTTTTTGATAATTTTGCAGCGACTAAATTTGAATAGATAACGTATATATGTCCAGTCATGGTCGCGCATATGTTAAAAATTTAATTTATACGTCATTTTTCTTCTACTATTAATTCTCGCTTTTCATACTTCAAAAATACACAAACCTATCAATAATTTTGTCCATGAATCCAATATTATTAATCTTTTTCAAAGAAAAACATACCTGACTTTCACTGACCGCTCAAGTTGTTTTACTAAGACATACTGAATTCTTTATTTGGTTTCCTCCAAACCATAATTTCTTCACAGAAACCATGTATTTTATTATGAGAGTCATCTATAAAAAATGTAATTCATTAACCTTCACTTTAAAATATATTACAAACATTGAGCCTATTCTCTTTTTGTCTTGCCTACTGAAAGACTTTTTCCGGACTTCTTGTATCATATTTTTCTTTTCGTCATATTTTTTTAGAACCCGGCGAACAGTTGAAACGTTTATTGTAGATCCAGAAGTTTTGAAAAATTCCTAAATAAGCTAAGGTTTACTCATTTGAGGTATTGTTTTCTTATTAAATGAATAATCAGTCTTTCAGTTTTAACATTTAATATTTTTTGGACGCTCACCTTTTTGCTTTTATATTTTATTGTTATATTATCTTATGTTATATGTTACATTTTACATAGCCATCCACATACTCTTCTCAATTTTTTTTTTTAACATTTCAACTATTTCTATATAAGAAATGATTCGAAACAGTTGTTCGATTGTTGCGTTTTTATTCTACGTCCTTATTAAAACAAAAATTCTTTCCAAGATTGGGTGTATGTTACATAAGGGAGAAGAATTGTTTAGAACATAAAAATGTCAAATATTAGTGAGAAAATGAATATTTGAAACCATAAAACAACAGAATATTACGATTTCCGAATACTTTTGACACTAACAGATCTTGTAATTTTACATTATTAATCGGATATTTTGAAAAAAAAATAATCTTTTCGATTATCTGGTCAGTGATTTTCCTTTATAGGAGTCTCTTTTAAATATTTATGAGCGAAAACGAATTATATAAATTGATAGTTGTGAAATATACTTATTAAATGAAAATAAATACGAATTCCGAATACTTTTGACACTCACTGTTATATATATATATATTATATATATAATATTATATATTATATATATATATAATATTATTATATAATTTTGCACTGTTTTCAACGATGACTTTAATAAATTTAAAAAAACAGTGTAAAGGAGTGTTCGATTATAGATCTGCTGTGAAATTTATCTGAAAATTCTGAGAAACTCTAAATTCTGAGATCTGCTAAATTGAAAAATAAGGAAATTAATTTAACTTTACTAGATTCGTGTTAAGTAGAATGCAGTATTTAAAAAAAATTAGAGCGATCTTTCCATTTTTCTTAATTATAAAATATATTCATTAGAATGCTAGTCAATATTTGTCTTTGCGAGGTTATTAGACTTCAGTTAACATGGAGACCATAATAACCTGATGTCCATTGAAAAACTACCTCTCTACCCCGGAGAAGTAAATCTTCAATGGACTAATAACGACTTATAAATAATATCCAGAACATGGTATTCATTACGTCGTATTCCCACGGCTAAAAACAAACAAAACAATACTGTTGGGATCTCTTGGGTTGTTTTACATGAAATGTCCGTTTTTGTAGTTTCTGAAATACATAAAGGATTTTGCAGGTCTCTGTTGTTTTCTTCCGAATGTTTACATATTTAAATTAAACAGTTACTAATCCTCTACCTTTGTATTATAAACATTAGCTTCCCAATCAATTACCCACTTTTTAGTATACCTCCAAATATGAACATGGAAACACGCGATTTTCGAGTAATATTTTTGTACAGTTTAAACTCGGCCATTCAGCAGCTGAGGCCGCTAGAAATATTTGCAAGGCGTTTGGGGAAGGGAGTGTTAGTGAACGGACCATTCACCGTTGGTTTGCTAAGTTTTCAGCTGGGGATACCGACTTGGAAAACTTGCCCCGAGGAAGACCTCCGTCCGTAATAGACAACGATGTCCTCAAACATACAGTAGAAGGAAACTCCTACCAAACTGTTAAGGGACTCTCAGCACAACTAAATGCAAGTGCATCTATCGTTTCCAGACATTTAAAGTGTATTGGGAAAGTAAAAAAGCTCGATACATGGGTACCTCATGATCTCACTGAGCGGCAGCAAGACCCCTTGTTTCAAAACATAACATGCAAAAATTGAAAGAACTGGGCTACGAAGTTCTTTCGCACCCACCATATTCTCCCGACTTGTCTCCAACAGATTACCACCAGTTCAGGAATTTAGACAACTTCGTCAAAGGAAAACTTTTTGAAAATGATGAAAAGTGCGTTTTCAGATTTTGTTTTACTTCAAAGCTCAGTTTTTAAGTTCGGGGATAAAAAAGTTGGTGTCACGTTGGGAAAAATGTGTAGAAATAGAAAGTAAATACTTCGAATTAAAATTATCTTGTTTTCATATCCTATTTATAATAAAAATTCTTTACCTTGAAAACGGACATTTCATGTGACAACCCAATATTTTAAAGAGGGATTGCAAAGTTATTACTATTACCTATGATACGATGTAATTGTAATTTCTGGAATAAAGAATTAGCCTTAAAAAATATTTCTTCTGTTTTTTTGTTTTGTTGGTTCATTTGTTATTTATCTATTTCTACTCAATCTAATGAAATATAGTGACTTATTTAAAAAAAGCAAAATTAGAGGAAAATATTTTATAATTAAAATATTAAATTGAGGTCGGTGAAGCAAAAAATGCAATAGATGACAAAGAAATGATGCTCAATGTAGTTTAACCAGTTTTATGTAAAGCTTAAAGTTCTTTTTTATTCTCCTTAAATATAGTTAGGCTTAGATTCGTTACTGAAATAGACAAATAGTACCATATTCAAATACTAACATATTTTCTCCTCTTTGGACCAAACAGACTTTCAATTTAACTAGTCGTTACTGAAAAACCAAGACACGTTGTATGTTAACTAATTTGACTTGAATACTGTTTGAACTTTAAGCCTTTTTCTGAAATAATTTCACAGTTGTATAATTTGACCTAAAGAAAAAATCGTGGATATTCAAAGTAATTCTTAATTTATTCATCTAGCCTTAGCTTTGATTTTGGTTTTCTGAAAATATTTTAAAATTTGTTACAATTGTAGATGGTGATTGAAAATTCACTAACACCTGATGAGAAGAAAAATCTTATTACCCGTAACCTTCAGGAAGTTTTAGGGGAAGATAGATTGCTTAATATACTTAAAGAAAGAGAATTAAAAATTTATTGGGGTACTGCAACGACTGGCAAGCCACATATTGCTTATTTTGTTCCTATGTCCAAAATAGCTGACTTTTTAAAAGCAGGATGTGAGGTAGCTAAGTTCTGATACACTCAAAACATATTTTTAAGACTAAACAAGTTTTGATTTAACATTGATTTCATTGGTTGATTTTAGGTGACAATATTATTTGCTGATCTTCATGCATATCTTGACAATATGAAAGCTCCTTGGGATTTACTCGCATTAAGGACATCATATTATGAAAATTCAATAAAAGCAATGCTCTCATCCATTGGAGTGCCTCTAGACAAGTTAAAATTTGTTCGGGGTTCAGAATATCAGCTGTCAAAGTAGGTTTGTTAATTAATGTAAATAGTAAGATGTCTGTACAATTTTTTGAAATTAGAGATTACCAGAATATTAATTCTTAAGGTTATTTTGCGTGAGGCCGTTGAAATATTATTCTTATACCTTAAATAAGGATAGGCTAGCTGTGGACAGTCATTTTCATTTTATATTCTTCTAATGAGTCAGCTCACTGACCTGGAAATCTTTAAGGTGAGGGCTGTTTGTTGAATCTAGGAGTGACACTGATGATAGTACCTTCTTTATCTAAAAAGAATTATTAAATTAAGTGAAATAAGACAAAATTGAGATTGAAAAAGAAGTAATTAAAGGAGAGTTCCTGAGCCCAATATTTTTTATTTTATATGTAAAAGAAGTTGCCCTAATATGTACCTGCAGAAATGAGAGAACACATCTCAGCAATTAGAACCTACATCATGATATTCTGACATTTCTGTGGGTTCATGATATAGTCCTGATTTTGGACTCCCGTCAAAAATTACAAGACACAGTCACAGAATGGCACAAAGAGTTTGAAAGTTTGAATTTTAAACATATCAAAAAGTTAATTCCTACAGGTATTTGTATTTCATATGAGGCGAAGGAGAAATTAAAGTTCTGTTTCTTTATTTATTTAACACTCTTTATGCTGCTGTGGCTAATCGGACGATGCTAGTAGGAGTCCTAAATTTTGCCTATCCAGGTTTAATTAGGATAGGGATCTTTAACGAGTGCCTGACATTGCACAGGCTCGGGACCACCTTTTAACTTCCCCTCTGAAGGACGGCATTACTAAGGATTTTTTACTTCCATTATAAAATGCTAGGGCCACCTGCGGTTTGAACCCAGAACCTTGGGCATAGGAGGCTGTTATGCTAACCACTATGCTACAGGTAATTCCTAATTAAAGTTCTTGCGGACTAAACATACCTACGTTCTGTTTAGTGAAAATGGGCAGCGAAATGCTATCTATTGCCCAACATTTTACCTCAGTAATTGGAAAGAAAGAGGTGGGACTGGATGTTAAATTGATGATTTTCAAGACAGTCTATCTTGCTATTCTCCTGTAAGATTATTATTAACTGAGGTACTCACTGAGTGAATTTAGATCTAAATAACTGAGTAGCAGTAATGACCTATTGAGGAAGACTAGGGACACAATTAAGATTGTGATTGTTTAATTATGGCTCCATCTTTTTAATATAGAATGAAAATATGATCAATAAATTACTGTGGGACTTAAATTAGTATGTAAATAAAAAATTTAATTTCCTTTTTGGTTTTTCTAATGTTTTAAATTTTTGATGGATCGTATGTAATTTTTTTTCTCTTTTAGGGAGTACACATTAGATGTTTATCGTTTGAGCTCAATCGTAACTGAGCATGATGCTAAAAAAGCTGGTGCAGAAGTTGTTAAACAAGTTGAACACCCTTTGTTATCTGGTTTGCTCTATCCAGGTGAGGTCAGTAGTATAATATATTTAATTTTAAATTGTTTTCATTTAGCATTTGTGGAATGGTAATTAATTTATTTATCAACCTTCTTCTTTTTATCTATAAATAGCTTAGTAAATATGCTACATATCGAAATATATTTGTGTGAACATGTATGTTTAATTTAGAATGGTAATATTTCTTCTAATATTATTTTTAAAAATCTAAGTTATAACTATTGTGAGAGTCTTATGATGTATGACATAAATTGAACACTTCTATATTATTTTCTAAAGGATCTGCAAATTCTAAACTCTGCTTATATTTCACATTAATCTATTTTGGTTTGGTCTTTCTCCTAAGTAGATTTATCTTTTCTACAAATGCTAAATGCAAAATGTATGAATTAATTGTTTTATTTATTTATTTTTAGGTTTACAAGCTTTAGATGAAGAATATTTACATGTTGATGCACAGTTTGGTGGTGTTGATCAGAGAAAAATATTTACTTTTTCTGAAAAATATTTACCGCAGCTTGGATATGCCAAGAGAATCCATTTCATGAATCCAATGGGTATTTATAAATTCATGCTTTTATAATTTTTTTTTTCATTTTAAAATTATTTTAGCTTAAGAAATTGATAACATTAAGATATCAGTTGTATATCTTTAATGTTATCAATGTTATTTGTATATCAAATGTAATACATTTGTAACCTCTAATTTAAAAGTAATCGAATTATATATTATACATGTAAATTTAATTGAAGTAAGAGCATCATAACTAATAATACATGTGGACAGCTATTGTAATTTTTGGGTGCTATGTTGTTATTGGCCAATAACTATCAAAATGCTGTTCATTATATATTAATTGGTTAATTTATTTTAAATTTCTGTTCTCAGTTCCGGGGCTCACTGGAAGTAAAATGTCATCTTCAGAAGAAGATAGTAAGATAGATTTGTTAGATCCTCCAGCTGCAGTTAAAAAAAAACTTAAGAAAGCTTTTTGTGAACCAGGAAATATTGAAAATAATGGTGTTTTGGCATTCACAAAACATGTTATTTTCAGCCTTCTTAAGCCAGATGAAAGTATGTAATTTCAAATTATTATCTGTTGGTATTATTTATTCTGATAAACATATCCTAAATAATTATTTTTTTCTAACTAAGTAAGCATGTGGGGATGCGATCTGTGACATAAAGAGGAATGGAGCGCTGTAGACAATGACAACCGATAAAAAAAAAAAAAAAAAAAAACCCATCCATTTGTTTCTCAATTCAATGTATTTCAAACATGTTAACTATGAACCACATGCTTATCTCCGTTTCAAATGTTGTTGATTTTGTTCAACTCCTGCCGCTTGTGATTGAGATGCATACAATAGTGACATGCTCAGATTCAAATTTTGTAATCTTGTTGGATTTGTTTGTCTGTTCTTCATGGTCTACTATTATGCATGTTAGTTACTTTATTTGTGGGACATGGGGACAAGTGGGTCCAAATGGGCCGGCCCTCTTGTGTCATGATGACATTATTCTCTGTAATATACACACACAAATAGATAAAATTGTGGTACTTGTTGATGAAAAATGGTAAATTTAATGTGTTTGTTATTTTAGTATTTTAAAAACCTTTTTACAATTTTTTCATCTGGCTTATCCTTTTGAACTGCAGCTTCAACCAGGCTTATTGTCTGCCATCCATTATCCTGTTAATAACCCATTAGCCTATTGCCTTAGTGGATCTGACCAAACTGTAGGGATTGATCAGTTCACGCAGCTTAGGATCTAAAATGCGATTGCCAAAATGTAAAACCATATTCTTGCAATTTCTGGACAACTAAATATCGCATTAGAGGCAGTTTTATCTTTCTTCTTGCAGAATCTGCAAGTCGGTGAGGCTACTAACCGTATATTATGGAGGTGCTTATTAAGCTAAAAGTTTCCTTATATAATTTTGTCAACTTCCTCAAAGTTATCCTGTCCATTGAGAGAAGAGTACAGCTTCTCTCTTTGCAGAGTCCCTCCAAAAACATCTTAGAATGATGCTGCTTTCCAATATCCCTCCAGTATAGCCTAGATCTACTGCCAGAAGCCGTCTTGATCAGAACTTTTGCATAGCTGAGGCTTATTCCACAAATGAGCTCGGGTGTGGAGATTAACTGATTAGAACCCTTCCTTGCGAGGGTGACTCTCTCATTGCCTAAAATACCTGAGTGACCAGGCATCCAATGAACTCAAACCTTATTCAGCAGGGAGAGTGTGTTGAGGTTTCTTTTAGACAGACTCCTTCACTAGTTTGGAGAGTCATGTTGCAACCCAAAGCTCCGATAGCAGCTTGACTGTTGGTATGAAATATTTATAATTCTGTCTCTCATCTCTTCTAAAATTAGGGTTTGAGAACAGATAGTTATCATCATTACTTCAGTCTGAAATACTGACATATGTTACCTAGAGAAATGGAAATCCTCTCGTGGGGTTTATCCATTCTTCATATTCCTGTCCCTGAACCTCATTTTGTCAGGGATCCGTCTGTGTTGACAATTGACTCCATTGCACAGTCTGTGAGAGCCAGTCTTAGTAGTCCCTACACAGTAAAGTGTCTCCATATATTTCTTGACCTGAAGATCAGAGTGCATGGTAAGCACCAAATCTTCATCCATCCTTCTGAACAAGTTACCATGTCCCTGTTAACCCAGAGAGTTAGATCTTGTTCCTAACTTAGAGACCTGTAGGCTGTACTAAATGCTTGAGTTTTTACTGCTATGGCAATAGTGATAGCAGTCAGAGTGGTATTCATAGATCTGGTTGTCATAAGGCATGCTAATCTTAGCAAATTTCCAAGCAGAAGCCTAGATTTACATGGAGTTGTCTTATGCCACCACACAACAGCAGGGTATAAGACCATGGCGGGGTGGCTGAGTGGGTTAACGTGCGTTGCCTAGCAACCACAGAGGACCAAATTTGAAACCAAAATAATTATGAGTTCGAGTCTTGTTGCTGGGAGGCTATTATTTCAGCATTTATCCCCTGCCCTCACCCCCTGGCCCAAGAAACCCCGTATAGCCATCAGTGCAAGATTTATCCACATGGCTGTTCCATTTTAATTTACTCTCAAGAGTAATTCCCAAGTTTTTGTCTTCATTACAAATAGTGACCTCAACCTTGCCAAGGCAGGTTGTTCTAATTGTTATATTTCTTCTGTTAGTGAAGATACAAAGATTAATCTTCTGCGGATTGATGCTAAGACCTGATTATGATTTGCAAATTAGTGGATGAAGTTCAATGAAGAGGCATAGGGTTATCTGTCATTCAACAACATAAAAATTTCGTTTTTATTTTTTACTTTCAACTGCCTATACACATTTTAGGGTCCCCCAAGTTCAAATAACCAAGTCGCATAAAAAGGTTTGTGTGCATATCTATGTCTGTGTCTGTGTTTGGTAAGTGTAGCATGAGATATTTTTGTTCTCATATTCATGCCCTAAGAGCATAATATGAAAAATTATATACAATAATTATTAAATTACTTTACTATTACTCTTGAGTACAACAAGTTATGTTGTACAAAATTTATTCATAAATAAGTTATTAAATATATAAATGGTTTGGTTTTGGCTTTAACATCTCTAAAGTTGCTAAAAAAAAAAAATATTTTTTATAATCACCTCTCTTCTTTCCTGAATCACTGATTACTCAATCATGGAAAGTTTAAGGGTTCAAGTATTTGTCGTCGAGCTATGGTCTATCTGATCAGGATGTTGGAGTACACATGAATTTCCATGCCCCAAGTATTCACTTCAATAATTCTATTTCTTTTATTATTTATTTACAATACCAATGAATGGAAGAAGAATAAATTTTATTTTTAGGCAGCCAGTCTCCTTAGAATAATAAAAATGTTCATTAATATCTCTTAATAGTGAATAAATTCTGGACTAAAAACAAGATTATGTAATAATTATGAGAGTATATGTTATCACTGGATATTTTTGTTTTTACTAATTAGCATTAAATTAAAGCAGCATCAAAGACAACAAATGAAAAAATGTGTTTATTATTCTTGGACTAAAGTCCCTTGTAGAGAAAGAATAAAAATATAGAGGGTTATAACCAGGACAGAACGGTCATGCAATATAAATTTCTATATTTACTTGGTAAAAATAATTTCCTAAACTTAAAGTAAAACTAAACGAGTTGTAAAACAGAGGATAATTAAATACAGTTAAAATAATCAAGATAATATCAAAATGCCATTTCCAACGTCTGCACTGTGTGATTATTGTAGTTATGATTGATAGAGAAAAAGGTGGTCGTAAAGGAGTGATTTGAAGGAGTTTAAAAACAGATTTAAATTGAATACTTAGGAAGATATAGGTTGTAGACAAGAGTTCAGATTACCTGGTATAGGAAGTAAATACTAACACTATTTGTAAGCCACTTTTATATGCATATTTCTGGTGATCCTGAAAATAAATCATATTGCACAGTTGATAATGTGATTTAGTTTAGCTTCAAGTTTAGATTAGAGTCTATCTTACACTATACAGCCATATTCAAAGTGGGAAAAAACGAGGGAGGAAACCAGGAGTTCATAAGCCTTAAATGGTAGATGATGAAGCCAATAAAATAAATAAACTTAAACATTACTTAAATTCTTACTTGTTAAATATTATGTATTGTTTATTGTCATTTTGCTTTTGTTCTTTTCAATTTAATGCGCTTTTAGTTTTTAAATTATTTTTTAGTCAATACTATAGTTGACCATTTAATTTTTTTTAATAACCAGTTTCAAAACTTTCATCATGGATTAGTAGTATATTTATCAAACCTTCATCTTAATTTTCAAATGAAAAATTAACTACTTAATATATGTTTTAGAATTCATTATTCAACGAGATGAAGCTAATGGTGGAAACGTTGAATTTCATAACTATGATGACCTTGAAAAATATTTTGCTGAACAAAAACTGCATCCTGCTGATTTGAAATCAGCTGTAGAAGTGCATATCAATAGGTTACTTGAACCTATCCGCAAAGCATTTGATTCTCCTGAATTAAAGAAACTTGTTGCTAATGCCTATCCTGCTCCCAGTAAAAGTAGTAAGTATTATGAGATTAAAATCATGATGTGTATTCAGTGAAACATTAGTCACTTAGTCATTTACATAATCATATACAACATGCTATTTATATTTCTCAAAATTTAATAATCATCAACAGTCCAGCTTTCTCCAGTCATTTCTATTTTGTGCAGCTGTCATCCATTTCCTCACTCCTAGGATAGATATCCCTTGCATCTGCTGTCACACCATCTGACCATCTAAGTTTCAGTCTCCCTCTTCTTTTGATGCCGTGGAGAGGTTCAGTCAAAACGGCCTTTGGGATCCCCTCATCCTCCATTCTAGCCACATGACCAGCCTACCGCAGTCTGCCAAGCTTCAAGATCATAACAACATCATTGTCCTTAAAAATGTATACAGTTCATTATTGGTCCCGCCTTCTCCAATTTCCATTGAGATGAACTCCTCGAAAAATTTGTCGAAGTATTTTTCTTTCAAATACTTGTAGGTCCTGTTCAGTTCTTTTGCTAATAGTCCATGTTTCTGATCCATGCAACAGGACTGGGTGAACCAACGTCTTGTATAGATGGAGCTTAGTCCGCCTGTCTAGTAGCCGGAAAGTGAACTCTCTTCAGTTGCCAAAGTAGCACCTGTTTGCCATCAAAATTCTTCTTTTCAAATTTAATAATAGACATTCATTAATATTAATGTTATAAGAGTATAATAAGGCAACTGTAAAATGTTAAAGAATTCTTACTTTACTACGTTTTACTAATGTACATTTATATAAATAAATGTAGCCAATGAGTTGTATGAAGCATAACTTTGTTAAACTCACTTCCATTTGAAAGATTTTTGTCCTATAATTGCAGGTTTTTTATTTACAATTATGTGTAATAATTTTATATAATTATAAATGACACAGGTTGGTCTTTAGTAGCCATGTTTAGTACAATATTTATTCTTGGCAAAGACCAGTAGATAGTTTTTTCTAATCCAATTGAATAATGTTCTTTTTGTGGGAAAACAAAAATGTGTATTATATTTTATGATTTTTGTTTTCACATTTAATAATATTGTGTTGTAGAGACTAATGCTGCTGGAGGAGATAATGATATTGGCCCTCAAAAATTGGATATTCGCATTGGAAAAATAGTTGAAATATCTCGTCACCCTGATGCAGATGCATTATATGTTGAGAAAATAGATTTAGGTAAGTAGCTATGATAAGAAAAAATTAATTGCCAAATTAAACTTTGGCTGTGGATGCCACTGACATCCCACTGCATCCAAAAACACTTACAGTAACCTTGTTGACAATTCAGCTATCCTGACATCCAATTATGATGCCTCTGAGGCTTCTGAGGCACTCCAAGAACATCTGGATGACATAGCTTGCTGGGAAAAAAAATAGAAAATAAAAATGAATAAATCAGAGAGCCTGTTTGTTACATTTTCTCTAAAACATGACTCTTGTCTTTTTCAATAATATTCCAATACCAGTGTCCGACACATTACATTATTTAAGGCTTTACCTTGACAAACGACTGACATGGGCATACCACCTCGAACAAAAAAAAAAAAGAACTGAATCAATAATATGGACTTCTTTTGAGATTACTAGACAAATGTTCAAAATTATCATAGACAAAAAAATTATTTATAATTATTTATAAATTACTGATAAAACCTATCTGGACTTACGGCATCCAGTTATGGGGAACTGCAAAAAAAGTCAAATATCAAATTAAGCCAATCATTTCAAACAAAATTGCTTCGGAAAATTGTAAATGCCCCTTTTTAAGTATCTAACGAGATACTACATACTGACCTGGACATTCCATTCGTCATTGCAACTGCCACTGATCGCTACAATAAATTTCACAACGGACTGACCCTAAATTCAAACCCACTGACTCTAAACCTGTCCACTGCCACAAACCCTGATAATTTGCCCAGAAGATTATCGAGGCGCTTGCCAAGAGACCTGCAATACTGCTTGTCATTTGTTTTTTTTTTAAATCTATTTTATAGTTTCTTATGTAGTTTTGCACTTTCATATCACTTGTTAGTATATTTGCTTATTGCTTAATAATAATAATAATAATAATAATAATAATAATAATAATAGGCTTACCGAACCCGAAGGTTCGATGCCGATACCACCAAACTTCGCCTGCATAGACTCGTCCAATGTTCACCGGTCAAGCCCAAGCCCCCGAGATCAGCCTTAATGCAATCCTCCCATCGACGCTTCGGCCTACCTTTCGGACGCCTACCAGTCGGTTCAGCGAATACCAACTTTCTCGGAATCCGTTCCTCACTAAGCCCAACAACTTTACGCGCCCATTTGAGTCTCCGCGATGCTATCAACTCAATTATATTCACAGGGTACAAACTCCGCAATTCCGCGTTATGCAACCTTCTAAACTCCCCAGTGGCCTCATCTCTCTTTGGACCAAATATTTTACGCAATACCTTATTTTCGAAAACCTTAAGCCGCTGTTCATCCTTTAAAGTAAGCGGCCACGTTTCACATCCGTAAAGAACCGTTGGAAGAATAATAGTTTTATAAATTCTAATCTTTAAGTTTTTAGATAGAAGCCGCGAACTAAGTAACTTAGCAACTGAATAATAACACGCATTTCCCACCTTTAACCGGGACTTTATTTCTTCCTGGATTTCATTTTTTCTAGTTATAATTGAACCTAAATACTTGAATTTCTCTACGTGTTCCAAAGTATGACCTGATACATCAATATCACCAAGATCGACACCGTTTCTGCTACTGATCATATACTTCGTCTTATCGGTATTTAATTCGAGTCCTATTTCTTTACCGGTTTTTATTAACACACTTGTATTTAGTTGTATGGTTTCCGTGTCTTCACCTAGCAGTACCAGATCATCGGCATACCCCAAAACCGGAATCTTGTCACCCATATTTAAGCCTTTCTCAGTACACATCACCTTTTCTATGACATATTCTAAAGCTATATTAAATAACACAGGTGAAAGGGAGTCACCCTGTTTCAAACCCGATCGCACCTCAAATCTCTCGGAGTAATTATGACCGATTCTAACTTTATGAAATGTTTCCGACAAACACATCTCTACTAGGTTTACTAACTTTCTAGGTATTCCCTGTTCAATCATGATGTTATATAGCTTCTGACGGTCTATTGAATCATAAGCCTTTTTAAAATCGATATAAAGTTGATGGACTACACCGTTGTATTCCAATTTTTTCTCTAATATTTGACGTAAGGAAAATATTTGGTCAATAGTCGAGCGATTCCGCCTAAAACCACATTGGTAATCTCCGATAATTTCCTCAGCGTATTCCGTTATTCGACTAGTTAGAATTGACGAGAATATTTTATAGCATAGTGGGAGAAGAGAGATCCCACGATAGTTGTTACAATCCGACCTCGGTCCTTTTTTGTGAATCGGAATAAGTATTGATTCTTTCCATTCTTCGGGCATTTTTTCAGTTTCCCAGATCTTTTTAACTAAAAAATGTATTTTGGAAACGCCCGCTTCTCCACACGCCTTGATTAATTCACTCGTGATATTATCATTTCCTGCGGCCTTATAACGTTTTAATTTTCCTATCGCCATTTCGACTTCCTCTTTACTCGGTGCGTCTATCCATGGTTCAGCGCTCTGATATTCAGAGAGAGGAGATTGATTATTATTTTCCGTATTTAAGATGCCGTCAAAGTGTTGTTTAAATTTATTTAATATCTCAGAAGGATCCGCAATTATATTGTTATTTGCATCTTTAACCGCATTCAATAGAGGTTCAAATCTTTTACGCGATTTGTTTATACCTTTGTACATCTCTCTTACGTTATTTTCGTTTCTGTGTTTTTCTATTTCTATTATTTTGCCTTTAAGATACTCTCTTTTCTTATTTTTTAAGAGTTTTGAAGTTTCGTTTTTTAATAACCAAAAGTAAGCCACATTATTATCGCTTGGATTATTTAAGGAATTCAGTTTAGCGGTTTTTCTTTTTTCGCACATATTTTGACAATCCCTGTCGAACCAAGGTTTGTTCTTTTTATTTTCGATTTTTCCAAGACATAAATTACCGACCTCTTTAATATTATCCCTGATCCCTTCCCATAGTTTGTTTACATCTTTGTGTTCCTCGTCTGAAGATTCCAAACCTTCGAACCGATTTTTTACTTCTATCGCGAATTGTTTTCTAATTTCGAGGTTGTTCAATTTAACTAAATCAAAATTCTCGGGACGAATATAGTTCGGTGTTCTCTTTTTTGTATTTAGTTTTTGTCGAAGTTTCGCGATTACTAATTCATGATCAGAACCGCATTCTGCACCCCGATACGATCTCACGTTAATTATGCTACTTTGCCATCTGTTTTGTATTAAAACATGATCGATTTGATTCCGTGTTTGTCCATCCGGCGATGTCCACGTATACTTATGAATATCCTTACGTTTAAATGTAGTACTTTTGATTACTAGGTTTTTCGAAATGGCAAAGTTTATTAGTCGGGTCCCATTATCATTACTATATTCGTGCAAACTTTCTTTACCGATTGTAGGACGATATACTTCTTCCCTTCCAACCTTTGCGTTCGCGTCGCCTAGTATTATCTTAATGTAATTTCGCGGTAACTTATCGTAAACCGACTCTAGTTTATCATAAAATTCGCATTTTACTTCATCATCACTGTCTTCGGTGGGAGAATGAATGTTTATAAACGCGATTTTAAACCAACGCCCTTGAAATATAGCAACCGATATTCTTTCAATAAAGAACTGTACGTCCCGTAATGCGGAAAGAAATCTATTCCTAATCAGAAACCCGGTACCTAGACAATAATTAACGCTCCCCCCGTACCAAATAGTATACTTTCCTTCTGTTAACGAACCCTCCCCTGGCCAGCGAACCTCTTGTAATGCAACGATATCTAAATGGTACCCCTTAACTTCATTCGCGACCGACTTTAATCCACCTGCCGTATTTAAACTTCTAACGTTCCACGTCCCTATTGTTAGATCTCTAATTTTCATCTTGCGCCATGATTCCCCTGAAGCAGTTCCCACCCGGAGACCCGAACGGGGGACTAGTTTACCTCCGGATAATGAGCGTTTTACCTCAGAGGAATCCATGACTTTTGGTGATATTTTGTGAACTAAAATATGTGAGTAGGGCGTTCGAACCTACGTCACACCCTCCAGCAAGCCTGGGGGGCCGCTCTCATTGTTGGTCAGCGAGTCCATCGGACTTAGCCGGGAGGAGCTTCCGAGGAAATTCCACCGACCATTCCCACATCCGCCACCCGTGGGACGCTCCCCATACGCGGTAATGAGATCCGCGCGAGGGCTTATTGCTTAAGCAGATAGCAAATCTCATTTGAATATCAGAACTCCTATAAATAAATAAAAAATTGTATTAAATCTATTTTTTAATCAATTTTGTTGTTTTTGAATGATTGATATATGTATGTATATTACGAAACATATACGCATATTTTATATATGTATAGTACATTATTGGAAAGTGCAAAATTTTAGTATTAAAAAAAAAAAAAAAAAAAAAAAAAAAAAATCTGGAGCGCACTACACACAACTTTCATTCACCTCCACTGTCAAAATCTATTTAAGGGTTTTTGAAATACAGTTGAATGATATATAGATGAAAAAAAGTTAAAGAGTTAATTACATTGAGTTGAAAACTAGAATTTGAAGATGTTGACAATCGCAATACTTTCTTTTACGATATATTTCTTTTATACATAGGTAAATCAAAATAATAACATGTTACTAATAAAGTCATAGAAAATTATAATTCTCTCATGCTTGGAATTCATATTCAATGTATTTTTCAATCATTTTTCTAAAAATTATTTCCACAGTTTTATTATCTTATTACGTTTAGGTGAAGCAACTCCCAGAACTGTTGTGAGTGGACTTGTTCAGTATGTTCCTGAAAACGAAATGTTAAATAGACTTGTTGTCGTATTATGTAATTTGAAACCAGCAAAAATGAGGGGAATAGAATCCTGTGGCATGGTTTTATGTGCATCCCAGTAAGTTTTATACTAATTATGATATTAACATTCTTCTTTAATATGAGATTTTTGATTAAACATTTTCTTTAGTGAAGATGAACATGGTAAGAAAGTTGAAGTTTTGGATCCTCCTTCTGATTCAAGTCCAGGCGATCGAGCTTACTTTGAAAATTATGAAAATAGTACTGAATCGCCACCAGATCCAGTTTTAAACCCAAAGAAGAAAATATGGGAGAAGTTGCAGGTTGATTAAATTTAAATTATTATATTTAACCTACACATAGTATTTGTTCATTATTATATTGAATATGATATTACAAATAGACACCTTTTTTCAATTAGATAGTAGAAATTTCTGAAGTAGTAAACCATTCTCTTTGTAGAAATCATGAAGACCCACCTTATTTCTATGTCTTCATTCTCCATGACTGGAGGTTGAACTAAAACTTTACATCTACTTTTTTACCTCTAGTGTGGTCTAGTGAGCACTAGTCTGCTCTTCTCTGGCTTTGGGGTTTGAACCCTGGCTGTGGTGGAATTATTTATCCTGTTATTGCAGCCATGGAGTGACCCAGAGGAATGGGGATCTTCCTGGTACACATCCAGCAATCTAACACTTAATGTTTTTACACAAAAATTGGGGGGAAAAGCTGGTGGCTTATGTTTTTTCTTCAAGCCTAAGCCAAGAAGCTAGTTAGAAATTGCCTCCTCAGAAGTATTTGTTTCTTCTTGTGGGATAACTCTTATCTGTATTGCAATGCAAAATTACATTCTTCAGTGATGGAACTGTAAGAAACTCAAACAATCTCTGTGCTATAATTAATCAATGATCTCTAGACCTTCAATATTAAATTATAAAAGTTCTTTGTTTGTTGTAATGTAGTCAAATCATATTTTGTTGTCTGGAAGACTGAATTTTATTTTAATCATTAATTTAAATATGTATGAATGTAGGTGCTTTATACGTATGTATGTTTGGATTTAATATTAACATGTTTCAAATAGTTTTAAGTATGTTAAACAAAAAAAAAAAAAAAAAAAAAAAAAAAAAAAAAAAAAAAACTCATCTTGTAAAACTTTATTTTCTTCCATTTAAATCTGACATTTCTTCTTAATTATTTATAAAATTATATTTATAAATACAATTTGGTTTTAGGTGGACTTCAAAACAACTTCCAATTGTGAGGCTGCTTGGCAAGGTAACCTTCTGATTACAGGGAAAGGAAAGATAACCTGTAAAACATTAAAGAATATTTCCATAAAATAAGTCTTTATTTTATCTGTTGATATCTTAATGTTAATGCCATGAATAAAAATCAAATTAAAAAAAATCGATATTATGTGCAATGATATTCACATTTGCAACAAAATTCTCAAAAAGCACTTACCTCAGGATTTCTTCATTCAAATCCATTGTCATGACATTATTTATTATTGTTTTTTTTTAAAGAAATAAAATGCATTTGTACATATTTTTAAAACATTATTATATCTTCCTAAAATGTAACCTTAAATTACTTTTATTCACTTTTTTTTTAAATTAATAATCTGCTTTATTCATCACACAAATTTTAAATAAATTTAAATAGTTTTCATTAAATAATGTAAAAATAAAAATTATAATATGCAAAAATCACTCCAACGGACGTACATTTTTAGGGTCCCCTGAGTCCAAATGACCAAGTCCTGCAAAAAGGTCTGTGTGTGTGTGTGTGTGTGTGTGGTAAGTCCAGTGTGAAAACAAAAAGTTCTATGAAACTGAAATTTCTTATTTGAGACAACTATATGCCCAAGATGTTACAGCAACTTTTTCATCGAAATCAACTAACCAGAAGAGCCACTTAATACCATACATTTTCCACTTATTCCCGATTTTCTCAAAAACGGCTCTAACAATTTGGACGGGCTTTAATATCATGTAGATTTCACTCTGATTGAAATAGTCTGACAGGGCTTAAATGCCGATATTTCAAAATTTCTTAATCTAAAGTACCTTTAGTTTAATAGTTTATATGAAATTGACCATATCATCTGATTAGCATTGCTAAAAAACAGGTGAATATATAAGTTGAACGAATTCAATATCCAACTAAAGGAGATAATTACAAAAATATGTTTTTAATGCAATTTTTTGTATTGTTATTATACAGGTATAATATACCGTTGGAATGCTAGAGATTTTAGAAACAATATAATCTTATACATACTATTGTAAGTTAGCTGATAAAACTAACTGATTGTCCTAGATAATAATACAATAGATTATTTAATAAAACACATGTTTCTTTTAAAATCCAATGTAAATGATTCTTTAACAATTTATTTTCGTTTCTAAATTTGTTTAAAAATTCTTGATATAAATAACGAAGGTAAGTGAACGTTGTGTGTTGCGCGCACCAATTCTTTTTTATTTGTGTACTATCTCATACTTCTTTATATCTATTATATCTACTGCTTTCTTTATACATGTTAAATTTTAATTTTTAAACTCTTTAGGTTAGTAAAAGTAAAAGGTTAAACAATAGTTTTGGAAAATGAGAGATAATAAGAAATCTGTTGTTAGAATATGGAAAAATAGCATCAAGAATCATATGCGTATTGTCAATAAAGTTGTAATTAAGAAGCTTAAATAGGGTGTGATAGCCTTAATAGAAAATCTAGATATATTTCTAAACAATAAACATAATTCATCTTTATAGGTACAAATAATCGGGAGTCAGTCGTCAAAAAATATTTTAATTTTGCTGACGTTTCAGCTCAAGCATGTGATTAGTTTATGCTCCGCATGGTTCACTGATGCCCTGATCTTGGCTTGCATTTTTAAGCCAAAACATCTGCCAAATTAAAATATTCTTAAAGGATTGACTCCCGATTATTTCTACCAATGATAATTCAACAGTCGACCATACATCCTCAATATAGATCATCATTTTTACTATCTAACTTGAATACATAGCTTCATTATATGATAGTCTATGTAGAATTGAAAAGAATTCTTGGGGGAAAAAAAGTGATCTGTTTTGTTAATGTCTCTTTCTAATATATAATCCTATAGAGCAGTGGTTCCCAATTAAGGACCTCTGGGAGTCTGCAATGTCCAAGGGGTCCAGGAGATGTCATCAGGAAATAATTTTACATAAAATGTAAAATATTTATAAAGCCTTTGCTTATAATAAGAATCACATGCTCTACACAGACAAATTTAACATCTAAGTGATATAATTGCTTGTGTTTCCTGACAGATGCCTTCTAATGCACAATCAAAACCTTAAAATTGGTCATTATCTAACATTTCGCAAACAATAACATTTATCGCAGAAGATAATGAACAATATTTGATTTCTTTCTGAGTATCTCAGTAAATACCTACCTTGTATAAGTTTTAAATTTTAGATTATTTTTATTCACTTAACATCACCTTATGCTTCTGTGGCTGTCAAACCATATGAAAATGGAACTCCTAAATTATGCCTATCCAGGTTTAATTTGGATGGGGATCTTTAACTAGTATCAGACAAGGCACAGGCTTTAGACCATTTTATGTTCCCTCTGAAGGATGCCATAATGAAAGATGCACTCGCTTTATAAATATTAGGACCATCTACTGGTTTCAACATTAAATTTTAGTTTTTCAATGTTTCAAGGATTGAAGTAAACCATTAGAGCCATTTATTTATTACTATTTCCCCTACTTGGCCATTTCTAGAATGTAGAGTTTGGGTAGAGGTATTTCGCATGCAATGTATGTGATACGGTGTAACACACTAAAAATCTAAATAAATATCTAAAATTTAGGATTTAGAGGATCCTTTTTCATATACTCATTTAAATGAAAAGAATCCTCTAAATCCTAAATGACTGTATGAGAGTTCCACTGCTATAGAGAGTTTGGACTAATATATGATCTTATAGAGAATAGGCTAGAGGTAGGTTGAAATATATTTCACAATTAGCAAACTTGAACTAATCCATTCTGGCTAGGAAAGACTGTCACCTATAGGATTGCACAACTTGTCTGATTTAATTTGGGTTAGTGGTATTTTAAAAAAGTGATCTAACTTAACCCATTGTATTTTTTTGTTTATTTATTTTTTATCAGAGCTTAGGAATTTTTTTCTCATACCTCTGTTGGACTACAAATACCATTAAATAAGCTATAAATTCACAAAAATGAGAATTTATTGGGTTTAGGGCAGATTAGGCTACTGATTACTTGAAAAGTATGTCATTAGTCATTTCTTGAAATCTGATTAAACCTTTCTAGTATGTCATCTGACTGTAGATGCTGGGATGTCCTCCCTGCATCAAGGATATTTTGTACTTTCTTGAAGACTTGTTTCACTCTTCATCAGAATGTGATTCTAAAAAAACTCTGAACACACCCCAGGTTGTCAGTGACTATGGATTTTAACTGATTATACTTATGAACAATAGTCAAAGTAATTTTCTGCAACCAGTAATTCCTTCAGTAAATTCCTCTTTCACGTCTTAGTCCTATACTCCTTAATACAAGGTCCTTTGATTTTTTATTAGTCTACAAAGTGAAACTACTGCTGCAACCTTAAGACCTTTGATTAGGGAGTTTCTTCCTTTTATTGGCGTTACAACCAAATTTCATCGATTCCGATACTTTCCTAAGGAAGTTTGAGATAAGTAGCACAGTGTGCTGTCCACTGAGTTCTCTCCATGAATATCCCTTTTCAAATTTAAATGAACAATTAACATTGAAGAAAATGTGGATTTCTTCTCTTTAATGTCTACCTTACAAATGAAAGTAATCAACATTTTTTAAATAAATGACTATTAACTTTTTTGCAATCCCGTTTTACTCCTGTATCACTCTAAGTCCTTCAAAAGATGTTCAATACCATGTCAGTTATTAACTCTCCTTTATTTTCACTCATCCTCCAGTGCAATGAAAAATTACCATAATTTTTTTGAAGAGTAAATTTAATCTATTCTATTTTGGGAATATGAACCCTTAACGGGTTACAGGAAAGATCTGTATCAGCAAATTTTTGGAGATCTGCTTGGGTTTTAGTATCAAGCATGTCAGAAACCATTAAATTAAATAAAGAATGGAAGTAAAAAGTAATATATTTGAAGTTATTGAAGAAAAGAGCTTAAGAAGTTTTGGTCGCATAAAATAAATGATATTAGACAAATTAAAGAAATTAGTTGTGGAATAGGAGACTGTAGGTAGGAAGAAGAGAAGCAGACCTTGAACAAAATGGAATATTAAGGTAGTACTAAGTATGGCTGGACATGAATTGAAAAGAGGAAACAGAAAGAGAATAAAGGTGAGAGAAAACTTCAAATGTGATATCCTCAATAAAATTTAAAAAATGGAGATTTCTAAGCCTTTAGGCTCAGTAAACAACCAGTCAAAGTTTGACCCTAGTCCATCAACGGGTACATATTTCTACATAATTATTCCATTCTATTTCCTGGGTCTTTACTCTCTCTCCATAATTCAAACAACATAACATGCATTGTTAACATTTTCTGTCCAGTTTTCTATCTAATTTATCGTAAATTGTTTGCAATTATATATATCATGGCTCCGTTGCCCAGGAAAATATATATTTAATAACCAAAAACTATAAATGTATTTGTAAAAAAAAAACATGAACCCGATTTGGAATTAATTTAGCAAGGTTGCTGTTGCATATCCATAAAAACACCAGCACAAAAGTGTCAGCATTGATTTCATATTTCTTCATTGCAAGCAAG